>OZ007555.1:224634479-226042169 GCA_963931855.1 Philhelius festivus | reverse complement strand
TTGCATTGAGGAAACCAAACAGCTCTCAGTTCTTGGTATGTGTATCACAGACCACCTTGTGTGGAATGACCATATATTCGACGTCGCCAAAAACGCTGCTAAGTGCTTAGGTTTCCTTCGACGTTGCAAGAAATTTTTTACCCCTTCTGATCTGGCTGTCATCTATAAGGCCTATATTCGTCCAAAGCTCGAGTATAATTCCCATATTTGGGCAGGTGCTCCAATAACTCACTTGAGTCTCTTCACTGAACCAAATTTGGTAGTCATATTGAAGAAAAAGTAGGTAGAATTGAAGAAAGGGTGATCAATATACGGTCAATGAAACCTATCCGTTGTTTTGAAGAAAATTTTGTTATATTCAAGAAATATTGTCATTTTGAAGAAATGCATAAAACTTTTCGTTATGGTGTTAAATCCACAAAATTTTGTGAAATTGATTAAATTTCATGCTTCTTTCTTGAAATTATATAAATAAAAATAAAGTTTTTTATTAACTGTTTGGTTATTGTTGATTATTTTGGAGTTCTCTTCATTTTTCCTTTTCTGACTATATTCGCCTCTTTATGTGATTTTTTGCTGGAATGAAAGAATTTTAAATGTTATTTTTTTTTTAATTTACCTCTGTGCCTCTACCGAGATTCGAACCCGAGTCCTCTCGCTTGCCGTGCTTGTGCTCTACCTATTATGCCACTGTGATACATAAAATATCTTGTCTCAAAGTGCTACTCAAATAACTCTCTCGTGTTTTCGTATGAATTAAGAAATCTGATACCGAAATTATACCATTTTGTGCTACTTGTGATGTAAATACATACATACATAGTAAAAAAAACTATTAATACAAATTTGTCTTTTCGAATAATTGCTTCATCAAAAATTAACAAATTGTTTTCGTAGATATGACAAAATTTCATTCGTTTGAATAAAATACTAAATCATTCATCATTTGAAGAAACCTTATTCATTTTGAATATTCAGTCTTCAATATGAAGAAAAATACTATGAAAAATTGTTGATTTGAATAATTGATTCTTCAAAAATTAACAAAATATTTTCTTCAATATCACCTACGCGATTTGGTTCAGTGTTGGATAGAATTCAAAAAAGAGCTTTAAAAATGATAGGTTATACAAATATAACAGAAACATTTGAAACTCTCGAGCACCGTCGCAATGTTTCTTGTCTTTCACTATTTTACCGGTATTTTTATAAACACTGTTCTAGTGAAATAGCCAGCTGCATTCCTCCCCTTAAACTATTTAACCGTAATACACGCGCTTCAAGGAATGCCCATCAGTTTACCCTTGAGCCCAATTTCGGACGTACAGTTAAATTCAGAGATTCTTTCTTCAGCCGCACCACACGAATGTGGAATGCTTTACCCGACTCTATGTTTCCCTCCCATTGTAATATTCAGACATTCAAAACCAATGTGCATCGGTATCTCCTCTTAAATCCTCATCCAATTTCCTAAAACGCTCGCACTGTGCTAAAACATTTTAAGGGTAGTCATAATCCCTTTAGTGCACGTAAATTATAAAAAAAAAAAAAAAATTAAACTCCTTAGATGTAGCTCCACACATATAGCTGTGTGCTTATATCTGTTGCAGCCTTATAGACCTTGCTATCAATCATTGTAAGTGCTAACTTACATGTTTAACTTCGATAGGCTCAAAGCCATCTATAGTTTTGTTTTCATCAGGAATTGATCTCCGATTGTATTTATATATAGCTAATTTCGCTTTGGGTAATGCCCTTACTTTCTTTATTAGAAATAATTCTTATAGGTCGACTATACCTTGGTGATGATGACTTCGGATTTTTCTAAATGAATTTTATATTTGAATCGCATAACAATCGCAAAGGGACAAGAGAACTTTGAAATCTGTTTGCATCGGAATTGGGATGATTTTTGAACTTTTATTTACGAGTATATTGGGTTTATTGTGAACTATCGCAACCCCATTTTGAAATAAGGATTTCATTTCGTCTTCAGCTAAAGTTTTCAAATTCAAATATCCAAGTATATCAGAAAGCATATAAAGTGTGATCTAACAAGATCTTCAAGTTAACATCAGCCAGATTTTCGGTAATTATGAAAGACTCTGAGTCAGGATACTAATCACTTTTAGCTTTCTATGTGTACTGTACTGTAACTCGAAAACAATTTCTTGGCACTCGTTGTTAAACA
Organism: Philhelius festivus; assembly: GCA_963931855.1. Classification (NCBI taxonomy): domain Eukaryota; kingdom Metazoa; phylum Arthropoda; class Insecta; order Diptera; family Syrphidae; genus Philhelius; species Philhelius festivus. The sequence goes on along the minus strand of OZ007555.1, from coordinate 226,039,978 downwards.
ATTTCGCTATGCTTTTGTGATAAACCAACTTGAATGAAAATTGAAAGAGCTTTAAGACTTGAAACAAACTATAGATTTTGCTAAGAGATGAGCTATTTATTTAAGGACATTTGCTACATTTGTGCTACAAAAGTAAGATCTTCTGGTTGATGAGATCCACGAAGTTCTTCAGTTCGTTGGCATTTATCTACTAGGAATGCAAGGGTTACCAAACGATTTATAGGGCCAACCAGGTCTAAGATTATTTGGAATTTCAAAGCTTTCACTTAGCCAAGTTTTATTTTCACTTAAAAAATTCTTTTTACTCTATTAGAAAGAAGTCTTAGAAATAAATCTATAAAATAAGCGTACCAATAAATCAAAATACATTTCATTATTTTAATTCGAATTCAAACCTTAAACGCCATATTTTAATATTAAATTCTTCGAGTTGACCTTCCTAACCACAAGCCTTACCTTGCAAATATTTTCCTAGGTAATCTAATGTTGCTTTAAATCCATCATATATATGACATACCTACTTGTTTTAGTAAAAATTAATAATAATAATTAAAATTTTAAGAAAAGCTTAAAAATGTATTTGGTGACGAAAGGAGCCACTAAACCTGCACCCATTTTTACTTGCGACTTATAGGTTCTATTAAGCAAGTTATGCATTTGGAAAAAAATCGAACTCGAGATTTTGATCAAAGTTGACATTACGGTGATAGCGAAGACTAAATAAAATGCACGACTGGACCGCACGAACTTGCTTTTATGTAAAAGTGCTTTGGAATTTAAGATACATTTTATAAATATAAAACATGGATTTAATGAGATAATAATGTTCAAATGCATAAAGTTGCCGTCTGATTTCTAGAAAAGTATGAATTTATGCAAACAAACTTTAAAAAATCGTTAAATAAATTTTTTATATAAGAAATTTCCTTAAAATTGTTCAAGAAAAAAATTGTGGGACGCAAATTTTAAGTATTTAATAATCAGGGTTGCGAATTTTTGAATTAAAAAAACCATAAGTCATAAGTCTGTAGATGATTTGGGATTTAAATAAAACAGATATAATTCATAAGTTAGTTAGTGACTTATGATTTAAAAAAAATTTAATTCATAAGCTACTAAGTGACTAATGAATTAAAAAAGAAATAATTCACAAGCTACTAAGTGACTTATGAATTAAAAAAAATTTAATTTTTTTAATTCATAAGTCACTAAGAAGCTTATGATTTGAATTTTTTTCAATTCACAAGTCACCAACTGACTTATGAATTAAATTTTTTCAATTCATAAGTCAGTAACTAGCGGCTGAATTGCATTTTTCTTAATTCATAAGTCACCCATTGGGCCTTGTGAATAAAAAAAAAGCTAAAGCTGAAACTTGGATTTTTAAGTAAAAGCTTGATTTTTAGTGAATAAAAATAAGCTTAAGCTAGCTAGTTAAAGATGTTTTCTAGTAATAGCTATTTAAAAATAGCCAAAGCTAAATTCATTTAGTTTTAGCTTGTTTTCCTAGCTTAAGCTTCAATTTGTGTGAATAAAAATAGCTTAAACTAGAATATTATAGTTAAAGCTACAAAAATTTCAAGATTTTTTCGACCTGTCTAGAAAGCTTTGACTAGGTCTTATTTTCAGTATTTACTTGTGCGAGTTGTTAATTAAACATAAGGGAATATCTCAAAAAATAGGACTGTGAACGTATAGACCCAGAAACTGACAAATGAAATGTTAAAAAAAATGTTTAGCCGAAACCAATACTTGCCCTGTAGAACAGAAAACAAATTGAGGCAAAAAAACTTTCCTTTCGGTCATACGTGTACCAGTTTTAGCTAAAGCTAACTAGCCGAAACATGTGAATAAAAAAACGAACACCTAAAATTACGAAGCTTAAGCTAGAATTTTCCAGCATAAGCTATTTAGCGTTATCATTTTTTTATTCACATAAAACAAAGCTTAAGCTAGTACTGTCTAGCTTTAGCTGCTAGTAAGAGCTGTGACTAGTTGGCTTTAGCTTCCTCCAAAAAAAGCTTTAACTTTTTTTTTATTCACAAGATCCATTAGCTTGTGAATTAAAGCCAAGCTTAAGCTAAAAAGTGACTTAAGCTTTGCAACCCAGTTAATAATATTGATTTTAGGAAATAAACTCAAAAAATAATCGTTCATAGGTTTTAAAGATATGTATTGATTTTTCAAAAAAAAAAAATTTACAAAAAACCCAACAAATATTTTTTCGAATATTTTTATATACAATATTTTTTTAAACTTAAAGGGACTTCTGCTGAAAATTTTTGGTTAAAATTCTTACAGCCGTTAATGAAAAAGTCTATGACAGGTACAGTTAATAACATTTTGCCCCAAAATTTTTTTTGACCAAAATGTAACCCATGTCCATAATATCACACTTAATTTTTTTTGAGCCGTTTTCGAGATAAATATCTAAGATTTTGCATTACGGTTGTATGGGGGTTACCGTCATTTTTGGAGCTAAAAAAAATTTCAATTTATCCTCTAGGGAATCACCAAAGACTCTTAACTACCGAGATTGAAACAAATAGGTCCAGTGGTTTAGGCTGTAGTGAGAAGTACAGACATACAGACACATTGAAACATGTTTTTTGTGTACTAAATTTTACTTAAATTTTTTATAAAAAATTGATATGCAAATTGTTAGTACATATGTAATAAAATACTTTTTAAAACGTTATTTAAAAATTTAACTGTGTATCGGTTTTCAAGATATTGAATTTTCGAAAAAAAAATGTATCATTTTTTTAAAAATCCAAAAACGATTTTTTCGGTAAAATTTTAGTTTTTATTTTTTCAAATGCAAAGCCGCCCCTGCATAAAATTTGTTGTTAAAATCGTTAGAGCCGTTGGTGAGAAATTCGAAAATAAAAAAAAAAAACGGTTCTATGACAGGTACCCACCCCTAAGAACATTTCCCCCAAAATTTTTTTTGACCAAAATATAGCGTAGGTTCATAATATCACCCTTAATTTTTTTTTTATCAAAATCGTACAGACATACAGACAGACAGACGGAATTGCCGGACCCACTTTTTTCGTCTTCGCTATCATCGTAATGTCAACTTTGATCAAAATCTTGAATTCGATTTTTCTTCCAAATGCAGAACTTGCCCTATAGGCTATTGTACCTTTATCGCAAGTAAAAAGTAGGTCTTGCAATTATGTCCGTCTGTCTGGTAGATATCATTTTTAATTTTATTCTCCCACACTTTTTTTTTAAGACCAAAAATATCGGTACCTGAAAACGAATTTTTTTTCGAAATTTTATAATTTTTTTTTTGTTAAAAACTGTTTAACAGATTTAAGAAATAAAAATACAAAAAAATTTCGTTTAGGTCATGGTCGAAAATTTTTTTGGAAAAATGATTATTGAGTGTACCCATTTTTGAGTGGAACCATTTTTTTGTTTTTGAATTTTTCAAAAACGGTACCACCGATTTTGATCATTTTTTTGCAGGGCTCCCCAAAAACTTTAAAAGAATTGTGCCATTCAATTTTCGAAATGTTTTTTGGATATTTAAAAAAAATGAAACCTTTTTTTTAAAAAAAAACTCAATATTTCGAAAAATGCTAGATTATTGTTTTAACTTCATAAATAAAAGTTTCTCAATATAATCTACAAGATGTGAGAAAAAAAAATTTATTTTACCTAAATAGTTTTGAAAAATCGTATTTTCTCGAAAACAGCGCCTAGAATTTTGATAATTTTTTTCTCTTTCAATAAATGTTTATGATCTTTAATTTAATTTTTATTTTAGTAATTTTAATTTAATAAAAAAAATTATATAATTTATATGTACCTACCATAGAACAATTTTGTCTAATTTTGAATTCCTCACTATCGACATAACGGATTTTAATGATTTTTTTATAGAAATGCTTCTAAAAAGTTTAAAATACATTGCATTTCAAAACTTAAAAAAAAATTTAATTTTTGGAAAAAAATGTCCTTTTTTTGGAAAATTCGAGATCTCAAAAATGGCTTAGTATTTTTTGTATTTTTTAATTCGCATAAATAAAATAAAAACTTAAAGTTGGCGTACCAAATTTTTTTCTCAAAAATGTTTTAAAAATTTTTTATATAAAAGCTTATTTTTTTTAAAGAAACCACTACAACGACAAAAACAATTTTTATTCTTGAATTGAATTTAAAAAATTAATTTCATCCATATGAACAGTTTTCTCTTATAACATTCGTTATATAAACAATTATAGAAAATTAAAATAAATTCAAAGTAGGTACTTTTACAGAAGAGATTTAAAAAATAACTTGCCTTATAGTACCTATAAGTTGCAAGTAAAAACTATACAGTTTTGATGGGAATTAGTCTACCGTTTGGTGAAATTTTTACTTCTTAACCTTGCAATTTTTAAATCGACTTTTGTCTCGTTTTTGCATGCATTTACTCTATAGTGTGTTGGTCTGTGTGTTTGAGCTTATGTTCCTCTGTGTATCAGTAAGTCCACTGTCCATCGCCTTAGATGAAACGAGTAAAGTTAACCAGGTTGTTTCAAATTTCTAAGGAACTTTCTTATATGATTATAAAGAGGAGACTTTCGAACTTTTGTTAGAAATAATATGAGCATCAATTTTTTTTCGAATTTCCTTATAATTTTGTTTTTGGCGAAAAATTTATAAGTAGGTTTTCAGGTTTTCTGAAAAAGATTATCTTATTTTTTGGATTAAGAGCGGTATATCTCGTTAATGGGTTCCAATTTTGTACCAGTTGGGCGAGAATGTAGGTACTTCTTAATAATTCATATAAGACTGCATTCCAATATTACGAGTACTTTATGCCTTCCATGCTTAACAACTTAATAGCTTTTAATCACCACGCGACGTCAGTTTGTCTAACCATGTTGATTAAATTTCGTACCTGAAGTATCTGAGGCACTTCCAATAAATTATCTGGATTCTCCAAAAAAATGGAAATATTATTTCGAAGTTTTTTAATATTAGCCTTATTTTAAGGCCTTAATTTAAGTCCGTATAAATAAAATGTATCTCAATTCTTCTTTCTGACCGCCGCCGGCCGGGGCGTCGTTTCTCTGTCGTTCATACACCCTGCATATGCAAATACATAGTGGATCAAAAATAATTTAAATTTTACCATCGAAACCTTAAAGAAAATTCTTAAACTTCTTCTCCCAAGTGAGAAACAAAAACTAACTGCCTCCTGGGTGCGTTTAATACTTGGGCTACCTTTATCCAAACATAAAAAAAAGACTCGTAACTTTATATTTCAGGACGAATCGAGCACGATTTCCATTCGCACGTATGCGGCACCCACACATGGTGTGTGGTGTATCATGTGGCTATGCTGCAAATTGAATACGATGTCCTCCCGAACCTCCTTCTGTGGGACTGCTGCGGTAAGCTACTGTGAGCTCCTGCTGAGTGGATATAGTACACATTTTCTAAAGGTAGAACGATATACAATCACTATGTGTATTCGAATGAAGAAACTTGCAGTCACTTTTTCATTCGTACGTTAAAAGTTGTCTAGAACTTTTACTAAACAAAACAAATAAGGGTCAGAAAATGTACCTTTTTGCTTGTGATAAAGTCATTAAGTGATAAAAGCGTAGGTGAAAGGAGCAAATTAAATTAAATATCAACGATACTATTGCCTTATTGAGTTTTGAAGAGTCCACACACAGAAACCATTATGGTTGTCTGTTTAAGTCATTCATTTAATTTTAGGGTAAATGATTTGGGAGGATATTTTTTAAGACCTTTAATTCCTTTAGAGAAAAGGAGAAGGGAGAATATAATTCAGGACTAACAAAACTTTGTTTTTTAATGAAATGACGACAGTAAAAATAAAAATTGATAATAATGAGGTTTTATTCTAACTTGTAATGCTTGGCCTATTAAAATAGTTGTTCTCTATTTCTGATCAACAATAGTTGACAAGAGATAAAACATACATACTAATCACCAATTCAGGAAAAGTTGAGGGTAGTGTTTTGGTAAAGTATAAATCAAGCATATATCAGGTATGATATTAGTGTTAGAATTAATGGCCCATATGCCTTCCTGACTGTATAGAACAATTAGAAGATATCAGCTACCACCGAAAACGTGACCTTCTTAAACGAAGAAATCCCTCTTCAGAGCTGTTACTGATAGATGTTCTTACTTCACTCATCATCACTTATCATCACCGGAAAATCCAATAAATTAGATTTAATATTCGAGACCGAAGGAAGGGTGACTTTAATGCTAGAGGTCAAGAGTGGGCTATGCCAACCACTATACCCGATATAACTCTTGCTACAGAAGGCATAAAGTCCAAGATCAGAGACTGGAGAGTCATTGAAGATTATATAGGCAGTGATCACCAATCGAAACCAAACTCAACATTATAGCATTATAAGGGTAGTCATAACCCCTTGAGTGCGCGTATAATATAAAAAAAAACTCAAACGGTAAGATGGAATGCCAATATACTTCACGTGAAAATAATGAACAGAATGATCGAAGAAGGGAAGACCCCTGTTCTCGAAATGGAATTGACTGCCGAAGAAAAAGTTGAAGCCACAATGCAGCTTGTCCGACAGGCATTTGATGCCTCAACCTCAATGCCCCGAAAGAGCTTCCCCGACGAACGAAAAAATCCTGTCCACTGGTGGACGGATGAAATTGCCGAACTCCGCAGAAGTTGCTTACATCTGAGCAAAAAGTCACCAGATGCAGAAGAAGAAGAAAGAACTTGATGAGTTCAAGATCAAACGCAATGAGCTCAGAAGAGCCATTAAACTGAACAAAAAGGTAAACGGGAAGAAGTTCGACAAGATATCAACAACGATCCTTGGGGACTCTGCTAAAAACGTCGCTATGAAAAAGCTTGGGGCCCAGAGAAATAAAACACACCTAAATGGAGAAAAGATGGGACATATTGTGGATACACTATTCCCGACTCACCCCATTAGACCACCTGATCATGCATTTTCTGGACAACCACGACAGGAAATACAAGCCTTTAATGACAACGAAGAGTTGATGATATCCACAAATGCTTTGCAAAATTAAAAGGCTTCTGGACTTGATGGGATACCTGTAGAAGTCCTCAAGCAAATCGCCAAATCCTGCGCACAACTGTTCCTCAACATGTACAACAGTTGCCTAGTTGAGGGAACTTTCCCCAAACGCTGAAAGAAACAACGACTTGTACTAGGATCTATGCACGCAGAACGCAACAGGAAAGTTGCTAGAGAAATTAATCCAACTATGGAATATCTCTTACAATAATATCCTTTGCATGGAGATGCCTGACGATTCCTTTTTAGTTGGATACGCAGAGGACGTTGCCGCGGTGATAACAGCAAGAGACACCGAAAGTGTCCAGAGAAAACTCAACCAGGTCATGCGAAGAATAAATACCTGGATGGAGGAAGACGGGCTGTCTCTATCTACTGAGAAAACCGAAGTATAGTGCTATTAACAAAGAAGCGAATTCCGACGCTTCTCGACTTCCGCATTGACACCGAAATTATAAGAAGTAAGAACGCTGTTAAATACCTTGGAATAAGGCTAGACACAAAGCTAAGTTTCTGGGAACAAGTAAGGTCGGCTGCAGAACGAGCATGGCACACGTAGGTGGACCATCCGCATGTAAACAGAAACTGTTAATTGCGACAACACACGGTATTCTACTGTACGGAAGCGAGATCTGGGCTGACGCACTAAATCGAGAAAAGTACGCGGTGCCTTACGGATAGCCAGCGCGTACCGCACAGTGTCGGAGCCAGCTGTTCTAGTAGTCGCAGGTGTGACACCATCGGACAGGTGGGCGAATGGAGTAACCGGAAACACGGTGAAGTGAACTATTACGTCACCCAGTTCCTTACCGGTCGTAGATACTTCAACTGGTATGCCAAGGTAAAGACCCTCCTAGTACACGAGGAGGTATAGATACCCCCTTATGGTGCGTCGAGCATTCCTCCAGCTGAAAGCCACAAGATTTCTTATATCTAATTACATACTTAAAAAGTTACCCAATCTTGTTCTTCTCCTGCTGATTATAATCTTCAACAACTGTCTAAACAACAACTATTTCCCTAAAGCCTGGAAAACAGCAAAATAACAACCGCTCAAATTTGGAAGGATATCGGCCAATTTCGTTGCTATACTGTATGACCAACATATTGAAGGCATTAATATTGAAGAAACTCAACGATTTCTGTAGAGAAAGAGATGTCACACAAGAGTTTCAGTATGGTTTTCAAAATAAACACATCACTCTACATCGCCTGCTTGGGTTTCATAGTGATGTGGCACTTGGACTAAATAAAAAGGAGACGTCTAAGGCGTGGTTAGACTTTCTAATGACTTGGTAAGAATAATCAAAACTTTTCTAACTTTTTGTGTACAGGTAGCAAACCAAGTATTATCAACCAAGATAATCAACGCTGGAGTCTCCCAAGGATCAAAACTTTCAATATTTATACTGATGATCAACCAGCCAGCATACCATGTAAAAAGACGGAGCTTTATGCAGACGACTCTATGGCATTCGCCACCGCTTTTCACCAGAAATTGGTGAAATGGAGATTTAAGATAAAGAGCGGAGAGACGGAACTCCTGCACTTGTACTTGAGAACGTAACTTATTCAATAGGGGCTGGCCGTGGCGCGATGGATGTGTGCTCGCCCGTCAACCTCATGACCACAGGTTCGATCCCTGCCGTCCTCTATGTCGTTTTAATTCCATTAAAAACCTTCTAAAACTGTCATCAATGGGTTGCTGGTTTACTCATTGCATGTTCTTCAGGCATAACACTAACAACACGTGATTGAGTTAAACTAGAATGCCCAACAAGGATGAATACGAATAAAAAATAATGTGAATTCTAAGCGACATAGAAATAAGACACGGCATTCTCCGCTTCAGTTCAGCCGCCATTTCTGGAGATAATATATCTGAGACAACAACCTTCAGTCTCAGAACATCGTGCCACACATCTTTCCTATCCTTCTTTCTCTTCCTTAACTTCACGCCCGCGCCTTGTTGAAACATTTAAAGGGTAATCATAATCCCTTGAGCGCGTGTAGATTATAAAAAAAAAAAATATTTCCGCACTCGTACAGTTGCAAGAGTCCTTCGATATCTTGATATAAACAAATTCGCTCGTCCTGTTCGTATACCGCCCATTCTTCTGAAAGGTGTTCTTCATCGATGGCAAAACCATTCCGTAAAGTTTTCCATCGCTCCTACTGTTCTGGAATCTACCCTAGAAGATGAAAAACAGCATTTGTCCAGACTGTTCCTAAAAAAAGACGAATCCTGCTCCCTTTATATCTATCGTCCAATTGCACTTACGTCCCTTCTTTCCAATGACATGGAATTGATGATAAATAATCAGCTCAAGATATACCTCGGATATCGAAAGCTTCCTAATGACCGGCAGTATGGCTTTCACAGCAATCGTTCCACTGGTGATCTAATGGCATATCTCACCGAAGTGGAACAGATCTTTACATTGTTTTGGAGAAAGTTAAATTATTGCACTTGCTATGTCTAGGTCTAGGGCATTTGATAGAGTTTGGCACCAGACTCTCTTATCGAAAATCTTATCTTATCGAAATTTAAGCAATTATTTAACAATTAATATTTTTTTGTTCTAAATTAGTTTCAAAACACAATTTCCTAGATAAATCTTTTAACATACTTTTTTCCTAAAGTTACGGATTTTCAAACTACTCATTTACCACTATTTTATCACTGTTAGAATTAAAAAAAAGTCCTATAAGCTTTTGTTAGGAAAATTATTTGTTGAAATTAGTTGAACTCTCTAATTCAAATGTACCTATTTGTCCTTGCTTAGGACTTGCTTGAATTACGTAAGTATTTGACAGAGTTGTGCCCGTCTAATATCATCCATACAACTTAAGACACCTTTTTCTGTCAGTATGTCTACATTTTGTAATTATTCTGCCCAGCTTAAAGCAATTTTCGAGGATAGGTTTCTATACTTTCCTTGACAGTTCCATATTTTATTGGTCTAGAACTCCTATCAACCTATGCCTAGAAATCTATGCACCTTTTTATCTAATATCCTTCTTTAACGTCCTTTTTACTTGCGACTTATAGGTACTATAAGGCAAGTTATGCATTCGTAAAAAAAATCGAACTCGAGATTTTGATCAAAGTTGACATTACGATGATAGCGAACACTAAAAAAGTGGGTCTGGCAATTCTGTCTGTCTGTCTGTCTGTCTGTCTGTCTGTCTGTCGCTGCGACTACAGCCTAAACGGCTCGGCCGATTTTCTTCAAACTTGGTAGATATGGGTTTTGATTTTTTACCCCCACACGTTTTTTTCTTTTTTTTTTTAAGACCAAAAATAACGGTACCTGCCATACGATTTTTTTTCGAAATTTTATAAACATTTTTTTTTCTCAAAAACTGTTCGACAGATTTCAAAAATAAAAATACAGAAAAATTTCATTTAATTAAAGCTAGGTATTGGTTGAAAAAAAATTTCCGAAAAATGGTTATTGAGGGTACCCCCCAAGGAACCATTTTTTTTGTTTTTGATTTTCTCAAAAACGGTTCAACCGATTTTGATAATTTTTTTTTTGCTAAAGCTCCCCAAAAACATTAAGAGAATTGTGTACTCAAATTTTCAAAACAAAATTTTTTGGATTTTTAAAAAAAACTTCAAATTTTTTTTTTCAAAACTCAATATTTCGAAAACCCCATGCTAGATTTTTTCTAAAATTGATAAATAAAAGTTTCTCAATATATACTACAAAGTGTGAGAAAAATTTTCTTATTTTACTTAAAAATAAAGGTACCTACCATACAAATGCTAAAAATTTAAAAAAAATGGTTTTCAAAAATCGTAGTTTTCTCGAAAACGGCACCTAGAATTTTGATAAAATTTTTTTTCTTTCAATTAATTTTTATGATCTTTCATTTAATAAAAAAAATTTTGAAATTAAGATATTACAGCTTGTACCTACCATAGAACCATTTTTTAGAATTTTGAATTTCTCTTATCCACATAACGGATCTTAATGAAAATTTTTATAGAGAAGCTTCTAAAAAGTCTAAAACACATTGCATTTCAAAACTTTAAAATAAATATTTTTTGAATTTTTGAAAAAAAAAATCTATTTTTTCTTTTTTTGAAAATTCGATATCTCCGAAATAGGTCAATATTTCTTTTCGTAAATTTAATTTTTATTCGAACAATAATAAAAACTTTAAATTGGCGTACCTAAATTTTTTCTTAAAAAGCTTTTAAAAAGTTTGTATATAAAAGTTTTTTTTAAGAAACCACTACAACGACTTATAATTTTTGTTCTTGCATAAATTCATAGCTGGATAGCATTCTGTTTTTTTCTCTTACTACTAAAAGAATTTAAAAATTCATTTTATCCTTATGAACAGTTTTCTTTAATAACATCCGTTTTTAAAATTCCTAGTCGATTACATAGGAGCAAGTTCGTGCGACCCAGTCGTGCATTTTATTTATAGATAAAATTCAATAGACCAAATAATTTATATCTCCCTTCCAATGCCAATTTAAGCCTCAACCGTATATCGAACAAATCCAAAAACTCACCAAACAATTGAAAGAAAATTGTGCTGACCATGTTTTTATCTGTTTCAGCCATGAATGATTTCACAAAAGGGTTTTCCACACCTACACACACAGTCTTGTGCTATAAAATAATATAGCACACGGCAAAAGTGTCAAGGCATTGTGCCCACTCATAAATTACTATACCAAACCAAACGGTAAATGGACGGACAATATAGATATAGACCAATATACATACTTATAGATATATACGTATATACTATAGCACCATAGTTAAAGTAAATGACAACAATTTCAGAGATGAACGCACCTGCTACCTTCTGCCAACGATGCCGACTATTGGACGGTAAAAAGGTAGAGAATTTGTGTGAACCTTTGTCATGGGGACTTTTCGCCAACCAAGCAGAAAATCTGCATTGACACTTTAACCCTGCTTCCGAGCTGCTTCGCATATTGCGCTTGTTGTTATAGTATGCTTGGTATGAGGTGGAGGGGATATTTTAATAGTTTGGGAACTCGGATTTAGAAATAGAATTTGATTCGTTTTGCTTTTGAAGGACAATGACAACAAAGGATATTATCATTTCCTTTAGAAAGTATCGGATCGATAAAAAGCATTGATTTAGATGCTATTCGAACGATTGATAAAAAGTAAATATCTAACAATAAGTTCGCCAAGTAGTGGGAGGATTGGGATAGAGTTTTGTAAAATAGTTGCTTAAAATTTCTCATCAAAAGCGAATATTGTCTATAAAGGATTTGGTTTAGGGTAGTCTTAGTTCAGTATTAGAGGACGTGGTTGGAATAGTATCGTGTGTGCTTCGACTCTGATGTTCTGTGTGATCCAGGTCAGCGCCTAAGACTTTCCTATTTGTAACAACATACCCCTTAAATGCAAGAGAGAAGGAAGGATATGCCGATGTGTCAATAAATGTTCGAGAGTAACTGCAGCACGGTAGCAATCAAAGGTGGTACCAGTGATTGGCTTCGGTTTGTAGGTTCTAACGATACCTATCACCCAAAATACCACTATTTTCAATTCATTTTTACTAACATTAATCTTATAACTACTTAAAGGTTAGAAAAAAATTTACAAGTCCTAATCAGCTTTCCCTATCATCAGACAACCACCAGAACCGGTTCGCCTGTCTCACCATATCTCTCCGGTCCCGATCGGACACAGTTCTACTGAACCGAAAGTGCTCTGCTCCACTTTGTGCGAGGACGTCTCGACTATAATGGAGCCGCCTATCCGCAGTGCTACAACCGACGCAAGTGATAGATCAGCGAAATTGAAATCCAGGATAGAATAATGGACAATCCCTCGACTATCTAAGTAGAGAAATGCATCGGACGGGATAAAGCCGCTTAGACAGGTAAGCTCAAAAAATTAGGCTGTTTGTCAATGACGTTGCTTTTACCCTGTGACCTCTAATAAGCTTTACCAAAAATTAAATAGGTCCTGTTAATGTTGGCTCCGTTTGTACTACGACCCAAGTATTTTCCATTTGAGATGGGGCAATGTTGGACCACACCAGGCACCACCCACAGGCAATCATCGGCCGAATGAGGACCATGTAGCAAGTCACCTTCACTCTGCAATGAAGACGCCTGCTCTAAAACAACCGTCTATATTTTTTTTTTTTTTTTTTTTTTTTTTTTTTCCCGTGGGTAGGTGTTGAAATCTTCAAAAGATTCTATGAGGACCGAAAAACGCGCGCTCATAGATATGTGGGACTCTCCCGACCAACAACTCTGCCCCCATAAAGCCTTACGGAAGGTAAGACTCTATGCAAGCAGACCGTTAATCAGGCCGACCGCACTAAAACCACCTCCTCCTCCCGATTGCAACTAAGTTCATATGGAACTTATCTAGCAATTTATCTTTCTCGAAGTTAAGTAACGTGTTGTAGGCAACTTTCCGGTGAAAGTTCCTACTGGTTTAATTATAAGCTAGTTGAATAGCTTCTTTCTATTTTAAGCGATGATTTAAATATACATAATACAGTACAATAATTTCACCGTACTAGATCGGAAGGTTTGGTCCTTCTCAAACGTCGTACTAAATTTGTTTCGTCAAGAATTTCTAAGATTGTTCTATTGGTATGTTCAACTAAACGCTTTCTATGCCTTTGCGAAAAAGTTTTTATTTCTTCGCGAACCGTGGGGATTCCAAGATCCCTGTGAAGATCTTCGTTTCTAATATACCACGGCGCATTTACAAAGGACCTTAATAATTTGTTTTCAAAAGTTTGTAGACTATTTAGATTTGTATCGTGGGTACAACCCCAGAGTTGAATACCATATGTCCAGACAGGCTTAAGTACCTGTTTGTAAACTAATAATTTGTTTTCGATACTAAGTTTAGAATGTCGTCCGAGTAACCAGTACATTTCCCTTAGTTTAATATTTAATTGATCACATTTATTTTTAACATGTGACTTCCATTTTAATTTCGCGTCAAGAGTCATCCCGAGATATTTTGCCTCATTTGCAAATGGAACTTGAGTTGTATTAATAAAGACTGGTAATCTATTAATTTTCTTATAAGTAAAGTCCACGTGGACTGACTTAAATTCGTTAAGCGCTATTCGCCATTTGTTTGTCCATTCATTGACATTGTTAAGAGCATTTTGCAATTTACATGTCGATTCGTTAGCCGTTTTGCCTACTGCAAGTATTGCGGTATCGTCTGCAAAAGTAGCTACAATTGTATTGTCTGTTTGGGGTATGTCGCGTGTAAATAAAAGGTATAAAATGGGACCTAGAACACTACCTTGTGGTACCCCAGCCACTATTTCTTTAAAATCTGAATAATCATTTCCGTGCCTAACGCGGAAAATTCTTTTCTCTAGATATTCTCTAAGAATGTTGTATAGTCCTTCAGATAGGACTTGTCTCAATTTGTATTTGAGGCCTTCGTGCCACACTTTGTCAAAAGCTTGAGACACATCTAAAAAGACCGCTGAACAAATTTTATTTTCTTCAAAGGCTTTCTCGATGACATCGGTGATTCTATGCACTTGATCAATCGTCGAGTGCTTACTTCTAAAACCGAACTGGTGTTCAGGTATAAGACCCTTTTCTTCTATTATGGGCTGAAGACGCTGAAGAAATATTCTCTCAAAGACCTTCGACACTACAGGAAGAAGTGAAATGGGCCTGTACGATTTCTTTTCATGTGATGGTTTGCCAGGTTTTAAGACCATTATTACTTCTGCGACTTTCCATTGATTTGGAACATATTCTAACCTTAGAGTGGCGTTCATTATGTAAAGGAGGTTTACTAAACCTTTCCGTGGGAGCATTTTAAGAATTTCCGCAGTAATTAAGTCGTATCCTGGTGCTTTTTTTGACTTCAGTTTCTTAATTTCTTTGCTTAATTCGGCAAGCGTAACATTTCTTGTGATGGAGCTTTCATTTGAATTTATATTCACACTTATATCATCATTCAATGCTTGCCCATTGAACGGCTTAAATGTTTCCTCTAGGTAATCAGCGAAAACGTTTGCTTTCTCTTTATCGCTTCTTGCCCATTCATTTTGGTCTTTCATAATCGGGGGTGCTGGAAGCTTTGGTTTTTTCGTAGCTTTTATCGCTTTCCATAGAGAATAATTAGATTCTTTACCTGCCGTCAAGTTTTCAAGGTAATTTCCAGCTTCGCGGTTTTTAAAATCTGATATCATCTTTTTAAGCAAATTACTGAGGTGATTTAAATTAGCTTTGTGTTGGGGAGCACGAGTTTGTTGCCATTTTTTGCGCGCTTTTCGCTTGTCTTTAAGTACCTCTTTTATCTCTTGGGGATATTTAGCTTCTCTATAGCCTGACATTTGTCTTTGGTAAGGAGTATTGTTCCATGCGGCTTTTTGAACAATATGCACAAAATTATCTACCGCTTCTTCAAGCTCAAGAGGTGTTTGTAGTGATACCCTTAATTCAACATTATCTTCAATATCTTTCTTAAAACCTTCCCAGTTAGTTTTACCGTTTGTTAACCTAGGTGGTGTTTCAATTTTAACAATACTTTCGCTCATAGTGAGAATAACGGGAGAGTGGTCAGAGAAAAGATCAAAGCATTCCGTTATTTTTATTCGATTTGACGGTATTCCCCTTGTTTTAGAACAAGTTTTTAGAGCAGCGAAATAAAAAACGAATGAATAATTTTTTATTTATATTGCGCTTAAAAATTCTGTAAATATATTTTACATACTTATTAAATTTATACAAACTAAATTTTTTAATTAATTTACCTTGATTTACAATTCTATCTTACGAGTATTTGGTCTTTGTTAACCGGAGTAGAAAAAGAAACCGGATGAATAAAATAGGTTATGTTAATAATTTTGCACATGAGGTGATGGAATGCAATTATCGATGCAGGGTTGCTGCAGAGGGGTTGTTTCTAGTCTCTTGCGAGAAGATGGCGCTAACATTACCGCCCCCAGTAAGCTGACTGCAATCCGCATCTGCCTTACTCTCTTCCGTTCTACCAGTGACGTCTAAGACCGCCAGTTTAGCAGCAGGTCGTTCATAAAGGCCGTTGCTGGTTTGAACCTTTGCTCGTCGTACTTGTCCATCTCTTGCAATGATCACATCTACAACACGTCCTTTTGGCCAACAGTTTCTTGGCAGATCGTTGTCTACTATGACGACTAAGTCACCTTTAGAGATTGGTTTAACTTTTGTGAACCATTTCGATCTTCGATTTAATGTCGGCAGAAAAACTTTCACCCACTTCTTCCAAAAAAGTTCAGCCAACATTTGTGATTGTTTCCAGCTCTTTCTGAAATCAACATTTTGTGGGCAGCAAGGTGGTTTTGATCCATTTGAGGTACCAAGAAGAAAGTGGTTAGGCGTTAATGCTTCATCATCAGTAGAATCGAGTGATACAAAGGTTAAAGGTCTTGAGTTTATAACGTGTTCCACCTCAATAAGTGCGCACCGCAAACTTTCGTCGCCAACTTTTCTTGAAGGAAGTATTTGGTAAAGGACGGTTTTAATTGATCGTACCAGCCTCTCCCATGCGCCGCCCATGTGGGGAGCTGACGGTGGGTTAAACTTCCATTTTAATTCTGTTGTCATGAACTCATTAGCAACCCGACCCAAGTCAACATTTTCCAGCTCAGCTCGAAGAACTTTTTCCGCGCCTCGAAAATTTGTGCCATTATCACTATATATTTCTAGAGGTGACCCACGACGTGCGATGAAATTTCTTAGGCACATGATGAAGGAATCTGTAGTCAAACTATGAGCTACCTCTATATGCACCGCGCGAATTGTAAGGCACGTAAATAGTGCACCCCACCTTTTCTCGTTGCGTCTTCCAACGGTGACGTTAATCGGACCGAAGAAGTCCACTCCCACAAATGAGAAAGGTTTAAAAAATGCTCCTAATCTTGCTCTAGGTAGATTAGCCATTTCTGGAATCCGTGGACAGGCTCTTTGAATTTTACAAAATTGACAGCCTTTTCTTACGGATTTAAGCAGAATTCTCAGCTTCGAAATATAAAATTTTTGTCGTACTTCGTTCAAAACCGTCTCATGATTTAAATGATGGTATTTAAGATGGTAAGCATCAACTACCAAATAGGCAATAAAATGCGACTTAGGCAGAATAACAGGATTCCTGCAATCCATAGCGACGAAATCGGCGAAGGCAGTCCGGCCCTGCATTCTCAGTACTCCATTTTCATCCAAAAAAGGAGAGAGCTTACAAAGGGCACTACTTTTTGAAACAGAAGATATTTTTCCAATACCTCTTCTTAAAATATTTATTTCTTCTAAATAAACATCTGATTGGGATTGCCGATAAAGAAACATTTGAGATTTTAGGATTGCTTCAGACGATAGAACAACATGTTTTATTTCCAAGCCATGACTTCTTATATTAAGCTTATATGTAGCTGTAATATGACTTAATGCTTCAAAATCTTCATTTTTGCGTCTATTGGAATTTAATTTTAATTTTTCAATATACATGAAGACATATGCCATAGAACGCCACAAATTTCTCCAGGTTCCAAAACGATTTTCATCAATCAACTTAATTGCAATTTTTGCTTCATTGATTTGTAACAGGTGCGGCCGAAATTCGGTTTTGTCAGCTATTTGGATTTCTGGCATTTGCGGCCATCGATTTGGGCTTTCATAAAGAAACTCAGGACCTCGAAACCACTCATCTGATGCATCCCACTTGGGATCAGAGTTCCATTTTGTTGCTTTATCTGCCATATTTAATTTCGAAGGAATCCATTTCCAATCCAAAATATTCGACGATTCCAAAATCTCACCTACTCTGTACATCACAAATTGCTGGAAGTTTCGGGGGTCAGTGCGAAGCCAAGAAAGCACAGTCTTTGAATCAGACCACAAAAACTTTTTACTTATTGAAAAACTATGTGCGCTACAAATAGAGCTCATTAGCCGGACTCCGAGTACAGCTGCTTGTAATTCAAGCCTAGGGATCGACAATGGACGCCGGGGAGCTACTTTAGTTTTCGCACTGACTATAGCTATTTCAATTTTGTTTCCATACTCGATTCTAAAATACGACACTGCCGCGTAAGCGTTTTCGCTCGCATCAACAAATGTGTGTAATTGGATGGAAGCTCCGGTTTGATTTAAGTTCCAAGAATAACATCTTGGGATTTGTAGTCCAGTTACTTTAGGAAGCAGTATCTGCCAGCGAAGCCATCTTTCGTATAATGATGACGGTAGTTCCTCATCCCAGTCTAACTCGATCCTCCAAATATCTTGCAGGAGAATTTTTACAAAAACTAGAAAGTGAGATAAAAATCCCATCGGATCGAATATCGACATCAAAATTTTGAGAACCTCACGTTTCGTTGGTACTTTTTTCTCGGAAAGTACTTTCCGATTTAGGTTATTAAAATTCAAAACATATGTGAACGTATCGGAAGAAGTATTCCAATGCATGCCCAAAACTTTTTCCGTGACTGCCATGTCAGCGTCATTTGTCCCAAAGGCTTTGCTGGTATTTGACTTTTCACCTTCTTCTTGCAGCGCGTTAAGAATGGTTGTTGAATTGGACATCCAGTTTCTTATATGAAACCCAGCATTTGCGTGGATATACTTCACATCCTTTGCAAGTTGGATAGCTTCGTCTATAGTGTCCGTGCTATCTATGAAATCATCTACATAATGGTGCTGCAGTATCGCTTTAACTGCTCTTGGCTTACTACTCGTGAAACTCATAGCGTTTTGATTTTTAACATAGTGAGCAATGCACGGAGAGCACGTTGCACCAAATGTCAAAGCCTGCATTTCATATACACTGGGTCCGCCTTTATTATTTTCATCCCTCCACAAAAAACGCTGCACCGATCTGTCTGGCTCACGCACTCGCACTTGGTGAAACATTTCAGCTATGTCTCCGCAAATAGCAAATCTTCCGCAGCGAAAACCATATAGAACAGATGTGATTGGGACTAACTGGTCTGGTCCTTTCAATAGAAAGTCGTTGAGAGACACGCCATCACATTTGGCAGCTGCGTCCCATACGAGCCTTACCTTTGCAGGCTTATTTGGATTCCTGACTATAAAAGTTGGCAAATACCATACCTGACCTTTTACTTTCAACTCTTCTGGTGACAACTTTTTGGCATACCCTTTCACCAATAAATTAGAAATTTGCTCATTTAAATTTATACTCAGCTGAACATCATTCTGAATTTTTCGATCGAGTAATTGAAAGCGATGAAATGCCATGCGATAACTGTCAGGTAAAATAAATGTATCAAATTTCCAAAGGAGGCCGACTTCAAATTGTTTTCCGACGCGAATACAAGTATTTTCAAGAATGCTGATGGCCCTTTTCTCTTCTGTCGATATCATCTGGTGGGTTGGAATACGCACACCCATGTTTTCAATCGAAAAGAATTTTTCCACAAGTTGGTGGAGCTCTGTATCACTTTGGGTTTGATAAATGTTCAAAGCAAATTTCAAATTATCATTTCCATCATTGTTCTCTTTTTCAGGTCCAAGTACACACCATCCTAGCCTCGTTTTTGTTGCCATCGGTTCGAACCAATTACCTTCAAGTACTCTAAGTGGAACCCCAAGCTTCCAGTTGTCCATACCGATAAGGATTCGCGGTTGTGCCCACTGGTATGAAGAAATAGGCAAACCTTTCATATATGGATACCGGTTTTTGAGAATATGACTTGACACCGATTGTGTGGGCAAACCCAAATTACTTACTGTGCGGGCGTTCCGAATCGTATACTTCTTGTGCTGACATGCTTCATTGCATCCTGAAATGCCTAAGCTGACTATTCTGGAATTCCTTTCAACACGCGTGGTTTCGGATGTCCACCTTAAGCAAAGCTCCTTGGACCTACCAGGGAGATTAAGGTCATCAGCAAGTGTTTCATCTAGCAATGTCAAAGACGAACCCCCATCTAAGAAGGCAAAAGTTTCGATAGATTTATTGTTACCGTACAGAGTTACCGGTATAATACTGAATAATACATTCGTCATGTAGTTGTTATCACTCCGATCAGAATGGCATCCCACAGTTGAGTAACCAAATTGCTGCCCAGTTGAACAACGTCTTACGTCGGAAGCACTAGCATTTTTGTGCAAAAGCGGATGATGTTTCAATGAACATCCTTCTATACCACACAATGATGTTACTTTGCATCGAGAATGTGGATGCTTTGTCAAGCATGTATGACATAAATTATTTTTTCTAACAATGTTCCACCTGTCAGAACGTGCAGACAGCTTAAAATGTTTGCAATTATCTAGCGCATGGTTATTGTTGCAAACATAACACTTTCTTGGCCCACTGTTGTTTAGTGGAAGCTCGGATACGTCGTGAGTATATAAATGATTACTATACCTGTCTCGTTTCTCATTAACATGCTTTACGGTTGGCGTTGTGACGGAGCAAGCAGCTTCAGCAATTTCACTTAACCAGTTGGAGAATTCCGGCAACGTTGGTTGTTGCAACTCCTTTGAAAACATGGCCCAGTTCAAAAGAAGGTGTGGTGTTAGTTTGTCAACAAATTCCTTAAGAAGCGTTGGGTTGTTTAAATGGGCTGTCATCTGCGATGCTTCCATTGTGGCACACACATTCTGAATTGCAAGTGCGTATTCAATAAGCGTTTCCATCCTATCGGCTTTTGGAGGTGCTTGGTTTTTTGCTTTAGCAATCATAGCGTGAAGTATGTGCTCTGGTCTACCAAACCGCATACGAAGTGTTTTTATAATATCAGGAACCATCGCTGGAAGCAAGAGCCGGTTCTTCACTGCGTCAAGAGCACTTCCACGTAGGCATTTCTGTAAACGCATCAAGTTTTCAGAATGTGTATATCCAGCTAGGCTGGTGCTGTGGTCAAAGGAACTAATGAATATCGGCCACTCTTCCGGATGTCCATGGAACAAGGGTAAATCTTTCGATATTGCCTGTCGAGCTGCTAACTGAGATGATGAAAGTAAGTTGACCTGCCTAGATTCTAAGTTTGTAGACGGCATGTCAGGTCGAACATTTGGTTTCAAGGTTTTAGTTTCAGCTGGCACGTGGGTTTGAATTTGTGTTGGTTGACTTTCTAATTGTTTGAGGTTGCATGGGTCAGGATGCCTCTGAGGCACAACAACAGATTTAAGCAGATAATGTGGTTGATGAACGTGGTTTATTGCACCAGTTTCGGGTGCATGTTCGTTAATATTTTCTACCCACTTTTCTGTTAACTGGCTACGATCTACCGACTTACCTTCTTTTCCTTCTTGATCCTCATCTGAACTGCTAAACTCTGCAAGAATTTTGTACTTCTCTGATAAGTATCGTTGATTATTCTCTTCACGTAATTGCCTTTCTTCTTCAAGTCGCTTAATAAGCAAATCTCTTCGCTTATGGGACTTCGATGATTTTGACTTGGCCTTTTCGACGGAGCTGACGGGAAGTGAAGATGGACGTTGAATTGTAGAGTGTCGACAGGTTTCACAGACCCAACTCGTGTCATTCACGGCAGAGTCCACGTTAACACATTGGAAGTGGAACCAGGCATCGCACTTGTCACAAGCTACCATTTCGGGTATGTCGGGCTCTGAACAAAGCTTGCAGCTATGCTTTTCCACGGGGGATGACGTCGCATGTGGTATATTCTCGTTCGGCATATCGCAACAAGAATTTTTAAGAATTGTTTTAGAACAAGTTTTTAGAGCAGCGAAATAAAAAACGAATGAATAATTTTTTATTTATATTGCGCTTAAAAATTCTGTAAATATATTTTACATACTTATTAAATTTATACAAACTAAATTTTTTAATTAATTTACCTTGATTTACAATTCTATCTTACGAGTATTTGGTCTTTGTTAACCGGAATAGAAAAAGAAACCGGATGAATAAAATAGGTTATGTTAATAATTTTGCACATGAGGTGATGGAATGCAATTATCGATGCAGGGTTGCTGCAGAGGGGTTGTTTCTAGTCTCTTGCGAGAAGATGGCGCTAACACCCCTGACTATAAAGAAATCAATCAGGTCAGGTATTTTCGAGGTATCTGTCGGCCAATAAGTTGGTTTCCCACTAGAATGAAAATCACAATTATTCTCCATACCGGCTTCATATAACGCTCGGCCCTTTTGAGAAATGCATCTAGAACCCCAAAACGTGTGTTTTGCATTAAAATCGCCACCGATTATTAAAGATGGTCTAAGTGATTTTAGCAAGTTTGAAAAATCATTTTTATCAATTCTGTACCGTGGAGGGCAGTATATAGATGTGAAATTCAATGTATCATGTTTAGTTTTAACCTGCACACTTATAAGCTGCATCGGTTCAAGTTCAAGCTTAAGGCCTATCGAGTGTTTGATACATTCTTTTATGTATAATGATGCTCCGCCTCTTGCTTTGTTCGACGGATGAATTGCATGGTAATCTAGATAACCGTTTATATTGAAATTTGATTCTTTTTTAACGTGGGTTTCTGATATTAGACAAATGTCGATATCTTGTTCCCGTATGACCATTTCTAGTTCTTCAAGTCTTTGCCTTAATCCGTTGGCATTCCACGTAATAATTTTAAGGTTTTCCATCATGATTTTTTTTAAAACGTTTGGGTCGAATAAAATCTTCGATTTTTGCTAACCTATCAGAAATAGTTCTATTGATTTTGACCTGATCTTCAAATTTTGACAAAATTAAAGCCAAGCATTGAGATAGTGCGTCAGAGTCAGGTTGATTTATTACGGGTGCAGCCGCCATTCTGGCATTTGTGTTTACACTACGTTTCTTTGGAGATGTCTGTGCAGCTGCCATTTCGGCGTATGACTTAACAGTACGTTTCTTTGGAGATGTCTTTGACGTTGATGGGGTTTGATTTTCTTTGCCGATGCCGACTCTTAGTGTATTTATTCTTTTAGGAGTCTTAGATATTGGGCTTTTTATTTGTTTCTTTGGTTTTCTTTCCATATGAATTTTTTCTCGGCGTTTTTGTAGCTCTTTAACTACTTCACAGCCTCTATAGCTTGCCGGGTGACTTCCATTGCAGTTTATGCACTTCGCTGGACTTTTGCTATTTCCAGTGCAGTCAGCAGTTAAATGTTTTCCCGCGCATTTTACACACCTAGGTTCTTTTTTACAATAGCTTTGCGTGTGGTTGAAACCTTGACAGCGTTTACACTGAGGCACTTGCTTTGTACGGCTTTTCAGAGGTTCGATCTTAACAACGAGGTTCAGTATTGTTTTAATTCTGTAGATTTCCTCTAGTTTTTCTGTCTTATCGAACGTGAGTATAAATAGTGGGAGACCACGCTTTACCACGACAGTTTCTCTATCTTTTTGTTGTTTTTCTTTTTTTACGATGTTCTCAGCATTTAAGATCTTGTAATTTTTTTCTTTAAGATCACGGATTACATCGTTTTTTTGACATGAGGAATGTAAGCCTCTTGCAACGACTCGTAAAGGTCGTTCTGATTTGTTTTCGTAGGTATACCATTCTACATTTGCTTCGTTAAGTCTTCGCGAAAGCAGACGATAGCTATCGGAGTCTTTTACACAAACTTTCCACTTGTTGTTATTAAGCGAGATAACTTTAAAATTCGCTGGGGTTAACGCCTCAAGGATTATTTTAAGCTTATTGTATTCCGCAATCCCGATGACATTAATCGGTGGCGGTGGTCTTATTTTAGTAGTTTTTTCTTTCTTATTCGTATCTTTTGGTACATTTACTTTTATTATTTCGGAAGACGAGGTTCCCTCTGGCGAGGAGAATGCTTTACGTTTTTTGCTAGGTCTTTTTGAAGACGTTTCTCTTTCTAGCTCTTCTTCGTCTGTTTTATATTCGCAAACACCCAGCTGCTGTGGAGTTGTTTTCGAATCGTTTTTTCTTTGAGTTTTTTTCAACTCTTCATTTTCTTTCCGAAGAAGCTCAATTTCTTTCTGTGCTTTCTTTACGGCATCGCTGTTATTTCGTAGAAAATGTATTTCTTCTTTCAGCTCTTGATAGAGTTTCAAAGTTTCGTCGAGTCTTTGACGAAGTTCGTTATTGTCTTTTTCAAGACATTCTATTTTCTCCGAGTCTTCTTTTTCACGCTCTGGCGCTTTGGGCGGACTCTTTTTCCCGGAAGCACTCGATGTTGATGGTGGTGATCGAGCTACCATTGGTTTTCTTGAAAAAGGATTTATCAAGTTTTGGAATAATTGGCTCTCCCCAGAATCCGTAGAGCCGACCTCCGAAGAGGGTGGATTTTTCAGGAAATCTGAATTGCCACCTGGGGTACTATATCTATTTGTTTTACTCATTCCATATTTTGTATACATCTTTCTCAGTATACGGAGTTTGGATTTTAGTCGCCTCTTACGACAGGCATTCCTACCTCGGGTATATTCTTTCCCCCTACCCGAAGGGTATAAACCGTCTATATGAGTGTATAGTTTTTTTCCCTAGTGGTTGTCAATGTGGGCTCACGATCACTAGCTTGAGCCAGTTTTTTCCCGTATCTTTTGAAGCTCAATTAAGTGAAGTCCCAAACAGAATCGTCTCAGATTTCTGAAAATTTTTTCAACTTCCAATTATAACAATATCGCTTGTCGAATTCCGCTGCAAAAGAATTCTTTAGCTCAATTTTTGGAGCTGTTCCGTGTATGTATGGAACAAAATGTCGGCCAAAGGGCCGCCGCGACCTCGGCGACCTCGCTGAGGCATAATTGAGGTTCTATGCCGTTAATGTACCGAATTATCTCATCTGTTAGCTCTTGGATTATTGCTGGGCTTATCGACGTACACCTTTTCTTTCAAATAACCCCAAAGAAAGAAGTCCAACGGTGTCAAATCACATGATCTTGGCGGCCAGTTGACATCGCCACTACGTGAGATAACAAGCCATTGAATTTGTCGCGCAAAAGAATCATTGTTTCGTTAGCTGTGTGGCAAGTGGCACCATCCATATCATCCACATCCATATCTTTCAATTCTGGCCATAAAAAGTTCGTTATCATCTCACGATAGCGAGCACCCTTCACAGTAACTGCCAGACCGGCTTTATTTTGGAAAAAATACGGCCCGATGATGCCGCCAGCCCATAAACCGCACCAAACAGTCACTCTCTGTGGGTGCATTTGTTTTTCGACAATCACTCTTGGATTATCATTCGCCCAAATGCGGCAATTCTGCTCATTGACGAATCCACAGAGGTGAAAATGTGCCTCATCACTGAAGATGATTTTCTTCGAAAATTGATCATACACTGTTGCCATTTCTTGCCACCATTCTGACCATTGACGTCGCTTGAAATGGTCAAGAGGCTTTAGTTTTTGAGTCAATTGCACCTTGTAAGCGTGTAAATGCAAGTCTTTATGCGCAATGTTCATCAACGACGAGCGTGGGAGGTGCAATTGTTGGGCACGACGACGAGTTGAGGTGGACGGCTCTTCAGCCACACTATCGCGAACAGCAGCAATATTTTCTGCAGTACGAGCTGTACAAGCATGCATTCACATCTCCTACAAACCCGGTTTGCTAAAATTTTTGCACAATCTTTTCGATTGTACGCACATTTGGACGATTAAATTTACCGAAAAAATCACGAAGTGCACAATATGCATTTTGATTTGAAAGCCCATTTTCATAATAAGCCTGAATAACTTTAACGCATTGATCGATTGTGTATCTTTCCCTGGTTCAAATTGAGATAGTCTGAAATTGAGAAATGTCAAATGTCAACATCGGCCCTTAAAATTTAACCACCCTTTATATTTTGTTATTAGTAAGCACAAGCACTATTGTAAATTTTCATTACACTTGTAAAATTTATAAAATTTAATAATTATTCACCTTTCAAACTATAAAGTTGTGTTTATTTTGGTAACTCCCGAGAAAGAAAACTTAACTCACGCGAACAGTTCATTCGTTGCAGTGTAGATGGTATGTGGAACGCGAATAGTGTTTGCAATTCGCGATGACCAATTTATTTTCTCAAATTTCTCTTATTTCAGCGATTATAACGCAAATTTTAATATATTAACATTAAATTAAACTAGATTTTTACCTTTTTGTAAAGTTTTTGTGAAGAATTTAGGCTTATATTATTGTTTTAATCCCATTTGTTTTTCTATTCGTTGGTCGCTCTCATGTGAATAGTCCTTAAGACTACCTATCCGATCGCTGATGTAAATGCTGAAGTTTTATAAGTTGTTTTGCCACTTTTGACAAAAATTTTTCTCCTGGTTTACTTATGCCAATTCAGGTCAGCTTTAGATAAAAAATTTCTAGCCATACGGTGACAAAGGCCTTTTCCAAATCAACCGTACAAGCACATTATCTTTTGGATATCAGAGACCTGTTTAGACGCGGCATGAATTGTGTGATGTCCTGCCTTTAAACAAGACTGAGTATTCGGTATGATATTGTTGTCTTTCGCCGATTTGAACAAAGCTCTATTGATAACTTTTTCGAATACCTTAAGCTAGCCCTAAACGACGAACATGCTCGCCGAACTTGTTCGTGCTCGCTATGTTTTCCTCGTGTAGGGGCTGGTTCGCGAGCCGCTCGCTGTTGGCGAAAAATTTCGATTTTTTCGTGTTCGTTGGCTTCGATGTTCGCTGTGTAGGGCCATGTTCGCGAGCATGCCCTTTTTTGCTGTGAATGTGAACGTCGCACAGTGGTCTGAGAGCGGAAAAAAGTCTTTGGAAAAAGTCATATCTAGCCTTTTTAGCTTTGTGTTTAAGTACTCTTAGGTAACTCAAGCGTCTGAATTAAAAGTATTTTTTAACATGTATATATTGTATGTTCAGATTTACAAGCCCTCAAAGTTAAAAAATAATTTTATTCAAGTCGCGAACCATATTTTCAACAAAATTTTATGTCTTTTTCCGAAGATCCTTTAAATAAATTCTGTAACTTCTAATCTCATTTTATAATTCTATTTTTGACTATCTTAAAAATAAAAAAAAGGATAATTTATAAAAGAAGCCTTCTTTAATGATTTTTTCATAACCAAATTTTGACCAAATATGTATATGATTAATTTTAACATGTGGGTCAAATTTCAATTAAACAGTTCTAATTTATTTTATCTCTAAATACTTTTTGTAATTTATAATTGTTAACTTTTCACAAGCTTAAAATTGTACTCTTACTGTGAATTATAGTATAGTTATATAGTATAGTTAAATAAATAAATACTAAATACTAAATACTAAACAGTTGAACAGTTTCGATTTTACAAATTTGTGTCCGCTCTCTCATACAAACATAAAAAACCCTCCAATTTTATAAAAATGTTATTAACTTTTTTTGAATATTTTTTCTTAACAAAATTTTGATCAAATATGTATGTAACGGGTGATTTTTTAAGAGCTTGAGAACTTTTTTTTAAAAAAAAACGCATAAAATTTGCAAAATCTCATCGATTCTTTATTTGAAACGTTAGATTGGTCCATGACATTTACTTTTTGAAGATAATTTCATTTAAATGTTGACCGCGGCTGCGTCTTAGGTGGTCCATTCGGAAAGTCCAATTTTGGGTAACTTTTTCGAGCATTTCGGCCGGAATAGCCCGAATTTCTTCGGAAATGTTGTCTTCCAAAGCTGGAATAGTTGCTGGCTTATTTGTGTAGACTTTAGACTTGACGTAGCCCCACAAAAAATAGTCTAAAGGCGTCAAATCGCATGATCTTGGTGGCCAACTTACCGGTCCATTCCTTGAGATGAATTGTTCTCCGAAGTTTTCCCTCAAAATGGCCATAGAATCGCGAGCTGTGTGGCATGTAGCGCCATCTTGTTGAAACCACATGTCAACCAAGTTCAGTTCTTCCATTTTTGGCAACAAAAAGTTTGTTAGCATTGAACGATAGCGATCGCCATTCACCGTAACGTTGCGTCCAACAGCATTTTTGAAAAAATACGGTCCAATGATTCCACCAGCGTACAAACCACACCAAACAGTGCATTTTTCGGGATGCATGGGCAGTTCTTGAACGGCTTCTGGTTGCTCTTCACTCCAAATGCGGCAATTTTGCTTATTTACGTAGCCATTCAACCAGAAATGAGCCTCATCGCTGAACAAAATTTGTCGATAAAAAAGCGGATTTTCTGCCAACTTTTCTAGGGCCCATTCACTGAAAATTCGACGTTGTGGCAGATCGTTCGGCTTCAGTTCTTGCACGAGCTGTATTTTATACGGTTTTACACCAAGATCTTTGCGTAAAATCTTCCATGTGGTCGAATAACACAAACCCAATTGCTGCGAACGGCGACGAATCGACATTTCACGGTCTTCAGCAACACTCTCAGAAACAGACGCAATATTCTCTTCTGTACGCACTGTACGCATTCGTGTGGTTGGTTTAATGTCCAATAAAGTAAACTGAGTGCGAAACTTAGTCACAATCGCATTAATTGTTTGCTCACTTGGTCGATTATGTAGACCATAAATCGGACGTAAAGCGCGAAACACATTTCGAACCGAACACTGATTTTGGTAATAAAATTCAATGATTTGCAAGCGTTGCTCGTTAGTAAGTCTATTCATGATGAAATGTCAAAGCATACTGAGCATCTTTCTCTTTGACATCATGTCTGAAATCCCGCGTGATCTGTCAAATACTAATGCATGAAAATCCTAACCTCAAAAAAATCACCCGTTATTAGACTGATTTAAACATGTGTGTCAAATTTCATTTAAATCCGTTGAACAGTTCAGATTCAACAGACTTTTTTCCGCTCTCCCATACAAGCCAAACCACTGTGTCGCCTAGTTCTTATCACTGATGTTTACTCTGTAAAGAATCAATACGAAATGAATGTTCGCCAAATGTGTTCGCCGTGTAGGGGATAACGCAAACGAACAAGTTCGGCGAGCATGTTCGTCGTTTAGGGCTAGCTTTACCGATACTCGGGAGAAAGCTTATCGACCGAAGATTCGCCGGATTGGAGTAGTCCTTTCCGTTTTTCGGAAGAGGATAAGGATATACCAAAGCTATTTTTCATCGGTCTGGATAATATGCGTTGTTAAACAGTGTGCTACAAATGTCCACTGCCTCCGAAGGCAGATATCGTAGTTCGTAGTACAACATTGAATTACCATCCACTCCTGGTGACTCCTTTCTCTTTAATGAGTCGATGATAATATGGAGTTTCACATAGGAAACAAATAAGGAACTGGGTCCGTTTCACTCGGCGATGATGGCGTTTGCCAAATGATCTCCATATCGTGAGTGTTAGTGAACTACAGATACAAGCGTTAAAGTCTTGTCAGTAGTCCACTTTTTTGTTCCTGTAGGGCGTCAAAACGTTACATGTCGGTAGAGTAACGTCCTTTGGATTTTTGTATTATTCTGTTCGTTGTTCATTTTATTGTATCATCTATTTGTTCTTTGTTTTCGTCTATCTATATATGTATTTGTCAATTTGGTGGGGATATATTTTTTGAACGTAGTTCCCTGGATAAGGTGCTGGTGAAGCGTGGCCATCGCTTCTTACTATAATTGGGAATAAACAGGCACATATTCCTCGAACTCCACTAGCTCGTTCGGAAGCGTTCCCGCCGTAAGTACGTAGAGATCACTTTCTTACTCAATCGTTCGTAAACAGTTTCTTGGCTGTTGGCTCACAGTGTCTGTAATTGTAAATCTTGTATCTTTTAAAAATTAATCCAGATAGGTACCGCTTCTTGGAAGCGATGTCCTTTCTGTAGCCAAAAGGTCGATGACATATTCAGCGCTGTGCTCAATATCGTAGTAATTTAAAAGAAAAATGATTTAGATATATTAAAAATTAAGTTTAAGTCCTTTCAGTTAAATTATAAGTTCAAATAAGACTTTTTATTGATTGATAAAAAAGGTGCATTAACTCGTAAGAAAAATTGAAAATGTGAAAACCTGCAATTTTATACGCGTCCATTGATTAGCATGAAATCCTTAAACTGATATAGTGCCAGTCAATCTAATGAATTGCACCCCTACCAATGATTGGCATGCGCCAAAAAAAACTATCCTTTTAGTTGTTTCAAGTCTATTAGTATGTAATTCGGACACTTTACTATATTTTCCCTATCTCGTAATTATCAATTTATAATTTAAGTACATCACCTTCCCTATGGAATAATACTTTTAAAAAGACTTTTTTTTTAACTTGCTTATCCTTTTTATTCACGTCGTTAAAACTCTAAGTACCAATTCTTAGGGGCAACAACAGTAGGACTGTTTGCTCTTCTTATCTTTTGTTAAACTGAAGATGTTTTTTTACCTCCCAGAACTTTCTGGCCTACCAGCCCTTCACTCTTGAATTGGTTCCGTGTGAAGAATTTTAACTTCCTGCCAAAAACTAAATATTCCCTCATAATAAACTTCCACAGATTTTCCTCTCAAGATTAATGAAACGAAGCTTTCGAAATTGATTTTTTGCTTTTAAACTTTTCCTACTACGATCCATTCTCGTACAGGATCGATCAAAAAATGAATTTAATGGCGGCCTCCTTGCTTAATATTCGTTTTCTCCGATTGTTGCCCTCACTCTGTAGTGTGGGTATTCAGCAACGGTTGTTAGCTCCGTTGTTGAATCCAATTTACCCAAAAACTCCCTATTTAAAGGGATCATTCACAACGGAGAAAGCTCAATGAATGGATTCAGCTCAGCTCCATCCAATCCAATCATATACCTAATTTCTTCATTTCCAAAAGGAATTTTATGTTGTTATTTTGTCTGTCCGACAAAATTATTTTTATTTTTAATTCAAATAAAATAAGCTGAAATATTATTACGACACTTCATTCCAATATTAATTTCCTTGGAAAAAAATAAAATCTGGTGTGAATGAGGTTTTCCAAGAAGCGAGCTACATACATCTCCATCGTAAAACTAAGCATTTTTATGCTCGAAATACTCGTGTGTATATTTGGTTCCACTTTGATTTGAAATTACTTTGGATTTGATTTTTATTGGCAGCACTTTTCTGTGACTTTTGATACCATTCCGCACCTTGACTTATCATTTATCACTTTTATGCCCGTTTCGCTATTTCAATCCAACCCTCTTCGGGTAATATTTCACAACATCAACAAATCCCCAGCTCCAATTATTTAAATCCAAATTGAAAATAACTTCTCACATTCTTTATATTCAAATTCCCGATTGCCGATTCGAATACAACAAACACCGATATCTCCCCATTTTATTGGCTTAACAAAATAGTATCCTAGAGCTCTCCAGCTCCTGCTCCTGTGCCTGCGACTATCCTATTGCTGACGACGACGACGTTAACTTAACTTCTAACGTGTGTATACGATATACAGAACCAAGAAAAACATCCATGCAATGGATTTCAATAAACACCTCGTCGTCGTCTAAGTCGACCTTAATGGCCAATAAAAGTAGAATCTATGCACAATTTTCTTGGGATAATCCTTTCGATTTTAAAATATTTTTCAATTTCAACCCTTGTGAGATCGTGAAAGGATTTTGCTTTTGGTTAAACGTGCATGTTTATGGGTTTGGTTAACAAATCCTCTTCTTCCATCGCACTTTCAAATCGAATTCCGCCAATTGTGACAAATTTGTTTGTTTGCAAAATATTTGTCGAAAATCTGTTTTGATTTTAAAATAGGGGAGAATGTAGATAATTCTTTTTTTATTTTGCTTGTGGAAAGGGATTAAAGTTTAGCGAGAACTTACTTTTAGTCAATTGTCTTAAGACTGATACACTTCTTACTAGCCATCATAAACACATTTGTCAATAAGGCTTAGGTAGAAATACTACATAGGATTCCGGAGACCATCACACGTAAGGGATCAATATATTAATGTAACCCACAATTTTATTCGAATTTCTGTTTTTTTTTTCAGATGAACCAATTTCTACCCGAATCCTGTAACCTCTTTCAATTAAACTATAAAACACACAATTCACATAAAGTCCATCTTATTCAATAATCTCATTAAGTCCAACTCGAATGCCGTGTGCGTGTACGTGTAACGATTTGCGGTTGGAAATGCGTTTAACATGATGTTACTAAATTGGTTTAACGATAAATTCAATTATAAAATTCAGTGAGACAGAAAATTGATATTGCCACGTGCATAAACATATGAATTGGTTGAACAATAATAATTGTTATTATCCTCGATGCAGATACCTGTGGAAATTTATAAATTATATTCTTAAATACTCGTGAAATTTTTATTAAAATTATAAAGATAGCTTTAAAATGATTTTTTAATGATATTGACACAGTTATTTTGTATTATGGTTATGCATTAATCCTTAAATACGTTTTATTAGTTTCTTTTTTATTCAAAATTTCTTAAATATTTTTCAAAGAAAAAATTTGGTATGCCAATTTTAAGTATTTAATAATTTAGGACTTCATTTCAAAAAAATTTCATTTTCAAGAAATTGAATTAACAAAAGAAACCTCGATTTTATTTTTCTTAAATCCAAAAATTATTTTATTTTTGAACATTTTTAGATGCAATATTTTTAATTTAAAATTCAAAGGAGCTACTGTATTTATATTTTGATAAAGATATTAGAGCTTGTGATGAATTTTAATTGATATACCTAGAAAATTTCTAACGAATACTAAGTACACTTAGAGAAAAAAGTATACCAAGGCACTTAGTAGATCCTCCCCTTGAATTCTGTTTGTCAAACATACTCATTCGGAAATCATTGAACCCAATTCCATAATTCGAACTACACGACTGGCTATCAGTAAGAAAATCATTTCCGTCAATCAAATCTTTCTTTTGGAACTTAATCTTTTGCTGAGACGGTCATAAACGTGGTTTAAAACTTTAAGCCAATCTTTTGTAGTTAGTCTACAAATATTACATTTTTATTTATATAAGTCTTCATATTTTTAAGTTTTGCGTTAAAATATCGAAAAAAGGTTTTAAATTTCTACGAAAATATCGAAAATTTTTAGCTTTGCTTCGAGTTGTCGTCTTGTGCCATTTAATCATTTCTCTAAGTAGAAGAAAATTAAAATAAAAATTAAATAAGCGCAAGCCCATGTAAGTCACATTTTTACTTGAGAATTATAGGTACTATAAAGCAAGCTATGCACTAGTAACAAAAATCGAACTCGAGATTTTGATCAAAGTTCACATTACGATGATAGCGAAGACGAAAAAACTGGGTGTCGCAATTCTGTCTGTCGGCTATAGCCTAAACGGCCCAGCCGAGTTTTGGTAAACTTGGTAGATATCGTTCTTAGATTTCTTCCCACACGTTTTTTTCTTTTTTTTTAACTAAAAATAGCGGTACCTCCTATACGATTTTTTTCAAATTATACAATTTTTTTTTCTCAAAAACTATTCCACAGATTTTAAGAAAAAATCAAAAAATTTCATTGGTTATTAATTTCGAAAACGTCAGGCTCGACTTTTTTAAACTTGACATTTAAAAGTTTCTTAATACCATCTACAAGATGTGAGAAAAAAAGATTATTTTACCTAAAAATAACTATAACCACCATACAAACGTAAAAAAATGATTTTCCAAAATCGTATTTTTCTTGAAAACGGCACCTTAATTTTTTATAAAATTTTTATTCTTTCGTTTAAATTTTACGAGATCTATAATCTTATAAGATATTACTGACTGCACCTACCACATTGCCATTTTTTAGAATTTTAAATTTCTCATTTTATTGGCATTACGGATTGAAATGAATTTTTTTTTATAAAGAAGCTTCATTTAAATTTGAAAACATTGGCGCAAAATTTTAAACAGTTCCCGTTTAAGGAACAAAACCGGCTCTACTTAACGCAGTCGTTTAGCTTGGAGACTTTGTCTAACTTTTGCATAATTTTAAACACGATAGACAACTCTTCTAACTAATGTGTGTTTTTCATTTGGCTGTACATAACATATGTACAGATTTGTTCATCGTACATCACGATTGTTTTGAATTTATAATATTCAGTGATTCAGTCTGCACATCTTTTAAAAAATCGAATAAAACATCAGCAAACATTTTTACTACGATTTTCTTTGGTATGAAATCACCATTGTCAATATGGATAAAGTATACTTTTAAAAGATAAACTAGCTATTTGCTGCTGTTAAAGTTAGACGAGCTCTTTAACGCTAAAGTATAGTTTATGTCCTTTAAAATTAACAAAAAGTCGGTTCTCGTTTTATATATAATATTAAGAGTCGACTGCCTTCTAAAATTGATTTAGAGTAGGTTTTAAATGTTTAAAATTTTGCGCCATTACATTTAAGAACTTAAAACAAATTGTTTTTGAATTTTTGAAAAACAAAAAAAAACTCAATTTTGTTCGAAAACTCAAAATCTCTAATAAATATTTAAAATTAGGCTTCCAAACTGTTTTCTTACAAATTAAAAAAAAAATGTTTTCGAAAATAGCCTTTTTTCAAAATCGACATCTAGAATTTTGATATCAAATTTTTTCTTTTTCTTAATTTATACGATCTATAATCCAATAAAAAAATGTAAAATACTAGATTTTACTGACAGTACCTACCATAGAACCATTTTCTCGATTTTTGTTGGCTTTCTCACTATCAGCAAATAGGATTTTATTAAAATTTTTTGTACAGTAGCTTCGACAAGTTTAAAAATGAATGCATATACCTATCTTAAAATATTGTTGAGTAAATTTTTATTTCCTTATAGCATTCGGCTTTTAGCTCCAACTACTAAAAAAAATTGCTTTAGCAGTTAAAATATTACTTTTGCGATTCTGAAAATTTTTCATTAAAATCATCCATTTTCAAAATACTAAGTATCTTAAACATGAAGTTCAATTGAAAGTTCAAATGACCTCAACTCAATTTACAAAATTTACTAGTTTGTTTTTTTTTTTTTGAACGTCAAACCAAACAATGTGAACCTTTTCACCAGGGTTCGATTTTAAATTTTGAAAGTAAATACGGAAAAAAGTAGTAGTTTTAGGAAACTAAAAACAAAACAAAAAGTTTTCGAAACAGAATTCTTAACAAGAGTTTATTCAGTATTATTTGATCATTTTTGATTAAAAAATAAATAACTAATTGCGTTCAATCAACTATAAGGTACAAGAAATTCAGATTTAAAATAAAATAAATAGAACTATAACACAAACTTCAGACCAGGGTTGCGAATTTTTGAATTAAAAAATCCTTAAGTCATAAGTCTATAGATGACTTGTGAATTAAAAAAATTTAATTCATAAGATATTTGGTGACTTATGAATTAAAAAAAATTAATTCATAACCCCCAAAGTGACTTATGAATTAAAAAAAATTTAAATCCTAAGCTACTAAGTGACTTATGAATTAAAAAAAAATTTTATCACCACCAAGTGACTTATGAATTAAAAAAAATTAAGTCATCAGGGAGTAAGTGACTTATGAATTAAAAAAAAATTAATTCACAAGTCAGTTGGTGACTTGTGAATTAAAAAAAATTTAATTCATAAGTTAGTTGGTAGATTGGAAATTTTTAAGCTTGTTTTGACTACATAATTATTTAATTATTAACGAAAGCTTTCAAATCTAGTTTTTAAATCATAAGATTATCACGCTAGCTTATAAATTATCCATTTCATAATTTTTCTAATCAGAATTTATCCATTAACTTATGAATTAAATTTTTTTTAATTCATAAGTCACTAAGTTGGTTTTGAATTAAATTTTTCTAATTCATAAGTCACTTACTTGCTGATGATTTGAATTTTTTTAATTCATAAGTCACTTACTTGCTCATGACTTGAATTTTTTTAATTCCTAAGTCACTTAGTAGGTTGGGAATTAAAATTTTTTAATTCATAAGTCACTTACTTGCCCATGACTTCAATTTTTTTAATTCATAAGTCACTTAGTAGGTTCTGAATTAATTTTTTTTAATTCATAAGTCACTAAGAAGCTTATGATTTAATTTTTTTTAATTCACAAGTCACCAACTGTCTTGTGAATTAAATTTTTTTTATTCATAAGTCACTCACTGGGCCTTGTGAATAAAAAAAAAGCTAAAGCTAAAACTTGGATTTTTAAGTAAAAGCTTGATTTTTAGTGAATAAAAATAAGCTTAAGCTAGCTAGTTAAAGATGTTTTCTAGTCATAGCTATTTTAAAATAGCCAAAGCTAAATTCATTTAGCTTTAGCTTGTTTTCCTAGCTTAAGCTTCAATTTGTGTGAATAAAAATAGCTTAAACTAGAATATTATAGTTAAAGCTACAAAAATTTCAAGATTTTTTCGACCTGTCTAGAAAGCTTTGACTAGGTCTTATTTTCAGTATTATCTTGTGCGAGTTGTTAATTAAACATAAGGGAAATCTCAAAAAATAGGACTGTGAACCAATAGACCCAGAAACTGACATACGAAATGTTAAAAACATTTTTTAGCCGAAACCAATACTTGCCCTGTAGAACAGATAACAAATTGAGGCAAAAAAACTTTCCTTTCGGTCATACATGTCCCAGTTTTAGCTAAAGCTACCTAGTCGAAACCTGTGAATAAAAAAACGAACAGCTTAAATTACGAAGCTTAAGCTAGAATTTTCTAGCATAAGCTATTTAGCGTTATCATTTTTTTATTCACATAAAACAAAGCTTAAGCTAGAACTGTCTAGCTTTAGCTGCTAGTAAAAGCTATGACTAGTTAGCTTTAGCTTCCTCCAAAAAAAGCTTTAACTTTTTTTTTATTCACAAGGCCCACTAGCTTGTGAATTAAAGCCAAGCTTAAGCTAACAAGTGACTTAAGCTTTTGCAACCCTGCTTCAGACTCAAACAAATTACATATACATACATATAACAGTAAATAAAGACTTCTTAAAAAAAATTATATAAACATAGCATATAATAATAATAAAAGCAATAATAATAAAAACTCAAGCATACATAAAGGAAGTACTAAGTAGGTAGGAGAAATAGAAGAAGAAAATAAGAAGAAACGGAACAAACTTTCTGTTGTTTAGGTTTGAATAGAAAAAACAGTGCTTTCGTTTACAACATTATGTAAAATGTAATACAGAGTGATCAGCGCTGTATATAAATATGTTGGTTAAGAATTTTTCAAAGAGAAGTAAATTCTAAAAAAGAGAAGCAGAGAAGTAGATTATTTTTTTTTTCTCAAAATCGAAGGAAGTACATCTACTTCGATCGAATTAAAGTCCGAACCCTGCTTCTTACACAAACTCCCTTGAAAAAGAAAAAAATACATGTTATACATGAATCTTAAAAGAGTACGATATTATCTATTATCTAACTGAGCCAATTTTCGTGCCTGGGCGAATAGCATTTGGACTAGAGGTTGCTAAAAGTTTTTTTTTATTTTTGATTTACGAAATATAGGAATCTACTACACTTTACTAGTTTAATATACTCGAATGAAACCGATTTGAAACTTGTATTGCGAAATTGGTCAATATATTTTAAGATCGCATTACATTGTTTATACGAGTTGTACATGACAAAAGTTGTCTTTTCGTCCCGGTGACCTCACATGGACTCATCAGTTGACTGTGAAGGCCTTCTCAATACACATTTTTTGTTTTAACTATTTTTATTGAACATTTATATACAATTTGTGTTTACTTACGAGCATATAGTTTTAAATAATATAAATATATATTTTACATGTTAACTTAATATTAGGAGTCGGGTGACTTTAATGTTTTCGGGGTGTTCCGTCCCGGTTGTCCAGTGGGGGTTTGTATTTGATTTGGAAAAATGTTGGCATTTAGCCGTGGAGGTCCGGGGGGTGCGGTCCGGTGCAGATTCGTAGCGTCTTTCTTTCGAAGATTTGGAGTTCTTTCATCGCTGTCTTTGAGATCGTAAACCAGACTGGAAAACAATAGCTGATAACTGGCCTCAGAAGTTGTTTGTATGTAGATGAGCACCTTCGTCTATTGGATAAGTCCTGATCTTCGCCTCATCAAAGGGATGTCGCCGGTGGAATGCCCAGTTGGCTTTGCTGTCTATACTTCTTGAGTGCGGGTTGGACCTTGATACCCAGGTACTTGACGTTCTTTCTGGCTGCAATGGTGGATCCATGCGGAACTTTCAGAACTAAGTTTCTGCAGGTGGTTGCTGAGCGAGATCTGCGCTCACTAGGTCTCTTGAAGCCGACAAGCTGCGATTTGTCAATATTGGTTTTCATACCCCATTTTTTTGTAAAAATGAAACAGTCTGTGGATGTGAGCCTCTACTTTCCGGACAGCGACTAGTGGTGACATTGAAATTGCATATGTGAGTGAATCATCAGCATACAGTAGGTTTTCATAACCGGTTGGGATGGGCTGGTCTGATGTCATCAGACTGTAGAGGAAGGGGCCAAGTTTTGAACCTTGTGCGACTCCGGCTTTGACGTTCTTCATGGTAGAAGAGCAGTTTCCTAATTGCACAAAGAAGTTCCTGGAATAAAGAAACGAGAAAATAATTTTTATTGGTGGCGAGGGCAGATGTAGCAGATGCAATTTTTGTATAAAAGCGTCTATCCAGACGCTATCGAATGCTTCGTCGACATCCAGAAAGCATCCGACTGTTACACGATGACTTTTGAGATCTATGGTGGTGTCATGCTGGAACTTCAGGAGTGGCTGTAATGTAGAGTGCCAAATTCTTGGTTGCAACGCAAACATACAAATTTATTCGGGATTTTAAGAAGCAAAAAAAGACTTCGATATAGAATTCTTTTTTTAAGGGAGTTATGATGAACTTTTTATAACAACAACTTACATTTTCCCACAAAGAATTTTCCTTTTCGTGGCCGACAAAAAATAAATAAATATTTCAAACAAAATAAACAAAACTTATTTACAATGAACTTTTGATAAGATGATATTCACAATCGGTCTTAAATTACCAGTTGATACCCATAACACCAAACTATCAACTAATTGATAGAAATTATCGACTATCGAATTGATAATAATAGGGCTGATAGAGTTTGTATTATGAAAATCTTCTTATATCTAATAGATATTTTAGTTCAATGAATGAATGATATTTCCTGTTACATTATGAAATATAGTAATATTATATGTGTACGCATTCGCCCAACTAAATATGACAGTTATAAAAGTTCAAAGGAAAAAAGATCGTGCTTTTCTGGCGATTTCCTTAATATAATATATTCTGCATCTTCTCTGTAACTACCACAATGATTAAGGGAAGAAGACTTAAATTTAAAGCGTGATTTCGTTCTTTCTTTGATCTAAATTCAAAATATCACAATTACTGTAACGATGCATTTCATATACGACTACCGCATGTATTTATATGAAGGTATACTCTTTGAACTAGCATTCAAAGATTCATTGCCTTCAACAAGAATAAATCATGTAGAAGTAGAGTTGAAAAATGTCGCAATATACTACTAAATTTTAATATGACGAGTATGTTGTTATTATTGAAATAATTTAAAAACATGAAAGGTTACTTTCTTAAGAATACTATTTTTCTTAAAGATTTGCCAAATCAAGTAAGGTTTTAATGATATTTTCTACTATTGTATTGTAAAGTTGTTTTTTTGTATTTGAGACAATGCTACATCATAAAATAGTTTTTATTTACATAACTCGTTAAAACGTCTAATATTCCCTTAAAAAAAGAAATAATAAATCTTTCAAACTCATTTTTTTTTTCTGAATAAATAAAAGCTTTTGCGAAAATAGTTAAACTTGAACTGAGTTCACAGGCATCTTATTTGGTTGTGGGTTAAGTATTTTAACGAGAAGGGATTATGGTTAACAAAAATCCTCCAGGAGCAGCGACGACGCACGCTTAAATAAGTGGCTCAAGTTAGACAAGAACTAATGTACAAGCAGTAAATTGATCTAAATTGAAAGATTGGATCGTACAAACTTGATCTTAATTTTAAAAGACTTGGAATTTAAAAAATGGATGTTATTAGAGAAAATATCCAGAAGCATAAAATTCGTTTTTACTTGCGACATATACAGATACTATATGGCAATTTATGGATTCTTAAGCAAAATCGAACTTGAGATTTTGATCAGACTTGACATGACGAAGATAGGGAAGACGAAAAAACTGGATCTCGCAATTCTCTCCGTCTGTCTGTTCGACTACAACCTAAACGGCTCCGCCGATTTTCTTTAAACTTGGTAGACTGTATTTTTAAATTTTCCCCCTCATATGTATGTCCGTCAAGTTAAAACTACCACTTCAAAGTCTTAAAAGTGTAATAATTGTATTAATTGTCGTGAAACGAAAAAATTTGTCGCGCTTGTTTTTTAACTTTTAACTTGACAGTCAAGGTAGCACTACCACCCCTCAAAATAGGGTAAAATAAACTCGAAAAGGAAAAAGGTAAGTGTCAATAATTGTCGTGATTTTGTCGTAAATATGATGTCAAATCAAAAATTTTCTAGCGCAAATTTTTTTTAAAAATAACCCCTGACAGTCAAGTTAGCATTACCAGGTGCTATTTTTTAAAAAACAAGCGCGTTTTACGACAAATTCACGACAATTAATCCAATTTTTTAAATTTTGAAGTGGTAGTGCTAACTTGACGGACATCTCACTTGCCATAGGTACAAATTTTTTTCGAAATTTTATAAATTCATTTTTTTCCCAAAAACTGTTCGACAATTTTTTTTAGAACAGTTCAAAAAATTTCATTTAGTCAAAGCTAGCTAACGGTTGAAAAAAATGCTTATTAATGGTACCCCCCATGGAACCATTTTTTTGTTTTTTTATTTTCTCAAAAACAGTTCAACCGATTTTGATCATTTTTTGTATGATAAAACTCCCCAAAATTTTAATAGTATTGTGTATTCAAATATTGAAAAAAAAAATTTTTGTTTGGATTTAAAAAAAAAATATTTTTTTTTTTGAAAACTCAATATTTCGAAAGCCTTATGCTTGGTTTTGTTTAAATTTAATGATTAAAAGTTTTTTGTTACAATCTACAAGATTTGGGAAAAAAATTATTTTAAGTCAAAATAATGGTGCCCAGCATGCAAATGTTAAAAAATGGTTTTCGAAAATCGTTTTTTTCTCGAAGACGGTTTCGAGAAGTTTACTGACTGTACCTACCATAGAACGATTTTTTCGAATTTTGAATTTTTCATTATCGGCGTAACGGATTTTAATGAAACTTTTTTATAGAGAAGCTTATAAAAAGTTTAAAAAACATTGCATTTCAAAACTTTAAGAAAAAAAATCTATTTTTTTTTTGTGGAAAATTCAATATCTCAAAAACGGCTCAATATTTTTTCTTGTAAATTTTATTTTTATTCCAACAATAATAACACCTTTAAATTGGCGTACCAAAAATGTTTAAGAATGTTTTAAAAAAATTTTATATAAAAGTTTTTTTTTTTTAATAAACCACTATAATGACCTATAATTTTTGTTCTTGCATTAATTCATATTTGCATAGCATTCTGTTTTTATCTCTTACTACTAAAAGAGTTTAAAAAATAAAATTTATCCTTATGAACAGTTTTCTTCAACATTCATTTTAAAATTCCTAGTCTATTACATATGAGCAAGTTCGTGCGACCCAGTCGTGCATTTTATTTTAATAACTATTATGCCGCTGTATAAATTTCTGACATTAAATTTTGTATGCCATTTTTGGGTCAGCTGATTGAACACATGAAAGAGCTACAGAATGAGAAATTGAAGAGAGCTGGAAGTTCCCTTCAACCTTATGTAAACCTAAATCGAGTTACCTCTACAATATTATGTAGTTTGACTCGTTCGAAATTGAAACTCAAAAGTTGGCCAAAATTGTCACTTCCTTGATTGTGCGTTTTCGCTTCACGTTGTTTTCGAAAAATTGAATTTAATTTATGAGCCCGATTAAACAGTGTGTTGAGAACAATTAATGGAACTTTGAGTATGTTGTTTTTAAAACTTCAAAACATCTAAAATCCACATATATTCAAACTCCATTTTTATGGAAAAGCTTATATAAGGCGCTTATAACAGCTTAACACTGTTTTTGAGGAGGTTTTAGACAGAATTTGGAAATATGTAGATTGAAATTTTTGTTTTATTGAATACATCCCAAAGATAGAAGTCTATAGTCTATTTCCATAAAGATTCTCATTCAAATTTAATTTTAAGTAACTAGTTAGACAAGTGTTCATTCACAACCATATTTTAACCGAAATAAGGTGAAATCGTTTGCAATTAAGCCGCACATGATATTAATTTCGTTTATTTCCCCTGGTATGTCTCTGTATTATACCGTTTACGGTTACCTCTTAAATGTAATATAAATGTTTATACGAGTACCTACCTACAGCTACCTTTTGCTACATGTGTGTTTTGCTACATAAAAGAGTACGGTACAGACAATCAAAATTCAGATTTTATTGGCCCGACCGGCCATGTGGGTCAAGGGGATACCTTTGTTTTACACGACCGTTGTAGGTATACCTAGTCCATAACGGCCAGATGTTGTTTCCTGGATATAGCCAACCCACCAATAAATACTGCCTTTGTTTTGTGTATATTTGTGTAGTCATTCTCCAAAGGATATACCTTCTGTTTATATCTATTCGGTACAAATTTAGGAAGGCATAGTACGAGTATAAGGTGTTTCATCCGTTCTTATAGGAAAGTAAGCCATAAATTCCATTCTGGATGATCCGGATGACGTAGATTTAGAAGACTGAGAAAAGCAGAAGAGAATGAACATCGACGAAGGCGAAAACATCAAGAAAAACATTTGGGGTCCAGTTGCAACTCATCACATAAATTAACGTACAAAAAAGTGTGTGAGGACTGAGGACGTGAATGTTTCAACGTAAGCCTTAAAATAGAGCGACAGCTTGTGGGCTGATGACGTCTGTGTGCGATGAAGGTACGAGTATGTTCCCAGTCATAAGGTAAAAATGTAATTTTTACGAAAATTAAATAAAGGTTTTCTCTAATGGAAACTTAAATTTTTCATAAAAAGATATAATTACGTTAGCCCTACTCGGGGCTGTTTATTGTTAGATAGTATCAAAAATTGTTTGTTTTTGGTAAGTGCACTTCAAACAATCGAGCATTTTGCGAGCGAATTTGGTTTTATGTATAGGCTATACGTTGTTCAAGTTGATTTCATTTCGGAATTCGAGTGAATGGATGGCATTTGTGGTAAAAAAAAAATATTTTATAGGTAATTTGGTCTCAGATTGATTTCATTGCTTTGCGCAAGCTCAGCAAATTGATCTTAATTTACTCGCACCATGGTCGAGTGCTTACAACCCCCTTAAATTATTTCAGCAACATCTGTCGATGCTCAATAGAAAGAAAGAAGTCCTAAGTACTTAAACCTTATATTGGTCTACCAATCGTAAAAAGATTTAACACTGATGGATATGTTGCGAAGGTAAGCGTTTTCGTGAACTATGTTTTGGATCTTGAAACAAGTAGACATAATATATGTATTCAATAGAACCTTTAACTAACTAGCTTTGGTGTGTGTGTGTTCATTATTTTGACATCAAAACGTGAATAATATATTGTTGGGAATTTTTCAGCCCTCAAACTTATTGGGCACTGACAAAAGATAGTTTGAATTGTTGACAAATCCCGATTTATGAAGGGTCTCTGTCTAAGATACCGCAGCCAATTACCTACTCTGGCGTCTGCGATAGTTTGGTCTTTGAACGGGATGTTAGTTCTTCCTTAACAACGCAAACCTGAAGGCTGAGACTCGAAGACACTCTTTGGTGGAGCATTCGCGTAATGTGGCCGAGCGAATGTAGTCGACATGTTCTGTCTTTCTGGACTCCATCAACCTCTTGGTACAACTGATAGTTCACGGTTATATCTTTTTTCCATTCGCCCTCCTCACAAACAAGACCGAAAATCCGTCAAAGGATTTTTGTTTCCAAAATAGTCCAGTATTATCGCTCCCTTTCGGCTTATAGTCTTACAGTCGGCACCGTAAAGCAGAACTAGTAATACACGGGTTTTGTATAGCGTGCAGTTCGTCTTACGAGTGAGGAGTTTTGAACAGCGTTGCCGATGTGGCACGATCGTGCCATTTTGACACGGAAATTTTCTAGTGGCACGGTGGCACGAAAAGTTTCAATATGGCACGTTTTTTTTCATTATTTTACTTAAATGCGTTTAAGATCATTGACCCAACCTTTTTAAAAAATAATCCAAATATACAAAGTACTCGTATTTTGCCACACTTCAATATTTTGGTATCAGAATTTTCTCATCTTATAGAGTGCGAGAAAGATGTTCTTTTTGGCGAAATAAGAAAAATTTTTGAGATTGGACTAGTCGAAAGTATTTTTCTTGAAGATTCAAAAACGTTCTAGGTTCATTAATAATTCAAAATTTATGTTGATTCTTCTTTGTTTGCCTCACGGTAGTACATCAGCAGAACGACTGTTT
Organism: Philhelius festivus; assembly: GCA_963931855.1. NCBI lineage: Eukaryota > Metazoa > Arthropoda > Insecta > Diptera > Syrphidae > Philhelius > Philhelius festivus. Next base: position 225,995,607 of record OZ007555.1, on the reverse strand, counting down.
TCAAGGCTAAATAATATTAAAACAAACAACCAAAACAGACTGTCATTCAAAACAATTAATGCTATAATGTCATATAATGAAATTATTAAGCCTAATAATTGTCAGAATTTCAAACCTCCAGCTAATTTATTTATTTAACTTACTATAACAAAGCTTTATTACGTCTTTATATTTTTACATAATAATAATAGGTACTCATCATGTGCTGTGATATTAAGGTAGTTAAACATAATACATACTCATTACTTATTATAAACTTGCCAAAAACTCCTGTTTATGGAAAATACCTATACACGAAAAGAGGAAGTGATTTTTTGTTTGTTATTTGCTTTTGTAATAGTATTTAATTAAAGTTTATTTTTAAAGAATAACTTGAGTTTTTTTTTTCATATGGCACGAAAATGTCACAAATGGCACGTTTTTTCAAAGAGTGTGGCACGAAAATTTTTTTTTTGGCGGCAACGCTGGTTTTGAACCCATTTATTTTTGCTTTGCTTAACCGTAAGAGCAATTTCCTATGGTAATTCTCCGTCGGATATCTACTTAGTTGTCGTTCGTGGAGTTAATATTAACTCTGCGGTAGATGAACTCCTTAACTACCTAGAAGTTTTTGCTATCAACAATGACTATTGCCCTTATCGGGGGAAAGATTGTTGTTTGTTTGTTTAAAACATATACTTGGTCTTGTCCTCACTTACTTCAAAGCCATCAAGTCTCGCCTGATCTTCAACAGCCATGAAGGATTCTATTATAGAACATTGGGAACGCCGATGATGTCGATATCGTCCGCATACCCCAACAGTGGGACAGATTCGTTGAATATAGTGCCCTTCGTGTTTGCTTGCCCTGAACACCTTATGCTCTAGAACAAGATTGAAGAAATCATATGATGGCGCATCTCCTTGCTGAAAACCTGTGAGCTATGAATGTTTGCAATATTTCGCAAGAGTTACTCCCTATACTCTGTTCAACAAAAAATTGTCAGTACAGGCCTTATGGGAGAGCTTTTTCCAAAGTAGTGGCGCCTGATGCACCCTCACTAAACTTGCTTACTACTTACTTAGGTCCTCAGACCTTTTATGTCCGTAGGGGGACCCCTAGCAGGGCATCCAAAAAGACAGCTCGCCATCGTGTTCAGTTCCTGGATATGAGTCGCAACTCCTTCCAACTCTTGCCTAGTTGTGCTGACGCCTCCTCGACTGTCCTTCTCCATGAGCTTCTCGGTCGTCCAGCTCTTCTTCCTTCTTGAGTGAGCAGATTCCACTGCATTGCATGCGCCGCAATACAGTTGTCGCCTTTTCGAAGCGTGTGTCCGATCCACTGCCATTTTCGAAGTCGTATAATAGAATCAATAGGTTCCTGACCCGTTTTCATAAGGAGCTCTTCGTTTGATATACGGTTGGGCCAGAAAATCCTAAGGATGTTTCGTAGACATCTATTAATGAACGTTTGCAGCTTCTTAGTGGCACCTACTGTTACCTTCCAAGTGCTGCAGCCGTAAAGTAACATGGATTCGTCGTTGGGGAGAAACAGCCGTAGCTTGGTTCTTAAGCTTAGAAGGTTATTCCTCCATATATTTCTAAGCATACCTAAAGCAGCCTTTGCCTTCCCGATTCGACTGCTGATGTCCTGTTTGGTTCCACCCTCGCTAGAGATGATACTTCCAAGGTATTGGAAGCTCTGTACTTTCTCTACCGGTTGTTGAGAAATATTTATGAGAGAACATGACTGGGTTCCTAGGCTGATCATCTTTATTTTGCCGGAGTTGATTTTCAGTCCCTCGATTTCTGCTTCTCTCTCCACACGTGTTGTCATTTGGTGGAGATCCATGATCTTATGAGAGACCAAGCATACGTCGTCCGCATAGTTAAGATGTTTCAGGTGAGACGTCAGAGTCCATTAAATTCCTCCGTTTCCCTTCAAGGGCCTTTTCGCTAATATTTTGGCAACGACAGTTGCGTTAGGGAAATTGCCAGTTAAAAAAGTGCAAGCCACTTGCTTTCCTTAAAGAATTGTTGTTGTAATTCTTCTTCAACGCTACTGTTGTCTCCCACTGCTGATGGGATACTGTCAAGTCAATACGATCGTGCGTTTGTTATCTACGAGTACATCAAAACAGAGTTACCATTACCATTATCATTCTCAATAAGAAGTTGTTTATTATGGTCCAGTAGTTTTCGTGAGTAACTGAGACCGTGTTGCTGATGACGGAGTCTCTCTTCTCACGTGAACACTGAACACCGCACCGTTCAATGGCTTTGAGTGGGTGAAATAGCTCTTCGTGTATCACACGCGGATTTTCAGTGCCCAAGTCCTTTTTGTTGTTGAGATTGAGGCCCTATTGACAGTAATTCACACGCGACGGACACTCAGCAGGCATTAAGTGATTTACTTTTGCTCTTTAGGGTCAGTCTAATGATGTTCAATTGCGTGCCCCGTCGCGTCGTCTGGTTGATGTTTTTTTATTCTCAGCGACATCGGCAGCCACGGTTGCGAAATTCTTGGACCAGTCCAGTGGGCACGATACGATAAGGAAATCGACATCGAAATTCACGTTGTGCTTACACCACCAACCGATTATTGGTAAAATAAAATGCACGACTGGGTCGCACGAACTTGCTCCTATGTAAAAGACTAAGAATTTCAAAAATGAATGTTATTAGAGAAACTGTTCATAAGCATAAAATTCATTTTTTAAATGACTAAAAAAAACTTCTTTAGTAGTTAAAGGTAAGAATAGGATGCCATGAGATTCAAGCAAATATTGATTTATGCGAGAACAAAAATTATAAGTCTGTACTCTGTAGTGATTTCTTAAAAAATAAGGTTTTATATAAGAAAATCTTAAAACATTTTTAAGAAAAAATGTTGGAACGCCAACTTGAAGTTTTTATTATTGTATGAAAAAAACTTAAATTTACAAAAACAGTATTAAGCCGTTTTCGAGATATTGAATTTTCGAAAAACAAAAAATTGATTTTTTTTTTTCAAAATTCAAAAAAATATTTTTCTTAAAGTTTTGAAATGCAATGTTTTTTAAACATTTTAGAAGATTCTCTATACAAAATTTCATTAAAATCCCTTGTGCTGATAATGATAAATTCAAAATTTTAAAAAATTGTTCTATGGTAGGTACAGTCAGTAATATCTTGTTTTAAATTTTTTTTTATTAAATTACAGATATTAAAAAATAATAGAAAGAAAAAAAATTTAAGCAAAATTCTCAGAACCATTTTCGAGAAAAATACGATTTTCGAAAACCATTTTTTAACATTTGTATGGAGGGTACCGTTATTTTTATGTAAAATGAATTTATTTTTCTCATATATTGTGGATTATTTTTCCAAACTTTTATTTAGCAAGTATCGGTCATGGGGTTTTCGAAATATTGTGTTTTCAATAAAAAAAATTTAAAAGTTTTTTTAAAAATCCAAAAAAAAATTTTTAGAAAATTTGAATACACAATAATATTCAAACTGCTGGGAAGCTTTAGCATAAAAAAATGATCAAAATCGGTGGTACCGTTTTTGAGAAAATCAAAAACAAAAAATGGTCCCAAGGGGGGTACCAAAACTACTCATTTTTTGGAAAATTTTTATCAACCATTACCTAGGTTTAACTAAATTAAATTTTTTGATTTTTTTTTTTAATCATTGGGACAGTTTTTGAGAAAAAAAAATATTTATAAAATTTCGAAAAAAAATCGTATGGCAGGTACCGTTATTTTTGGTCTTAAAAAGTCAAATCAGAAAACATCCGGGGGTAAAAAATTAAAACCCATATCTACCAAGTTTGAAGAAAATCGGCCGAGCCGTTTAGCTGTAATCGAACAGACAGACAGACAGAATTGCCAGACCCACTTTTTCCGTTTTCGCTATTATCGTAATCTCAACTTTGATCAAAATCTCGAGTTTGATTTTTTTTACGAATGCATAACTTGCCTCATAGTACCTATAAGTCACAAATAAAAATAAGCTTGAGTTTATCATGATCAATATCGAAGGAATGTGGGACAAAATTATATATTGGTCTCTGCCTGATATAGGACCGTCTAGAAAGATAGTGGGTTATTCTTGAAAATAGTATGGACTTATGTGGCCTAATATACTAAGGAAAATCAAGGACTCTTCCTCCAAGTGTCTAGAATGCGGTATGTCCCAAATGACTTTGTTGGACTTCTCCATCAACATCAAATATTTTTGATATCTAGAAATATTTCAATATATACAAAACCCACAGACTTTTGATATGAAAAACCTTACTTGGATCCATATAGTGCGACGCCATAAAGTCGACTTTTCACCATTTATTGGCAAATACTCGATCATACTCGTATAAACCCATTCAAGCAAATTACCCCACGTACAAGAGATAAAACAACTTAAAATAACTCAATATTCAAATGAGAATATTACCAAATTTTCAGCCTCATGTAAGGTATGAACTCTATTTGCTAAGTAGTCCTTCTCTATTCATACCGATTCCCGAAGCCCATCTCTATACTTGCAATTTCTTAAAAACAATCCCATTAACACCCATCGCACATCTTTATGTGACAAGAAATCATACCTTAAACAATGCCCCCGATTCTTTTGACATGCCCCATTTGAAATTTGTAAGCCTTGATGCTGAAGATTAAGTCGCACGTTGTGGTTTTCGCAGGATATTTATCCAATTTGTATTCAACTCACACAGCGGAGTTTTCACTAAACTAAAGTACTTACACGATTTGTAGAGAACTTATGCCGAATATCCCTCATCCTCGAAGGGCAGATTGTGACTGAAGTTGATGTAAGTTCAATTACTTAAGAAATCTATTTTCGAGAAAAGGGTTTCGATAAAAATGTAAGTCAGGCATTCTTAAGCTTAAGCTTAAATTTATGTTGCTCTATTTTAGGAGCGAACATTTCAATTAACTTTGGCAATTTATGTGATAGAATCCCACTCCAGGAACTATGTTCCCACAACGGAGTAACAACCTTAAGAATATTTTCCTGCCTTGAACTCTTCTCCCCGGAAGACATTTTCAAATATAAATTTCATTCAAACCAACCGCACATGATGTCACCTTACTTTGGTTGGCTTTTGTGTGTGCAAAAAACCTGAATCCCTGAATGCAAATCCTATTTTGGACACAGGTGCGGCATGCATCTTGTTTTACAAATTCTCATCCTTTTCAGTTGGAATTTGAATGTCTGACAAGAACACAAAACGGAAGAGGTGGGCAAAGGTTGTGCACAAGAAGAACACAAAATCAAAATTTGAAAGCAAGGAATTCGAAATTGCAGAAGATTATATTGTAGACGTGTCAACAGTAGGTAAGAGCTTGCAAGAAGGTTGACATGCGAACTGACATAGGTAAGCGGTAGAGCAGGAACCAGGAGCTGTTGGAGCTGGAGAGCAGTGGTTTAATGCCACAAAGAGACATGCTACGACGAATGGCACCAGATGGTGCAACCAGAAAGTATCTATTCTCTGGATGCTTCTGCTATAATGGAGAAGGTGATAGCATTGGAAGAATGGGTTTAGGGAGCTTGAGAAAGGGTCGTCGCTGGATAGTCTTTTGTCACGTGAGTTAATGAAAATGTGGAAAAAAAACTGTCAGCGAGTGGTTTTTGTCCTTTGTGCCAGTGCAACCAAAGGGTTTTTTTCCCAACTGACACGCACAAGACTGCCTTTAAAAAGAGACTCACTTGGTGTGTATGAAAAAGGTAGATTTGTTAAATTTCAACTCATCCTATTTCAATGAACTTAAAAGACTTTCATGTAGTTTCGACAAAAATAGGCGATTTAAGTTTTTAAAAAATGTGATTTGATTTCTTTTTTAAATGCTTGAAAAGGTCCGAAAACCTCCATTTGTGGTTTTGATAAAGTTCTCAAACTTAGTTGTATAAATCTAATTTTATCGAAAAAGCATTGTCTGTGCGGTCCAAAATATTCCATTTTCGCTTAAGGGGACCTTACTGATGAATACTGACAAAAATTTGATGTGTTCACTGGTCAAGTTCTTAAAACCTTTCAAATTGGGCATAAAAAAAACTTGGAAAGCAGGTAAGCCCATCAAATTTTAGTCAGTAATCATTTAATAATAAAATTTCTCTATTACATTGCAGCTGTTTCAATATTATTCTACTTTAAATATTCGGTATTAAACCTTCATGAAGTAAGAACTTGGCGTACTTACTTTTAGATCTCAATACTTTTCACGGCTGACTTGTTAGACAAAGGTTTTTGTATAGAAGAACTTGGCTCTTTTTTTTAACATTTATGTTTTTGGTCTGATTTCATTTTTCTACTACAATCGGAAGTGCGCCACATATAATTTACATTAGTTCTGAGGAAGTGGGCGGATACCATGCCCCTGAATGGCAAATCCCAAATTTTATATTTTTTTCTTAGTGTGCAATTTCAGCCCTGCCACTTTACTAAATTTCATCTTTTTAAAGCAGTCGGAAGTGCTCCATTCAACCAACACCAATTCGGAGAAAGTGGGCGGATACCACGCCCCCTGAATGGAAAACCTCAAATTATGAATTTTTTCCTCTACTTGCATGACAAGACCTACGATGTCGGGAAAATGCTCAATAATTTTGATGATCTGTCAGTCAGTCAGTCAGTCAGTCAGTCAGATACGGTTTTTGTGATTTTTGAGGCCTTATATCTCAGGAACCGCTTATGCTAGAAAATTAAATTTGGTGAGGCGCGAATTATGCGAATTTCCCACAAATGAGGTACCAAAAATCGCGCGTGGTCTTGCGAAACTTTGGAAAATTGTCTATGTCTGACCATTTTCCAAAACTAGTAGACCTTTCTTGATCAATTCCTGACCAATTAGATGGCATAATTTTTAATTTTTTTTTTTTTTTTTTTTTTTTATTATTATTTATCCTTTTCTTTCTTACAAAGTTACAATACTATTACTTACAATGACAAACTCTAAAATGCATCATAAAAAAGAAAAAAAGAAAAGTCATTCTGTAGCCATGTAAGACTAGAGGCGAATGACTATATACTACGTTAATATAGTGTGGGGTAAGCGTTGATTTAATTATTGTTTTTTTAATTTTTATGTAGAAGACAAAATAAGAAAAGTATAAATTATTAAGCACATAATTATAATAATAAAATACAAAACTATAATACATAATTGAAAAAGTATAGTTTTAAGATACAAAGATATGCTCGTATGTAAATAGTAAGTTTAAAAAACCAATCAATAAATGATAATAAAAGTATACACCGTAACAAATTCAAGGCTTTAGGAACTGTTCAAACTATATTAGTTAATTAATTTCTGACTTCTGAGCTATCTTTTGTAAAAATCCATTTTTTCACTTTATTTAAAAATAACTTTCGATCATTTATAATTCTAATATGGTGTGGTAGTCTATTAAAGAGTTTAGGTGCTGAGATAGTAAAGAAATTTGAAAAATGAGTATTTCTCGAGGCTGGTACACTAGCTAAGGCTTTATTATTTACCCTTAAATTGTATACATTTGTGCCTCTGCTAGCATAAGCAGAACCGCTACGCATAAAGAATACTTTAAGTACTTTATAGACGTACAGATGTTTAAGTGGTAAAATGTGAAGATCTTGAAACAAAGGCCAACTACTGGTTAACCTGTTCTTATTGGAAATGTTTCTTATTATATGCTTTTGCGATAATATAAGAGGTTCAAGAGTGTTAAAGTAAGTCCCTCCCCAGCTGGAAATACCATACTGCAATTTCGAATGGACGAGTCCATAATAAATTGCTAATAATAGCTTTTTCGAGCAATACGATCTTAAATTAAAAATATTTCGAGTAGCACACATCATATATTTTTTTAACTCCATTGCGTGTGCTTTCCAGTTCAGATTTTTGTCAACTAGAACACCTAAATATTTAAAGCTATCAACTGACTCTATTTTAAAACAACTGGAAGAACAGATAGCATTGGCACAATAGTTATTTCTACCGCAAGTGTGGGCAGACATGCCAAGTTTTTTACAGGATGCAGAATGAAAGTATATCCCACAGTCAATTAGTTTCGAGTTTTGGAGGCTAAGAACCATAATCTTTGTTTTTTCGCTTATCAAGAGTTCATGTTTTGAAAACCATTGCCTTAAAATTTGTAAATCCCTTTGTAACTTGATTGTGGAATCAAATAAGGAGTTACTTGTGAATGTTAATGCTAAGTCATCAGCAAAAGCTGTAACACTACTACAAAAATTTTGCTGGAATATGGAATTGACATATATCAGAAATAAAATTGGACCCAGCACTGAGCCTTGTGGTACACCAATACTTATTTCCACTGAAAACATTATTAATTTTAACTTTTTGAGACCTTTCACTTAGATAAGAAGCAAACCAATTGTAAACCATACCCCTAAAGCCAGCCTTGTAGAGTTTGTCCAAAAGAATAGTATGATTGACCATATCAAAAGCTTTGGTCATGTCAATAAATAAAGCTAATGTGCTATTACTACTGTTTAACCCTGCATATAATTCACTGCTCAATTTCAAAATGGCATCTTCAGTTGACTTTCCTTCTCGAAATCCAAATTGTGAATCGCTTAAAAAACTAGTTTTCTTTAGATACAACCCAATGCGAGACTTCATAAGTTTTTCAAAAAGTTTCGAGAAGGTAGGAAGAATGGAAATTGGTCTATATTGGCTCGTTTGCTTAGGGTTGCCTTTTTTAAACAAAGGAATAACTTCAGCAGCTTTTAAAGATTTCGGAAAAATACCACAGTTTACACTCTTATTAAATATGTGAGATAAAATATCTGCAATATGAAATGCAATGCGTTTCAAAAGATAATTTGTAATACCATCGGCGGTGCTTGATTGTTTATTGTCAAGAGACATGATACATTTGTATGCTTCAAACGAAGAAAATGGTTCAAAAACAAAACTATTACATTGAGACTCATCGAAAACTAAATCAGAAAAGAGGTCACAACTACAATTTATTTGCGGAGGGCAAGGCTTAGATTCAGCAGCGACAGATACAAAAAATTTATTAAAAGCGTTAGCAATATCAACTGAATTTGTGACTGTTGTATTTTCAACTTCGATTTGCAATATATCATCCTTGACAACTTGCTTATTTAAGATATTGTTGACAACTCTCCATTCTTCCTTAATATTTCCTCTACAATTTTCAAATTTACAAGAATAAAATCTATCTCGACAAGCTTTTACTTCCTTTCTTACTTAATACGGAATGCCAAGATTCCAGAGCTGTGAACTTCGTCTGTTTCGTTCACTTACCATCAATGTCTCGTGACACAGTTGGATCAATTTTTCCGAGATATCTGTATAACGGCTTAAGATGCACACACAGAGCGTTATATAAGATCTGATATACGACGTTCAGGAGGGATATGTCTCGATAAATCGCTTTTTTTGTAGTTGATGACACAGTCATTGGGGATACCCATATTAAGATTTGATGCTAGTGCCCTAGTATTCCATATTCATATTCCAAGAACTATTAAATCCTTCGGATTTGTTGTTCTTGAGCTTTCTATGGATATGCCTAATTTTGTTCATATTAAATGAAACCCCGTAATTGCGGATTTATTTCATTAAATTTCGGGGATTGCCTCGATCGATCCCGAGAATTTTCGATCAATGATTTTGTTGTATATGGTAGGTGAGTGAACAGCAGAAAGCTTTTCATATGCCTTGCAAATTCGAGGTATCCTTAGCTCTTTAGGGTTAAATTTCTTATTTTGGTTCGGTCGCAAATTCTTTTCAGAGCAAAACATTGGCACCGTACCCTATATAACATAAAAATATAAAAAAATATTTAGTTTAAAAACTGCACTGCATTATAACGATAAATTTTAATTTTATTATTAATTTACAATGAATACAGATTTAGAGCGGTAAACAAGTGTCAGTGCCAAAACAACTTATAATTTAAAAAGAAACCACTTGATGGCACAATTTGCATGTACACTGTATTTGATACTACGAGTATTCTAAAACCCTTAACTACGAGTAAGACAGACAAATTCTAAGACCAACCCGCAAATGTTAGGTATTATCAATGTGAAATTTATTTTGCTTAATAAACAAAGACAAATGGAAGCAAAATATTTAGCATCAGGTTAAAGCTCTCCACATTCGTGTAGTGCGGCTAAAGGACGAATCTCTGAATTTAAAAGTACGTCTGAATATAAAAAAGAGGCTGGGTGCGACCCACACTGATAACTTCCCATTTGTGGTCTTGAAAACTTTATATTTAGTTTTTTTCAAATAACCAAATTTTCAGCAAAACAAACTTTAGCTGTAAAATTCAAACAAACATTATTTTAAGATTGAAAAGCATTTTAATTATTTAAAGAGATTTGAAATTGAGATTGTTGATTGTGAGCAACAAAAAATTTTGTTAGATGTCACTTACATAGTTTAACCAAAATTGTCTCTTAGCACACTATGATTCAACTAGAACTTTCTTCGTTTTTTTCGTTTCCTGAACAATTTTAGAATTGTCGCTTAGTATACATTCTTACGGGAAGGTATCGATGTATAAAACAACATACTTTAGAAGGCACTATCGGTGTTCATTCCCAAGAAATTCGACTTGAAATACAATTTTAACCAGTTTTCACTAGAATTTTTAATATTTAAAAAAAAAAAACTATTAATTCAATATTTGTCAACATTTTACCAATTGTACAAAATTATACTATGTATAAAATAAACTAAATTAGAAGTCAATATCGCTACTAGTTCTCGAGAACTTTGAGTCGAAAAACAATTTTTACCAATTTTCAATAGAATTTTATATAGTTTTTTATTTTTTGTAAAAAAACTGTAAACTAGTTTTTTTTGAAATTTTCACCAGTTGTCAAACACATTATTTTTCGTAAAATAAAATTATTTTGAGTTTCAAATTGTTTTCCGTTCTTAGAATATCTGGGTTATGAAATTATTTTTTTCAGTTTTTTTTATTTAAAAAAATAACGGTATGTTCATTTTTTTCCAAATTCATACCAAATCTGTATGACCTTATAGTGAGTACATTAAATTTTATTTGAAATAAATAGCATTATTTTTTCGTGAGATATTTGAAACTAACCAAAATTTTGACTTTTTTTTTAAACCATTATAGTGAAAAACCTACTCACTGAATTTTAATAAACGCCCTTTCAGCCTCTTTCGAAGTTGTTACGACGAAAAATGGTACAAGAACGTACGGACGTTCGAACGTACGTACATACACACACACAGACATCTCTCTAAAAATGATTGATATAGCCTCTAGGGACCTTGAAACGTCGAGAAATTTCAAAAATTCCAATTTGACAAATCGGACCGATTACAATAACTCCCTATGGGAAGTTAATTATAGGGCAAACTGATGGACATTGCCTGATGCGCCTGTAATACGGTTAAATTGCCAATGACAAAGCATTGACTGTTTGAAGCATTTAATTCTATACCACTTAGGGTTCCCCATTTGACAATACTACCAAGATCAGAATTAATTGGACTTATCGTAATTGTACAATGTCGTTCGAGATGCACATCCGAAAAACAAGGACATGAATCTGAGAACAACGCTTAGAGTATTTTCGTCAGCAAAACTATATTGGATACGAATTTCCAGACAAAAGATCATTGATGAATATTAGTGAATAAATGAATAGAGTGAGTGACAAAACGGAGCCCTGCAGCACACCACCATTTATTGTAAGAATATTAGTCTTAAAACTGTCCAATACAACTTGTATAGAGCAATTCGTATGGTTATTTCTAATCGAACGAAGGAGGGATTAATTAATACCAAATGAACGCATTTTCAATAAGATAGCTTAACGCCCACCATAATCTATCAAATACTTTTGAAAGTATTTCTTTGTGGCTCATGCTGTGTTTGCGTTTGCACCATCTTGTTGCAACCGCATGTTCACCAACGGCCTCCCAGCCAATTCTGGCAGAAAGAAGTCGTTTATCATGACCCTGCAGCATTCGCCAGTAACAGTGACGGCCCAATCACTTTTCCCACCTGAGCATGGTACTACACAGTGGCTTTAAGTGGATGTAATGGCTCTTCGTGCATCATACGCGGATTTTCATTACTCCAGAAACGAAGATTTGGCTTATTGACGGAATATACACAACGGACGGTCAGCAAGCATTAACTTATTCACTGTTTGCACTTTGTACGGGAACATGTATAAGTCCTTCATTAAAATTCGTTCGTCTGCTGATGTCTAATTGCGTGGCCCAAAGTCTCAAGTCTAGCTGATATTTCTTCCTTCTCAGCGACATCCACAGCCACAGTCGCGATATTCACGACCGAACGTGGTTCCAGTCTGTACGATACCGGAATGTTTGCCGACACGATTAGAAAATCCGCTCTTGCGGAGCATAGCGCTCCATTGCTTATCTGTCCATATATTGCATTCGTCTAGTTCACAAATGTTAAACGTACGACGCCATTTGTAAAAATTATAACATCTTCCGATAGGGTTATCTGCACTGGAGTACACGGCACTATCGGGGAAGCATAGTGACCAATTAAATTTCTGCAGAAATAATGGAGATCGGTCCAGTTGGCTTTCTCATATTGCTTATCGGTTCTCATAGGACTTTTTTTTCTAATTTGGTGTTGTTGGCCATAGAAATAAGCAGATGTGACACAATGGTCTTATGTGTCTAGAGTTAATAATATACTTATTAGTTGAGAGCGTTGGCGGATTGACCTGCAACTTCAAGACACCGAGTAGGCTCGTGAACGAGCTGAGGCAGGCAAAATCATGACACACCCTCTTCGGCTTGTGAAATTAAAACTGTCAAACAAAAAATGTCCCCATTTTATGTTATTTAGCTTCTTTTGGAATTACCTTCTTCTTAAAATTAAAATCCCTTAATAAAGTCTTTTAACTTTAGTGAGTGAGTGACGTTTGAGCTGTCATTTTTGGCGAACAGAAAAGTATATATTCTAATATAAAAGTTAATTTTTCGTAAATAAAAAATATAATAAAATAGTAAAAAGTATCTAATTGTGAAGTTAAAGCATTAGTCTCAATCTGTGATATAAAATTGCGATTATTTAAGATAACAGGTACGAACTATTTGTATTTGAAAATTTCGTGGGGCAAAGCAACTAACAGCTTCTATGAACAAAAGAAAAGCTGAATCAGTATCCCCTGAGTTTAAATAAATTAGCAAACAGTGCAAACATTTACCTGATACAAATTCTCCGACAATGGTTGTGGGTAACATGAGCATTGAAGATCTAAAAAGTCTTCTCGATAATTCGATTCGGATGTCGATTAAGGATCTTGCAACTAAAAAAGATGTGGCGGCCATTTCTGAAGAGATCCAGGAGCTTCGATGCCAAAACCAACAATTAAGTGTGCAACTGTCAGTGATGCGAGAGCGGTGTGATGAGCTCGAAAAACAATTTGAATCACTTTTCCGAAAGGCAAATGAATGTAATTTAATTATGCATATCCCACGAAACGCAAACACGAAGGCCGAAGAATTGGCAAGACAGACATGTGCTGGACTTTTAAAATTGGGAAATGTAAGCGATTTACCGGCAAAGAGAATACGCGAAATCCCAACAAAAAACCCAAACAAATCGTTGGTGTCAGTGGAGATGCAATCGGGGTTGGTGGTAGGGGAGGTGCTCGCGGTGGCCAAAAATTTAAAGAACACTGGAATTGTTATTCACCGCGAACAAACCGCACAATACCGAAAACGTAGACAAGCACTATTTGTTATTAAAAATAAACTAAAGGAAATTAACGCAGATCCTAATATTTTAGTTAAAAATGAAAAATTAATAATAAAAGATCGCGAATTTCTTTACAAAGCAGGCTGGTGTTTGCTCAATGTCAACCGATGACAACATCTTCATCTGTCAAACGTTTGGGGAATCTGCGTTATCACTTTTTCAACCGTATGCTCAAACCTCAACAAGTACTAACAACATCAATGTCGGTAATGCAGCTCAGGTAGTCTTTCCATCGAGGTTACAACACCGAAGAGACCCTGATAGAGATGTGCAATAGGGATTCTCCGTCTGCCAAAATACTAAAATTTTAAAAATTCTAAGCTACAATATATCAGGGCTTAAAAATAAAATTTTATTTCCTGATTTTTTTAATTACGTTAAGGAATTCGATATTTTTATACTAATAGAAACTTTTATTGAGGAGGGCAGAGATTGATTTTATAAAATATTTCAGTGGTTTTTCACTAAAGTGGATACCTGCGAAAAGATCGCGTTTATATGGTAGAGCAAGCGGAGGAATCCTTTATGGAATAAAAAATAACACATGTGGTAGGGTTGCCAGATTTACACAATTTTCAAGTACCCCAATAATTGAACTTTCACTTGCTAACAACAAAAAACTTAGAATTGTTCCTGTTTATTTAAATTGTACCAATTGGACAAATGATTTTGAGGAGCTTAGCGATCTTTTGTTAAATGGTTGCGCAAGTCATATTATGGTTGTTGGGGACTTCAACGCTCGAATTGGTGCTTTTCAAAACATACATTCTCCTTTGGTGCAGTTGCCTAACAATTTTAACGAAAGAAGAGAGTCAAAAGATGCAGTTTTAAATAATCAGGGAAAGCGTTTAATAGAAATGGTTGAGAGTTTTGGCCTTTATATACTTAACGGTATTTCAATAAACGACTGTCATGGAGAACTGTCATTTATTGGAGGGCAAGGGAAGTCACTCATCGACTACGCTCTGGTGAATGGAGAATGGATGAATTATGTTACGAATTTTGAAATCCAAGGTAAAACTTATTCAGCTCATCTTCCTCTTGCTATTTCCGTTGAAGAAACTCAAGAAATTATCCAAAGACAGCCGATTAAAACAACAAAACTTAAGTGGAGGGAAGGCTTTAAAGAACGGTATATTATAAGGAATCTCGATCGAGAATTAGAAGTCAGCCTAACATCAATCTCACCGGTGCAGAGTACTGATCAACTTTTCAAACACGTGCAAGACGTTATAACCAGAGCTGCTTCTCAGAACACATCAGCAGAGAAGAATAAACAAAAATGTGTGTGGTTTGATGCAGAGTGCAGGAGGCGAAGAAAAAAATGTTTTGCTTTTTTAAATTTGTTTAGAACTACAAATTCAGATTTTTATAAAACCCAATACCTGAAAGAGAATGCTAGCTTTAAGACTATGTGCAAAAGAAAGAAAGCTGACTTTTACAACTCCCTTGCACTCAAACTCGAATTCACTAATAATTCAAAGGAATTCTGGAAAATCGTCAGGGATGTAGGAGATTTTCAATCAACCTCAAGTGTGCTTGTAAAAACGGAATTACTAACAGAGTATTTTAAAAGCCTTTTAAACAATAACAAAGAACACCTCAGTTATGAATTTGCACTTCCCTATATCTATGTTGAAGAATTGGACAGCTCTATAACATTAGGAGAAGTTGAAAGTGCTTTGAAAAAAATGAAAAATGGTAAAGCATCCGGTTCCGATGGGATACCATTAGAATTCTATAAGTTTTCAACTGATGTGTTTCTCTGCCAACTAACGCAACTCTTTAATGAAATGTTCGACTATAGTTATATACCAGTGAAATTGAAGAAGGCTATAATTTTCCCTATATTTAAAAAAGGCGATAGTGGCATGCCAGAAAACTATAGGGGAATATCGTTCCTAAATTCGATAAGGAAAATATTTGCACAAGTAATGTACAATAGACTTTCTTTGTGGGTTGAGAACAATAACTTGTTGAGTAACTGTCAAGCGGGCTTCCGAGCAGGATTTTCGACTATCGATCAAATATTTGTACTTCAAGGCATTGCGAGGAACTTTATTGAAAATAAAAAGAAATTGTACTGCTTTTTTGTAGATTTTAAGGCAGCGTTTGATAATGTTAATAGAAATAGTCTCCTATTTAAGCTTTGTTCCACTGTAGGCATGTCTTCGAAGTTTATAAGGATGTATGAAGAGCTTTTGTCGGGATCGTCTGCAGCTGTTTATGGTGATTCACAAAATTCAGTTTTTTTCCCTACGACAACAGGCGTGCCACAAGGTTGTATTCTTAGCCCCATTATATTTGCACTTTTTATCGACGACATCGTTAAGTACTTACCGGGAGGAGCGAAATTTGCAGGACTAACTTTGAAGGTCTTACTGTACGCCGATGACTTAGTCATTTTGGCTGAGGATCCGAAAACACTTCAGTTAATGATAAATAAACTGGCCGAGTACTGTAAACAATGGGACCTCCAAATTAATACTGACAAATCTAAGGTCATGGTATTCGAAAAAAATATGCGGAGGCAAGTGGAACATGAAGTTTGGTTTCTTAACAACGAAAGACTTGAAGTAGTGCGTGAATTCAAATATTTGGGAGTAACGTTCGCTTCAAACCTGAGATGGAATAACAATATTAAGGCGAAATGTAATGCAGCAAAAATTGCCATAAATACCATGTGGAAGACATTTTACGGAAATACCAAAATTTGTGCTTCAGCTAAATATAAAGTGTTTGAAGCCACTATAAACTCTTGCTTATGTTACTGAAGTGAGGTTTACGGTTGTACACCAGTTGAAGAGCTTGAGAAACTTCAGAGATTTTTCTTTAAGCGCTTGTTTCGACTCCCTAGTACAACCCCAACGTACGCTATATATGTAGAGACCGGGCTGCGAAATGTCTTTCTGCGCAATTTAAAAGCCAATGCAGACCTCATCGTAAGGACAGTACAAAAGAACAACAATAACCTGCAGAAACTTATAATGCTCGCGCTGTTTAGATCTAAAAAGGGGATCTTCGAAGATTGGTTTAGATTAGCACAAGACCATAATCACTCGCTGAACTTATCTAGTAACTTTGAAGAATGGCAAGGAGCTTTCTATGACTTGATTGCAGTTGTTGATGATAGGATCTATCTGGATAATGTGCACCGAGCATCTTCATCCCTGTCCCGTCTAACATACAAAGAGCTTAATCATCAATTAGGTTGTGGTAGTTATTTTACGGATGATTTAAGTATCGAAAATATAAGTTTTATTATACGTGCTAGAACTGAAATACTTAATTTAAACTTTATTCCTTACAGGGAAGATCTACCAAGATCCTGTTGTCTCTGCAATCTCAACGTTCGTGAGGATATATAATTCACTTTCTTGGTATATGTCCAATCCTCCAAGAAATAAGGAGACTTTATTTTGGACAGAGCAGTCTGACTAGGCACGAATGTTTGGGAGTTCTAAATGGCGATAAGACTTGGAAAACTCTATCTAATTATTGTAGACACGCGTTTGCATATCGAAATAACTAGTTTCTATTAAATATTTATTCCTTAAAACATAAAAATGGTTCAAAGAATACAGGAGAACATGAGAAGCACCAACAACGAGCGACTACGGGCGCTCGGAGTGAATATAACCCCCATCTTTGAGTGGATTAAAACCTACTTATGCTTCGAATGCAATCCATCGAGATATTTGTTCGCTATTTCATTTATTGCCCTTTTTGATTTTATATTTTTTATATATACTTATAGATTCATATATACTCAAATATTAATTTTATAATGTTCACTCTGGCAGACGGAAAAACATCCATGCCATATTTATTAAATCAATGTACATATGTATATTGTCAAAATATTTAAACAATTAATAAAATAATAATAATAATAATAATAAGTCTTTTAACATAAAAAAAAAAAAACAAATAAATTAACCTTTAATTTTTCTTTCTATCCCGCATATTTAAAGATTGAACATTTGTACTTCTATTCCTCTTATACTGTCACAACTCCTGCATTGCTCTTGGTTTTTACGCTTTGAAGGTTAAATTTTCTACCGTAGAAAATCATGAAAATGAATAGAAGTCTGTTTGGGCTTCAACTTTTTGATCAAACTCACAAGCCAAGGGTCGACATAAAAACTCTTTCATAAAAATCAATTGTTCGAAATCCATTACGATTAATAACAATAACAATAAATAAAAAACTACAACAAGGGTGTACTTGAACAATCTCATCAGAGCTAGTATAAAAATCCATCTTGAAGAGGGTAGGTAATGTTGCATGTAGCTCGACGGTAAACTGTGTGTTGTTTTTTTGTGTTGTGATTTTGTGGAAAGGAAGATTTTCGCACAGAATGCACCCCTTTAAAAAAAATATACTGCTCCATGATTGCTCATCTGGAAATCAAAGGCTTTCTATTCTCAGAGATAAACCTCATCCACTTGAGAAAGCGAAACTCTGGCACGTGTCAAAATTCACTTCTAGCGATGACAAACGATGACGATTTTTCACTTTTATGTCAAAATTCATTTGAAGCGGAACCAGTGCCAGTTGCACGATATATCTGCTGCATCATTATCCATGCCACGGGCAACATTGTATTTATGACAATCGTTACCTTTTCTGCGTGCAAAAGTGCTCGATTGAATTCGGGAAATGACGTGTGTGTGTATTGTGTATGTGACAATTTGTGTCGTAGCATCACGCGCAGTGAAAAGGATGTGATGACTTGCTGGAAATTGCTTGCTTCCGGTTTGCCATAATACCTAGATAGTAAAACGTGTCGATTTTTTTAGAGAGACAAAATCTTTCTTTTCTATTGTTAGACATAAATTCATTTTTTGAACTTTGATTAATAGATGTTTGCAGAAATGAGGTTTCATACGAGGTGACTTTTATGGGAACTTTTCCTGAATTTTTATTTGAGTTTGTTGTGTCTTGAAATGTCCAATATCTTAAGTATGATGGCCTGAAATGTATTTGTAGATTAACGGAGACTCCTGATGAGCAGTAACGGTGCTGTTCTTGTTCACAATTAAACGTGCTTGACTAATATGCAGATAGGTACACATTTTAGCTACCACATTTCTCTGAAAATAACAGCTCATATTCTAGCAAAGTTTTAAAATAAGATCTATGTGGCTCAGACAAAAAGTAGTTCTCTGAAAAGAAATTAATTTTAATGTATTTCTAGTTTTTTAACATAAAGTTAAGGAAGAAAAGAATTTGAGCTAGGGAATAATGTGACAAACTATTATTTCGTCAGATAAATGCTTGGCTAATCTTTGGAAATAATTTCGTTTAGGAGCTAAAATTTAGCTCAAAATACGTTCTGAGCCTTATGAGGTTTATTAA
Source organism: Philhelius festivus (assembly GCA_963931855.1). Classification (NCBI taxonomy): domain Eukaryota; kingdom Metazoa; phylum Arthropoda; class Insecta; order Diptera; family Syrphidae; genus Philhelius; species Philhelius festivus. The sequence goes on along the minus strand of OZ007555.1, from coordinate 225,976,497 downwards.
ATGTTTGATAAGATATATTCCTACCTTCCATGTTAGAAGTCTTCAAACAGTGCTGTGTGAAAATTTAAAATCCACGGAGTTATACGTTTAAAAATAATTCGTAAAAAAGGTCAATTGATTTTTGTTGCTTTAATATAATTGTAATTCTTACGAAAAAGTACTCCAACATTTTATGGACCTTTAAATTTATCCAAGAATTTCAATAAATCAAATTTAATTAGTTGACATCAATCAATCATATAATTCTTGTAAATGTAAGATGTGTTGTTAAAGCAACCCTCGATGTTTAAAAAGGCACATAAGGTCGTTTCTTAAACATATAAGGCTATTTGTAGAGTAAGCTCAAAAAAGGCCAGTCTCTGTAGAACTACCCTCCATATAAGCATGCTGAAGGTGGTTAAAAGACATTTTATTTAATACTTCTGAACTTATGAAGATAAACTTATCGGCCTGAATGACTAAGAATGCTTTGTATCCATTTTCCAATTTTTGCAATAAAGATGACCCAAATGCAATACTACTATGAAGGATTCTTATAACATTAATGCATTAAGTCCTCCTTCGCTTTCTGCTTTCTGTAAAAGGGCTGGGAACTTGCTCGAACTTGCTCCTATGTAATAGACTAGGAATTTTAAAAACGAATGTTATTAGAGAAAACTGTTCATAAGAATAAAATGATTTTTTTAATTTCTTTTACTAGTAAGAGAAAAAAACAGAATGCTATGCAAATATGTATGAATTTATGCACGAACAAAAATCATAAGTCGTTGTAGTGGTTTCTTAAAAAAAAAACTTTTATATGTATACAAAATTTTCAAAAGATTTTTAAGAAAAAAATTTGGTACGACAACTTTAAGTTCTTATTATTGTACGAAAAAAATTAATTTTCAAGAAAAATATTGAGCCGTTTTTGAAATATCGAATTTTTCGAAAAAATATTATTTTTTTTTCAAAAATTCAAAAAATATTTGTTTTTAAGTTTTGAAATGCAATGTTTCTTAAACTTTTTAGAATCATCTCTATAAATAAAAATTCATTAAAATCCGTTATGTCGATAATGAGTAATTTAAAATTTGAAAAAATGGTTCTATGGTAGGTACAAGCTGTAATATCTTAATTTAAAATTTTGTTTTATTAAATTAAAGATCGTAACAATTAATTGAAATAAAAAATTTGTATCAAAATTCTAGGCGTCGTTTTCGAGAAAAATACGATTTTTGAAAACCCTCAATAAGCATTTTTCGGAAAAAATCGTAAAAAAATCGCACTCGAGATTTTGATCAAACTTGACATTACGATGATAGCGAAGACTAAAAAAGTGGGTCTCGCAATTCTGTCTGTCTGTCTGTCGGTTCGACTACAGCCTAAACGGCTTAGCCGATTTTTTTAAACATGTTTTTTTTCTTTTTTTTTTAAGACCAAAAGTAACGGTACCTGCTATACGATTTTTTTTCGAAATTTAATAAATATTTTTTTTTCTCAAAATCTGTTCGACAGATTTAATAAAAAAAAAAATTTCATTTAGGTAAAGCTACGTAATGGTTGAAAAAAATTTTCCGAAAAATTGTTATTTAGGGTACCCCCCATGGAACCTTTTTTTTTTGTTTTTGATTTTCTCAAAAACGGTACAACCGATTTTCATATTATTTTTTTGCTAAGGCTCCCCAAAAATTTAAATAGAATTGTGTATTCAAATTTTCAAAATTTTTTTTTTGGATTTTAAAAAAAACTACAAAATTTTTGCCAGATTTTTTTAAAACTTGATAAATAAAAATTTCTTAACAGAATATACAACATGTGAGAAAAAAATTTATTTTACCTAAAAATAAAGGTACCCACCATACAAATGTTAAAAAATTAAAAAAAATGGTTTTCAAAAATCGTATTTTTCTCGAAAACGACGCCTAGAATTTTGATAAAATTTGTTTTCTTTCAATTAGTTTTTACAATATTTAATTTAATAAAAAAAATCGAAATTAAGATATTACAGCTTGTACCTACCATATAGAACCATTTTTTCGAATTTTGAATTTCTCATTATCGTTATAACGGATCTTAATGAAATTTTTTATAGAAAAGTTTCTAGAAAGTCTTAAACCCATTGCATTTCAAAACTTTAAAATAAGTATTTTTTGAATTTTTGAAAAAAAAAATCTATTTTTTTTTTTGAAAATTCGATATCTCAGAAACGGCTCAACATTTTTTTTGTAAATTTAATTTTTATTCGAATGATAATAAAAAATTTAAATTGGCGTACCAAATTTTTTTTTAAGTAACCGCTAAAGCGACTTATAACTTTTGGCTTTTGTTCTTGCATAAATTCATATTTGCATAGCAATCTGTTTTTGTCCCTTACTACTAAGAATTAAAAAAAATAATTGTATCCTTATGAACAGTTTTCTCCAATAGCATTCGTTTTTAAAATTCCTAATTCCTATGTAATAGATAGGAGCAAATCGGTGCGACCCAGTCGTGCATTTTTTTCATATAAATTCGCCGTAAAATCGAAGATTTTAGTAAAAGTTCATCGAAATCGGATGATTTTTCGATTTTCTAGAGCCAAAAAATGAGGGGACCGCGAAACTATAAAATTACGGCAGCTTTGACTTTATTCTAACAATTTTTGCAGAAGCTTTATGGATGAAGAAGAGAAAGAATCGATCCATCAACTTGTGTATAAATATCTTTTAAAAAGACGTAGGGGTGGCCGTGGCACGATGGTTGTGTGCTCGCCTGTCAACCTCAATATAACAGGTTCGATTCCTGCCGTCGTCTACGTTTTCTTTAATTCCATTAAAACCTTCTATAAATTGTCATCAATGGGATGCTGGTTTACTCATTAGATGTTGTTTAGGCATAACACTAACAACATGTGATTGAGTTAAACTAGTATGCCCAACAAGGATGAAAAACGAATAAAATAATGCGAATTATAAGGGACATAGAAATAAGACACGGCAATTCTCCGCTTTAGTTCAGCCGCCATCCCTGGAGATAAAAAATCTGAGACAACCACCTTAGTCTCAGAACATCGTGCCACACATCTTTCCTATCCTTCTTTCTGTTCCGTAACTTCACGCCCACGCTGTGTTGAAACATTTAAAGGGTATTCATATTCCCTTGAGCGTGAGTAAATTATATAAAAAAAAAAAAAAAGACTCCATCTGGGGGATTTCTACTACAATGATCTTAGTGATCTGACAGAGATTGATATAGGCAATCGCGCTAGCTTTATAAGGAGATCCAATTTGTTTAACGATTAGGGAAAAAGTCTCCAATATTCAATGTGGTATAACAAGGACCAACTCATGGTCTAAGTGTGCTTTACGTATTGATTTAAAAGATTAAAAGATACTGAATGCTCATTCAATTCTCTGTCCTTAGCAGATAGTTGAAGAGATCTTCCAGTGTTCTCAGTTTGGATTGAGAAATTTTCTCTCTATTGTATTTCCAAACAATAGAAGGCTTGAGAATTTAGTTGCAGAGTGGATCTTTGCTGCTCCATTCTTCGTGAATCTTCCATTAGGTTTGCGGAGTGCCAACGAAGTTAATGCCTTCTCATTTGCTAGGCTTTGTGCAGTCTAGCGGGTAGAGGAAGTGCCCTCATAGAAGACCAAGAAACTATTTATTTTTGGCTTTCTTGTTTCTCTTTTGAAGCACTATTAACAAATTATTTAAACTATAATTGATGTTTGATAACGATAATTCCGATTAGTCATGATGAATGACAAATATCGAATTGATAGTTGACAACCGCACAGTTCACAGGGAATAATACATATATATTTTGTCTATCCCAAGACTCAGGTAAAATTTTGTGTATATTATTGCCTTCATTCCCCTATTTTTTTAACCCAAGTTGTTACTTTGTAAAGCTTATTTTAACATGCCCCAACCTCAGTATGTTGAAAGTCCGATAATATGCAAATATCTTCTAACCATATAATCTTCTCAATATCCATGATAATTCGTCCATCATAAAAAAACTGTACGCAGATATTCAAAATCAGAGGGATGTGCGAACAAAATCCCATGTTATCCTGCCTTGACTTTTGCTCTATTCTTGTTGCTGCACACACACACAAAAAAGGACAACACGTTCAGTTAAAAAGTTCTTCACGTAGCAGACATAAATCAAAATTTAACATCTTTTCGTATAAATAAATAAGAAAATCCTTTTAGGTTGTCAAAATACAAGTTGAACAAAAATCCCCTATATAGGAATAAGACACGTTGGACAAGACAACGCTGTCTTCCATTCTATGGTGTCAGAGATGAGCTGAGCATGGAAGCAAGATGAAAACCTTCTTTTCGCCACAAAACGGATATTCTCGTCTACACAACAAAATATAATGAGAACTTTTGTGAGAGTTAAAAGGAATCGAGGAAGGTGGGTGTTCTGGAAGCTTAACTGGGCAAAATTTTGACAAAAGAACACCAACCTCCCCCAAGAAGAATATAAATTCATATTTAGAGATTTTTTTCCTACTTGATTGTGGTGATGTGATGATTTATAATACATTTATCATGCATAGCATTCCAAAGTGACTGCTGGACAAAATGAAGGATCTTTTATCCAAGGGTATGTGTCCTTCATCAGTTTGTTTGACCAAAAGGTAGACAGACTATAACAGGGATCTAATAAGATTTACGGATGATTTTTGTTGTATTTTTATTAAGGTGTAGGATTTTATGTTGCATATATAAAGCACTCAGGCATCGGCATCTTCAAGGACAATTTCTTATTATTTTTTGCCAGTTTCGAATAAATTCACCCTCGCCAAAAATCTACAGGTTAAAGATTTCATCAAGTAAATATCATAATCGAAATTCCTTTGCCTTCAGCTTCTTCCCCAAAACCGCACCCTGAACGAAATTATTATCGAATATTGTCTTACCTCAGGGTATTATTCGAGAGAAAAGATTGTAATAACCTTTTGTCTTCCGCTCAAATAGGATTATCCATTCATCCGTGTGTAATAAATTGAAGACTCAGGCACTCAAGTCGATGATATTAAATCATAAATAGGTAAATCCATTTTATGCATATTATTTTATGTATAACGTAACCGTTATGGCCTTCTTCCTACAATGTATTGAGGGATAAAATAACGACGCTATTAGATCCGTATCGTGTATGGTGAATGTATTGGTTCAACTTTTGTCTTAGACGTTAATTGTGTGGAGGGATTTTGGTGTTTGAGTTTTTGAAGAGATTAAGCTTACAAGCAGATTCTTGAACTTATAAGATTGTTAAGGAAAAGAAAACATTTGAAAGTTTAAGGCCCATGATCACACCACAGATAAACACCACTTCAAGTTTGTAAGCAATAAATTTATGACAATGGAGCTATAGTATAAGCTTCATGAATAGGAACCCCCCCTGTTCCAAAACTTGATTCAAACTGAGAGTTTCGAATTTCAAATATGTTCGGTGAAGATTCACCTTTAATTTTCGACAAAGGTTAAGTGTTTATAAAGAAATTATATGAATGTGTAGATATACGCAATATTATACCAAATTTAATCGTCTTACAGGTTTCTTTTTCAAAGCTGCATATGAAAGCATTCATGGTCAGGAATGCTGGTCAGCCCCCAGCTGTAAAATTGACACAGCAAACAGTAGATTCCAACGAAAGTCGTTATGCTCTCTCTAGACTAAGAGATAAGAAAACTTATGAGAATATCCGCATGTTCTTAGCTTATCTCCACGATAAATCAGAATCAGTCTGCTACGAAGGGAACACAAAAACAAGTGTAATGATCTCCATCCAACAAGAAGGTCTTCCTACTAATGTTAATAGCCTGAAAAACCTCTACATTAGATATCACGAGTTTTTCAATATGTCCCCCCAAAAAGTAGAGAATGATCTCGACGCTTTTGGTAAGTATATTCATTCCAAGCGGATATCTTACCTTCAGCGCAGCAGAGCTGACCATGATATGTTTTTTCGTCCCTAATTCAACCCAGACCTCACCTACTCCAGCCAATTCCAATCTCCCTCTTACCTTCTATTATCAAAACGTAAGAGGACTCCGTTCAAAAACTCAAGCTGTTTATCAGAAAACTCATTCCCTACCTTTTGAAATCTACGCTCTAACTGAAACTAATCTGATTCCTAGCATTAAAAACCAAGAATTGTTCCCATCTTCTTTTAATGTTTACCGCGACGATGACCTTAGCCAACATACTGAATCTCCTAGTTGTGGCGTGCTTATAGCTGTCCAAAACTCAATTGACTCTTGCCTTATATAGCATCATCCTCTTCCCCGTACCTAGATTATATATCTATAAAGATAACACTTTCACGTAAGTCGCTTTACGTTATCTGTTGTTACATACTGCCATTTCAACCCATTGAATCATATGAACTTACCATTAAAACAGTTAATCAAATTCTAGAAATTTGTGATCCTGGTGACGAAATCTTTCTTTTCGGTGACTTTAACCTTCCCCATCTTAAATGGATTTTATCAGACGATGAATCTTTCTATATTGCTTGTAACCCCACTTCTGCTAAGGAATGCCTGTTCCTAGATCGCTTGACAGATTCTAGCCTTTGCCAAGTAAATGGCGTCTCGAATTTCATGGGTAGGCATCTTGACCTCATTTTCACTACAGATTCTACAAACTCTTCTGTTTCACTTAGTCAACTTTCCTTATCTACCATCGATAACTACCATCCTCCCCTTCTTCTCTCATTCTTCCACAATTGCCCTCCAGTACGCACCCCCTCGGTAGACATATCGTCTTATAATTTTCATAAAGCTAATTTTCGTCAAATTAATCAATATCTAAATGATATTTCCTTCAACTTTGATAATCTGGCCTTAAAAGATGCTCTAGCAAAATTTTATGGAGAAATTTTGTATTCCATCTCTCTATTTGTACCATTTACACGACGCAAAACTTCGTCTACCAGCCCACCTTGGTATAATCGAAGGCTCCGTTCTCTTAGAAACAAAAGAAACAAACTATGGTCAACTTTTCTTCGCACGCAAATTCCTACAGATTATTCTAACTATCTCGGTACGTATCTCCAATTTAATGAGCTTTCCAACTCATTATACTTGCGTTACTTAATTATGATGCAAGCCAACCTTATTAATGATCCTAAATCCTTTTACCAATTCGTCAATCATAAAAGAAAATCCGATGGGTACCCAACTTCTCTCTCCTTCAATAATATAACATCAAATGATCCACAAACTATTGCCAACTTCTTTGCCTCGTTTTTCAAACAATCTTTCACGGATGATACCTTTGAACCTGACTCTGCCTATTTTAATTATTTACCAAGTTTTTCGCTTGGGCCATTTCTCCCACCTACCATCGATCCAATTATTGTGGAAAATAAGTTAAATCAGCTTAATGATGACTTCTCTCCTGGTCCAGATGGATTCCCAGCTATTCTCCTAAAGAAATGTTCATCATCACTTTCCCTTCCTCTATCGAAAATCTTCAATCTTTCCCTTTCTCAAGGTGAATTCCCTGAGATATGGAAGAGTTCCTTTATAATTCCAATACACAAAAAGGGTCCAAGAGGCGATGTCATCAATTATCGTCCTATCGCCAAACTCTCATGTATCCCCAAACTCTTTGAAAGCATACTTCATGAAATTTTGAGCTTTCACTGTAAATCCCTCATTTCTCCCATACAACATGGCTTTCTTAAATGTAGATCAACTACCACTAATCTTGTTGAATTTGTGTCATTTACCCTCTCTGCCTTAGAGAATGGTAAAGATGTCGATGTCATTTCCACTGATTTTAGTAAAGCCTTCGATAAAATCTCCCATAAACTTATACATTTCAAACTATCCACCTTCGGTTTCGAACCCATTCTTTTAAAATGGATTTCTTCCTATCTGGAAAACCGTTACTACAGTGTTCGTTTTAGATCCACTTCCTCTTATCCTTTCTTAGCCACGTCCGGAGTCCCTCAAGGCAGCCACTTAGGGCCTCTCCTTTTTATTCTTACTATTAATGATATTGAATTGGTCATCAAACATTCCCATATATCTCTTTATGCCGACGACACTAAATTTTTCAAAATCATTTCTTCTGCACAGGACTCTACTCTTATCCAAATTGATCTCAATAATTCTTCAGTTTGGTGTCTCAAAAACTGCTTAGACTTAAACATCACTAAATGCCACTCAATCACCTTTTCACGAAAACGTTTAAAATCTACTCCCCGTATCTATTTTCTTCATAATCAACCCCTATCTATTGTTAACTCGATACGTGATCTCGGCATATTATGTGATCAGGAGCTTAACTTCATCTCCCATTATGACGACATAATTCTCAAGGCCAATTCCGCACTTGGTTTCGTCAAACGATGGTCCAAGGAATTCTCCAACCCATATGTGAACCGATCCTTCTATGTTACCTTTGTCCGCCCCCTGCTTGAATACGCCTGTCAGGTGTGGTCCCCCTACCAACAAGTCCACATCGCCAGAATTGAGAGTATCCAACGTCGATTCCTTCGCTTTGCTCTTCGAGGACTTTCCTGGAACAATCCCCTAATCCTACCTCCTTACCTAGATCGCCTTAAACTAATTAACCTAAATTCTCTAGAAGAACGAAGAAAAACTTATGAAATTCTCTTCATTCATAGTCTTCTTACAGGTTCTATTGACTGTATAACTCTTTATAACTCCATCTTCCTTAATACCAACCCCCGCAACATACGAAATCCCCTTCTCTTTTATATACCCACCCACCGTACGTCTTATGGCTCTAATGAACCAGTCTCACGTATGCTAAGGAATGTCAACTCAAACCCAATAACCTTCGACTTTAACCTTAGTATCCCTTGCCTAAAACTCCGTCTCTTGAATCAATTCCCCCACTAACCAAAATTCGTAGCTATAAGTTTTCTTAGTTTTAAGTTAGATTAAGCTATAGCTTGTATTAAGCCTAATAAATGGGGGTATTGCCCCCACCAAAATTAAAATTAAAATTAAAATTATGGTGATGGCCGAACTCGGTATCGGGGGAAAACTGATCCAACTGTGTCGCGTGATATTGGAAAAAAAAGGACGTTTGCCTCTCACTCTGGTTTTATTGGCTTGCATAAGTGTGTCTCCTTTTAAAGCTCTCACAGGGTCTCCATAGCTTACATTATAAATCGCCAACACTCAACAAACTCAACTTCAAAATATTTGTTCTCAAAAGCTTCAAATCCCAAAAGCTCATTAATAAAATCTACTGAATAAGATCCTTGCTTGTAATTGAGTTCTTCTGCCGCAATGGATACTGTGAAGGAAGCGCTTATTTGACGCGTAATCTTCCATTTTGGCATGGCCAGCAAGATAGCCCGATTAAACCATCGCAGATTTCTTTTCTTTGAGCAACTTAAAGTCGCAGGCTTATGCTAACAAGCCTCAGAAAATCGCAGTCCTTGAGGAGAATATTCGACAAGAATGCGAAAAGTTATCACCGGAAATACCAGAAGTAATGGAAAATGCGATGGAAGCGCTACAAATAATGTGTTTCAACACTGGCAGCAGGCAGTTGATGGATATCATCTTTTCCAATTAAAAGAAAAAAATGCAACGGCCCAAATAAAGATTTCCATCAATTAAATTTTTTTTACTTGGGACTTATAGGAACTAAGGCAAGTTTTGCATTCGTAAAAATAATCGAACTCGAGATTTTGATCAAAGTTGACATTACGATGATAGCGAAGACTAAAAAAGTGGGTCTCGCAATTCTATCTGTCTGTCTGTCGGTTCGACTACAGACTAAACGGCTTGACCGATTTTCTTCAAACTTGGTAGATATGGGTTTTGAATTTTGTCCCCCACACGTTTGCTTTTATTTTATTTTTATATAATTAGCGCGCTCTCAAGGGGATATTACTACCCTTAAAATGATTTACACAGCACAGTACGAGCATTAGGAGAACAAGGAAGGGTTAAAAAGGAGATACCGATGCACATTAGTTTTAAATTTTTGAACATTACAAGGGAAGGGAAAAATAGAACTGGGTAGAGCATTCCGTAGAGCAATCTCCGTATTTCACAGTACGTCCGAAGGTGGACTCAAGGGTAAACTGATGAGCATTTCTAAAAGCGCGAGTATTGCGGCTGAATTGTTTAAGGGGAAGCATGCAACTGGCTATTTCGCTAGAACACTGCTTATAGAAGTAACGGTAAAATAATGAAAGACAAGAAACATTGCGACTGTGCTCGAGAGATTCAAATGTTTCTGTTATACTTCTATTACCTATCATTTTTAAAGCTCTTTTTTGGATTCTATCCAAGAGACTAAAGTGTGTTATTGGAGCACCTGCCCAAATATGGGAATTGTACTCGAGCGTTAGACGAATATAAACCTTTTATATTAAAGCCAGATCCGAAGGGGTGAAAAATTTCTTGCAACGTCGAAGGAAACCTAAAAACTTGGCAGCGTTTTTGGCAACGTCGAATATGTAGTTATTCCACACAAGGTGGTCTGTAATGCACATACCGAGCACTGATAGTTGTTAAGTTTCTTCAATGCAAGTGCTGCACATGGATAGCGGCAAAAGGGGGGGATTTCGTTTTAACGATAGAAGACAGCATTGGGTTTTAGAAGCATTAAATTCTACTCAGTTTCTTATTCCCCATTGGACAATGCTATCAAGATCAGAATTTAATGAGCTTATCATACGCTGTCGTGGACCTATTGCTACGAAAGCCATACTGCCGGTCATTAAGAAGCTTTCGTTCTTCGAGATATTTCTTGAGCTGATAATTTACCAGTGTTTCCATGACCTTAGAAAGAAGGAATGTAAGTGCAATTGGACGATAGTTAGAGGGGGGAGATTCACCTTTTTAAGGGACAGGCTGGACAAATGCTGTTTTCCATCTAGTCCGAAAGAGTCGAGAGGAATAGGATAGATAGAAAAGCTTACGCAGTGGTTTTGCCAGCGTTGAAGAACACCTATTGAGAACAATTTGGGCGATACTATACGGGCCAGCGGATTTATGTATGTCAAGATCTTTCAGGACATTGGCAACTGTACGAGTATGAAAGAAGATTCGTCCCATGGAAAAATTTGTGTTCTCAAGTACAGGAGGAGTCATAACACTCTCTGGCAGCGTCAAATCAGCAGCAAAGTGTGTTGCAAGCAAATTGGCTTTATCAATAGGGCTGATATAGGGAGTGTAATTGATAACGAACGTTGGGACCGAGGACGAAATATAGTATTTCGAATGTTTTTTACAAATGACCAGAATTTTTTACTATCCTTGGGACATTGTAGTATTTTCGGCCTAATTTGTTGGTCATGTAAAAACTTGGTCCGTCGAATATGATCATTACAGGTTTTTCTAGCTTATTTGAACTAATTTCGGTTTTCCTCGATCATTTCATTTATGTTAAGGCTCCCCAGCAGTTTCTATGTTATTGTGTATTCAAATTTAAAAAAAAAATTTGTTTGGATTTTTAAAAAAAAATTTCAAAATTTTTTTTGAAAACTCAATATTTCGAAAATCTCACTATCAATTTTCTTAAAACTTGATAAATAAGTTATAAAATGTAAGAAAAAAATGTATTTTACCTAAAAATAAACCTCCATACAAAAAAAAATGGTTTTCGAAAATCGTATTTTTTTCGAAAACGGTTCCGAGAATTTTGCTAACATTTTTTTCTTTTGATTAATTCTTATGATCTATAATCAAATGAAAAAAAAAATTGAAATTAAGATTTTACAGCTTGTACCTACCATAGAACCATTTCTTCAAATTTTGAATTATGTACTCATTATCGACATAACGGATTTTAATAAGAAAAATTAAAAGAGACGTTCTAAAAGTTTCAAAAACATTGCATTTCAAAACTTAAAAAAAAAAATATTTTTTGATTTTTCTCAAAAAAAAATCATTTTTTTGGAAAATTCGATATTTCAAAAACGGTTCAGTATTTTTTTTGGAAATTTAATTTTCATTCGTACAATAATAAAAACATAAAGTTTACGTACCAAATTTTTTTGTTAAAAATGTTTTTAAAATTATGTATATAAAACCTTATTTTACTAAGAAACCACTACAACGACTTATAATTTTTGTTCTTGCATAAATTCATATTTGCATAGCATTCTGTTTTTGTCTCTTACATTTTATTTTGTATGTGTGAGGTATTGTCAACATTCTTACCTTATTTGTAAGACTTAACAAAATATGCTCAATATCGTTCAAATACCTGTCACGCCTTTAAACGGTGACACGCATCCGAGTGGTCCAATTTGAGCAAAAAGGCATAGACCTACGAGCTGCGATTCTTGGAAACCTCACGACAAGAATTGGAACAATGTTTTATTAACTACTTAATTGATTTTTATTTTGGAAAAGGAATCTTTATGAAGGAATTTAGTTGCCTGAACAAAGGAGTAAGTAGGTACATCCGAAACATCGAAGCTCTATGTCAAACTAATATTGGCCTTAACACCTATCAAGAACATATAATATGATTTTGATTTTGTTTTGTACTCACTATGTATAATATGAATAATTCCGCTACGCTTATTTGTGGTAGATAATGTGAATTTTAATAAATGCAAGGAACACAATCCGTCAGCTCCCCTGTATGTCCTTGAGGGAAGTATGTAGGTAAGCCATTAGTTTTGAAAAATTGCATTTTCTTTAATATTTCCGTTTCTCTAGATTTTCATTTCATTTTTCCTTCAAAATATAATTAAATCAACTTGCCCTGAAGCCACTGCAATATTAAATATTTCCAATGACCGCTGAAATTCCAATACCCAGTTTTATCCACAGAGAATTCCTGTACTCCTATATTTATTTTTTCCCTATCTAAATAAAGATACAAATTAAAAATACTTGTCCGGTGGTGGTGGTGAGTCGAGAGAAGAAAAACTTTTCCTGACCCGGAAGTAAATTCCACCCAATCTTCTTGGGAAAACCCTAAAGTAATACCTTGGTTATGTGCAAAGTAGATCGTATAGCTACTTTACGAGTATAAGGAGCGATAACTTAATTTTCTTAAATCCGCCCTTTTGTACGTTTGTATACATTCCGCACCTTTAGATTTATAAATTGATTAAGGATTACGGAGAAAGAAAGTAGAAAGAATCTCCTTGAAGATGAGAAAGAACTAAATTAATTATTTTCGAAGGAATTTCATCCATCTTTTAGTCCATAACATGATCCTTAGGTAGCGCTAGGTCATATGGGAAGACAGAGCATATTGCTTATTACTCTAATTGATACAGCTTAATTAAGGATACACACTGAGATGGTATATACGTGGGATATTACCACCGACAGGGATTTAGTTTGTTCTCTATATGGAGACAATAAGGGAGTTGATACGCGTTTGCACTCTGCTGAGGTGGATATATGAGTACGCGAGACACGGATATACTCCATCGGGGTTGAAAGTTCAGGCGGCTGCGACGGGAGGTTAAGATGTGGCAGAGAGCTTAGGAAATGATTCATAAAATATCTTGTGGATTTAATCCTATTCAACTTAGCTTTTCTGTACGATGTTCTGCTGCTAACGTAATAAGACGACGTGTAATGTGCGCCTCAATTAAATTAAGTGGCAAACATAATTAGCGGTTAGGTTGTATAGTGTATATGGCGTTGAATAGAGCAGAGTCTGATGAGACTCTGTTTGCTCACGAAAATTGGATTTCTTTGGATTCACATGAGCAAATTTGTGTCAGTACTACTAAGTGCATTCATATTGGGATGACAAACGAGGACTCCGTGCTTAGGTTGCATTTTGGTGGAAAAGACTTTGATATTAGTTAAAGAGCAAATTAAATCGCTTAAACGAAGTTCATTAAACAGGTTTTAGTTAGAATTATGTATCAATCAATATGAAATCGCGAATAACGAAAAAGCCGATTAGGCTTCCGTTTTCTGATGCTCACTTAGAGGTTATCCATTTGCCAATCCCCGATTTGATGAATAAAAACTAAGAATTCTAAGAATGTTAACTGCTCTTTGATACCAGTACTCAGCTCCCTTTGTTTCCGCTGCATATTGGAGATCATTTGGATATACCTTCGTGACTTGATGCGAGCCACGGTTACGTAGCGTTTTTAATTTTAACACAGGTCCCTCGGTTTATATCTTATTGGATACCAATTCTTTAAATCATTTACCGTCTTTTGAAGAAAGCGCTCGATGTTAAGCAGCGCCAAATAACACCCACCGCCTTTTCAATTTTTGGGCTTCTATCCATGCTCGATGATCCAGCTGTAGCAACATTTTCTCAACCAAAATATCTCTTGGATTATTAGCAAACCCCTTCGTTGTGATATTCGGTCAGTATTCAGTTACCATTGCAAGGCCCAGCATCCCTATTCCCCCATTTCTTCGTCGAGTGCAAGAACTTTAGAAAAGCCATTTTTGTTCGGTTGCATCCTGGATGAATAATTTAAGAAAGAGAGGGTTAATGAGCCCCCTTTAGTTTTTCGAATGTCCCTTCTTGACCCTCTGTGCATTCATATGAGAAAATCTGATTTGGTGAGACCTGTGCTCGCTATTGACCAGTATATATGGTTGTTTACGAAATCACAGAATACCAAAGAACTATCGATAACCATGGACCTTCTTTGGAGAAATGAACAATATTATCTCAGCCGTATTCATTTTGCTTGATTTGAGAGTCTGCACTGAACTAATAACTGACATTTCGAAGCATTCTAGGTTAGCCCAGAATCTTGTAGAACTTCAAAAGAAAGCTGGATCTCCTGCAGGCCAAGTAAGCCCGCAATATCCCTTATTTTAACGTGTAACTTGATGATATTCATTTAAGACTCAAAATGGACTAGTATGTTTATCAACTTAAATGGCTTCCGGTAAAATACAGTGAAAAATGCTATGGATGCCCGGCAGCATTCTACTTGGCAAATTTTCTGATACCCTGATGTCAGGTACAAATTTTAGAAACACATATTTACTTACTACCACTTTTTTTACCACAGGCATATCAAACTTCCTCTTCCCTGTCACCATATTCGCCGCTTGGTAGTCAATTTAAAATCGTTATATCCCTACTAAATGTCCCATATAATATCCTATCCAACTTACCATGTAAACATCTAAGAACGTTCTGCAGTAATTTAGTCGGCAAGTCCAAGTACCAGTGTGGCCTGGCAGATCGAACATATAAAAAATATTCACACTGAGCTAAATCCTGGAGTTGACATACGAATCGTCCTAGAGCTAATTTGGTACGCGCAGAGCAGGTATTAACACGAATCTGTCGAACTGTTGGGGTATGCGGTCCTAGTATTCTTCACTTCTTTTGAAGATCAGGTGAAACGTGTTGGTCTTGAAGTGCATGAGGACAAGAGCAAGTACTTTGAGGTAGTTCGAGAGTACATCTGCTTCGGAGTTAATATTAACTCCACGAACGATACCTTAGAGGAAATCCAACGAAGAATTACCCTAAGAAACCGCTGCTTCTTCGGATTATCAAAACGAACGGGTCCACAACTCCTCACTCTTATGATAGCCATATTATTAGTCCTAACTTACGGCACATACTGTTGGATTATCAGCAGAAAGAGACAGATGATACTGGGCAAACGAGGTCATGAATCCGCGAAGGACTTTAGGCCTATTAGTCTGACATCTTTTGTTCTAAAGACACTAGAGCGCATCCTTGATACTCACATCAGAGTTTTACTAGAGGGTCGTCCTCTTGATGAATCGTAACATGCATACCTAAAAGGCAAGTCTACGGAGACTGCCCTGCATGAAGTAGTGCGTACAATAGAGAAGACGATTCACTACAAAGAATATACCCTAGCAACCTTCCTAGACGTGGAGGGTGCTTTTAATAACGTCCTAACTGAATCCATTCGCGAGTCACTTGTTCACTTTGGTGTAGAAAGTTTCATATCCAAATGGATTGTATCTATGCTCAGTGACAGAAGGATCCAAGCAACGTTAGGAAACACAATTTCTACTAAGTATGTTAGTAGGGGAACTCCCCAGGGTGGTGTTCTCTCCCCTCTTCTATATGGCTCTTAGTCATGGACAAAATTCTCGTCAAGCTCAGAGGTAGTGGTGTGAAAGCTGTAGCGTATGCTGACGATCTGGTTTTATTGGTATCAGGTAAGTTTACCACTGTGATTAGTGAAATCACTGAATTGGCTCTGAAAAGAGTTAGCAGAGTTAGCAACTGGGCCACTAGTAGTGGACTAGGAGTTAATCAGAGTAAGACGGAACTGATGCTCTTTACTACCAGGACTAAAATACGTACATTCACCCTACCTCGACTTAACGGTCAAACTCTTTCCTTATCTTCCAAAGCTAAATACCTTGGAGTTATTCTCGACCCAAAATTGAATTGGAAGGTAAATATTGAAGAACGGGTTAAGAAAGCCTGTATAGCTTTCTATGCCTGCAGAAAGACCTTTGGTAAGAAGTGGGGCCTTCAGTCGAAGATGATTTTGTGGACGTACACTGCAGTGGTACGGCCAATTTTGTCTTACGGATTGATTGTTTGGTGGCCTGCACTTAGCAAGCAATATAACGTCGGAAAACTTAAAAGGGTTCAAAGAACGGCTAGCGTCGGCATTACGGGGGCTCTCAGATCAACAGATGCCCTGAGCGTTATCCTGAACCTTTTACCACTCGACCTTCATATAAAATACCTAGCGGCATGCAGTGCTGTAAGACTTAAAGAATCTAACTGTTGGTTCTCCAAACCCTATGGTCATGGAAACATAACAAAATTGATTCCTCCGGATATTTTCTTATCGAACACCGACTACTGCGTACCTCCTCTTGGCCCAAGCGGGGATTTCAAAGCCATTTTTCCCACCAGAGAGGATTGGAAGAATGACGTTATCACAAAGGATTTCGATTCGATAATCTACACTGATGGATCTAAGATGGAGTGCGGTGTTGGTTCAGGAATTTTTTCCGAGTCCTTTAACATCTCCAAGTCACTCAGACTACCAGACTTTGCGAGTGTATTTCAAGCCGAAGTACTAGCAATCAAGGAGGCATGCAAGTTGCTCCAATCTAACCAAAACCAATTCAGAAATATAGCTATCTGCTCAGATAGCCAGGCGGCCATTAAGGCCATTAAATCATCTACATCAACCTCAGTACTTGTCCAGCAATGTCGGGACGAACTGGCGAGTCTGAACATTGACCTCCATGTCACTCTCATCTGGGTTCCAGGTCACAGTGACATAGAGGGTAATGAACGGGCTGACGCTTTAGCTCGGCAAGGCTCGACCTTACATAGCTCACTAGCGGAAAAAGTTAATATTCCTCTTGGTGCTATGAAGAGAAAAATCTTCTCGATTTTTCTCAATGAATCCAACCGTAGGTGGAGCAGTCTCACAAACTGTGTCATATCAAGAAAGATATGGCCTACTTACAACAACTCACGTTCCAACGATCTAATATGCAGACCCAGGCGCGACATAGCCAGGATCACAGCAATATGCACCGGGCACTGGCCCATAGGTGAACATGCAAGAAAGCTAGGCATCCCCTTCAACCCACACTGCCGTAGTTGTGGAGATCCACAAGAAAAAGAAACTGTGGTTCATTTTCTTTGCGATTGCCCCGCCTTAGCAAATTACAGGATGGCTTCCTTTGGGAAAGCCTTCCTCGATGACCCCAGCGAACTTTCGGAGAAGAAAATCAAAGATCTGATTATCTTTCTGAATGCGACAAAATGGCTTTAGTAATGCTCCGCTAAAGTATATAAAAGCCATTTTCTTCCGTACTTAATCCTTATTAGGTTGACACGAGTTTAATGGTATCAAAACGGCGCACCCCAGCGCTAATTGAGTCGCGGGCCCAGCTGGCTGGTGACTACCATCTCTACCTACCTACCTATACTGGGCTCTTGTTACGGTAGAATTTACCGCAACAATGACTGGCCTTCGTTTCCTTCCATTCCTTCTTTTCTTTGGTTGCGGCTGCAAAATTCTGGCGAAGTTGAGGGCAACCATGGTACCATCAACTATTGATGTACTTAGTCAGCATTTTGCAAATGTGACAAATACAGGTTTCGAGCAATTCTTCGAGTAAAAGGGTTTACGAGATTATACTTGACATGTAGACGGACGATCTCATGTAGCGAAACAAATGCCAGCGGATGAGCAGAAGAGGTAATGAGTCAGGCGGACTCTTACCTACCCCAAACCAAAACAACCCAATATCCTAAATTTTTCTTGCTCTAACATAACTTAAATTCTTTTTGTAAGCGTAAGGGTCCCTAACGAATAAAGTAACTGCTAGATTCTTTTTCTAAAATCATAAGTTCGTCTTCTTTTAAATACAATAAAAAAAATAGGTCCAACTGAGTAAAGAATTTAGTTCGCGTGTTAAAATTATGCTTTCCTCTTTCGTCTTAATATTATTTAGTAACAATGACTTCGCTCTTCGAAACACTCGCGAGTATTTAATGGTAACTAGGGGAATGCCTAGAAAAGGGCTTTTCCTCGGTTTTATTCTTTTTGATTTTTCTCGAGAAATTTAGTTAATAATAGTCTGAACTCGGCCATTAAGATTCGGCAAGTGTTGGAAATGTGTGTGTGAGAGCAAAGTTTCGTTTGAGATTCGACAACGGTGGTTTTCTGTGAAACGAAAAAGGTTTCAGGAAGCCGGTGTCCGTGACCGATGATCGCGAAAACAATTGGCTGGGTGTATGTATGTGTGAGTGACTGGAATGGTCGAGGGAGGAATAAAGCATTTTAAGCTAGGAAAGTTGACTCTTGAGAGAGCTAACCAAGCCACAAGTTTTGAAAAAGAAAATTAGAAAAAAATAGAAAAGATTCGAGGAAATTAAAAAGGAAGCACAAAATCGAGGAAAAGAGGAGAACATTGAAAAAGAAAAAGGATCGAGGAAAATTTTGAAAAATAAAAAGTAGTAATTCGAGGAGTGAGGACAGGAAAAATAGGAGAAGTTAGAGGAGCGTATACAAAAAAAAAGGAGATAAGTAAAACGGACATTTTGTCCAAATAAAATATTTTAGTGTTTTTTGTATCTAAAATTCGGTGGACCTTCGTTTGTTTTTTTTTATTCGCGTCAAATTTCATTGGTGTTTCGGGTATTCATACTGAATCATTAGAGGCCTAATCGCGTTTCCAATTACTTTTCAAGTTCATTATTGTATTTTTATTTCGTTGAAAAAAATTTGGGTTTTTATCCTGGTTTCTACCAAGGTTTCCCAAATAAAATTTATTTTCTAATCCCTTAGTGGAAATCATAAAAACGTTGTTTTATTTAATCAAATTATTTTATTTCACTCAGTAATTAGTTTTGGAATTTTACTAATTTTCGTTCGTACAAAAATTCCTGGCGCCCACCTTTTATTACAAGTATCCCACTGTACTTGTAATAAAAATATTCTTTCATTTCATTAAATTGATTATATTGATAATCAATTTACAATTTCTTATCGCGAATTCTTCCACCTCCACTGAACCCAGCCCAGCTGAGCAGTGGTGGTAGCTTACATCAACGAGCTACGAGTTGCACTTTTTGTTAATAATAATAATAATAATAAAAAAGAAGTCGGATACCCATAACCGCGTTGTGAGAAAAAGTGCAACACTCTTTCGAGCCTTGTTCCAAAGTTAGAGGTGACAAAGAAGACCGACCGTCTGACTTAAAGACCCAGCCATCGCGGATGCCAGAGTGCTTGGCCTAGGTGACTGGAAGCAGCGTGCTCGGGATCAAAGAGGATGGAAAGCTGTCGTGTCTCAGGACACTTCATGGATCGGGAGCCAGGGCAATATAAGTAGTGTTATATTGGTTTAAGGAAAACGTGGTATTGACTTCAGATTTTGGCATCTAAATCTCTGGGTATTAAATCCAGAAATCCACTTCGACAGCCCTAGGCCGTTCACATGGCGAAACTGTTCAATATTGAGCTTGATGGATGCCTGGCCATAGGGATATGCCACGAACTCAGAACTTAAATAGCAGAATGTAATCCTAACCTTCTAAATACTTGTTTTGTATAATCCTATACGTCTTTGGGAGATTCTATTGATCTGGTAAATAGAGACTTAAGTGGGCTCTCACACTTCCTAAGGAGTTCCAAGTGTGGAGGACGTTTTCTAAATTCAATTGGTCTTAAAGTGGACCAAATTTTACGTCTTAACTTGTCAATTTTTCTGTTAGCAGCTACTTCAACCTAATCTTGTGTAGATACTAGGGCTCTTGATTTTACCCGGGTAATACCCATTTGATCAAAAATCCGGGTACCCGGTTAATGCGGGTATTACCCAAATTTGCGGGTACCCGGGATATCTCAACTGGCGGGTACCCGACAATGTCATGTTACGGGTACCCAGTACTCAAAAATGCTACAATTGCTTGTAAAATAATATTTTACAGAAAGAGGAAGCAATGAAATGTGATTTGTATATCCATAAGCATCATGTTGTACTTAAATTTTATTGAAAATACACTGATGTGAATAAGTTTTGACTAATTTCCTTCACATTTCTCTTAGATCTGCATCTTTACATTCTTTTCCATAAAAAGAAATATCCAGAATTCAAATGATTTCTCAATAATTATTAATTAATTAATCCCTGCTCAATAAGGATCGATTCGATTTTCTTGATCCGATCATCAAAAAGTATTGATGATCAAAATCAATCATTTTAGTCGATCTCAATCTCAAACATTTAGATGATTCTCGATTCTGGATCCTCGAGTTTCTATTTCAATCTCAATCATTTTAATGAGTCTCGATTTTCGATATCATAGTTGACTCGATTTATCATGATTTACTCGATTCCATTTGTTCCGATTCAATCAATGTGGATTATGAAAGCCAAACGGACGGTGGACTAGAATTTCTGGGTTAACTCGGCATTGAAGAACATGATTGATCCGGTCGGTTGTTGATGTTGTAGGCCGCAAAAACAATTATTGAACTGATGTTATTTGATGTATCAGGATCCGGTATGTTTAATGTGGATTTTTAGACGTTTCTTAATCCATCGACATCGTAGCCATCCTTTGATGTAATTTGACAGTTAATGACTTAAAGAATAGAGGACAAATTCAGTTTTGATGTACAAAGAGTATTTTGTACCAAATGTTGCTCTTTTCCGAAGCAACAAATAAAATATCTGTTTCTTGAATTTTTTGACACTTTTTATTCCATGTACAAAGTAGCCATCATTCGATGTTATTTGGCAATTTATGGCTTACAATAACAGAGTATTTTGTGAGAACTATCAAAGCCACAAGTCAATGTTATCATCGAAATCAAAATTAAAATCGAATAGGAACAGTATTGAATCATTTCAGTGAAATGAAAATGATCGTATGATCGATTGATTGAAATGATCGGATCATTTTCGTAATCGATTGTTGGACGATTCGATCATTTGAAGTGAACGATGTACACAGCTCTACTGCCCAACAATAAAGCAATATTCTGAGACAAAATAGTTTAGACGCGAATGTAAAACACACTATAAAATATAATGTTTAGGAATGCATTCATAAATCATAACGTTTTTAATATGAAGATACATTTAAAAAAAAAAAAAATTGTTATGAATCCGTTTACCTTTTTTTAATAAAAAATGTTGTTATGAATCTGTTTATATTTATTTTTAATGTTTTTTTTAACCAGAGCTACATAGTCGAATCAAAATCCGACTACTTATCTATGTTTGTTGTAAAGAGTGGTTAAACAAAGATGCACGATGTTAATTGTAAATAAAACAAAAAGTTTTCTGAGAATTATCTTAATATTTTTCATTATGATAGAAGGATCTTTGACAATTATGTGTGAAACAAAATTGCGGCCAAATGCTCGCCACGGCTTCGGTGGCATACCTCTATCCGATGGTCCATATTTTTAATGATTCTGAGACATAATTGAGGTTCAATGTCGTTAATGTGCCGAATTATCTCATTCTTTAACTCTTGCATTGTTCTTGGCTTATTGACGTACACTTTTTCTTTTAAATATCCCCAAAGAAAAAAGTCCAACGGTGTCAAATGACATGATCGTGGCGGCCAATTAACATCGCAACGATGTGGGATAACACGGCCATTGAATTTCGTTGGCTGTGTTGCAAGTGGCACCATTCTGTTGGAAGCACATATTGACCATGTCCATATCCATGTCCGTTATCATCTCGCGATAGCGAACACCATTCACAGTTACTGCTTGGCCGACCTCTTTTTCGAAGAAGTACGGCCCGATGACGCCGCCAGCCCATAAACCCCACCAACCAGTCACTCTTTGTGGATCCATAGGTTTTGCAACAATCATTCGTGGATTATCATTTGCTACAGACCCGGTTTGCTGAAATTTGCGCACAATTTTACCGATTGTGGACACATTTGGTCGATTATGCTGACCAAAAAAATCACGATCAATTATGTCTCAGAGTCACTGAAAATATGGACCATCGGATAGAGGTATGCCACCGAAGCCGTGGCGAGAATTTGGCCGCAATTTTGTTTCACACATAATTGTCAAAGATCCTTCTATCATAATGAAAAATATTAAGATAATTCTCAGAAAACTTTTGTTGTATTTACAATAATTAACATCGTGCATCTTTCTTCAACCAACCTTTTTAAGTGGTAAGCAGCAGAGAAATAATATAATTACGTTCTTCAATCTTTCTTCAAGTCTTTTTTTATAACTATACACGAATATGTTTTGGGTACCCGGATTTTACCGAGTACCCGCAAGAAAGCGGGTACCCGAAATTATGGTACCCGGGTAATACCCGTAAGTGCGGGTACTCGGGTACCCGGGTAATTACCCGGGTATGCGGGTATCAAGAGCCCTAGTAGATACTTATTAGTTCTAAAAGCGGCTTGGTTTTCACCGCATCGTCATGAGAAAAACAAACTTTTGTTTTATCGACTCTTGTTTTGACGAACTTTTAAGTTACGACTATTTACAATTAATTTTTTTTTAATTATTTTATTTTAAGGCCTCAATCATCTAGCCAATACCAAGATCCTGAAAACGTTGAGATTTTTTATTCTGTATACTTAAGATAAGATTATTTAATATGGGCATCGTTATCTATCAAGTATATATTTTGTCTGGTCTGAATAAAAAGGTGAACTATGCAAATGACAAAACTTTCTTTTGAATAAATTGAATGACAGTACTATTATCTATAGCCATTACGATATCCCATGCTTCATGCTCTTCCATGGCTGCAATCAATATTAAGTCTACAAATCTTCTAAAGACATCCCACCAAAAGGATTCACGGTCATCGATCAGAATTAATGAAGATTCCTCTTTGCTTAATTTCTATTTTGGCTCTTTGTTTTCGTTTGGTTCCTTTGTCATTTTTATTTGATGCATGAGTGCTTAAGGATTTATTACCATTTCAAGTACATCTCCTCACACGGAATGAGTGACGAATTGAGCAAATGGTCGGTAGCAACCACCCACCAACACCACAAGAGGAGTCCGACCGGAATAAAAGAATCCAAATTAGATCATCACTCAGAAGTTGATGGGAAAACCGTCTGTTCGTCTCTTCGTCTGTTTAAATAAACAATACTCCTACAGTTGTATAGACTAATAAGAGCACGTTGAAAAATCCAGTCGGACTCAAGACGAAATAACAACACCACAATAACAACACATGTTTTATTTGACAGAGAAGAAAAATGCGAGTACACATAAGGAGCCTCCCTTCACCCTTCGTATTTCAAGTATTCGGTGTGTTTTTGGAAAGACTTTTTCAAGGCATGGTTTTCGGCTTAGTTATGTCTGCGATGACACCACACATCCATCGGCTGTCAGTCGCTGTGTCGCAGTTCATGCGATGAACTTGTTGATTTTAAAAATTTTTGACAGCTCTTGTGATTGGGCACAAAATGGAGGTACAATTACAAGTGCTCGACAAGTGGGCAAAGAGTTGGAAAATGTTGACGTAATTCGGTTCATTGCATTGTGTTGCTGGAGGTTAAGCCATTCGTGATGTTATGAAGAACGTGGCTGACAAAAAATCCAAATAAGGGGAGCATCACACGAATGAATTTACAAATGATCTACATAATATGAGTATATAGTGTTTCGAGCATTGAACATGATTTTTAGTCAATATTCATTAAATTATTTTGACGAAAATTACAGGAAGATTAAGATATGTATATTATTTGCTTGAGTTAATATTTGTCTGGCATTCTGACATTCACTTTTCTGCTATTCTCCTATGTCGGTTTGTCGTGTTTGTATTTATTATACATAGAAAAACTCTAATGCTTACTTATCTTAACCATGGCTCACATAAAGGGATTGTAAAGGGATTTGTAGATTCATAAGAAAAGTCGAACTTGAGACTTTGATCAGATTTAACATTACGATGAGAAAGCACACAAAAAATTGGGTCTCGCATTTCTGTCTGTCTGTCTGGCTGTCTGTTTGTCTGTCGGTTCGACTATACAGCCTAAACGGCTCGGCCGATTTTCTTCAAACTTGGTAGATATGGCTTTTGATTTTTCCCCCAGATGTTTTTTTTTTTTTTTTTTAAGACCAAAAATAACGGTACCTACCGAACGGTTTTTTCTCGAAATTTTATAAATATTTTTTTTTCTCAAAAACTGTCCCACAGATTTTTTTTCAAAAAAATTGAAAAATTTCATTTAGTTAAAACTACGTATGTAATGGTTGAAAAAATTTTACAAGTAGTTGTTATTTATGGTAGCCCCCTGGGTCCATTTTTTCTCGAAAACGGTATACAGTCGATTTAAACCATCGTCTTTATGCTAAAGCTCCTCCAAAGTTTAAATATTATTACATATTCAAATGTCCAATTTTTTATTTTTTGTATTTAAAAAAAAATTTTTTTTGGAAACTCAATAATCGACCCCAAAATCAATTTTTTTCAAACTTGACAAATAAAAGTTTCTTAACATAATCTACAAGATTTGAGAAGAAAATTTTGTTTTATCTAAAACTAACGGTACCTTCCATACAAATGTTAAAAAATGGTTTTCGTAAATCGTATTTTTTTCGAAAACAGTTCCGAGAATTTTGCTAATTTTTTTTTTTTTTTTGATTAATCTTTACGATCTATAATTTAATAAAAAAAATTGAAATCTAGACACTACTGAGTGTAAATACCATAGAACGATTTTTTCGAATTTCGAATTTCTCATTATCGGCATGACGGATTTTAATGAAATTTTTTATAGAGAAGCTCCTAAAAAGTTTAAGAAACATTGCATTTCAAAACATAAAAAAAAAAAATAGTTTTTCAAATTTTAGAAAAAAAAGTCGTTTTTTTTTGGGAAATTCGTTCAATAATAAAAACTTAAAAATTTTGTATATAAAAAAAAAATTTGTATATAAAAGCTTATTTTCTTAAGGAACCACTAAAACGACTTATAATTTTTGTTCTTGCATAAATTCATATTTGCATAGCATTCTCTTTTTATCTCTTACTACTAAAACAATTTAAAAAATTCATTTTATCCTTATGAACATTTTTCTTTAATAACTTTCGTTTTTAAAATTCCTAGTCTGTTACATACATAGGAGCAAGTTCGTGCGACCCAGTCGTGCATTTTATTTTCTCATAAACTTACACTTAATCTTAACGATTTATAGTTTAATATAAAAAAATTAAGACAAAGGCACTACAGACAGTATCTACCATAGCACCAGTATATACATTATGTACAATATAATAAAATAAACAAGATGTTAGAAAAAAAATTATAGGTATACAAAATTTTTAAAACATTTAAAAAAAAAATTGTTACGCCAACTCAAAGTTTTTATTATTAAACGAATAAAAAATAAATTTCCAAAAAAAAATACTAAGCAGTTTTTGAGATATTGAATTTTCCAAACAAAAAAAAAATATATTTTCTTTTTCAAAAATTAAAAAAATATGTAATGTTTTTTAAACTTTTTAGTGAGAAATTTAAAATTCATTTATTTTTAAAATTCTAGGCGCTTCGAGAAAAATACGAATTTCAAAACCATTTTTTAACATTTGTATGGTCTGTACCGTCATTTTTAGGTAAAAGTAAATCTTGTAGATTATAGTAAGGAACTTTTATTTATCAAGTTTAAAAAAAAATGTAAAATTTGAATATGTTATAATAATTAATCTTTTGAGGAGCTTTTGCATAAAAAATTAAATGCACGACTGGGTCGCACTCTTATGTAAAAGACTAAGAATTTCAAAAATGAATGTTATTAGAGAAAAACATAAGCCTAAAATTCATTTTTTAAATGACTAAAACAACTCCGTTCGTAGTTGGTGCTAAAAACAGGATGCCATGTAATTCAAGCAACTATTAATTTATGCTAGAACAAAAATTATAAGTCGTTGTAGTGGTTTCTTAAAAAAATAAACTTTTATATACAAAATTTTTCAAACATTTTTAAGAAACAATTTTGGTACACCATTTTAAAGTTTTTATTATTGTTCGAATACAAATTAAGTTTAAAATTATTAAAAATTTAGACAAAGTGTCACAACTGAACGATTATGTTAAGTGAAGCCGGTTTTATTCCTTAAACTAGCAATGCCATTTTGCGCCAATATGTTTCGTATCATCTGATCTGAGTTTAGTTGCTCATAAACTGAAGACCATTTTGAGGATTTGTGAGCAATCACAAGACTTATTCCGTTGGATATTCCATATGCACATATTTTACCGACATTTGTATAGAACTATGGATGTGTAAATATTATAGCACGTGTTCAATACCCCAGCTCTCTTATTATTCCATTTCATTAGAGTATGAAAGGCAGTTTTAATTTAAACACGCGTTGTTACCTTTCATCAATAAAATCTACTGGAGTGAGATATCCAAAGTCAAAAGGGAAATATGTGAGGAACGGAAGGAATTCCTCGTGTCCACTAGTTAAGCTGATTACAAAATTATCAAATGTTTGGCAGGGTGGCTTAGAGAAATGTTAAATTAATCCGACGAATTCATACGCCGCCCGTCGACAGTCGATGTACCTTTGTGCAAAGTTAATTGAACAATATACATATGTATGTACATACCTTGCCTTCAAACATACGATTTAACCAACGCACTGAAGCTGTGTAGTTGTATTTATTTAGGGATTTGAAATAGTATGTCAGGATAAATCAACCCTTAGGATAAAGTTGATTTAGTGTATATGTGCTATAAATATTTATTGAAAGTTTTAATGCCAGCTCAAGGTGAAAAAGATTGTCAAATTGATTACACTATTAAAATTACAGTTCGGCAAGAACTTCCAAGTCATACTCCTTGACGATATTTTTTTTACCGACTATACGTATCGAAAACTGATAATGGTGTCGGTAGGGGTGTATACTCAGAAAGACTAAAACTGTTTCTCTTTCCGTATTCCTAATCATTTTATCATATTCCAAGCGGAACTAATGGCGTTTAAATAAGTTCTGTTTGAGTTTGGGCTCAAAGAAATCGAGTTATCAACTACTGATATCCTGATATCCGCATCTTTTCGGATAGTCAAACAGCTGTTAAATCTATGGAATCTATCTGTTCGTGCTCAACTGCCATTCAGATCTTATGGAGATTGTGCAGCAGAGAGAAATTACCTATCCACCTGTCAGATGACGAAGTAGATCTGGACAATGTTTGATCACAAACGCTTTAAGTGTTTGATAAACTTAAGTAGATTGCACATCAGCTCCTTAATTGGTGTCATAATCGGAACGAGGCTTGGAGTTTATTCAAACGATTTTTGCAAAAGCTGCCTAAACGAGGATGAGGTAGAATCAATTCCTCATTTTCTGTGTACTTGCTCTTCTCTATTCCATAGAAGACGAAAACAGAGAACTTTCAAATGAAATTCACAGAAAACAGTGCTGCCAGTTTTAAATTATCCGCCTCTACAAAAAACATTCGTTACAATTTGTTCAACAACAGTGTTTGAAAAAAAAAATATTTTCTAAAATTTCGAGAAAAAAATGATTGTCAGGTTATATTATTTTTGGCCTCAAACAAAAAAAAAGTAAAAAACGTATCGTCGGAAAAATTTAAAACCGATATCTACAAAGTTTAAAGAAAATTGGTCGAGCCGCTTAGGCTGTAGTCGAACAGACAGACAGAATTTCGAGACCCAATTGCTTAGTCTTCGCAACCAAAATCCAATTTAGTACACCTACACATATGTCGCAAGGAAAGGTCCCTGAACCTGCAGTCATTGCAGTTTCTGGAAATTAAGTATTTTTCAAAGAATCTTTCTAATAATTTAAGTACTAAAGTGGACATATTTATTTTTAGACTTGAATTAGATTTGCATAATTTATATGTAAATACAAACGAATGTCAAAATATATGTTCAAATGTTTGGTACTAGTTTTAATATTCTGTCTTACAGCCATAGTATCAAGGTACACATCATACACGTGTTGGCACGTTTTTAATTTTGGTTTATTAATGTTCAATATACCAACTGACACATTCTTAGTATATATGGGACCCAAAGGAATCGAGCACAAGCCCATTTATAAAAACACAAAAATCATTTACTTAAAAGGTATACATTATCAGATTAGGGTGAATCTTCAAGAGTGTTAAGGTCACCTGGTTCATAAAACTTGCACCCCATGGTTATATGATGTGAAACACGTCACATTTTATTAAAAAATATTTAGCATCCGTATGGTTGCTTCAAAAAGACTAAAATTATGCATTAGAAGTGTTGTGAAGGTCATAATATTTGAAGAATTATTATCATTATTTTTGAAGATAGAACAAGAATATGCAGCGGGTGGAAAGAACATTGGGTAGCTTTTTAGTCTAACACAATATTAAAATAATATATTATAAATAAATGAAAATTATCTTCGTGGTTTTTTGAATTGAGGTTTTTTCACGTTATAACCACTTCAATTCCTTTATTAAAAACATGAAATGATGTCATTTTTCCTTAGTGGAAACTCCTTAATCTTGACGATCCAATTCATAGTACCTAAGTCCTTATACCTCTTACACAGAAATGGAAGAAATCGCAATGTTTCCTCCTCACCCCCACTAAAACTAAAGAAAAAAAAAACCTGACAGACTTTTGTATTCCAAAACATGACGCATAAGCCCGCAAACCTATATTTTTTTTATCGACTTCCGAAATTTGCTGTCTACTACACTATAACTTTTGGTTGAATGAGTTTGTGAATAATCAAAATATTGGCCATCATCCAATCCGATTTGAACCTATAATGCTTAGATTGACAATTAGTTCATCAACAAATATTTATAGGATACAAAAAACAAAAATAATTGTTTTTTGCTGTCACTCCCAATTTCTTAGATTGATTCCTTTAAACAAGTAAGGTGTTTAAATCAAATAACTAAACTTAATTAATTTAACATATTTCTTATTTTATATTAAAAAATCTTATTTGTTAGATTAAACTAATGTTTATGTTATTTAAATTAAACGAGTATCTATAGGTTAAAGCAACTAACCAAGTTTATTTAATCCTACTAAGTAGATGGGTTGAAAATTTTAACAGTAAGCAATCAACTCGATTGATTTAACCGAATGGTCATGTTCACAATATCAATCTAATTCCTTATTTTAACTGACTGAAGATTGATAAAATTGAACAACAAATTGATTAAAAAAATTAATCAGATTCACATAGATACTTTATTAACCAAGTTGCCTAGTAAAATTTTAACCAGGTATAAGTTTGATAGTTCTACATTAGCAGTCTCGCTTGTTTAATTTCAAACAAGTATAAATTGTTTTTGATCGATCATTTTTCTGCCAGTAACAGGGGTACTTGCCGTTAAAGACTATTCACGTTTATGCAGCGGATAAATAATTCGCTAGTTATCTTCTAAGTGGGAGCCCATCCATTCATTTACAACGGCTTAATGGTTAGCTTAACCTTTTGATTGGATTAGATAAGAGGCCTGTCCTTGACACATAGTGGTTTGGAAAACAGCTATGTATAATTATTTAAAGGATTTTTAATTAGCGCGAATTGATTTTGGCGGCATGTGGCGACTATAAATAACCTAAATAGTAATACGATTGAAAAACACGTCCAAATGATAGAACATTTTTTTTTTTAAAATGAGTGTTCGTTCGTGTAAACGTTGCGCTTGTTGACCACATTTTACTATAGTCTTGGTAGCACTTCACAGTCGACTCTTCAATAATTGCTGACCATATTTGAGACGACTAGTTTCGTAATCAATCGGACAATACTTGAACGTCAAAGGAGCGCAAGATTGGCCGCGATGATCGCCGCGGTCCGTGAAAGTGTATAGTAGAACACCAGGCAGTCGATTCCTCGCCGTGCACAAGAACTCGACCTTTTGCAGATTTCAATTTGGCAAATTTTGCGTTTGGACTTCAAACTCCCCGGACAAGACCTAGCTGATCCAGAAGCTCAATTTTTATGTTCATAGACATACGTTTGTTCGCTGACTGGGCTTTGGAGCTTTTGGAAGAAGACCCAAATTTTGGTCGAAAAATCATATTTAGTGAGGATGCATCTTTTTGGATGAATGGCTGTGTTAATAAGCAAAATTTCCGTATGTTGAACGAAAACAACCCATATGAGGTTCAGCTATCCAGAGAATTGTTTCCACTTTCTGCACAGTAAGATCGTTGTTACGGGCGATTTCAATGTACAAAATTCTTCGTGGCTGCGCTATTCTGGTCAGACAACACCCGAAGGAAGGTATGTCGAGATTTTTGAGTTAAACAATCTGACTCAGCTTGTTGACGAGCCAACTCGGATTCCTGACGTTGCAGGTCAATCGGCCAACACTCTAAACTTGTTTCTTACCGTTGACCCTGATAAATACACCATAAGTGTTTTATCGCCTCTAGACACATCAGACCATTGTGTCATATCTGCAAATTTCTCGTGTCAACAAAAACCCCAGTTAGTTTTAAAGCCAATCCTGCTGAAGAAAACCGGAATAAGTACAAACAAGCTAGAAAGACATGTAACATTCATATCCGACGAACTAAATTTTTACATGATCAAAAATTACGGCAAAAAATACTATTATGTCCCAAAGGTAGTAAAATTTTTTGGTCATTTGTAAAAACGTCATCCTCAGTCAACCAACGCTCGTCTTCAATAACATTCTTGTAAGCTCGATAGATAGAGCTAATTTGCTTGCAGCGCAGGTTGCTGCTAATTGCGATTCCAGAATCCAGAGAGTGACATGACTCCTTCTGAATTTGAGAGCGTAAAGGATTATATGAGACGAATCTTCTTTCGCACTTGTGCAGTTGCTAGAGTACTAAAAGATCTTGAAATTCTCAATTCCCGGATAGTATCCCTGCTATTGTTCTGGAAAGGTGTTATTCAATGCTATTAAAACATCTGCGTAAGCTTTTCAATCTGTCCTACTCCTCAGGTCTCTTCCCTAATAGATGGAAAACAACATTTGTCCAGCATGTCCCTAAAAGAGGCGAATTCTCCTACCCCTCTAACTATCTATCGTATAAATTGCACTTACGTCCCTTCTTTCGAAGTTCGTGGAAACCCTGGTAAATTTTCAGCTCAAAAAATATCTTGAAGAACAAAAGCTTCTTAATGACCGGCAGTATGGCTTTCGTAGCAATAGGTCCACTGGTGATCTGATGGTATATCTCTCCGAAGAGTGGAACAAATCTTTACATCGTTTTGGAGAAAGTAACATTATTGCACTTATTTCAAGGGCATTTGATAGAGTTTGGCATCAAGCTCTCTTATCGAAAATGCGTGCATTTGATATCGATGAATCACTTCTTTGTTGGATTAGAAATTACCTTTCGGACAAGTAGTCTTGGACGGTTTCAAATCTGATATCCATAAAATAAATGCTGGTGTGCCTCAGGGCTCCGTTTTGTCTCCGATACTCTTCCTTATGTTCATAAATGATCTTTGATCTGAAACTTCTAATATGCTTAATTGTTTCGCTGACGGCAGTACCCTCAGCTCTTCATATTCGTTTTTAGATTCACATCCTTGTCCTTCGGATGTAGACGTAGACTTCCAACGGCAGAATATGATAATCTCATTAAATTCAGATCTTGACAGTATTGTCCAATGGCGAATCAAAAACCGTGTATAATTTAATGCCTCAAAAACTCAATGCTGCTTACTGTCGCTAAACCATATCCTTCCCTCAATGCCACTATCTATGGATGGCACGTGCATCTAGGAGACTGAACAGCTTTGAGTTCTAGGCATGTGCATCACAGACCATCTTTTGTGGAGTGATCACATATTTGATGTAGCCAAAAACGCTGCTAAGTGCTTAGATTTTCTCCGCCGATGCAAGAAGTTTTTGACCCTTTCTGATCTGGCTATAATCTATAAGGCCTATATTCGTCCAAATCTCGAGTACAATTCCCATATCTGGGCGGGTGCTACAAAAACCAACTTGAGTCTCTTGGATAGAATTCAAATGAGCTTTAAAAATGATAGGCGACCTTTATCTAACTGAAAAATTTTAATCTCTCGAGTTCCACCGCAATGTTTCATGCCTATCATTATTTTACGGCTATTTTCATAAAATGTGCTCTAGTGAAATAGCCAGTTGCATACCTCACCCCAAACAATTCAAACGCCTTACACGAATGTGGAATGTCTTACTCGGCTCAATATTCCCCACTCATTGCAATGTGCAGACACTCAAAACCAATGTACATCGGTATCTCCTTTCTCATCTTATCATACTTCCCTAATTGCTAGCACTGTGTTGGACATTATAAGGGTATTCATAACCCCCTTGAGTGCGCGTATAATATAAAAAATATAAAATGCACGACTGGGTCGCACGGACTTGCTCTTATGTGAAAGACTAATAATTTCAAATATGAATGTTATTATAGAAAAACTGTTCATAAGCATAAAATTTATTTTTCAATGACTAAAACAACTCCGTTCGTAGTTGGTGCTACATATACAAAATTTTTAAAACATTTTTGAGAAAAAATTTTGGTACACCAATTTAAAGTTTTATTTTTGTTCGATAAAACTTAAATTTACAAAAAAAATATTGAAATATCGAATTTTCAAAAAAAAATTATTTTTTTTTTTTAAGTTTTGAAACGCAAGATTTCTTAAACTTTTTAGAAGCTATTCTATAAAGAACTTCATTAAAATCCGATTTGCCGATAATGAGAAATTCAAAATTCCAAAAAAATAGTTCTATGTTGGGTACTGTCAGTAATATCTTTATTTCAATTTTTTTATTAAATTAAAGATCGTAAAAATTAATCAAAAACAAAAAATTTTGCGAAATTCTCGGAACCGAGAAAAATACGATTTTCGAAAACCATTTTTTTTATACATTTGTATGGAAGGTACCGTTAGCTTTAGTTAAAACAATTTGTTTTTTCTCAAATCTTGTAGATTATTGTAAGAAACTTTTATTTATCAAGTTTGTGGTTTTCGAAATATTGAGTTTCCAAAAAAATTTTTGAATTTTTTTTCTTAAATCCAAAAAATTGAAAATTTGAATATTTAATAATATTCAAACTTTGGAGGAGCTTAAGCATAAAAAAAATAATTTAAATCGGTTGTACCAAAAATAACCATTTTTTGGAATTTTTTTTTCAAGCAGTACCTAGCTTTAACTAAATTAAATTTTCTAAATTAAAAAAAAAAAGAAAAAACTGTGGAAAGTTTTTTTAGAATAAAAATATTTATAAAATTCGAAAAAAATCGTATGGCAGGTTCCGTTATTTTTGGTCATTTAAAAATTATATCTACCAACTTTAAAGAAAATCGGCCGAGCCGTTTGGGCTGTAGTCGAACAGACAGACAGACAGACAGACAGAATTGCGAGACCCACTTTTTTCGCCTTCGCTATCATCGTAATGTCAACTTTGATCAAAATCTCGAGTTCGATATTTTTTACCAATGCATAACTTTCCCTATAGATAGTACCTATAAGTCGCAAGTAAAAAAAAACTGGTAACAATGCATCCTCAAAAAGTTACCGTTTGGTGTGGATTTTGGGCCAGCAGCGTCATCGGCCCATACTATTCCGAAAACGACGTTATTTTCTCAATGGCGAGTGCTACAGAACAATTTCTTATGGCAACATATGAACCTAGATGACAAGTGGTTCCAGCAAGACGGCCGGCGCACTATGGGACCAAATGATGAAATCCATCTCAAAAATGGTTTTGGTGAATTTCGTAATTTGAAAAATCTAATAATGGGATTATATACTAGAAATAGGGTTCTTCCAAACACAGTAAACTTTTTTATCTTACTTTTGTTCTAGGTAGCTAAAATTACCGTTAAAAATAACATTTCGATATTTTTATTTTTTAGAATTATTAGAAGTGAGAGTTTGAAGTCAATTATTTCGTATTTTTCTAGTTAGAATGTATAAGTATTATACCTTTTTGAAAAGCCCAAACCCTCTTCTTTACAAAACAGTTATATTTTTTTTTAATTTAGTTCACCACTAAATTAATAAAAAAAATTAGAGTTTTCTCTGTTAGCTCCGGCTGCCTCCGTTTAGTTAATGGCTGTTTTGTATTCTAAAAATATTTTTAATTTGGAAGAAAAACTAAAAACTTTCGCATTTTCATGCATTTTTGTTTAAGAAGAAAAAACGTATGATGAGAAAGAAAATAAGTTTTTAGAATAAAAATTCGTATTCTTATAACTTTATTGTTAAGTGATGAAAAAAATTAAAACTTGGCAAAAATGTTTTATTATTTTATAACTTTTAGCTCAAAATTTAAAAAAAAATGTTATTTTTTGTCAAAAGTTAAAAAATATAACTGTTAAAACATGTGCAACACATTTTCATAAACATCATATAAGTGACTATGTTTCCACAAAATTTATAAGTTTTTGATTAGTTATTTCCAATATTATTAATATTCAAAATTTTATTTTTAGAATAAAATATTTTTTGTTTTCCAATTTTAAACTTCATTACACATATTTATATTAAAAAAAATCATAATTAAATAAAAATAAATGGCAAGCATTTGAGGGTGGGAGGGGGTGTGTGGGCAATGTTGCACATAATACAAATGTAGGTACATACATATAAATAACACAAAACAGAAGAAGACAAAAAGTTAACAGTTCACTTAAAAGAGAACTGCATACAATATGGAAACTGAATCGTAAACAATACCAAAAGCAACATCAAAAGCATGCGAAAAGAGTCTAAAAGGTGATAGAGTTGGCATGGGATAGCCAAATTGTTGTTGTAACATTAATCAATCAAGATGCAAAATTCATAGGCAATGTAATGAGTAATGACTAATGAGATGATTACTAAACTTTTATTCCCAAAAAAGCGTTTGAAGGATTCGGATTAAATTAAAAAAAAAATCAAAATGAGAGAATTTATTTGCAAGGAAATGTTCAAGATCAGCTACGAACGAAGATGTTCTACACACTTTATTATATACATCTGATCCGTATATATCTAGTCTGGGAAAACCAAGAACAAAAAATGATACCAAAGCATTGTTTGACGAGGCTAAAGAACTTTTAGACATTAATTCATATATCTAGTAATAAGGTGTACTTTTGAATTCCTTTTTTTTTGTCTTAAGAGCGAAAAACTTTCATATATCTAAAAGGGGCGTGGCAGTACACGGATTTTACTAAAAATAAATAACACTTTTCATAAACTCACTTCTACATATAAAACTTAATTTAAAAAATGCCTGCTCTTAATGAACTTTAAGCTGCAAATAAAATAAAATGCACGACTGGATCGCACGAACTTGCTCTTATGTAAAAGTACTTTGGAATTTAAGATACATTTTATAAATATACAACATGGATTTAATGAGATAATAATGTTCAAATGCATAAAATTGCCGTCTGGTTTCCGGAAAAGTATGAATTTATGCAAATAAACTTAAAAAAAAAAACGTTTTATTATTAAATAAATTTTTTATATAAGAAATTTCTATAAAATTTTTCAAGAAAGAAATGTGGGATGCGAATTTTAAGTATTGAATAATATTGATTTTAGGAAATAATTTCAAAAAATAATCGTTCATAGGTTTTGAAGATATTGATTTAAAAAAAAAAAAATTTTCAAAAAAACCCTACAAATATGTATACAATATTATTTTAAACTTAAGGGGACTCCTGCTGAAAATTTTGGGTTAAAATCCTTAGAGCCGTTAATGAGAAAGTCGAAAATAAAAAAAACGGGTCTATGGCAGGTACCCCTAATAACATTTTGCCCCAAAAAGTTTTGTTGACCAAAATGTAGTCCATGTCCATAATATCACACCTAATTTTTTTTATCAAAATCGTTAGAGCCGTTTTCGAGATAAATAAGATTTTGCATTACGGGTGTATGGGGGGTACCCTTAGTTTTGGAGATAAAAAAAAATTCAATTTCTCCTCTAGGGAATCACCGAAGACCTTTAACTACCGAGTCTGAAGAAAATACCTCAGGTAGTTTAGGCTGTAGTTCGAGGTACAGACATACAGACACACTGAAACATGTTTTTTGTGTACTAAATTTTCCTTAAAATTTTTATAAAAAAAATTGATATGCAAATTGTTAGTATTTAATAAAATACATTTTAAAACGTAATTTAAAAATTTAATCGTGTATCGGTTTTCAAGATATTGAATTTTCAAAAAAAAAAAAATTGTATTATTTTTATAAAAATCCAAAAACTATTTTTTCGAAATAAATTTTTAGTTTATAATTTTTCAAATGCAAAGCAGCTCCTGCATAAAAATTTTGGCTAAAATCGTTAGAGCCGTTCGTTGGTGAGAAATTCGAAAATCAAAAAAACCGTTCTATGACAGGTACCCCTAATAACATTTCCCCCCAAATTTTTTTTTCACCAAAATATAGTCCATATCCATAATATCACACTTAATTTTTGTTATCAAAATCGTTAGAGCCGTTTTCGAGATAAATAAGATTTTGCATTACGGGTGTATGGGGGGTACCCTTAGTTTTGGAGCTAAAAAAAAAATTTCAATTTCTCCTCTAGGGAATCACCGAAGACCCTTAACTACCGAGTTTGAAGAAAATACCTCCGGTAGTTTAGGCTGTAGTTCGAGGTACAGACATACAGACATACAGACAGTGACGTTTATTCGAAGGTACGCAGGTGTTCACCGCACACCCTACCGAAATCATCACATAAAGTCACATTCCATATTTCATGTTCTCCATGTTCTCCTTATTCAAGCGCACCACGGCAATTCATTCAAATGCAATGGATGAAGAATACATTTTCAAGCAAAATAACAAAAATAGTACTCTAGGGTGTTCTCCTCATATAAACGCACCGACCGACCTCCGAAACCAAGGTAAAGCACTTCCCCATCCACACAAAAAAATGCAAAGAAGAGACAAAATGTGTATATATAAATCCAAAATTCTATATTCCTTGGTGTTCACCTTCATCGAGCGCACCACGATCCTTCATCCGAATGGACAGAGAATTCATTCTCACGCTACAATGTTCTCTCCATGTCAACGCACCGACGAAAGGCAAGGGCAACGCGACGTAAAGCAAATCAACAACCAGAAACAACTCAAACTTCAGAAAAGAAGACAAATTGGTTTGATGTATGGTGTTCAACTTCATTAAGCGTACCATCCTCAATTCGGCATCGAGAGAGACAGTGAACTCTGATATGATTCATTTTTATTATAGAGTGCGAATTCATTGTATACCAGTTGTTGTTGTACACAAGGTCACAACTTACAAGTGTACAACAGAACAACACACAACCAGGGTTCGGACTTCATTAATCGCAGATCGCAGTAAATTGGCAAAGAAATCGCAGTAAAACCAAAATTTTCGCAGTAGAAATACATATATTTTTTTGATTAGGTACGAGTAACAACAAATAATAAACAAAGGAACTAAAGTTAAATCACAATTAAATCATCGTTGATTGTTAAAACAACATAAGTGATGTGATTTTTCAGGGAAGAAAAAAAAAACATATTAAAAAATCCTTAAAAATCGAAACACTCTAATAGGATTTTTGGGTTAAAAAAACGACAATGACTACAAGGCCAAAAATGTAGGATTTTTTGTATCTCCTGTGAAAAAAATTAAAATTTCAGTTATGATGTTTAAACAATCA
Source organism: Philhelius festivus (assembly GCA_963931855.1). Classification (NCBI taxonomy): domain Eukaryota; kingdom Metazoa; phylum Arthropoda; class Insecta; order Diptera; family Syrphidae; genus Philhelius; species Philhelius festivus. The sequence continues at coordinate 225,938,474 of OZ007555.1, read as the reverse complement.
GCGATTCATTTACATAGTATTTGTGAACAAATATACTCTTACTCGATAATGAAAATGTATAGTTTTAGCAAAAATATATGAAGCTAGGTAATCAAAATAAATTTACCATCTACAAATTTGTACTTTTTGAAGCAAGAACAAATTAAAGAATAGTAGAACTGAAAACGTATATAGCTGACAAGACCTGCACTAAAGAGACAAGAATCTTTTTGAATTTTGACATTTTGTTATGAGCACATTTATTTCTATGATCAGTGCTGCTATTCAAACAAAATCTGAAGAATCGTTCTGGTCTTTCCGTAACTGATGGCTTCGAATGCTTTAAAAGTTCCTATTGTCCGTTTTTTGATTTTGTGAAGCTTGAGAATGAACTTACTGTGTTTTTTAAACTTACTCAGTCACAATTTAAAAATATTTCCATTAGGGACATTCCAAAAATGCTCGATAATATGGAACTAAAAGACTTTTTTTCGGAAATTTTTAAACTAAGCTCACTTATCTTGACGATTCCAGTATCAAGTAGCTAGCTTTGTCGAGCGATCTTTTTCTGCCCTTAAGCGCATAAAATCATATGCCAGAAATAAAATGCTAGAGAACAGATTGTCAGAACTGGTAATTATTTCAATAGAAAAATCATTTCTTAAGGAAATTAAAGAAAAAACTATTTTTTATGATTATGTTCTACAAGTTTTTTTTGAAGAAATCCCGTCAAATCGACCTTTATATACAAGTTAATATCTGTTGGACTGCGTTAACTTTACTAATTACTAAACTACTAAACAACACACAAAAAAAAAAAAAAAACAAAAAAATAAAAAAATATATATACAAAAAAATATAAAAAATAAAAACAAAAACAAAATAATAAAAAAAATAAAAAAAGAAAAAAAAAATGAAATGGGATGGTTGTCTATTACGTCCTCGTCGTGATCCTGAATTAAGACTTAAAATAGATAAATGATTAGAAAAAAAAGTTATAGTGAACACCCTACTGAAACCACCACGGCACGTCACTGCATACAGACATACAGACATACAGACAGACAGACGGAATTGTCGGACCCACTTTTTTCGTCTTCGCTATCATCGTAATGTCAACTTTGATCAAAATCTCGAGTTGGATTTTTTTTCCAAATGCAGAACTTGCCCTATAGTACCTATATCGCAAGTAAAAATATTGAGAATCGAAAAAGTTATGGATTTTTGAGATGGTTTGCACCATTTGGTCCCATAGTGCGGTGGCTGCCACCATTGACATTGAGTTGGTCTCCAAAGTCATGTGATTCGACCCCGCTAGACCTTTTCTTGTGATGCTTCCTGAAGTTGCAGGTCTATGCGAATAAACGACAAACGATTGATGCTCTTAAAGTGAACATTTTGCCGGACCTATGCGGAAAAGTCATTGATTATTGGAGCAATCGGATTCGTGCACCATAAGAAGGCTACGTCTGAAACATGCTTTTCAGTGAATTTGAATTTCGAGTTAATTAACCAACACCAAATTTCTCGAGTTGACTACGTATTAACTGGAGAAATAGTTTTGACATATGCTTAAATAACATTAATTATCATCAATTTATAGATATACTGGCTTGAACTGTTCTTGCTTAACTCTGAGTTAAATTAATTAAAAAATGGGTTTAAGCTGTTTCTTTGGTTAATTCTTTTTCTACTTTTATTACGTGACGAAATTACCCAAAAGTCTTACCCCTCAGATAATATTGTACACCGACTAAAAATGAAACAAAATAACATTCATATACCTCTACTTATTATTTTAGACTTACCCAAACTTGTTCCAGCTACGTTTGTGTCAGCTCATGGTACTCTAACACTCAAGTCTGGTCTCTCGCTAAAAATCTTAATGGTAGTTAAATGAAGTATGACCCAATATTTCTGCCGTAATCGATGGGTTTATTAATACCTGATTGGTAAAATTCCCTATTTAATGTTGTATCGATACGACTTTTGTGTAGGTAATTAAAATACGCATTAATTAATAAGAAAATCAAGAACAAAACTTTATGTACTTCACTCCATCATGCTCCATCTCTTAACAGAAATGACGCCAAAATTGTCGTAAAACCTTGACGAAGCTTGCTGTAGGAACATCACGCACGACTTTGAATAAGAAATGGGATTGTGTTACATGAATTTATAACGCTTATATTTAAGTTAAGTGCCGCTTGAGGCAATATCGTAAAACTCGCTTGCTCACATTCTCACCACTAACTATATGCTTGACTTGTGGATATAGTAATATCTTTTACTTATGCCCCAGCATAAAGTGAAAACCGTTCAATGGGAGAAAAATGGCCGTTCTTCAAATTGAAATTTAGGAAGCCATAAAATTAACCAAGTCAATTAATTATATCGAAAGCAGCCACTCATGTGTATGAGCATTTAGCTTGTTGTGTACGTAGATGTTGGAGGTCTTCAGGGCTGGATTAGGTAAATATCAACGGCCTCTATATGGGACTTTAAAATGGTTGTATAAAATAAGCAAGTTGTAAAATTGAACAAAAATAGAATGAATAGCAGACTATGATATCCCTAAGCTTGATGGTTAATGCGATCGACTTGCATGTTGGAGGTCTGGGTTCGATTCCCAGGCGCTGCACTGCCACCTTAAAACAAAAAAAATATCAGGGTTACTGTAAGGAAGTGACAAATTGTCCAAGAGTATGTATCAATAGTCATGAAAAGAACTTCTCATCTTAGCTCTTCGGACTCGGCGTTCATGCTGGCAACACACAGAAATGGTTGAAATTTTAAAAGCCACTGGGCCTAGGCCTTAGTTCTCTACAAGCTGTTGTACGTCAAATATAAATTTGTAATGTAAAAATTAACCTTGAAGACGAAAAATATAAAATAAAACTCATATTGCCACAAGAACTTCCGCACTCTTGCTTAATTCCGCCCCTGGATTAGTCTGTGCGCAACTAGGGCAAATCGGTCGAGTTTTTAATGGGATTTTTCTTGATTTCTAATGACGAGACGGTGTGACTTTTAAATTGGAAATGACTATGCATTACATGGCGCGTGTGCTTATGGTGGAAGACAGTTTTATTATTCGATATAGTCCATTTCCTGGCGAGCTTGTTGAAAAGCAATCAATAAACTGCCGAGTTTTTACAGTCCATATAGTGGCAGTTACTTTGAGGTCGTAAATTTTTGCTGCTTAAAATGGTGATGCTGAAGAGGAGAAGAGATTAATCGAATTTGATCAACAATTTGACACCTGCCATTTAGCTTGTTATAAACTATTTTTATGAATATTGATTTTGTGTGTGTAACTTGTTGTGGTTGTTAACTTGAAATAACTCAACATCAGTGCTTGCTTTATATTAAATATTCCCTTGGGATGAACGTACATCTGATTATATTGATAAATGTCAGATTCAAATGAACACAACATGTGCAAGTGGTGGTGACTCAATCCCTTCCCGCTGCAAGTGGATTCTTAGTTCGGATATTTTTATAAATTACGAGTTCTTTTGGTAAGAGATACTTTCTTGTAAGCAATGAGTCCATACGATCTTTTCTCCAATTCCCACACACAAGCATTACATTATTCCAAAATAGATTACTTCAAGATAAAGTGCACATGACCAGAATCTGTCACCCTTCCATTGAGTGCTGTAGAAGATACAATAAATTTAACTCGTTGTCATTGTGTACTTTACCCTTAATTAAAATAACATAATCCTCGTACATGTGGTGTCATCATTAAACGGTGCGTGAGAAAAATGCTTTGTAAGGAAATAAGAACACGGGTTGATACAGTATAGGTAGGAGTCTTGTATGTGTTGCTAAGCAAGGTTATTTGCGGATATAAGTTTTGTAGGTATACAGTACTCGTATTGTGCTTTGTAATCAGTTTTCCACTATTCTAAAGTGTTTTTTAATTGGCGTAAGTAGATTTTGACGGCCATGTTGTTTCGGTGACATCTGTCAAATCTGTTGTTTATTTTTCAGTTACTGATGGCAAATGACCATGGTAAGTGACATGATTAAACTGATGGTCCATAATATGATAAACTGTGTTCGTTAGTGCAAACGTTGCGCGCGTTGCCCCCAATTTTTTATAATTCATTTTTACTTGCAATTCTAGGTAGGTACTCAAGAGCAAGTTCTGCATTTGGAAAAAAAATCGAACTCGAGATTTTGATCAAAGTTGACATTACGATGATAGCGAAGACGAAAAAAGTGGGTCCGGCAATTCTGTATATCTGTATGTCTGTACCTCGAACTACAGCCTTAACTACTGGAGGTATTTTCTTCAAACGCGGTACTAAGGGTCTTCGGTGATTCCCTAGAGGAGAAATTCAAATTTTGTTTAGCTCTAAAACAAACGGTACTAACGACTCTAATGATTTTGATAAACAAAAATTAGGTGTGATATTATGGACATGGACTACATTTTGGTCAAAAAATTTTCGGGCCAAAATAACGGTACATGTCATAGAATCGTTTTTTTTTTTTTTTTTTTTTTTTTGATTTTCGACTTTAATGGCTCTAAAGATTTTAAATTTTCAGCAGGAGTCCCCTTAAGTACAGTTCTTCACGTTGCAACTCTTGATTAAAATCGTCGTGCATTGGGTGATTAGGCGCCGCCATGCTTAATTGAGATAATACTTTGTTCTACATCATCAAAGGGGTGGCCGTGGCGCGATGGATGTGTGCTCGCCTGTGAACCTCATGATCACAGGTTCGATCCATGCCGTCGTCTATGTCGTTTTGATTCCATTAAAAACCTTCTAAAATTATCATCAATGGGTTGCTGGTTTACTCATTACATGTTGTTCAGGCATAACACTAACAACATGTAATTGAGTTAAACTAGTATGCCCAACAAGGATGAACACGAATAAAATAATGTGAATTATAAGCGACATAGAAATAAGACGGCATTCTCCGCTTTAGTTCAGCCGCCATCCCTGGAGATAAAATATCTGAGACATCAACCTTCAGTCTCAGAACATCGTGCCACACATCTTTCCTATCCTTCTTTCTCTTCATTAACTTCACGCCCGCGCTGTGTTGAAACATTTAAAGGGTAATCTAATCCCTTGAGCGCGGGTAGATTATATAAAAAAAAAGCACATGTCTTCAATTGATATCAACGCCTCGTTGTAAACTTCTTCTGTGAATTGTAAATGTTGATTTCCTGTTCTTTTGATGCAAGATATCGTCAAACATATCATCTTTGTATTTGATCCATAAATCAATTGGGTTTGACGGAAAGCATGTTGATATAATTATAGAAAACAATGTTCGTGTTTGTTGAGCTTTTGAAGAAATTACAGCATCATTTAAAGTTTGATCCCAATGAGCATCATTTTCTAACAGTTGCAAACGCTGATAGACTTCTCTGTAAGAGCCACACAATTCACCATTAACAGTTCGTTAATGTTGGAATGATGTTGGGCCTCGAACATTGACTAAGAGTAATCTATATAAATAAAAATAAATCGCCAAATGTGTTGCTAAGGATAAAACTCGAGAACGGCTCGACCATTGTAATTTTTACGTTTTTTCTCCCCATAAGAACCTTCCTTGTATCTCAACAAAAACGTTAAAAAAAATTATCCGAATTGGTCGAGTCGTTCTTGAGTTTTACGCCTAGCAACACATTTGGCGATTTTTTATTTATATACCTATGGATAGATTCAGCTTTAAACCATATCTTAAAGCTAGACAAAAAATTCATTAAAAAAAATCCTACTTATCACTATCTTACAACTAACTTACTGACCCGAATTTGGGCGCTTTTTTATTTTTTCAAAAAATAATTTTAAAAAAACTTGAAATCTGTAACATTTTATTATTTTATATAAAACTACCTAAAACTATATCAAAGCCAATTAAAATTTCTTAAAATTACTTAAAAGTACTTAAAAACTAGAACAGCTACAGCGACGTTTTCAATTTTATATGTTTTTTGATTTTTAGTGGTTTTATATTTTTTTTTTGTGCCACCCCAACTGTCTTATATCTTTATGTAAGTCGGCCAGGCCATAAAGTCTAGTCTACTTTAATAGTCATGTAATTCATAATTGAGCCGCCAAAATCGTTTCCCTTGATTACTCCTATCTCTTTGGTCCCGATCGGACACAGTCCTACTGAACTCAATTTATACTCAGCGAGCACGTTTGGATCATAAAGAAGTCGCCTATCGACAGTTCTATGGCCCACGTGGAAGATATATGTATAACCACTTAAGCGCACACTTTCAAAATATTCATTATTGGGGTAATAAGCCCCAAAGATTAAGCTATTATCAGAGGCTATCGCTCTCGTAATGTGAACCTGAATCAGCTTAAGTAAGAAATTATCTATTCTGTATATATTGGTTCCGTTGTATAGAGCCCTGTTGTCCGACTCTTTGTGTTCTGAGTAATATCAGGCAGCGACGTAGGCACTGCCTCTTAAACACCCGAATATTTTCCACTTAAGATAGGGTAACGTTGAACCACACCGGGCTTCCATATGCAATCATCGACCTGATTAGAGCCATATAGCAAATCACCTTTACACTGTTATCAATCTGGATTAGAGATGCCGCGAATATTCGGCCACTATTCGGTATTCGGCCTATATTAAATGGAGAATAAAAAAAGATTTGATATCTTACAAAAAATGCCTTATTTTTATTAATTTTTTTTTATTTGAGTATTTAAAATCTACTAAGAACAAGTTGTGGTGAATAAAAACTGGTTTTCAGCATTCGTTGGTAGCAAATGATTATGTACATACGAGTACGTCTAACTTCGTAAACAATTCCAGCTTCTGAAAATAGTCTCTCACTATATACACTAGTACCGGGAGATGAAAGGTAGATTTTAGCAAATAATGTTGTCAAATAGGGATACTGTTTGGTGTCTGCCGTCCTATCTTGGAGAACAGTAATTCTATTTCGTTTTCAATGACAGTTTTTTCAACGGGCCTTATCAACAATCAAATTAAGAGACGACTTTAATGTTTGAGTGAAATGGACCATTATGTAAAGAGCTCTATAAAGTTAGCCATACATGTTGTGAACTTAATATTTTTGTGAACTCTAAATTATGAACGAACTATTGTAAGGCACCTAAAAAATAAAATGTAGCATATATGGTCAGTTATATAGTCCATTAAATAATGCTTCATTTTGATCAAGTATTAAAGTCGTCTCTTAATTTCGTTTTCATCATTTTCAATATTGTCTGTAGCAAAACATACCCAGAAACTTTTTTACCTTGTCAAAAGTCACATAGGAGATAGATACACAACATATCGTTGGCCGAATGTTCGGCTGCCGAATATTCGGTATTCGGCCGACGATCGTGGCCGAATATTCGGTATTCGGCCGAGTCACTATTCGCGGCATCTCTAATCTGGATCCTATAAAACAACTGTTTTGTCAGGGCAAGGCTCTCTCAGCCCTGGTGAGAGCAGCACTTACCTGTCGAAATACAAATACTGATCCAACCAGATGCCAAGGTACACTGAGAAAAATATCAAACATATTCATATTTGAATCAAACTCGAACACATACGATTTGGCATGGAATCGATATCTATTTAATTTTAATAGAAACGTATTTAGCCATGTTTGACCCGATTTGAACATGATTTTGTTTAAATTTACCTCGTTTTCTATTTGATTTAAACATGCTTATCTTTGTTTTTATTAACTTTATTTGATGTTGTTTCAAATAGAATCATATTGATTTTTTTTGAATATATCCGTATTTGAGTCAAATACGTTTTTGTTTAAGGCAAATATATTTAACTTCAGATTTTTCAGAAATTCAGAAATTAAAAAAATTACTCAATACAAAGAAAAATTAAAAAGTACATATTTATATTTTTATTTTTATTGAAATTCTGTTATTACATTTTTCCAAAAAGTATTTAAATGGTTGCGGAGCGTTTTGAGATCTCATCTTTGTCACAAGCACCAGGTGAACTTAGCCCCTGTTTAAGATCTATGAGCAAATCTTCGTCAAATTCTGGTTCATAATTGGTCTTCTGGAATTTGCTTCCTTTTTTAATGCTTTTGTCGTCTTCTAGCGTCCTTTGGGAAGAATATAGAAGTCAAATGATAATTTAATATAATGCATACTTATTAATCAGTAATTTTTTAAATAAAACTATATAAATAAACAGAAACAAATATTTTTTTTGACACTTACAATAGAAAGCAGCGAACACTCTTCTTCCACTCTTCGAGTTATCTTATCCTTTTATATTCGTGCTTGAAGCAGAACTTCAGGTATCTAACATTATAATGGTGTACCCATATCAAATATTTCTTGATATTTTTATAAATTACACGCTTTAGTAAAATCACAAACACTCGCGGAACAAACGCACTCCATGACTTTCGATGCCAAAAATAAGAAGAGTTATGTATTAAGCTACTTCATTTTACTTCAATTCAAACTCGTTCGGGCTTAAATTTAACTTTTATGTTTAATCTCTTACTCTTGTAAATATTTTAACTCCGTTTATATTTAAAATAAACTCGTTCATGTTCATTGTATGTTAAAATTTGTAAGTAAGTAAAATAATTAAACATGTATTTTAAAAATCAAACTCAAACTAATTTAAAAACATATACAAAACGAAGTCCAGATCTTAATGAAATTCTTAAACATGAATGAGTTTGATTTAAACATATTTTACTGTAAAATAGTAGTATTTTCGAATTTAAACAGATTTGAGTTAAATAATAAACGAATTCTATTTGCCCTTATTTAAACATATAATTAAACATGTTTCTATTTAAATAACTCATAGTACAGTTTTCTCAGTGTACTTTACTACATTTTTACTCGCCCTACGATCACCATCTTGAGCCAGTTCTTTCTCGTATCCATTGGGGCTCCAGCCACCGGGAGTACTGAACAGAATTGTAGCAGATTTCTGAGGTTGATTTTCAATATTGCTGTATCTTGTCGAAGTCGGGCCGCAAAGGAATTGTGATGGCCTTAAATTTTGAAACCGTTCTGTACGCAATGAGATCGTCGGCATACGAAATTGCTTAAGATTGCTTGTGTAAGTACTGTATAGAATCGGAGAGTTAACCCCTCCCTGCTGAAAACCATTTTTAATGTTGAATGCTGTGGTAGAAGTTACATAGCCACTGTTGACAAAAGTTTTTCTACCATTTAGCATTCCATATAGCATATAAAAAAGTCGTTTACTTATGCCAAGTCTAGTCAGCTTTAAATAAAGACCTTCTAGCCATACAGTGTCGAAGGCCTGCTCCAAATCAACCATACAGCACCCGTACAGTGTCTTTTGGATTTGTTCCATTGGATATCAGAAACGAGCTTAGACGCTGCATGAATGGTGTCTTGTTTCGCCTTAAAACCGAATTGATTATCCGGTATATTATTGACCACCAATCACTTGGACAGGGATTATATTTACAGCTTTATCTAATACCTTGCTGATACTCGGTATGAGACATATTGACGGGAGAGGATGAACCACAGATAATAAGCATTATTCAGTGCGTTGTTAAGCACTGCGTATATCTGTCCGTCCACAGCTTCCGAAGGTAGATGTCGCACTACAACGTTGGGTATACCATCGACTCTTGCTGACGTGGAGTAAGGCTCCGCTTTCCAAATCATGGTTGGGGCGATTACTTGCATTCACACTGTACACTTCCGCCCCCACAGGCTCAACTTTCTTCAGCGGATCTTCAACAATAAAGAGGTCTCAGTGCGTCTCAGAAGTACGTATCTGTTTTCTGTCATTCTCTGGAGCTTAAGACACGGAAGTTTGTTCTGATCATTCCGTCCTAATATCTTGTTAATTTGTGGAAACATACTCGGGTCGCTATAGTTAACGTAGAGGCGTATACTCCGAAAGATTAAATCTTTGTCTATCTTTTCGTCTTCCCAATCACTGTAGCGTGTTCCAGGCAGAGCTTCTAGCAATAAAAGAAGTCCTCTCTTGGCTCAAAGAAAACGTTATATCGACTACTGATACACGTATTTTCTTAGACAGTGAAGCTGCCATAAAGTCAATGGACTCTGTCTCCATTAACTCACTAAGTGTCAAAAATTGTCGATCATCTCTGGTGGAGATGTCAAAACAGTTTAACATTCACCATGGGTCCCGGGTCATAGAGACATTCCAGGAGATTGTAAAGCCGACGAACTTGATAAAAACGGAACAATCTTATTTTTGTCAATTTTTTTTTTTTTTTTATAATCTACCCGCGCTCAAGGGATTATGATTACCCTTTAAATGTTTCAACACAGCGCGGGCGTGAATTTACGGAAGAGAAAGAAGGATAGGAAAGATGTGTGGCACCATGTTCTGAGACTGAAGGTTGTTGTCTCAGATATTTTATCTCCAGGGATGGCGGCTGAACTAAAGCGGAGAATGCCGTGTCTTATTTCTATGTCGTTTATAATTCACATTATTTTATTCGTGTTCATCCTTGTTGGGCATACTAGTTTAACTCAATTACATGTTGTTAGTGTTATGCCTGAACAAAATGCAATGAGTAAACCAGCAACCCATTGATGACAATTTTAGAAGGTTTTTAATGGAATTAAAACGACATAGACGACGGCAGGGATCGAACATGTGATCATGAGGTTCACAGGCGAGCACACATCCATCGCGCCACGGCCACCCGTAAATCGAATAGCAAATCTAACATCGGTATACCCCTAGCTACTTGCAAACTTATGCCAAAGCATGATACCATAAAAAAAGCTAACCATAGATGGACTAGCACCTCAACTTGCCGGTCTACTAAACTAATTTGGCCATTGTTTGATGCTAAACGCTCAAAATAACTAATTTCTATTGGTAGATTGCATATTAGCTCCGGTATAGGTGTCCTTACTGGACACTGCCTAATAGGAAGACATGCTTTCCGTCTTGGAGTTCCTGCAAATAATTTTTGCAGAAGCTGCATGGATGAAGAAGAAGAGGAGTCAGTTCCTCACCCTATGTTCTTGTCCTGTCCTAGCACAAAGACGTAGACTCCACTTGGGAGACTACTACTACAACGATCCTAGTGATCTAAATAATTCCGACATTAGCTGTCTCACACGCTTCATTGTTAGCTCAAAATGGTTTAACGAGTAGGGCTAGGAACGCACTTGCGATTTCAATCGCGCGGTTTTTTAGTCGCAAAAATAGAACACATGAGTTTAAATGAGAATGAACGCACTTGATACCAACAAATCGTGAATATTTAAAGGTCGCAATTTGATTCATTTTTCACGCGAAGCGATTGTCGTAAGTTAAAATGAAACAAATGCACTCAAATGGATATGCTCACATTTGCGATTTTAATTACTACGACCTAAAAATCGTAGTCGCAACAAGAAATTGTTATGCACGCACTTGTAATTTTTGATCCACGATTTCTTAGCCGCAAGGAATAAGACACAAGGCGTTAAATGTAAATGCACGCACATGCAACTAAAAAATCGTAACGATTATAAAAATGACACAAGTTCCATTTTTTAAGTAAGTAAGCACTCACATAAAAGTAGTGTGTTTTATTTTTTGCGATTAAATAATCGCGCGCAAAAAAAACACAAGTGCGTGCATGACAATAATTTGTAGCGACTACGACTTTTTAATCGCCTCGACGAAAAATCGCAAGTGTGGTCCTAGACTAAGGGTGATTTTTGAAATCCTGTGGTATTACAACAGACCAAATATTGGTCTAAGTGTGTTGGCTTTTTCCGGTCAGCAGCCACCTTAACCTAACCTATAGTTACCGGCCTGAATTTTAATGTTCTAGTATCTACAAATTAATAGACAACCTATAATTTTCTTTGATGAATTTGTTGTTGTTCTTAGTTTACGACTTCAGTGTCCTCATCTCCAAATCGCGTAAATCAGTAAACCGTTGATAAGAGAATTTTAGTCTTGTCAGTAGTCCACTTTTTTGCCTGTGTAGTGCGTCAATAGTCGCCTTACGTTATTTGAATTTTGGTATTGTTCTATTTATAGATCGTCCCTTTGTTCTATAAGTATTGGTCTATTTCGTTATTTTCGAAATTACTCCCATTTATTGAGGATAAATTATTTGCACGAATTTGCATCTTACTATAATTCTAAAAATGAGTAGGTAGGTTCATACTTCTCTAACTCCACGAGCTCGTTCGGCAGCTGTAGATATTACTACGGGGAATCCCCAGTGGCCACTGTCGTTGAGCATTGCGCCCATTTTACGGTAGACGTTGTTGTCATTCTCAGTCGACTCAACGACAACGTTTGGTGGTTAAATTCGATACAACCAGTTTAGTAATCAATCAGATAATACTCGTACGTCAAAAGAACGCAAGATCGACCGAGAAAATCCCCGCGGTTCGTGAAAGTGTAAGGCAGAACCCGAGGCAGTCGATTTAATACCGTGCGGCCTTTCGCAAACTTCAACTTGGCGAATCTTGCGTTAGGATTTAGGCCTCAACAAGTTAAAGATTCAACTAATCCTGGAGCTGAATGTTCGAAGCGTTTGAAAGAAGACTCAAATTTGTTTCCCAAAAATCTCCGAAAAATCATCTTTAGCGATCAGGCAAACTCTTGGATGGCCGTCTTAACAATCAAAATTGCCGTATTGGGACGACACCAACCCATACGAGGTACATCAGGTGACAATGCATCCCTAAAAACTTACATCTTTGTGGATTTTGAGCCTGTGGCGTCATTGGTCCGTTCTTTTTCACAAACGACGTTGGTGAGGCGGTCACCGTTAATTACGAGCACTATAGAACAATGATAATATACTTCTTGTAGCCTAAATAGAACCATATGAACGTAGACGTCAAGTCGTTTAACCAGGACCGCGACACGCCATACGACTATCATTCTGCATGAAGGATTCCAAGGGTAAGTGTGACGTAAATTTGCATCCAAGGTCATTCGATATGACCCCACTAGACTTTTTCTTGTGGGGTTTCCTGAAGTCGCAAGTCTATGGGAATTAACTTCAGTCGACCAATGCAGAAGAGTCATTGAAAATTAAACTACACGTATCCGTGCTAATGTAAGAAGCCGAGACGGGCATTTGAACGATGTCAGGTTCCATACATAATTAAATAATGGCAAACATGCATGAGTCCAAACTCGACTCTAGCCTAAATGACTTCTTTCCCAAAAAGTAGGTTAAGTTATGAGATCACCCTGTATTTATAGTTAATAATCACTGACAATCTTAAATAAACTATAAATGCTTCTTTTCTCACTTGATTGTCGTGGGGTGCGCATCTGTAGAACGTATTTAATTACTACATATTTAGTTTCAATATGAATTGTTCTGTTTGTTCAAATAAAATTGATCGCAATTGCAATACAAAAATTAATTGTAATGATTGCAAACATTTTTTTCATTTTAAATGTGTTAATATCACTGAAGACGATGCAAACTTTTATAAATCAAGTCCCCAACCTTTTCGTTGTGATAAATGTGCAGTGTTAAGAAGACGCTCTCTTCATAACTTGCCGGTGCCACCGGTATTACCACTGCAAAATAACAACAATGCAGCGAAGAAAGTCAAAGCACAAGCAGCAGCTGAAGAGGCCACGGTAAACATGGACACTGAAAGTCATTGCACTCTTCAAATGGTTTATGCAAAAATTTCGGCTTTAGAGGATACTAACAAACAATTTCTTTCACAAATGAACTTACTTCTAAATGAAAATAAAGAATTGAAATTGAGAGTCAATGTGCTTGAAAGTAGGTTGAACTGGCAACAACAACAGCTGCTTAGCAATGAAATTGAAATTGCGGGTGTATCAAATGCAAACGAATCCAATTGCATTAGAATTGCACAACAAATATTTTCTAAAGCACTCTTAGTTGATGTTCCCGATAATGACATAGAGAAATGCTATGTGAAGAAAATTAAAACAAAAACATCGACGTCTAGTCTACTCTAAAATCAATCATATGTCTGAGATTCTCCAGCCTAACAACGAAGCAACGAATTATGTGCGCAAAGAGGAAACATAAAATCAATTTGAATTCTCTCAGCAGCGATGGACATGTCAACATCGAAGCGAGCGGCAGCAACAGCAACGGCGGCAGCAGCAGCAACGACGGCAGCAGCAGCAACGGCGGCAGCAGCAGTAAAAAGAGTAAAGGTAGTGGAATTTTTATCAACGATGCTCTCACTAAATTTACTCAGGCGCTTTTGATGAAGACTAACTGGCTGAACACAATAGAATGCTGCAACTGGAGCTGCAGCTGCAACTGGAAGAGCTGTCAAAAAGTGTCGTACGTACTTTTTTTTATGCGCCCACAATGAGGCTGTACAGCTTTCATGTTTTGTTGTCATTTGTTGGATCAGGTGTTGAATCTTTGGCAAATTGTAAATATTTTAAGTAATTGAAACTATAAAATGGACACTGAAATTGAAGATTTTCGTCCATTATTTTAATTAAAATTTAACCACGAAATCACAATACAACAAAACAACACTTAAAATCACAGACAGATATATAAAATTTGAAATGTCAAAAATGCTGCACGAAAAAGTTAAAAGTTCGCCAACTCTTGCAGCACCGACTGCAGCACCGACTGCAGTTGCGTTGTGTTGTGTTCGTAACATTGAATTTACGTGTATTGAATATTTTGACAGCTATTCCAGTTGCAGCTCCAGTTGCAGCTCCGTCTCCATTGTGTTCAGCCAGTAAAGAGGCTATGAAGAAATCAAACGGCAAATATGTTTGGTATAATAATAATCAAATTCTTATAAGAAAGGTTGAGGGGGGAAAAGTCATTTCTATTAAATCGTTTAATGATCTTGCACTAATTTAGTGCTTTACAATATCTTTGATTTCTTTTTTACTTGCGATATAGGTACTATAGGGCAAGTTCTGCATTTGGAAAAAAAATCGAACTCGAGATTTTGATCAAAGTTGACATTACGATGATAGCGAAGACGAAAAAAGTTGGTCCGACAATTCCGTCTGTCTGTCTGTATGTCTGTATGTCTGTATGTCTGTATGTCTGTATGTCTGTATGTCTGTACCTCGAACTACAGCCTAAACTACCGGAAGTATTTTCTTCAAACTCGGTAGTTAAGGGTCTTCGGTGATTCCCTAGAGGAAAAACTGAAATTTTTTTTTTAGCTCCAAAACTAAGGGTACCCCCCATACACCCGTAATGCAAAATCTTATTTATCTCAAAAACGGCTCTAACGATTTTGATAAAAAAAATTAGGTGTGATATTATGGACATGGACTATATTTTGGTGAAAAAAAAATTTGGCGGGAAATGTTATTAGGGGTACCTGTCATAGAACGGTTTTTTTGATTTTCGAATTTCTCACCAACGGCTCTAACGATTTTAACCAAAATTTTTATGCAGAAGCTGATTTGCATTTGAAAAAATATAAACTAAAAATTTTTTCGAAAAAATAGTTTTTGGATTTTTAAAAAAATAATACAATTTTTTTTTTGAAAATTCAATATCTTGAAAACCGATACACGATTAAATTTTTAAATTAAGTTTAAAAATGTATTTTATTAAATACTAACGATTTGCATATCAATTTTTTTTATAAAAATTTTAAGGAAAATTTAGTACACAAAAAACATGTTTCAGTGTGTCTGTATGTCTGTACCTCTCACTACAGCCTAAACCACTGGACCTATTTCTTTCAATCTCGGTAGTTAAGGGTCTTCGGTGATTCCCTAGAGGAAAAATTGAAATTTTTTTTTTAGCTCCAAAACTAAGGGTACCCCCCATACACCCGTAATGCAAAATCTTATTTATCTCGAAAACGGCTCTAACGATTTTGATAAAAAAAATTAGGTGTGATATTATGGACATGGACTATATTTTGGTGAAAAAGAAATTTGGGGGGAAATGTTATTAGAGGTACCTGTCATAGAACGGTTTTTTTGATTTTCGAATTTCTCACCAACGGCTCCAACGATTTTAACCAAAATTTTTATGCAGGAGCTGCTTTGCATTTGAAAAAATATAAACTAAAGTTTTTTTCGAAAAAATAGTTTTTGGATTTTTAAAAAAATAATACAATTTTTTTTTTTGAAAATTCAATATCTTGAAAACCGATACACAATTAAATTTTTAAATAACGTTATAAAATGTATTTTATTAAATACTAACAATTTGCATACCAATTTTTTTTTATAAAAATTTTAAGGAAAATTTAGTACACAAAAAACATGTTTCATTGTGTCTGTATGTCTGTACCTCTCACTACAGCCTAAACCACTGGACCTATTTCTTTCAATCTCGGTAGTAAAGGGTCTTCGGTGATTCCCTAGAGGAGAAATTGAAATTTTTTTTTAGCTCCAAAACTAACGGTACCCCCCATACACCCGTAATGCAAAATCTTATTTATCTCGAAAACGGCTCTAACGATTTTGATAAAAAAAATTAAGTGTGATATTATGGACATGGACTACATTTTGGTCAAAAAAAATTTTGGGGCAAAATGTTATTAGGGGTACCTGCCATAGACCCGTTTTTTTTATTTTCGACTTTCTCATTAACGGCTCTAAGGATTTTAACCCAAAATTTTCAGCAGGAGTCCCCTTAAGTTTAAAATAATATTGCATATAAAAATATTCGAACAAATATTTGTTGGGATTTTTTGAAAATTTCTTTTTTTTTTAAATCAATATCTTCAAAACCTATGAACGATTATTTTTTGAAATTATATCCTAAAATCAATATTATTTAAAACTTAAAATTCGCATCTCACATTTTTTTCTTGAAAAATTTTAGAGAAATTTCGTATATAAAAAATGTATTTAATAATAAAACGATTTCTTAAAGTTTATTTGCATAAATTCATATTTTTCCGGATACCAGACGGCAATTTTATGCATTTGAACATTATTATCTCATTAAATCCATGTTTTATATTTAGTATCTTAAATTCCAAAGTACTTTTACATAAGAGCAAGTTCGTGCGATCCAGTCGTGCATTTTATTATTTTAAACATGAATTCTGATATAGATTTAAATGATGACTTTTCTCTCCCTTATGTACGTACTTCCAACTGTGATAATGTTTTTACTGATAGTTCCTTTTGTAATGATAAATTTTTTATTGTTCATCAAAACATTAGAAGTATGAGAGAAAATTTCGCATCTCTTGTTACTCACATTGATTCTTTTGCTTGCGTTCCAGATATAGTTTTTCTATCTGAAATTTGGATTTATGGCGTTGAGGAGAATGATTATGCTATTCCTGGGTTTAACTTTTATTCAAAAACGAATGAAAATTATGCTGCAGGTGGAGTTGGTTGCTTTGTCAAAGATAATCTTGTAATCATTGAATTCTTGCGTGTTAATTTACTTAGTGCTGACGTTCTAAAGGTTTCCGTGGAAATTGATCATGTTACGTATATCTTTGTATGTGTATATAGACTGCATATGTTTAGCGTTGGAACTTTTATAACTGAATTCTCTAACTTCTTAGCTAGTGAAAAATCTAAGAATTTGATTATTGTAGGTGATTTCAACATAAATATTTTGGATGGAAATGATAATATCTCTAGTTACCTTACTTTACTTGCGTCTCAAGGGCTTACGTGCTTTATTTATGAGCCTACCAGGCCCGTCTCTGGAAGTTGTTTAGATCATATTCATGGTCGTTTTAGTAATCTTGAATGTATTGTGTGTGATAAATGTGTTTTCGATCTTAAAATCACTGATCATTGCATGACGGGACTTGCTTTAGCCATAAATAATAAAAAGCGTAGCAAATATTCTAATTCTGGTGAGAGGAAGCTGAAGATTAATTTTGCTAAGCTCAAAAATAAATTGTGCTACGAGTTTTGGGAAGATGTTTTTGCTTCAAGTGATTCATCATCTGCGTACACAATTTTTATCGACTCTCTCAAGAAACATATAATATCCGCTTCCTCTTTTCTACCTACAAGAAATACTGTTAAACATCTTAAGCCCTGGATATCTAGATGTATTGTAAATAAAGTTACGAGAAAAAATAAACTAAGATTAAGATGCAAAAAGTATCCTGCCAACCAATGTTTAAAAAACGGATATAAGAAATTGTGTGCAGAATTAAAAAAAGAAATTCCTATTTGCCGTGACACCTATTACCGTGACAAATTCAGTTCTGCACAGGGTAATCTAAAAAATGAATGGCGTGTAGTAAATGGTTTACTGAACAAATCTTCTGTTTCTAAGAAACCTACTGTTCTGCATGTGAATAATTTAATTGTCTGTAATAAGCTTGATATTGCTAATGCGTTTAATTGCTATTTCGCTAGTGTTGGTTGTAATTCTATATCAAGCAATTTATGTTGTAGTTGTTCTTCTCTTTGTCAAAGTACTGAGAATATTCAAAGCAGCAGTTTTGTTTTTCAGCCCATAACTACATTTGAAATACTGAAAGTTATTGGGAGCTTACGTAATTCGTTTTCGTGTGGAGCTGATGGTATTTCAAATTATGTACTCAAAAAAATTGCTTTTTACTTAGTTGATGTTCTAGCTTATGTTTTCAATCGGTGCGTTTATGATGGTAAATTTCCAGAAGAACTCAAGTGTACTGATGTCTTGCCATTATTTAAAAAGGGATCTGTTACTGAAATTAGTAATTACAGGCCTATTTCACTTCTTTCTGTATTTAGTAAAATTTTTGAAAAACTTATGAAAAATAGGATTATGTGTTTTTTAGATAAAACTAAGTTTTTTAATACAGCCCAATTTGGTTTTTTAAAAGGCAAATCGACGGAAGATGCACTGTTACAATTTTGTTCCTTAACTATGTCTCATCTCGATGAGAAAAAATGTGTAGCTGGCCTTTTTGTTGACATCACCAAGGCATTTGATATGGTCAACCACAATATTTTGTTAAGAAAGTTGTAGAAAGCTGGTTTTAGAGGATTTATTCTTAACTGGTTTAAGTCTTACCTTGAAAATCGGTCGCAGAGAGTGAAGATTGATGATACAAGGAGTGACGCAATGTTTCTTAAACAAGGTTCTGTCCTGGGTCCAATTTTATTTTTGGTATACATCAATTCGCTTTTTAATTTGGGTTTCAAGGGCTCGTCGACAGCTTTTGCGGATGATATTGCACTTTCATACGGTGCTAATAGTCCTTTAGATCTGATTTCAAATATTAATTTTGATCTTGACTTATTGCGACTTTGGTTTTTTGAACATAATTTGGTAATAAGCTTCAAAACCAAGATAATGTTTTATAGCTTATCTTCATCTAGATTGTTGGATGCAAATTTTTGTTTCCACGCGCCTGAGTGTCGTAGATATAAACTGTTTACTTGCAATTGTTCGTCTGGCTTCTCCTCACCTTCTTTTCTTTGTGATTTGACTTGTAGTGATAGATGTTTTGTAGTTGAGAATGTCAACGAGTTCAAATATTTGGGACTGACTTTAGACTCTCGTATGTCTTTTGCAAATCATGCTAAGTCCCTGAAAAAGTATTTCCGCTGTACCCTGCGTCATTTTTATTATTTACGAAACGTGTGCTCAACTAAGCTATTAAAGATAATTTATTATGGTATTTTCCATACCAAGCTACAATATGGAATTGCTTGCTGGGGTGGTATTTATCTTAATAAAATACAACCAATTTTGATCTTACAAAAATATGTCGTTAGATTAATTTGTCGTAAGTCTCGTAGGCATTCTAGTTTTTCTCTGTTCTGTGCTCTCAAAATTCTTCCAGTGCGTCATTTATATTGTTTCAAAACGTTAAAAATATTCTTTATGAAGTCTGCTAATCTGAATTTTCGATTAATTTCGAGATACAATCTTCGTGGAAACCTTTCGAACTTATTATATGTACCTGTTTTTCATACCACTGCGTATCAAAATTTTTTTTCTATTATGTCTTATCGGCTTTATAATACCCTTCCTCAATCAATTAGGATAATCACTATACCTGGAGTGTTTCTCAAAAATGTTAAATCTTGGCTTTTTTCTCTAGACTATTTTGCTCTGGAATCACATATTTCTGATGTTTTGGTTTAATTTTTCTTTTACATAGTAAATAATTTTTTATCAACTTTATTTTTTTGTGTTTTGTTTATTGCATTTTATATAATGATTGTATTGCATAATTCCTTTTAACTATTATGAATTTTTCAGGGTCACCCCACCCACTAACTTTTTAATATTTTAATTATTTGAAGTGACATTCAACTCTATTTCTTAAATATCTTGAAAATAATGAATGTCACAACCTTTCTTATACTTTTTTAATTTGTTATTAATTCTTTTTTTGAAATATCTGAAGACTGTTATGAAATTATAAGAAATAAACATTTTAATCTTAATCTTTAAAATCTAATCTTAATGTTTTTTAATTAAAGAAGCCACTTCTCATAGCAAGGAAGTCCAATTTTAGTGAAATTTCGACACATTTTAAATAGCTGGAGCTGGTCAATATTTCATTCCGGTCTTTGTCCACAAAACATCAAAACATATTTATTCTGCTCGCTCTTAAGTTGTTTACGGCAAGTTTGTCATTTAACTAACACTGGTGGGCCATTATCAGGCAGGTTCCAATACTAAGACCAGATGTAAATCTAGGCACTGTCACGACAGCAGCTGGTGACAAGAAGTTATTTAGTCTCCCCCTATATCAATACTCCCAAAAAATACATTCACTTGTTTTCCCAAGTAGTCCAACAGTATTCATCTATAAGTAACCTTATACACTTGTAACGAAATGAAAATATGTTTTATTTAACATTAAACAAAAAAAACAGTTTATTTATCCAGTCAGTGCGAAGAACGAAGAAGTGACACGGCATTACGCAACAGTTTAATTTATTGAAATGTTGGATAAAGTACTTCGATGTGTCAAAGAACTCACTTAAAAAGAGGGGGAGTTTTCCTATTATGCTCGCCATATGGGAAATCTATTATTTTTCTAAGCAATTTCATGAAATTATGTGAAGACTATGAATATCTAAAAATAATAGTGAAATCAATATTTTCATTTCAAAACCAAAATGAAGAAAATTAAACCAAATAAAAATTTAATCAATTTAAACACTGCAACTTTGTGCGAAAGTATCAGGCAACAAAAGAATTATTTTTGCAAAAGTTTATTTCTTCAATTACCTACAGTCTCGACAACCTATGCGTAGGTTGAAATACCTTCGACTGATATGCCAAATATCGCTGTCACGGCCCCGCCAGGTCAGCTAATCACGCCTACTCCTAGCGCCAAGATTCTTCTGAGGCGCCTATTCTTCCAACCACATTATTTGTCTATCAATATTACTATGTCGATCCATCAATCACACCCTATACGTGCTGTGAATCTTTCATCGCGCCACCGCCCCATGTCATGTTGGGCATTCTGTTTGCAATCAAAACAAACCAAATGAGTTCCCAGAACGCCCGCACCATATCGTTGAAAAAGAATGCAGCTACGTACTTTTGGCCAAACACACGACTGACGCAATAGAATTTAGACCGAGGCTTCCACTGACCACAATGATCGACCGACCGACGCGCTTAAATACCTTATAGGAGCGGCACAACCTTTTGACCTGAAAGAAATCGGCGGCGGCGTCAGTTCGATTGGAGAATTTAGTTCACAGCCGCAATTGCGTCTAAATATCTGCAAAATGTATAAAAAGAAATTCGAATTAGATAAACACACGCTCCTATCTTCAGGTAGCTAGATGGAAGAGAAAAGATACGATCAAAATAAATACCAATGTCGGATGCTGCCAATTATTTAGCTATTCGTATAGGTATTAGGCTATCAGGTGTTCATTTTTATCATATTGTTTACATTAGAGAATGATTAACTTGTACAAAAATACTCAATAATTTAAAGTCTGCGAAGAGTCTGCGTATCTGATATATTTCATTAAATTTGGTGCACAGATTTGTATTGTCATTTTGACTTACGACATGTAGGGACATATAATAATGAAGTGTTATATGCATTCGAAAAAATCGAACTGGAGATTTTGATGAGACAAAACATTACGATGATATAGAGAAGACGCAATTCTGTCTATCTCTGTTCGACTATAGCCTAAACGGCTCTGCCGATTTTCTTTAAACTCGGTAGAAAACATTTTTAAATTTTTCTTCCACATGTGTTTTTTTTTTAAATAATGGTACCTGCCATACGAATTTTTTCGAAATCTTATTATATATTTTTTTCTCAAAAACTGTTCCACAGATTTAAAAAAAATTAAAATTTCATTTAGGTTAAGCTGGGTAGTACTTAAAAAACAAAATTCCGAAATGGTTATTAATGGTACATTCCCATGGAATGTTTTTTTTTTTTGTTTTCAAGTTTTTTTTCTAAAAAATGGTAGAACTGACATTAATCAATTTTTTATGCTAAAACTCTTAAGATAGTATTGTGTATTCAAATTTTCCAAAACTTTTTTTTTTGATTTTTAAAAATAATTACAAATTTCTTTTTCCAAACTCAATATTTCGAAAACTCCAGGCTCGATTTTCTTAAAACTTGACAATTAAAAGTTTTTTAATAACAAAATATTTTTTGAATTTTTTTTTGAAAATTCTATATCTCCAAATCGAGTCAATATTTTTTTGGAAATTTAAGTTTTATTCGTACGATGATAAAAATTTGAAATTGCCGTTCCGAAATTTTTTCTTCAAAGTGTTTTATAAAAAAAAATATATAATTTTATTTAAAAAAAAAAAACCACTACAACGATTTAGAATTAAGATTCATTTTAAAATTTTTTAGTCTTAAAACCAAGTTCGTGCGATCCAGTCGTGCATTTTATTTTCATTATTTGAGAAACGGTCCAATTTATTTTGATATCTTTTTTTATGATTAGAGTTTCGATAAATATTGAAAAATATTGAAATTTTCAATATTTTTTTGATTTTAATAAGAATAAAAAAATTAATTTTTGTTTCAAAACTAAATATATTGATTTTTTTTAAACTTGACATTTTAACGACACTGTCTACAACATTTATTTTTCATGGACGAAATATTTGAACCAGAGACAAGCTTTTAAAATAAGTCTTTATTACGTAATCGAAGTTTTTATTAGAAGTGATTTTTCAATATTGACAAAATCAATAAGGGACTTAATTTTGAAAACTTGAACTAAATATACAAAGTGTGATATTCTAATCTTAATAACATTAACAAAAAAAATTGATCTTTTATCACAAAATAATGGTACAAACAATACATAGTCTTCGAAAATCTTGTCTTTATCGGAAACGGAACCAGGTTAAGTTAGTTTATCTTGACGTGGTTGTCTCCCAAATGGAGGCTACATATTTGGTACTAAACAGGACATGTACAGAGTAGGTGAGGAATTGATTCCTCCTCTTCTTCGTCTAACCAGCTTTTGCAGAAACCGTTACAATAAACTCCAAGCTTGAATGAATGAATGTCAAAGAGTGTTATGTTATAACACCTATTACGGAACCGTTGTGTGATCTGAACAAAGATATTAAACATGTGAAGCGCTTCAGATTCAGCATTGGTCAAATCTGTTTGTAAAGCAGGCAGTGATTTGTATTTGTTCCACCTAAGGTTATCTGTATTGCATCTTGCTTGAGCATAAGCTTAAAGCTAAGTGTACACGATTGGTAGATCTTACAATATTGTAAGATCTTACAATGTCTGACAATTATCTACCAATGAGCTGACAAATAAGTTGTGTCTTGTGTGTGTACACTAGACTGGGCCAAAAAAATTTACTATTTTTTTTTTTTTGAAAGATATATCGAGAATATCATTCAGAATGACAAAAAAAAATGTTCGTAAAAGTTTGAGCCCTTAATATCAATTTTAAGAGGGCTATCATCGCTAATTTTGATTTTTAGTCATAATTTCATGTTTTGCGTCAGAACTGACAAAACATTGAAGTAAAAAAAATTCATTTTGACTTACTTTTATATAAAATTAAATTCCCTACAAAAAAGGTCTAATTGAAAATTTTCGTCAGACAAGCCGTTTTTGAGTAATTAAGCTTAATAAATTGTTATTTTTCTTCGATTTTACTTTTTTAATTTGGAATTTTGTAACTAACGAAAAATAACAATTTATTAAGCTTAATTACTCAAAAACGGCTTGTCTGACGAAAATTTTCAATTAGACCTTTTTTGTAGGGAATTTAATTTTATATAAAAGTAAGTCAAAATGAATTTTTTTTACTTCAATGTTTTGTCAGTTCTGACGCAAAACATGAAATTATGACTAAAAATCAAAATTAGCGATGATAGCCCTCTTAAAATTGATATTAAGGGCTCAAACTTTTACGAAATTTTTTTTTTGTCATTCTGAATGATATTCTCGATATATCTTTCAAAAAATAAAATAGTCAATTTTTTTGGCCCAGTCTAGTGTACACGGTTGTCCGAAAATCTACCAATCTCTTACAAATAATTGTCAGAAGTTGGCTGACAATTCATTTTCAGATAGCCGGCTTAATACCTACCAATTAATTGTAAGAGATTGGTAGATTTTCTACCAACCGTGTACACACACAATTAATTGTCAGTTTTTGTTGGTTATGGAAACTGACAATTAAACCTTGGCTGCAAATTTTCTGACAATGAAAAAATTGTATGATGCTAAAAAACGAACATCTTACAATTTCTTCATTGTCAGAAACGTCAGACAACGATAAAAATTGGCAGGCCTGACAATAAATTGTGTGTGTACACGATTATCAAATACCTTACAATCTACCGACTTACAATTAATTGTCAGATACATTTTCTGACAATTAATTGGAAGATTACACGGTTGGAAGACATTGTAAGCATGTTTTTCACTGACAGATCTGACAATATTGTAAGATCTACCAATCGTGTACACTTACCTTAACGTAACTATGGGAATAACCTTTTTTTGCCTTATCTGGCAATAAAGGTATGATTGTCCCAGTCAGTCAGACCGTCAGCCTTACAATTTCTTGAAATGTCGCTTTGGTTTAGCACCCAGTAGAAATGAATGTTAAAACGCAGTTAAGGGCTACTATTATTGAGTTGCTAAATCAGGTAAGGCTGCTTGCCTGTCCGAGAAGATGAGATTGTAACGAAGCGTTACAATTTTTAAACAATTTAATCACATTACCGAGCAAAATGCTACGACACCAACGACCCCTAACCATATTACCGAGCAAAACGCTACGACACCTGCATACCGCATTATTAAATAATTATATTGCACATTCAGTGTGCACCCGGAGTCAGGTGATTACCACTCAATCGGAATCACATGCAATTTTGTCATTTATTTCGTGTAATTCACACTGAGTCTTAGCCGTAGATTTAATAAGTGGACGTTGGGAAAATGACAAAATCGTCTTTTATTCTCGTCCAGTGTGGATACCAATCTAGAGTATAGAGAGTTTAAGATCGCGCCGCAAACAAAAACCTTGTATAAGGCGTTTCGGTGACAGATAGGCCTCGCCGCATTGGTGAAGCTAATCTAAATTTTTTTATAAAATAGTATGGTTTTTATTAGCTAGAGTAGGACAAGTTTAAGGATTATTAGGAGCATTAGCTAGAGGGGGGAATATTTATTATTATTATTATTAAGAGTATTATAAGTTACTAAACCAACCCGTTTCTTTCCTTTGATCTCCTCTTCAAGGCAGCTCATTGGACAGGTTCTCTTTATAGAGTTCCACCCGTTTATTTCCCTAGGTTGCGTGCTAGGGACAAGAGTTTTCTATAAGAATTCTCGACCGTTTATTTCCTTTGGGTTCCTCTTCAAGGAAGCTCATTGGACAGGTTCTCTCGTTAGAGTTCCACCCGTTTATTAGAAAATTTCTAATAATTAATTTAATTTTTTTTTTTTTTTTTTTATAAAAAAAAATTTTTTTTTAAAAATTTAAAAAAAAATTAGTTGCGTGCTAGGGACACAGGGCTTCCGATAAGGTTCCCGAATCCGTTTCTTTCCTTTGATCTCTTCTTCAAGGCAGCTCATTGGACAGGTTCTCTTTATAGAGTTCCACCCGTTTATTTCCCTAGGTTGCGTGCTAGGGACAAGAGTTTTCTATAAGAATTCTCGACCGTTTATTTCCTTTGGGTTCCTCTTCAAGGAAGCTCATTGGACAGGTTCTCTCGTTAGAGTTCCACCCGTTTATTAGAAAATTTCTAATAATTAATTTAATTTTTTTTTTTTTTTTTTATAAAAAAAAATTTTTTTTTAAAAATTTAAAAAAAAATTAGTTGCGTGCTAGGGACACAGGGCTTCCGATAAGGTTCCCGAATCCGTTTCTTTCCTTTGATCTCTTCTTCAAGGCAGCTCATTGGACAGGTTCTCTTTATAGAGTTCCACCCGTTTATTTCCCTAGGTTGCGTGCTAGGGACAAGAGTTTTCTATAAGAATTCTCGACCGTTTATTTCCTTTGGGTTCCTCTTCAAGGAAGCTCACTGGACAGGTTCTCTCTTTAGAGTTCCACCCGTTTATTTCCCTAGGTTGTGTGCTAGGGACACAGGGCTTCCGATAAGGTTCCCGACCGTTTCTTTCTTCTGATCTCCTCTTCAAGGTAGCTCACTGGACAGGTTCTCTTTTTAGAGTTCCACCCGTTTATTTCCCTAGGTTGTGTGCTAGGGACACATTATATGAAATACCGTGTTATTTATTTAAGCTTATGAATACTGTATTATATGAAGTACCGTGTTTTAAGAAAAGAAATATTGTTAATAAAAGTATATGAAATACCGTGTTAGAAATACGAAGCCAAATAAAGTAATTGAAAGTTTTGGAGTATTAAAAACATTATTTCATTCGGAGCTTTAGACCCTCCAAACCCAAGTTTGTTGCTTCTTTGGGAAGAACCCTGGACACCGACGAGTTATACCTCAGCCACGAAGAAAAAGCACTACAAGATGCGTTTATCTTTGATTGATATCTTTCTTATAGCGAAGACAGAGCTTCTTTAATTATTTTTGGTGTTTCGTCGCCAGTTGTGCGGTTTTGACAAAATTTTAATAAAATAAATGAGTTAAATAGATAAACTACTTTTATTTGTTTTATTTATTTGAAAATTAGTTTACACAACTTTTTATTTTAATTTAACGCGTTTCGGAATACATTCCATTTTCGGGTTCAAATGACATAAATATTTTTTTTTCTCAAAAACTGTCCAACAGATTTAAAAAAAAATCATAAAATTTCATTTAGTTAAACCTAGGTAATGGTTGAAAAAAAATTTACAAAAAATTATTATTTTTGGCACCCCCCTTGGAACCATTCTTTTTTGTTTTTGATTTTCTCAAAAACGGTACGACTGATTTTGATAATTTTTTTAAGGCTCCCCAGCAGTTTCAATATTATTTTGTATTCAAATTTTCAAAAAAAGCTTTTTGGATTTTTAAGAAAATTTTCAAATTTTTTTTTTGAAAACTGAATATTTCGAAAACCCCATGCTCGATTTTTTTTTAAAACTTTATAAATACAGTCAAAATCGAAGAAGAATTTGTTCGTTATATCCAGTGCTTCGTTATAACCGATTTTCCATTTTTCGTTCTGTCGGCATTGAACCACTTGAGCAAAGCATCATCTATGTCGGGATGGTGACTGCGTCGAAGTTTTTTTATTTCTAAGTTGGATTCTTCGAAATTCTTCTTAATTTTATCTGGGTCTTTGAAAACGGTAGATTGTTGAAGCCGATGTAGAAAACTCTGCTGCCGAACTTTTATTGGAATCACCAGCCTCCAGCCTTGAAATTATTGCAGATTTTTCTTCAATCGTAAAAACTACGTTTTGAACTCATTTTGAAAAAAAAAACTAACACACACCTTTCTTTATATAAAATACCACTATCCCAGTTCCTCTCAGAAACAGAATGCGAAATTCGCGTATAAGAAAAAAAAATAAAACAGAAAAAGGGAAATCCCCATAATTTATTATTTGAAATGCACGAAATTTCCAATGTCTACTTATTTTTCTTTAATATTCCATATAAATGATAGATTTTTTAATTTTCAATTTAAAACTGTTCGTTATAAGCGATATCGTTAAAACCGATATTTGGTTGGTACAATTAGCATGAACCTTGGTCGGGACTTAAGTGCTTTGTACATGAGACACGAACTGCGAATTGCGAATGGTCGCGAATTTTGACATTTCATTCACATGAGTTTTTTTTTTGGTCGCCGAACAGTGCGAATTGTCAAAAAAAAAAAGAAGTAAGTAAATTAAAGTAAAATTTGTGCTAAGCAAAATTATTTTAAGAAAAGGTGGCTTTTATGCAGTTTAATTTGTTACCAAAATTTAAAAAAAGAGCAAAAACTTATATTTGCATCTTCTAAATATGAATCGTCATAGATTTGGAGAACATTTCACTTTGATACGTCAACTAGAAAGAGGTTGAATTCGTACGAATTTTTTAGTCACGGGTTTGTGGAATGTGTTCACTAGTTGTGGATTGCGAATTTACATTTGACAGTTCGCAGAAGATACGTTGTTGGTCGCGTACAAAATTTTAAAATGCAAAATATTTCAATTTATAATTATTTTATGCAGTGTTTTCCTTTTAAATAGTTGATTCGATCATTAATTCACTTCGTCGTAGAATAAAAACAAAACAAAAATTGATATTAGCTGTGAAAATTGCTTAAAAAGATTTATTCGCATTCGCAGGTCGCAGCTCATGTGCAAAGCACTTTAGAGATTAGTTCGCAATAACCGATATTTCGTTATAACCGATGTCGTTATAACCACAACCATTTCGACTGTAAAAGTTTCTTAAAATAATCTACAAGATATGCGAAAAAAAAACTAGTTTACCTAAAAATAACGGTACCCTCCATACAAATGTTAAAAAATGGTTTTCGAAAATCATATTTTTCTCGAAAACGGTTCCAAGACTTTTGCTTAAATTTTTTTTCTTTCGATTAATTTTTAATAAAAAAAAAATTTAATAAAAAAATTTTTGAAAACAAGATATTACTGATTGTACCTACCATAGAATGATTTTTTAAAATTTTGAATTAGAAAACATATTTTCTTGTTGTTTGATTGTTGCTTAAAAAAATAGAAATTACGAATTCTAAGGCCGAAAACATTTAACGAAATAAAACAAGGATGTTGTTTTGGCCGCCCCTTAAAAATCCGAAAGATCTTAAATTTATCTGATATTGTGTTAGGAACCTTAAAATTGTTTGTGCTATTATAAACATAAACTACAGTTTGGTCAAACAAATTTGAAGAAAATATGATATTAACGGTTCGGATATTTTTATTTTCGACGTTCTGATTCAGGGCTCTAACAAAATTCTTATACAAGAGTTTTTTTGAATTTGTATATGTATATGTATATATACCAATTTATACAATTTTAAGGAAATCTTTTGTTTTTTCTTATTACATTATCATACAGAATGTCAATCGTGTCCTCTGCTGTTTAGCACGTAATGCCAGTGACAATTTTCAAATGATTTTTTGGGCAAAATTGGGATCCTATTCCAAATGCCTAGAAGCCCAGTCAGCGAACAAAGGGCGTTGTATATGGTTAAGAAATCCTTGAACAATTTTGGGAGAATCCTAGAACAACAGGAAACAATTTTTTTTTAATTTTTAATAAATTAGTTTGTGTTTTTTTTTCGCTTATAATGTAGTTCTTAATTTTGATATTTTTAGAACAATATTGGATTTTGAATTCTGAACAAGCATTAAATTTTCGTTTTTAGAAAGAGGATAAAGGGCTTCTCTATTTATTTATGTATTTGATTTCCTTAAAAAATTTAGTATCCTAATAGCTGTTAGTAAGAAGAATTGTAAAGCAAGATATATGAAGAGCCCAAAGACCACATGACAAAAATAGGAGCACCCATCTGAACAAGTGACATTCCTTCAATATCATCAATTTTATTTTAACTCAAAACCAAAATATTTTCATGGAAAGAAATATATCTACTTAGCAATGCAATGACCCACTTGCGTATAGCGTCACATTTAATAAACACACCCCCATGCCAGATCAAAGAACAACATTCACATTCGATTTAAATACCCACCACACGGTATTTTCAGTAGGTACCTACCCTTCATGGACAATTTAAAATAATTTATTACCAATGTCCCGCTTAGTTGGTGTCTTGCTGTGCCTTTGTGCAGAAGATACTATCTATCTAATTAAATATTCACATTTAGGATAGATACATGGCACTGGTATTGAAAGTCCAATTGAATAATCGTCCCACGTGCCATTTGACTGAAATCACTGTTCAAGAGTCATGCGATACCAATTAGAATTGATTGGAAATTCTTGAAATACTTCTTCATCTTTGTGATCTGTGATGTTCGTGTCATAGATATTTTTGGTAAAAGATTGGAAGTTGAAGATGAATAGAATAAATGTGCGCAAGCAGAGTAAGTCATATCCAATAAATGGCAAAAGTTCACAAGGGTGGTTAGGATAAATATAATCTAGTCTAGTCGTAAGTACTGATATCAGTCTTATCTTAACGCAACCATAGTATAACCAAGTATAAGTTGCACACTCTTCATGTTAACAGTAGTTCAACTTGATAATTTTATGCTTCATTAAAGCGAACAAAATGTTTGTTTTCAGTGACATTAAAAATCGTAATGTTGTGATTGGCCCTTACAAGTATTATAATGGGAAAAGTTGATATCTTTCGGACCTCGGGAGCACTTGCTTCGTATATTGTACGGTGAACTTCTTTGAGGATACTGGAGGAGTTCGTGACCGCTGAAGATCCAGGCGCCCAACCACTGCCAGGACTCCATCTGCCATGAAAGCCACGTAGGTTCGTATCTGAGAAACGGCACTTATAAAACAAAAAAAATTATCAAAGGAAATGATTACTTCTCAAAAAATGTATGTCTGCCACCATTAATGAAGATTTGGGACGGATGCAAAATCTCATGTTCATCAATGATCTTTTATCTGAAGCTTCTAATCGATTAAATTGGTTTGCTTATGGATGCTTGCAGGGAAGCCGCAAGGCGGTGTCCTATCTCCCCTGCCTTGAAACTTGGTTGCGAATGAGCTGCTGAGATATCTGGAAGCGGACAGTTATGGAGTGATTGTCTGTGCAGATGATATTGCTATTGCCGTATGAAAGATCTCGAACAAGCTATCAAACTGGGCTGATCGGTGTGGCCTGTGTGTTAATCCTCACAAAACTGATTTTGTCTTCTTCTATAGGAAAGATAAAATTTAAATTCCCTATAAAGACCTCGTCCATTAAATGTATACCACTAACATTCTCCGACGAAGCGAAATACTTGGCCTTCTTTGAGATAAGCAGTAAAGTTTGAAACCTAACCTTCAAGAAAGAGTCAAAAAGACCACAATGGCACTACGAGTATACTCATGCAAAAAAGCCATTGGCAATAAATGGGAGCTTCAAACCCACATTACTCACTGGCTCACCTCGGTAATCAGACCGATTCTAACGTACAGTGTGGCAGTATGGTAAACACCAATTGTTTACCTTGCTTAAGGTCAGTAGCTTCTCTATGTATGGGGGGAGAACTTCGCATGGCTCCCCAGGCTGCACTGTACTTTCTGTTCCATCTAACACCTATCGATATATATTCGGCAAATAAATGGCTGTAAACAAAACCATCTCGCAGTGGATCGATAATGAATTTGGCCACTCCATCATTTTGAACTTATTCGGTTAACTTCGATTCCACCATCCTTCAAATTCAATTTGATAAAAAACGTGCTAAAGCAATATGCTATACAGAGAACAAACCTTAGGTGAAAAAATATCACCACTTGCTTGGTAAGAAACAGATTTGCCAAAGGCTGGATCTCAAGCGTTCCAAATGTTATATAATCTTTAAGTAGACGCAGACCGCACATCGGCTCCGTAATAGGTATTTTAACAGGACACTGTTTGATACGCAAGTACGCAACGCGTCTTGCAGATTATTCTAACGATTTCTACAGAAACTTCATATAGAGAAGGAATCGATTCCACATATTCATTGTACATGTTTTGCTCTATCCGAAAGACGTAGACCGAATCTGAGAGATTTCTACTGCAATGATCTAAGAGATCTTGCAAATATAGATATAGGCAATGTCACTCGCTTAATAAAGAGTTATAATTGGCTTACGACTAGGAAGAAAGTCTACTATATTAAATGTGGTATGACAATGTACCAAACCAACCCATAGTCTAAGTACATCGGCTCTCCTGCTGACAGTTACGACAACCTTACACTAATCTGAAATACCTTACCCAGCTCAGTATTGCGATATTCAGACATTGAAAAACAAATTGCATCGGTATCTTAATTTTAATCGTTGTAAATCGTTGTAGTGCTTTCATAAAAAATAAAATGCACGACTGGGTCGCACGAACTTGCTCCTATGTAATAGTCTAAGAATTTCAAAAATGAATGTTATTAGAGAAAAACTGTTGACAAGCATAAAATTAATTTTTTAAATGACTAAAACAACTTCTTTAATCAATTGGAGGTAAACGTGGGATGCTATTTGATTCAAGCAAATATATGTTTTTGTAAAAATTATAAGTCTTTGTAGTGGTTTCTTAAAAAAATAAGCTTTTATGTAAAAAAATTTAAAACATCTTTAAGAAAAAATTTTGGTACGCCAATTTAAAGGTTTCATTATTGTTCGAATAAAGATTAAATTTACAAAAAAAATATTGAGCTGTTTTCGAGATATTGAATTTTCCAAAAAAAAATAGATTTTTTTTTTAAATTCAAAAAAAATGCAATGTTTTTTAAATTTTAAGGAAACTTCTCTCTAAAAAATTTCATAAATTGATAAATTCAAAATTTTCAAAAATCGTTCTATGGTGGGTACAGTCAGTAATATCTTGTTTTCAATTTTTTTTTTCTATTAAATTGTAGATCTTAAAAATTAATCGAAAGAAAAAAAATATAAGCGAAATTCTCGGCACCGTTTTCGAGAAAAATACAATTTTCGACAACCATTTTTTAACATTTGTATGGAGGGTTCCGTTATTTTAAGATAAAATAAATTTCTTTTTCTCATATCTTGTAGATTATATTAAAAAACTTTTATTTATCAAGAAAAAAAAATCGATCAAGGGGTTTTTGAAATATTGAGTTTTCAAAAAAAAAATTTTTTAATTTTTTTAAAAATCCGAAAAAATATTATTGGAAAATTTTAATTCACAATAATATTTAAACTATTGAGGACCTTTAGCAGAAAAAAAAATTATCAAAATCCGTCGCACCGTTTTTAAGAAAATCAAAAACAAAAAAAAAATGGTTCCAAGGGGGTACCAAAAATAATAATTTTTTTGGAAATTTTTTTTTCAACCATAGCTTTAACTCAATACAATTTTTTTGAATTTTTTTTAAGAAAATCTGTGGGACAGTTTTTGAGAAAAAATAATATTTATAAAATTTCGAAAAAAATTTGTATGGCAGGTACCATTATTTTTGGTCATAAAAAAAGAGAAAAAAACGTCCAAGGAGAAAAAAGTAAAAAAGAAAAATCGGACAGACAGACAGACAGAATTGCGAGACCAACTTATTTGGGTTTCGCTATCATCGTAATGTCAACTTTGATCAAAATCTCGAGTTCGATGTTTTTCACGAATGCATAACTTGCCTTATAGTACCTATAAGTCGCAAGTAAAAATAAGATATTATATACAAAATTTTAAAAACATTTTAAAGAAAAAATTTTGGTACGCCCATTTAAGGTTTTTGTTATTGTTCGAATAAAAATTAAATTTACAAAAAAAAAATACTGAGCCGTTCTTCAGATATGGAATTTAAAAAAAAAATAATTTTTTTCCAAAATTTAAAAAAAAAAATTTTTAAGTTTTGAAATGCAATGTTTTTTAAACTTTTAGGAAGCTTCTCTATAAGAAATTTCATTAAAATCCATTATGCCAATGATGAGAAATTCAAAATTCGAAATAATCGTTCTATCGTAAAAATTAATTGAAAGAAAAAAAATTTTAGCAAAATTCTCGGAACCGTTTTCGAGGAAATTACGATTTTCGAAAACCATTTTTTAACATTTCTATGGAGGGTACCGTTATTTTTACAAATAAAATATTTTTTTTCCATATTTTTTAGATTATATTAAGAAACTTTTATTTATCAAGTTTTAAAAAAATCGAGCATGGGGTATTGAAATATTGAGCTTTCAAAAAAAATTTTGAAATTTTTTTCAAGATTACAAAATTTTTTTTTTATTTCAATACACAAGAAAATAGAAACTGCTGGGGAGCTTTAACATACAAAAAATATCAAAATCAGTAGTAACGTTTTTGATAAGATCAAAAACAAAAAAATGGTTCCAAGGGCTGTACCAAAAATAACAATTTTTTGGAAATTTTTTTAAAGCATTAGCTATTTTAACGAAGTTTTTGACCTTTTTTTTTTAAATTTGTGGGACAGTTTTTGAGAAAAAAAAATATTTTTTAAATTTCGAAAATAAATCTTATGACAGGTACCGTTATTTTTGGTTTAAAAAAAAAAGAAAAAAACGTGTGGGGGTGGGAAATTAAAACCATATCTACCAAGTTTGACCAAAATTGGCCAAGCCTTTTGCTTTAAAAAAAAATCAAATGACCTATAGCCACCGGGGGTTTCAATACTTGCTGTTTTTAATCTCAAAAATCATAAATCATCAGAATACCGATGACCCAAAACCTAAACCTTTTCTGCTTCTGATCAAGCTTTTTCTCTAAAGCTTGGAATTGATTCCGAAAAAACGAATATTTTTGTTAGAGTATCTAAGCCGTTGTACCTTTAGCTCGGAAATTGAAAGCCAAAACTTAATTCTACAGGATTTTATACAGATATGACTATTTCAATGAATAGTCCTAATTTATGATAAACAACTGAAATACAATTCTGTAGTTAATGAGACAAAGATTTTAATTCAATCTTTCCACCTCTGTGCTAATGGTAAAATCGTACGATAGTGGTTTTGTTGGGAATTTATTAAAAACTGTATGTTCAGTGCAAGGAAATTTTCTGGGCGCCCTTATACTATCATCATTTATAAGTACCTTTAATAAGAGACCTTTTTATGTTATTACACTTCATTTCAATTCTTAAAAAAAAAACTTTTGTATCAAAAGACTTATTTGGCTTTTGCTCCTCATAAAATAAACCCCGGGTTATTCAATTTTTGTTCATTTTAAAAATTTTATTTTGAGACAATAACCACTTAAGATTAACTCATGGTCGTCCTAGTCCACCCCTACGGCGAAGCAGCATCCACCTTGATGCCTATTATTCTTAAAATGCCCTAAGCTTCTATATTCATAATCCAACGAGGGAGGTCATTTTCAATAAAGCCAAAAGACATGAAAAAACTTTCTCCACCAGAGGCAATTCGCAGGATTACAAGCACCTTCCTCCTTATAATCGCAGGTTATTGCGTTAATGTATATTATTAAACTTTTTCCTCCAGACTATGTTGTCCTGTAATGAAAACATTGTGCCAGAAAAGATGTCATCCAGCGAAAACAGCAACAACAACTTGAACTAAAAAAAAAATAAAACCTAATAATAAAAAATAAAAGTTTATGGTTTCGTCACGCCAGGGGATGAATTAATGTTTTCCATATACTTTTCGTTAACCCCGTAGCCAATATTGTTGTGTTGTGTCCTATTCTGTGGGATTTGTAAATAGCAGAGTATAGTTGGAATTTGAGCTTTAACTTTAGGAATTCATTAAAAATGTTGTTGGCCATTTGTAGAGGAACTGAGGAACCATCAGACCATCAGTGGACGATGTTGAAAAAAGAAAGCATTCATGTTGATGAATTTTGTACATACTCTTGCGTATAGCTGGATTTCTCTTGGCCTTTCCGCTGGACACAGTAATGGAAAACATTTCCTGTATTTCGGACACTTGCATCCGGATAACGGACAGACGCAGTTTTATTATAATTATGACCCAAAGCAGGATCTCAGTTGAGGCACGCGCCTCCATGAGTTTCCTGAAAGCATTTCCTGTTTTTATCTGAATACCAATCGGTGGGGTTAACGTGTACATAGAATGCTTGTTTTTTTTTACCATTATCGCATCGTTCTTGTCTCCTTACACTAAAGTGATTGTTTTTGTTTTTTAAGATTTAAGACAGGCTCATATTACTTGAATGTGTATGCACTCAGTACCCACCTAGAAAACATCAAGCTTTTGATAAATTTAAAGGTTGCCGTGGTTTTGAGGCATTATTTTATGTCCTTCGGATTAGCCGGGTGAAAAGAAAGAAAAGTTTGTAAAAATTTAAGCATTTTGAATGGTTTTTCAAAGAAAAATCAAAAGCCTTGTAGCTGGTAAGTCTTCTAAGATCGACTGAAAGGGAGTTTCAAGGAACAGCCGGATACACAAGAAAAGAACTTTGGTCCTTGAGATACAGAAGAAATCAGTTTTTCAAATAAGTATTTAGGATCTTAACGATACATGAGTTTAAACAGAAAAAGTTAGTTCCAAAAAATCTACCTGTTTGGTTGAGGGCATTTCAAATACATTTTTTACATGGAGTAAAATATTTTTGGAACGCGAGCCATTCTACTTCCTTCTTTCTACTCACAGAACCCAAAAAGGAGAAAATCAGGCTACTAGAGAATAAATCAGAAAACACGAGGGTTTTGTCAATCGTGACTTTGGTCGCAACCGTAAAGACAACCACCACATATGTAGGTGTAATGTCCGCAGGGTAACATTATGTTCTACCAAGTGCACATGCAAGATCAAAGACATGTTTGATTTAAAGTTGCATCCAAGTTTTCCACGGCCTCAACGTTATTCAACACCTAACCATCAAGATCAACGCATGGTAAGCATCACGTCACAATTACAATATTACTCATAAAAATGGCCTAGCATTTTTTTGAGTTCAACTTTAAAAGATTTTTATGTGAAAAGTGTCCTATACGCTACAGATCTTCGTCAATTCGAGCATCTTCAACCATTCTAATTGGGTGGCTCAAATAAATAAATTTAAACGTTGTTAGCTTACATATGAATTCCTCATTATTTCTAAGAACCATCATGAAATTGTGTTAAAAGAAGATGGCCCAGGATCGAGCCCTGGGGTACACCAGCCTGAGAGAAAAAGAACTCAGATAACTTGGGATTTACATAAACCGCCTGGGTTCTTTCGGTGAGATATTCTCGAATAAGAGATATAGGCGAGGTTTAAAAACCGAAAGAATACTATAACTTTTTTTAAAGTATTTTATGAGAGCCGGTGATCTTAAATGCATTAGAGAAGTCTAATTAAACAAACGTTGTTACTAAGTTCTTATCTATTTGCAGTCGTATGTCATTCGCAATTTTAAGAAACGCTCTTGTACAGTTGTTATGTGGTCCTAAACCTGATTGGGTAATGGATAGGTTTAAGCAGCTGATAAGTATTTAAAAAAGTTGTAATTTGTTCACTTACTAGTTTTTCAAACGTTGTCGAAAGAAACGGCAGAATGGACATTTGGTCTACCTTCCTTAATACTTGAGTTTGATTTTTTTATGAATTGGAATGACTCATTATTTAAAAAATATATGTTATTACTTAATAAAGTTTCCGAGAAAAAAATTCCGTACTATTACCTTAATTTACAACAATATCCCTGGTATTGTATGCCCACGTTAGTTCACAAACTTTTAGTTTATGGCCCCGAAATAAGAAAGTATTCAGTGTTACCTATCTGTCAAGTGTCGGAAGATGCACAAGAAGCATGTAATAAATTTTTGTAAATCTATCAAGCTAATTTCGCAAGAAACCATTAGTGTCAAAAGACAAAGAAGGATGTTTTTAAAGATTCCTAATCGCATGCGATCCACTAAATATTCAGTCGTCGGAAATTACCTCTAAAACCACTTAAATCTTTGTCTAAAGACTGTATCAATTTGTTAGCACCTCCACCTGTAAATAATCAAACAGAAGATGAACAACAATCTTTTGACAGCTCTTCCACTTCTGAAACAGATACAGATGTAGATGATTGTGACTGTTACGAGATGGGCAGTGAAAACTTTTTCATGCAAATATATATTGCTTGCTCATATTTCATTTTGTATTTCTAAATTTATGATTTATAAATTACTGTGTTCGAGTTCAATAAAAATATATAATTTTTTTTTGTTATATAATATTGCCATATAGCATTCCACCATTTTGAATTTGTTCATTTTTACAAAATTTTCAAGTACATGCCCTAATAATATCAAAACGAAATTCTTCAACCAACTCTCAAAGTTATTTAATTTTTTATAAGTTCTTTCATATGACATATGATGCCATATTAGGTCGGTCATTTTGAATTTGCTGATTGTGATAACAGATTCGTAATCAGCGACCCCAAAAACCCCTATATACCAATTTGTGGATCATTCTCTACGTTTTTCGACTTTCGGCCGTACTGTGCGCCCGGGCGGAGTCACTGGATTATATTTCTTTGAGGATGCCATATGCAATCTTATAACAGTTACTCGTGAGCGCTATCGGAAAATGTTGAAAAAATTTTTTGTGCTTGATTTGAATCAATTGGGCGTGTTGCAGAACATGTGGTTCCAAGAAGATAGTGCCACATCACACACAGCTCGTTCTAGGATGCGAATTTATGATAAAGTTTTCCTGGAAATAATTTCAAAAAGTGGTCATCACTTTAATTATATTGGGACCATCTGTTGTTCTTGTTTAACGAAAATATAGTTAAAACTCTTCTTCCAACTCTTTTTCATAAAATCTAGTTTAACATTATTCAACTAAATTGAAGTTCAGATTTCACTGAGAACCAGGACGAGTTAACCCAAAGTTTTAAGGTTTAGCTGAACTTAAGTTTAAACTTCCACTATCAAACACTGGGGCATGGGTCTCATTTATTAGAAAGGAAGACGAAAAAAATGGGTCTCGCAATTCCGTTGGTCTGTCTATCTTTTGGTCTACAACCCAAACGGCGACGACATTTTAGTATCCTCCCAACACTTTTTACTTGCGACTTATGGGTACTACGATATGTATAAGGCAAGTTATGCATTCGCAAAAAAAATCGAACTCGAGATTTTGATCAAAGTTGACATTACGAGGATAGCGAAGACCAAAAAAGTGGGTCTCGCAATTCTTTCTGTCTGTCTGCCTGTCTGTCTGTCTGTCTGTCGGTTCGACTACAGCCAAAACGGCTCGGCCGATTTTCTTCAAACTTGGTAGATATGGGTTTTAATTTTTTCCCCCCGGACGTTTTTTTCTGTTTTTTTTTTACGACCAAAAATAACGGTAACTGCCATGCGATTTTTTTTTTGAAATTTTATAAATATTTTTTTTTTCTCAAAAACTGTCCCACAGATATTTTTAAAAAAAATTTGAAAAATTTCATTTGGTTAAAACTAGCTAATGGTTGAAAAAATTTTTACAAAAAATTGTTATTTTTGGTAGCCTCCGTGGGTCCATTTTTTTTTGTTTTTGATTTTCTCGAAAACGGTACAGCCGATTTAAATCATTTTTTTTATGCCAAAGTTCCTCCAAAGGTTGAATATTATTATATATTCAAATTTTCATTTTTTTATTTTTTTGGATTTTTAAAAAAACATTCAAAATTTTTTTTTTTGGAAACTCAATATTTCGAAAAACCCCATGCTCGATTTTTTTCAAACTTGATAAATAAAAGTTTCTTGACATAATCTACAAGATTTGAGAAAAAAAATTTTGTTTAATCTAAAACTAACGGTACCTTCCATACAAATTTTAAAAAATGGTTTTCGAAAATCGTATTTTTCTCGAAAACGGTTCCGAGAATTTTGCTAAAATTTTTTTTCTTCTGATTAATCTTTACGATCTATAATTTAAAAAAAAAAATTTTAATCTAGATAATACTGGTTTTGTACCTACTATAGAACGATTTTTTCGAATTTTGAATTTCTCATTATCGGCATAACGGATTCTAACGAAATTTTTTATAAAGAAGCTCCTAAAAAGTCCAAAAAACATTGCATTTAAAAACTTAAGAAAAAATATTTTTTCAATTTTTAGAAAAAAAAGTAATTTTTTTTTTTGAAAAATTCGATATCATTCATATCTCTTTTATTCGTACAATAATAAAAACTTAAGGTTGGCGTACCAAAATTTTTTCTTAAAAATGTTTTAAAAATTTTGTACATAAAAGCTTATTTTTTTAAGGAACCACTACAACGACTTATAATTTTTGTTCCTGCATAAATTCATATTTAGCATTCTGTTTTTATCTCTTATTACTAAAAGATTTTAAAAAATTCAGTTTATCCTTATGAACAGTTTTCTTTAATAACATCCGTTTTTAAAATTCCTAGTCTATTACATAGGAGCAAGTTCGTGCGACCCAGTCGTGCATTTTATTTTTTCTAAAGACCAAAAATAACGATACATTCTATACAATTGTATTCGAAATTAAAAAAAAAATATATATTATTAGTTCTTACTCAATTCTTACTCAAGGGGTTACTGCTACCCTTAAAAAGATTATCACAGTACGAGAGTTAGGTAAACAATTAATGTTTCAAAAGAGATGCCGATACACATTAGTTTTAAATTTCTGAATGTTACAGTGGTAAGGAAAAATAGAGCTAGGTAGAGCATTTCACATTCGTGTAGTTTGGCTGAAAAAATATCTGCATTCCACAGTAGGTCCGAAGTTGGACTCGAAGGTAAGCTGATGAGTGTTCCTAAAAGCGCGAGTATTACTGTTAAATTGTTTAATGGGAGGATTGCAACTGTTTATAGAAATAACGGGAATATTAAGAAAGACAAGAAACATTGCGGAGGTGTTCTTAAGGTTTTATTCTTAGATAAAATAAATTTTGGTACATCTTGTAGAAACAATAAATTTTTTTTTTTTTTTTTTTATAATCTACCCGCGCTCAAGGGATTAGATTACCCTTTAAATGTTTCAACACAGCGCGGGCGTGAAGTTAAGAAGAGAAAGAAGGATAGGAAAGATGTGTGGCACGATGTTCTGAGACTGAAGGTTGTTGTCTCAGATATTTTATCTCCAGGGATGGCGGCTGAACTAAAGCGGAGAATGCCGTGTCTTTATTTTTATGTCGCTTATAATTCACATTATTTTATTCGTGTTCATCTTTGTTGGGCATACTAGTTTAACTAAATTACATGTTGTTAGTGTTATGCCTGAACAACATGTAATGAAACCAGCAACCCATTGATGACAATTTTTAATTGTTAATTGTGACAATTTTAAAAATATCGAGCAAGTCTATTTTACAAATTTTTGTTTAAAAATAAATTTGTTATAAAATTCAAAAAAAAAAATTGAATACACAATACAATTCAAACTTTATAGGAGCTTTAGCATTTTTCTGATTTTTTTTGAATCATTATCTCGTCCTAACTAAATTAAATATTTTGGCGCAAAATTTTAAACGATTTAGTAATATATGTTAAAGTCATTTTAGTAAATTGCTAAGGATTATGCTAATTTTAAACGATTTTAACATATTACTATCTCTTAACATTTTACTAAAGTTAAAATCACGCACTGGCCTTTTTAACTTTTAGGGGGCAGTTATAGCTCATCAGAAAAGTCCATCAGAAAAAATTTTGTCTTCCAAATTTGACCATATTACGACTCGATTTTGAGTAAAATTTTAATGCAATTAGACGAATACTTGCTTGGACTAATTTTTACAAAAAGAATTACAACATTTTGTTGCTAAATTTACTCAGAAAATGGATTTAAATATTTTTTCTGATGGAATTTGATTTTTCTGAACAACTGATTGCCAAAACTCAAAATATATTCCATTTCGTTTTTCTTTTGTGTTCCGATTTTTTTCTGTTCCGAATGCATCAGAAAATTTTTTTCTGATGAGAAAAATTTTTTCTGATGATACCTATGACAAGAAAAAATTGTTTGTTTTCTGACGTAAAATTTTTGGTAGCTATAACCGGCCATCAGAAAAATGTTTCAGATTTCGATTGTTGCAATTTTTCTGATGGACTTTTCTGATGAGCTATAACTGGCCCCTTAGTAATTTGTTAAATCCATATGACTTCTGTCATTTGCCTAGAAAAAAGAAACAAGAATCCTCACTTATTATTGTATTCTTCTGCTCCATTCTTCTGTGAGTGAAAAACAGCAAAATTCTCGCTATTTGATAAAAAGGTAATTATTGTTTTGAATTGAAATAATATTTTAAAATAAATACATACCTTCAACACTAGGAAAATTAAAATTACTGAATAAATTGATGACAAATATGCGAAGTACAAAATAAATTGTAGGTTGTCACTTTGACAAATCATCAGATTTAGTTTTGTTTGATTTGTACTTTTTCACAAACTGTCATTGTTTGGACGTGTTCAAATGCACCATTTTTTATAAAAGGCAATTAGTAATTTACTAGTTAGTAAAACGAAAGAAAAGGTTTAAAATTTCCGAAGAGTTAGTAAATTACTAAAAGTTTAACAAGTTGTTAACTAGTAAATTGCTAAGCCCTTAATAAAAGGTTGTTTAAAATTTTGCGCCTTTGATTTTTTTTTTTAATTTTTTTTGAGAAACAATTATGATTACCGAAACTTTGAACAAAAATTGTATGGCTGGTCTTAAGCAAAAAAAATTAAGAAACCATATCGGGGGAAATAATGCTATCTACCAAAATGGGCGAATCTTGGCTGTAGTCCAACAGACAGACGGAATTGCGAGGCCGTGTTTGCCTTCTCTATCAATGATTTAAATTAAATTCTCGCTCTCGATTTCTTTACAAATTAATAACTTGCATGTTTATGTACATACGGACAGTTAAATTCTTTTGATTGAATATTTCCAATTCAATATTTGGAATATACTTTACTAAGTTACAAAATGTCTGCCTTAAGGTTTCCATTAGATTCTGAATTGTAATCGGATAAAAATGATGCCATCTCGCAGCTGTTTAATTTTGTATCTGTTTCTCCTCGTATTGCCAGCGTTGCCCACGCATCAATATACACCATTTTTTTTATCTCTTTATAAGCGGATTTTTTACTCGAATTATTTAAGAAAGAGTAATCATACTTATATTCAAGATGGTGGCTAACGCAACAGAACTAAGCGTTCGAAAATGTTTATTTAAACTAATCCCTAAACAATGTACCTTATATTAAATTCGAAATGTATGGTCTCACTTGCTTAATACTAACTAACTTTTTTGAACCTTCCTCCAAGAAAGCGCACGAATCATTGCCCATCGCTGATCGAAAAACTAATGCGGCGCGAATTGTGTGCCCGATTTCTTTTAGCTTCCAATACTCGTATGTAATTGATTAATATTGTAAGATTCATTCAGATAGGTACGAGTAGTTTTGTTTTGTTTTCTTCCACATATCTCCAACTTCAAGTACCTACAACTGATAAATCAAAGACTTATCAAATCAAATTAAAATTCTTTTAATAAAAACGTTGTTCCTGTTTTTCAATTTTCAAATGACAATTCTCGAATTTGAAGTAATTTGGAAGAACTTCCATAGGAACTCTCTTCAAATATGTACAATTAAAATATTGTTTTCCATTTTTCATCGAAAAGTGTTCTCAAGAGTTCTTCAGAATTAAATTGTTAGGAAATTACTCATAACGATAAAATTAAAATTTAATTCCGATATGGATTATATAAGTAGTTGGGTTTATAAATAGTTAATTCCGCTGTTACACTTTATCAGTCTATCGAGTAGAAATTGATTACAACCATGAAGAACACCGAAGTAATTATTTCTACTGTCTTAATAGCTTTTGTGGGCAGAGCCGGATCTACCTAAGGGCTGTATGGGCTGCAGCCCAGGGCCCCGAGATCACAAGGGGCCCCCAGACTCCGTTGAAAACAATAGGCGTTAATTTGAATAAAAACAAATTTAAATTAAAAAACCTACCATAAGGTTGGCAATGGCAACCCTGAGATCAATCAACTAATGTATAATCCCCGGCAAGCTAGATGGCACTATTTTAGAGAGAGAGAGAGTAAATTCGCTCGTCACTTTTACCTGGAAAAAGCGCTGCGCGAACTTACTCTCTCTCTCTAAAATCGTGCTCAGTTTGATGCCGAATAGTGTATGTGCGCGTCTTTGGAACGGAACGGGGATTCCCCGTCGTTTGTTTTTGATCGGTGTATTTTTTCTACTCTTAGGTTTGGTTAGGTTAGGTTGTTGGGCTGACAATTGATGTGACTATTGTCACACTTAGATCAATGTAGATCCATTGTGTTACCCGTGAGTGTAATCACACCTATGTCGACGTCCCAGACGAAAAACATTTCGTGAAAAAATATTTCGGGCGAAAAACATTCTACTCTAAAATCTCGGACGAAAAACAATTTATTTCGAGATTATCGGGAGAAAAACATTATATCTCTGAATGCTCGGACAAAAACATTGCACTGCATTATTTTTGGATCTAAAACATTATATTAAAAATGAAACTTTCAAAATTACGTAAAAAAAATTCCAACTTTTTATATTTCAAAAAATCAATAAACTGATTATAAAGCTTGAATTTTCTAAATTACTCGTAGAATATTTTTCGTGCGGACTTTTCAAGTTAAAATGTTTTTCGTGTGGACTTCCCGAATTAAAATGTTTTTCGTCCAGTCTTCCCAAGTTGAAATGTTTTTCGCGTAAGCTCTTGAATTGTAATATTTTTCGTCGGAGTGCAGGTACAGAATGTTTTTCGTCTGGGGCGTCGATGTGCTCTGTTAATCAGTCAAGCCATTTTGAGGCATTGACGAAGTTCAATATGTGTATTCCTGAAATATTAGAAATATCTTCTAGATTGTCAAAGAAGTAGCTACCAAGCCATTTCCTTCTCTGGTGGCTTAGTGACGGGCAATG
The DNA here is from genome assembly GCA_963931855.1 of Philhelius festivus. Taxonomy (NCBI): domain Eukaryota; kingdom Metazoa; phylum Arthropoda; class Insecta; order Diptera; family Syrphidae; genus Philhelius; species Philhelius festivus. The sequence goes on along the minus strand of OZ007555.1, from coordinate 225,893,749 downwards.
ACAGAGAAAGTGTGATGTGTCTTCATGTACCTCTTCATCACCACATCCTCTGCATAGGTCATCTGTACTTAGTTTCATTTTAAATTTATGATATTTTAGTAAATTATGTCCGGTGATTATGCTCGTAAGAGAGCGAAGGGACTTCCAACTAAGTTGCATAATTTTGTCAGTCCTCTGCTTGTTAAAGCAAGGCCATACTTTCCTAGTGGTATCACAGATGTCAAGTAGACTCCACCTTTCATTGGATTTCTTTAGGATTAAATCTGAAATTTTCTGTTTAATGTTGCAGAGTGGGATACTTACCATCTGTCTTGCCAACTCATCGGCATTTTCATTACGTGGTATGCCGCTGTGTCCCGGTACCCAGCAGAGTCTAATATTGTGCTGCGTGCCAAGAACCTTAAGCTCTTCGCGACAGCAAGAGACAAGCTTCGATTTTATCACAGTGGTAGAAATCGCTTTTATTGCCGCTTGGCTGTCAATGTAAAAGGTGATATCAGCCTGTGATATCGCCATCATTGATACCTGTCTAGCAGCTGTTGTCTCTGCCAGGACCTCCGCTTGGAAAACACCGCTATGATCTGGGAGCCTAAGTGGGTTGTTTAGCTAAAGAGGTTCTGAGAAAAAGCCTGCACCAACAGCTGTGTCCATTTTGGAGCCATCAGTATATATTCCTATTGCTGATTCACTGGCGTAGGGTTGGTTGTTCAGCCATTCTTCTCTGCTTGGAAAGGCAGTTTGGAATGGTTTATAAAAGTCAAGTTCGGGTGTTGTATAATCTGTACTGATACTATCACCCAAATATTTCTGAAGAATTTGAGCATGTCCTGTTGCACTGTTTTTCCAGGTATTAGTCTGGCTTAGCCTTAAAGCGCTATATGCTGCGGATTCTTGTACTAAAGGGTCTAGGGGTTTCAGGTTGAGTATCGCCTCTAACCCTGCTGTTGGTGTGGATCTCATGGTACCCGTAATTCCAATGCACGCAAGTCTCTGTACTTTTGTCAGAGTTTTGAGGTTCGTGCCTCTTTTCCGTTGCACTCTACCATACCAAATTACCATGAGTTAGTATTGGTCTGATGATCGTATCGCCAAATACATCCACCTGATAATTTTTGGGCTAGGTCCCCAGGATTTCCCAAAGATTATGTTACAGGAGTTGAATGCAATTATTCCTTTTTTACTCTTTCCTTAGTGTTAAGACTCCAGTTTAATTTCCTATCTAGAATCACGCCAAGATATTTTGCATGATCTGAAATCTTCAGTGGAGTGCCTTCAATTGAAGGTATTCTGAAGTTTGGTATTTTCCTCTTATTTGTAAAAAGGACTAATTCTGTTTTTGACGGGTTAACCATCAGACCGCACTTTCTAGTCCATCTACCAATCTTAGAAAGGGCGTATTCGATCTGTTCGCTGATAGTGGGTAAGAATTTACCTGTCGCTAATAACGCAAAGTCATCAGCATAGGCTACTACCTTTTTATCTACTCTTACGAGGGACTTCCCGCCGCGCTGTTTAACGTAACGCCTGACGTGATTTTGTTTTTTCTTCCGCACTTCTGTTCTCGTCATCAAAGTGACAAACTGACTGTGTTAATTGTTAGAACTGTGTTTAATGAGTCAGTTTACTAATGAGTAAGTGATAACTTAAAAGTTATGTCTAAATAAGAAACATTTGTTAATTAATACAAGATTTCTTGCTTTTACTTGGTAAGTAAAAATATTTCTAAATCATGTTTTTCTTCTTTATGGTATTTTTAGGTTTATGTACAAAAAAAATGAAAAACGAAACCCTTATATGATCACTCGTCCGCCCTCACTCGTGCGCCCGTCTGTCTGTCACAGCTAATTTGCTCCGAAACTACTGGACCAAATTAGGTGAAATTTGATAGGATGGTGTAATTATGAGCAAAAAAAACAGTTGTGCAAAGTATTTTTTTAATCAGAGTCATTTTAATTAGGTTTGCTAATGTCACTGTGTCATATATCAATAGAAAGAGACATATAGCAAAAAATACAAATTTTTAATGGATTTGCAAAATAATAACATGGAAAACATAGATTTGGAAAGTGCGCGTCATAGTATTGACTATTACCCAGAAGACGTAGACGAGCATTTATTGATGAGTGCATTCAATTCAAACCGTACTTACTCCAATCTAAGCCAGAATCGTACACCTCTTCCAGTGATATTTTTAAGCTCATGTATGAAAATAAACTTATTAACGTGTTCCCTAACTGCTATACCATTTTAAAGATTTTTTTAACTTTGCCAATTACTAGCTTTGAAGCAGAGCGCTCTTTCTCCAAGATGTCCTATGTAGAAAATAAATACAGGACAACAATGTCGAACTATCGACTAAATAATTTATCACTTCTTTCGATAAATTGTGATCTAACAAAACACTTGCAATGTGATGACCAAATTAAGGAATTTTCAGCACAGAAATGCAGAAAGGTTGATTTATAAATTATAATTTATATAACATCTCATACACATAATCTGTCAATTTCATTTACTAATTCATAATAAATAAATAACATGTTTTTATTGTTTTTTTATATTCTTATATATATCACTATTTCGTTTTCACTCTCACCCAAAGGTTGCCTAGAAGAGATTGCTACCACACCAATAAGGTCGCCGTTTGCACAACTAATGCTTGCGTAGATTTAAGTAACATTTATGTTTTTTTTGTGCAATAAAGAATATAAAATAATAATATATCACTATAGACACAGTTTTTTGACATGGCTATTAGTTGAGTACTTAGGTAGGCCACTAAATAGTTTCAGCCCAGGGCCCCACAAATTCACGATCCGCCTCTGTTTGTGGGAACTTCCTGTGCTATTAGTTCAACATGGGGCTGGATCGATTTAAATGATAAGATTATATACTTCCAGCGTGTCATCAACTACGAGTATACAAATCCTAATGGAGTCTCCAGAAAAGTTCAGTTCCCTGAAAATGTAAGATCTAATCAAATCTCCGTATTCTTCAATTTTTACATAAATCATAAATGTATTTTTGTTTATAACGAGTGATTTTTTAAGAGCTTTCGGAAATTAACAAAAAAAAACCCATACAATTCAGAAACATGCATGAAATCTTTATTTGCATCGATAGTACGGTCGATATAATTTAATGTTTGAAGATCATTTCATGCAAATATTGGCCGCGGTTGCGCCTCAAACGGTCCATCCGCTTAGTCAAATTTTGGCATACTATTGAATGCTTCAATGTTGGCCTTGGCTTCCAGTTCCTCAATCGAAGCGGGCTTGTCGCTAAGCCTTAACATAGCCCCACAAAAAATAGTCTAGAGGCGTTAAATAGAACGATTTAGGCGGCCAATTGACCGGCCCCAAACGTGAAATAAACTGTTCACCGAACTCGCCTCTCAATTGGTCCATTGTTACACGTTCTGTGTGGCATGTGGTACCGTCTTGTTGAAACCAAATGTCATGCAAGTCAAGCACTTCCATTTTGCACAAAAAAAAGTTTGTTATCATCTCACGGTAGCGATCACCATTCACAGTAACGTTGCGATTCGTATCATCTTTAAATGATTCCGCCAGGCGATAATCCGCACCAAACGGTGACTTTTTCTGGATGCATCGGTAGTTCTTGCAATACTTTTGGCTACTCTTCGCTCCAAATACAGCAGTTTTGCTTTTTTACGTATCAATTCAACCAGAAATGAGCTTCGTCGCTGAACACAATTTTTCGATAAAAAAGTGGATCTTCGGCCAACTTTTCAAGAGCCCATTCAACAAAAATTTGGCGTTGTGGTAGGTCGTTCGGTTTCAATTCTTGTACCAGCTGTATTTTTAAAGGCTTCACACCTAAATCCTTCCGCAAAATGGAAAGTGTAAGTGCAAAGTGGAGTAACGGAGACCCAATTGCTGGGAACGGCCGATTCAGCTGCGATATTTTCCTCAGTTCGCACTCTACATAAGCGTGTTAGTGGTTTATAGTCCAACAATGTAAATAAATTTGGTGCGAAATTTAGTCACAATAGCCCGAATAGCCGCCTCAGTAGATCGATTAAACTGACCATAAAATGGAAGAAGCACGCATTTTGATAATAAAACTAAATAATTTTCAAGTGTTGTTCGTTTGTAAGACGATTCATGGTTAAATTATAGACCAAACTGAAGATGTTTGACAGTGACATACTCGTAAAACACGAAACGTGCGTGAGCGGTCAAAACCAGTGTTGCCTTTATGCAAAATCTTATTTATATCGAAGACGGCTCTAATGATTTTGATAAAAAAAAAATTGGTGTGGTATTATAGGCATGGACTACAATTTGGTTCCGTTTCCAACTGTTTGAACTGTTAAAGTAAACTCAGAGTGGCAACACTCAAACATATACTTTCTCTCTATAATTATTGCCATCTTTCTAGCTTGTTTCAAGAAGGTCTCCACGCGCTTCATTTCTAATATCAACATTCTGATAAGTTATTTTTTTTCGATTAAATTACTAATTTTTTATTGAAATGATAAAATCAGTAAGAGTCACGAATCAATTATAATTATTCAATCAAAACAAATTATTGTTTACTAAATTTCTTCGAACCTCCACTACCTATCTCACCTATTTTGATATTGCATGATTCATTTATGTAGATAGGTTTGTTTTCTTTTCTTCAGCACTTATATCTGATTAATCAAAAGTATATTTTTCATATCTTTTCTGTGTTTCGAATCTTGATTTTGAAATGATTTCGGGGAATTTCGATAAAAATTTCTCAAAGAAAATAATTAAAATCTACTTTTAATTTGTCACTGTGCTCTCAAGAGTTACTCATACTGATAAGATAAGACTTTGAATAAGTCTTGGATGGTTAGGGGGTACATACTTATATAAATAGTTTGTACACCTGTGGCATTTTATCAGTCGATAGAGCTAAAGTCATTGAAATCATGAAGAACGTTGGTGTTATTATTTTTACTGTCTTAATAGCTTTTGCTGCTACTTCATATGCCATAAGCTCATCATGGGGCAGGATCGGTTCCAAGGATAAGATTATTTTCTCTCAGCGTGTCTTCAACTATACATATCCTTATGGTTTGTCCAGAAATGTCCAGTTCCCTGAATATGTAAGTGTAACTTAAGCCTCCATGTTTTTCAAATTTCATAATGTATCATTTATTATTTGTGTTTTGTAGAGGAAAACCAACAAAATAACAATCACCGCAGTTCAAGCACTTGACAATTCGCCAAACAAGACAAACAGCCACCCAACTCTGTTTGCTGGAGGTCCTGGCTATAAATATCTGACAATGAATTTCCAGGCTGGAGCTCGAGGTAACTTGGAATACCAATTGGTCATTTACGGAAAGAAGTAGAAAACTAAACGAATAAAAGCTTCCCAGCAGTGAAAGTTGAAAATTATTTTTTTTTTATATAAAATCGAAGGAATTGTTCGAAGAGTAAAGCAAAAATAGTTTAGAAATGCTCGAGTCCTTAAACGGAATTGGATAATTCGATTAAAGGGCTGTTCAGTGAAAGAATACTCCGATCAAAGAAATGAGCAGGTATTTACGAAAATGTTTTCAATTTTGTTTGCTCTCTCAGACCTTATATACACAATTTCATAAACAGTGGAAAGTCAGCATATTGACAATCAATAATTCAATAATTCTAAGGAAAAAAATCACTGCCATGAACAAATTGCAAATTGGTCTAAATGCTTAGACATTTTAAATTATCAAGAGACTGCTACGTGCCAGCAGCAAGTGATAAGTTATAAAAAAAAAGTCTTTGACTCAAGGCGTGTCAACAGTGTGACAATTAAAAAAGGTATCTTCGGGTTTAAATGTCAAAGTGACATACATATATGTTCTGTTCAGTTTAACGCCGCACCTCCATTAGCAATATTTATTTCTGACATTATGTCAGACACTATATCTGAAGTTTATATTTCTTTAATACCGTGGGCAAATTATGTCGTGATTATTCATTCTTCGCCATGATCTCACCAAGTAAATCACGTCGTTTGAATTTAGCGATAAGCGCATTGGAAAAGCTGGAAGAGGCAAAACGGGAAGAATACAAAAGGAAGCACAGGTTTTGGGTCAATGCATTTTTGAACAAAAGAGATTGCACGACCTTGAAGAACATTTGCTCCAAGACATAATTGAGTAGTCCCACAAGCATGGAAGGTCTCTGAATGCCCTAATTAATTTAAAAATATTAATCAAAAACTTACTATATTCAATGTTTAATTCTTTTAATGTTAATTTTAGCCTGCAAGCAACCAAACAACATTGTATGTACTCCAATAAACAGTAAATGGTAGAAAAATAAGTCTCAAATTACATCTTGGCTTAATTTCTATACGAAGTGAAAACATAACATGAGTTTGTCAATGAAATGAAGGAATGTTACGTGAAAATGTGGGAATTTGTGTCAAGACTCGACGTCTTGTGAGAAATTTATGTCTAGTGAAGTTGGGGTGTCGCGAAACGTCAAAATTTATATCTGCATTTATTTCTTCTACGAAGACAAGAAATAAATACACAAAATTATGTCTAAAAATAACAAAAATCGAGACATAAGGGGTCTCCACAAGAAGTATTGGCTACATGACACATTTCTTGCAATCATTTATTTCAAGTGGAGGCTCAGTGTAAAGTGCGGCAAGTGTTAGAGTGTGACGGTATATAAATAATAAAGTGTGACAGTATAACAGAAGAGAATGTCAATGGAACAGTGTGACCGTTTGACCATGTGCGATTGTGAGAGTTTGGATGGAAGTTTTATAGCACAACAGTTTGAGTATGTCACAGTATAACAGATTGAGCAAGTCAATACACTGTGACATGGTTCCTATTGTGAAAGTAGAACAACAGAGTATGAGTTGTGAAAATGTGACAGGGTGAAAGTTTGACAATGAAGCAACAAGCCAGTTTTAAAGGGTCTTAGTGACAGTGACTGTAGAACAGTGTGAAAGTATGACACAATGAATTTTTAACAGAACGACACTCTGTCACACTGAAATCTTCGACACTCCCATGTTTTCACACTGTTAGACGTTGCAACTCTTTCTCTGGCAAGCTGTTACTTTGTCACACTATTAACAAAGGTTTTACGAAACATTTATATTTTTTAAATTGCAAACGAAAATTTTGCAATAGCTAATTTTAAAATACAAAGTTTCAAATCTTGAAAATTGCTTATAAGGCTGGTTTGTTTGCGAGAGACACTAGTGATACAAATTTGGTTATTTTATTCTTAAATACTTCTTCACTGTTTACTTCTAAAGGCTACATAAGCTAAAATAGCAGTTTTCTCCCTATTTTGTTCTGAGTGGATAACAGGGTGTTTACAAGTTAAATGCCAATAATTCTTCCGAGTTTTCACATAGAGATATATCGTATGGAAGAGAGGATTTATTTCCCCAGGCTTATGCAAGATGTTCCATATTCTAGAACACTGGCTTCAAACTGATCACAAATAAATAAAATACTGATATTGATTCATTTCAAAAAATAATTTGGAACCCAAATGTAGACCGTGCCCATAATAGCAATTACATTTTATTTTTACTTGCGACTTATAGGTACTATAAGGCAAGTTATGCATTCGTAAGAAACATCGAACTCGAGATTTTGATCAAAGTTGACATTACGATGATAGCGAAGCCCAAAACAGTGGGTCTCGCAATTCTGTCTGTCTGTCTGTCTGTCTGTCGGTTCGACTACAGCCTAAACGGCTTGGCCGATTTCCTTCAAACTTGGTAGATATGGGTTTTAATTTTTTTCCCCCGGATGTTTTTTTCTCTTTTTTTTTATGACCAAAAATAACGGTACCTGCCATACAACTTTTTTTCGAAATTTTATAAATATTTTTTTTTCTCAAAAACTGCCCCACAGATTTTCTTAGTAAAAATTCAAAAAATTTCATTGAGTTAAAGCTAAGTAATGGTTGAAAAAAATTTTCCAAAAAATTGTTATTTTTGGTACCCCCCATTTTTTTGGTTTTTGATTTTCTCAAAAACGGTGCAATGGATTTTGATCATTTTTTTTTCTGCTAAAGGTCCCCAATAGTTTGAATATTATTGTGAATTAAAATTTTCCAAAAATATTTTTTTGGATTTTAAAAATAAATTCAAAATTTAAAAAAAAAATCAAAATTTTTTTTTGAAAACTCAATATTTCGAAAACCCCATGCTCGATTTTCTTAAAACTTGATAAAGAAAAGTTTTTTAATATAATCTACAAGATATGAGAAAAAGAAATTTATTTTATCTAAAAATAACGGTACCCTCCATACAAATGCTAAAAAATGGTTTTCGAAAATCGTATTTTTCTCGAAAACGCTTCGGAGTATTTGGCTTATATTTTTTTTCGTTCGATTAATTTTTAAGATCTACAATCTAATAAAAAAAATTGAAAACAAGATATTACTGACTGTATACCTTCCATAGAACATTGTATTTCAAAACTTTAAGAAAAATATTTTTTTTGAATTTTGAAAAAAAAATCTATTTTTTTTTTGGAAAATTCAATATCTCGAAAACAGCTCAATATTTATTTTTTGTAAATTTAATTTTTATTCGAACAATAATAAAACCTTTGAATTTTTTCTTAAAAATGTTGTAAAATTTTTTTACATAAAAGCTTATTTTTTTAAGAATCCACTACAATGACTTATAATTTTTGTTCTTGGACAAACATTATATTTGATTGAATCACATGCCATCCTACTCTTACCTCCAATTACTAAAGAAGTTGTTTTAGTCATTTAAAAAATTAATTTTATGCTTGTGAACAGTTTTTCTCTATAATAACATTAATTTTTGAAATTCTTAGACTATTACATAGGAGCAAGTTCGTGCGACCCAGTCGTGCATTTTATTTTTATTATCAAAATCGTTAGAGTCGTTTTTGAGATACAAAAACAATACACAAGATACAAGAGAAATTTCAATTGCTCTTCTAGGAAATCACCAAGGAACCTTAAATACAAAGTTTGAGGAAAATCCCTTCAGGGGCTTAGGCTGTACGGTAGGCTTGTGGCGACCATCTGTCAAATCTGTTGTTTATTATTCAGTTACTGATGCCAACTCACCATCGCAAGTTACACGAACGTGGTCCTTCACAGTTACTCTTCAACATTTTGATAGCCAAACTTAAGACAACCGGTTTGGTAACTAAGCAGCCAACATTCTTACGTCAAAGGAACGCAAGTGTGTTCGAAAACATCGTCACGGTGCGTTCAAGAGTACAGTTTAAACAGTTTAAACTTGAGGCTGTCGATTCCTCGCCGTGCACAAAAACTCGGCCTTTCGGGGAATTCAAGTTGTAAAATTTTCCGTCGGTACTTTCACCTACACTTGTACAAAATCCAACTATTTTTGAATGGCTCTGTGAACAATCAAAATTGCAATATATGGGAACACACCAAACCACATACGGTTAATGAAGTAAAAATGCATTCTCAAAAAGTTAAAAGTTTGGTGTGAATTTTAGGCCAGCGCCGCGCGGTAGAGTCGTCATTGGTCTATACTTTTTCGAAAAGGATATTGGTGAGGCGGTCCCCGTCGTCAGTCGAGAGCGCTACAAAACGATGATAACCAATTTCTTATGGCCTAAATTGAACCATTTTAACCCACGACATGTAGTTCCAGCTGGATGGCCCTACGTCGACACAGCGAACGTCACGATTAACATTCTGCATGAACTACGAGTATTTGAGGCTTAAGTTATTTCTCGCAAAGGTGATGTATTTGTGTCATGCAATTGTCCCCGCAAGACTTTTGCAAGTCTATGCGAATAAACCATAATCAACCGATGCCCTTAAGGTCAATATAACACAGGTCATCCAACCTTCAAATTCAGCCGGAAGAATCATTGAATATATCGATACCTTCCCGTAAGAATGTATTAAGCGACACTTTTTTCGAAAATGACTTTTTGATGTGGAACTATACTAGAAGTTAAGCGCCACATTTTGGCCTGGGTTTCACAGCCCTATCATGTATGCAAAAGAAACTAGAGAGAAAATAAAATTGTTGCAACCGCCAAGTTTTCTCACTTGAATAATGTTGCTCCCTGAAATTTGTATTATCCGCCAGTAAAATTATGCTAAGCGACATTTTTAAAAATATTATTGTCTTAAGCAACCAAACATCCACAAAAAAAATTTGTTAGATGTCGCTTAGTTTAACCGAAATTTTCGCTTAGCACACTCATCCAAATAAAACTTGATCCATTTTTGTCGCTTATAATACTCCAGATATGGTTGTCATTGCTTTTAAATATTTTTCAATACGAGTACTACTACTTTTTTCCCATTTTTTTGTTTTTTTTTTTTTTGTTGTTGTCATCGTAAGCGCCATTTAACATTGTATCAAGCGCCAATGCTTTGACCACGAAAATGTACTAAGCGACAAAAACTTCTTATCTGATTAAAATTTCGATTTTGCAATGATGTCAAGTTTTGTATTTTAAAAATCCCTCTCCAAATCTGTTTCTTCCAATAAAATACACAAAAAAATAACTAAATGAGACGTTTTTTTCGTTTCCTGAACAATTTTAAAAATGTCGCTTAATACATTCTTACGGGAAGGTATCGATATGTAGAACCACTTTAATCCGTGCCACCATAAGATTCCAAGGCGGGCATTTCAACAATGTGATATTTCATTCCTAATAGAGTACCTCTACCCACCCTTATTAAAAATATTTTATATTAGATAATGTACCTTTAAAGATACCAACTAATAAGGAATAAATAATTCATCCAATATGTACTTCCAAGTATCTTCTATCTCATTTTTTAATAATTTGGTATACCTACATTTTAAGTAGTTTTTTTAGAAACAGAAATCCCGCTTCCATAAAATTTTTCCTAGTACGTCAAGCAATCACTATACCTACAGCATTGAAAATTAGTAAAAGTTATAAATTTAAAGGGAAAAATAAAATTGAAGGATTAAGAAAAATTCCATATGAATACTTCGAGTAGCTATGTTCCAAAAAGTTTACATGACATTTTTTTTAGTTCTTCTTGAAATTACTTTTATGAAAATGTTGAACCAGTTTTCCCCCAGCCATTATCCATCAGAATAGAAATTTTTTCTTTCTGTTGCATTACTTTGTTCTTACCTCACCCAGAACAAATTTTTAAAACACATTTTTCATTGGTCATGTTCGAAACGTATCTCGCAGTCAAAAAACGCCAAAAAAAAAAATTAAATAAAACCGACTTATGTCTCAAATTTGTATTTTTCAAATAAAGAAACCTGTTAACATTTATTTGTAAAGAATTAAAAATGAACAAAGAGAGAGATGAGAGACAGCAAAGCATCGCAAGGACCACACAAAAAGTTGAGTGAAAAAAACTAGAGTGAATCAAAAAATCTACTTAAACATTTGAGTATTTGATCAATGGAGTTCATTTTGGGGATGAAATACAAACACACAACAAAATATCCCCTCAAAGTGACAACAGAGAGATGCTGTGAAATTCTTTCAACAGAATCAGATGGGGAAAACTATATACAAATTCAAAAATACTTATACGAGTATAAGTTTAGGGAGCTTTTCTCCATCAACATCAAATGCTCATTTTGAAAGAAGAATTTCCTCCACCACAAAATAGCAGAGTATCTCAAGTATATAGAAAATAAATACTCAAATGCTGAGAGAAGAGATATTTAAATTTTCATAAATAAAACAAAAATAAGAGGAGCCCCAATCGAGTAGCTTTTTCGGTACTATTATCTGAGTTCACATTGACACATTAGTAGAATTTCGTATGTTTTCAAAGAACCATTGAATAAATAAGCGGAAATCGTATAAAGTAAAAAAAATTAAGTATAGATCTTACATCCGAATTGAATTTTTTTGATGCTTAAAATTATTATTGTATTTGCACTCAAGTAATTTTTTTTGTTTATTTTGGAAAGTGTTCAATCAAAAATTGCTTTTAAGAAAACATCAACACAAGTGGTATCATTACATCTCTATAAAACAGTGTTTGTGTTTTTAGTTTTTAGTTTATCAAAGCAAATTGAAAATAAAAATAAAAAAAATTATTTTTTGCATTTGTTTATCTTTCAATTTGAAAAAAAAAAAATTGAAATTGGATTTTAACACTGACCTAGTTTTGAATTTAAAAAATGATTTTATTAAAATAAAAACCAAGAAACAAATTTTCATACAGTTTAAAACATTTATAAGAAATATAACTAAAAATAAATAATAAAAAACAAATCCGTTGTATCCAAAGAAAAATAAAAAACGAAAATCTTTTCTATTAAAAACTGAGGAAAGTATTGAATTTAAAAAAAAAAATAAAAAATGAAATACAAAATATTTACAATAAATTGTTCTTATTTGTATAAGATATACATATATGTATTTTAAATATTGTTAAAATTATTTCATTGTGAATAAAATAAATGAATAAAATAAGGGTGAAAATATTTCAATGATTATAAAACAATTAGGGTGTGATGAAAAGATTTACATAGTTTTAATTTTCTAAAAGTTTTGTTGTAATATCTTATTTACAAAAAATTAAATTCAAACAAGAAAACGAATTTATTTTTATCAATAAAGCTAATTCAATAATTCGAAATTTTTTGTAGTTTCATTGAAGATGTGAACCAGAATTTTATATGCAAATGCTATATTTTCAAAAACCGAATTTTGAAATCAAAATTCTGTCTCGCTTTCAAGTTCGAAATAAACGAAATTGCATTTGTGTAAAAACTTGAATTTAAAAATTGAATGTTATTAGAGAAATATGTATGTTGATAAGCATAAAATTCATTTTTCCATAAATCCTAAAACAACTTCTTTAAAAGTTATTATATAGATATTTATATCAAGCCATTTAATCCAATGTACAAAAATGTTTCCTACGATGTGGTATAATTGCATTAACTTTTAATTTAAAATGTTCTTTAAAGTAAATATTTTATTCTTTTAAAAATTAAACTAATAAATTATGATTTACATTCTACAATTTCAACATATTTAAGGAGAACTTCGCTCGTAATTGATACGATAGTGCGTTATATATATAGAATCAAGTAGAACTCTTAAAGGACGTTTTGGAACATAATAAAAATGTTCAAAACGCCAATATAACCGTCAATTAGTTTGATGGGCTTAATAGATATCCAGGTCGCCGTGCAATACCCCCAATAAATAATTCATTAGTTTGATGATATAAACAAAACATACTCGTACAATATAAGAACATTTGCTCTTAAGACCAGGCTGATCAATAAGTTTGAGCCGGCTATTATATGGAGGAATATTTAATGGGTTCTGGCGGCCTCAATTCCTAAGAGCAAATTTCAGGAGTCTTTTGAGTTTTTTCAATTCTTATTATTATGGCAGTAGTAATAGGGGTACCACACCTGACAAATTGGGTATAAAAACAGAATGCCATGTTCTTAAGAAAATATAAAGTTTTGTAAGGACAAAAGTTATAAGTCGTTATAACGGTTTCTTCTTTCTTCTTCTTTCAAATAAAAAATACTAACACACGATATTGAACTTCCAAAAAAAAAAGTTTTAATTTTTTTCAAGGATCAAAAAACAAATTAAATTTATTTATAAAAATTTTAATTTACATCCGTTACGCCTATAATAAAAATGGTTTTTTGGGAGGTACCACTAATAACCATTTTTCGGAAATTTAATTTTAAGCTAGGTTTTTTTCTTAAATCTGTGGGACAGTCTTTGAGAATCAAAATATTTTCTTAAATTTCGAAAAGAATTTGTATGACAGGTACCGTTATTTTGTATCTTAAAAAAAAGAAAGAAAACGACGTGTAGCTGGAAACATTATAAAATTCTATGCTTTGCTGTAGTAGAACACCCATCAGGGTTCGGACTAAGGTTTTAAATTTTCGAAGTAAATACCTACGGAAAAAAATTGAAGTAGATCCAAAATTTCCGAAGTAATTTTGGGAAATTAAAAAAAAATCTAAACAAAATTCTAAACAAAAGTTTATTCAGTATTATTTGATTATTTTTCATTAAAAAATAAATAATTAATTGCGTGCAAGTAACTATAAGGTACAAGATATTCTGGCTTAAAATAAGATAAATATAGCTAAGCTATAACACAAACTTTACACTTAAATAGAAATTAAATATACACATAACAGTAAATAAAGACTTCTTAAGAAAAAAATAAAACATTAACATATAAAAGTAAATTCAGGTTTCAAGACTTGTAAAAAATTAGTAATTAAATATAACTACTTCGAAGTAAATTTTCCATTAACTTGTGTATTTATGAATTTTATCAATTCAAAAGATGGCTGATTAATATCTTTACGTTTTTCTGTAAGTGATTTCGAAATCATTAAATTTTCCACGGTGCATACGTTTAAACTATTATTAAACTTGTTTTAAATGTAATATAGAGTGATTAGCGCTGTCTTTAAATATGTTGAGTTTTTGTTTTTCTGTTAAATCAGTGTTTTATTATTTTTTGGGCTTTAGGTCAATTTATATATTAATTAAATTAAATGAAACATTTTGTTTTATTTTTATCAACGAAGTTTCGTCAATGATTATAGACATCATCAACTTTTTATTTTATTAATTAAAACATTTATATTGCACTTTTATAATAAACATTTACAAAGTACTTTACTACACGTCTTGGTAAAAAATGTAGATATTGTGTGATATAAAGTACTGTGTAAATGTTTATTATAAAAGTGCAATATAAATGTTTTAATTAATAAAATAAAAACCTGATGATGTCCATAATCATAGATGAAACGTAGTTAATAAAAATAAAAACAAAATGTTTCATTTAATTTAATTGAAATATAAATTGATTTAAATTTGTTGGTTAAGAATTTTTTCAAAGAAAAGTAGATCCTAAAAAAGAGAAGTAGATTGAATTTTCGTCTCAAAATCGAAGTACATAGATCTACTTCGATCGCAGTAAAGTCCGAACCCTGACATTCATACAAAATAACGAGACCTACTTCTTCCGTCTTCTCTATCATGGTAATGTCAAGTCTGATTAAAATGTTAAGTTCGATATTTCTTCATATATAGACATCACAAGTAAAAATCTACTGATAAGCGTCATTAAACCAATTGAAACATTTGTTTTCTTCGAAAACAACTTTAGGGCAATTGTCGTCGTTAAAGTCAAATTTAAAATTAAATTAAATAGGCTTCTTAAATACATAACGTGCAATTTTTCTAAATTTTCATTTAAACCGAATAAAACCATTTTTCAATAAATTAACATATTAAATTGCACAACTTGGTAGCAAGATCTATTTTCTATGTTTAAGGGAACTAGAAAAATGGATGTAGGTAGGAATTGTTGTTTCAGATTTTGTTCTTAAAATCTTTTAGATAGTGTTAAGACCCCGTTAAATGCTTTATGGAAAAAAATAAACAACTTTTAACCACAAATTATTGTTTTATTCAAATACTTTATACACCTCTGAGCAAAAAATCATTTTTTTTAATTTTACCTGTTTTAGATTTTCCCAAGTATCATAAAATGTATGAGTTTTTGGGTGTAATTATTATTGTGTTTTTTTTATTATTGTAGTGTTCATCAGGTAAAAATAAGAAAATTTTGTGTTTATTACGCATTTTTGAAAAATATTTACCTCAAAATCAAAATTTTGCTCGGTCAAGAAAAATTAAACACCATTTAAAATTGAATATCTGGTAACCCTAAAAACATATCAGCTCAGTTGAAACGTAGTTTTAAAGGTTAGTATTTCGACTAAAAAACAAAATGAGGTGCCTGCCATTAGTATTGACAGAGAAATTGTCCTTAAGATGGGTCAGGGTACACCAAAGTTAGCCTTTTTTTAAATCGTCAAAAAGTGATGTCAAAGTTGAAAATCAGACTTTACTGTAGAACAATTTTTTTCTTAGAATATGACTAAGAATCACATCCCAAAGTATGGCACCCGAATTACCGGACACCCTGTATATAAACCTTGCATATCGAAAATTGAAAAAAAAAAATCTTAATTTTTTTAGTTTATATTTTTGTTCTTAATAAAAACTTTAAATTGGAGTGCCAAATTTTTGTTTTAATTTTCAATTTGAGAAAATAATTTTTGACAGAACCTCACTCCAACGATTTTATTTTCTGTCATACACCCCTGTTCTGATTTTCGTTTACGAAAGTAATACTTTCGTTTTCATTTCGGCTCGATTTTGTCTGGAGAATTTGAATTCGTAAATCTAAAAATGTATGTAAGTATTTTTAAAAATATATCTTTAAAAACTATTGTTTTGTCTTTTATGAAGGTGGAGACACATGTGTAACAGAAAATCTGTCTGAATGTCGATAAGAACGTCGTTTTCAAATCCGTACGAAAATCAATTTCGGTAACGAAAATCAGAGCAGGGGTGATAAATTCATATTTCTAGCTCAAATTATGAAAACTAGCCGACCCAGTTCTCGAAATTCGAGTGCCAATTTATTTATTTAATTCATTATCATTCAATAAAAGACAGAGAATTCATGATTTTTTTAAATTGTTGAATGCAATGATAAGTATCTACTAAGCACTCAATCCTGGAGTCCAAAGGAAAACAGTTAATGGCAAACACAATTTCGAACCTATACACATTTCTGACACATTGCAGATGTTGGACACGTTGCAGATTGATTGTTGATGTTGTAGGCCGCAAAAACAATTGTTTGGTTGAACTGATGTTATTTGATGTATCAGAATCCGGAATGTTTAATGTGGATTTTTGGACGTTTCTTAATCCATCGACATCGTAGCCATTCTTTGGTGGAATTTGACAGTTTATGACTTGACGAATAGAGGACGAATTCAGTTATGACGTACAAAGTGTATTTCGTACAAAATATCAGCCGAAAGCCCTAAAATTGCTCTTTTCCGGAGCAAAAAATAAAAAACCGTTTTTTTGGATATTTATAGACGTTTTTCAATCCATCGATATCGTAGCCATCCTTTGATGGAATTCGACAGTTTATGACTTGACGAATAAAGGACGAATCCAGTTATAACGTACATAGTGTATTTCGTACCAAATGTCAGCCGAAAGTCCTAAAATTGCTCTTTTCCGGAGTAACAAATAAAATACCTTTTTTTTTGCATATTTATAGACGTTTTTTAATCCATCGAAATCTTAGCCATCCTTTGATGGAATTTGACAGTTTATGACTTGACAAATAGATAATTCAGCTTTGACGTACAAAGTGTATTTCGTACAAAATGTCAGCCGAAAACTTTTTTGACACTTTGTAATCCAGGTACAAAGTAGGCATCATTCGATGTTATTTGGCAATTTATGGCTTACAATAATAGAATATTTTGTGAGAACTATCAAAGCCATAAGGCAATCTTATCATCGAAATCGAAATTAAAATCGAATAGGAACAGTATTGAATCATTTCAGTGAAATAAAAATGATCGAATGATCGGTTTGTTGAAATGATCGGATCATTTTCGTAATCGATTGTTGAACGATTCAATCATTTAATGAATGATTTACTCAGCCAGGGGGATATTTTATTTTCAGGGAATATTTGAAAACAGTAACGCATAGAATAAAGCTAGAACTATATGCTCTCTTTTTCCAACTCATTTCAAATTTCTAACTTCCATCTCGAAAAACACAAAAAGTAAAAGTTGAAATGGTTCCAAATTTCACTTTTTCACTTTTTGAAAACACCGAGGCTAGGCGCGCACATTCAACTTTTAGTTGTGCAACTGCTTGGTTCGAGCAACTAAGAAGTTTGTGTTTTAACACAAAAAGAGTTCGCTATTTTGTGTAACATATAATTATATGCACCTGCGCGGACATTCAACCAAATAGTTCATCTGTTTTCTATAAACAACCAAACAGATGTGCAACTAAAAATTGAATGTGCGCGCCTAGCCTAACACAGAAATTGCCTGATAGATGTAGTTAATACTTTAAGACTTAACTACATTCAACTTCAAAGAGTGAAAAGTGAACAAAATGTGCTGTATTCTTCCAAACAAAACAAAAGCAAAACTTAAAATGGTTCTAACTTTTACTAAACTTAAACTGTATGACAGTATAGTGTAAATGTATGCTCTATTCAGCAACAGATGTCGGTAGTCGATTTGACATTTCTAATTGTTTTTGTTTTCCGGGCATTTTTTTGCAATTTTTATTTATTGTTTTAAACAATTTCTGTGTAGTATATTTAAATAATTTTTGCATTCTGCACATCTATGCAAAAAATGCTTTCGTTTGATATGTAATTTATGCCCCTTCGGTTTTTGTGGGCCGCAAAAATTATACCACAAAAAACATGTTTGCCGTTTTATTATATGATGTTTCTTCATTTATTCTTTAACTGCAATTAGATCCACGAATATTATAACCAGATCAATAGACCGATAGACATAATTTCCGTTTGACACGTATTCATAATTTGAGGCGAAAAAAGTTCTTCTGGACCGCATTCGTTTAACTTTGTCTATTTCACGAATTATGACTACCCTTACAATATATTGTGATGGTGTCACACATTGCAAGCGTTTAGGTAAAATGGGTAGAGTTACTCGTAAATAGGAGATGCCGAAGCACATTGGCCTTAAAAGTTTGTACATCATAATGACAAAATCGAAAATAATAAAGTATTCAATATTCGTGTTGTGCAACTACAAAAAGAACCTCTACCAAGGGCTTATTGGGATAGCCTTATAATGTTAAACACAGCACATGGTAGATGAGAGGGGTACAAAATTTGACATTTAGCATTTTCGGCGACCTCGAGAAGGTGATGGTCATTTCAACGAAGATCGTCGTTGACACACATACCGACTACTGAGAGCTTTTCGGTTTCATTCGAGGACAATGGCATAAGGAAAAAGGAATGGCATTTTAGAAGAATAAATGTTTCCGCCGCAATGGCGTGTACTATAAGTTTTATAAAAAGAGCCCATATTGAAAGAAATTTTAATTCTAACTTACATTTTTGGGGCTTTTTATTTATTTAAAAAAAAATCGTAATCCTTTGGCCTTATGACATTTTTCGATTTGGGTTATTAAACTTTTGACCGACAAAATCATTACAAATTCGTTGAACATACATTCTCTCCGATTTGACAATATAGGTACTTGATTTAAAGGTGATTATATGCAAACATAAATTATTAACTAATTCAAAACAGAATAACGAAATATTCAGACGACTATTTTCTAGCAAGATAATACTCATCAATTCATTTCATACCTATAAATCAATTAAGTAAAATTGATAAGGTAATACAGACGAAAGAAAATTATGAAAGGAAAGGAGAAAATGCAGATACCGTGATCCACTTTTATAGAAATAAATTATCCTTCATTTCAAAAAAGATATAAGTATACGAGGATTTCTCAAATCCCAGCTATGCAAAACCACCAGCCAATACCATAATGCGTAGTTAAAAACATAAGACTTTTCTTCTTCAATTTTCTTAAAAGAAAAGCTTTAGAAAAGTTTCTTTTATCGAAGCACACCTACCTACGCTTTTTCATTTTTCCTTTTCCTAAAGTTTGGAAAGTTGGAAGGTGCCTCCGTTATGCGCTGTGCGCATAAACTTTTTTATATTCACAAATTTTCCCCATTCCCCAGAAAAATATTTACTTTCGAATAAAATTGCAAAGGTAAAAGAAGACTCCACCTTTTCAGGTGCTGGAAACAGGTACCTACACACCTTTTTATTTACAAGT
This sequence comes from Philhelius festivus, assembly GCA_963931855.1. NCBI lineage: Eukaryota > Metazoa > Arthropoda > Insecta > Diptera > Syrphidae > Philhelius > Philhelius festivus. The sequence goes on along the minus strand of OZ007555.1, from coordinate 225,874,053 downwards.
TATTATCTACATAGGTAGGTATTTGGAGTTGTATGTAGATATAAAGTGATTCGATGTAGCCAATGGATGGCTATATACGTAAGGTGTACATGTATGTACATGTACATGCTAAGAGGTTTTCTTGTGCGATTTTAGCATGTACCTACATTGTTGAATGTTAAGTACGGGTAATCTTAAATTAATTCAAGGTCTATTGTAACGTATGTTTATAAAGACGTAACATTTTGAAAGAATTTTTAGGAATTTAATCATAAGAAATAGCTATTTAGGAGACTTTTGCAAACGTAGAGTGAAACTTGAAAAGTGATAGAAGAACGAAAATATTTGTTTGCTGTGCAGATTGAGGAACGTATAAAGGAAAAGTATTTGTTAGAGACGGAGAACTATAAATAAGCAACACTGTTTTCTGTGACAGCGGATTTTAAAGTTCTTGGTTGTTTTGAGATAAGTTGGAATTGGAGATTCATCATGAATAGGCTCACTGGGGCCGGAGTAATCTTTGCAAATTGTTCATATTTATTTTAATTTCTATGATGATGATCATAATCGTCCATCAGAGCGATTATTTCGAGAAACTATGGATCAATTCCGCAATACTTGTACTCTAAACGATAATACGCATGCGGTAAGACGTCATCATACTGTGTGCACGTAATATTTGCAGGTCTACGCCAATAAACCAGGAACAATTAAGCACTTGGAAGCTAACATACGAGGCGTTTTTACCAAAATAGACCCCGATTTACTGCGAAGAGTCTGGGCAATTTGGTCCTCCACATTACGCCATTTACGTGACAGCCATGGCATGGCGACCACATGCCCGAAATCATATTCAAACATTACATAACAACATAATGACAAAGAAATATCTTTCAAATAAATCCAATTTCAGGCATATCAAAAACATTTCCCTTTGTTAAAAAGTCCTCCTTTAAGTAAAAAAACACCCTTTACTTATACACAAAATGATCCATCAGATTATTGCATTAACTAGATATTTAAAATCAGATATAATTAAGTTATGAAAAATAAGAAAAATCTGTTTTGGAAATATTCAATTTAAAAAAATTCGGAAATTTATTCCTACCAATTTGTGATACACAGTGTACAGGGTGGGCCATCTAGTGGTTTCTTTTTTGATCATATGTTGTTTTGACACTGACAGCTGTTTCCCGCTCGAAATCTTAATAGAAAGTTAGTATCATACCTCTGCGGAACGAAATGAGTCACTTTACGCTTGACCAACGTTGGGAAATATTGAAATAGTGAGAGCTGTGTAGCCCAAACAGTGGGTTTTTTGAAGTTTTGAAGAATGTGGCTGCTGTAGCCGAGAGTTTGAGACTCAATTCACGAACATCAACTCGCTATCGATCTCAATAGCTCAACATTTCACGCATTTTGATTTGAACGCCTATTTTCGTAAAAGGCTTCAACAATCTTAACGCGCTGCTCAATTGTGTACCTCTCCATGGTTGAATTTGTCAAACACTGAAACAAAGAAGTGTCAAATTAAGTTGGGCAAAAAACTTGACATTAAGGTGTGACTCACAATTGAGGCTATGAGTGCAATAGTGGTGTAACCCACATTTTTTCAAAAATGAGTTTTTCATAAAAATGGATCTCTTAATATATCTATTTTAATACAAAAATAGTTTTATGCGGCTCTATCTACACTCAAAACTAGATGGCACTCAAAAAGGTGTTATTGCATTTTATAATTTGATTATAGTTTGAGTGCAATAGTGGCGTAACCTTCATACTTCGCTTAGAAACTGTTTAGAGTCTACGCCCGCCATGAAATGAATGAAAAGAAATGAAATGAAAAAAAAAACTGAAAGCGCTAGGGGCTGAGGCAAGATTCGGAAATGGCTAAAGTATCTACCGTTACTTTGGTTTTAACTTTTGATCTCATGAAGACCCTTCCAACTCACTATATTAGGTACAAAAAACAACTTTGGATCTTTTGCTTCGGCATACATAATATGGGTACTAAAAAAGTTCACATGTATATTTGGGATGAGTCCACAGCGTCAAGGGGGCTTCAAGAAATAGGATCTTTTCTTATGAATTATTTTAAGAACGTATGAAAGTCTAAAAAAAATTATTATGTATTCTGACCAATGTGGGGCCAAAACAGAAATACATATAAAAATTTCACTGTTGTGCTAATTTTTGGTATCACATCCCGATTTCCCATGTGACCAAGATGTTGTATATAATAGAAAAGATATCTTCGTCCCAGATGATTGTACGAGTATTAACGTCATTTCTTCGGCCAGAAAGAGAAACCCATTTGAAATTGTGAAAATGACTTCATCTGATTTTTTTTCCACAAAATCTCTCGAAGAAAATATCACAAATAGGAAACTGTCCGTTTCAAATTCCAAGGTTGAATGGCTTAAAATTCAGTGGTTGCATTTCGAAAAAAGTAAATCATTTTCAATTTTTTTAGAAATATTCTAATGAAATTGATGTTTTACCCGAAGAGGTAAATGTTAAAAAGAGACAATCCGTTAATATTAAAAAAACTCAACCAGCTTGAACAACCTAATTTCAATTTATACCACCAATCCATCACTTTTTTTTTATAATAATTTAAAAACGTCAACAAGTGTTCCAATCGAAATATTTGACGATTTATCAGACGAGGAGTAAAATCATTAAAAAAAAATATCCATTATTTTCAAAGCAAGGTGTGAGCTCCTTTCCCTAAATGGTACCCCGTATAATGCAAGTTTTAATCAATTCTGTACGCTCTGCAATCTGAAATCGAAAGAAGATTGCTTTCACATTATCAGTATATGCCCCATATTCAGACCGCAAAGGCTAATATTCTTTGGAAAAGAAACTCTATCGATGCAGGAAACTATACAACTTCTAAATGAGTGCGACTGGAAAACCCTAAGCAGTTTTTTAAAAACAGTTTATAAGTAGGTATAGGATGTTATTAATATCAGAATATTTTTGAATCTTTAATCTTTATTTTATGTATTGAAAATTTAATTTAATTAACAAAGTACATGTATAAACATTTGCTAACCAGGCTGACGGCTTAGCCATAGCTCTTAAATTCATATTTTGTAATCTAAACTCAATATCGAAATGTAAATAAATTAATCACTTACTCATTAAAAAACAAGTAAAATTGTACATTTAATTTTTGTTTGTTAAAATATGAACTATGAGAGAAATAAAAAGAAATATAATAAGTTTGGCGTAACCTTTCTTTTTTCTTTATTTTTACAGAAAACCATGATGAATGCAATAGTGGCGTAACCCACCTTGTTTTTTCCAAAATGAAGTTGAATTAAAAAAAACAGCTTGCCCTACAAAATATGCCTTTTTTCAAACCGTTCCACGTTCTTAGATAAATCAAAAATGTCATACGAAAAATACAAAAAATGTTTAAAGAAAACCTGTTTCTTAAATCTGTCGTAGCTCTAAAATGAATTTTATGGGTTACGCCACTATTGCACTGACAGCCTCAATTAACATCGTGCATTATGGTTGGACCACCCTTTTAAATATCTTAAGCACATTTATTGGCACACACGTTACCTCTGAAAGATTCAGTACACATTGTGAATGAAGTATTTATCAAACGGATAAGAGAAACGTATATTTAGTTGCAAGTAAGTATTTCAAAGCAAATTATGATTTACGAGTGTACAGTGAGTCAAAGTTAATTTAGTTCTTTGTCATGAATAATGAACAAATTTAAACAACCTCATTTTCATCCTAATGCTTGTCAATGAAGATATTTGACAAGTGAATCAGGCATAAGACGCCTCAGCCAGACGATTTTCTTAACGAATTGATAGGGTTCCATGAATTCGACTTACTTAGGTAGGTCCTCGTATCTATAACCTCTATACTCTGCAGATATATCTGAGCTCTCCAAATCTTCCCCAGTTGTGCTGAATTCTCTTCAACCTTTTTTCGCTAAGTACTTTTCGGGCGAGTCACTCTTCTGACTGTCTTTGCTTGGCTCGCAATGCACTCGTTACCTTTTCGAAGCTTATGGCAAATCCATTGCCACTTACGTCTACGTAACGTATAATAGAGTCAATGGGTTCTTGTTCCATTTTCACATGATGTTCATAATTGAAGATACGCTAGACAACCCTCAAGATGTTTTTCAGGCATCTTTTCAATAACGTTTTCGCAGTTTTCTGTCACAGCGGATGTGACTTGCTAAGAGATGCACCCATATAGAAGCGATATTTGAGCGAAACTGTCGCAGCTTGGTCTTCAAGTTTATAGATTTGTTTTTCTATGTTTTTGACAGCGTTCAGCAGCCTTTGCTTTCCCTGTTCAACTGCATGCATATAATTTGGTTCCACTACCGGTAGAGACAATATTCCAAAGATATTTAAAACTCTCCACTATCTCTACCAGCTGCTAAGAAGCATCCACTTGGATAGTTGAGATAGATGAGAAAGTTCCAAGGCTGATCCTAATGTATTGATCTCAAATCCCACAATTTCACATTCTCTCTCTACCTTTGTTCTTCCATGATCGTATGGGAGAGTCCACTGAATTTCTCTGTTTCTAGTCGACAAAGCTGCGTGCAGTGTATTGCTTATAATAACCAATAGGAAAAGTGTTGGTGACAGTATTCAGCCTTGCCTAACCCCACATGGATTTCAAACTCCTCTGACAAACCTTCATTTATGCCGATCGTATATAATCTTGATGATGGCAATTAATTTATCTGGGTTGCCCCTCCTGCGTCAAGCAAGCTTAATATACTTACTATTGTGGCCCCTTGTGGGCCACACACAGGGAGATCCAGTGCGGAATCTTGCTTGTTTAGTTTCGAGCTTGTCTCCTAGTTACCGAAGTTCTTTTGGAAAGCCAAGCACTATTTCTTCGTTGCGACCGACCGACTATACTTTCACCAACGGATATGGAAAATTTTCACAACACACTACTGGTTTTCGATTAAGGTGGATTTCGTACTAACGGCCCCCTAATTTTAAGTTAACAATCACCGATGTTGGCTGTTTCATCAAGCATTTTTCAATTTAAAAAAAATTTTAGATACGGTTCCTTCCAAAAAGATTTTAATAGATTTTCTACATGGTGTAAGAAGAACTATCTAGAGCTCAACTTTAGCAAGTGTCAAGCTGCTATAACATACTCGCGTAAGTAGTCTCCACTTTCTCCATCACGTTCATACTTAATAAGGGATAGAGCAGTTACCATAGTTGATTTATTCTATGATATAGGAGTTGTGTATGATTTTTGAATTCACATCAACACTTCTTTTAATAGAACTAACCTATGACTTTTAAAACTTCAAATGTCCCTTCAAAATGGTTGAGAAATTTTCACCGAAATTTTTCCGAATGTGATAACTGATGAGTTTCCTTTTTATTTAAGACAAAAAATTTCATCAAATTTGATGATTCATCGTTCTCATATCAGATATCACCCATTAGATTAGTGAAACCCAGGCAACCTATTCCATGCAGAGACAAAAAAAAAACTTTCTTAAATTTAATGACTTTTAAGGAAATGACTTACAACCAAATCTAGATAAACTCACCTACCCAATTGAATGACAAAACTCCCATTTGATGTCAAATTATTTTCTCTTCCAAAGAACGTTATTCAAACGAAATTCCGGGGAAACCCTAAAAACCAAACCGACACGACATTCTACCAACCAACCGACACGACGACGACCGACGTATGTACGAGTATACCTACGACAAGGTGTAAGGTATCCTGAATTTGAACTCCTCGTTCTGGATGATAAATGATGACTCTGCCCTTACTCCCACCACTCAGCACCAAAAACACATTTCATTTGGGGAATTTGATTCATTTTTCTCAAGATTTATTGTGAAATCGGTTAACCGAGGCTCTTACTTTCACATAATTCTAGGTGTTGAATGTATCTTTGTGGCTTGGCACAACTATTTTGAATGTCATTTATATATTATATATACAAAAATTGTATCCTTTTGGGATACCTTCTATCCGAACTTACTGTATGCGAAATATTTGAAGTCATTAATTTCAATTTTCAATTCGTCGACTAGTACAATTTGGATTGTTTTTTTTTTTTTCAAAAGGATGGAATGTGTGTGAAATGAAGTGGAGGGGCTTTCGCATAAATATTAATATTAGAAATAGTTATGATTTAGTTAACCATATGTGACTTTTAAACTTTGAAACTCATTTTTAAATTATGCCGTCATTCTTATTCAAGGTACGAGTATCACAGAGACATTAGAAAAGTATTTAAGATAATCTACTACTATGTCTTTTGAATTTTGCATACTTTATACAATCAATAAAAAAACGCTGTTACCACCTCTAACACGGTTTTACTAAACAATGAAATATGACCTTTGTCCCGAATTATACTTTTACATTGAAAAAAAAAGAACTTTTCGGGGAATAGTTAAGTGACTTTTATCAACAATCTACTACAATAAGTAAGAAATATTTTCTTTACATTGTATGTCTAACTAAATAAACTATGAACATTTTTTGTTTATTAATGAAATTTTGTTAATTCCTTTAATTCTAGTACATCATCCTCCAAATAGGTCCAGCAATGTCGGGATAATCTTGCTAGCCTCAATTCTAACCACAATTTTACTCTTATCTGGATTCTGGGTCATTGTGGCAATGTGGCATTGATGGGAATACACGGGCGGATGGGCTGGCCAGGCAAGGATCAGCTTTCATAACTCAGTTCCGGAAAGAGTCAACATTCCGCTCGGAGTTATGAAGGGCAATATTCTTTCATAAGAGGCGTTTTTCTTTTTTAGTTCAGAACAGAACCTGAGTTGTCAAAAAATAAATTGTGTTTCTTTTTTAGTTCAGAGTGTTCATAGTTTCGAAAATGTGTTTCTTTTTTCGTTCTGAGCATGTTCTGAGCGTGTTCAGAGTGCGCTCTATGAGCTCAGAAATCAGAATAAAATAACTGAGCAGACAGAGTAAAATGCTTAACACAAGCATTTGACAGATAGAAATTTAAAAAAAATGGCGACAGCTACATAAGTGTTCAGGTGTGTTTCAAAATATACTGAGAGCGCTCATAGCACGCTTGGTTCAGAGAATGTTCGGACCATGCTCGACATGCTCGGACTCTGTTCAGAGCTCTATACTGAACTAAAAAAGAAAAACGCCTAAGGTGGAACCTCTTAACTAATAGATCCCGAGCACTTGATCTGAAATGAAGACCCAGCCAAAACATAGCCAGGATCATAGTTACGTGAAGCGGACACTGGCCAATAGGCTAGGCATTCCTCACAACACTAATTGTCATAGCTATTGAGACTAGCGGGAAAAAGAAACAGTCCTCCAATTCCAAAATTAGAGCACAATCATTAGGAGGGCATTTTTTGACAACATTAACGAACTTGCAGCTCTTCGACGGCCTTCGGTTACTTCTGTGCCATGCCCTCCGCTTGACTCCTTAGAACCCGAGCTATCGAGTTCTTTGACGGAGGATTACTGTGTGGGGGTTCAGATGATCACTCAATCAGAGTGGCTACTGTTACAGCACCAGTCAACAGGATACATTATGTAACTTGGCACAGTAAAGATGGTGTCGTATGAGTGTCATGGCCCATCTGAGGGAGTGATCCAATTTCCGGATAAAATTGTGTAAAATCAAACACACAATAAGAGACAGCAAAACCTACTTGTGGGATATTCGAAAAAAAAAAATGCACGACTGGGTCGCACGAACTTGCTCCTATGTAATAGACTAGGAATTTAAAAATGAATGTTACTAGAGAAAACTGTTCATAAGGATAAATGTTATTTTTTAAGCTCTTTTAGTAGTAAGAGATAGAAACAGAATGTTATGCAAATATGAATTTATATAAGAACAAAAATTATAAGTCGTTGTAGTGGTTTCTTAAAAAAATAAGATTTTATATACAAAAATTTTAAACATTTTTAAGAAAAAATTTTGGTACGCCAATTTAAAGTTTTATTATTGTTGGAATATAAATTAAATTTACAAAAAAAATATTAAGCCGTTTTTGAAATATTGAATTTTCCAAAAAAAAAAATAGATTTTTTTTTTCAAAATTCAGAAAAATATTTTTCTTAAAGTTTTGAAATGCAATGTTTTTTAAACTTTTTGGAAGCATCTCTGTAAAAAAATTCATTAAAATCCCTCATGTCATTAATGATAAATTCAAAATTCGAAAAAATGGTTCTATGGTAGGTACAAGCCTTAATATCTTAATTTCAAAATTTTTTCTATTAAATTATAGATCATAAAAATTAATTGAAACGAAAAAAATTTTATCAAAATTCTAGGCACCTCATTTGTGTGATATTCGCAAAAAATGTTGCTACCTGAGAAAACTTAATTACAAAATTTCTGTGGAATATACTTATTTCTAAAACTACTAGACCTTTTTTCACCAGTTACTGACTAACTGGATTACATATTTTTTTGCGAATATCTCATATTTGGGGTTCCAAGATTCCTGAGTCTTTGAATAGTCTGATTATTATTAGTTCGTTGGCGGTTGGCGCTACAAAACGTGATGCTCCCAGGCCTTATGTAAGATGCAACGTCAACCGGCTTGATCTCAAGTCTTTTTTCTCCAATTTGCTACACCAAGAAGACGGAAATGGCCTTGTAAATGCTAGCTCCATCAAAGATGAGGTCTATCCCGATGTACTGCCCTGGGTGTTTCTGTTTATATAAGTACTTTCATTTCAAGCACAATATTGAAGCAACATTATGGCTGTACGTCACTTTGTCCCATCGTTGGTTTGAAGAGCAGCGATCATTCTTCAATGTCATTCTGATAAGACAATCCAGCTTATCAGGAATAATAAAGCTGAACATGGCACGATACAACTCTTCACTATTTAGACTCTCTTAAGAGGCTTGAAATCGATAAGGATGGTGGTATGTTTCCCCAGTGGTCAAATGTAAAGATTTGCTCGATACAAGAAATTGGTAAGGACCGATTAGGTCATTAGTTTACGGGTTGATAGACTCATATAAAATAGTGGATAGTTTATTCTAGACTAGGGCTTAAAAACTTATACACTATAGATAGCCCAGAGTAGGCGATCAACTTTGCTTTAGATCAGGAAGATAGTACTGAGATTCCAATTCTACGTGCTTAAAAAGATTTTCATGTAGTCCATCGAAAAAAGCAGCTTTGTTCAATGTTATCCTGACAATAGCTAATCTGATCTCATTCTCCAATTGGTTGAAGTAGTTTCTAGAGATGTTTAATATCAGCCAAGTATTTTCTTCTTCTTCCATTAACATCTTTACAGAGCCCTTATGTTGAGTGTTTCACTCTTCTGTAAAAGTTGGCCAATTCTTTTTTGGTATTCAATCTCTTCCTTCTGAGCAACCGATTGTCATCCTCTCTTCGGTCAACGTAAGTCTTGTCGGACGTTCTTGGTTTCTTCTAAAGCCATGACCTGTAGCCCTGTAGGTCTCGGTTGTTTCTTTGATTGCACTTGATACCATTCCATAATTTTCTCGGCGCGACATCAAGTTCTTAGTCTACACTTATATGCCAAACTACTTTGGAAAGAGTTCGCGGTCAACATTCGAAACGCTATTGCCAAAATAACACCGCGAGGCATGCCATCGAATCCGAGGCGGCCAATGAATGATGCGCTATTACGTACATTATGGCATAAATGTTACTTCAAACTTAAGTCAGAATCAATTTTATATAATGGAGGAGACGATACAACCGTGGGTTCTATGAGCAGTAGAAAGATGGATGTAGTCCAGAAAATCAAAACACGTCGTCGTCGCCTAGAATAGCGTGATAACTTCAAACGAATGGAATGCTGCATCAGCTAAGAGTCTCTGAATCTTGGCTTCCTGGTTTGAGACCACAAGGAAGACTGAACCTCCGATTTAAAAGCCAAGCTATTGCGGACACCAGAGCTTTGTTCTAGATGACTGGAAGTAGCTTACTCGGCAGAGTAGAGGATATAAAAGTTTGGGTACAGAGGGCGAGTATCGTGCTTTGTGTGTTACAACTATCGTGTATGTTTTCTCCTATAGATCTCTCTTTTATTTTAGAAAGATAATGGGAAGAAGTTGATTTCTTTGTATTAATTCGAATTAATCAAACATAGTTATCTCGTAAGATGAGGGAAAGGTTTGTGTGAGGTCTGATACCCTAATTTCTAAACAGTTGAAGATTGTTGTGTACAGTGTGCTTATGTCATGGGATCATCTGGTCGGCTTAAAAAGTATGTTTTGCTTTTATTTTGAAGTATTAAGTGGCTAGGTGGAACGGAATATTAGCCATTCACTCCTGCTAACAAACACGCACACAAGAATGTTTGAGAGTTGTTAGTCTCTAGTTTAAGGCTCTCAACGAGCCGTAATGACATCTAATGATATCTATTGTGTCTTCATCTGAATCTGGATGAGCTTGCTCATCTTACAGTTTTTACTACAAATCTATTGCTCTTAGAAATGTTACTATTTGGAGCACCTTCAGAGATTATACTGTCGCATATCCGTTAGGAAGGTAAGTGCTGGTGGACTGCCCCACCGTTATAGAAAGCTTGGTTCTAGGACAAAGATTCCTGCACCAGCCCCTTCGCTAGTTCTCGGTGCATCACTGTACCACTGGTAGTATTTGTTTTGTTTCATAGCTCTAAATTATAATCTTTGATTCTACCATCTCTTCTGATGTCAAGGATGTTCGTTACTGTGGACCTGCTGACTAAGTCTCTTTCCCTGAAACCACTAATTTTGGGGTACCTGCATCGCGCCTGATCAGGAAACTATTGATTGCCTAGAACTTGGACTTGGTCAATAGTGCAACAATCAGTCACGATGAATTCCTTGTTTTATCTCCTCGTGGTGCTCCCCGGGCAACTAATTGCGTAGCTCTTTATACATAAATAGGCCAAAATTGCAAATGCGACAAGGCCGAGCTTTCTAGGATAGGCTACGGAGGTTAGCAATCTTCGCAACTGAAATCAGCTCGCTACCGAAACCAACTCTACGCCTAGGATTAGTAATGATAACACGTTGACGACTTTTGGCTATTGTACACGGACAAAGATTGATTTATGGATGACGGAAAAGAAGGTCCTCAGAATACCAGATTTCTCCAACTAAGAGAATGAATTCATATGGTATAGGATGGACATCTTAGGGATAAGTGAAGTTACATGGTTGGTTGGTCTCGGGAAGCTTAAGTCACGTACCCGTAACACTGTACTATTCTATTCCGGAAAGACACCTGGAAGCACTCGGGAATCTATAGTTGGATTGCTGCTTTCCAAAACAGCTCTCGAGAACTGGCTAGGAATCCATACGAAGATGAAAATTGGCCATAAGTTTCCAAAAGGCGATGGGAGTGGAACCCACTCACACAAGAAGGCAGACTAGTGGGCCGGCCTAAAAGTATTTGGCAAAGAACTGTCGAGCAGGAATCAGCACAACTGAGGAAGAGTTGGAAGAGCTGAAATACATTTCCATAAATCGCACACGATGGCGCGTAGGATTAGTAGAGGCCCTATGTCCCGTAAGGGAAACATCACGGACGTAATAGTTCCTAGGACCTAAGCAAGTAAGTAAGTTATGTTCTTGCCTATCCCATTTCCTTCGTTTGACACTCTCATGATAGCTCCCATTGCCGCAGTCTCGATGATCACTTGCAGAATGCATGGATAGAAGACAACCTTCGCAGCTGCGAGAGCGCAGGTTCTCATTGGTCCCATAATACAAATACAAGCGAGCCTTTGGACTTGGATTCTAGGGTTTTCCTAGCTCTTGATAATTGGGTTCTCTTGTACCCTACAATCGCACCATAGGTACTGACGGGTTACCCATCTGAGGATGTTCTCTTGCAATTCGTTGGGACTTGTATGGCTTTCCCGAGCAGGTAAGTGGAGTTTACTATCTCGTGTAATTTCTAGATATTTTACTTCCCTTTGCGTTTCAATTACTTAATAGGTATGTGGCAGAAGTCTTCTCCTCGTAAATGGTATGATTGTCGACTTGGAAGGGTTTATTGATCATCTTATAGTTATACACCATTTCCGTGTAATTGTTAGTCCTTTTTGGATTATATTGCAGAGATCCTTCAAACTTATCTACGGCTAGGATAGCGATAATATATTACCTTGCCACAACAAGACTCCACAACTTATTGCACCAGCAAAATAAGGAATACATTTTTGGCATAATCCAAACAGCCCTTTCTCGTTAAATATCGCAATGACTTCCACATATTTTTTTTTCTTATCCAATTAATATTTCCACGTTAACAGCTGCGCTAATGTCAAATAAAATTACCTTCGGCACCGCGCACCGTTCCGGCCAGCCGTAGTGAAACCCTTAATATCTGAAAATTATTTCCATCGAATTTGGCGGCGCACATCTCGTTTTAATAGTCCTTCTCCATCTCCACCTCCAAACTAATCCTTTTCCACATCAATAGCTTTCAGGCAAAACGAGGTGTTGCCCACTTTGAAAATGGCCGAAACATCAGACAGCGGTTATTAGTCGTTAGGTGAAATGATTTTCGTATCAATTTGCAATTTGCCCGAAACAACTCCCGCCACGGAGAGTAGCTATTTTTTCTTCAGTTGTTTTGGTATTTCCGTTATAGTCCTTCGGGGAACCCATTACAACTGCCAGGTTTTCGTGATTTCAATTTGAGAATCAGAAGGGGTTGTGTTTGTTTTTTTACTGGAGCTGGAATAACTTCAAACTGAGATTGGGGTTGGTGTAATTTAGAAGTTTTCTTAAACGCCCATTTCTAATTCTTTCTTAATTGAGATTTTTTTTGTGTGTTGGTTTTCCTGATTTCTAGCATATTTGCATTTGATGAAAATTGTTTGCCAAAGAAAGATAAGCATGATTTTTTTTAATTTCTTCAGACGCAACCGTTCGTCTTTATTAGGGGTTAAGTTAAAATAAATCAAGGAATACCTATTTGGTGAAGACACGTTTGTATATATTCTCTCCATTTTCTCCATCAGAAACATGTAAGGAATCCACTTAAGCATTTTTATTGACTGCCTAAAACTTATGCAGACTTTTTTTTTGTATCTGGGGAGTAAATTTGTCTGCTTGAGTAAGAACACGTTTATTGTGATACGCTAGAGTAAATATCCATGTCCAGGTTCAGGTCTTTAAGGATGTGCTCACTGCTCATGAAGTATACGTAGGTACGTGAACTTTCCTGCTTTTTAGTTTACCTTTCAAGAGGAAGGAAAATGGAATGCGATACGAAATCCTAATGGACCAAGAATTTACCGGCATCAACTTTATATACCTATGTATGCGAGTATCAATATAGGTATCGGAAGTAAGGAGCAAAGAGTGTAGATAATGCATAAAAGGATAATGCCGTAAACACGATACACTAAATTCACATCATGTGTTAGTTTTCTCAAGGATTTTGTTTATTTTTCTTTTACTTTATTTTATTGCAAAGGTATTTGTTTTTATATTTTATCTCAAGTTAAAGCTGGAAGGTATTCCAACATACGAGTATTTAAAAACTGCTATTTACATATTTCGATAGTTTATGATAGTGGAAGGTTTTAATGACTTAAAAAGTGAGAAGAGGACTGTGAGTTTTAAGCAGAGCTCTAAGTAGTGTACAAATTTTAAACTAAAAGTATCTCTTAGGTAAAGGAAGTTCTAATTTTACAGCACAATTTTACTCCTGCGAATTTTATAAAGGGTTTTTCAATTAAGGCGGTTAGATGTTGAAGTTGAATTAAGGAAACTAGGTGTAGGGTTTTATTTATTTTTTTATGGAATATGATGACCTTTAAATGCTTACCTTGGCTTTTTAAGGTGGCACGGATCTGAGTGGTCAAATTTGCAATGATTCTTCCGCATAGATCTGTCTGAATTTGAGCGATGGCTTGTGTTCTGTTCATCGGTCGATTGTTTTTTATATGAGTAGACCTGCGATTTAAGGAAACCCCACAAGAAAAAGTCTATCTCTCTGCAAGAGATAATACATTCAAAAAGTTCATGCAGAATGTCAATCTTGGAGTCCGCTGTCCGAATTTAAATTGTCTGCCAGCCAGCCGTCCTGCTGGAACTTCATGTCGTATAGGTTCAAATGGTTCAATTTGGGCCATACGAAATTGGTTATCATCGTTCTGTAGCGCTCGCCAATGACGGTATTCTTTTTGAAAAAGTATTCACTAATCATTCCGGCAGCCCAAAATTCAGACCCAAGGTCAACTTTTTTAGAATTTATTGTTACCTGGTGAACCGTTTGAGTTAGTTGGTATCTTCCCATTTACGCAAATTTTTCTTCCCTAGAAACTGCGTCTCGTCGCTAAAGATGATATTTCGTGCCAAAAATTGTGTCCTCCTCCAAATGATCTCGTACGGGTGTACGCAAACTCTCGGTGCAACATTCCCCAGGTTGAAGTATGCGAAGGACCGAGTTCTTGTACAAGGCGAAGAATTGACTGCCTCGGGGTCTGCTGTACACTGTCACGTTTCGCGAATATTTTTTTGCTAATCCTGAATTCCTCTGGCGTAGGTATGTTAGCAAATTAGTTACTCGTTTCAAATTTGTCCACTAAACTGTCGACTGTGGCCACATCGTCTACTTTAAAATGAGCACAATGTGCGCAACGTTTTCCACTAAGGAACATTCATTTTGATAATATACTTTTATCATTGTTGGATCGTAACAGATTTTTTGTTTGTAAATATAATTCACACGCGGTCTAGGATCGATAATGAGACCCCTAATATGTTCAACTTACACACAGTATGAGCGAGGGGGAAATTACAGGGAGAAAGGAGGTGACGACTGAGGATTAAAATTGGTCTTAAATGTTTGCAAATTGAAATGGCAACGGAAAACTGACCAGAATTTTCTGCTGCCCTTGCTGAATTTTTCGCCTTAATTTCTGGGCTTGTAAAAATCTGGTTCTCTTTATCTTTCTGACCTGATTATGCCTTTCCAATTTTCCTCAGTTGGGTTGACCTATAGTAAGAGCGGAAAATTACTTCTCTCAACCTGATAGCATCTATAGAGCTTGTATCGAATCAAGAATTATCTGTGATCATATCAGCAGTGCCATTTAATATAGTGACAAGTTAAGGATTCGAAAAAAGTTGTTGGCTTTCTCGTATTGCCAAACCGGTGCTAGTGAAATGTTTATATTTAACTGGATAAATGGGACAAGTGGAGTTGGATGATATTATGATATTACACAAAGTCCCGAAGTGATCTAAAATATATCTTCTTTTAGGTGTTGTATGTTGTATGTCAGTGTACAAGGAAACAATTCGCAAAATGGAATAAGATAGCGAATTAAACTCACTAAGAGTTGAATTTCTGTCAAGAGTTGGACTCCTATAAATGAAAAAAATAATGGACATGGTGTGCTTACGGAAATTGATTTTTAAGACACATGAAGTTAAAGTCCGTAATAGAACAATTTTCTTGTAAGCCATAACATATCTTACATTATTTAATTTTTGCTTTTTCCGATAGATAATTTTTATTTTCATTTTAAAAAGATAAGGCAAGGAGAAATATATGGTGCAGCTCCTCATCAAGACAGCGCACTGTACGGTATTTTGACCTGAAACTTGGACAAAAATCAATTTTGTCAACTTTCCCTCCCAGGATTAATCCTGTCCCTATGTCCCATAACAGGTAGGTAGAGAACGAGGCTACTCTTTAGTAAAGTCGATCTATAAATTGTTCACCGCCGCGCCGTTCGCAACACCATTAGTTGCAACTAGCACTGGTTGAATAAGCACAAGTTTGTTTGCGGTTTTTTTTTTTAAAAAGTGTATTTTCTTCGTGCTTTTTTTTAAATCTTAAAATTGATTTTGGTGAAAAAATTTTATAGGGATATCATCAATCAAGGTATGTTTAGTATTTTAAGCAAACATTTATTTTTTTATTTACTCATATCGATGAGTTTAAGTATCTTAAAACATTATTTCGTTGTTTTCACAAAATATTTGTGTTTTTATATTGTATATGCAACACCCCGCACACAAGTCTATCATATATTTTATTTAACTCCGGGATATGTAGAACAATCTTAGCTTTCAAAACCATTCCCAAGCTTTCACATAAGAAAAAACAAAGCATTTTAAAACACCTCCTTAAAAGCGACCATAACTAATAGATTTCTATATTATTCCAGATGACTCTAATACCACCTTGTCTGTGACCAGAAAACAGTTCCATGAGTTGTGAAGAGGAAGGTCACAAGCACTTTTTAACGGAAAACTTGAAGATTTGGATAAAAAACTTATGGATATAACAAAGAATAACGGAGAAAGAAGATGAACTACACAAAATTATCAGGGCGTTCAAACCGAATTATAAACGGAGATGGCAACTCAGCAGTATTACAGAAAGGCGTTTCTAGGTTAAGAACGAATAGTGGCATAGCGAAGAAATATCACTACTTATTGCTATACTCCCCGAAAGGTCTAAAGGTCGCCCAAGCAAGGAATTCGGTGAATCAAGTGACCGAACAAAACGTTGAAAAACAGTGGAACTTCGAAAGAGTGTGTCTGTTGATGAACGTTGATGAGCCGTTGATGATATACGGGGTACAGATGAGTCAAAGACCGGCGGGAAATATTTATATAGCAAAAGTGATGCTTGTAATTAATAATGCAAAATTTTATAAAAAATTAATTAAAAACGAAAAAACATATTATTTTATAAATTTCAACTTTAAAACTTAATTTCTCAAAAACTATTAAATAAAACAACTTGAATCAAAAAACAAAACAAAGAGTAAAATATAAGCTTGAAAAGAAGGTATTACGTTCTTTTTTCGATTTTTAATAATTTTTGTCCCGGCTAATCAGGAAATGCACTTAAAATGAAAATTTATCCTTGCAAATAACTTTGTACTAATTTGGTACCTATTTGATATGAAAAATATGCCCAAATATTTTTGGCCAGGCTTTAGACCAAAATAACGCACTGTGCAGCGGTCGTGCATTCCTTAATAAAAATAATATGAAAAAATCTTTATAATAATAAAAAAACGAAATAATAAAAAAAAACGCCAACTGTATTTTTATTTATTGGTATATACATACTACATAGGTATTACAATATAATAAACAGCAGATTTGACAGCTGTCACTAAAAGAACATGAACGTCAAAATCTAGCTGCTTCAATTGAAAAATTCGTTACATAAAGCTTACGGATGATAGAAGTATAGCTTCTAAAATGTATTTAATTAAATAAACAAATAAAGTACACACTTATTTTATTTTAAGCTATCAAAAATAATAACTTTTATTTATTAATCCAAAGATTTTTTTTAAATATAAATATTATAAAATATGTAGTGGTTGATTTGTTTGCTATTTTCTTTTTAGCAACACTGGTTTTGACAGCTCAAGCATGTTTCGTGTTATACAGGGTGCGGCAGAGAAACGGATCTTATTTTAAACGATTCTAGTTAAGTTAGGAAAACGATTTTGGTTTCATTAAAAAGAGGAAGAAAGCCGAATTTTTTTTCATGTATTTATTTATTTTGATAGTTTACCAGTTTTAAAAATAACGTCATTCAAATGACACCCCTTATTTTCGATACAATTGCGTAGACGCGAAACGAAATTATCGTACACATTTTTTAACATCGTCACCGGAATTGCCGCAGAATGTCGTTTAATTTCAGTTTTCAACTCTTCAAGGTCGTGTGGCTTCGTTTCATACACCTTTGCCTTCAAATATCCCCAAAGAAAATAATCGCGTCTAATGGAATTTCATTCGACTCGATTTTCTCCAACATTATTCGACTGAACGCAATTCTTGAGGCACGATCGGCCGGAAGAAGTTGCTGGGCATACAATATTTTATACGGATGACAGTTGAGATCTTCATGAAGTATTCTTCTAACCGTTCGGTCCGAAGCATTGAGATTTTTCGCGTGCATTCGTGCGGAACGACATGGACTGTTCTGAATAGCCTGGCGCACGCGTTCAATCGTCGGCGGAGCCCGTACACTCTTCGGCAAGCCAGGAGGTTTTTTTTTACCCACCGAGCCGGTCTCTCGAAAGTTTTTTTACCCACATTCGTAAGGTTTTTTCAGTAAAAATAGGCTCTTTACCGGACAAGCCGTAACGTTTTCGAAACTCGCGTACTACCGAAACGTATGAGTCATTATAACGAAAAAACTGCTCAACAGCAAACGCGCGTTTATTCATCGACCACTCAGCCATGATGATTTATTATAAAATAAATAAATACATGAAAAAAATTCGGCTTTCTTCCTCTTTTTAATGAAACCAAAATCGTTTTCCTAACTTAACAACAGATGGCGCTAGAATCGTTTAAAATACGATCCGTTTCTCTGCCGCACCCTGTATGTCACTGTCAAACATCTTCAGTTTGGTCTATAATTTAACCATGAATCGTCTTTACAACGAACAACGCCTGCAAATTATTGAATTTTATTATCAAAATGCGTGCTCTGTTAAGAAAGTTCAGCGCGCGCTTCTTCCCTTTTATGGTCAGTTTAATCGACCTACTGAGGCTGCTATTTGGGCTATTGTGATTAAATTTCGCACCAAATTTACATTGTTGGACATTAAACCACAAACACGCTTACGTAGAGTGCGAACTGAGAAAAATATCGCTGCTGTATCGGCCTGTGTTAGTGATGACCGTAAATTATCGATTCGCCGCCATTCGCAGCACTTGGGTCTCCGTTACTCCACCACGTGAAAAATTTTGCGGAAAGATTTAGGTGTGAAGCCTTTCAAAATACATCTGGTGCAAGAACTGAAGCCGAACGACCTACCACAACGCCGAAGCTTTGCTGCATGGGCTCTTGGCCGAAGATCCACTTTTTTATCGAAAAATTGTGTTCAGCGACGACATTTCTAGTTGAATACGTGAACAAGCAAAACTGCCGTATTTGGAGTAAAGAGCAGCCAGAAGCATTGCAAGATTTACCAATGCATCCAGAAAAAGTCAATGTTTGGTGCGGATTATGGGCTGGCGAAATCATTAGGCCGTATTTCTTCAAAGATGGTGTGAATCGCAACGTTACTGTGAATGGTGAGCGCTACCGTGTGATGATCCCGCTTCGATTGACACACTGGAAGCCAGCATTGATGCATTTATTCGTGAGATACCGGCCGAAATTTTAGAAAGAGTATGCCAAAATTGGACTAAGCGGATGGACCATTTGATAGCTCTTAAAAAATTACTCCTTAGATATAAATACAAAATTTAGGCATATTTAGAACCTAGTTCTATTTGGTTCAATACGACTTTTTTTGGGACAACACGATATTTAGGAAGTATATTTGGCACTACAATTGTGTCAAGCCAAAAAATTCCAAATCTTGCTTTGCTCAATGAATGGTATTTATAATCCATTACATTGCTACCAACATTAAATCTATGCTTAGATCTATAAAAGCGGGGTTCAAAAAGTCCACGATGCTCTTTTGCCCACCATCACACCTTCCGGACATGACTAAACGAGGCGCTAGCTGTAATGACCAGTCGAAACCTATCCATATCCTAAAAATCGGTTTGCGCAATAGTTTTTTTAAAAACTACTTTATCTTAAGAGTATTATGTAAACTTAATGTATTAAGACTTAAAACTTCTTAAGTTGAACTTAAATCCTTTTTTTTAAATTAAATCAAATGAACCTACATTTATGTGCTTCTCTTAACTTGTGATGATTGTGTGTATAATCTATCCTCATATCTCGTCTCACACTTTAAAAAGAGTCCACCTAATCGATTATTGATTTTGACCATATGGATGTCCTTTTTTCACTCTGTTGAACTTTCACTTTTTAGCCTGAGTGGCTGAGCCAACAACCAACCCCCAAACAATATAACGACCATCAACCTGGAAAGGTGCACGTTTGGTCAGCGATGAACACAGCTAACGATGGTGTACAGCATCAATTTCAAATCATTTATTGCTGATGTAGCAGATGATAGCTGTTAAATGGGGAAATTTTGCACGTGCTTATGTCCTTCGTGTGTTTAATGGCTTTTTGTAGAGGCAATAAGAGTTTTACAATTTTTGGTTGCAATTTGACGAGACAGAAACGTGTGTTCGATGAAGATGGAATTTTTATCTAAAAGGAATTCTTGCGAGAAAGTTCAAGAAGTTACAGGTGCTAAAGAATAGAAGTTTTGGGCAAGTTTTAATTGAACTTAGAAGGACTGTTGAAGTCGATTTCAGTTGTTTTAAAATATACCTCAAAGAGTCTCACCAAGTTAAAGATTGTAATCGGTTGATAAAGGATATGGGATTTAAGATTATCTTAAAGTTAGTTTTTGGTTGCTTAATTTCAACCACCCTTTTGGGATGAATCAACCTTACTCCCGGATGTCGAAAAACAATTATTCTTACTGAAGAAGCAAAGGGCTAAGATATCAAAACGCATTCCATTTGGTCATATACCAAAGAGCAAGCTTTATTTTCATAAAGTGCAGATGGCTTCGAAGAAATAAATATTCAGTGAAAATTGTGAAAATACCTTCCATCATCCCAGGAAACTCCTTCTTGTTCTTCTTCATCGGATACACACATGCCATTTTACAGAGCCATCAAGAATCGCTTTGATATCAAAATCATATTCAAAGCCCCCGCCTTCTGAACCCACTACACAATCTCTCAATCAATTTCCATAACAACAATAATTATTGCTGAACAAATTGAATGCAGATTCTCCGATCTTCTATCGATGCCAATCAAAGGAAACCTATAAACGGCCAAATGGCCTTCCTTCCTTCTGTCCAAACTATACGTGCGTTTGTCCGTTCGTCGACGACCAAACCCCCTTATGTTTTCGATTCCAAGAAATTAACTTTGAATGAATTATTTCGGAGGATATTTTCCTAAGAATAAATCAAGAATAAACAACATAATCAAAACGTATCTTCTGGAGTTGGGTTTTGGGTTTTTTTTTCTTTTTTGTGTGTGTTGTTCCTCAAGCCCGAATCACTGCGATTGAATGATTGAATGTTTTTCTTTCCTGTTATCTTCTCTGGTCATTTTGAATTGAACATTCAACATAGGGTTGGGGTGTTTTCTGCCCTTTCTAATGTTATTCTAATGTTGTGACCCTCATAGGAAAATAAGGATTGTTTGTTTGGAATGAAATGAAGACAGACAAAAAACAATATATAAAATTTCCTTAAGGGTCATTCAGGAAAGAATAACATCTCTGTATGTATTGAATGGAAAACTACTGAAGGTTGAGCATATTTAAATGGAATAACAGGGGCTTTTATTTACTTCTGTACCCAAAACGAAAAAGCTGTTTATATCGGAAGTAAGGAATAGTTTGATCGTTTGAGATGATTCGTAATTAACAGTACCTACTGACGACTGATGAAATAACTAAAATAAAGCTTGGTGAAATGACTCATGAAAAGAGTTCTTTTTCTATGGAGATGCTATCAATACAAAATATGACATTTTACTCGTATTCAATGCGTTCTTTTTACGAATGCGTTCTTTTTCTAAAAGGAGCAATAATAGCCGTGTTTTTCTACGGCTATGGATTTGTGGTATGGAAACCTTTTCGAGTGTTTGCAATTAACGAAGCTGGTGGGTAAAAAGCCCCTTTGACATTTATCAGTAATGCCTTTGATTGCATTATTGCATCCACTATGGAGGTAATTAAATTTTTTCTCATTTTTTTTTGACTATGTTTTGACACACTTGGACTAAACTATAAGTTTGAAGTTGGCATTCTTGGACTTGGATTTCATTTCGAACGTTCTGCGTTTACACTAAAAAGTGCTAATTGAGAATTTAATAGTCAAACACTTTGTTTGATATCATTTATTTTAAATATTTTTTTTGTATTTTTCTGATATTATGAAATTGTGTTGTTTGATAAATAGTTTACGATTACGATAATTCACCAAAAACGCCACTTTTGTAGTAGAGGGTAACGCTGCGTTGGTTTGGATTGGTATCGGTATGATTTTTGTTCTTACTCTGGCGGGTAGACAGATTTGATAGTATGGTACTGAAAATGAAAAAAAAAAATAAAAGTAAAATGCACGACTAGATCGCAAGTACTTGCTCTTATGTAAAATACTTAAAAATTTGAACATGAATGATTCAACAAGTCCAATAATAGTGCTAAGTCTTCTACTTGGCTGATTTATTTCAGTAGTATATAGAGTTTGTATTATAAAAACCTTCATATAAATGAATGTTAAAGCAAAATGTTTGGAAGTTGAAGATAAAAAATAATGCCATGCAAGAACAAAAATAATAACATTAACAAAAATAATAAGTTCTTATAAATAAAATGCTTAGCATATTTTTAAGCAAAATTTAAGTATAAGAACTTAAATATTTAGTATTGTACAAATAAAATTTGAATTTCAAACAAAAAATATTAACCATTTCCGAGATATTGAATTTTCAAAAATGAATTAATTTAATTTTTTTTAAATCAAAATAAATATTTTTGGTTACTTTTGATAGCAATTATTTTCAAATTTTTTTAAGAACTTGTGTATAAAAATAAAAAAAAATGGTTCTATGGCATGTACAGTAGACTGGGCCAAAAAAATTGACTATTTTTTTTTTGAAAGATATATCGAGAATATCATTCAGAATGACAAAAAAAAATTTTCGTAAAAGTTTGAGCCCTTAATATCTATTTTAAGAGGGCTATCATCGCTAATTTTGATTTTTAGTCATAATAGTCATAATGTTTTGCGTCAGAACTGACAAAACATTGAAGTAAAAAAAATTCATTTTGACTTACTTTTATATAAAATTAAATTCCCTACAAAAAAGGTCTAATTGAAAATTTTCGTCAGACAAGCCGTTTTTGAGTAATTAAGCTTAATAAAATGTTATTTTTCGTTAGTTACAAAATTCCAAATTAAAAAAGTAAAATCGAAGAAAAATAACAATTTATTAAGCTTAATTACTCAAAAACGGCTTGTCTGACGAAAATTTTCAATTAGACCTTTTTTGTAGGGAATTTAATTTTATATAAAAGTAAGTCAAAATGAATTTTTTTTACTTTTAAGAAACTCATCCCCATTTTCGTCCCGTTCGGAGGTAGGTATGTCAAGATTGGAAAAATCTAGCACAAAAAATTTTAGTATAAAAACCATTAACAACCATTTTTCGGAAATTTTTGTTCAACCATTAGCTAGGTCTTGTTAAATGATGCATTGTTTAATTTATGCTTTTTTTTCAAATCTTTTTTGAAAAAAAATATTTTATAAAATTTGGAAACAAAAATGATATGGCAGGTAAAGTTATTTTAGGTTTAGAAAAAAAAAAACTGGATTGCACGAACATTCTTTTATGAAAAAGTACTTTGGAATTTAAAAATTGCTTACAAATGCAAAAACATTTATTTAATTAGAGAAAACTGTGTAAATGCTTCAAATTGACGCCTGATTTCTAGAAGAGTATGAACTTATACAAAGAAAATAAAAAACAATCGTTGTGTTATTAAATTAATTTTCACTTTATGAATTTTCTTAAAAATTTTTCTTAAAAAAATTTGGAATGTCAATTTTAAGTACTTAATGACATATGTGAATTTTAGGAAAATATTACAAAAAATAATCGCTTACTAGTTTTCAAGATATTGAAAAATATATTTTTTATTTCAAAAATCCAAAATAAAATCAAAATGTTATAAAAATTCTAGGGGCCGTTTTTGAGAAAAATACGATTTTTTAAAATAAACATTTGTTTGGCGGGTTCCGTTAGTTTTAGATAAAATGACAGATTTCTTGTATATAATATTGTCTTTAGTATTAAAAAACTGTTAATTAACTACATAGTTTCAAAAATATCGAGCTTGAGATTTTCGGGTAGTAAGAAAAATAAAATTTGTTTTTAAAAATGCAATATTTTTTTTTTTGTAAATTTAAATACATAATGCTCTTATGTAACATTACTTTCGAATTTAAAAATTATGTTTATATAAACATAATACATCGATTTAATGAGATAACAATGTTCAAACGCATAGAAAAGTATGAATTTATGCAAACAAAGTTTAAAAATCGTTTTATTATTAAATTAATTTTTTTATATAAGAAATTTCTTTAAAATTTTTCAAGAAATGAATTTGGGATGCCAATATTAAGTATTAAATACCTAATATAGATTTTAGAAAATAATTTGAAAAAATAATCGTTCCCACGTTTTAAAGATATTGACTTTTCAAAAAAATAAATTGGATTTTTTTTCAAAAACCCAAAAAATATTTGTTTAAATTTTGTATATACAATATTATTTTAAATTTAAGGGGGCTCCTGTTAAAAAAATGTGGCTAAATTCGTTGGAGCCGTTAATGAGAAAGTCAAAAATCAGAAAAATGGTTCTCTGAAAGGTACCGTTAATAACATTTTTTACTAAAATTTTTTTTTACCAAAATCGTTAGACCCGTTTTCGAGATAAATAAGATTTTTCATTACGGGTGTATTGGGGGTACCTTTAATTTCGGATTCCCTCTAGGGAATCACCCAAGACCCTTACGTACCAAGTTTGAAGAGAACACTTCTAGTAATTTAGGCTGTAGATCGAGGTACAAACATATAGATATACAGACACATAGACAGAATTTCCGGACCCACATTGTTCGTCTTCGCTATCATCGTAATGTCACCTTTGATCGAAATCTCGAGTTCGACTTTTTTTCCAAATGCAGAACTTGCCCTATAGTACCTATATCGCAAGTAAAAATGGTTCTTTGATGTGGATACCTTCCATTAATAAGCCTTTTTCTTAAAATAAATAAATTTAAAAAATTTGGTGGTGCCACAGCTCGGAGTGAATCAGGGCCTAGTGACTTACAACTCTCAACCATTCCTTTGTGCGTGTTACCAGGAACGGAGGGGACCTACAATTTTCTGCCGATTCCGCACTTTCCATGACAAGAGATCAGGGTTCAGACTTTACTTCGATCGAAGTAGATCTACTTTGAATTTGAGAAATAAATTTAATCTACTTCGCTACTTCTCTTTAAAATTCTTGACCAACATATTTAAAGACATCGCTGGTCACTCTGTATAACATTAAAAACAAGTTTAGGAATCGTTTAAACGTAAGCAACGTGGAAAATTTAATGTTTTCAAGATCACTTACAGAAAAACGCAAAGATATTTATGAGCCACCTTTTAAATTGATAAAATTCATACAAAAATACAAGTTCGTTGATAGGAAATTTACTTCAAAATAGTTATATTTAATAACTATTTCTTTACAAGTCTGAAGTCTCAATTTACTTTTATATCTTATGTTTATATAATTTAATTTCCTAAAACTACTTCGAAAATTTTGGATCTACTTCAGTTTTTTCCGTATTTACTTCGAAAATTTAAAACATAAGTCCGAACCCTGCAAGAGATACTCTTGGAGAATTTGTCAATTCCTCGCAAGAGGCAGTACACCCCTGAAAAAAAATTTTATTTGCAGCGGCAGAGAATCGAACTCGAGACCTTCCGCATGACAGTCCAACGCAGAACTTGCCCTATAGTACCTATATCGCAAGTAAAAATGGTTTTTAAAGTTGATAAGTTGGACTCTATCGGTGAGGCTGTAAAACCCATCCATTTCGACAAACTTATGTTGCCACTACTTTGAACCCATCTTTCTTATATTGTCAACTGTTGCTTAGTTACGTCTACTGCCTCTCTTTCTTAGAAAATTGAAAGAGTTCTTATTACTGTGAAACGATACTCGACTTCAAATACAGATTTTAGACCAATTAGCATCCTACCTTGCCATTTTGAAAGCGTACTATTTACTCAAAGGCATTCGACAAAGTAAATCACAATGGAAACTACTTAAACATTGTGGTTTCATACATACTGCAGATCAGGCAGAGTACAAAGAATCTTTTTTGATGGGATATACTAATGTCTTAGAACTATTGCATAAGGAATCCCACAGGGATCGGTTCTCGCTACAATACTGTTTAGCATGTGCATTGCAATGATCTCTTTTCATGTTGTTCACATGCTTCGGTGCACTTTATTGTAAATAATATTCAATTTTATCTTTAAAACCCTTTTTTTTGGAATATCTAAGAAAAATTTCAATGCCTGCACTCTAGCTGACGTATGGCTTAGTGCGGTTGTTAAATGAAAGCAAGTTTTGGAATAAATCGAACGTTGTAATGTTCACATTTGGACGTCAGCCTACCGAACCACTACTGAAGCTCCACGTTAACTAGTCATATCTTTAAATGTTCCTGCAATGCCCTATGCTGAATCGCAAATCTGGTAAATTCGTGACCTATAATAGAGCACTTATGTTTACAAAAGAAAAACTTTCTTGTATTCGAATTTTGTTTCCTGGTGTAGATTCACACAATGTGATGGTCGAACATACGAGTATCGCATTTACACACAATACCTAATTATATTTTTCGTCCCAACCAAAATTGTCCGACCAGATGTCATCACTCAAGAGTTTCCTTCTGAAAGTTTATTCTCGAAACCAAACCACATGAGCTTGTTTTGATTTTTAAGTTGAACCACAAAGGATATCCTTTAGAAATGGAAAATTTTCCTTTCGAGTATTTTCGTATTTGCTCTGTGATTTGAATGTCCCTCAAAAACTTGTGTTTTGTTCCGTTTGTATAAACATTCTTAAGTTCAAGGTAGAAAAGTTCAATTTTGCAAGAGCGCATTTAAGGCTTAAGACAAACCAATATCTGAT
This sequence comes from Philhelius festivus, assembly GCA_963931855.1. Classification (NCBI taxonomy): domain Eukaryota; kingdom Metazoa; phylum Arthropoda; class Insecta; order Diptera; family Syrphidae; genus Philhelius; species Philhelius festivus. Next base: position 225,847,388 of record OZ007555.1, on the reverse strand, counting down.
AAATATTATCGACTTTTATTTTTTGTAATAAATGTATCTCGAATTCCATAGACTTTCTAATAAATAAAATGAAACCACAAACGAGAAAGGAGAAAAACCTTCATTCTATCGGTGCAGAAAATCCTTAATGGGAAAACTTTGTTCGAAGGCAAAAGTAATTTCGTAAGAAACCTCCTTGATACCGCTGCGCTTTATATAGCAAATATCCTGTATCCGTATCCGTATAATATACAATTTCACTTATTTCACTCTTGTGCCAGGATCAAAGTGGCTTTTAGTTGGATTGCCCATTTGAAAGGCATTCGGAAAATGTGCAACAACTTATCGCGGTTAACCCGGAACTTCTGTATTTCATTTCCAATACAAGTTTTAAGAAGCATTTTCATGTGCAACTGCCTATGTAAGTTTAGCCTGTTCGAGTCTTCGGGGCGCAATCCGCAACGAATGTAAGAAGCCACACACTATAATATACGTTTGAGACATCTGAAAAGGAGAACTTTAAAAAAGAATCATACGAACAGAGAGGTATAGGTTGGAGATTGGAGAAGTTTTATAAGACTTAAGAAGACACATTGTGAGGAGAGTAGAATGGTGTGCGTTTTGGATACTTCCAAATCGAATTAAATTACCAACTTAGCTTGGAGTTATTTGTATGTGGTTGCGGAAGAAGAGTTAAGTTGCAAAGTAGATGTTACATGATTGATTAGATACAATATCTACGCAGAATAAAGACAACTTGGTCGCACGTACTTGTTCTTATCTCCATGTTTTTTATGTTTTTTAACTTCCTTGTTTTAGCAGTATTTGCTTGATGGGAATTAAAAGTAATATGGCTCGGTAACGAACCGGTCATATATTTGGATAAACGCTTAAGTCTTCCGACCAGTGAAGGATCTTAACTTGAAACTCCTTTCAGGCAGCTTTCCATTCACTTTGATCCCTAGCACGCTGTTTTCAGTCATCGAGATTAATGCATGGTTCAGTTCCAATACCGCATATTCGGTCCATCTTGTCACCTCGGACGTGGGAATGCGGTTAGAAAACTTCTCTGGTTGAAGCATTTTTGTCTCTTCGCGCTAAGTGCCCGAGTCAAGCTAGTCGACACATGTTTTTGGAAAAAATCTACATCTTAGTACAGCTCATAGAGTTCACGAATTGTGTATTCTCCTCTTTGCATACAGGACCAAATATCCGTCGAAGAGTTTTGCTTTCAATAGAGCCTGTATCAACTCTCGATCTCTGCTTATAAGTCTAAAAATTTTGAAGAGCAGACACTACATGATGCGCGTGAAGATTATTATTAGTTTCGGCAAAGCAAAATAGCAGAGGTGACGGTGTGCTTGAGTAGTTCAAGGCTTGTCCGGGGCTCTGTTGAACTCTACCGGTGTTGCTGCGTAAGCGGTAATACTGGTTTGATGTTCTGATGGGGTCGTCCACTGACTTTGTCGGTGGGCCGGTATTGCTATCTAGCACAATGCTCTCATTCCCGGTTTCTATCGACCTCCTCGCGGTGCCTGTGGATAGGTTACTGTAGCGGTAACTGAACTAACTTGATAGGAACAGTCTGGATGGTGTCCTTATGGTAGGAATCACCAGCGGGGTGCACATTCTTGGTTGTGGTTTTTACCTCGACTATTACTGGGTGTGTGTATACCACACACAGGCAGGCCCCGTAGCTTTGCAGGAGCTCATCTGTAAGTCACCATAATGGTGGCGAAGCTCGACCGAGGTGCTCGAATAGTGAGGTGCAGCTGTCGCGTGCGTGCTCTCTTTCTCAGACTATCTGGTGGTGGCTTGGTTTATTCCGAATGCGGAGACACATGGTTTCCAGGCGTGCCTGGATTCAAGATGTGTTAGATAAACCTCGCCTCCTAAGCAAGAAGTGTGTTCATGCCTGCAACATAACATGTCACAACTTTGCGACCGAGATGGCTTCGGCTATGTTGGGGTTAATGGTCAGGACCCAATGTGACTCCGATGGAGGTAGGCCTCCCATGGGGTAGATTCGGTAATCGGTAGGTATCCACGTTAAACCCAAAGACGATCTTGCTCCCACTAGAGTATGAGATCTAGAGGTCTAGAAGGTTTATTGAATTGCTAATCTGCAGGGATGGAACTACGCTGGTACTTTAAGTGTTGTTTAACAGCTTAACACACTGGGAGTCTGTGTAAGCCCTTTAAATACTGCACAAGATCTTCTTATCTCCATTTCTTTGATCGATCTTTTCTACCGCTTTTGTTTTTTTGCTCTTAACCATTTTAGATGTGTATCTTCTTTGAATTTCTCAGTTGAGCGCATTCAGGTATTCTTTCTGTGGGATAGTTGATAGCCTACTGAGGTTTCGGCAGAATCCGATGCACATTGGTTTTGAATGTCCAAATATCGTATAAATATTCGCGATGAATATAGACTTTATAGATACGAGTATATATAAGCTAGATCAGAAAGGGTAAACATTGCTTGCATCATCCGAGGAATTCTAAGTTGTAAGTAGCGTTTTTGGCGACGTCGAATTTAAATAGTATGATCATTCCATGCAAGGTGGTTTGTGATGCATGACATATCGATAACTGAGAGATCGATAGCGGCATGAGGCTTGGGCTGAGCTCTGACTGACAAAAGGAGTATTAAATTGTACACAGTTTTTGGTCCTTTTTTTAAACAATCCTATCGAGATAAGAATTTAATGAGCTTATCGTACGCTGCATTAATAAATCCACATCTGAAGGACAAGGATGTACATTTGGCAACGCATATGAGAAGCTGAGAGTTCTGCAAAAAAAAATTAATGGATTAGAAATTTCAGACAAAAGGTCATTGGTAAATATGAGAAAGAGATTCGGCGACAACATGGAACCTTGGGGCCCTCCAGCATTTATCTTGTGAATATCAGGCTTGATACCGTCCGAAACAACACGAATTGAACAGTCTGAAAGGTAATTTCTAATCCAATAAAGAAAAGATTCATCAATACCAAATGCAAGCATTTTCAAAGAGAGCTTAATGCTCAACTCCATCAAATGCCTTAGAAATATCGAGGGCAATAATTTTACTCCCTTTAAAACGATTTAAAGTTTTCTATCACTGTTCGGTGATATGAGCATCAGATCATCAGTGGCACTATGGTTACGAAAGCTATACTGCCGGTCATTGAGAAACTTTCAATCTTCAAAATATTTCTTGAGCTGATAATTTGTCAGCGTTTCCATGACCATGGAAAGGAGGGACGTAAGTACGATCGAACGATACTAATATGGTGAGGAAGTTTCGCCTTTCTTAGGGTCAGGCTGGGACAAATGCTGTTTTCCATCCAGTCGGAAATGGACCTGTAGAAAAGAATAGATCGAAAAGCTTACGTAATATTTGAAGAACATCTCTTCAGAACAATAGGGCGGACTATCCGGGTGTTGTGTATATCGATAGGAGAAAAGTTTTTTTCGACAAATTGGGTGAAATATCTACTTTTACTGCTACCTAATAACTTCTTAAAATTCATTCAGAATTCAAGATGGTTCAGGAAGGCTTCAAATATCTTAACTTAACTCCCTTCTTCTTCCCCCTCTTCAAAACTTTTTACCGACATCCTGGAGAGTGCGATGGATCCATTGAGATCCGAGTGATATGGTATGTCTTGCCATATCGTCACCCCTTCTAACCTAACCTGACCTAAGCTTCTCTTTTTTTATTTGGATGACTTAACCAAATCTGAAAGCGTATATTTTTTGCTTGTTCTACAGAAATAGCAATTCCATTGTGATGCTTTTTTCTCGAGACTGATATTAAACCAGCTCGTTGGTGCCCAGGGTATTCCTGAAGAAAGTTCGAAAGACATGGGTTATAAAGTAAAGAAACTTAATTTCATTAAAACTTAACACGTTTTTGCATATATTATAAATATATATTAATTTAAGTTAGTAGGAGGGGAGGGGCGGAAATAAATTGAATTCCAGTCCAAGGCTAGTCTAAGGGATTAACACGAAACCCGCTTCTTACAAGCAGGGTCGGCCGAATTCTCAGTTTTTAGAAATAACTACATTTGTTACGTCTTGTACGTAGTTTATGTACTTAAATTTAGTTAATGTAACAAATTGTAACAGATTGGTTGTCAGCTGTCACTTCATCACTGTCAGCAGGCTTCAGGCCCAAGGTGATAAAGAAAAATTTGTTACTTAAGAATTCAAGCTATTTCCTCTCACATAATTAATGTTTTGGATACCCAGCGCAGATCGTTCGTCTAGTACTGGACATGGACGTAACAAATTGTAGTAAATTAGGCATGTGGATGTGGATTATGCAAATAACTACGCGTAGGTAATGATGTAGTGTAGTTAATTCGGTCAACCCTACTTACAAGTAAGAGGTGTGGAACAGAAAGAATCGAATTCCAGCCTACAACTCACAAAAGCAAGACAGAAGTACCAATACATTAAGGTCACTATCTTTTAACGGGTAGATGGCGCTCCGTTTAATAGTGCGACTTACTGACTGACCCAACAATTCCGACCTTATTGAAAAAATTTTGAAGAAACTGATAGGTGTATTGGATAAAGGGCAAGCCTTGTGTACAATCGCATCGTGGCAAAAGTTTAGGCAAGAATATTTTTGTTGTGAGTTATAGGGTGGCCGAAGTCTCGAAATTATCTATTCGCCGCCAGTCACAGAATTTGGGTCATTCCAATGGCTCCCTTTGACATATTTTACATAAGAATCTGCACCCATACATATAATTCAATTAACTCAGGAATTGAAGCCTCAGTATCATGGAAAGCGAAGAATTTTATAAGCTAGGATTTAATATCTGGATGTGTCAACAAACAAGATGCGAGTATCGACATCAACTGTCCTCTTGGGGTTTTGGGTGTGGAGTTTTCTTAAGAAGGGACATCTACAAAAACAAGAAACCTGAAACTTTAAAGCAGTAAAAAACTAACACCCGGCAAGTTTTAGTCGAAATAACCCCCAAAACTTTCTAAAAAGTTATCGAAAATCAAGTATCATACCGTCCAATCTCCGTTAATATTTTCTGCATGCCCATCCTTTTAGTATCCACCATGGTATTTATTGCCTCTATTCAACCCTTGTGAGTATGCAGTAATGAAATTCTACTTACCGGCCTTGCGACAATTTTCGTTCAATTTATGAATTTCTAACACGGTTATCGAGAGCAATGTAATATCCTTAAACAAAAACAAAATATAATTTGGCACTCACCCACACATGTTCGCCATTAACGCCCCTAGACAAATAGATGGCAGCCGTGTTTAAACTTATGTGCACACATATCTCGGTCTTGACCCTAAGGTGTCTATGAAAGGTAAATGGCAAACGGAAGCAGTCTCTGCCAAAAATGGCCAAAGGTGCGGAGATGGAAAAAGGCAAAAGGCACTTATCCGCATGATGGACCAAATATAAGTTTATTATTATTTTGCGACAAAAATCAACATCCCAAGGGGATGCACGTGGGGGTGACAACAGATGGACCAAGCACAGCGTCCGTATAGGTGGACAGTGAACCATGTGTGTGGGTGAGTGGTCCTGGGTCGTAGTATAAATACAAGTATTTATTTTCGTTGTTGTTTGCTTCTTTTATGCGGAACAACACCTCCATGCGTGCAATAGAAGATAGCTTACGGTTACGTTCATCAGAAACTTGCTTATTATTCAGGATCTTTTGTTATTTTTTTGTTGGTCTTCAGGGGCGATATGATGATGATGGTGAAGGTGAAACGTTTTCCTTTATAGACAAGAAGTGAAGCACCTACCTAAATTTCAGATCACGTACTGTTTTATTAGTCAATCAGAATTCGTCAGTTGGTGATGTGTACGGAGGTGATGATGGCGGTAAGCTTGGGGTTAATGTTTATAAGGAATTCCCAATGGTGCAACCTATATGCATATTTTATTAAAGGAGCTCGATGGCCAAATGTGTCTTTATCTTGTTTATTATATTTTATTTCTTGCCAGAGGCTTGAATTTTAAGTGGGTTCTTCCAAGATGAACATGATTTTGTTACGGAAAAATTAAATGTTTTGAATTTCATAATAAAACGATTAGTTTAGAGAAAATGGTTTGAACTATCAAATTGGGATTAAATTTTATACTAAACAAGTCAGGTCAGTAAATAAAAATGTATTGAAGATGAAGGTAGATGAAGTTTTATTGTGATACCAAATTAATACAATGAACTTGTTAAATCAATCAGCTATTATATTAAAGCGAAGATTTATTTTTGAAATCATTTTGAAAATTTGTGTGTTTAAAATGTATTTTGAAGAAGCGGGGTTTTACAGCATAGAAATAAAATTTTGGTATATGGATTTAAAATTAAAAAAAAAAAAAACGAAATAAGAGGATCTCCAGGTTCTAAATAAAAGTAGCGAGCAAAGTATGATATTCGGTTTTGTTGAATAACAAAATTAATTATTTTTAATTTTTGGATACAATTTTAGTTGATATGAGACAAAACAAGGTAAAACAAGTCAACCAGTTAAGGCCGTATAGATGAATGAATAATATCTGAAACCCGTTGGTCATATTAAGATTTGTAAGTGTTGTGATATTATGTCAAAAAAATAAATATTTAATTTAAAAATAAAATTAAATTTAACTAAAATTTCTTCGATTTTTGAACAAATATCAAATTTTTGATATACTTATCTAATATTTTGAATTTTGAAAACCTTTTTGCAACACATTTGCTTTTCGTTAAAATTGTTCGATATACATACTAGGTATGTACTATAGAGCAAGTTTTGCATTTGGAAAAAAAATCGAACTCGAAATTTTGATCAAAGTTGACATTACGATGATAGCGAAGATGAAAAAAGTGGGTCTTACAATTCCGTCTGTCTGTCTGTCTATCTGTATGTCTGTACCTCGAACTACAGCCTAAGCTATTGGAGGTAATTTCTTCAAACTCGGTATTCGGTGATTCCCTAGAGGAGAAATTGAATTTTTTTTTTAGCTCCAAAACAAACGGTACTCCCCATGCACCCGTAATGCAAAATCTGGAAATTGACTTTCAATTGGTCTATTGTTACGCGTACTGTGTGGCATGTGGCACCGTCTTGTTGAAACCACATGTCATGCAAGTCAAGCTCTTCCATTTTGCGCAAAAAAAAGTTTGTTATCATGGCACGGTAGCGCTCAATATTCACAGTAACGTTGCGATTCGCATCATCTTTGAAGAAATACGACCCAATGATTCCGCCAGTCCATAATCCGCACCAAACAATGACTTTTTCTGGATACTGTGGCATGTGCCTTTAGAATCTAATTTAGAAAACTAAGTATAATTATTATAATCAAAATATAAAGGAATTTAAACCTAACAGAAAATATACGTAACCAAGTAACTACTTTGACACGTCACAGTACTTCCCTTGGAAATGAAACTCACATCACACGAACTTCAAGTTCGAATTTATGTTGCTATTTTAATGCTAAGAGGAAATGCTAGTATACTTAAAAGTTAACCTCTTTCTTTTACAATTTAGACAAGCGTGGGTTCAGCCGTTTAAGTTCCTGATATAATAGCTCCAAAAAGAAAAAAAAAAGTAGAGTTATAAACAAGAATACCTATAAAGCAAAAAAAAAGGAAAAAACTGAAAAAAAAAAGAAACTAAAACAACACGCTAACACCTTTACTTTACAAATTATTTCCCGCAGTTTGAATAAAAAATTGATAAAAAGAATTTAAAGAAGTAAGCACATGTTTTGTCAAAGTTAAACAATAACTTATGAGGCACCTTAATTGTGCTTCGGATTTTGGGTTCATGAACTAATTTTACGTCACCAAAAAAATAGTCGGGACCAACCACTTTGAGACCAATCGAACCAACAGCAAAAACAAAGTCTCGGTGCAAAAAGACGGGTACGCCAAGTCAAAACAGGCGTTGTTCAATAAACCCCCAAGGAACGGCAGATAAGCAGAAATCATCTCCGTAGAAATTAAGAATAAATTTGTTAACTGGGTAGTATAATTTCAACAGATATTGTTCTTTAAAAAAAAAAATAAAAATAAAAAAAATCAAATAAGGTAAGAACTGCCAAAAACAACAAAGAAAAACAAGAAAAAAACCTATGCTATTACGAAAAACCTTAACTTAAAAAAAAAACAATTATTTTGACATCCATTAACAGCGTCAACATCTCCATTTCGGAAGGTGCGCACTCTTCAGATCTGCAGGTGAATAAAAGCTGTACTTCCACCAAAAATAAAATGCACGACTGGGTCGCACTAACTTGCTCCTATGTAATAGACTAGGAATTTTAAAAACGAATGTTATTAGAGAAAACTGTTCATAAGGATAAAATTAATTTTTTAAATTTTTTTAGTATAGTAAGAAAAAAAAACAGAATGCTATGCAAATATGAATTTATGCAAGAACAAAAATCATAAGTCGTTGTAGTGGTTTCTTAAAAAAAGCTTTTATGTACAAACTTTTTTAGCGGTTTTTAAAAAAAAAAATTTGGTACGCCAATTTAAAGTTTTTATTATTGTTCGAATAAAAATTGAATTTACAAAAAAAATATTGAGCCGTTTCGGAGGTATCGAATTTTCAAAAAAAAGAAATGATAGATTTTTTTTTTCAAAAATTCAAAAATTGTTTATTTCAAAGTTTTTAAATGCAATGTGTCTTAGACTTTTTAGAAGTTTCTCTATAAATTTTTTTATCAAGATCCGTTATTAGGATAATGAGAAAATCAAAATTCGAAAAAATGTTTCTATGGTAGGTACAAGCTGTAATATCTTAATTTTTTTTTTATTAAATTAAAGATCGTTAAAATTGATTGGAAAAAACAAAATTTTATCAAAATTCTAGGCGCCGTTTTCGAGAAAAATACGATTTTTGAAAACCATTTTTTTTTAATTTTTTAGCATTAGTATGGTAGGTAGCTTTATTTTTAGGTAAAATAAATTTTTTTATTACATCTTGTAAATTATATTAAGAAACTTTTATTTGTCAAGTTTCAAAAAAATTTAGCATGGGGTTTTCGAAATATTGAGTTTTGAAAATTTGAGTACACAATTCTATTTATGTTTTTGGGGAGTTTTAGCAAAAAAAAATTATCAAAATCGGTTGAACGATTTTTGAGAAAATCAAAAAACGAAAAAATGGTTCCATGGGGGGTACCCTCAATAACCATTTTTCGGAAAATTTTTTCAACCAATACCTAGCTTTAAATAAATGAAATTTTTTTGTATTTTTATTTTTAAAATCTGTCGAACAGTTTTTGAGAAAAAAAATGTTTTTAAAATTTTGAAAAAAAAAAATCGTATGGCAGGTACCGTTATTTTTGGTCTTAAAAAAAGGGAAAAAACTTGTGGGGGAAAAATTAAAAATGATATCTACCAAGTTTAAGGAAAATCGGCCGAGCCGTTTAGCCTGTAGTAGAACAGACAGACAGACAGACAGACAGACAGACAGAATTGCGAGACCCACTTTTTTAGTCTTCGCTATCATCGTAATGTCAACTTTGATCGAAATCTCGAGTTCGATTTTTCTTACGAATGCATAACTTGCCTTATAGTACCTATACGTCGCAAGTAAAAATAATTTTATCCTTATGAACAGTTTTCTCTAATAACATTCGTTTTCAAAATTCTTATACAGTAATCCCCGCTTAGTTGCACCTCGCTTAATTGAACATCCCGCTTAATTGACCGAAAAAGTTGCATTGCAAAATTTCCCGTATTAGTAGCATAGCTTTTTAGATGGTTAATTGAACCCCGCTTAATTGAATTACTCGGTTAATTGAACTTTAAAATATGCACCCGAAAAAAAAAATATATGGACATTTATCGGATAATTGGACGTACAAAAAAATTATAATGAAACAAATATTAGAAATATTTTATTACTTAACCTACGTCTGAAGTGGTTTTTTAAAAGACAGGTATCATTCAAGATGAAGAGAAGCCGGAAAATGATATCGTGGTCATAGACAACATACTTAAGTACAATGCTTAACAAACGCCGAAATTTTAAAAACGGTTTAAGAAAAAGAAGAATTTGAAGCCATATTACCATCGACTTTCGAAATTCTTCAGGACATTGCAATTCTACGTTTATACTTTTTACCACTAAATAAATTTACAGTTGAGATGAAAAACAAGAAGACATTGTTCAAAACAAAACAATCAATCAAAATCAAATCACAAATTTTTTCACACCAATGTATGCAAATAACCATTATGAGCCTTTCGAGGTACATACCTACATACTATTGTATTTATTATTTTTTTGTATCCTTTTCGAAGCTAAAAGTGACTTTTTTTTAAGAATAATTTATTTCTGTTTCATAGTTTTAATTATGTATGTATGTTTATTTTTTAAATAAAACGTGTTCAAATATTTTTGTGTGTGTATTCTTTTTCAGTTTTTTCAAGGTTTTCGTAAGTTGACAATGAAATGTTCATAGTAAATTTCTGGGATGAATATTTTAATTTTTAGTTGACCGACTAGTGCAATTATACGGGTTTCGTTTAATTGAACAGGTCGGTCAATTAAGGGGGGTTTCGTTAATTGAACCACCCGGATAATTGACCGAAAAATCTGACAAAATGGTCAGTGCAATTAAGCGGGGAATACTGTAGTCTATTACATTGGAGCAAGTTTTTGCGACCCAGTCGTGCATTTTATTTTAGATGCATTGGTAGTTTTGGCAATGTTTCTGGCTGCTCTTCACTCCAAATACGGCAGTTTTGCTTGATCACGTGTCCATTCAACCAGAAATGAGCTTCGTCGCTGAACACAATTTTTCGATAAAAAAGTGGATCTTCGGCCAACTTTTCAAGAGCAGATTCACCAAAAATTCGGCGTTGTGGTAGGTCGTTCGGCTTCAATTCTTGCACCAGCTGAAAGGCTTCACATCTTAGTCCTTCCGCAAAATTTTCCACATAGTGGAGTAACAGAGGCCCATTTGCTGCGAACGGCGACGAATATATAATTCACGGTCATCACTAACACTGGCCGATACAGCTGCGATATTTTCCTCAGTAAGCGTGTTGGTGGTTTAATGTCCAGCAATGTAAATTTGGTGCGAAATTTAGTCACAATAGCCCGAATAGCCACCTCAGTAGGTCGTTTAACTGACCATAAAATGGAAGAAGCGTGCGACGAACTTTATTAACAGAACACGCATTTTGATAATAAAATTAAATAATTTACAAGCGTCGTTCGTTTCTAAGACGATTCATGGTTAAATTATAGACCAAAATGAAGATGTTTGATAGTGACACAAAACACGAAACGTGCGTGAGCAGTCAAAACCAGTGTTGCCAAAAAGAAAATAGCAAAAAAATCACCCATTATTAAAAGTTTTCTGTATCGCTTAATTTTTACGATAATTCAAGAAAAAAAATGAAAATTAATATAGAATCATTTTTTTATATTTTTTAGTTTCTTTTTATCGGCACGACGGATTTTAATGAAATACAGAAGGTCATCAGAACGTAAATGTTTTTTTGATTCTTTGCAATTTTAATTCGCGAAGGGACGAGTCACGATGACTATACGCGACAACAAGCAAGAAATAATGTATGAAGTGAAGATAGACTGTCAAATTACATCCAGGCGAGTTCAGCGAATTAAAGAAATTGCAATTTGCTGCAACAATAAGAGCTGCACCATGACTAAGCTCAGTAAGAGAGTGCTTTCGCGGGTTATATTTTTTTTAGCAGTGACTATAAAGAAAAATGCAACTGTTTATCAAATATAATAAGTTTCAACTTCCCCAGGGAAATAGCTGAAAAATAAAATATGAGCGCCATATTCTTTCAACTCCACAAGCTATTTGCTTGGAAGCTGTATTACGGCGCCAAGTCCATACTTGATCGTTCGTAAGCAGTTTCTTGGTTGTTGACTCACAGTGTCAGTAATTTTTAGTCTTTCTTCTATTAGCAATAAATCCTTATAGGCACCGTGGTTAGAAACGGTGACATTTCGTTAGCCAGAAGATCGATCCCATATTCAACGCTGTACTGACCCATCAATCATAGACTCCTAGATATCCTAAGATACCTGGGTTAAATGCCAACGCAGACGATCAACATGCAGTGTGCAGCCAAGTTGCGTTGCGAAGCGAGGATCGAATAGCAAATAAATTGTTCTATCGTTGTGTATAAAACGTGATAAGAGGGGGACACAGATAATGCGGAAAATACTGCAATAGGAGGAGACATCATATAGTTGCACCAAATTTATCTTAAAAGTTGTCGGAAAAAAAAAACAATACCAATCGTCCTGTAATCTATGTGGATGACACACATTGGGGATCATCTAAGCAGAAAGAAGGATCACTTTTGTGCCCCGCTGAATTAATATTCCTCCGAGCAGAGTACTGAAGTGCAACAGCTAAAGGAGATGGGCAGATCCTTAAGGGTCAGGGACATCGAACCCCCTTCATTAACGGAAATCCAATCTTCGATAAGGCTCCTCAAAATCAAGAAAGCAGCTGGAGTTGAAGAAGTACCAGCTGAATTCCTGAAAGATGATTCCTTCACAAAGGTTAATAAGCTACATCCGTTGATACAAACTGTTTAGGAAAACGAAAACTGTCCCAGGGACTGCAAGGATGAAGTGCCAAAAAAAGTGAACTTAAAAATTGAAACAATTTGCGGAATATTATCGTTTTGTCCATTTTTCAGAAGACTAATGGCAATCATTATTGTCGATCTAATAAAGGCTAGAATCGTAGAATCGAGACTATACTGAAGAGGCATCAAGCTGGATATCTGCAGACTTTGAAGGAAGGAGACGCCCTGGATGGTTACTAATTGGATTTTGGATTTTATTTCGCCAAAAGCCTAAACAGCACGCACCATATTACCGAAACCACATGAGTCAGGATACTTGTGTATTTTGTCGGTTTAATTCTAAAAGGTGGCAAATCGGGATAGAGCATATGAATGAGTCATAATGTGTTCATAAATATTTATAATCGATCTAATTTTTTGTGTTGTGTTTTCAAATGTTTGTGGGTTAAAAAGTCTGTTAAATACAGACCAGCTATTTCGGCACACAGGTTCGTGCGAATAACTGTCCTTTCAAAATTTCCCCTGCAGGGCTATGAGGCTGCTTACCATAGAGTTCCCCAATACAAACTTTAACTCCATGTGATTCAAATTTATTGTCCGCAAGCACATCATCCATTTTTTTTCGTTTATAGAAGTCCAAATCTTGACAGTAATTCAACCCTTTATGAGTTTGGTGCGCTCTCTGATTTCATTTTCCAAATTGTTTCCTTGTACCCTCACACTAAAGTCGTTAGTGCATATGACTTCAATGTACGCATTTCAAGATGGCTCCGCTATTCAAGACAGACAACATCCGAAGGAAGATATATTGAGAGTTTTGCTGAGATGCATCACCTTACTCGGCTTGTAGATAAGCCCACTCGAATACCATATGCCCACACTCTCGATCCAGAAGTTAAGGAAAAAAGCCTGCAATTTCCCAAAGACAGTAGAAATTTATGGTCATTTGTCATTTGTCAAGGATGTACGAAATTCAACTTAATCTTCGGTTTCAATGCTCGTCTGCAATGACAATTCGATAACTAGTTCTTAAGATAAGGCAAATGCACTTGCAGCTGTAAAACCCATTGCGTAAGTTTTTCAATCGATCATACTTTTCTGGCATTTTCCCTATAAGATGGAGAACAGCATTTGTCCAGATTGTTGCTAAAAAATAGTGACCCATCTTCCCACACCCACTATCAACCAATTGCACTTACGTCCCTTCTTTCCAAGGTCATGGAATCGTTGATAAATCATCAGCTGAAGAAATATCTCGGAGATCGAAAGCTTCTTAAAGACCGGCAATACGGCTTTCGAAGTAATCGTTCAACTGATGACATATCTAACCGAAGAGTGAAACAGCTGTTTTCATTTTGAAGAGAGAGTAAGATTATTGCGCTTAATATTTCTAAGGCGTTTGATAGAGTTTGGCACCAGGCTCTCTAATCGAAAATGTGTGCGTTTGGTATCAACGAAGCTCTTATTATTTGGATTAAAAACTACCTACTGGATCGTTCAATACCTAAAGTATTGGATGGTTTCAAGTCTCATTAGCCCTTAGGGCTCCATTTGGTCTCCGACTCTCTTCCTCATTTTTATAAATTATTTTTGGCAGCATGTTGTCTTTGAATGGCATTTTAACTTTATACCCACCATCAGCTAAACGTTGAGTATACTTTTTAAAATGTTCTTCGCAGGCTATATTTTCTGGTCTGAAACTTCTAATTCACTTCATTGTTTTTCCAACGACTCTTCCCTCAGCTTCTGATACTCATTTTCAAATTCACGTAAATCTCCAGCGGAAGTGGAATTGCCACAGTATCGTATGATAAACTTATTAAATTTCGATCATAACAGCATTGTTAAAGGGAGTATGAAAAATCGTGCGGAGTTTAATGTTTCAAAATCTCAATGCTGTCTATTGCCTATTGTTGAAGCAAAATGTCCCCTGACGTGCGCCGTTGTCCTTGAGCGGAACTTCCATCTAAGAAGCCGAAAAGCTCTCAGTACTCGGTATGTGCGCCAACAACGATCTTTGTTGGAATGACCGTATTCTCGAGGCCGCTATAAAAAAGCTAAATGCTAAATGCTATGAAATGATATCTTTCTGAAACAAAGGAGGTATACCAACTTTCCTGCAAGGTTTGGGTCAACCATGCTTAAAAAACTCCTATTTAAATGTTTTGGCTACTCTATTATAAAACCTAGAATATGCATTCTAAGGGATTCCATATCCTTACCTTAAACCCTAAGTAAAAAATGATACCTACTTAGTTACATTTTCTATTTTTATTTTTGTGCATCCTTTGTTTCATCCAAGAATGAAATCTTCCAGATGCATAAAAGAAGTGGTTGAAAGAAACATTAACAAAACAAAAACAAATTTTGAAATGAAAGAAAAACACTAAGCAATAAAGGATAATCCAATTTTGTATAACAAAGGATTTTTCAAAAATTTATCAAAAGGTGGGGCCAGTTAAAATGTTCTAAATGGAAAAATAGAAAGCTTTGAAAGGGATGATTCGCTTTTTATTTTGCAGAACCCTTAGAAATTAATTTGTGTTTTGGTCGAAAAGATATAAAGGTATAAGTAAATTATTTATTTCCACCTTGCTAAGAATCGGAGACATCTGGAAAGCTTGTACCTCTGAGTGTAGTTCGAACGACAGTGTGCTCGTTCTCATCATAACGTTCAAACCACATCTTAATGTTCGTTATAACCCACATTACCGTTAGTAACAAAGTGGACACCTTTGACTTCGGGCATTCAACGTTGAGTATGTGTCAATAGTCTCAAAGACAACATCAATATTTATGCTAATCGGTTCAGTAATTTTGCAGAAAATATGCCACCGTGATTATGCAAACACATATCCGGCTGACGGTTGATTTTTTTTTCTTTTGTCACTATACATATTTATATAATAAAAATAAATTTTGAAAGACCGTTTGATACACCGCACCGCAACGTTCCGTGCTTTAAATCCCGCACTCACTAAAGTATGCTTTTTACAACTTTAACCAAATGGTCCTGCCTGTCAGGACATTGAGAAAAGAGACGCTTTCCTTGGCTTAGACTGCGTTGCTATCTCATCCCAAGGAAAAAACAATTCGCACCATACCACCACCACCGACCGACACTGAACTGAAGACCGGTGGATGATTTCGGAATATAAAATCCTTTAATAGAAATCGTGTCGCAGAATTTTTATGCGAGGATTACGATTTGAAAAATGCGTACGGGTGTTATATGTGTCCAAGGAAGCACCTCGAAATTCCATTTGCTTCTGGATTGGGTACCAAATGGAGTTTACCAGTTCATGATCGTATGTGATGTGTACAAAGTGTTTTTTTTTTTTTTTTGTTGCTACATACCTACTTGGTTATGCATCTTTGAGTTTTGGGATCACACGAAAAATTTCAATAGAAATAAATCCAAGGATATTTGCCTTGCCCTAACCCTGGCCTCAGATTTTATTATTTGTTTTATTCACATGAAAAGTAATTTTGGAAATAAATATTTCTGCAATCAGATGTTTGCGCTATTAGACAGCAACATGTTGCCTGATTGACTAGCTGGGTTGGTTTTAATAGCTTCGGATCAGGAAGTACAATAATCTTTTCTTTTTTTTCTTTCCACAGAAATGAAATAAATATTTTTTCCACGAAGAAAGTTGCACAATTGCCAACCATGCAACAAATTGTTACAGCTCATTTTAATGACCTGAGGAATGCAGCCGCAACATAAATAAATATCTGCAACACTTAAAGTGTCACAATTTAGAGTCAGTCTGAGGTGAAGTAGTCCACGTCTGAGTTCTTGCACAAAAAAAGAATTCTACGAACGAAAAACACCTACAACACTAAAGAAGACTGACAATCAAAGAAGTGACGGCAGTCATGAACGTGATATTCCTAGATATGCAAAGGATGATTGATGGTGTAACAAAATGGCTAATTACAAAGTTGTCTCTCGCTATGATGTGTATGCAAAATGCAATGCTTTTCGGTACTCACTGAAGAGATATATGCAAATATGTGAGCATAGATGCACGGGATTTGGTGGACCAGAACATCTGCTTAGCTAAAACGCCAACCGACACGTACGAGGAACGTACTTTTCATGGAAATACGTTTTGACGTTGAGATTTACTTTGATGAATTCGTTCTAGTGAATTTGGCTCTCTTCGTTTTTAGTGTTTCGGGAAAAAGTACCTATGCGGAATTTTTGTGGGCCACTAATTGTCTGGAGGACATTAATTTGTTGCAGTTCTGGGGGAATTTGCTTTAAGTGATTTTCTCAAAAATATTGTTTCTGAGACTTATAGACTTTGGATACGAATATTAGACTCAATATTTTAATTTTTTTATAATATTTATATTATTCAAAAAATAGTTAAGCCCCAAAAACTTTTAAGCAAATCATAATGTTTTGCTCGTAATACATAAATTACAGTATGACCCCGTGGCATTCTGGCTAGTTCGTTGAACTGTCATGCAAGAGGCTTGGAGATCGATTGATTAACAGCCGATGCCACTTAAAAGGGATTTTATTTATTTTAAGATTTTCTAATTAATTCTCAGTTTAGTGTCAACCAGTGTTATACACTAGAGAACGTATTCGATTTTGAAAACCACCATAGGTTCGTCCAACAGAAAGGTTATTATAGTCGACGCGACGGCTGAAAGGGAACGATTTATTTCAAAGCCTAGTCTTAAAAAAATACTCGAAAACTTAATTTGCAATTGTGATAGAATTGTGATAGTTGGTAGACTGCTAGAATCAAATTATGGTCTTTAGTTTTAGCGTAAGGCCATTAGGCAGCGATCAGTTGTGAATCTTATCCAAATCTTCTTTTTTTCTGCAAGTTGAATATTCGAAAAAGTTAAAAGGAAGTCTCAAAGGATAAATATGGGCGTAGAGATGTAATATGACATTTTTGTTAACATGTGTTATGTCAGTTACAAATATACATAAAATATGGAATAGAATGGAACCCTGTGGGACACCAACAAGCAATCTGATTCAGAATAATTAATGCGAGCTTTAATTTTTGAGTTCGATGACTTAAATAGTCTTTTTTAAAATGATGTATCACTGAAGCCAAAGTATAGTTTTATTTTTTGCACAGAATTACTGTGATTAATTTGGGAAAAGGCTTTTGTGAACGCAGACTACTCCAAAACTTAGGTGAGTCTCGATCAGGCCTGATTTTTGAAATGAAATATCTTATTTTAGCTCTGCGAGTTACAAAAGACGAGTGGTTATCAGCTCGACACAAAATCTCCCAGTTTATGTGTGTGTTGGGTGACGCTTCCACTTAAAATAGGTAGGATTTTTATTGAATAGAGGACTTCAGAAGTAAACCAACTGGTATCTTAAAAAAATAAGCTTTTATATACAAAATTTTTAAAACGTTTTAAGAAAAAATTTAGGTACGCCAATTTAAAGCTTTTATTTTTGTTCGAATAAAAATTAAATTGGGGTTCTTGGAACATTGAGTTTTGAAAAAAAAAATTGAAATTATCTTTAAAAATTCAAAAAAAAATGTTTGTAGAATTTAAATGCACAATAATATTCAAACTGCTGGGGAGCTTTAGAATGAAAAAAAAAAAAGATTTAAATCGGTCTTGGAGAAAATCAAAAACCAAAAAAATGGGGGTACCAAAAATAACCATTTTTCGGAAATTTTTTTTCTACCGTTTCCTAGCTTTAACTAAAAGAAATTTGTTGAATTTTTTTTAAATCTGTAGGACAGTTTTTGAGAAAAACAAAATATTTATAAAATTTCGACAAAAAAAATCGTATGGCAGGTATCGGTTTTCGGTCTTAAAAAAATAAAATGCACGACTGGTTCACACGAACTTGCCCCTATGTAATAGATTAATAATTAGTAATAGATTAAGAATTTCAAAAATGAATGTTATTTATTAGAGAAAAACTGTAATGTAATGTAATGTGATTCAAGAAAAATAAAATGCACGACTAGGTGGCACGAACTTGCTCCTATGTTATAGACTAGAAATTTTAAAAACGAATGTTATTAGAGAAAACTGTTAATAAGGATAAAATTAATTTTTTTAATTCTTTTAGTAGTAAGAGACAAAAACAGAATGCTATGCAAATATGAATTTATGCAAGAACAAAAAATTATAAGTGGTTGTAGTGGTTTCTTAAAAAAAAGCTATTATATACAACATTTTTAACAGATTTTTAAGAACAAAATTTGTTATGCCAACTTTAAGTTTATATTACTGTACGAATTAAATTTCCAAAATAAATACTCAGCCGTTTTTGAAATATCGAATTTTCAAAAAAAAAATAATTTTCTTTTTCAAAAATTCAAAAAATATTTTTAAGTTTTGAAATGCAATGGTTTTTAGACTTTTTAGAAGCATCTCTACAAAAATTTCATTAAAATCTGTTATGTCGATAATGAGTAATTCAAAATTTGAAAAATGGTTCTATGGTAGGTACAAGCTGTAATATCTTAATTTCAAATTTTTGTTTATTAAATTAAAGATTGTAAGAATTAATTGAAAGAAAAAATTTTTTATCAAAATTCTAGTTGCCGTTTTCGAGCAAAATATGATTTTTTAAAACCATTTTTCAACATTTGTATGGTGGGTACCTTTATTTTTAGGTAAAATAAAACTTTTTTTCATAAATTTTGTAGATTATACTGAGAAACTTTTATTTTTCAAGTTTTAAAAAAATTCAGCATGGGGTTTTCGAAATATTGAGTTTTCAAAAAAAAAAAAATGGATTTTTTTTTGTAAAAATCCAAAACAAAATTTTTTGAAAATTTGAATACATAATTCTATTTAAATTTTAAGGGAGCCTTAGCAAACAAAAAATGATCAAAATCAATCAAACCGTTTTTGAGAAAATCAAAAACAAAAAAATGGTTCTTTGGGGGGTACCCTCTATAACCATTTTTCGGAATTTTTTCAAATAATATCTAGCTTTAACTAAATGAAATTTTTTTTATCTGTTTTTTTTTTTTTTTTAAATCTGTCAAACAGATTTTGAGAAAAAAAATATTTACAAAATTTCAAAAAAAAAATCGTATGGCAGGTATACCGTTATTTTTAGTCTTAAAAAAAAAAGAAAAAAACTTGTGGGGGGAAGAAATTAAAAATGATATGTACCAAGTTTAAAAAAATCGGTCGAGCCGTTTAGGCTGTAATCAAACCGACAAACAGACCGACAGACGGACAGAATTGCTAGACCCACTTTTTTAACCTTCGCTATCATCGCAATGTCAACTTTTATCAAAAACTAGAGTTCAATTTTTTTTAAAGAATGCATAACTTGCCTTATAGTACCTATAAGTCGTAAGTAAAAATTACAAGTCTTTGTAGTGGTTTCTTAAAATATAAGATTTTACATATAAAATTTTCAAAACATTTTTAAGAAAAAATTTTGGTGCGCCAATGTAAAGTTTTTATTATTGTTCGAGTAAAAATTAAATTTACAAGAAAAAAATATTGAGCCATTTTCGAGATATTGAATTTTGCAAAAAAAATAGATTTTTTTTTCAAAATTCAAAAAAAAAAAATATTTTTCTTAAAGTTTTGAAATGCAATGTTTTTCAAACTTCTTAGAAGATTCTCTCTAAAAAATTTCATTAAAATCCGTTATGCCGATAATGAGAAATTCAAAATCTTATTAATCGTTCTAAGGTAGGTACAGTCCAGTAATATCTTGTTTTCAATTTTTTGTTTATTTAATTATAGATCTTAAAAATTAATCGAAATGAGAGAAAAGCTTTCTTCCAAAAATAAACGTCATACACTTGCTTCAACAAAATTGCAACAGGTATTCGAACCAAACGTCTTAGATTTCCCTCCTCTCCCAAACAAGAGAAGGGGGTCCACTTTTGTAAAACCGGTTTCAGTACCAGTAACAAACCCTGTTGAGTGTGGAACATGGGCCAACAACAACATTGGCAGCGATAATTCCGCTGGCGATCTCTTTTCTATCGAAGAAATAAATAAGCTTACTGCGGAGATGATAACTTTGCTGAATAATTGTAAATCGAGAGCAGATCAGTTTAACACAATTGCACAATTAGCTATTAAGTATCTGTATAGTAAGAAATGAATAGAACAGCCATGAAAATTATATGTTGGAATGCTAAAAGCATTCGATGTAAACAAATAGAATTTTTTGCTTTTCTCAATAAGCATGATGTAGATGTAGGTTTATTATCTGAGACTTGGCTATCTTTTAAAGATAAATTATATAATAAAAATTATGTTTGCTATCGTCTTGATAGAGATGAAAAAAAGGGGGGCGGTGTTGCCGTGGTAGTTAAAAATACTATTCGACATGAATTAATTCCTATTATAAGTACAAAATTAATACAAAACATTGGAATTAAAATACCTTTTGAAAATGGCTCTTCATTAAATATTTTGTCTGTGTATTTTCCCGGTGGTCCAATTACCCCTACTAAACGTTATTATTTAAATAATGATTTAAGAAAATTAATAAGTCTAAATGGTACTTTTTTGATTGGCGGCGATTTTAATTGCAGACATACGAGTTGGGGTTGCTTACGAGCAAATGCATGGGGAAATATTCTTGAAAATCTTCACAGTAGGCATCCATTCAACATCCTATATCCTCCTCATCCTACTTATTACCCACCAAATCGCAGATCGAATCCCTCAACATTAGATCTATTTCTTACTAATATGACCAATCTTTTTGACCAGCCTATGATCTTAAATGAACTAAGTTCCGATCATGTTCCAGTGGTAATCAATTCTTTTTCATCACCTTTAGTAAGAAAAATTGAAATTTTAGATATGAAAAGAGCAAACTGGGTTACATATAAGCGTGAAATACGAAAAAAATTGTCAAATTATAATTCAAATTCAAATGATATTTACAACGAAGCAGATATAGATCAAGATATTACATATTTCACAAATTCTGTTAATGAAAGCATTGATAAATCTGTTCCTAAAATAAAAAGTAGTTCTGAAAGCGTAAACTCACTACCACGTAATATAATCAATCTTATCAAACATCGAAATTTCGTTAAAAGAAAATGGATAAGAAACCGAGAACCTCATTTCCTTGTTGTAGTTAATACACTCAATAAAATAATAAAAGATGAAATTTTGCACCATAGGAATCGATCTTGGAACCGGAAACTTGAGAGTTTAGATAAAGGAAGTAAGCCTTTCTGGAGTATAGTTAAAATTATTAAGAAGAAAAACACTCACATTCCAGCTTTTAAAATAGGAAACAATATTTTAATTACGAGCAATGAAAAATCAAATATTTTAGCAGAAACTTTTTCTGCCAACCATAATGCGAATAACAATATGAATAATAGTAGTATTGAATCCATTGTCAACAACTCAGTTGCTTCAATTAATTCATTTTCTATAAATGACTACCAAATTGAGGTTTCGCTGGATGATATTTTGGATATACTTCAAAATCTTAAAGCAAGAAAATCAGCTGGTCTTGATGGCGTTAAAAATACATATCTGAAGAACTTACCAACATTAGGATTAAAATTTTTGCAAGCACTATTCAATAAATGCCTCAAAATTGGCTATTTTCCAAATAACTGGAAAACTGCCAAGATTATACCAATTTTAAAACCTGGTAAAAATGCTAGTCTACCAAACAGCTACAGGCCAATTAGTTTATTAAGTTCAATTAGTAAATGTTTTGAACAAGTAATCAAAAATAGAATAAATCTACACTTAATAAATAACAATATTTTACCACCCGAGCAGTTCGGCTTCAGAGCCCATCACAGTACAATTCATCAAGTACATAGAATTACTAAACATGTAAAAATTAACTTAAGGTCTGGTAAAAGTACAGGTATGGTACTTTTAGATGTCGAAAAAGCATTTGACACAGTTTGGCATAATGCGCTTTTACACAAGTTGTCAATACTCAACTTTCCAATCCACTTAATAAAAATCATTCAATCATTTTTACTCGAAAGGAAATTTAAGGTTTCAATCAATAACTGGTTTTCTGAAACATATAATATAACGGCGGGTGTTCCACAAGGATCAGTTTTAGGTCCTATTCTATTCACAATATTTACTTATGATTTTCCATTACTTCCTTATTGTGAAACAGCAATTTTCGCTGATGATACTTGTATCTTCTCTTCGGATTCAGTTGGTTTCACAATCGAAACTAATCTGCAATCTGCACTGAATGTTACACAAAGCTACTTTCATGATTGGAAAATAAGAATCAATGCTTCAAAAACGCAGGCAATCTTTTTCACTCGAAAAAGAAAACCCTGCTTTTTACCAAGCAATAATCTTCTTATTGATGGCACAAGGATAGAATGGAGATCTGAAGTGAAATATCTTGGAGTGCATTTAGATAAAACATTAACATTTGGCTTACATATACAAAAAACGATTCAGAAAATAAATTCTACAATTAAAATTCTTTATCCTTTCATCAACCGCAAGTCAAAACTAAGTACCGAAAATAAGCTTCTGATTTATAAAGTTGTGTTCCAAGCTATCATGTTTTATGGTTCACCAGCTTGGGGTAATTGTGCAATCAGTAATATACGACGACTACAGATAGCTCAAAACAAGGTTTTGAAAATGATTCTGAAGCTTCCGTGGTCATTTTCAACAAATGAACTTCATTCCATTTTAGCTATGGATATGGTATCAGAAAGAATTGCCAAACTTAATGAGCGATACCTTACATCATGTACTATGTCCCCTATTACACGATGTCTCACGAGACGAGGCTCACGTAAGTGCGAAAAAGAAAGCAGATATGAGGAAATGAGATGCAAAAAAATATTCCCGGTGAGTACCGGGCTGATTTTTAGTAGTCTCATTTTGACGTTTCTTTTTCTCAAATTCGTTTTATGTTGTGTTGTGCATTAAAAAATACGAACAACAGTCAAATTTGAGACATGAGTCTCATGAGACATGAGTCAACGTGTAATAGCTTTTGTCTCACGGGATGCAAATTTAAAAGGAAAGTCAAAAATGAGACATGTCTCATGAGGCAACGTGTAATAGGGGACTATGTCTGATAATACCTTGATTTCAAACCTAGCTTTACTATAACATTTTATTACCTTTATTTATTCATTTATCTATTTACTTATTTATTTATCTATTTGTTTATTTACTATTTATTTATTTATTTATATATTGTTAACTTATTTATTTTCATTTGTTTATTTTTTTTTTTTTTTTTTTATTTATTTATTTATTTATATATTTGTTAATTTATTTATTTTCTTTTGCTTATTTGTTTATTTATTTATTTATTTATTATTTATCTATTTATTTATTTATTTATTTGTTTGTCTATTTATTTATTAATTTATTTGTTTTTGTTTATTACTTTATTTATTTTATTTATTTATTTTTTAATTTAGTTATTTTTTACTTGTTTATTTATTTATTTATTCATTTTTTGTTATTTATGTATGTATTTTGTTATTCTTTCCACATATTTATGTAGTTTTGTTTTAATAATTATATATTTTACCTACTTGTTGTAAGACTCAAAGCTTGGTTTGAATCTCTTTTTCACCGCCCTCCTTTCTTTCATTCTCTTCCTAAGTTTTTAATGAAGGTTTTTATGTAGCTTTTCCTTCAACATTATTTTTTTGTATTTGTGTTTGATTAATTGTAATAAATATATTATTGACAGTAGTAAGGTAGCTTTATACCACATCTCTGTAAATTGTGCAATATAGTTTAAGAAAAAATGTTACAAAATTGATGCTACAATAAAGATATCTATCTATATCTATCGAATCAAAAGAAAAAAAATTCAAGCAACATTCTCGTAACCGTTTTCCAGAAAAAATACGATTTTCGAAAACAATTTTTTAAAATTTGTATGAAGGGAACCGTTATTTTTAGATAAACTAATTTATATTAACGATTATTTTAAGAAACTTTTATTTATCAAGTTTTAAAAAAATTTTGAAGATGTTTTTTTAAAAATCCAAAAAAAAAATTGTTTGAAAATTTGAATACACAATAATATTAAAAATGCTGGGGAGCCTAAACGGTCGTATCGTTCTTGAGAAAATCAAAAAAAAAAAATGATTCCAAGGGGGGTACCAAAAATATAATTTTTAGGAATTTTTTTTTCAACCATTACCTAGCTTTAACTAAATGAAATTTTCTTGTATTTTTATTTTTAAAATCTGTTGAACAGTTTTTGAGAAAAAAAATAAAAAATATTTATAAAATTTCGAAAAAAAATCGTATGGCAGGTAACGTTATTTTTGATCTTAAAAAAAACGAAAATCCGGGGGGAGACTAAAACCCATATCTACCAAGTTTGAAGAAAATCGGCCGAGCCGTTTAGCTGTATTCGAACAGACAGACAGAAAGACAGACAAACAGACAGTATTGCAAGACCCACTTTTTTAGTCTTCATTAAGTAGTTATTTAAAAATGTGAGCGTCTTGCATACTCTAGTGAGTAATACTCCATCAAATATGCAGGCAGCCTTCTGCCTGCAAGACGCGATAAGAATAGGGTACGCCTTGCACGTAATCACCAGTGTGGGAGTACGAAAATTGTATCTTATGATTACATATTATTCCTTGCAGAATGTTGGCCTTTGGGTTATGAGGCACAATTGGTGTTTTTAATGGTAAATGATAACAATCTATAGACGAACTTATTCCTGGAGTTATTTATTATCAATCATGAAAAACAGATAAATAACTTTAAATTAATTTTACTAGTTCCTGGTAAACGGGTTTTCCGTAGATAATGGGCAGATGTTCTTGTGGTTTCTTCTGCCGTGGACCATCTTATAAACCTTTTCGTTCGATTGAGTTTGATGAGATTATCACATATTCCCGTAAAAGTTCTGAAAACATTTGCAATGCAAACGCCGAATTAGTCAGCAATCAATCTCATGCATTTCCTTAATACCACAAAGTTACATCATTCTTTTTTCAGTTGTTGTAGATTCCCTACCAGGCCCAGAATTATATTCCTCGATATGGCGTGAATTTCCCGACACAACTTATCAAACACATCGGGTTTCACGCTGAAATATTGTTAAGATACGTCTCGAATGATTTTGATCAACATTTGCTTCTTCAATTACCTTATCCATTTTTGTTTCTTCCAATGAAAACTCAGCAACAATTCCTACGTTAAACAGAGTGTCAAATTCTTAAATTTTTGACAGTTGAGTGCTCCAGAGTGTTTCCTAACTAAATCGAAGAGCTCTGATCAAGCTTTGCTCAGAGCGTACTCGACATGCTCAAGCTCTGCTGAGAGTTAAAAGGAACATTATTTCGGTGAGGAATTTATCTTACTTAATCACAGCTGCATAATGAAGTGTGATCTGTTGATTACACCTCATATCGGTATAGAGAAGGTCGATGCTCCAACACACTCCCATTAAATCAATCAAACTCAAAACAGAAAGTGTCATCAACAAAAACCAAAACAGCACATCAATCTAAACACCTTTCGGACAGGTTGATGACAAACAACCAAGGAAGCACGAGTCCCCCAAAATAGCCACAGCTATACAGGATCCAAAACAAACAACAATTTGTAATCCCAATCCCCCGAGTCTCTCACATGAAATAGCTTTCAGAAAGAATTTTCAATCCAATTGTCACCTGAAAGGTGATTTTCACGCCATTTAGTTTGGTATTTGGAGCAGACAAGTGTAGCACGACAAGACTAGTGCTCCCTTCAGTCTAATTGTTGTGTTACACATTGCACTGATGCACCTTCTGCGATGACCAGAAGCAGATATCCACCGGCACTACACTCAGAAAGATTGGCGTCGAAACACCTTCATCGGAAATGGGGCTAATCGTATGAGAAATACTGTCGCCATTGTCAGTTTCTAACGTACGACAATGAGTCTACATGCCAGTACAAGGTGGTCTTTGGTCTCTTCTTGGTGTCTTGATGCTCTAGGCACAACTTATTTATTTTTTTTGTCTACTTTCTGGCAACGAAAATAAAGGTGAGTGATTATTTTAATTTTCTATTACAGAATTACAGAAGAAATGGAAGAAGAACTTGGATCAGATTCAAGAAAATATACTTTTTTTTTGGTGTTTCTTTGCAGAAGGACTTTACGAAAAAACAACATACGTTTATAAAAACAATCTAAATTAAGGAATATTTGGATTCGCTCTCCGAGGAATGTTTTTACTTTGTCTACTTTGTGGTTAATTTGTGTGATACTGAATAATGCGATCTCAGATGACATCTTGCATTAAATTACCATTTGTTCTGCGAGAATGTTCTGCAGTCGTGTATGGATTTGATGAGTGTGTTCTTCGTCGGTATAAGGGTTAAGGGATTCGCTGTTTTGAAATTGACAAAAAAAAAAACTGAAAGCTGATAAATCGTTTTGGAACTACGTCTATTTATCATTTAAGAATGACGGTGAGTCTAGCCGAGTATGCGGTCTCATTCCTGTCCCCCACTTGGACCTACAACAAAAACCGCTAAACAAACCTGATGCAGAAACCTTGGACGGAAAACTGAATCCTTCTTTTGCTTGGCTTTGAAAATAAGACCACCCATACATTGACTCTGAAAAAAAAACTTAACTGTTCTAAAAAACGATTAACGCGATTTCGATGAAAACATAAATTACTGGTCTGTTTTGCTTTTAAAACCAACTTCTCCAACGAATTATATAGACCCTACTTTTTAATCTCCGACCTACTCGTTGTCTTTTCTCATTTTATCATCAGAATTTATTTTGTCTTGAAAAACATGTCAACCTTTAAAATTTTATTGACAACTTCTTTTTTTTTCTAGGTGTTAACAGGTGTGACAGTGATAGGACTAAATTATTTCCCAATCGAGCACGCAAGGTATTCAGCTATCCGGTGGAATTCAAGCTTGAGTTATTTGGCAAGCAATTGAACTGATCAGCTATCAATCAAGTTGACTGACGCCGAACATGATCAATTTAAAATCATCACAACGCAACGCAAGCATATGGACAGCAGATAGAATTTAGATTGAAGTGTGTAATCGAAAGCGAAATAGGAGCATTTGAGGTAGGAACACTGTCAGTTACTACTGTCATGGTTTTAATTACATATATTTAGCGAATGGAAGGTAAAATTATAGTAAATGGTGTGAAAGTAAGTGAAGATAGAAAATTCTTCGATCGGAATTCTGAATGGAAAACCTAAAAAAACGTGAGATTCAATAGCGGAGATCTCTTGGTGGGAGCATCAATGGCTTAAGTGTGTATATGTAGGTAAAGTGTAATGTTTCATAACAATTTGTTTCCCTGATAAATGCTCATCAATAAATCATCTTCATTTTCAATGATATCTTATAGCCTTCAGTCAAAATGTAAACAAAAAAAATAACTATTGCAGAAATGAAAAAATCGTTGATTGCTAGAATTTCGACAGAATTTATATCGAAAATATTTGACAGTTTTAGAAAAAAAATTGATAAAATGTTCAAACAAAAGGAGTAATTAGACACTATTAATTATTTCATTAATTAGCTCCATGGTTAGTGTAATAATTTTGATCAGAACATTATTACACGATTAATTATGGAAACTCATTCAGCACACTTCTGCGGTTCTGTAATCATGGCAGGAATATAGTTAGAGAACAAGAATTCCAATGAATACTCAAAAATTAGAATACTCACAGTCGAGATAATCTAGAAATGGAGGTATTTGATTTCGAGAAAGAAATAAGTGATCTGCAGAAGCAGTGGCGGAGCGTAGGGGGGGCGGCGGGGGCGGTCCGCCCCGGGCGGCAGGCCTAGGGGGCGGCAAAATGTCGCCGGTGATGCGGGTAGAGTAGAAATCATATGTTTCATGAAATATCGTTTGACAAGTCAACAAACAACAATGATGTAAATTTGAAATTTGCCACCCTATCTGTGGTTCGTCGTTGACCGCTCTCTGCTGATTTTCGTGAATTCGTAGACGGTGAGTAGGGCCGTAAGAGTGCATTCCGTATCGTCAAACAAAACGTTCCGAAACTCTCGCGAAACTGAAAGCGAGTGTTCCGAAACGTGATATGCATATGCGAGATATGATAAGATAACTAGGATTCGACGGAAACGTTATTCTAGTCTCAGCCAGCTCAATGTTTTTGCTCCCTCCCGCATCACAGAAAGTTGTTTCGATTGTGTTGTTTATAGTTTAAATACTGTTGAATCTTCTAAAACTAAACACTTAGTACTTCACTCAACCTTTGAACTAGTTTTTGAAAATGAAAATAGTTAAAGGAAGCGGTGGGGAATACCGCAAGAAAAAGGCTAATAAAGAAGCAGAAGCAGCAGTTCTAGTTCTGGTTCAAAAGCTACGTTAACGTTTTCGGCGGCATCCAGCAGCAGCGGAAGTGATTCCAATGTAAGTAAGATTCCTCCATCTACAATCGTGAGTGGCCTAGAATTGTCCTGCGGCCAATATTCATGGGAAT
This sequence comes from Philhelius festivus, assembly GCA_963931855.1. NCBI lineage: Eukaryota > Metazoa > Arthropoda > Insecta > Diptera > Syrphidae > Philhelius > Philhelius festivus. Next base: position 225,818,419 of record OZ007555.1, on the reverse strand, counting down.
GCATAACTTATTTTACAGGCAGAAGAAGAAGACGTGCAGACGAAGACAAAGTCGACTCACAAGAAGTACCTCAAGCATCTAGTCATAAGTCTGCAGAAGAAGTGAACCTCGTGAAGCTGTAAAGACGCTTAAAAATAAGTTTGTGGAAGTTCTCGAGGTACTGGAAGAATTGACGGATCTGTAGTCAGTCTTCTTCTGACAGTCATGCAGTCATTAAACTTCCTCACTTTTCTTGGCTTTTGAGCTGCAGAGCTACCTGAAGAAGATGACGCACAGATTTACCTGCAGCAACGTGGACTGAGTGTGGATAAGTGTGCTCAGAAACTCTGCGTTTTAAAAGCTCTCCTAGTGGAAAGAAGAGACCGTTTCGTCCAAGCCGCAATCGACTTTTCTAAGACTCTTTGGAAAAAACTCGGAATCGAACTCAAAACGAGAAGAATTCGCAGGAAAAAACGCATGCATGGCGATGAATCCGCAGATGCAGATTTGTCTCACGAGCTTCATTCATAAGGCCCGTAGAATCCGTTTATGGAACCGCTGATCCTATTTTACTTTCAATAAAAGATACTTCATTGCCTGTGAAATGATGTCCCGAAATTTAATTTTTATTTAGTATTGAATAAGGGCGGCAAAATGGGTCTCCCGCCCCGGGCGCTGAGATGGTACGCTACGCCACTGTGCAGAAGTATAAGTATCGTATCCACACGTTTTGTAAATTAAACTAGGTGAACCGCTTCGTTTGGTGGTTGATTTAAAAAGAACTCATTTATTGCATCTTATATTTACATATGTGACTTCATTTGTATTGGTGTATGTATAAGTTGCCTTGTATGTGGCTTAAAGCTAAGAGCTAAATATCTATGTGTACATTCTTGTTTCTTAAGGCTACTCTTACACGATTAGTATTTATAACATATCTTCCCCTCTAAATAAATTTACAAGTTACAAGTCCAGTTTGACTGGAGGCTTAATAGTTCTTTTAGAACGTCTTAAATTATCTGGTTCTTCGTTACTTACAATTTTTGTTTTCTTTTTCGACACCTCTAAAGTACCAGAGTGTTTGACAGGTTCCTCAATGTAAACGTTAGGGTCTTTTTCATTTACAACAACTGTTATAGTACTAGTCTGTGTTTTAGAAGGTCTCGATTGTGTAGCTTCCGCGATAGGAGTTTCAGTTGGATTGTTGGCGATTTTATGCTCCGTTTCGTTTTCAGGTGAATAATCAGGTAATTCTGGTCCTGAATAGTTTGATGTCAAATCAGTTTTGTAGTTTTCATCATTATGCCCCGCTTTCTTAATTTGGTCAACATGTCGCCTCCAAATTCGACCATCTTCTAGTTTTACATCATAATGTAGGAGACCACTTTTTGATACAATAGTTCCGAATGACCATTTCGTTTTTGAATCCAAATATTCCCTAGCTTGAACGTGGTCACCGACTTCAAAGTACCGGGTTGCATTTCTTGGGTAATTTTTATTGTTCGTGTTCTCGTTTGGTATCATCAAGTCAAGTCTTGATCGGAGTTGTCTATTAAAGACGATCATCGATGGAGATTTTCCAGTTGCCGGGTGCGTCATTTTACGATAATCTAGTAGAATGTTGCATAGTACTTTTTCGATTTCATCAGGTGAACATTCCATGGACTTAAGTTTTTGTTTAATGGTTTGAACGTACCTCTCAGCTTGTCCATTTGTTGATGGGTGGTACGGCGCTCCCATTTTATGTACCACTCCGTTTTGTTTTAGGAAGTTTTGGAACTGGTGACTGGTGAACTGAACACCATGGTCACTTACTATGGTTGTTGGAATTCCGAATCGACTGAATACCTCTCGACACTTTTTAATTGTTGTTTCTGTTGTCATGTTGCGAACCACGAATACTTCAGGCCATTTCGAATATGCATCAACTAAAATAAGAAAAATCCTTCCCATGAATGGGCCTGCATAGTCAATGTGGACTCTTTCAAATGGTGCACTCGGTGTTTGCCAGCAGTGTCTTTGTTCCTTTTTTGCATTTGGTCTTACCTCTGAACATTGTCGGCAGTTTAATGACATCATTTCTATATCTCGATCTATTCCTTCCCACCAACAATAGCTCCTGGCTAATGCTTTCATACGTGTAGCTCCAAAATGTGTAGAGTGCAGCTCTTTCAATACTTTATTTCTCAAAGACTTCGGAATATAGACTCGCATGCCTCTCATGATGCAGTTTCCTTTTAGTCCAAACTCTGCTTGGTCAATTCCAAAACGATAAATACTGTCTACCTTCTTACCCATCCGTAGTCCTTGTAGTAAAATAGTAGTTTCCTTTGCGTTCATAGTTGCCTTACTTCCCAGTAGGAAATTTCCAAAAATTCACTAGTGAAGAAGTAGGTGTTTCATCACGGAAAAGGAGCTGCACCCATGAATTTCCTACGGAATCCTATGAGGAATTTAACACAGGCTTGTCATTGCAAGGAGGTACACACTTTCTCGATGCATATTTTGTTGTGAAATCACTATGCTCAAGGCATCTTCGATTTCATGGGTCATTTTTGTGAGTGAAAAAACTGGTTCTATTGATGTGATGCTTTCCTCAATGGAAATAAATTAATGAAAAGTGAGTCAACATTTAATCAATTGCCTCAGGGAAAGAATCATTGAAAAAACTAATTATTCACTACAGAATTGTGTACATATTTGGAGCTCGTTTTTTCAGTTTTGAAAAAAGGAATGCATTTAGGCGATGTTTTATTAACAGAAGGAATATGAATGAAATCATTATCCATTTCTTTTCTTATTTCATCAATAGAAGAAGCGCTTGAAATGTATAGGCAAATTTATCGCTTGAATGAAAAAAACAAATTAAATTTGTGTTATGTACGTATTTATTTTATTAACTAGGTATTATACATTTTAAAGAAGTTAGTAGATATATGTATGTGTCTTACATTGTCTTGTCTTGTTGTAAGACGTAACACAAACAGCTGGTCGAAAAACTCTCCTTTGACTCTTGGTAGCATTTGGGGAGCAGCTTGGGGATTAATCATCTTCATTCTCCTGTTCATTTGAGATCTAAGAAAAAGACGAATATGTAATTACTTTTTGCAAATTATTCAAAAGAATATAGGGAATTTACCGTTGGTGAATTGTTTTCCTTCTCGCTAATTGTTATTTAATCTTGAGTAAATTGATTGAAAACACAGAAAACCCCGCACAACCGTTTTCTTTGATCACAAAATTGACACTAAATCACTCCAAAACAAAAGAAATAACTCATGACAAAAAAAGACCTATTGAGCCATTGAGCGTCGCGGACCCATCGCGGGAAAAACCCAAAAAAAAAAAAAGGGATTGTTTATTGCAGGTCAAAATTTCTCTCTCTCTTTTTTTCCTCTCAGCTCGCAGGCTATTTTGCCCAGTAAACGAAGTTCATGAAAAAATACATTCCTTTTCACTAGCAATATCACCTGATCACCATAGTTTTGCTCTATTGAAAGGTTGTTTACTGCTTTTCAATTCCAAAGAAAAGAAAGGGTTGTTTTCTCTTTCACATCGCAGGCATTAAACACTCAATTGTGGATTACAATAACCACTGAAAAGATGCAGGAATAATTATAACGTGTTCAGCATTGTATTCATTAACATTAAGGATGTGTAAGAAGGATATTGCTTTGTTTCATGTTTTCTGTACCTTCTTTCGAGAACAAAGCACAAGATGCAACTGGGATCGCAAACTACTGACTCATTGCATGACTTTCGATGAATGAAACCAATGCAGACCTTCTACTCAATGAAAGTGCCTCGTGATTTCTACGAGGAATTCAACTTTATTTTTCCTTGAGGAGCAAATTTCCTACTGGGTTAGGTCTTCTACGGTCAATGGTAGTGTATTTATTTGCTCAATGCACATGATGTCTGCCTCATCCATACCATAGTAAGATTCATCTGGTTCTGGTAACCGAGACATTGCGTCTGCGTTACCATGTTCATCGGTTTTTCTAAAAACAATATCGTAGTTAAAAGATTGTAAATATACGGCATAATGTTGCATCCTCGATGTTGATAACGCAGGAAGGCCCTTTTGTGGTGAAAAAATTTGTGCTATTGGCTTATTATCGGTGATCAAGGTGAATTTTCGACCGAAAAGATATTGATAAAATTTTTTTATTCCAAAAATTATAGCATATGCTTCTTTATCTACTTGTGAGTATTTTTGTTGCGTTTTGTTTAAGGTTTGCGATGCATACATTATTGGTCTTTCGGTTCCGTCTTTATATGTGGCTTAATACCGCTCCTACTCCATAAGGTGAAGCATCTGTTGCAAGCGAAAGCTCTAATGAAGGATCAAAATGAACTACAAAATCTGATGACTGCATTCCCTCTTTTACTTTTTTAAAAGATTCTTCACATTTTCCGTCCCACTTGAACTTGACGTCGTTTTTCAAAAGATTATTAATAGGGTATAATATTGTGCTCAGGTTTTTAAAGAGTCTACCATAATAGTTCACTAATCCCACGAATGCTCTAACCTCGTCTTTGTTACAAGGCCGCTTCATGTTTTGAATAGCTTTTATCTTTGAATGAGACTTATGTATGCCATGCTTATCAATGACAAAACCGCAATATTCTATTTTGTCCTCAAAGAAAGCACACTTTTCAAGATTTACTTTCATGTTTTGTTCGTTCAAACGTTTTAAAACTTCATGTAAACTTTTTAAATGTTCCTCGTCCGTTCTGCCGGTCACCTTTATGTCGTCTATGAAAATTTTTACCCCGCGGATTCCTTGCAATAGTTGTTCCATATACTTTTGCCAAATTGCAGGAGCGGATGCTATCCCATACATAAGCCTCGTTGGCCGCATTAGCCCCAGGTGTGTATTCAAAGTTAAGACAGCTTGTGCTTCCGGATTGACCTCCATTTGCAAGTATGCCCCAGACAGGTCTAATTTAGAAAACTTGTTCCCCCCACTCATGGACTCAAATAGCTCCTCTGTTGTTGGAAGTGGATGCTCATCTACCCAAAGCTCTGGGTTCACCGTGACTTTGTAATCTCCACATAAACGTACCTTATTATTGGCCTTCATTACCGGAACCAGGGGTGTAGCCCATTCGCTATAATTTACTTTGACCAAAATTCCGTCTTTAACCAATTCTGCTATCTTTTCTTCGACGGCTTCTCGAATCGCAAAAGGTACAGGTCGGAACTTCCTAAACACAGGCCTAGCTTTTTCGCGGATATTCAACTTTGCTTGAAAATTTAAAATTTTACCTGCTGAACCATCAAACACCCTCGGATACTTTGTTTTTAAATCTTCGGTTATATTTCCATTACAATTTGTGTTTATGTTTAACAAATATTGATTCAAGTTTATCTTTAGTTTTTTTATCCAATCCCTTCCTAAGAGACTATGCCTTTGAGATTCGGCAATATAAATTTTCAAAAATGAGGTTTTATTATTATATATTACTTTTACCATACGAGTACCTAAAATATTTACATTATTTCCACAGTAACTTTTTAATTTTATGTCTGATTTTTTTAATATCAAGTTTTCTTTACCAAAATGTTTAATAAAATTTCTTTTATTCATGATTGTAACTAAAGAACCAGTATCTACTTCAAACTCTACGTCAGTATCCAGAACGTTCAGTGCGATGATAAATTTATCTGTTCCCGACAATTCAATTTTGTTACTTTCAATGTTTTCCAATGTAACATTGCAAATGCTTTCAACCATTTCAGTTTCCTCTTCACCTGTTTCGTCTTCGACGAAATTGGTTTGGTAGTTTTTTTTACATGCACGTCGGATATGTCCAACTTTTTTACAGAGTGAGCAAACTGAATTCTTATGGAAGCAATCATTTGCTAGATGATTTTTATTTCCGCATCTAAAACAACTGAACGTGCTGGTACTACTGGTACATGGTTTATTTTTTATAGTACTATTTTTACCTTTATACAAATTCACTCCGCCGCCACTTGCCGCCATCTTGTTAACCAGCACCTCTTCCTGCTTGCCTCCCATTACCGCACCACCTCTTTCTGAAGCCTCCATGCCGCGAGCCAAATCTAATGCTGTCTCTAGTGTCAGATCTCTTTTCTCCAGACACCTATTTTGGATATTCTTGTTGTTCAGTCCGAAAACTAATTGGTTTCTGAGTGCCGTCTTCAAATAATCTCCAAACCCACAACTTGCCGACAACCTCTTTAGCGCCACAACAAAATCATCCACTGACTCGCCCTCTTCTTGTTTCCTTATGTGGAATTTATAATTTTCAACTATTTCGTGTGGAACAGGATTAAAATGTTTTTCCAATATCTCCACCACCTGCTTAAATGACTTCGACGTCGCTTTGTCCGGAGTGATTTTGTCACACAACGTGTCGTATGTTTCAGCGCCCATGTGATGCAACAGGTATATATTGTGCATGTCGGCAGGAACTTTGTACATAGAGAATGCAGTCTCTAAACGTTCTATGTACCTACTCCATTTGCATTTTCTTCTGTCGAATGCTTCTAAGGTAAAATGTGCCGCAGCCACGTTTTGTTCAACCGTGTTATTTGTCATATTTACTTTTTTTTTTTTTGTATAATTTATATTTTACTTTCTTTTCTTTATATATATATATTTTTTATTCTCGTCGCCAGTTATCGTATCCACACGTTTTGTAAATTAAACTAGGTGAACCGCTTCGTTTGGTGGTTGATTTAAAAAGAACTCATTTATTGCATCTTATATTTACATATGTGACTTCATTTGTATTGGTGTATGTATAAGTTGCCTTGTATGTGGCTTAAAGCTAAGAGCTAAATATCTATGTGTACATTCTTGTTTCTTAAGGCTACTCTTACACGATTAGTATTTATAACAATAAGGAATTGAAGGGAAACTGCCATTTCTCTAGGATTTCTAGATGATAAGAGAATTGTTCGAGTTGGAGGTCTACTACTCGTACAATCCGCGTTATTTTCATCTGACAGCAAACTTCTGATGCTTTTATTATAGAACAATGAATCTATTGGCGAAGTTATTATTGCGAGAAATTCACGACAAACATAATGTAAGCATTGTGACCTTTAGACATTGCTTGCTCTGATAAAGTAAAAACTTTATACAACTGTATCAAATATGAACAAGGGCTAAACTACAATTACTCGTACTTTAGCCATTAATGACGAATATACCATAATTAGTGTTGTTCCTCTACGTGTCGACTTTGATTGTCTACATTAATGCGTAGACAATTGTGTCGACAATGTAGACAATGTAAACAATGTAGACAATGTCGACTATGATGTCGACAATGTAGACAATGTACACAATGAAGACAAAGCATGCCAGCCAATCTGTCATCTGTCATTCATGATTTCTCTGTCACATTGGTTACTTCATTTAAGAAAATTTCAGGTGTTGATTTGAGTTTTTATTCAAATATTGGTCGACGAAAAAATAAAGGTTTCGATCAGTTAGGCTTTCCTTTAATACAATAACAAATATGTAGCATATTCTACAAAATACTGCAGAAAGCCGTCTTCGCAGCCACAGGTAAATAAAAATTCGTTAAAAAAAGCATATTCATATCCTAATAATAATGCCTTCACATTCATTTACGAAAGGAATGCCTGTAAGCAATCCCAATCACCTGCGACATCTGAATCCGGCGATGTCTCTATGATTGTTTTGGTTGATGATAATGATTTTGGCTCGAGCTCTGATTTATTAGACGAAACATAATAAGAAAAATTGAATGTCTACGTTGTCTACAACATTGGCATGTAGACAATCATGAATTGTATACGTTGAATTGTCTACACGTAGACAATCGTGTAGTCTAAATTTTTTGTCTACATGGAACAACACTGACCATAATCAGGAATCACACTGGCAAGACTTTTCATCAGCTCAAGAGTAGACCATTTTGAACTCATTATAAGATCTGCGGCAAGTGACCTCAAAAGGTCTATGTGTCAGTTTTCTGTTGTTTTTTTTTTGACACATTAACAGTGCATTTAGCACTTAACGATAAAAACCTTTTTTGGTCGCGGAGGGCACTGTCAATTTTTTTTTTTAAAAGTTTTGCATGCATTAATACGATTTTGACTATACCCTTAAAATGTTTGGGAAGTTTGAGAGGATTAACCTAACGGAAGATTCCATTTAAGGCCCTGTTTACATTGGGAATATTGCATACTTACTATACGTCTACATCATTTTTACATTGAAAAACTTTGAGTACTGAAATCTCGATTTTAGTACTTTCCATTGCTAGTTAGAACTAAATGTCTTCATTCCCCCAACATTTCTTCACCTCTCACCCAATATGTCAAAAACGAAACAACTGGTGTCAAATTTTATTGCAGTTTCATTCAATGTTTAAAAACAAATCCCCTTCATGTTAGTGATGGACGATTGCATTTTTTGCTTTTATGCTGCGGAAAAAATAATTTTCAGGGCAATCGGTTGACATTTGCAATGAAATATTCTCGATACGTAAAAATTTACTTTGTCCCTTATCTCTCATACCATATAATGCCAAATTTCGAATTCAATATTCTATATTATATTTCCATTTTCTTTATTTTTACTTGCGACTTATTGGTACTATTTATAAGGCAAGTTATGCATTCGGAAAAAAAATCGAACTCGAGATTTTGATCAAAGTTGAAATTAGGATGATAGCGAACACGAATAAAGTGGGTCTTACAATTCCGTCTGTCTGTCGGTATGTCTGTACCTCGATCTATAGCCTTAGCCACTGGAGCTATTTTCTTCAAACTCGATCCTTAAAGGTCTTCGGTGATTCCTAGAGGGGAAATTGAAAATTTTTTTTACCTCCATACACCCGTATTGTAAAATCTTATTTATCTCGAAAACGGCTCTACCGATTTTGTTAAACAAAAAAATAGGTCTGATGTTATCAACATGGACTACATTTTGGTAAAAAAAATGTTGGGGAAAAATGTTATTAATGGTACCTGTCATAGAACAGTTTTCTTGATTTTCGACTTTCTCATTAAGGTCTCTAATGATTTTAACCAAAAATTCTCACCAGGAGTAAGGGGACTAAAATAATATTGTATATAAAAATATTCGAAAAAATATACCTTTTGTTTTTTTTTTTTAAAAAAAATTCAATTTATTTTTTGAAAAATCAATATCTTGAAAACGTGTAAAGGATTATTTTTGGAAATTATTTCTTAAAATTTATATTACTAAGCACTTAAAATTGGCATCCCAAATTTTGTTCTAGAAAAATTTAAAAAAAATTTTGTATACATATAAAAAATTACTTTAGCAATAAAACGATTTTTAAATTTTGCATAAATTCATACTTTTCCGGAAATCAGACGGCAATTCCATGCATTCGAACATTTTTATCTCATAAAATCCATGTTTTATATTTGTAAAATGTATGTATTTTATGTACTTTTACATAAGAGCAAATACGTGCGATTCAGTCGTGGATTTTATTTTAAGAAGAATTCAAAAACTTTCATTTAGTTAAAGCTATGGTTGAAAAAAAATTTCCAAAAAATGGTTATTTTCGGTAACCCTCTGAACGATTTTTTTGGTTTTTGATTTTCTAAAAAACGTACGGCTGATTTTAATATTTTTTTTTATGCTAAGGCTCCTCAGCAGTTTGACTTGAACATTATTTTGTTATAAAATTTTTCAAAATTTTTTTTTTGGATTTTTAAAAAAATTTTTAATTTTTTTTTTCAAAACTCAATATTTTAAATGCCGAATGCTAGATTTTTTTTTTTAATTTTTGTTTTTAAATTTAATTTTTATTTGAACAATAATAAAAACTTTAAATTGGCATTTTTTCATTATTTCTTAAAAATGTCTTAAACATTTTGTATATTTTTATATAAGCTTTTGCTTATTTTTTTAAGAAACCACTACAACGACTTATAATTTTTGTTCTTGCATAAATTCATCTTTGAAAAGCATTCTGTTTTTATCTTTTAATACTTTAAAAAATTAATTTCATCCTTAAGAACAGTTTTCTCTAAAACATTCTAAGAAAAAAATTTGGTAAGCCAAATTTGAGTTTTTATTATTGTAGGAATAAAAATTAAATTTCCAAGATAAATACTGAGCCGTTTTTGAGATATAGAATTTCCCAAAAAAAAAAATAGGTAAATAATATTTTGCATAACGGCTGTGTTGCAGAAATTGTTAGTCTTGGAGCTTAGAAAAATTTCAAAATCTCCCCTAGGGAATCGACGAAGAACTTTAAATACCAAGTTTGAAGAAAGTTGTTTTTTTTTTTTGGTTTAGATTAAAGGTCGGAAAACAGACATTCAGATAGACAACGGAATTGCGGAAAATATATTTTTTTTTCGTGTTCCTTATCATCATAATGTCAACTTAGATCAAAATCTCGTGTTCCATTGTTTTCCAAATGCAAAACTTGCCCTATAGTATTGCAAAAAAATAAATTTCATGCTTTTGAACATATATGTCATATGTATCAATGTTTTTATATATGTATAACATTTCTAAAAATTCTAAGCATCTTGAACTTCAGATCAATTATGTGGGAATCAATCTTGCCTTTTTTTTGAATTTTCAGTGACAATTTATCTAATCGTATCATACTCCATTCATAAAATTTTATATCAATTTCATATTTTAAGACACTTCTAGAAACTTTCTTTTTTATGCACCAAAAGTATCCTAATTCGTCTGCAGTTCTTCCTTTACAATAAGTCGTATGATTTTTGAAAAAAAAAAAATGTGTGCAGATTTATTTTAAATCATTAATAAAAAAAGTTACAACGAGCACTTGACGTATGGGTGGATGTTCTAGAAGGAAGTGGGTACCGCATAAGCGCGAAAAAGACAGAATACCTATGCTGCCCATTTTCTGATCCACACAGGCCTATTCCAGACATTTATTTGAATGGAGTAGTGCTTCCCAAGTGTGAAAAGTTTAAATATCTGGGGTCTATGATAAATAACGAAGCTCATTGTGATGACGATATCAATCATCGCGTAAGCGTAGGGTGGGTGAAGTGGCGGGAAAATTCTGCTATCTTCTGTGACCGAAAAATGCCCCCTAAGCTGAAAGGAAAGCTCTACACTTCAGTTGTGCGTCCAGCACTCACATACGGTTCACAATGTTGGACAATGTACAAAAAGTATGAGAGTAAGCTAACGGCAGCTGAGATGAAGATGCTTCGTATGACAGCAGGAGTTACAAAGCTTGATCGAATTAGAAGTACGAAGATCCGAGGAAGCCTTCATGTTAAGAATACCATTTCCCAAAAAATTGAACACGACCGACTCAGTTGGTATTGCCATGTTCAAAGGAGAGATCCTGAGAACCCCGTCAAAAGAGCAATATCATACAACGTTCCAATTCGGAGTAAAAAGAAAGGTAGGCCTAAACACTCCTGGTACAAACAAATGCAAAAACACCAGCATTCAGTTGGCCTCAGAAATGGAACAATACAAAACCGGGAGGCTTGCCGCCGATTTCTGAGGTCAACCCTTCGAACCCCACAGGCGGATCACTAGTGTGAAGCAGATACGTGGGAGAGTTATGATCCCCTCGACATCGAGATCATAACAGCGCCGAAACAAAGGAAGAAGAAGAAAGAAGAATACAAACAAGTTATCAGCCCCTTCAGGGACTCCCTCCCCACTTTAAGGTTATCAACCAAGAATTAAATCCTTTTACTTCGTTTTCGAAAAATATTTTAAAATCAAACAGATTATTCGATTGAATTTGTGCACAATTTTTCGTTTTATGGGTCGTTAAAGTCGACTTAGTCTTGCGAGATGTTTATTGAGTACTGGTTCAGTGCATACCAATAAAAATTTGTGTAACAAAAACGGAAGAAAATCGCGTCCTTTGTGTCTAATAAATTTGGATCAAGAAAGTGTAAATATTTCTACACCCAACTGCCCTATGTGGGCTTATATTGCAGGTACTTTATGTACCCCTTGAATCTTGAAAGTCCCTCTAACTACAAATTCGAATCGCTCGAAGCCAGCATCTTCAAATTCCTGTTTAAAGGTATTTTATTCAAAATATTCCCGCATACGAATTGATGAAGACGACTCCACCCCTCCACCATTTATCAAAACCGAAAATATTTTAATGCCAGTTTTCTAATATATGTACCTTCTGGGCACACGCTTAACCCTTCACGACATCACATCACATATATTTTAACCCTTTTCCAAACATGCAGCAGCGGCAGCTTCATAATCCAAAAGCGAGAACTATGAACACCTTATTTTGGGTAAATTCACATTTCATTAGGATTGACCAAAATAGAAAAACAGGGACGACAAGGACAGAAACGGTAACGAAACAGCTATTCACCACCCGCTACCATAAGACATTCTTAAAATCCCAAAAATTAATTTCCCAGAAAATTTCAAAATTAATCTGAAGCAAATGAATTTTATAAAACGGACACTGGGACACATGCAGGACAGGATGGGAGAGGGCGGGGCAACCCTGCAAATCCACCTTTTGATATGCAAACGCCGTATGGAATTTGACCACCGGTGTGTAAGGACACAAAAAAGGGTCAAGGATCAGGTTTCTCAGAGGACCAAAGAAGAGTCCCTGTTGATGATGGCGACATTCTCACACTATTATTTGAATTTATTTGTTTCGACGACACGACGATGACGGTACTGGTAATGAGTGTCCAGAAGATTATCAAGTAGACCCTGCAATTAAGTTCGGCCGAAAGGGAACAGATTGGACTTTCGAAACTTATCACTGTGAGGATTTAATTATGTTATGGAATTCGGCAGGGAAGGTCGGTCTATGCGAAATGAGAGGATTCCTGGAAATTGAATTTTAGTTCCTTTTTTTTTCTTACCTACATGGAAAGGCCTTAAAGTTACACTCCTCCACCTGTTTCGACCTTATTTACGTGCTGCCATTATGTACCTCTATATTCACTTCCCATTTAGTAATGTTTCTTAGGAGAAACCCTGCAGAGAAAAAAGGATATAAATCTAATTTGCTAAAAACTTTAGTCCTAAATTCATTAAACTTTCTCTGGATGGAACTTAGCACTTTTTGGTCCAAGCACTAGTCCTCCCGAGTCATTTCGGCCAAATAGGGTAACTTTTGGAGAAAAGACAAAACAATTCCATAGAGATATCGGTTGTAATTTAATATTCCTTTTCACCTATGCTTTTATCACCTAATGACTTTAGCACCCACACTGTGCCATATACAATGTGTGTACAACAAATATCCTTATTTGTTTTAAGTCCTTTACAAAAAGTTCACTTCTGGCAAAGTCCTGACAAAACGTAAGGAAAAAAGAAGAAAAACAAAACAAAAGTTCTTTTCCGGTACAAATGGCGAAGGGAATGTTATCAGCAGGAGTTCACTTAACCACATTTTCAATACCTCCGTATGTTGGAGAATGGCTGATGGCAGAGTTGGTTCAAGGAGGTATCACATTTAATTCGCAGTCGACCACATGATAAACCATATGGCAAGGGGCTGGCAGTGTGGTGCATGTGTTTTAATGGACTTGTGGTCGAATGGTCCTTCAGATACAGATAAAAGGATACATCTTTGGTTAGTTGGTGAAAGTGTTACAAATTAAATTATAGAGGTGAAAGTTTTACAGAAGCACCACGGTCAAGACAAGGGTAAACAGGATAAGAAGAGATAATCTTTGTTGAGGGTCACATAAGGAAGCATATGGCATAGATGTACGTTTGTATTTCTACCAGCCAAGTTTATTTGATTACAATTTTGAAACCATTAGTCGAATAACATAAGTGACATGTTAACCCTTTCGATGAATATGGGGGACAGATACGAAAAGAAAAGAGCTGTGGCTCTGACGAGTATATCTTTCTCTTAAACAACACTTGAAGGAACGGGCCAACTTTTAAAAATACCAAGAATGTTCTCAGTTCTTAGGCATATACGAGTACATTGCAAACTATTAGTATTGTAGTATTAAAATCTTCTACGAGTAAGAAATTGTTGAAAATGAGGAATGACCCGAAACGATAAAACCTCGGACACATTAGAGGAAAAACTGTTTCCAAAGTTTCGGTGGTCTCAGAATACATTATTATTATTATTATTCAATTTCAATCTTAAAGCTTATAGATTAAAATTTAATTCATTTCTATTTTACTATTTTCAATTGGCTTTAAATAAATCAACAAGAAGTTAAAAACACAGTAAATCGGTTCCTAACCAAGGCTGGCTGCCCAACTAAATTCCTTTACATGGCCGGGATATTATCTCAATGAATCAATTCCAACCAGGAGGGCGAGTCAGCCTTTTAGTATAACTATAACTCGAAGCATAGGGCGCCGAACAAACCGGCATTAATAGGCCTTAGAAAAATATTGTATTACCCAAATATAAGGTGTTCAGCTTGGCCGGAATTGTGGACGCCAGCGTTGGTTCAATTTGGGGACAAATGCCTTAGTGGTAACACTATTCACCTTACTAACTTGGTCGCTGCCACCAACAACTGTTCACAGACATTGAAACCTTTTGAGGGACTAACGACTAAGCACCGAATATTCATCACGGGGAGATGAGAGTATGAGTTGATAGACAGAATGTCGTTTTGAAAAAAAAAAAAACTTGTGCATCGTAGCTCAATTTGATTGACATATCAAATTTTTAAACTTCCGGAAAATCATTGAATCAATCTCAGGTGATTCCCACGAGAGGAAGAGGAACCCAACCATCTTGGTGTGAGAACACTGAGAACTGAAGAGAAAATGCTGTACCGATCTCACTTATGGATAATGATCAGCCTATTTCTTCTCCTAACAATAATGGCCTTTCTACTCCGCCCGAGCCTACTATTATTCGTCTTGGCAATGTCTGGACTATAAATGACTGGAATTCAAGGCTCAAGAAATTAAAAAATCTCAACGAATTTGACCCATATTATGTAACAAATATTCCTGCCAATGCGAATAGTTCCTGGATCCAAAATCTCTTCATGAGCAAACTCAAGATCGTCATCGGAGAATGCTACAAGATCAATACCTCTAGCTTTAAAGTATTTATTGCTTCTAAATATCGATGGCTGTTTTGTTCCACTAATAAACCAATTTACCTTCAAAATGATGTAAAGATTTCAAAAATTTTTCATAATAAACATATTAGAACACATCCTGAAACTTCAATCTCAAATGTTTCTAAATATATAAAACAAAATGTAAATAGATCTAAGAATAAAGTACCCCCTCCTAAACCTTTGCCTCCTCCGAACGCAACTAAAACTTCCAAAAATTCCTTCTCTGCGCGTAGAAATCAAATCTTCTTTAACTTGCATTCAAATCATTCTGTATCACCTAAATCTACTGGCAATGTAAACAATAAATCTTCTACCAAACCCTATTCTAATTTTATTCATTCCCATACCATAAATAATTCTCCTAAATCTTCTAACAACCACCTTCCTCCTTCCCCAGTTTTCGACCCAATGTTTTCTCCTGTCGTTAAACTAACTTCTAATTTTGCCACCTGTAAGTTCACCAGTGATGAATTTGACGGTCGATACCTGATGGCTCGACTTCGCGACAGTAAACTTTACGATAATGTTCGTCTCTACCTTGCCTACCTTTATAATAAGTCTGATACTGTTTGTGTTAATGGCCAAACTAAAATGAATGTCATAGTTTCTATTTATAAAGAAGGCCTTCCAACTGATTCTTTTACTCTCAATAAAATTTACACCCGCTTCCATGAATCTTTAGGGATTTCTCCTTCCACAGTTTCCAAAGATCTGGCTACATACGCCTCACATTTAAATTCCAAACGTTTACCCTTCGCTCGTCCCAATCAGGAACATAGTCTTTAACAACAATTCTGTTTTACAGCCTATAACTACAACTATTTTAATCCTCTATTATCAGAATGTTAGAGGCCTCCGAACCAAAACTTCTAACGTTTATCTTAACTCCCAAAATCTCCCTTATGATATCTTTGCCCTAACGCAAACTAACCTCTGCTCAGATTTCACGGAAAGTGAAATTTTTACCTCTGATTTTACTGTCTTTCGTGCGGATGGCCAAATTAACGATCTTACTCCCAATGGACGCGGTGTTCTTATTGCTGTGCACAATCGTCTCAATGCATCTCTAATCGAAATATCTAAATCACCACTTTTCGAGTTCGTCTGCATTAAATTAACTATCTCTAAACGGTTTTTCTATCTTTTCTGTTGCTACATTCGTCCTTCCCAACCTAGTCTTGTCTATCAACAATTTACTGAATCTGTTAGCTCCTTGATCGAGAGATCTACATCCAATGATGAATTTATCATACTCGGTGACTTTAACTTACCGGATTTGAAATGGTCATTATCAGATGATGAAACTTGTTTTATTCCCTCTAATCCATCCTCTGAAAAAGAAATAATTTTTACAGATAGATTACTTGAATCTGGTCTGTTCCAAATAAGTGGTATCCACAATAAGTTAGGGAGACAACTTGACCTCGCCTTCTCCTCTGATCCCTTTAATTCTTCCGTTTCCGAAAGCTGTCATCTTCTCTCTGTTCTTGATCATCATCATCCTCCTCTATCTTTCTTCTTCTGTCTCGATGATAATATTGAGTCTGAAAACTCTTTTACATTCAACTTTCGTAAAGCCGATTTTCCTAAACTTATTATTCATCTCAACAGCATTGATTTTCACCACTTTTTTAACCCCTCTACTCCTATCACATAACTCTTTCTTTCTTCTATACCTCAATATTCGCTTGTCTTGTCCAATGCGTTCCTTTATCACTACAAAAGAACTGTGTTTCATCTCCCCCCTGCTACACAAGAGAGCTGCGTAGTATCCGGAATGTCAGAAATAGGTTATGGAAAATATATCTCAAATTTCAGACGCCTCTAAACTATTTTTACTACCAACAAACATCTTCTTCCTTTTCGACTTTATGCCTATCCCTTTACCAGTCGTATCTTAATCAAAAGCAGACTTCGCTCATCACTGAACCTAAGCGCTTTTACCAATTCATTAACGTCAAGAGAAAATCCGACGGTCTTCCCTCAACTTTCTTGGTACATCTTCATCTGATCCCAAAATCATAGTTAATCTCTTTGCTACCTTTTTCAGCCAATCCTATAGCAATACTTCAAATGAACCTGATCTAGAATATCACAGTTTTCTATCCAATTTACAGCAAACGTCTCTTGTCTCAATTACAATTACTTCCCCCTCCGTATATGAAAAGTTGAACTCATTGAAAGATGATTTTTCTCCTGGCCCTGATGGAATCCCTGCAATTTTTCTTAAAAAATGTGCTAATGTACTTTGCGAACCCCTTACCAAACTTTTCCAATTATCACTTTCACAAGCTGTGTTCCCCTCTCTTTGGAAAGAGTCTTTTATCTTTCCCGTTTTCAAAAAGGGTTGTAAGAATGATATCTCTAATTACAGACCGATCGCTAAACTTTCTGCGTTACCTAAGCTCTTTGAAAGTATGGTTTACGATTCTATTTACTTCTATTGTAAATCTATTGTTTCCCCATTTCAACACGGATTCTTAAAGGGTAGGTCCACCACAACTAACCTTATCCAATTTGTCTCCAAAACACTAATATCTTTAGAAAAAAGTCTCGAAGTTGATGTTATAACTACTGATTTTAGTAAAGCCTTTGACAAGATCAGTCACCAAATTATCTATGTATATAAAACTGAAAGCTCTTGGTTTTCCTACATGGTTTATTGAGTGGACTAAATCATACCTAGCGAACCGAACATATAGAGTTGTTTTTAGAAACGCGGTGTCTGATCCAATCTTCGCATCCTCAGGGGTTCCTCAAGGCAGCCATCTCGGCCCAATCCTATTTGTTCTTGCCATCAATGACGTGAGTAACATCATTTCCTTTTCTGATATCTCCATCTATGCTGACGACATTAAAATAATCAAAACAATCGCATCTTCTCAAGACTCTTCGCTTCTCCAACATGACCTAAATACTTTTTTTACTTGGTGCAATAAAACTTTCTTGAACTCAATATAAAAAAATGTCAGTTTATGACTTTCTCCCGTAAACGTTTACCTTCAATTTCTCGAACCTATAATTTCCGTAATGTACCTGTCCCTATTGTTTCCTCAATTACAGACCTTGGGGTAATAGTGATAAAGAGCTAAATTTTCGCTCTCATATTGATCATATACTTGCGAAAGCTAATTCTTCTCTTGGCCTTATCAAGCGTTGGTCTAAGGAATTTAACGATCCATTTGTTACTAGATCTTTATATGTCACATTTGTCAGACCCATCCTTGAATATGCTAGTCAGATTTGGTCACCGTACCTCATCACTCACTTACATAGAATTGAAGCAGTACAACGAAGATTTCTTCGTTTTGCTTTGCGCAATTTGCCTTGGTCCGATCCCTTTATCTTACCCCCGTATGAAGACCGTCTACAATTGATCAACCTACATACCCTTGCTCAAAGTCGTCATATCGCCGATATACGAGTAGTATTCGTCCACCAACTTATCACTGGTATCATTGACTCTCCGGCCTTGCTTGAATTAATAATTATTAACACAAATCCACGTCATTTACGTTCCGTCCCCTTTTTCCACCTCCCTACACACCGCACCAACTACGGACACTTCAACCCAATTTCCAGATTGTTATACGTTCAGCCAACTCTGTTCAAGATATTTTTGATTTTTCCCTCGATTCTGCATCCCTGAGAAGAATTCTGTCCCAAACCCCTCACTAAACCTTCTTCCCATTTTAGTTTTAAGCTATTATTAAGCCTAAATTATACTATAATTAATAAAACACTAATTCTATTGTTTCGTTTCAAGCCAAAAACCAAAATAATAATGAATTGTACTCCCTTTATTATGTTAAAGTATAGATTTAAGTTTATTATGTGTGTAGTTTAAGTTCTGCTTGTATTAAGCCTATAATAAACAAGTATCTGGAGATCGAGACGATTGAAAGAAACTTCTTTAATGACCTCCGGTCCACACAAGACTATTACGGCTCCTTAAGTACGTAAGTACGAGTATTTTACATGAGTTACATTGGGTAGGTTGATCTTGGGTGTTCTACATTTTCATCAACTTCTTCGTTATTTGCTCGTCTGATTTTTCGAGTTGATTTTGAGAACTCGTGTGTTATGGGCTTTCACTCTTTCAGCAGCACATATCGGTGACATGCCCTTGGTATTGTATTAAGCGTGTATTAAGCGAACCCAGACTTAATACATGCAAGCTATATTAAGTTGGTTCACTTTCTTTCAGGTTGTTCACTCCCGTTTGTCAAGGTTAAAATTGAATATGTAGGGTTGGAATTTAGTCGCGGATATAAAATTAATTAGAATTAGGCTCATTCATTCTATTCGTTTTTCGATGTTGATGCTGCAAAAAACATGTTTTAGAAAGAAGAGTTATAAGGCTATGGTTGGAAACCAAGTTGAAGCCCTTTTTTCAGTTGAATCAATTGTATTAGAATTGCCAATAATCTCTAGTTAGAGTCGTCCAAATTCATTTCTTCAATATTCATGCATTCGAATATGCTCAATAGATGTGTCAGCTTCGGGTAGGAACACTAGAACTACAAGTGTGAAGAATCTTTCTAAGTTAGTGACTTCTAATTGGTTCATGACGAGATGATTGTTTCGGAAGTTATAAGTATCTTCTATAAAGTGATTCTATCGTTTAAAGTATTAGATACGGCCTTCGGAAACATGATGTTCAGACAATAAAGTTTCCCTCCAATAATCTGGTAAGTCACTGATGGCTGCGTTAAGTTTGCTCAGCGGCTGTCTATTCGAACAGAGATTGTGCTCATACTAGGAAAGGTGATGTTATCTATCATTTGACATCAAGATTCAAGATCGATTCAGTGCATTAAAGACACCCTATTTTAGACCATTTATGGTTTTGTCTATTTTGTGATACAATGTTGTCCGTCAACATCCAGTTTTCTGTCGGTATGAGTTGATTAAGGTTTATGGAGAGTTGAGCTGTTTCGTGTTCCATATGACTATGCTGCGATAAATTTCACCACAACAAATTTCACCTTAGTAGCTATTGTTATTTTTTTCATTTTAAACTTTTTTCACGTTGCCTCTACAATTTGCTTGTAAAGATCATTAGAAAACTATAGTATCCATCAACCAGAGTCCTGCTGTTGAAGTACTTTGAGAAAGTAAAAATTAAAATGAAAGTTCTCGAGTGATTTTGGAAATCGACTGGAATATGTAGTTTCAAAATACACGATCCTATTAATTATGATGAAACCGAGCGGTCTCATATTAATATACTAGACTTCGTTAATACTAAGACAAATAATCTATCAGAATATCTTAGCAAACAGAGTATATTTCAGGATTTTCACTATAAACCTTCCTCTCTGGTTTCAATAGATTTGGTTTTTTGAATGATTACCTAACGCTTCGAATTACTCGCGAAATTTATATTAATTGGTAGAATGCCTAGAAGAAACTTTTTTTCGATTTTGTTTTTTTTTTTGTTAGGTTTTCTCGAAAAATTTCTGAATTTTGAACTTGGCCATTTAGTTTCGGAATACTTTGGAAAAACATTCAACAACCATCATTGAACGTGTTTGTGAGGGACACCGGAGGGAGGCTTTTGTGGAGAGCACTTAGCTTTCCTGAAAGACGTAATATCGTAATAATAGCTTCTCCAGCTGGCTGTCTCAAATTTCGTACGTCAAGTTAGTTTGGGTCCTCTCACACTCGTGTGGGTTATGTCAAAGCATCCAACGGTGTTGACAAAATCTCAAATTCCCATAAATTGGGAATTGTAGCATAAGATCATATTAAAATAATTTTCCCAGCGGAAATGCAATGCACACAGAAATACGATATTATTTCGAGGAATTGCAATTCCGCTGAAATCAAAAATAATTAAATTAAATTAAATTTTTTTCCCAACAAATAAAATTTGTTCAAAGAATCGTATTGCAATAATTTTCTCAGCGGAAGTGCAATGTACAGAAATACGATATTATTTTGAGACATTGCAATTCAGCTGAAATAGAAATTAATAAACTGCTTTAGTTAAGTTTTAATAAATTTGTAATGTTCAGTTGTTAAGATCATCAAGTTGAATAAAGACGTGAAAAATAAAAAGTTTAAAAATAAATTGTTTTTTTTTTATTTTCTCGAATGTGAAAAAAAAACATAAGTGGCGCAGTCGGTTATTTTATTGTCTAAAGATGATAAAATCGAATCTCCTTCCAAAGAAGTGAACTTATTATATAAAGATAATAACGGCGACCCTAATTCCTCTTAAGCAGTGAATTGAAAACACTTTGTCCAAAGACAGTGAAATTAGTTTATTCCTATAAAGAAGAAAAAAAATATATAAATATTATTGTCCAAAGACAATAAAATCAATCATTTTACACGGTGACTTAATTTTGTTTCTCTTCTTGAAGAATTTTTTTTGTGTGTATACCTATACAAAGACCTACACCAAGTGAGAAAAAAAAATCGAAGCTTAAATTAAATACGTTTTGTAAATGCCAAAAAACATTGATAAAAAAAACAAAAGTGAGAGATTTCTATCGTTTACTTATAATACAAGAAATCGAGACAGTGACGACATTGAAGAAATTAAAACAATCAAGATGGCAAACGAAAATAGTGGAATACCAGTCAGCGAACTCATTAAAGAAGCTGCAAAAATAAAGGAGTTCAACGGAGATGAAAAATACGATTTAGCATCCTTTATTCGTGAAGCGGAGCTTATACTCTCACTTTTCAACGATAACCCAGCATTAAAGGAGTTTGTATACCAGCGATACATATTCAACAAAATCCAGGGGGCAGCCTTAAAGTGCATAAGAACATTGGGACCCAATCCAACGTGGGAAAACATCAAAAACGAGTTAAAGAAGAATTTCGGTGTAAGGGACACTTACCATAAATTACATCATCTTGCAATTACATGCAAATCAACATCTGTAAGTGCATATTATTATAATTTAAGAAATATTCTAGACAAGTTAAACGCTAAGTATGAATTTGATGATACAAAACCTAGTGAATTTGCTCCCGATTCAAATGAATCAATTATATTAAAAATTTTTTTGAATGGTATTAACCCAAATTTATCAAGTATTATTTATAGTAGAAACATAAAAACACTTCGAGACGCATATTATACACTTGAAGAGACAGGAATATTGAGGCATTACGATAGGCAAGCCAATTATAGGGAAAATTCATCAGGATACAATAGAAATTCAAATCAAAACTCACGATATTACAGTCAGAACAATAATTACAATCCTAAACCAGAAACTACAAATCAGAATCCATTTCGACAAGATAATTATTCCAGGCAGTATAGGCGAAATTGGGACAACGACAATTCAAATTCTAGACAATCAAGACAAAGTGGAGTAAATAATAACAACTATGATAGGAGACAGAATTCCAATTCCACCCCAATGGAGGTAGATCATATTGAAACCGTTTCAGATGAAGTAAATTTTCAATCAGAGGCCCCACATCATGTCTACCGATAGTTGAACTCACAATAGGGAAAGAGAAAATTAGATGCCTTATTGATACAGGATCAACAACCACACTTTTAAACTCAGATAGACTATCCAAATATAAACGAATAAAACTTCAGAACATTGTTTCTTTTAGCACACTTAGTGGACAAACTTTAATAGACAAAGAAATAATAACACCATTACCAATGGAATTTAACGAAAATAATTCTATGAGCTGGAAACTGACACCTTTTTATAATAAAAATTTCGACGGACTTATAGGTCAAAATCTTCTTAAACCTCTACAAGCAATTATAAATTTAGAAGAGGATTACTTAGAAATAAATAATGCAAAAATAAAATTTATTAATTCTTGCCCTTTTAAGTATGAAGAAATAAATTCATTAGATAAATCCATAATTGACCAAAATACATTAGAAAAGCTAGAACGAAAGGATATGAATATAGAAGAAAAAAAGGAACTGAAAAATCTTATTAATAAAAATAGAGATTTGTTTTTCCAAGAAGGTAATAAACTTACCCACACCCATGAAATTCAACATGAAATTATAACTACTACAGAAAAACCCATATATTCTAAAATATATAGGTATCCTCAAATTCATGTTAATCTCCTAACAGGCAAATGAAAGAAATGTTGGCACAAGGTATTATCAGAGAAAGTAATTCCCCATACAACTCACCATTATGGATTGTTCCCAAGAAAATCGATAATTCTGGTGAGAAAAAGTGGAGAATTGTGATCGACTACAGAAAACTTAACGAAGTTTCTGTAAGTGATAAATATCCTATTCCTAATATAGAAACAATATTAGAGAAACTAGGAAGATCGCAATATTTCACTACGTTAGACCTTGCCAAAGGCTTTCATCAAGTGTTAATAAAAAAGGAAGACAGAAAGAAAACTGCGTTTTCAACTCCGTTAGGTCACTACGAGTTTATAAGAATGCCGTTTGGGCTTAAAAATGCCCCGGCGACTTTTCAAAGACTTATAAATTCTGTCCTACGAGAGCATATAAACCGTATATGTGTCGTTTACCTAGATGATATTTTGATATTTAGTACCACTCTAGAAGAACATATTATGAATATACAAAAAATTTTCAATAAACTGAGAGAGCATAATCTCAAAATTCAAATCGACAAATGCAATTTTTTTAGTAGAAATACAGAGTATTTGGGTCACATTCTGACGACAGAAGGTATTAAGCCGAATATGAGTAAAATAGAAAATATTCAAAAGCTTAAACTGCCAGAAACCCAGAAGCAAATTAAGTCATTCTTGGGAATGACGGGCTACTACCGAAAGTTCGTAAAAGATTACGCAAAAGTAGCTTACGGTATGACAAAATATTTGAAGAAAAATACGAAAATTAACAAAAGTGATCCTCAATACATAGATTCATTTCAAAAACTGAAAAGATTACTTATTGATACACCAATTTTAAGATACCCTGATTTTAATAAAAGATTCAAACTTATAATGGACGCCAGCGATTTTGCTTTAGGCGCAGTCCTTACACAGGATGATCATCCCCTGAGTTATGCAAGTAGGACTCTAAACGATCACGAAAAAAAATATTCCACAACGGAAAAGGAGCTCCTTAGCATCGTTTGGGCCGTGAACTATTTTCGGCCATATATTTATGGTAGAACTTTTGATCTTCTTACTGATCACCAGCCTCTCAAATGGCTCCAAACCAAACATAAGGGCAAAGATATTAATCACAGGTTACAGCGTTGGTTACTTAGACTTGGAGAGTATGATATAAATATTGAATATATCAAAGGATCGGAAAACAAAGTAGCAGATTTTTTGTCGAGAATAAATTCAGAAACAGGAGAAATAAATGCTTTAGATACAGAACAAGACAATGATAACATGAGTACAGACGCAACAATTCACTCACAAGAGGAAGAACAAAATGACCACTTCCCGATTTTAGACACTGCTGTTAACAGATTTTTCACTCAAATCATTTTAACAAAGAATAAAACAAAAGAAATTGAGGTCATTGGGAATAAGCGAAAGATTTTCATTAGTAAAGATGACATTGAAAATAATTTCATGACGGACATATTTCGAAGATTTTTGAAATCAGGCAAAATAGGGATTTATTCTGAATTCTCTGATCCCGAATATAATAAAGTCCAACAAAAGCTGATAGAATTGTTTAATACTAGTTTAAAATTTTATAAATGTACCCACTATGCAAAAGATATGGAAAATGAAGACGAAACATTCAGATACATTGGAAAATATCACAAAAATGAAACAGGACATGCAGGAATAAATGAAAACTATGAAGGATTGAAAAAATTGATATACTACAAAAATTTAAAAACATATATTCAAAAATACATTAATAATTGTGACACATGCAATAGAGCAAAATATGATAGAAACCCTATCAAACCAAAATTCCATATAACTGAAACTCCAAGTGATATAAATCAGATAATTCATTTAGATGTCTATATAAATAAAAAACATAGTTTTTTAACTTTCATTGACAAGTTCTCAAAAAATGCTGTTGTTCTTTATTTAGAAGATAGGAACAGCGTCACAATCGTTGGAAAAATACGATTATATTTTTCCATCAAAGGGAAACCAAATTTAGTTGTCCTAGATAATGAGTTTAATTCTGTAAACGTTAAGGAATTTTTGAGACAGGAAGGAGTAGAAACTCATTTTACAAAGCCTAATAGTCACACAGGCAACGCAGACGTAGAAAGGTTCCATAGCACAATAGGAGAAAAACTTAGAGTTTTAGAAACAGAAAAGTCAGATTTGCCAATACAAGAAAGACTTTTTAAATGCGTAGAATGGTATAATAAGTCCATTCATTCTGTTATCAAATCCAAACCTTTAGATGTAATAGAAGGAAAAGTTGATAAAAAACAAATAGAAAAATTATTGAAAGAACACAAAGAAAAAGTTATAAACAAACGAAATGAAAAAAGGGAAGATTACAACCAAAGTCAGGAAGAAGGTTATGTAAAAAATTATAAGGCACTAAGACACAAAGACGAACCTAAATATAGAAAACTAAAATTAGAAAACATTCATCCTACAAACATTAAACGAAGTACAAAATTTTCAGGTCAACTGGACAACACTATTTTTGATACTGACAATAATGACTCTACTACCCGCAACGAAAGGAACTCTGATAGTTGAAAAAATCGACAACAATAACGGATACGCTGAAGTTAACATCGAAGAAGTTCCAATCATTCATAATAAACATAATCTTACATATAATAAAACCCCAGCAAATAACATATATATTAGATACATTTGAAAATAATATAAAACAATTAGGAGAAATAGATAACAAAAACATTTTACTTCACGAACTTAGCTTACTCAGAACAAAAGTAAAAACCTTATTACCACATAGACATAAGAGAGGATTAATCAATGTTGTAGGAACAGGACTTAAATGGCTCTTCGGTTCAATGGATGAAAATGATAGAGTAGATATAGAAGAACATTTAGGAACAATTGATGAAAATAATCATAACATAATTAATAATTTGAACAAAAATATCGAAATTAATAACCATTTTAACGATACTTTTAATAAAATTAAAGAACCAATAGAAGCAGATAGGGATAAGATTCTAGAAAAATTTAATGATATTAAAACAAATAATGAAAAAATTTATAAAGAGCTAATTTACCTAGATATAACTACTTAAAATAAAAATACTAGGAGATAACATAGAACATATACAAAATAATATTGCATCATCAAGAATGAATCTTATGAGCAGCAATATCTTGACAGAAGATGAAATCAGAAAATATGACATAGATTTATATAAATTACAAAACATTAGACTAGGTACCGCAGAATATAAAAAAGAAAAACTAATATTTGCAATAAAAATTCCTAAAGATATACTTAAAGCTAAGCGATCTATTGTTACACCAATTACCAATAATAAATTTGAAGAATTTGATTTTGAAAATAAAGAAATTGTAATTTTAAACAATACTCATTATGATTTTAATGGAAATGTAAATGAAAAATCTTTAAAAGAATCCAAGCTTTGTATTTACCAAAATAATTGTTATAAAATAAAGAACACAAAATCTGAAACTATAGAAATTAACTCAAATTCAATATTGCTGAAAAACCAAAATACAACAACACTGTCAAGTTCATGTGATGACAGAATTATAACCCTTAATGGGAATTATTTAATAAATTTTCATAACTGTAACATAAAAATAAGAAATCAAACTTATTATGGAAAAAATGAAGAATTTACACAAAATTTTGTAATAAAAAACAATGATAACCAATTGAAAGAAAATAGTAGTACATTATCGTTCGATGACATTGTAATTAATCAAATTGAAAACATGGAAGTAATCGAAGAACTTAAATTTCATAAAAAAAAGTACATCATGTACAATTGGATATATTTAATTGCATTTATTGTAATAGTGATTCTTTTCATACTTCTATTTTTGTTTACAATCTATAAATACAAATCAATTAAAGTTGTAATTAACAACGAAACCCAGGAGAGTTTCGACTTAAAGGGGGGAGGGGTTATGTCAAAGCATCCAACGGTGTTGACAAAATCTCAAATTCCCATAAATTGGGAATTGTAGCATAAGATCATATTAAAATAATTTTCCCAGCGGAAATGCAATGCACACAGAAATACGATATTATTTCGAGGAATTGCAATTCCGCTGAAATCAAAAATAATTAAATTAAATTAAATTTTTTTCCCAACAAATAAAATTTGGCAAGAGTACGATAACTTAGGCGCCAAGAAATAATAACGGTTTTTTGTAGAAAAGTTCAATACAAGCATTTTTTACTACGGGAGGGGGGGGTCTATCTCCCCCCGTTTGGGCGCGAAGGGCAATTTTATAAAAAAGGTACTGAAATGGAAACAAAAATATTAAAAAATAACGGTAATACTTACAATTAAGTATTATACCTTTTTTCAAAGCCAATACTCTGATCTATTAGATAATTTTTAAATCAAGTAGAATCTATGCACAGTTTTTAAAAAAACGAGTTTTAAACTCAAATTTTGGTGAAAAAAAAAACATAAAAAAAAGTTTAAAGTTTAATTTTTTAAAACTGCAAAGTTACATATTATTATTTTTCCTAAAATTCGTTGCTCTAATTTATTCTATTTCAAAAACTGAAAACTAGATGATTTTATGTCGTCTAGTTTTTGAGAAAATTGAAAATAACTAAAACTACTTTCTCATGGGATATTTGCTTTTTTTGCTTGCTTACGCATTACGGCGTATAAACAGTGCGAGATATGTATGGGGGGGCATGCTGCCCCCCTGCAACCCCCCTGCTTGGGCACACTATAGGATTTGGGGTAGGTGCGAGGTTGGGTGTATGCAAGGTTTCTTTTGCATTTACAGAATCTGGATTTAAAGAAACTTTGAATTTACCCTATGGTCTATATCCAATGTCGACTAAATATATGTATGTACGTAGCCCAAAGTTGCACATTTAAAATGTTCAGACATGAAAATTTAATACATTATGAAAAATTCACATTACCTAGGTACTACTGTACGAATGCATCAAATTTATGTATGTAATTCCTTAATTAATATGTTTGTTTATTGTTTGTTTCTAACATTTTTAATGCTAATATGGTACAGGTTATTGTTTACCAAGGTCATTCGTTATTCAACCTTTGTAAGAGTGAAGTATTTTTTTCTTTGAATGAAGAAAGGCGACTAAGCATCCACTACTTCATCCTAAATTAAATAACTTTTCAATATTTCAAAAAAAATATTTCAAAAGCATCGCGTTCTTAAAAGAAATTGGTCTAATTCCAACTAAAGCGTCAACTCCCCTCAACTCCAACTCAAAAAGGTGACAAAAATTATAAGAATACAATATTATTATTATTATTTATTCATCAACCAGAGCATATTATACTCTTACAGACAAAGATACATAAGTAAATATATAGTTACAAATTTGTAGGTGGGTATATAAAATTCAAATTACATTTAAATGATTAACATAGTTAATCTTTTATTTTAATAAATAACGTTACTTAAATTTTGCTTAAAACTAATGATTTAAAAGTTTCTCTGGTGCAATCCATATAAAAGTTAATCTCAGAGCATCTATCGGCACATTTTTCCATGGGCCTCAATATTGCCTAGAGATTCGGGAGGTGCTTGCTATAATTTTTTTTTGTGATCAAAATGCCTGTAAACACGGTTTTAATACATTGAACATTGAAAAATTGACTTGACTATTTTTAAGTAACACCTGACTTACTTACAAACTGACTGACTGAGACTCGAAATGCCATGCAATTCTACCTCCTCTGGTGCATTCTTGATAACCCTAAATGATTTGCTGTACTTTACCTACAAATGAACCACATTAACATTAATCCTCAAAATGAAATCACCGTAGTTAAATACCAAAAATCAAAAATTTCATAAAAAGTAGTTTTAGTAATTTTTGATTTTCTCAAAAACTAGAAGGGACAAAACCATTCGGTTTTTTGTGTTCGATTCAGACTTAATAGTAGCATTGACCACAAAAAGACAATTAAGCACTTCATTTTACAATTTTGTAAAAAAATTGGTCTAAACTTTTTTTTTTCATTTTTTTTAACAAAATTTTAAGTTTGCATGCAAATTTTTCAAAAACTATTGACATAAATAATTTAATTTAAATTTACGATTATAGAACAGACTTCTGGCTTTCAAAACCGGTATAGCATTTTATTGTAAGTGTTGCCGTTGTTTTTTAATATTTTTTTTTTTCAATTTAAGTCATTTTTTCTAAAATCGCCCCTACCTCCTAAACGGGGCGAGATAGACCCCCCCCTCCCAAAGTAAACGCTTGTATTTGACCCTTCTACAAAAATCCGTTATCAATTTTTGGCGCCTAAGTTATCGTACTCTCCCCTAAAATTTGTTCAAAGAATCGTATTGCAATAATTTTCTCAGCGGAAGTGCAATGTACAGAAATACGATATTATTTTGAGACATTGCAATTCAGCTGAAATAGAAATTAATAAACTGCTTTAGTTAAGTTTTAATAAATTTGTAATGTTCAGTTGTTAAGATCATCAAGTTGAATAAAGACGTGAAAAATAAAAATTTTAAAAATAAATTGTTTTTTTTTTTATTTTCTCGAATGTGAAAAAAAACATAAGTTGTGCGCCAACAGATTCACGGTCTTTCTTTGGTGCGCTGTCCCCCGGGGTTGAATTCGAAGAATTGCCGGGCCCGAGAATTTAGGTTTATTCGCTCTACATGTCCTAGCTATGGCTGAGTTCATAACTGCAATGTTTTGTTGCCCCTGCCCTGCCTAGAACATGCTTCGAATACATTTATGAACACAATTACAACAGCATGTGTGCAGTCATCATACTTTGTTAAAAATGAGTTCATAATTGCCAAAATAGTTCGATATCAGCATCGGACCAGATTTTGGCCTCATATTCAATCCTGTGGATGGATAGTTATTAATTTCTTATCAAAGATGTAAAAATCAATATTTGTACGGTTATAAATTAATTTCAAAAAAAAATTACTCACATTTGATCCTCTGCCATTTTCCTGCAAATTCAGCAACATAAAAAAAACACATGCCAAATTAACCGCATGTTGACTGTAAGTTTACTTTTATGAAGACAAGCATATGCAGACGGGACCAAAGGTCACATGGAGAATTTTTCTCTCGAAACATCCAAAAGCGTTTTAATCCACTTTCGACAAGGTCCTTGTCTCTGTACTATACACAAGGACCATAATGATGAGAGTTTTGTAGAGAGACACTTAAGTTACTCGAGAGAGGACTTTGATACTCAATTGCCTTCTTGTGTGTCATTTCCCGATGACAGTAGATACATACCTACTTGATATTGCCCTCATTGGCCGCTAAACCCCTCTTCTTCGCTTTCGTCACAATGCTCACAAACGCGCGCCGCTGACATCTCATTTTGTTCTTCCAATTATGTCAATGTCGTCGGCGTATCCTATAGTAATTTTACCCACTTGTGAAAGACTTTACGTCTTGTGTTGACGCGTGAGTTTTGCACTATTTATTCAAGAACGATGTCGAAGAAGTCGCGCGACAGGCCATCGCCTTGCCTTAAACCTTTTTTGACATCAAATGCATCGGGCGAGATCTTTTCTGACCTTGATGGATTAGCGTGCGTTCTCCATCATCATCCTGCACAAACAGACAAGACAGGATGCCAAAACTAGAAATTGCTCTTTATAGTTCGTTCCTATAGATGCGATCATACGCGGCTTTGAAACCGATGATAAGGTGGTAAATGCCGATTTGAATGTCCTATTTCCCAAGATCTGCCGTAATGTGAATATTTGATTGATGGTAAGCTTTCCTGGTCTAGAGCCATACTGTATACTGATATGGATCGGACCTGTCAGGTTGACGAAAGGCTTCAGAAGTTCACATACGGCAGAAAGGATATTGCATGTGATGTTCAGGATACTTATGCAGTTCAGATTGTCTCCGTTTTTGAGGATCCGGCAGACAATGCTGAGGTTCCATTCAACGGGCACGCTTTCTTCCGACCATATTTTGCAGATGATCTGGTGTATACTCCCAATCCCAACCAAGCTATCGTCTGCCGCTTTGATCTGTTCGGGAGAGAGGCCGTCAGCTCCATCAGCTTTGTTGGACTTAAGATTTGATATAGCTATCTTCAAAATTATTGTAATCTCTGATTGATGTAACTAATAAAACTAAACTAAACTTAACTAAATTTCTTCCTAAGTCGAATCGCATTATCTCTAAAGCATATGAAATTCTCTTCATGGGCGTTATAAGATTTTGAGAAATGGTATTTCTAAATTCCCGCGATCGAAGTAGAACGACGATGTTCCCTTGATTGTCCATGCAAGGATTTGGCTCGGGGATTGTATCTTTGTGATTTTTTTTTTTTTTTACCTTTTGGTAAAACTTCTGAACCTCAGTCCTGCAATAGCATCTCTCTATTGTCTCAATCGAGCACTTCTCAGGATCCCTCTTTGTTATTCTGAGAAACCGGTGTTTTTCAATCTTCTTCTGCTCGTAGAGCTGGAAAGCAGCTCTAGTCTTTCTGTGTAGAGCTACTAGCTTCCAGATCGTCCTCTCCTGTCCCACAGTCCATATACCTGAATCCGTTATAGGAAGTGGTGTCCTGAAGACTGTATTCTCCAAACGTATCACCAAAGATGTCTTCTCTTCCTAGCATGGTGGTCAAATCTCCTAGGACAATTTAAATGTAATAACTAGGGTACTGCTCGTATGTTTTGTCCAGGAGCTGTTGGGGCTTGCACTCAAATGAGGGTTATGTTGGCGAATTAAGCCTTGATGCGGATCACACAGTTGAAACTCAACAACAACAAATCTGCATCCAAGTAAACGCTGCTGTTGTGCTCGATAGTAGACGCCGTAGCAGATATCGTAGTCTTTCAATTTTCGTCTCCCCGGGTCCGCCCCATCGCATTTCTTGGATAGCGGTAATATGTGCTTTGTAGCAGCTTAGGGCTTCCCATAATTATCCGGCTACACTTGGCCTATTTTTACTGATTTGCGATTAAACTTAAGCTTTCTTAAAACTTGTTAATTGCAGGTCCTTCTTCAATAAAAAAAAAAACAGGGTTAACTTGTGAAAATTATACTTAATTTATTCAAACTATTGGTCTCAGCTTATATGAAACAAGAAAAGAACGCAGTTGACCTCAATATTACCATTAATTGCATTACGGATAATTAAATTAGCGCACAAAAGAAGAATCTCCTGAAATTCCAATCAATTTAGAACGAAAAAATTTATTCCAAAAAGGATTTACGACACCAAAAAAAAAATACAAAGCTAACCAAAGTAGGACACGGTCTGCTCTGCCAAGCCAAATGCAAATCGTTCAATTTTGTTATCTCCACTCAGCTCGAATATGAATCTTTTATATTCAGACTCATCCAACCAACGATACGGTGTAAATACCTTTGATGGTATTATCCGGAAGGAGACATTGGCCTTTTTAACGACCTTTCAACTTTTTTCCCTTCCTCCATATTCCTTCAGTTCTTTTATTTTGCGTTTTATATTTTTTCTTCTATCAAATGGTCCTTTTGTAAGTGAATTAGCTCCCCTGTCATTATAACCGCCCCGATTTGAAATAATTGAATTGAAAAAGATTAAAGAATTCTTCGCACAGAGTGGGCAATAGATTTGAATTTATTGCGTGAAGAATTACTAGGCCATTTCAATGAGGAAAAGGAGGATTTATGGGACTATAAACACCTTCTCTTTGTTCTCAAATTGGCTTCACATTATAATGCACTTACTTTGAATCGATTCTTTCATTCAGACTTTTTCGTAATTAAGAAGTTTGAAATCGGGTGAATTTTTTAATGCTTACCTTTAAGACCGATGTAGTATAAGATTCTCTGGATATACTCGTAGAGACAGTTGTTATGAAAATAATTCAATTACTCTTCCAATACCTTCCTCAAAATTCTCCACTTCTGCTACCTTTCACTGAAGACACTTTTTCCACAAAAACTCATCTAAAGCTAACAAAACACACCACGAAGTTCCTCCTGATTCCCTATCCAGAAAAAAAAACAAAATTCTTCCTTCTCCCTGCATGACATTTGATCCTGTGTAGTCAATTTTGCCTGCAAATTACTCACTTCCTGTCCGTCCATCAGCTTGCGGACCTTCGGTCGTTGCAGTTAATGGATCTTTTAAAGTGGACTTCCCAATAAATTAGTTTTCCATTGCCAGTTAATTGCTCCTGGAAGAATTCCATCTCACACACCGACCGTCCAAATCATCTGTGATGTTGGACAAAGCTCCCATTCTTGCCCACTTTATCGGTGAAATGCCATCCTAAACCACAGTTGCATCCAAAGTCAGAGAGAGGACATGGTTTCTTTCGCTCGAGACTTCAGTGTCATCTGTCACACTTTAAAAAGGCATCTGTTACACCCAAAGGATTTTGCTTGGCTAGTGCCTTTTGGTTTAAATCTAAATCCATACATAGATATAGTACTATAGAGATCGCCGCATAGATCCCTTACCTCTGGAGTTTCTAAAAATGAATTTAACGCCACTCGAAACTCGAAGTTCGTTGCTTAGACAAACAAATATCTACAACTACAACTGGAGCAAAGTATCTCTCGCTGGGCTTTCTCTGATACCTACAGTATATAGCTTAAGGGTGTAATTGTTGTGTCTTTGTTTCTTTTGGGGCTCAAAAAGCGAATAATTGGATGGAAGGTTAGCAAGCTCCTTCCTCAAAAAAAAAAAAACTAAAAAAAAACAAACCGAACGTAGTTCTCGGTTCGTGTTCATTTGCAACGAAATTGGTGTCTTTCAATTGTGAACATTGACGTGAGAAGCTGTTGTCATGTTGAAAATCTGTCAGAGTTCTGGTTGCATGTCAACTTGCATTTTTTGAAAGAATCCTCTGATGATGGCTCTTTTCATTTGTTAGCTTTTTAATCAACGTTTTTTTTCATCGAATTTCGGAAAAATATTTATTTTCAGCATTTTATAGTTAAAAATTCTCATTTTAACCTCTAAGTGCTGCAGGATTGGCCTTGAGATGAAACGAAAAAAGAATTTGACAAGTCCCGGTTTCTTTAAATCGAAGAACCTCGTCTGGTCATCTACTCTTTGAGAATTTTATATTTTCCCGTGAAGGCAGAAACATGAAAAATAAAATGCACAACTGAGTCGCACGAACTTGCTCTTATGGAAAGGACTAAGAATTTCAAAAATGAATGTTATTAGAGAAAAACTGTTTATAAGAATAAAATTCATTTTTTAAGGGACTAAAACAACTCCTTTGGCAATTGGAGCTAAAAACAGGATGCCATGGTTTATGCAAGAACAAAAATTGTAAGTCGTTGAAGTGTTTTTTTTTTAAATAAGCTTTTTATGCAAAATGTTTAAAACATTTTTAAGAAAAAATTTTAGTACGCCAACTTTTAAATTTGGTGGTGCAACAACTCGGAGTGAACTAGGACCTAGTGACTTAAAACTCTCAACCATTACTGTGTGCGTCCAGGAACGGGGGGAACCTACGATTTTCTGCGATTCCGAACGGCTAATGAGCAGCAATTTCCATGACGAGAGATACTCTTGGAGAATTTGTCAATTCCTCACCAGAGAGAAAAAAACTTTCTTGCAGCGGCTGAGATTCGAACTCAAGACCTTCCGCATGACAGTCCAACGCACTAACCATTATGCCAAGGTGTACCACGCGAACTTAAAGTTTTTATTATTATACGAATAAAACATACATTTCCAAAAAATAACCGTTTTTAAGATATTGAATTTTCCAAAAAAAAAAAAAAATAGATCTTTTTTCAAAAATTAAAAAAAAAATTTTTCTTTTTAAGTCTTGAAATAGAATGTTCTTAAGACTTTTAAGAAGCTTCTCTACAAATTTTTTCACTGAGATCCGTTATGCCGATAATAAAAAATTCAAAATTCGAAAAAAATTTTATCAACATTCTCGGAACCGTTTTCGAGAAAAATACGATTTTCGAAAACCATTATTTAACATTCTTTAACATTTGTATGGTGAGTACCTTTATTCTTGGGTAAAATAATCTTTTTTTCTCACATCTTGTAGATTATATTAAGAAACTTTTTTTTTATCATGGGGTTTTCGAGATGTTGAGTTTTCAAAAAAAATTTTTAAACTTTTCTTTAAAATCAAAAAAAAAATTCTTGTAAAACTTTAATACAAAATTCGATTCAAATTTTTGGGGAGCCTGAGCATAAGGAAAATGATCCAAATCGGTCATACCTTTTACAAGAAAATGAAAAACAAAAAAAATGGTTCCAGGGGGGTGGTACTATTAATAACCATTTTTTTTTGGAAAAAATTTTCAACCATTATCTAGTTGTACCTAGATGAAATTTTTTTGTATCTTTTTTTTTAAATCTGTCGAACAGTTTCTGAGAAAAAAAATATTTGTAAATTCCCAAAAAAAAGTCGTATGACGGGTACCGTTATTTTTGGTCGTAAACAAAAAAGAAAAAAAACTTGTGGGGAAAATTTAAAATACTATCTACCAAGTTTAAAGAAAATTGGCCGAGTCGATTAGACTGTATTCGAAAAGACAGACAGACAAAATTCTGTCTGTCTGTCCGTTCGATTGCAGCTAAACGGCTCGGCCGATTTTCTTCAAACTTGGAAGATATGGGTTTTAATTAGGGCTCTTGATACCCGCATACCCGGGTAATTACCCGGGTACCCGAGTACCCGCACTTACGGGTATTACCCGGGTACCATAATTTCGGGTACCCGCTTTCTTGCGGGTACTCGGTAAAATCCGGGTACCCAAAACTTATTCGTGTATTGTTATAAAAAAACCCTTAAAGAAAGATTGAAGACCATAATTATATTATTTCTCTGCCGCTTACCACTTTTAAAGGTAGGTTGAAGAAAGATGCACGATGTTAATTGTAAATACAACAAAAAGTTTTCTGAGAATTATCTTAATATTTTTCATTATGATAGAAGGATCTTTGACAATTATGTGTGAAACAAAATTGCGGCCAAATGCTCGCCTCGGCTTCGGTGGCATACCTCTATCCGATGGTCCATATTTTCAATGACTCTGAGACATAATTGATCGTGATTTTTTGGTCAGCATAATCGCCCAAATGTGTCAACAATCGGTAAAATTGTGCGCAAATTTCAGCAAACCGGATCTGTAGCAAATGATAATCCACGAATGATTGTTGCAAAGCCTATGGATCCACAAAGAGTGACTGGTTGGTGCGGTTTATGGGCTGGCGGCGTCATCGGGCCGTACTTCTTCGAAAATGAGGTCGGCCAAGCAGTAACTGTGAATGGTGTTCGCTATCGCGAGATGATAACGAACATGGATATGGACATGGTCAATATGTGCTTCCAACAGAATGGTGCCACTTGCCACACAACCAACGAAATTCAAGGGCCGTGTTATCCCACATCGTGGCGATGTTAATTGGCCTCCACGATCATGTCATTTGACACCGTTGGACTTTTTTCTTTGGGGATATTTAAAAGAAAAAGTGTACGTCAATAAGCCAAGAACAATTCAAGAGTTAAAGAATGAGATAATTCGGCACATTAACGACATTGAACCTCAATTATGTCTCAGAGTCATTAAAAATATGGACCATCGGATAGAGGTATGCCACCGAAGCCGTGGCGAGCATTTGGCCGATATTTTGTTTCACACATAATTGTCATATATCCTTCTATTATAATGAAAAATATTAAGATAATTCTCAGAAAACTTTTTGTTTTATTTACAATTAACATCGTGCATCTTTGTTTAACCACCCTTTACAACATACATACTTAGATAAGTAGTCGGATTTTGATTCGACTAAGTAGCCCTGGTTAAAAAAAAAACTAATATAAATATAAACAGATTCATAACAACATTTTTAAACGGATTCATAACAATTTTTTTTTTTAATGTATCTTCATATCAAAAACGTTATGATTTATGAATGCATTCTCAAACATTATATTTTGCAGTGTGTTTTACATTCGCGTCTAAGCTATTTTGTCTCAGAATATTGCTTTATTCTTGGGCAGTAGAGCTGTGCAAATCGTTCATCAAATGATCGAATCGTCCAACAATCAATTACGAAAATGATCCGATCATTTCAATCAATCGATCATACGATCATTTTCATTTCACTGAAATGATTCAATACTGTTCCTATTCGATTTTTATTTCGATTTCGATGATAAGATTGACTTGTGGCTTTGATAGTTCTCACAAAATACTCTGTTAATGTAAACCAAAAATTGCCAAATAACATCGAATGATGGCTACTTTGTACATGGAATAAAAAGTGTCAAAAAATTCAAGAAAAAGATATTTTATTTGTTGCTTCGGAAAAGAGCAATTTTAGGGCTTTCCGCTAACATTTGGTACAAAATAGTCTTTGTACATCAAAACTGAATTCGTCCTCTATTCTTTAAGTCATAAACTGACAAATTACATCAAAGGATGGCTACGATGTCGATGGATTAAGAAACGTCTAAAAATACAAAAAAAAAAGAGATTTTATTTTTTGCTCCGGAAAAGATAAATTTTAGGGCTTTTTCGGCTGACATTTTGTACGAAATATACTTTTTACGTCATAACTGAATTCGTCCTCTATTTGTCAAGTCATAAACTGTCAAAATCCATCAAAGGATGGCTACGATTTCGATGGATTAAGAAACGTCCAAAAATCCACATTAAACATACCGGATCCTGATACAGCAAATAACATCAGTTCAACAATTGTTTTTGCGGCCTACAACATCAACAACCGGCTCGATCAATCATGTTCTTCAATGCCAAGTTCAACCCAGAAATTCTAGTCCATCGTGCGTTTGGCTTTCATAATCCACATTGATTGAATCGGAATAAATAGAATGGAGTAAATCATGATAAATCGAGTCAACTGATATCGAAAATCGAGACTCATTGAAATTATTGAGATTGAAATAGAAACTCGAGAATCCAGAATCATCTAAATGTTTGAGATTGAGATCGATTAAAATGATTGATTTTGATCATCAATACTTTTCGATGATCGGATCAAGAAAATCGAATCAATCCTGATTGACACAGCTCTATTGGGCAGGGATTAATTAATTAATAATTATTGAGAAATCATTTGGATTCTGGATATTTCTTTTTATAGAAAAGAATGTAAAGATGCAGATCTAAGAGCAATGTGAAGGAAATTAGTGAAAACTTATTCACATCAGTGTATTTTCAATAAAATTTAAGTACAACATGATGCTTATGGATATAAAAATCACATTTCACTTCTTCTCTGCTTCCTCTTTCTGTGAAATATTATTTTATAAGCAATTGTAGCATTTTTGAGTACTGGGTACCCGTAACACGACATTGTCGGGTACCCGCCAGTTGACATATCCCGGGTACCCGCAAATTTGGGTAATACCCGCATTACCCGGGTACCCGGGTACCCGGGTTTTTGATGAAATGGGTATTACCCGGGTAAAATCAAGAGCCCTAGTTTTAATTTTTTTCCCCCGGACTTTTTTTGATCTGATTTTTTAAGACCAAAAATAACGGTACCTGCCATACGATTTTTTTTCGAAATTTTTTTAAATATTTTTTTTCCCAAAAACTGTCCCACAGATTAAAAAAAAAAATCATAAAATTTCTTTTAGTTAAACCTAGGTAATGGTTGAAAAAATTTTTCCAAAAAATAGTTATATTTGGAACCCCCCTTAGAACTATTTTTTTTTTGTTTTTGATTTTCTCTAAAACGGTACCACCGATTTTGATCACTTTTTTTATGTTAAGGCTCCCCAGCAGTTTCAATATTATTGTGTATTCAAATTTTCAAATTTTTTTTTGAAAACTCAATATTTCGAAAACCCCATGCTCGATTTTTTTAAAACTTGATAAATAAAAGTTTTTTAATATAAATTATAAGATTTAAGAAAAAACAAATTGTTTTACCTAAAAATAACGGTACCCTCCATACAAATGTTAAAAAATGGCTTTCAAAAATCGTATTTTTCTCGAAAACGGTTCCGAGAATTGTACTTATTTTTTTTTCTTTCAATTAATTTTTAAGATCTACAATTTAATAAAAAAAAAATTGGAAAACAAGATGTTACTGACTGTACCTACCATAGAGCGATTTTTTAAAATTTTGAATTTCTCATTATTGGCATAACGGATTTTAATGAAATTTTTAGAGAGAAGCTTCTAAAAAGTTTAAAAAACATTGCATTTCAAAACTTTAAGAAAAATATTTTTTTGAGTTTTGAAAAAAAAAATCGTTTTTTTTTTTTGAAAACTCAATATCTCGAAAACGGATCAATATTTTTTTTGTAAATTTAATTTTTATTCGAAAAATAATAAAAACGTTAAATTGACGTACCAAAATTTTTTCTTAAAAATGTTTTAAAAATTTTGTATATAAAAGCTTACCTATTTTTTAAGAAACCACTATAGAGACTTATAATTTTTGTTCTTGCATGAACCTATATTTGCTTGAATCACATGGCATACTATTTTTACCTCCAACTACTAAAGAAGTTGTTTTAGTCGTTTACAAAATTAATTTTTATACTTATGAACAGTTTTTCTCTAATAACATTCATTTTTGAAATTCTTAGTCTATTACATAGGAGCAAGGTCGTGCGACCCAGTCGTGCATTTTATTTCATCTTCACTATCATCGTAATGTCAACTTTGATCAAAATCTCGAGTTCGATTTTTTTTACAAATGCATAACTTGCCTTATAGCACCTACAGGTCGCAAGTAAAAAGTGTTGATTTTACAGATTGCAGTACTGGAAATAAAATCCTGGATCCAAGGGATGTAAAAAATTATTATTTTATTATTCAACGTAATAATGTAGTTCGGTCACTGTTGTTATCACATCTTGGAGCATACTGGAGA
Organism: Philhelius festivus; assembly: GCA_963931855.1. NCBI lineage: Eukaryota > Metazoa > Arthropoda > Insecta > Diptera > Syrphidae > Philhelius > Philhelius festivus. The sequence goes on along the minus strand of OZ007555.1, from coordinate 225,778,474 downwards.
CGATCTATTATTGATGTTTTTCTTCTTGACAATGAATAAGTAATTAAATTAAGGCATATTCGTTATTTCATGATTTATTTATTGAGTCAATGAACTAATTCGTTGTTGGTAGTAGGGTAAGACTGCCGGTCTCGGACAACATAACTCAGTGACCCATTTAGCCGTTTTGGTACCGTAACTCGTTCAACTTGTGGATAAGACTTGACATGAAATGAGTTGATATACTGGTCATGCTTCTTCGAATACCATAAAAATATAGAACTAGACAAGACATTGCCTCTCCTCTGGGCTCGCAATTTTATCATACAAAAAAAAAAAAAAACATCTTTCTTAGGTTGAACTGAACGTCAAGGTTTTAGTTGTGGGATAGTTTATGAATTGCACTAGATGCTCTGTTCAATGTGCCCGCCTAAAATCTACTTCACAATGGATCAATAATAAGATTGGCTATTCTATCATTCTGAATTCTGAACTCATTCTGATCACTTCCAAGTCACATTGATTACACTATCCCAAAATTATAGTTCGACAAAAACTTCGAAGTTACCATTCCTACAAGATCTTACTGAGAGGATATGAATTTGTTGGATGATGAATCTATCCATTATTACACCGACGGATAGAAAACTAATTATGTGATTGGTGCGGTTCAGAAAGACTAAAATTATGTCTGTCTTTGCATTTTCCTAATTATTGTATCTTGTTCCATGCGGCACTTATGGCGATTAAAGAAGACCTTTCTTAGCTCAAAGAAAATATGTTATTAACTACTGCTATCTACATCTTCTCGGATAGTCAAGCAGCTTTAAATCTCTGGACTCGATCTCAACTTACTCTATGACATCCCTTAACTACCGTTCATATCTAATAGAGATTACTCATCAGTTCCATAGTCACCCCTGTTCGGTGCCAGGGCATAAAAACATTAAAGTGGAACAACATTACCGTATGCTTCTCTAGGTGTTTGTCATTATCCTGATAACTTTGGAACGATCATTGACCATATTTGGTCAGTTGTTTGGGAGAGTTATTACAGATGGAACCAATTTTTCTTCATATAATACAGTTAATTAAACTATTCTGGATCTGGGAGAAAAAAATTAAAAGTGCGCCATGAAGGGCTGATCGTTAATTTCCCCCAATGGATTTTTAGTCGCACAACACGATTATAGAATAACACGGCACGGTTTTTCCTTGCCATTTCAATCTGCAAACACTCAAAACCTATGTTTATCGACACCTCATTCCTCCACCCCACCAAAATTTCCGCATCGCCCTGGCTGTGTTTAATATTATAAGGGTCTCTTACAATACTCTTGAACGCACGTGAATTATAAAAAAAAACAAAAAAATTGTACTGGCACTTGGGATCCCAATAAGAGCGACCTTGAGATTAATATTCAGCCTTACAAGCTCTTCTCGAATTTGTTTTATCAATTTGGAGGATAGATCAATAGCCTTAACAACTGCGTGACTGTCGGTCAGGATAGTCGGGTCTGGATTTTGTCTTTTTTGGTTATTTATCATTCTTCCATGATTGTCAGTCAGATTGTCAGTAAGAGTCTGTGTTCATACACTGTGGGTATTACTTTTTCATTTATCACCAAAGATTTAGCTTCAAGTGAAGATAGCTATGCAAACCCTCCTAACTTCGTTTCAAATAAATTTTAACCCAAGTTTAATCTAAGAGCATGGATTGAATGCTTTATAATTCCTGGTGTAGGTAGTCCTCTACACCGAAGTGAGCAATTGATCTTCTAGAAGGGATTTGGTAAGTACATTGTTGAAGGTTTTTTCAACACATCTAATAAGGTATTAAGAGTATATTCTTTGAAGTTGACCAGTTTTATCAATTGCAGACACGACTTAAAAAAGGGCTTTTATCGTGGACTTACCCTTAAGATACATATTATTATCGGATGTCCGTCGAGGAATCATGCCTTTCAAATTTCAAGATAAAACATACAGGCCACCCTGTATGCATGAATCTTGCTACAAAAACAAAACGTAATAACTTTTTTCTGAGTGAGTAATCGGCTTATTTTTCAGCGGTACCATGCTTTCCAGTCCGTCATTTCCATACAAAGCGAATTTAGGAGGGAGTTTGACAGCACTCCCCGAGTACATGGAGCATTATTAGTTTGGTTAACTCTTTTGCCGAATGTGGAAACATCGAACGAGGACTCTACAATTGAGATCCTTCCCTATATTCGGGTCCAGGATATAATTTCTGCTGGTAGCCTCGTCAATACAAGAAAATCCGAGCATTTCGACTTATTCGCACAAATGGGAATTAGAATATGGTCATTACAACGATTAAATAATGATGACTCAAACTTGTTTGAGTTCCAAGTTCAAATTACGAGCAAGTTAAGCCCTCGGAATTTGCTTGTTCGCCTGAAATTTTGCAAAAAAATTATTTAGACCACATCAACTTGATGAACTGCTTGTAATGATCCAAACGGGAATTTATACAGGGTGTCCGGTAATTCGTCTGCCAAACCTTGGGATGTGATTCTTGTTCGTATTCTAAGAAAAAAATTGTTGTAAAGTAAAGTCTGATTTTCAACTTTGACATCACTTTTTGACGATTTAAGAAAAGGCTAACTTTGGTGTACCCTGACCCATGTTAAGGCCAATTTCTCTGTGAGTACTAATGATAGGGACCTCATTTTTGAAACTACGTATAAATTGAGCTGAGGGATCGTTACATTTTCCCGCAAAACAGTTGCCCGTGTAACGTTTGACCGCCGATTTTTTTGATACTTTTTTGACGTCAATCCCGCAGCACGATATCCCGTCGCATGATATCCCGTAGATTTCTTCACGGGATTGGCAGTACTAAATACTACTTTTAAGATAGTACTTTTTGGATTTATTTAAGCAATAGTGCTTCCATAAAAATCCTCTTCCTCAGTTCTTGTCAGATCTCCGTGGAGGTAAGACCTCAAGAAGATATCTTTGGTTCAGTTGTATTATGGGGTGATTGCTGTTTGGGCTACAGGGTGTTTGGGTGACTGGCTTGTTGAACGAAGAACTGGTGGGTGTTTTTAACGTTAATTAGAAAACAAGTGTTTTTATTTATTATTTTTTATTTATTTAATGAGAAACAACTCTTTACTTTTGCTGCCAAACTTCAACTAAATTAAAATAATTTGAGTTACATTTTATTGAGATGGAATAACTGATGAGTCGCGAAATGCGACATAGTAAATTGTGTGCAAGTGATGCACACAATCAATCGTGGGTGGAAGGTTTATCTTTTGCAATTATAGTCGCGATCGCGACAACGGGTGACATTTGATATTGTATATCCCTTTTGCATTGGGAATTGATATCAAAAATGATGAATAATATGAATGATCACATTGGGTGGTCATTATACATATATGTAGGTTATATAGGAATATATATCATATCAAAAATGATGAATGAAAGGTTATATAGGAATATTTATAATTGTTGGAATCCGGCTATGATGCTTTTCATAATTAATGAGCACAAACAAATTGCTGGAAAAAAGAAATGAAAAAATAATTTTTATTAGTGGCGGGGGTGGATGTAGCAGATGAAGTTTGTGTATAAGAGCGTCTAATCAGACGCTGTCGAATGCTTTCTCGACATCTAGAAAGTTTCCGATGGTTACACGATGACTGTTGAGGGCATTGGTGGTGTCATGCCGAAACTTCAGAAGCGGATGTAGTGTTAGGTTCTTCTCTCTAAAGCCAAAATGGATGTCAGGTATTTACATAGTTGTTTTCTCTGCAAAACTTCTTAAGTTTCATTAGTATTAGCTCTTTCAAGAGCTTGGTTAGGTATTAGGTTGCTGAAGAGTGATATCGGCCTGTAGTTAGAGATCATGTTCCTGACACCTTTCTTCTAGATTGCCACAATCTTTGCAGTTTTCCATTTTTAAGGGAAGAAGTTGTTATTGAAGCAGTTGTTCAAGATGTTGGTTAGAAGCATCAGGACTGTCTCTGGCATCCTCTTTATGATAAAGTTGGATAGTCTATCTGGTTCGTTTGAGTTCTTAGGCCTGAAGCTACTGATTTTTTCAGCTATTTCTTTTAGGCTGCTCAGGTTTGGGCTGTCAACTGGGTCGCTCGCTGGATTGGTGTCGCTGAATTTCGTTCTATTCGTGGTTGGTGTGGATGGAATCCTTCACTTCTTTAGGGAATTTATTCCGAAGTCACTCCTGCTTAAATAAATTTTATTGTTCGATTTATTTGGTTATTCGTTCTTCGTAATTCTCACAATTATATAAAATGGACTGACATTTTGAAAACAGAGTAGTTCACGTATAAGTCTCCAAGCTTATTTTTGGTGCCAATGCCAGTAAATCTGTCGGTAAATGAATCCACTTAAGGTGCCACCCATTATACTGATGTTCAAGAAAACTGCTGAGATAGGCGCCTGCCTGGCGACTGAACATACCCTAAGCGGAGCAACGGAGTTGCGTGAGCTGGTGACAGCCCCAAAAAGGGAGTTAAAATCCTGAGAACCCGCGAAGCGGGCCACCCAAGGTACTATTGCCCAAGAAAACTGTTGTCAGGGGCGCCTGCCTGGCGACTGAACATACCCTAAGCGGAGCAACGGAGTTGCGTGAACGGGTGAGAGCCCAAAAAATAGAGTTAAAGTCCTGAGAACCCGCGAAGCGGGCCACCCAAGGTACTATTGTAGAGAACTGCTGCCAGAGGCACCTGCCTGGCGCACATACATAGTTACGCTTAAAAAACTTCAAAAGCTAGAAAAAATAAAAATTCATAATCTAAAACATTTCTTAGGCTTAAAAAATGCAAACCCAGACCATCTTAGGGATTACCAAAAAGCTTAAAACGCATTTTAAGCTCTGAGCAAATAAAATTCTAAACATTAACTGAAACTGAAAAAAAAAGACTTAAGCCCTTAAATAAATGTATTCATTTGTGCATTCTTTTGTTCATTATTTATAAATTTAATTGTTATTTATTTATTTTTGTTCATTTATTAATTTATTTATTTATTTTCTTTCCTTGTTTTTATTTATTTATTTAACTTTTGTTTTCAATGTTTATTAATTGATTGATTTTTGATTAATTTATTTATATAAACTTATATACTTTAAGTAAAATATTTACAACATATTAAATAATAAACAAATTAATTATCTGTCAAATTACATTAGTTAACAGACTTCTTAAATGAAGTCCATACCATAAATTCAAAAATATCAAATGAAGGTGTTCTATGTAGTTTTCATTCAAAAATAAATTCCCTTTTCTTTTTTAAACCCTTATCATCATTTTGAATTTATTTTTCAGTTCTAAGATAGGTACAAACTTACTATCCCTGTGCAAGCTGTGTATGCATAAAATCATTGTAAAGCATTTATTCTACGATAGTTTATATATTATATCTATGTATTAAACCCTTAAAATGTATTGCAATCCTTGAAGAAAATATCTCTATAACAATATTGCAAGCGATAACCACAACCACCACCATCATCGCACTTCATCCACCAACCACCCCATCCATCAACCATCCCGTGCACCAATAATTACTATGTCCACCACTTCAGTCAACCCACCAACGTCACCGTCGTCGCGTCCAACAACCATGTACTCGGTATCCCAATCCCAAACCTCTAGCAAGACATCTCTCATCTCTCGATGTCTTTCTTCTATGCAGGTCTAAGTTCTAAGAAGAACTGAAGATTTTTTTCTAAATCTCTCCTGCTCCTGCCTTTTATTGTGCAACTTATTTGGTCCTTCTTCCTCCGTGATCTCTCATGTTAGTGTGAGCGTGTGAGCATTCTCACTGGTCAGTTCACCAAATAGTGATTAATACAGCGCTGTCGCTTTGTATCAAGAAAAGTAGGAATCGGCGGGCAAACGTTACACGGGAAACTGTGATACGGGATATCGTTTTACGGGAAAACGAGTTACGGGAAAATGATTTGCGGGCAAACGTTACACGGGAAAACGTGACGCGGGAAAACTTAGCCAACCCTGAGCTGATATGTATTTAGGGTTGCCAGATATTCAATTTTAAATGGTGTTCAATTTTTCTTTCCTGAGCAAAATTTTGACTTTGAGGTCAATTTTTTTTAATAAGTTCTCAAAGTGCCCTCCTGCGTTTTGAATGCATGCTAGAGCCCGTTTTTGGATTTCATTTTGAATGTTTATTCTCGATAACTCTTGCCTTACTTTTACCCAAGTAACATCGTTGGAGCTAAATGTTATTTATATGTTCTTAAATAGCTCTGAGAGAGTTAAATGCACGGCCCTAGCTCTATTTCAAAACATATTGCAGCTCTTGGTAAACGCATTTAAAAATCTAGCTCTATAATGGAGTTTCTTAACAATCTTTAGATATGTTACATTTAAGAGCTTTCTGCTCGATAAATTTGCTCCATAGTAATGTTTTTATCAGCTGTTGGAAAGCATGTTAGCATTTTGATACTGCACCCTTTAAAATAGCTCTTTAAGAGCAAAAGAATTTTTTAAAGATTTACTTAAGAGCTACAAGCTATATCTTCATGTGTGTTTAACAAAATGGCGAATATTTAGGAATTTTTATAAAACAGGAAAAAAAAAAAACTATTAACAGTGCTGTGATGACTCCATTTTTAAAAGAATCATGATAAACACAGAAGCCTTATCCAAAAAAGTGCACGAGCAAAATAAATATTTTTTTTCTCAAGTTAAAAATTGAAATAAAAAAAATTTACCATCCACTTAAAACAAATTATTTAAGAAGGGCGTTGTAATATTTCGAAGTACAATATCAACATTTCTGATAAAAATGAAATCGCACGTAGAAATCTCTCCCATGTTGAACGTATTATGGCTTTTAATTATTACCTTTACTCATTGTTCTATGAAAATAAATTATGAAGCTAAGATGATTTACCAACACAAATAATAATTTATTTTCGTGTTCAATAGTATGATTTGTATTAATTTACTAATACTAATAAAAAACGTAAAAGCACGCGGCTCTATGGCAGTTTTAAAGTGTATATTAAAGCTTTTAGCTGTCAAAACCTACTTACAAGCACTATTAAGGAGCTAAAAAGTGCTCTCAAACTCAATGAATTAGCTGCAAGTGGGCTCCATGCTTGCTCTAAAGGCGCATCTAGAGCGTGGTTTTGAATTAACTAGCTCTAAGATTAGCTCCGAAAGCGCTTTTCAAGCATTAATACAGCTAAAATTGTTTCTTGGGTAGTGATCTTCGGAAATACGTTGTTCTTATTCAGTTAAAGTCATTATTTCAGATGAGTAAACGATTTCTTTTATTCGTTCCTATACAAAAAAATCCAGTAGAGTGAGATCGGGAGATCTTGCTGGCCAGTGAATTGGTCCATTTCTGCCTATCCATCGATCACCGTATTCTTCATCCAGCCAATTTTTAACTTCACGACCTAAGTGGGCCGGAGCACCATCTTGTTAAAAATATGATGAAGCTAGTTGAATCAGTGGAGATTAGTAGATCAGTAGATTATTTTGTAAAGACTCAAGATAGTTAGTAGAATTAAATCGGAGTGGTAATTTGAAAAGCCCGATTAATTTATTTCCCATTACACACATGCCCACATATTGACACTGAATCTGTGCTGAAATGATCTTTGCCATCTTGAATTTGGATTGCTCGAAGCACATGTATGGAGATTATGGAAATTCGTAATAGCATCTCTTGTGAATTGAGATTCGTCTGTCCAAGGAATTCTGTTTATAAACTGGTTGTCATCTAAGCTTCTCTCTAGCAAACAGGAACAAAATTCGAGTGTCTTTTCAAAATCATCGGGAAGCAGTTCTTGCACAGGTGTGTGTTGATATGGATACATATTTTCTTCATGCAGTAGTTTGGAAATTCTGTGTTTGGAAACATTAAACTGTAGAGCCAAGCCTCTTAAGCTGATGGAAGGATTGATTTCAACAGCTGCCAGTATTCTTTCATCGACCGAAACTCTTCTTGTGCTTGCAGCTCCCACGTTAGGTCTGGCAGTTGAAACTGATCCAGTTTCTCGAAGCCTTCGAAAGGTATTTCCAAAAACATCTCGAGAAGCAAGTCGTCTGTTAGGATAAAGTTCCTGGTATCTTCGTTGTGCCCTTCTTGAATTTCTATTGCACAACCCATAAACGAATAAAATGTCAGTATAGTGGGGGGATATTATCCGGGCGAGCGGATTTATGTACATCAAGTTCCAAAAAGGCGAAGAGCTTCGTTTTTCAGGTTCATTAAGGTAAGAGGTGCTTGGCTAAATTTGGCGGTGCTTCTTTGACTGGCACTGGCCTGAATGATAGATAATAATTAATAGCAAGTCCTCAATTTTTGACGTTTGGAAGTTTTGTTTGACGTTTGGACGTTTTTTCATTCGGGCTTAAGGGTAAAGTTGCCCTTGTACTTGGCCAGAAAACTTACTCAAGGACAGGCTAAGATGCTCGCAGAGCTAGCAACCTATTTTGATTAACTTTTGGTTCATGCAATTTAACCCTAGAAAGGTAATCTTCGTCGATTAGACGAACATCATTTTTGCTTTTTAAAATTTCTCATGGATTCTTCATAGATCTTTAAGGAGAATAAAAAGTCACAAATCTAAAAAAATAAAATGAAAAGTGTGTTTTTATTAAAAGAAAGGTTTGATAAAAATAAATTATTAACATCTACAAGAATTTTTTAATAACTTTTCGAAAAAATTGCATTTAAATTTTACTTGGTCGATTCGACGAATGATTACCTTTAACGTACTAAAAAATATGATTACCTTTCTAGGGTTAAGTTCATATTTAACTTTCAACTACAATCTTATGGAAACAATTATTTCTATAAGGTTAAAGCTCTTACGAATATCCTTTAAAAGAGACATAGAACCTATAGAATCCAAAATATGTCACAAATGTTTTTTTTTTTATAATATAGAAAGCTAAATATTAGTTGGCGTGTATGTGTGTGCTTGATGCTTTCAAAAAAATCTAACCCCATTTTCGCATTCCTTAATTTCCCATCTCCGAGTGCACTCACATCCCAGTTTTGTCTGCATGTGTAGTTTTGTCATTCTGAAAACTGTTCCATTTGGGATGCCTTCAGTTTGGCAAAAAACGAACGTGTAAAAATAATTACCTATCCCATTGTCTCCAAATCGAGGAAGTCATAATGAAAACTTCCGATTACTTTCACTATGGGACAAACACACACCCATATTTCTAACATGCAACATACCACACTTTCGAAATTATGAACAATGGCAAATGGCATCTCCAGCGCATAAGTTCGCACCAAATGAATTTACTACCCTCGGGGTATTCAAGTTGAGGTAAAGTAATGAAGAGAAATTGCTCTTTAGAAAATGAAAAGGATATTATTTGGTTCCAAGTGCGAGTATGTCAGCATTCAGCAAAAATACGGAATTAAGTGAAGAATTGTTGGGTTCTGAAAGATGAAAGATAATTTTCGCGATTGTTTGTTTGTCATTTGAGCTTGGGGCAACAATTTTGGGTGATATGTTCGTTACTTTTGTCTGATGATTGGAATTTTCGAACAATACCTTGATGATGGGTATTAAGAGATGGAGGAACTTTAGTCATTGAAACTTGTTTGATGCAGGTAACGGAGGGAATGGGGTTAAAATTTATCAGAATTGAGAAGTTCTTTGTCATTTTCTTTAAGGTGAAGCCATGCATAAAAGTGGACCAAGATAATAATGTAAGCTTACTCTATACTCAAACATGGCTAAACTCGAATTGAGGCAAATAATTATGTATTTAATTTTCATAGGTTTTCGATGTTATCAGGATACTAGTCGTCGGAATAATACACGTAAGAATTTTTGGCATCCCTTGCCAAAGAATTACTCTCCACTTTATCATCCACAACACGCCATCATCATCATCAGGAGGCACCGTATCTCATTTTCATAAAATCATTTATGATGAAAAACTCATAAACATTTGTACGGCTGTGGCTGCTGTTGTCGTAAAAAGCGCCTACAACCTCGACAAGACCATATTCACAGTGTTTGGAGATTCTTTTGTATTCAACGTAGCATATGTGCCATATCCAGAAAACACACATGGAAATAAGGTAATACAATATACCTTTTCATAAAAGAATCCCAAAGTGGTCCTCAAGGAATTCGTTTAATTTTAGCAAGCCAAGAAAAATTTTCTACACATCAATCTTAAGGAAAATCAATTGTGATTGGTTTGATGCCAGTCAGAAAAGCTCGAAAGAGAAAATTACTTTTTGACTCTTGAAGGTAGAATGACCATAATGATTTGTTTAAGATTTGGTGTGTTAAAGATAGATAGATAGATAGAGGTGTATACCTAATGAAAAATGAAGATTTTTCTTGGTGAATTATTTTCATATATGTGAGAGTAATGCACCTTGTGTCAATAGATTTAAGAGGTATGAACTTAATTCAAAGTCTTGCATAAGAATGTTCCTACAATGAATTCTTCATCACCTGTTTAAAAATTGTTCAAGAATTTCCACATTTCTTAAAAAAAATTTTGTTGTGTAATTCGGCTCCCGGAAATTACGCCCAGAGGAAATTATTAGGCCAAAAAATTAACTTGTTCTGGTCTAATTTCCAAATGAGATTTTGGAAAAAAGACCAGAAAATGTTTTTTTTTTACTTTTAAAGAGGACACTTTAAATGTGATGAAGAAAAAAGAAACAACTGCAGAGGGCCGAAGTTCCGGACCGTGCCCGTCGCACCATCGTGACATACCGTGCCCTGCTGCCAGGCGACTGAACATACCCTAAGTGGAGCCACGGAGTTGCGTGAGCGGGTGTGAGCCCCGAGAATGGAGTTTCTAACATTTCGGCCGTTATCTCACGAATAAATGCTTCAATGTTCGCTTCCGATGCTTCAATCGAAGCGGGCTAGTCGCTATAGACATGAGTCTTAACATAGCTTCACAAAAAATAGTCTAGAGGCACGATCTAGGCGGCCAATTGACCGACCCCAAACGTGAAATAAACTGTTCACCGAACTCGCCTCTCATTGTCGTCCATTGTTACGCGTGCTGTGTGGCATGTGGAAATGTCTTGTTGAAACCACATGCCATGCAAGTCAAGCTATTCCATTTTGCGCAAAAAAAAAGTTTGTTATCATCGCACGGTAGCGCTCACTATTCAGAGTAACGTTGCGATTCGCATCATCTTTAAAGAAATACGGCAAAATGATACCGCCAGCCCATAATCCGCACCAAACAGTGACTTTTTCTAGATGCATTGGTAACACTTGCAATGCTTCTGGCTACTCTTCACTACAAATACGGCAGTTTTGCTTGTTCACATACCCATTCAACCAGAAATGAGCTTATTTTCGATAAAAAAAGTGGATCTTCGGCCAACTTTTCAAGAGCCCATTCACCAAAAATTCGGCGTTCTGGTAGGTTGTTCGGCTTCAATTCTTACACCAGCTTCATTTTGAAAGGCTTCACACCTAAATCCTTTCGTAAAATTTTCCACGTAGTGAAGTAACAGAGGCCCAATTGCTGCTAACGGCGCACAGTGTGTGATTTCGCTAATCTATAGCGGAATTAAATTAATGGCGCTTATATTTTATTTTTTTTCGTCATTTTCTTTTTGCAGGATTAATAATAAATTACTAAGAAATGAAATTTAACAGTAAATATATTCAAAAATCATATTTTTTTTTAACTGAGCTTTGAAAGTACCCATTTTTTTTACTAAGGTAGGTCCATTTTCAAAATTGAAGAACATGCACGAAAAAACAAACTTTTTGATATTTTTTTGTGTAGTATTCATTACAAAAAACTACAAAATAATTTAAAACATCAATTATTTTTTATAGTTTGTCAATTTAAAAAAAAAACGGAGCTCTGAAAATACCTGTTTTTTGCACTGTAGTAAGACCTTTGGAAACTTAATATAACTATAAACATTAATAATAATTAATAATAAAAGATCTAGTTACCTTATTTAAAACATAAAATCAATATTTTATTATAATTTCGTGAAATTTTTACAAAATATCCGCATTTTTAATTTATTTTTGTCCCAAAAATATAAAACATCGTTTGTAGGACCAAACTGTTAAATTTAACTACTTTTTATTCATTATAATATTAAACTAGCTGTACGCGCAGTTTGTCCTTCTAATTGTTCTCATGCTTTAAACTAAAGCAATTATATATATATATCAATAAACAGCCTAGACTTCCAAGATAAACGTCCATTCTAAATATAGATGAATAAATTTTTGATTAGTTTTGGATATTACATGTTTTATCTAAGCTTAAAAACTTTACATCTTTAAAATATTTTTGTAGTTTTATATGAGAATTATATCATTATGTATTTATTTGTTTAATAATTTATATTTCGTCTACAGCATCGTCATCATCATCGTCATTATTACTGTCATCAGATACATTGGAACTTGAAAAGGACATTTCTGAATCCAATAAAATCTTTCGCTGGTCGTCCTATACTGCGCGGTTTAGGCGTCTAGGATTCGTCGACCTTTTAGAACCTAGCAACTTATTCAATTTATCTGAAAGGGATATTTTCTTTTCAAGCCATGTTTCATTTGCAGCTAGAAATCTTGGAAGCCTTCGGTAGCTACTCTTCCATTTTATGTCTATTTTTTTGCTTAAACAAAAATTTTTAGACTTCTAAGGCTTTGATCTTCCACCTCAACATTGTGTTTTTCTATTATATAGTTATAAATGACGTTATTTCTATTCTGCATTCTATTATGATGCCAAATTTCAAAAATTTCACGATTTTTCATACTGTACATATCATTGAAAATTAAATTAAAATGTATGAGTGCCGCAAATATTCAAAGCCAAATTTCACACAATTTGATAGATAGTGAATTAACAGTTATAAAAAAAATTATTTCACGAAAGATACACGAGGATACATTTTTAAAACTCAACTTAAAAAAAAAAAAAGTTCAAATTAAGACTTCTCAAATTGTGTTTTCAAAATGACTTGCTTACATTTTAAGTTATGCATTAATTCTTACCTTGCAAGATGCTCAGGACTCTAAAAAATAAATTTCCAAACTTCGATACTTTATAACTTTTATCACTGAGACACACGTTTAATTGCAAGATCAAAGAAATACTCATTGATTTTTTCGAATATAAACAAAGGCTTCACTTTCACCGAGGTACCTCTTTGTTAATATATGGATGATTAAAAATTTTAACGCCATATTAAAAACCGGTTTTCTATGAATCGTATTGCTAACTTTAATTATATATTTGAAGCAAAAAAAAAATGAATTAAGTTCCGCTAGATTTGTCATTTTCCACACTGTGCGGCGGGCCGAATCGATAATTCACGGTCTAAACTAACACTGGCCGATACAGCTGCGATATTTTCCTCAGTTCACACTCTACGTAAGGTGTTGGTGGTTTGATGTCGAACAAAGTAAATTTGGTGCGAAATTTAGTCACAATAGTTCGAATAGCCCCCTCAGTAGGTCGATTAAGGCCCGGTGCACACATGCGTTCTTTTAACGCGCGGTCCCGCAACGGTGCCGCAATAGTTCAATGCACACATGCGAGTTTTTCTCTCAGAACTCAATCTGCAGTTCGCGTTTTGAGTGCAGCAATGGAGGTTTATAACGAAAATCCCGTAACTTTCGCATACTTAATGCATGAAAACTATCCTATTGTTGATTATCGGTTAAAAAAAGGAATATTCTATACATCACTATTTTCGAATGAGTGTAAAATCATTTGGTGAGCTCACAAAATACTTGACTAATACATATTCACGTAGCTCTTTTCTTTTTCCGGTCATGGTGTGTGAATCAGAAGCAACACTCCATATATCTTGAAACTTTTGTATCTCTTTGATAAATAATTCAAAATCCAATTCTTCCATGTTTGACATATTTCTTTCGAATTTAACTAGCGTCAAAATCACGCATGTGTGCGCTGCTTTAATAACAAACAATGTACTCAAAGACGCAACCGCGTCTGCGGTGACGCAGCGGTCTCGTGGAAACCTGCGAGTCTTTTTACTCAATTCATTATATACAAAATTATTGAGTACTGTAAGACGCAAAGGCGGTGACGCTTCGGTACCGCGCGTCAAAAGAACGCTTGGGTGCACCGGGCCTAAAATGGAAGAAGCGTACGATGAACTTCCTTAACAAAGCACACGTTTTGATAATAAAATTCCATAGTTTGCAAGCGTTGTTCGTTTGTAAGACAATTCATGGTCAAATTATAGACCAAACTGAAGATGTTTGACAGTGACAGAAAACAAGAAACGTGTGTGAGCTGTCAAAACCAGTATTGCCAAAAAAAAATAGCAAAAAAAAGTCATCCATTATGTGCGACTTTCTGAGTAACAGAATTGTACAAGAATGTACTCTTTTTTAAATGGAATCTTCAACGACTTCAAAAAAAATATTACATTCATTGGCTTCAAAATCTGCAATCACTATTCGTTTAATATTAAAAAGACTTCAATCGTAAATCTTCTTCATTTATTTTACAATAGTCAATTGAACGCAATCTCTTGAGAATTCATGCATTCTATGTATTCTTACCCATTTTCTTGTAATCTTTTCAATCAAATAATTGTTTTTCCTTTGCTTCATTCGTTAATTGTTGACCAAACACTATTCTTTGATCCAAAAACCTAAACGAACATAAAAACGAAAAAACATTTAAAATTTTTTTAAATGAATGTGACTAGAGAAAAATGTTCATAACCATAAAATTAATTTATTTAATGACTTCAGTAGTTGGAGTTGGAAACAGGATGCCATGTGATTTCTCAAGCAAATATAAGCTTATGCAATAAGAAAATTAGAAATCTATGTAGTGTTTTTTTTTTTTTTTTTTAAAGGTTTTATGTACAAATTTCTTAAAAGATTTTTGGAAAAAAAAAAACATTGGAACACCAACTTAAAATTTTTGTTATTCTACGAGTAAAAATTAAATTTTCAAAAAATTTCTACCCGTTTTTGAGCTATCGAATTTTCCAAAAAAAATTGATTTTTTAAACTTCTTAGAAGTTTCTGTATAAAAAATTTCATTGAAAATTATCGTACCGATTTTGATAAAATCAAAACCAAAAACATTGGTTCTATGCCATAACTATACATTTTTGTAAATTTTTTCTCGAGAATTCGTATAGTAGGCACCATTATTTAAAAAAAAAAAAACAAAAAAGAAAAAGCTTGTGGGGGTAAACTAAAAAAAAATGTCAAGTTTAAAGAAATTCAACCCAGCCGCTTAGGCTGAGATCGAAAAGACAGACAGACAGGCAGAATTGGGAGACCCTCTTTTTTCGTCTTCCCTATCATCGTTATGTCAGGTCTGATGCCAGTAAAAAGGGAGATCCAGTGTACTGGTAGACAGAGGAGAAAGCTGAGCTTCGCCATATAGTTGTGTACAACTCCGGCGCAGAGTAACCAGGCGCGAAGAAGACAACACACTGATCCAATAGAAAACGCCCTTGTGAAGTTCAGAACGAAAAGATCCGAGGTCAAGATCGTAACCCGAAAACTCTGAGCTCAGAAAGCATCCCCTTTGCTGAATAAAAGAAGATGGAGCGGATTGTGGATACGCTCTTCCCAACTCATTCTGTCAGGCTACCCGACACCACACTGGCACAACGACAGGAATTTCCAGCTTTTAGTGAAGAAGAGTTTAGTATAGCTATACAGTCGCTGCAAAACTAAAAATCTCCCGGCCCCGATGGAAACCCTACAGAGGTACTAAAAGTGACAGGCCGAACATGCTCCCATACTTACTACCCAACATGTTCAAAGTTCAAGGAAGGCATCTTTCCCAAGAGCTGGAAAAAACAACGCTTGGTGCTGATCAGCAAAGGCTAGGGAGATCCGGATTCCCCATCGGAAACCACTACTCTAAGAAGATCGTTTCGCTGGCAACTTGGACGTACGCAATGCCTTCAACTGAGCTAGGTGGACCGACATACTAGATGCACTCGAAAGGAGATTTCACATTGCAGTATATCTCCTGCGGATGGTGAAGGACTATCTCAAGTTTAGAGAGTTGATTTACGAAACCTCAGAAGGCCTACGAAGAAAAAAAAGAACATCAGGAGCAGCACAGGGATCGCTCTTAGGACCAGACCTCTGCAACATCTCCTATGATGACATTCTCCACATGGAGATGCCTGAAGACACTTTTCTGGTCGGGTACGCAGACGACATCACCGCGATGATCACGGAAAGACACACTGAAAACGGGCAAGGAACACTGAACCAGGTCATGTGACGAGTAAACTCATGGATAAATGAGCATGACCTCAGCCTGGGAACAGAGAAAACTGAGATTGTCCTCCTGACAAAAAAGAGAATTTCCACTCAGATCGATTTCAAAATCGGGAGAAGTGATAACAAGAAGTGCCGCAGTGAAGTATTTGGGACTACGGCTCGACACGAAGCTAAGGGCCAAGCAACTTATAATTCGGCAGTGGCAAGAGCGTTGGAGCTCAGAAAGCAGCGAGGCTGATCAGGAACGTGGCTGAGTGGAACGACCGGAAACACGGTGAGGTTAACTTCTATGTCACCCAAATACTCACCGGACACGGTTATTTCAACGCCTTCCCCCACAAGATCGGAAAAACAAACAGTCCAGCCTGCCAGTAAGGGGATTCACAAGAAGACAATGCAAACCTTCTTCGCGTGCAAAGGATGGGGAGTCCCTCCGTCAGAAACACTGGTGCCATCAGCCCAGAGAACATAGTCTAGAAGATGCTACAAAGCTATGAAAACTTGCAAACCATTTGTAGCTTCACAGAGTATATTCTCAGAAGAAAAAAAAGAGAAGAAGAAAATGATCGAGAAACAGTTGAGCCCGCTAGTTGATCCCGCAGGGTAAACATGACAACCCTTCTGAAGTAATGTAAAGAGCGGTCCGGGGGGTGAGGTCAGACGCCAATAAGGGTTAGAGGAGTTTTAGTCGGTATGTAGCGAGTCCGACACACGGGGATGGTCAACAGGTCAACGCCAAGATATCCTTACGGTGCATCAAGCATTTCTTCTCGCTTTCCCTTAAGGTAAAAAAAAATGTCAGAACGAAACCGAAGTGAGCCAGCAAAGGGCTGCAGTTGAATAAAATGCTAGGTAGAAACAGATTCGCCTATACAGCAACCTCAATTCAAAGTGGCTGACCATGTTTTTCAATGTAAAGAATCACATCCAAATCTTAATTCTTCGTCTTCAGTTCCTACGCTCGTTTTTAACGACACTATATGTCAGCTCACGAGAAAAGGCTTGTTTTGCATATATGTAAGTGTGTCAATATGGGCCATGTCATTTCCTTATTGATTATTATTAAATAATAAACTTAAAATGCCGCCATCTCCCTAACTATACCATTCTATAAAAAATAAAACTCGATTGAAAATACTTTTACAGTAACACCCGCCCCTTTGATTCAATTTAAAGGAAATACCTTTCGGAAAATGTAACATCCACATCATAATAATATATACAAAATTACACAAGGATGGTTGAAAGGATTTAGACAAAAAAAAAGTCCTTAAATGATTTTACATTTTGCAATATACGGGCACATGGCAAACAAATGATTGATTACCGTTACACATAGTGAATGGGAAAAAATGTAATCAAATGCGTAATGTGCTCATATGCTCTGAAGGTGTCTCTCTATAGAAAAAAAAACGGTTTCAATAATGACGATGATGATGAAGCTGAGGGGCATCTCCT
Organism: Philhelius festivus; assembly: GCA_963931855.1. Lineage (NCBI taxonomy): Eukaryota > Metazoa > Arthropoda > Insecta > Diptera > Syrphidae > Philhelius > Philhelius festivus. The sequence goes on along the minus strand of OZ007555.1, from coordinate 225,760,782 downwards.
CCCTACTGTCACTCACCGGGGATTCGAATTGGAGGATTAAATTCTCTTGTCTATCGAATCAGTCAAAATAGCTATACAAAAAGGAATTGTTATAAATCCTTACAAATTTAACAACCAGCACCAGGCCGCCAAAGGAGTCTTAAAGGAGCACTGTTGTGATTTATACGGATGCGGTACTTTAGTGTAAAAGGTTATTGTTGTACCGTGATTTTTATAGCTTTTTAAGGCTTGTCAAAGTTCCATTAACAACATCGGGTTTCTGGAAGTTTTTATGGCAAAAATAAGTGTTTTCGTGTTTCCATCAGGCTTTTGTTTTTTTTTTCCTGCGAAAACTCAACGGAGTGCGGTCGTAAAAACCAAAAACCAATAAAAATCAAAGTTCAAATCAGGTATACCAATGGTGCGTGGTGCGCCGGCAGTGACGACGAGGCGCGACGGAAAGATATATAGGACAAGTGAAAACTCCTGAGAATTGGAAAAACGCATATAAAATCTCTCAAAGTGGGAGGTTTATCTGCCTCTCTTTACAACAAAGTCACACTTTACAACAAGAGACAAGTGTGTTGAGATCGTAAAATCGAATATACCATCACCACAAACTTGGTGTTCGTTCGAAAATTTGACACATATCCAAATACAGCCTCATAAGTCGCATTTGCAGTCATGTTAAGTGGTATATTAAAGTAAAATAAACAAAAATTCGGGCTTAAATTTAACTGAAATAATGTTGGAAAATTGCTTTCAATTAAAGAATTCACCTTTTTTAGCTCTTGAAGAACACTATGACGAAATAAGTCTAATACTTATCTTGTTAGCTAAGTTTTGATCTGAGGGAATTGATGGTTGTTGCTGATGGAAGGAGGTGTTTTCCAAAAAGAAATATTTAATGATCTGATCAGCGTACGGCTGTTTCAGAGGTTGAATAAAAGCACAGGAATATTAGAAACAAATTAATGAATTAATGTTGGTCTTGAGTCCAAATTCTCACCTGGATGAGATTGCTCACCCTGCAGCTCTTCCTCCAAATTTGTTTCTTTCTTTGACGATATTAGGTATTCGAAGCGGTCTCCTATTGGACTTGAGTGCTATATATCTACCTATGTTTTTAGTAAAAAAAAACCATCACGGCTGCTTAATGCTTAATTTCTTATTTAGTTGCTAATTAAGTAGTTACTTATGTAAATATCTACTTTAAAAACAAACAACATAAGTCACCCAGGAATTTTTGCACTATAAAATGAATGGTATCAAATTGAAAGCCTTCTGAATTTAGTACTCCGACTTCTTCATTTCCAAAGAGGTTTGTGGGAACTTTTGGAACTTGAGGCTAACTTGACGTCAAGATAGCAACGATATAAGTTTGTAGGGAAGAGATTTGATTGATCAGCCAAGACCTACTTTACAGACCTCCGTTATTGTTATGAGGATTGTGATGTGTTTTTTGCATTCCAGTTCAGGTTATGCTCACCGGTATCGCCACAGTCGTCCTGAAGAAAACACGAAACACGGAAAAGGTCTTTGAACCTTATTAGAAAATATTTATGGAAAATAACCCTTATATTTATTACATTCTAATTCTGTTATTATTATCCACTATTTATTATATTTCGATTAATTCTGGCAATCGAATTCAAGGGTATAAACGCTTCTAGATTCTAGTCTTGATCTTGATAATCGGCTATACTGGTTTCTGATGATACATGTTTTGGATAAATGGTGCTTGGTTTCGTGTAATCCGGCTTCTGATGTCGGGCTTATGACGGGATCAGACAGCAGGGCAGGGATGGCGTTTAGCCGCGGTGGTAGACTGATCCAATGTCTGAATAGAATCAGACTACTTGCTCGGTGTTCATAATTACGTCGTCATCCAGAGTTTTCATCGCACTAAGGTGCCTCAGCTCGGGATGTCGTTATTCAGTAGTCTTCCTTCTCATTGGCTAATTCGGGTGATGGATGATCTTCCGAATTAGTTCCGTTGTTGAAAATACTAGGTGTTTGTGCAGTGGTATGAAATTCGCTTCTGTGTAGATACGCTCATTCCTTTAGTGTTTCTGTCGTTGCCGGTCGAAGTAGAGTCCAGTGCAGATCCTCATTATCTTCCTTTTGAATAATTTAAGTTCCTTCATAGCTGTTTTCGAGATTAAGAACCAGACTGGGAAGGAATAGCTAGCTAATCATTGGTCGCAGGAGCTGCTTGTTGCTTGGCTTAGACTTAGACCTGATCTTCATTTAAGCAATGAAGACCCATCTGGCTTTTTTCAGCACATTTATTGAGTGTAGGTTAAACTTTAGCAACTCGTTGAAGTCGATTCCCAAGTACTTGAAGTTTTGTCTGGCAGCTATGGTCAGGGAGTCTAGGGAGACTAGGTTTCTGCAAATAGGTGCGGTGCCAATGCAGTTAAATGTTTCTTGAAGCAGACAAGTTCCTATTTGGAAGTATTGTTGTATTGATCCGGATGCTTCATTTCGAGTAGAATTAGAAGCGTCTGTTGATGTGGGTTTCTACTTTTGGACAAGGATTAATGGTGACATTTATGTGGCGTATAGGTTAGCGAGACTTCAGCAAACAGAAGTTTCTCATTCTCACATCCAATTGGAGAAGGTTAGGGAGGGATAGAGTTGAGGCTTGGGCGACTCCAGCTCTGATGGTCTTAATGTGTGACTTGTAGTTGTCTAGTTGGACGAAAAATTTCCTGAAAGATAGGAAGGAAAAGAGAATTTTTATTGATGGCGGATATACTTGCATAAGATGAAGCTTCTGGATTAGGCCGTGTATCCACACGCTATCGAATGCTTTCTCAACATGCAGAAAGCATCTGACGGTGACACGATGACTGTTACTGTTGAGGGCAGTGTTGATATAGTGTTGAAATTTTAGCAGTGGGTGTAAGGTTGAGTGTTTTTCTCGAAAGCCTAATTGCATATAAGGGATGATGCATGTTTCACTGCAGAATTTCTTTAGTCTTCGGAGGATTATTTCTTCCAGTAATTTGCTGATGTTTTGGAGAAGTGATATCAGCCTGCAGTTGGAAACTAGATTGGAAGCGCTTTTGTTCGGAATCGACAATCTTGGCTGTTTTCCACTTCTGGGGGAAGTAACAGTTGTTGATGCAGTTCTTGTGAAATCATTACTGCATGCGCAGCATTTTCAGGTGTGGTCCAGCACACTATTTTGGCTTGAAATTGCCGATGAACTGTTGGCTCAACTTCCATTGGGTCAGTAATTACATAGCTTCGGTGTGAAATTTCCTTCGTAGTATGTAGTTTCCGAACGCTTTTACCTTGTCTTGGGTGAGGTAGCTTCAGTGTTGTTGCTGATGATGGTTTGCGATTTTGTAGCTGATCCTATTGATGTTCTTGAAAGAATCAGTTGCTGGATGGATTGTTTGTAAACTTTACTTGTACAGGATATTATTGTGGTGTTGAATGGAGTTCCGGAACTTCATGTTGACTTCTGTAGCTCTTTCAAAACCATCTGGTAGTTTCTGTTGGTTGTATTCAATTCGGTTTGGTGTATCCGCTGGAGACGTTTTCCAAGACGTTGTCTGTGAGCATACAGACTCTGATCTTACTCCGGAAGGTGTTGATACCTATCCTTTGATGTTCTAGACTCTTTAGATTATCCAGGGCATCAGATACGGTACGCTTAAAGTTGACAATTAACACATCAATTTCAGTATTGCTCAGATTGCTCTTTGGTGGTGTTCTGGGTTAAAGTGGGCTTGGGTTGGTATACAGCTAACAGAGAGTGCTCATTACTATTCATATTCATCCAGTCTACGACGGCTTTGCTTTTGCTGCTGATTTTAGTGTCTAGCCATAGGTGATATCTCACCATAACTTCAAAACTGCTGCTGTACAGGACCATGGTCCTGACAGTACTCACATATGGGTCCGAGACTTGGGTGCTTAGCAAAAGGCACTCCGACCTCTTAGCTGCGTTCGAGAGAAAAGTCTTAAGGAGAATTGTTAGCCCCATATGTGAGGAAGGACGATTCCGGAGACGGTACAATCATGAACTGTACGCAATATACCTTGAAGCAGATATCGTGACAAAAATTAAGCTCGGTAGACTCCGGTGGGCAGGGCACTTAGCTCGCATGGGCGAAGAGGAACCTGCTCGGAAAGTTCTTTGTGGTAAATTCTATGGTAGACGACAGCGTGGTAGACCATGCTTGCGCTGGAGAGATGGCGTAGACCAGGACGCCCGAAGGCTTGGGGTGCGCAACTGGATAGCCCACTCCTTGCTCTTGTTTGTTGTTTGAGACGTGATCACTGATCACCTTTGCTGGTGTCATTTTCTTTTGTTGCTGTTGGCTCCTGTAGTTGGCTGGTTTCTGTGAAAATCCGCCTTTCACCACTGCTGCAAAACTGATTGCCGGATGGGTAACCATACATGCTGATTTTGCAGCAAATACTTGCTTTCTTTTTCTGCTGACATCTAGTTCTTTTCCGTGAGTGAATCTTGCTTAAAGTGTTGCTTGAAACTGGATGGATGACCTTCCTTTTTGCCATTGACACATCATACATCCAACCCAGAGTTCTTTTTACACTTGACTCTCACGTTCTGGCGTCCGCAATCTGTAGCAGCATGTCCAAAACATTGGCAGTTTCGGCACTGAACGATGTCGTTAATTTTTAGGCGTTCCCAGTGCACCGCATGTGAACTGTATAGGTGATGAGTGAAACATAATTATTTTGTAGATTTCGCTGTGTATTGAATGTGGTTAAGTGCATTTATCACTTGTAATTAAGATGATAAGTTAAAAACAGTGGAGTAGCATTAAACGCTTCGTTACAGGTTGATTCTGCTTAAACTGACACAAGTTGTAAAACGTTGTTAAACCAGTTACGAACTCACTGTATAGGAGCTTGGCTGTAGGACAAGAAGGTATGTAGTTTATAGGTATAGAATAACATGCATTGGAATACAACAATGCGATATCCTGCTCTTTATATGGATCACGTTTCATGATCAAGAAATAAGTTCTTACTCTGACAAATAGATGGCTGTTTAGATCGGAAAATGATTTTAAGTTTAAGTCTAAGTCTAAGTCTAAGTTTCCATTGAAGAGGGTCGACGATTAGAATGCAGACGTCATAATTTTGCAGACGTTTGTAATTTTGCACATCTAGCTGATTTTAAAATATTTTTGGCAAACCATAGTAAATATGTTGCTTCTTGCAGGAATAACTTTCTAAAACTTTTCACACTCACACACATTCCATATCCCTGGCCTGCTCATCCCTTACCTTTCAAAATTCGAACCTGCAACCATCTTATGGGAATATTTTATGCTTGTCATTCAGCTTAAACTTTTGTTCACGAGGACACGTTTGCTTCCTTTAAGGAATTAGATGATAGAGCAATTTGTGAGTTGTTGAGTAATCCAACTTCTTGGCTTTGTGCGGTGTGTATATGTTTTGAAAAAGTAGTTCAGTTCAGGTTATACCGCTACCGTTAGCATCATCATCATCATCAGCATCATGATGTCGTCAACGTTCTGATTTCCGATTAAGACATTTCATCCACTGAGTGATTCCATGGCGCCGACGAAAAGTATTTCGTGACTTTATTAAGATTAATGAGACCGAAAATGCAAATTACCTTGTCATTGTATATATACGGTATTGGCTAAAGTGAAAATCGTGATTTTAACGACGACAACCACCGGAGGAGTTTCCAAGTCGAAATTGAGGTGTGGGTACTTGTTTTCTTTGTCATCATCATTATTGTCGAATTGAAGGACTTTACTGTTCCTGTTTAGCATCTTTTTATATAGTCCCCTTACAATAGGAATCCCTGCTGATTCAGGTAGAGCCTTAGTCGAACGGTATGGAGGATTGTTTGAGACCTAATTAAATTAGTTGGCAGTAATTTGGAAGTTTGTCACTTAGCAGTGCTGAAGCTACTGTGATTGATATTTTACGAGAGATTATTGATTTGATGAGTTGGCATTATTTTATGTGAAGACATTTATCATTTTGGAGAAGGTAAATTTAATTCTTTGAATATAATTTACATCTTTTTCTCAGAAGAGAGTTCGTTTCGAATAACAAAATGAAGGTATCTCGATTACATACATACATTCTTATACATACTTACAGTACCAGTAATTGAATATAGAGGGTGTTTCAGTAAGGATAAACGGATAAAATTCAAAATCCTCGTCAAACTTTTGCAAATTCAAATCAGAGAAATTTCTGCTCTTTGAAATTATCGCGAGGTTTCAGTTCTTTTCAATGTTGCTCAACATTTGAACACCAAGTTCTCTACAATGAGGGATGCTTTTGAACCCAAGCCCATACGGCTACTTAGACACTGTTAGTTCAATATTGAATATGCTTAAGTAAAAAATTTATGAATCTGAAAGAACAAATCTTCAGCTTTAAAATAAATTTTGAACCTTTCAATCCGTTCTTTCCTCTTTTGAAAAAGTCGTTTCGTCGTTTGCGAAGGGTAATTTTAGTTATAAAAATCAACTCCCATCGTAGCTGTTCAGACTTGACAGTAAATTGTAAGTCTTCTTCAATCCACACCATAAAAAAAAAGACACACAGGAATCAATAAACCTTGGTTCTCCTTATTTCTGACGTACTTCGAAATGGAATTCTTTTTGCACTTTTTATATAGTCTACATTTAAGACTCGGATGGCTCAAAATTCTGTTACAATTATACTCTACTCGTACAGCTTGCAAGAGTGATTGCGATGATGACCTTCAATAAGTACTATGCCCAGATGATTATATATTTTTTTCAAAACTCAAAAAAATTTTTTTTTTTTTTTTAAGTTTTGAAACGCAATGTTTTTTAAACTTTTAAGAAGCTTCTCTATAAAAAATTTCATTAAAATCCGTTGTGCTGATAATGATAAATTCAAAATTTTTATCTTGTTTTCAATTTTTACTTGCGATATAGGTACTATAGGGCAAGTTCTGCATTTGGAAAAAAAATCGAACTCGAGATTTTGATCAAAGTTGACATTACGATGATAGCGAAGACGAAAAAAGTGGGTCCGACAATTCCGTCTGTCTGTCTGTATGTCTGTATGTCTGTATGTCTGTACCTCGAACTACAGCCTAAACTACCGGAGGTATTTTCTTCAAACTCGGTAGTTAAGGGTCTTCGGTGATTCCCTAGAGGAAAAATTGATTTTTTTTTTTAGCTCCAAAACTAAGGGTACCCCCCATACACCCGTAATGCAAAATCTTATTTATCTCGAAAACGGCTCTAACGATTTTGATAAAAAAAATTTAGTGTTATATTATGGACATGGACTATATTTTGGTGAAAAAAAAATTTGGGGGGAAATGTTATTAGGGGTACCTGTCATAGAAGGGTTTTTTTGATTTTCGAATTTCTCACCAACGGCTCTAACGATTTTAACCAAAATTTTTATACAGGAGCTGCTTTGCATTTGAAAAAATATAAACTAAAAATTTTTTCGAAAAAATAGTTTTTGGATTTTTAAAAAAATAATACAATTTTTTTTTGAAAATTCAATATCTTGAAAACCGATACACGATTAAATTTTTCAAATACGTTTAAAAATGTATTTTAATAAATACTAACAATTTGCATATCAATTTTTCTTATAAAAATTTTAAGGAAAATTTAGTACACAAAAAACATGTTTCAGTGTGTCTGTATGTCTGTACCTCTCACTACAGCCTAAACCATGGGACCTATTTCTTTCAATCTCGGTAGTTAAGGGTCTTCGGTGATTCCCTAGAGGATAAATTGAAATTTTTTTTTTAGCTCCAAAACTAAAGGTACCCCCCATACACCCGTAATGCAAAATCTTATTTGTCTCGAAAACGGCTCTAACGATTTTGATAAAAAAAATTAAGTGTGATATTATGGACATGGACTACATTTTGGTCCACAAAAATTTTGGGGCAAAATGTTATTAGGGGTACCTGCCATAGACCCGTTTTTTTGATTTTCGACTTTCTCATTAATGGCTCTAAGGATTTTAACCCAAAATTTTTAGCAGGAGTCCCCTTAAGTTTAAAATAATATTGTATATAAAAATATTCGAAAAAATATTTATTGGGTTTAAAAAAAAAAAAATTTAAATCAATATCTTCAAAACCTATGAACGATTATTTTTTGAAATTATTTCCTAAAACCAATATTATTAAATACTTAAAATTCGCATCCCACATTTTTTTCTTGAAAAATTTTAGAGAAATTTCTTATATAAAAATTTTATTTAATAATAAAACGATTTTTTAAAGTTTATTTGCATAAATTCATACTTTTCCGGAAACCAGACGGCAATTTTATGCATTTGAACATTATTATGTCATTAAATCCATGTTTTATATTTATAAAATGTATCTTGAATTCCAAAGTACTTTTACATAAGAGCAAGTTCGTGCGATCCAGTCGTGCATTTTATTTCTTATTAAATTGTAGATCTTAAAAATTAATCGGAACAAAAAAATATAAGCAACATTCTCGGAACCATTTTCGAGAAAAATACGATTTTCGAAAACCATTTTTTAACATTTGTATGGAGGGTACCGTTATTTTTAGATAAAATAAATTTCTTTTTCTCATATCTTGTAGACTATATTAAAAAACTTTTATTTATCAAGTTTTAAAAAAATCGAGAATGGGGTTTTCGAAATATTGAGTTTTCAAAAAAAAATTTGAAAATTTTTTTAACCCGCCAATGGTGACGCCAATTTGACTTTGATCAATGGTGACGCCGGTCTCAAGGACCGGGTTTTTCAAATGAAGATTTTTTGAAAAGTTTTACTAATAGTTTGCGTTTTTTTTTAAATATATACTCCTTGACAACAAAACAAAGATATTAAATCAACATAAGCTCTCTTATTTCAATATAAGAATTCACAAAATTGTTTTCTTAGAGCATTAAAAATATCAAGTTTTTTGAAATACATTTTTTCAAATTAAGTAAAAAATAGAAAAAATCACATATTCAAATGAAAATTAAGTTTTTTGGTCTCTCGACACTAGGAACTTTAATAAAATAAACAAAAATTGATATCCTTAATTAATTAATAAGAAAATAATACATGATTATTTTACTTACATAAACGGTGACGCACGGTCTCATGGACCAGTCTAGCATATAAAATACACAACGTGTGCTCGCTACAAAGTTTCGACGACAACTTATGGTGGGGGACGTGCAATGCGGCAGCTACTCTAAACGGCAACAAAAAACAATAACGGATAATAAAGTTATTCGCATTTTCTTGCACACCCGGTCTCAGAGACAGGTAGGTCACCATTGGCGGGTTAAAAATCCAAAAAAATATTTTTGGAAAATTTTAATCCCCAATAATATTTAAACTATTGGGGACCTTTAGCAGAAATAAAATGATCAAAATCCTTCGCACCGTTTTTAAAAAAATCAAAAACCAAAAAAATGGTTTCAATGGGGGTACCAAAAATAACAATTTTTTGGAATTTTTTTTTTCAACCATTACGTAGCTTTAATTTTTAATTTCAGCCGAAAGCTCTGTATGCTAGCGCTGTAGTTTTAAGATTAATAATTTATACATTTATGTAAGATTAATAAATAATAATAATAATAATAAATTTTTAATTTTTTGAATTTTGTTTAAGAAAATCTGTGGGATAGTTTTTGAGAAAAAAAAAATATTTATAAAATTTCGAAAAAAAATCGTATGGCAGGTACCGTTATTTTTGGTCATAAAAAAAAAGAGAAAAAAACGTCCGGGGAGAAAAAATAAAACCCATATCTACCAAGTTTGAAGAAAATCAGTCAAGCCGTTTAGGCTGTAGTCGAACCGACAGACAGACAGAATTGCGAGACCCACTTTTTTGGGCTTCGCTATCATCGTAATGTCAACTTTGATCAAAACCTCGAGTTCGATTTTTTTTACGATAGCATAACTTGCCTTATAGAACCTATAAGTCGCAAGTAAAAAATAAAGTAGGTATTCGATAATTTTAACTTTAATAAAAGGGTAGAGAAAGAATGATGCTATATTCTATTAAAATTTGCAAATTCGTTGTTTTAATTAATAGTACTAATTCAATTAAAATTTTGCGCCATGGTTTTTAATTCACTAATTAAAATTAATAATAAAGCTTGTTTCTCTTTTTAAAATAAAATTAAAGTTTAAATTAAAAAATAATAATTCAAAGGAAATAGGTAACTTGACTTTCACTTGACTTTGACTTGAACTTGACTTTTCTTTTCTTGACTTTACTTCGCGCAATTCTATAACTGAATAAAATAAAAAGGTTATATAACATTAGCTTCAAATTGTTTAAGTTCGAATATGAAAGGATTTGGAAAAATGATATTAAAGTTAATAAGGTATATTCCCAAATGTCGGGCTTTATTTTAGGATGTAAAATATAGTCATCCTACACAGTGGCGTAGCGTAGGCGGGCGGTGGGGGCGGTCCGCCCCGGGCGGCAGGCCTAGGGGGGCGGCAAAATGTCGCCGGTGATGCGGGTAGAGTAGAAATCATATGTTTCATGACAGATCATTTGACAAGTCAACAAACAACAATGATGTAAATTTGAAATTTGCCACCCTATCTGTGGTTCGTCGCGTCGGCGTCGTTGACTGCTCTCGGCTGATTTTCGTGAATTCGTAGACGGTGAGTAGGGCCGTAAGAGTCCATTCCGCATTGTCGCGCTGATCGCGAAACTAAAACAAAACGTTCCGAAACTCTCGCGAAACTGAAATTGAGTGTTCCGAAACATATGAAATGCATATGCGAGATATGATAAGATAAGTAGGATTCGACGGAAACGTTATTTTGGTCTCAGCCAGCTCAATGTTTTTGCTCCCTCCCGCATCACAGAAAGTTATTTCGATTGTGTTGTTTATAGTTTAAATACTGTTAAATCTTCTAAAACTAAACACTTAGTACTTCACTCAACCTTTGAACTAGTTTTTGAAAATAAAAAGGAAGCGGCGCGGAATACCGCAAGAAAAAGGCTAAGAAAGAAGCAGACGCGAAGACGCGAAATATTTCAGTTCTAGTTCTGGTTCAAAAGCTACGTTAACGTCTTCGGCGGCATCCAGCAGCAGCGGAAGTGATTCCAATGCAAGTAAGATTCCTCCATCTACAATCGTGAGTGGCCTAGAATGTCAATGTTCATGGGAATGCATAACTTATTTTACAGGCAGAAGAAGAAGAACTCGTTCTGGTCCCACCACAGAGCAGGGTCAAGACGAAGTCGACTCACCAGAAGTACCTCAAGCATCTAGTCACAAGCCTGCAGAAAAAGTGAACCTCGTGAAGCTGTAAAGACGATTAAAAATAAGTTTGTGGAAGTTCTTGAGGTACTGGAAGAATTGACGGATCGGTGGCCAGTCTTCTTCTGACAGTCATGCAGTCATTCAACTTCCTCACTTTTCTTGGCTTTTGAGCTGCAGATCTACCTGCAGCAATGTGGACTGAGTGTGGATGAGTGTGCTCAGAAACTCTGCGTTTTAAAAGCTCTCCTAGTGGGGATCAGAGACCGTTTCGTCCAAGCCGCAATCGACTTTTCTAAGACTCTTTGGAAAAACCTCGGAATCGAACTCAAAACGAGAAGAATTCGCACGAAAAAACGCATGCATGGAGACGAATCCACAGATGCAGCTTTGTTTCACGAGCCTCATATCACAGATAATTATATACAGATGTCGCATGCCCATAGAAAAAACTGACATATCAAAATGAAAATCTTCATTTGAAAGAGCTTTTAAGAAAGCTGTTTTCAATTTATTATTTTAAGATTATGTGAGAAGTGCTTTTTCTCTTTAAAATGCGTGCTCTCTGAATTCACGAATAAAATCTATTTCGTCTGTTGCTCTTGCGTATTCAACTCTGCGTTTGTATTCTTGTTTTTTTATTTTTAATACCGCCAGACCCTTTTTTTTAAATAGATTTGTTATGGACACAAGAACACAAGATACCTACGATTTTCATAGAGGGATCTTGGCAAGAAAAAATTGTATTTTGTGTTTATCTGGGAATCTAAGGCAATTTTGTTCATAAAAAGGACACTTACTTAGATATTTTGTTGCATTTAGAAGCAAATTAGGAACTTATGTAGGTAGGTATTTCGAAGCCTTTGGATGGATTTGTGAAAATTATTCTCTATCTTTTAGGTAGGTATTTGTTCCTTACAATTCCCATACAAATTATTCTAATTTCGTTGCTCAATTTTGTCAATCAGATCCAAAAACAGACACAGTATTGTTTGTTACTCCTAGTCCTAGTTGCTACATACGAGTACATAGATACATATGTACGTATTTTGCATTCAGGTTCATGAGGTTATGATGACACCTGCAGGCAGGAAGGTTGGTCTTATTTGATTTGGTGCGGTCTTTTGATGATGGCGAAAATAACGTGGTTGACTTTTTTTGGGTTTGATAAAAATAAAAAAAAAATCTGAAAAAAATAGTTAAATTAATCCTTCAATTTGAAGTAGGGCGACAAAGAAAAAGAAAATAATGTCCTAAGAAACTGTGGATACAGATTTTTTTACGGGTTAGGTACCTATTTATTTTATACCACCTCCCTACTTAATTAAGAGGTTGTATGGTTGTGATAGGTTGTAGGTAGGTATGTTTGTATGAAAAAACGCAACCAGCAGAATAACTGTAGGTACGAGAATATACATTGTATATACATACGTATAGTACCTACATACAATTATTATGTACTATATTCTTCTTATTCTTCTTCTTGTTATCCATTTTTACAATTTAATATGGCCGGATTGGGGGGAAATTCAAATTTTAGACCAAAGTTAAATAGGTAGTTCACAATAGTAAATTTTATTGTTTTAATTAATTCATTTTGATTTTTAAAATTGTTTGCATCGTCAAAACACCTTTACTGTAGCAGAAGTTAATTTATAAATGTTACGAATTGTCAAATGAAACAATTTATTACCTACTACAAATTTCATTTCAGTATAAATAAGAAAACGTAGTATGTACGAATATGTACATACGAAGGTAGGTACATAAGAACGGTTTTTCTGTTTTCTATTTTTTTTTTTGTAAGTGAAAAAATAATGATAGTGTAAATAAAGAAAAAAGGAGCAATTTTTAGCTTTTCTGCTCTTAGCCTATTCCATATAAAATGTCTAAAGCATTTATACTGTTAATTGCGTATTTGTGACGTTAACAGTCAAAACGGTGCTAAAGGCACTTTTTTCAAAATATGGAGTGTGGTATACCAAAATTTCCGTATCAAAGAGAGCTATAGAATGGTGGAAAAATTGTATTTCAAAACGGGCTGGTTCAGAAGTTATTACTATTTTAATGTTGAGTTAAGTATAAAAACGAGGCTATTTGTTATTTTTTAACAATCAAATGGGTGCTATTTTTCATACAATGCTTGTAATTTTCAAAACAGCTCTATTTTTCTCTAAATGAAATCAAATAGATAGAATTGTTTTTCAAAAGGAGCTAAATTGTTGAGCCTTATAAAAGGATCTTTAGTTTACCTATCGTATTCTTTGTTATCATTGTTAAAAAAGTTTTAATGAATTCCAATGAAAAGAACTTTTCCTTACTTAAATGTTCTCTTTTTTTTTAATTTTACAGGAATTTGAGAATCAAAATTTAAGAAACTTACTTTCAAAACGCGCTTAATATATTTTTAACAAACAAAACTGCCTAAAAAAATAAACATTTCACTAAAGGACGAAAATAAAAGGTCCCTTTAGTATTTTTTTTGGTCAATCTAATAAAAAAGACTTCTACAAATTTTACAAAATTTACTGCATTGAATTATCTTAAATATTTTAGGAATTATAGGTTTCCGCCCTTTTGCTCGGTTTCATGATCATTTTTTTTAGCCTCTGTTTGATTGTTAACGTCACATTTGCTTAGTTCACCCACCCTTTATCCCATTTTACATTTATTATTTTTACAATCCATTTTTAGTTTTTCATAGATACTGTTTAATTCTTAAATTTTTCAAGCATTCACTAAGTTCTGTAGCTTCTTATTTGTATATTAAGGTTTTAAGTTTTTCTAACGTTCTTGTCATTTACAAATTTTTGAGAGAAAAATAATTACCAAGAAGTTGACTGTATATCAAGTCTGTGCGTACGGCATTTATTCTTATTGTCAAACCAATTTGTTCATTTTAGTTAGTTACTAAGTTAAAAAATAGGATTTCGCTAATTTTAAACGATTTTATCATCTTACTATCTCTAAACATTTTACTTAAGTTAAAATAACAAACTGTTTACTTTAACTTTTAGTAATTTACTAAATTAATATGAAATCTGTCATTTTCTTCAAACAAAATCCCTTGGCAATTTTAGAAGAGTTAAATTGTGTTTTTTTTATTTCGATTCGTGAGTAAATTGTTTTTAAAAGTAAATAAAATATTATAATAAAATAATACATATGTATGTATATGATTGAAGACCCAGCTTTATGGAGAATTTTACTCCAGAAATAGGTTTGACAAGATAGCAGATCAGTTTTAAGTAGTTGAAAAACTTAAAGAACCAAGATCGAATTATAAGCCGTAGGCTTGCGATTGCAGCCGAATTTCAGGTACCTACTATTTACATTACACTTTCTTGGAAGAAGACTGGTGGTCCAATCCAAAGTGGCGAAATAATACAAAAAATATTTCGAAAAAAGTTGTCAAAAATAAACAAACAACAAAATTAATTTAAGGTTGTCCTTTTGATATTTGAGTTTCCGACATTTCAAACTATTAGGTCTGTTCCCCAGATTTAGTTTAGTTTGGTTTGTTAATTTTAACGAACTGTCATGATTTAAATGTGTTCAAATGCACCGTTTTTGATAAAAGGGAATGAGTCTATTACTAGTTAGTAAAACAAAAAAGGTTTAAAAATTTCGAAGAGTTAGTAAATTACTAAAATTTTAACAAATTGTTAAATAATAAAATGTTAAGCCCTTAATAAAATGTTGTTTAAAATGTTGCTCCTATGTTTCTACCATCACGTGTGAACGTTTGTTTCCTTTTGACAAATCATATAGGTAATCAATTTATTTATCTAATAAAAGTGTATGTTTAGTTTAGTTTATTTTCATCAATCTGAGATTAACATTCTCTTTTAGATTACATAAATATAAATAAAAATAACGAAAAATAGTAACTTGAAGATATAATAAATATTTAAAATAAATACACATAAATACAGAAAACATAAATTTAACATAAATCACAATAATTAATGAAATAACAAAATAAACATTACATGTTTTTTAAAAGTTTCTCGTGAACTGTGCATACAAATATCTATCTTTTCGATTACAGCATTAGTTTCTCTGATGCAACGCATAATCGGTACATTTCTACCATAATTACTTCTAGAAAAAGTCTCCCGTAAATGAAAGCCTATACGAAGGCCTCTACTGGGAAAATAAAATTTTATTTGCTCTAGCAAGTAAGGACACATAATGTGACTACTTACTATATCCTTTATCATCATAATAGAAAAATACTTTCTTCTGACCTCAATATCGACTATTTTACATAGAATCAGGAGTATTTATATTCCAATATTTGCAGAAATATAGATCTCTTATACCACCTACTCAATTGAAAAAAAAAATACTTTTGATTACAAGTAGTACGAGTATTTGACTAATATGTAAAATTCAACCATATGAAAAAAATCATAAAAAAATATATATTTATCTAGGGTTTAGTTAAAGGTATCTATAAAACTCGTTTTTGAAAATTGTAACTTCTGAAAAGCACAATCAATCATTATTTTGGTGCTATCATTAATTTTTTTCATTTTATTTGTACAATTATTTCTTCTGTGCCTGCATACCTTCCACATAAAATCAATTATTATATTTTAATAATTATTGGTATGTTATTCTTACGAGTTTAAATTTTCGGATTAGCCGCGTATATAACAGATATTTAGCAAGTGCAATATGAAATACTGTAATCACCTCGAACGTTTCTCCGGTATATAAAAAAAAATTTAAAAGTTCGTATTTCGCTATAAAATAGTTCATAAAAAAAGATTAATGTTAAACTAATGTTAATGTTGTGAAAACACATAATAATTGATGATGGTTTTTAAAAAGTGAATAAAAAAAATAAGTTTAAATTTTCAATGATGAGTTTTAATGATAACCTACTTAGATTTGTCTGTATGTATGTATAGGTACATAAAGTCTAAAGTCAAATTACGTATTTTTTTATCAAGATTTCTGTGTTAGACAAATGCCGTGATTTTTCTGTTAAATACGATACATTAAATTTTGATATATTTAAATAAAAGTGTGGGTATAATTAACACTTTATTATAACATTAAAACCTTTCTGTGTTATTTTATTTTAACTTTAGAAAATTCTTTCCTTGCTTAGAAACTTGAATGAAGACAATAATTATTTTTATTTATTTTTTATTCGTTCTTCTTATAAAAGCTATGAACAGTTCTAATTTAAACCGGCTCTACTTAACGCAGTCGCTTAGCTTGGAGGCTTTGTCTAACTTTTTCATAATTTTAAACACTTTAGATAACTCTTCTAACTAATGTGGGTTTTACAACAGAACCTCAGCGAGTTTACGTTGAACAACCCTTAATTTGACAGATACATAACTCAAACACAACAACACAAATAAAAAAAAATAAAAAGCCAACTTTAAACCAAATAATCACCGAAAAAACTACACTTTATATACTACCTCGGTACAGAATTTGATTGTTTATGAATTATTTACATTATTTTAGATGGAAATGAAGTAAACATATATATAGCTAATTAACAGCATACAAATCCAATTCTGTTTTTCCTAGGTGCAAATTCTTTTGGCTATACTCGTAACATCGTAACATACTCGTATGTATGCACACTTGTATGTACAGATTTGCTGATCGTAGAGCACTTTTGCACGATTGTTTCGAATTTCTTATATTCAGTAATTGAGTCTACCCAAGAAACAATTTTAGCTGTATTAATGCTTGAAAAGCGCTTTCGGAGCTAATCTTAGAGCTAGTTAATTCAAAAACACGCTCTAGATGCGCCTTTAGAGCAAGCATGGAACCCACTTGCAGCTAGTTCATTGAGTTTGAGAGCACTTTTTAGCTCCTTAATAGTGCTTGTAAGTAGGTTTTGACAGCTAAAAGCTTTAATATACACTTTAAAACTGCCATAGAGCCGCGTGTCTTTACGTTTTTTATTAGTATTAGTAAATTAATACAAATCATACTATTGAACACGAAAAGAAATTATTATTTGTGTTGGTAAATCATCTTAGCATCATAATTTATTTTCATAGAACAATGAGTAAAGGTAATAATTAAAAGCCATAATACGTTCAACATGGGAGAGATTTCTAAGTGCGATTTCATTTTTATCAGAAATGTTGATATTGTACTTCGAAATATTACAACGCCCTTCTTAAATAATTTGTTTTAAGTGGATGGTAAATTTTTTTTATTTCAATTTTTAACTTGAGAAAAAAATATTTATTTTGCTCGTGCACTTTTTTGGATAAGGCTTCTGTGTTTATCATGATTCTTTTAAAAATGGAGTCATCACAGCACTGTTAATAGTTTTCTTTTCCTGTTTTATAAAATTTTTTAAATATTCGCCATTTTGTTAAATACACATGAAGATATAGCTTGTAGCTCTTAAGTAAATCTTTAAAACATTCTTTTGCTCTTAAAGAGCTATTTTAAAGGGTGCAGTATCAAAATGCTAACATGCTTTCCAACAGCTGATAAAAACATTACTATGGAGCAAATTTATCGAGCAGAAAGCTCTTAAATGTAACATATCTAAAGATTGTTAAGAAACTCCATTATAGAGCTAGATATTTAAATTCGTTTACCAAGAGCTGCAATATGTTTTGAAATAGAGCTAGGGCCGTGCATTTAACTCTCTCAGAGCTATTTAAGAACATATAAATAACATTTAGCTCCAACGATGTTACTTGGGTATTTACAAAGCACATCTTTTAAAAAATCGAATGAAACAACAGTAAACATTTTTACTTCCATTTGTTTTGGTATGGAATAATCATTGTCAAAATGGATAAAGTACACTTCTAAAAGACTAGTTTATCTTTTATCTATTTGCTGCTGTTAACGTTAGACGAGCTCTTTGACGTTAAAGTATAGTTTATGTCCTTTAAAATTAACAAAAACTCGGTTCTCGCTTTATATACAGTAATTAGAGCCGACTCCAATTCTAAAATTGATTTAGAGCAGGTTTTAAATATTTACAATTTTGCGCCTTTTGCGTCTTTTATTTGTCTCACTCGTGATGACAGAAAAAAGACCCTGACTATTTTCAAAATTCATAAAGGTGGTGTTTTTTTTCTTTCATTTCAGCAAAAATGAATTAGTAATAATATTATTAGTTCTAAGAAAGTCCAAGTAGATTTTATAAGAAAAACTAAAAACTCTTGACTGTGGAATTACACTTTAGAAAATTTCATAAAAATGTTCTGTACAAAAATTGAAATTCATTCACCCGTGCGCGGTGTGGGCTCAGTGTTGTCAAACTTACAAAAAAACACATGCACATTCTTCATAGAATACCGACCTACTCCCTGGATATACACACACAAAGAAACAATAACAACATGACGAACAGGTGTAAAGTATTAATTAAAAAAAAACAAAGATTATAAATTAATATTACACAAATGATGGAGATATTAATAGAATATGTTCTATTTACCTAATGCCTTACCTTTTGCCTTTTTTCTGAACAAGAAAAAAGATATCCCAATAGGAAATTGCTTTTTTTTGGTAGATACTCGTATCTACATAATATTCCACATGAAAAACAGGTAGCCGCATTGTCTGCCAGTTTTATCTTTCTCGCGCATAATAAAAAAAGTCCTTAAACAGAAGAGAGAATATTACTCGTATGTCGTATATTGCTCTCTTTTTAATTCAGAAAAGCTTTCTTACGACGACTAAAGGATTCTCTTCTTCTTATAAAACTTCTTAAGAAAGCTTTTGTCTGCTTGAGATTGTCTGCTCGAGAAAATTTTCGATGACAGAATTTTGTATGGAGGTGAGACATCTGTATATAATTATCTGTGCTCATATGTAAGGCCCGTAGAATCCGTTTATGAAACCGCCAATTCTATTTTACTTTGAATAAAAGATACTTCATTGCCTGTGAAATGATGTCTCGAAATTTAATTTTAATTTAGTATTGAATGGGGGCGGCAAAATGGGTCTCCCGCCCCGGGCGCCGAGATGGTACGCTACGCCACTGATCCTACATCTATACTACTAAATACTTAAAATTTGCATTCCAAATTTTTGTTCTTAAAATAAATTTTTTTTGTTAAATAAAAAATTAATAAAACGATTTTTAAACTTTGTTTGCATAAATTCATACTTTTCCGGAAATCAGACGGCAATTTCATGCATTTGAACATTTTTATCTCATTAAATCCATGTTTTATATTTATAAAATGTATTTTTAATTCCAAAGTACATTAGTACATTAGAGCAAGACGTGAATTTTATTTTTGATAATTATACACGCACTCAATACTCTTATAATGTTAAACACAGTTCGAGCAATTACCAAAATAGGTGAGGATTAGAAAGGAGATACCGATGCAGCACATTGAAATGAGTGTGAAATATTGCGCCGGGTAAAGTATTCCACATTGGTGTAGTGCGGCTAAAAAATAATCTCTGTACTCAACAGTACGTCCGAAATTAAGCTCAAGGGTAAGCTGATGAGCATTCCTAGAAGAACGGTTATACTGTATTACAGTTGAGTTGTTTGAAGGGAGGAATGCAACTGGCTATTCCACTAGAGCACTGTTTATGAAAATAGCAGTAGATATGGAAATTATATTCGAGCTTCGGAAGAATAAAGGCTTTATATATAACAACCAGATCAGATGGGGTACAAAATTTCTTGCATCGGCGGCGAAAGCCTAAACACTTCGCTCTTGGTCACGTCAAATATGTGATCACTCCACAAAAGATGGTCTTTGATGCATATACCTAGAATTGAAAGGAATTCATTCTAATCGATGCAAGTGTCACTTATTGAAAGGGGCATTGGGGGAGGGTTTCGGTTTAGCGACAATAAACAGCATTGAGTTTTCGAAGCATTTCTTGGCATTCCTCTCTGAGTTTTAAGAGTGCGGTACAACCAAAATTACTCGGAACGAAGTTAAATTGAAGCCGGTGTACCCCAAGTGTTCTAGGACCAACCTTTTATTTTGTATGTACTAGGGATATTCCAGTGGACATTAACGCTATGCTGACGATACTGCGATATCGGTGCTTGATAAGTTTGTTACCAAGGCTACAGATAAACGGCAAAATGCAGTCAAAAAAGTAAGACGCAACGATGGAGTATCAAATTAAACGAAATCGACGCAATAAACTTTACAAAAAAAAAAAAAAAAAATTTTCCAATTTTTATCAACGGTATAGCTATGCCTTACGCCAATACTGCCAAATTCTGTGGAGTGATTTTGGATGCAAAGCTAAAATGGAAAGATCACATCAAAAACAAAAATAGATTAACTGAACTTAAAGAACAGTAATGTACTGGTTCCAGAATAAAATAATGTTATACAAGCAAGTTCTGAGATCTGTTTGGACGTATGGTATCCAGCTTTGGGGCTGTACAAAGAAAACAAATGCTGAATCCATCCAAAAATTTCAAAACAAAGTCCTTCGTGGAATAATAAATGCCCCTTGGTAGATAAGAAATAGCGATCTGCTTCGTGACCTTCAAATAGAAATGGTAACACATGCTGTATCATAAAATCTAAATCTGCGACTGCGAAGTCATACCAACTTTGAGAAGGAAAGAGGCAATCTTCGGCGACTTAAAAAACCAGGTGGTTTTCGTGCGGAAAGAATCTCACACTACTTGGTACCGAATATTACCAAGTGTTTTTTGAAGATTTCCAACCACAAAAAATAAAATGCACGACTGGATCGCACGAACTTGCTCTCATGTAAAAGTACTTTGGAATTTAAGATACATTTTATAAATATAAAACATGGATTTAATGAGATAATAATGTTCAAATGCATAAAATTGCCGTCTGGTTTCCGGAAAAGTATGAATTTGTGCAAATAAACTTTAAAAAATCGTTTTATTATTAAATAAATTTTTTATATAAGAAATTTCTCTAAAATTTTTCAAGAAAAAAATGTGGGATGCGAATTTTAAGTATTAAATAATATTGATTTTAGGAAATAATTTCAAAAAATAATCGTTTATAGGTTTTGAAGATATTGATTTAAAAAATTTCTTTTTTTTTAAAAAAACCCAACAAATATTTTTTCGAATATTTTTATATACAATATTATTTTAAACTTAAGGGGACTCCTGCTGAAAATTTTGTGTTAAAATCATTAGAGCCGTTAATGAGAAAGTAGAAAATAAAAAAAAACGGGTCTATGGCAGGTACCCCTAATAACATTTTGCACCAAAATTTTTTTTGACCAAAATGTAGCCTATGTCCATAATATCACACTTAATTTTTTTTATCAAAATCGTTAGAGCCGTTTTCGAGATAAATAAGAGTTTGCATTACGAGTGTATGGGGGTACCGTTATTTTTGGAGCTAAAAAAAAAAATGTCAAATTCTCCTCTAGGGAATCACCGTAGGCCCTTAACTACCCAGTTTGAAGAAAATACCTCCGGTAGTTTAGGCTGCAGTTCGAGGTACAGACATACAGACAGACAGACGGAATTTTCGGACCCACTTTTTTCGTCTTCGCTATCATCGTAATGTCAACTTTGATCAAAATCTAGAGTTCGATTTTTTCTCCAAATGCAGAACTTGCCCTATAGTATCTACCTATATCGCAAGTAAAAAGTATCCATGAAATCAGCTTTTTTTGAAAGATTATTATTTATTATCATACTTACATTTTTGAAAACAATTTAGGTTATGTAGCCGCCTTAACTGGCGTTTTTTCTATTCATGATGAATTGGGAAACCAAACTCCCATCAAAACAACCGAGAACTTCAAAATCGCCTGTTTCCTAAAACAGTGTTGCCAATTTAAAATTAACAGCTCCTAAGAAAACAACCTTTACTATGTTATCCCTCCACTTCAATACTCGTGTAAGGGTTGTTGCACATTTTATATCGATGTAAGCCTTCTCACCTATACCTATCTATAGTTATAAATTATAACCAAAACATCCTGCAGGACTCATAAATTCCACAACATCCAGCAGTTCTTTATAATTTGTCTGAATAAATCCATTTTCAGTGCAAATAATCCACTTCTGGCTGCCACCACCGACACCGACCGTAGAGCAATATTTCATCCATTGTTTCCGTGTCTCTGTGCTAATTGAATGGTTTTCAAAATTATTGTCCATTGAGGTTTCGATTGGACTTCCTCGATTTTTTCTCTCTTAATTTTTCTCAATTGCACATCATTGACACCTTATTTGTCAATGAATGGATTTTTTTGTGAATTGTGGATATTTTGATTTGTGTTATTTTTATCTGGGGTTATTATGTGGAACGAATAGCAATCACATTGAATTTTTATTGGCCGTTTTTAAAAATATATTCAAGGGCACCATCTGCCCCTTAATTGTCGTAGTTCGTCAGTAAGACAGTTCAATCCCAAAAGCTATTTTATTTAAATAATTATGGAAACTATTAAATTCAAATAAACTATTCCAATTAGGAAAAAAAAAAAACTCCATAAAAATGTTTTTCACACATCCACCGGATAAACTATCACTATCGCCCGGTCAGCTCTTAATAAAAATGTCCTTTATTATTTGCACTACTTAAGCCAGCTTCATGTTCGCTAATGTCCCATGGAACACCCACTAGTACAATATAATTTACGACATCACGTCTACCTCATGAGCTTAGATATTATATCTACATATTTGTATAGGTATAGCTATTTGGCTGGTCCACCACAACGCACAATTAATGAACTATTCCGGCAATTTTGGCTAAAATTTATCACATGCACCTGTTTTCTTGGTCAAAGCAATTACGCATTAGTTATCACCTCAAATGTTTGGAACCGGGCGACTGCACTATACGCCTCTCGCTCTCTCCCTCCTCTTCTTCACCATCACTACTCGGCTTTTAGTGAGTGAGGATAACTTTTATGGCCGCGTTATATTAAACCTGTCAGCAGCACGATTTTGGGAATTTGTAAATTTATGATTTATAGATAAAAGGTGTTAGCATTTCTAATCTATGAGCAGTGTTCTGTCGTAAATATTTCAATTAAATTCGAGAAGAAAAAAATGCTGGTAATTTATTTATTTTTATGGAAAAAAATTTAGTAATTTGAAGCATTATTTATAGTTGTAGTTATTTTCGCTTGGAGCAATTTAATTTTAAGCGGGTATTAGGCAAGTTGCTCGATCTAGTTGACAAGAGTGATGGTGGACAGAGAACTGGTAGAAGGATCTATGTATGATTACCAATATAACTATGGTATCAAAGTCTATTCCTATCAATAGATTACAGCCTCGAAACCAGGTGTTTTGGTCATCCGAAAAAAAGAGAGAGAGTAATAATAAAAGAGAAAAGGAAATAAAAACAGGGTCTGAACAGAAGTCGTTACCATCGTACTAGAAACCCTGTTGACGCTGACAATCTGGACAATCATTTACGCAAACTATAAAACAGGCACGAGAAATAAAACTCAGCTTAGAGACATGTTGTATATTTCGGCCCTGACGTCCATAAGCTAACAATTTCGTCCACCCGGCACATCGGCACAAAATGTATGAAATGAAGATAGTTTTATCTGAAATTGAGGGCCCTACAATTTTCTGCCAATTCCGAACGGCTTCTGTGCAACACTTTTCATGACAGGAGATACACTTAGAGGAGCAGTAAACCCCTAAAAAATCAATGCTGAGAACCGAACCCAAGACCTTCTGCATGACTGTCTAACGCACTAACCATTATGCATAGGGGTACTACTGAAGCGGGAATGTTTTGCTAAAAAGTTTTTCAAATTGGCAACTGGTGAGTTGGTTAGGAGAATTCACCAGTTCATGTTAAAAATATAGTTATTTTTCGACCAATACTTAAGAAAAGAGTATTTCTGAACTTCGCCAAGTATTGATCAAGTATAGTATCCTTAACATCGATTATTTTTTCAAAAACCAACTAGATCCTTATCTAGTATACATAAAGACCCGCGACGATCAATCATGATCACTCACTCTGCGGCGGATCCTGTTAAGAACGCTCGAACATCTAATAACTTCCCCATCACCTTCTTATAAATTTTAGGGACATGACCCCATCAAGCGAAACGAGGTATTTTGAACAGTAAGTAGTTTGATATTCCTGTGAAAAATAGACAACATGTGCTAATCCTTTGGGGTCTGAAAAAACTACGTTGATACTTTGATGTGAGGAGTAGTTTAAGGCTAGGCTTATCTGTTCGCAGTACGATATCGAAGTTATACTCGGGAATATCAACGCTAAAGTTGGAAACGAAAATATCTTTGGGAGATAAGCTGGTTAGCACAACCTCCACACAACGATAAAATAAAACAACTTTTTACTTATTTACTTTAAAATAGTTCAAAATAATATAATATATAAGGAGTAGCTTTTTAGGGTAAGAGATTCACAAAGCACAAAGCCTGGTGGACACAATGCCCGTTGATCTACCAGCACGCTAATTGACACGAGGAATAGGTATAGCCGACATTTTAGACGTGTGAACATTTCGAAGGGAAAACTCCTGCGCCAGAAAAAGAAATTCGAGGTTAGAGGTCTTAGCGTACTGGAGCTACCAGAGAGTCTCCAGAAAGCACCTGTTGCACTTTAACTCGACGACAACCGATACACCGAATAAATAATTAATTGTGTTGATCAAAATCAAAACCCTTTTTATCCACTTTTAGAGATTTTGAGTAAATCGAGAAAAACTTATCTTCTAAAAGAAACATTTTTAGACCTTTTTTGTTTTCAGGATTGTTCGAATTGGGATTCTCCATAGTATAAGTTTAAAAATCGTGATTTGAGTGTTTTAGCTTTCGAGTGGTACCAAAAAAAAAATTTATAAAATGGATTTTGAAACAAAAAACTCAAGGCGAAAATGGGTTTTGAAATTAACTAAAATTTTGTAGTCTGATTTCTATGTCAAGAAATGAGATTTGGGATTCAAACTTGAACCCATCGTATATGTGTTTGAATGATACCAACAAAACCTCATATCCAAGTAATTTTTTTTCAAAAGTGGATATAATGGGTTTTGATTTTGATCAACACAATTAAGGAAAATGAATTAAAAGTAATTAAATTACAAAATTAAAACAACGATGACGAGCGCGAGATCGACCGGCACGACTTGAATATAATTTTGTAAATACGAACAACTGTCAACGTCAAGCAAAATAGAGAGCGAGAACGAAGGTGAGCTTGAAGTTAAAGCGCAACAGGGAGATAGCACTTTGGATGCTACTCAAATGACTAGCTCTGATTTAGGGGTTGGGTTTCACCAAATTAATTTAATTGATTTGATTAGCGATTAATCGATCAATTCCAGAAATGAAGGTAAAATATATGATTACGACAGGGACGTCGTTCCTGAAAGAAGATAAAGGGGCGCCAGCAATTTTTTTTTTTGATAAAGGAAATTACAAACCTTTTGAAGCGGAGTGCGACGATGAAAGCAAAAATTGTTTTGAGAAGAAATGATAAGTCACAGTTTGAAGTTAAATGAATTTATTTTTGATTGGGAAACCTTTTTAATTATAGGATGAAAACCCAATATCTTTTCAAAAATGAATTTACAATTTATTTTGGAAATATCCAAGATAAATCGTTACCGCTCTGTCCCGAACAAACAACAGCTTTTTTTTAAAACGGATCACGAGTTCCGCTTTTCCGGAATTTTTAACGGACAGAAGCCAAACGCGAATTAATATTTAAAATCGAACGAATAGAAAAAAACGATAAAACCGATAATTCCACTCCACAAGAAAATATAATAAGTACTTATCCTTTTTTTTTCCTTTTTATGTCCCAAAATCCTGTCAATTTCCTCCTATATGTCCTTCTCCGATATCCAATTATTATCCTTTTTGTTTTTCCTCCTGATTTTCTGTTCCACCAAAACTATTGTATTCTTTTTCCTTTATATTTCAAACAAACTATCGTATTTTTCCTTTTTCTTATATTTTCTAAAACTTTTCTTAATTTGTTCTCCTTTTTTTTTTTTGCTTTTAATTTTCAAACTTCTATTTCAGACAACAGCCAAAATCAAAGTGTCCTCTCAGGAATTTTACATCCTGGGCGAACTCTTCTCTTAAGACTCCTCCAGTGCTTTCGGCCAATCAGTGGCCGCGGTTTTCGGTCACGTCATCATTCAGCTACTCTCCGCCATCTTTGCTGTAGAGAGCGCCGACGTAGTTGAAAACCAGCGGTCCTGCTTACTCGCACTTTCTCTCTGCATGATCATCATAAATCCGCCGATCGCTGGTGTCATTTCCAGGAGCGGCGAATATGATGAATGCATACAGCCATCAATACCCATTTTTTTTAAGTTATTAAGAAAAGCTTTCAGAAATAAAAGAAAATCAATGTCGCGATCAATTTTCCCCTCGAACAAAACAAAATCAACCCATTATTGTGGAACATATAGAAGAAGATATTGACAGGAATACCATTTTCGCGAAATTACTCTAGAGCGTTGGGCTTCTGTGCAGATTGGGGGGATTGGGGACTAGCGAGTAACATTTTATCTTTTACAATATCATATAAAATATAAATCAGATACGTTGGGCACTCGGCCATTCTCAAAATGAGTAACTTCGAGCATTCGGGGACCAACTGTCGTCCGAGCTTTTCGAAACCAATTTGTCCATATTGTTCGTCTATTCCTGATTTATTAGTGGAACGTTCCTCCACATTTGAGATCATAAAATTTGAGATCATTTTGTTTCTCCAAGATACTGAGAGAGCGTACCGATGGCTGATGGACCATGGCTGCCCCACTCTCTCTCAGTAAAGTCAATGAAACACCTGTAGGAAAAAGAAACTGGTATGGAAGGAAGAGGATTTTGGGGAATAGAAAGAATGATTTTTGTCGCGGTAAATTTTACCGTGACACACCTATGTGCTAAGCTCCACGCGGTGCATTTATCTACGTTTGAGTGGTCTCAAAATCTTAATACCATCAAATACCCAGTCCAAATCACCGAAGGCTACCATCCACCCCAGAGAGAGAGAACACCCAGTATGGTAATGAAAAATTATCATAAGATGTACAATAAGTTCCTTCGTAAAACAAACTTAGCGGGAAAATAATTTCAATAAAGGAGAACTTCATACAACGTATGAGAAAGAGGATTAACGCAGACTCCCAGATCAAAAGTCTGGTAATCGATCAACACTAGCAGGTCTTATAAAAACGCCATTCGTATGACTGCTGGGCTTGGAAACTCTTCGAAACAGCCGAATGAAGACTAGATCCCCAATCACAGGTAATAGTATATGTCTTCAAGTAGCATTTATAAAAGCATCAACATGAATATCATGCAAAGCGAATAATAGGGCAAAATGACAACACAATCAATGAAGATACAATTAGGAACAACAAGATCAAAAGATCTGATTACTTTTTGGCACAGCTCTTCAAATGTGGAGGTGATATTTTGGTAGTATGCTTCCATCAAATCATCTTCCGATAATGGTGGCGGAAAGCATGACCGATGATTTCAATATAAGCTCCCATACTCTAAACGGAAAGTACGATCGACTTTAGATCAGATATTCACACTGGCGAAAATCTTGAAAACGACGAACAATATTCAAGTTGAGGCTCACCAAATAATTTTGTATCAACTTTAATAGCTCCTTCGAAATATTCCAAACAGAAGTCTTTGGTAAGAACATGCACTACTAAGTCATTTCTTCAATCTTGATCTGGAACTGCTCTTTCGGTTTAGAGTACAAAATGGGTTGAAAGCTTCTTACCCGTAGTACGAAG
The DNA here is from genome assembly GCA_963931855.1 of Philhelius festivus. Taxonomy (NCBI): domain Eukaryota; kingdom Metazoa; phylum Arthropoda; class Insecta; order Diptera; family Syrphidae; genus Philhelius; species Philhelius festivus. The sequence goes on along the minus strand of OZ007555.1, from coordinate 225,732,846 downwards.
TTCACCTATACAAAATACTTTTATAGCCAATTCTGTTAAACGCCGCTGAGGGTTTTTTAACTTGCGACTTATAGATAAAAGGTTATGCATTCGTAAAAAAATCGAACTCGAGAAAAAATATATTTTTTTTTTTTTCAAAAATTCAATAAATACGAGTATTTATTTTTAAGTTTTTAAATGAAAAGTGTTTTAGACTTTTTAGAAGCTTCTCTTTAAAAAATTTCATTAAGATCCGTTATGTGGATAATGAGAAATTAAAAATTCGAAAAATTTCAAATTTTTTTTTTATTAAATTAAAGATCGTAAAAATTAATTGTAAGAAAAAAAAAATTTATCAAAATTCTAGGTGCCGTTTTCGAGAAAAATACGATTTTTGAAAACCATTTTTTTAAATTTTTAGCATTTGTATGGTAGGTACCTTTATTTTTAGGTAAAATAATTTTTTTTTTCTCACATTTTGTAGATTATATTGAGAAACTTTTATTTATCAATTTAAAAAAATATCTAAAATTTTGAAGTTTTTTTTTTAAATCCAAATTTTTTTTTTTAATTTGAGTACACAGTTCTATCACAAATAATCATATACAGATGTCTTACGCCTATGGAGCAAAGTGACCTATGAAATTGAAAAAGCTTTATTCTATAAAGCTTTTTAAAATGCATTTTTTCTACGAGAATCAAAGTTCTTCTCGCAGCATTTTGCAGGATAGGATTTCTCTTCTCTCAATTATGTGTTGCTTCTCTTTTGTTTACCCTTTCCTACAATTTTTGTTTATACTTGCAATATTCGTTCACCCCTTTGTAACGATCAAGCCGCAGACAGTTGATTTTTTTTATATTTTCAAGATTTTTTTTGGGTTGTCTGAGGTTTGCGATAAATATAAAATGTGTGCTTCTTGGGTTTGACCGATTATTTAAGTTGGTTGATAATTAGAAAGATTTTTTCAATAAACTGTGTCGTCGGTAGTTATGTATTTGTACATAGTTTAAATGACGCGACGGCAGGAATTTCTTTATTTAATTTTTTTTTTCATTCGTCTGAAGTTGATTTTAATAAAGGGCACATTTTTGTTGCGTAATTATGTAGTTACATTCGCCTTTTCTATTTCGTAAGTTTCCAGGAATACTATATATAGGTACATATTATATTTTTATAGTAATGTAGGTAGGAAGATACCTAGGTCTTTTTTGGGTTTATTATTATAAATTTCAAGATTTTGGACAAGAGCTTGTTTAGTATCTACATATGTAGGTATACCTAGCAGGAAACGAAATTAGTTTGGAAATTTTTTACTTATGTACAGTACATATATATACATAAATATGTTTGTGTGTAGGAAGATAAGATAAACATTTAAATAGTTTGAATACAATCATTTATCAATTAAGAACTTTTTGTATTAGATGTTCTTTTAACCTTCCGACCACAAGAGGGGTGCTATAGCACCCCAGGCATTTTTATTTTAACTGTAATTTTGATTTTTCTTTATTCCCCTTTCTGCCGTTCTATGTATTTGTCGTTTAATATCTCAGGTGTCAATTGCTGATGAGTAGTCTCCGCGATAGGTTATATTTTTTGAGTGCGAGGGCAAAAGGTATGCATTGGGGTTGTATATCACCCCATGTTGTGTTCCATGTATGTGAAAAGCTGAAGGTATAAGGGGGGTATTAGGACACCCCATAGAGTCCAATGAAGGTGAGCCCCCTCCGAAACAGCAGAAGCAATCGCGATGTGCAATTTGTCCAAGGAAACAAGACCGTAAAAGCAAGATTACGTGTCTTAAATGGCAATGTCCTGTATGCCCTGAACACAGAAAAGAGATATGCTTAAATTGTATTTAGCTTATTATTTCTTTGTAAATGTATACATACATGTTTATTTATTTATGATTTAAGTTTTTTTCTGTTTCTGATAAAGTATATGAGTTGTTGTGTTTGAATAAAAATTTTATGTTGTCCTCGAAAGTATTTTTTTTTATTTATTCCTGGCTGGGGTGTTCTGCCACCCCTGTTGTGGTGTATGTATATTTTAAATGTGTTGTTATCGGAAGGTTAAATAATTGTATGCTTAAGTAGGGCTATGAGGACCTGCATTGATACATTTTTACTTATTGTTATTAAACAAAAATAATTAATTACCTTTTTTTTTGTTTGATAATATAAAAAGTTGGAATTAATAAATAGATACAGAGTATACAAATGTTCCTAGGTTCTTATTAACATAATTCCTTCCTGTAACTATTATGTCTATGTGATATGTACCTACAAGAAAATTTGTAGGCACCTACTAGAAAATTTGCGCCTACCGCAGAGACGATGAATATTATAGACCCTCCGCCGATCCGGTTTTAACTTACGATGCAGGTACTTGTAATATACATATGACACGTTATGAAAAAAATGAGCTCGAGATTTTTATCAATTTTGTGGAAAGAGTACGATAGCTTAGGCGCCAAGAAATTAAAATAACGGTAATATACTTACAATTAAGTTGTATACCTTTTTTAAAGCCAATGCTCTGTTATATTAGATAGTTTTTAAATCAAGTGAAATCTATGCACAGTTTTTGAAAAAAACAAGTTTTTAACTCAAATTTTGGGAAAAAAAAAACATAAAAAAGTTTAAACTTTAATTTATCAAAACTGCACAGTTATATATTATTATTTTTCCTAAAATTCGTTGCTCCAATTTATTCTTATTCAAAAACTAAAAACTAGATGATTTTATGTCGTCTAGTTTTTGAGAAAATTGAAAATAACTAAAACTAATTTTTTATGGGATATTTGCTTTTTTTGCTTGCTTACGCATTGCGGGGTATAAACAGTGAGATATGTATGGAGGGGCATGCTGCCCCCTGCAACCCCCCTGCTTTGGTACACTATAGGATTTGGGGTAGGTGCGAGATTGGGTGTATGCAAGGTTTCTTTTGCATTTACAGAATCTGGATATAAAGAAAATTTTAATTTACCCTATGGCCTATATCCAATGTCTACTTAATATATGTATGTACTCGTACGTAGCCCAAAGTTGCACATTTATAATGTTCAGACATGAAAATTTAATACATTATGAAAAATTCACATTACCTAGGTACTACTGTAAGAATGCAGCAAATTTATATAATTCCTTAATTAATATGTATGCTTATTGTTGGTGTCTAACATTTTTAATGCTAATGTGGTACAGGTTATTGTTTGCCAAGCATTCGTTATTCAACCATTGTAAGAGTGAAGTTTTTTTCTTTGAATAAAGAATGGCGACTAAGCCTAAATAAATTATATAACTTTTCAATATTTCAAACAAAATATTTCAAAAGCATCGCGTTCTTAGAAGAAATTGGTCTAATTCCAACTAAAACGTCAACTCCCCTACTGTGTTGCAACTTACCGATAAAGGTAGAAAAATAGAAAAATTTAAAGTTCGGTTGGATGTGGCGGTGCTCCGAAAAAAGCTCTAAAAAAAGGAGACAAAAAATGTAAGGATACAATAAACCCATCTATCGGCACATTTTTCTATGGGCTTCAATATTGGCTAGAGATTCGGGAAGTGCTTGCTATAATAATCTCTTTTACTCTTTTGTGATCAAAATGCCTGTAAACACGGTTTTAATACATTGAACATTGAAAAATTGACTTGACTATTTTTAATTAACACCTGACTTACTCACAAACTGACTGACTGAGACGCGGAATGCCATGCAATTCTACCTCCTCGTGGTGCATTCTTGGTAACGCTAAATGATTTTTACCTTACTTACAAATGAACCACATTAACATTAATCCTCAAAATGAAATCACCGTATAGGTTAATATCAAAAATCAAAAATTTCATAAAAAATAGTTTTAGTAATTTTAAATTTTCTCAAAAACTAGAAGGCATAAAACCATTCGGTTTTTTGTGTTCGATGCAGAATTAATAGTAGCATTGACCACAAAAAGCCAATTAAGCACTTCATTTCACAATTTTGAAAAGAAATTGGTCTAAACTTTTTTTTTTCATTTTCTTTAACAAAATTTTGGGTTTGCATGCGAATTTTTCAAAAACTATTGACATAAATAATTTAATTTAAATTTAGGATTTTAGAACAGACTTCTGGCTTTCAAAACCGGTATAGTACTTAATTGTAAGTGTTGCCGTTGTTTTTTTAATATTTTTTTTTTCAATTTAAGTCATTTTTTTTTTAAATCGCCCCTACCTCCTGAATGGGGCGAGATAGACCCCCCCCATAGTAAAAAACGCTTGTATTTGACCCTTCTACAAAAATCCGTTATCAATTTTTGGCGCCTAAGTTATCGTACTCTCCCCAATTTTGTTAATAGGATGGTAGAGAAGACGAAGAAAAAGAAAGTGTGTCCCGCAATTTCACCTGTCTGTCCTTGGTATTCAGGCGTACATGCCACACATTTGGCCTAAAAGAAAAATAATATATTTCTCAAAAACGACTTTTACAATTTTGTAAAAATAATTCAAATAATTAAATTATGAAAATGATGCTTTTTTGTATTTTATCTTAAATAGTTATTTTTGTTACCTCTAGTAGAATTTTATTTTTTATACTTGGTTTTTTCATTTTTTTTTTCTTCTTTCTCATAGTGAGAACAACATTTTAAGAAAACCTTATTTTAATTTAAAAAAAAGTACACATTTTTATTTTTGATAACTCAATATTCAAATTATGTTACTACGTAGCTAACTAACTATGAGTGGGTAAATATAACTATAAAATGAGTTGAAAATTCCCCTCCAACGTAGTGTAAGCACTTCGGATTCAAAGTTAGTTGATAATAGTTGTGTTCAACCAGCTGCACTGGACTACTCTGGGCAAACAAGTGTAGCTTTTTGGTGTTCATTGAAAAAATTTCTTCACTGACTTACACTGATTAGCGTTCATTGACCTAAACTAGTGTACATTAGCTCAGAAAAATCAGCTGATGTCATTATTTGATTATATTTGTCAAAGGAATTAATTTGAATTTTGTCCGCGCGTTGCGTTTTTGAATTTAAATTTAGAAAAATGCATGTTTTTAAGATCTGACGTATGACGGTTTTGCTAAGTTTGCTCTGACAGTTTTCATAAACTTGCACTGCACTACACTACACCGGCCTCTTTCTGGTTGAACACAACTAAAGCTAATTGTACATAATTGGTAGATCTTACAATATTGTAAGACCTGACAATGTCTGACAATTATCTACCAATAAGCTGACAATTAAGTTGTGTGTGTACAACTGTACACGGTTTGTACAAAATCAACCAATCTCTTACAATTTATTGTCAGAAGTTGGCTGAAAATTTATTTTCAGATAGCCGGCTTAATACCAACCAATTAATTGTAAGAGATTGGTAGAATTTCTACCAACCGTGTACACACACAATTAATTGTCAATTATTGTTGGTTATGGAAACTGCTTCAATTGAACCTTGGCTGCAAATTGTCTGACAATGAAAAAATTGTATGATGCTAAAAAACGAACTTCTTACAATTTCTGCATTGTCAGAAACATCAGCCAACGATAAAAATTGGCAGGCCTGACAATAAATTGTGTGTGTACATGATTATCAAATACCTTACAATTTACCGTCTTACAATTAATTGTCAGATACATTTTCTGACAATTAATTGGAAGATTACACGATTCTGAGCTAGCATACACATGATTGTCAGATTTTTTACAATTAATTGTCAGACAATGATCTAACAATTAATTGTCAGACAAATTTTCTGACAATTAATTGTAAGACTACACGGTTGAAAGACATTGTAAGCGTGTTTTTCACTGACAGATCTGACAATATTGTAAGATCTACCAATCGTGTACATTTAGCTTAATGATTTTGACATTTCACAATCACGGTTTCAAGTTTGTGCATTGCATATGACATTCATTTGTATTATCTATTATTCAACCAAACTGGGAAATAAATCTTTGTTATGTTTAAATATTGCGAAACGAATATTTGAAATTACGTTTCAGAGGGCCATAAAAGTAGAGGTTGTTCATGAGAGGTGTCATATATTCTTTAAGTTTTATTAGTAATTATTTCTGTTATGTTGAATGTGTTGAATGAAATTTCTTTTTATCCCAACAATAACCATCATTCCAATTAGATTTAAATAGCTCTAGTTGTAATTTCTCTTCTTGAACTATAGAGCTTTGATCTATGATCAACGTTTTCTTAATTGATACTACTTTGTGTGATGTGTAATCTCAAAGAACGTGGGGATGGGGATGTTTTTCATTTTATTGGAAGGTGTCCCGTTCCCGTTCTAAGGAAAACTAGAAGACATAAAACTGGAGTACTGACTTCTAACAGAAAACGAAACCATGGATCTTCTTAACGAAATAGATGTATCGAATATGTTAAAATTCTGCAAAATAGCACTAAGTTATCGAAATAGAATAAAACATGAATACTTTTAGTTAGTAACTGTAACTTAATTAGTTTATCTATCAAGACCTGACGATAAGAGCGATTTTATTTTAATTTACGAGTAGCCCAAATGTCCTTTGGAAGAAGTCTGTTTTTATAAGATTTGATATTATGCACTTACTTTTTTAATGCTAATGTGGTTTTATTTTATTTGAAAGTAATGAAGCTTCTCTTAAATCGGAATCTACAAAACTGAAAAACTCCTACACTTTAGATGTTTGGTGTCACGTCGATCGCACTGACACCGAGATCTTTTACACCAGAATACAATAAAGATATTGGTTAAACGATATATATTTAACATTTTTTTTTAAATGTTTTAAATGTACAGAAAAATTGAATCAAGTTTGTTAACGGTTTCTGAATTCCCCCGGAAATATGTTTTACAAAAAAGTTAATATATCTACTAATGCGAAAACTACGGAAAAATTTTTAGTTTTCCATTATTTTAGACAATTCAAATGAGTTCAACTGTGAATGTTTCATAAAATAATAATAATATAATATCAGCATCAGGGAATATAACTTATGATAATTTGCCAGGATGGGAAAATTCCGACGATTCTCTAATAGACCCTGATTTTATACTAAATAATACTGTTGCTTCTCATGTTTCGCACCCAAAAAGTGAAAAGAGCAAAATTTGGATATTCCGTTCAAAAACTACGATTCACAATCGTCAGACATTAAGGAACATTGAAAAGTCATATAAGACACTTTCTGAAAAAGTGAAGCTTGCAAGATCTCCAAAACCATTTGATTGTGTTGAAGCAACTGCCAAGACAAAATTTCTTTCGAGCAAATAAAACAACTATTTATCCAATTTTGGTTTTGGGAACCTATGACCAGAAAATTGTATACATAGGAAATCTTCTGACTATAGGAAATAACAAATGAAGTACTCTGTCTAACGCAATGCAAAGAAAGCGACGCGGTGAAACCTGAGTGAAGTACGCTTTGGAATATGATGGCATGCATCTACCAATTTGAAGACCACATTTTACAATATGTTTTTATCTGAAACGGAAAGTTTCATTAAAAACGCAATAGCCGCAAAAGTTTCATGTCCAACCGAACCACTTGAGATTTGTCGGGGTACATCAAAAAAAAATATATTCATGGCAGTTTAAACCATATAGAAATGAAGTTTGTAATCCTGTGAGCCTTACCAAATATTGAAAAATATTCGGAACACTGAATTTAAAATTAAAAGTTTCCAAACTAGACACATGCGCAACTTGCTATGGATTTTAATCTAAGATAAAAGTAGCCCAGCAGGCCTAGATAAGAAAAAGATCTTTTGGGTTTATTACAAAACATAAATCCAGATTTTAGTTATTTTAATAAAAATCTCAAAACTAGTTCTAACGAAACCAACATTTAATCAGATTAAAGAAGTGACGATGAAGATAAAAAACACTTTTTTAATTTTGGTTTTTAATTTTTGATTTGTTTTTTTATTAATTTACAATGCATGATGAAAAGTTTGTTGTTTTTTTTTGTATTTTCATTAATTCTATCTGAACGTTCAAAGTTGGTTCGCATTCTCTGCTAAAAACAATATATTTTTCTTTATTAAGTTAGGAATAAGAACTAAAGTTGACACAAGAACTGGATAATTTAACAGAATAGACAAGGAAAATCAGCTAACGTAGTCTGACCAGAACAAAAAATGTCTTAAAATGGAAAAACAACTAAACTGCAGATAATTAATTTCAATTTTTAACTAAGAAAGAGTAAAATTATCTTTATTTAAATTTTTGTTTCAACCTGAACGAAGTTTCCAATCGCCCAATATAGTCATTTGTAATTTCACGCGTTTGTTAAAAACTTTAAACTGCTCTCCTGAAAAATTAGTAAAAAAGACTTTAGCGGCTTTTCCTTGTGACCACAGATCTATACATGTACTAAGCTAAAAAAAGAAGTAAAGAAACTTAAAAACTAATACCTAACCTTCCTGCTAATGCCGTTCTTCTTTCTTGAGACGAGGAAATAATTTTCACTTTCGATTCTGTCTACATAATATCTCCAAAAAAAAAATAAACAAAACAAACATAAATTGTACCTACGAGTACTTCCTGGAGAATACAAAGTCACACGAATGCATTTTGATATAATCAATATTTCTGAAGTTATAAGGAAATCAACATAACCTACTTACATAACATACAAAATCCATTTCCATTTTTCTATACCTACCCAAAGTAGATACACTTGAAAACGAAAAGTTATTGCCAAAATCCAAACAAGAAAATTCCTACCAAAAAGTGCAATACCCTCACAAGAAATCAAAATAAAAAAAAAAAAAAAAAAAAAAACAAAAACACCAGCCAAGGAGTCGCCGCGGCATACACCAGCCACCATAACCAATAAAGGAACACAGGAAAAGGCAAATATAAAAACAAAAACAACATCCAACATCCATCCACACAGAAATTCTACGAATGACAAAATATAATAAGAAAAAGTAGAACAGAAACAATATAACCCCGGTGGGAAAGGGATGCGCTGTGTCTGGTACGATTTGTTTGTGCTATAAATTTTGATGAGAACAAGAGAACGCTTGTCGCTTAGTCGCTTACCCAATGCAAAGATACATTTTTCGCTCTGCTACACTGTGGTCATTGTAGTTCTCTTGTCGCTCTTGATTTTTGTATCTTTGTCTGCTAAAGTTTGTCTGCTAAAAAAATATCTTAGCACATTTTTTTGTATGGAGATGAGACATCTGTATATGATTATTTGTGGTTCTATTTATGTTTTTGGGGAGCTTTAGCAAAAAATAATGATCAAAATCGGTTGTACTGTTTTTGAGAAAATCAAAAACAAAAAAATGGTTCCATGGGGGGTACCCTCAATAAACATTTTTCGGAATTTTTTTTTAACCATTACCGTGCTTTAACTAAATGAAATTTTTTTGCATTTTTATTTTTCAAATCTTGTGAACAAGTTTTGAAAAAAAAAAAATATTTATAAAATTTCGAAAAAAAATTCGTACGGCAGGTACCGTTATTTTTGGTTTTAAAAAAATAAAAAAACGTGTAGGGGGAAAATACTAAAAGTGATATCTACCAAGTTTAAAGAAAATCGGCCTAGCCGTTTAGGCTGTAGTTGAACAGACAGACAGACAGAATTGCAAGACCCACTTTTTTAGCCTTCGCTATTATCGTAATGTCAACTTTGATCAAAATCTCGAATTCGATTTTTTTTACGAATGCATAACTTGCCTTATAGTACCTATGTATAAGTCGCAAGTAAAAATTTTGAAATTAAGATATTACAGCTTGTTCCTAGCATAGAACCATTTTTTCGAATTTTGAATATTTCATCAATGACCAATGATCTTGATGAAATTTTTTATAAAGATGCTTCCAAAAAGTTTAAAGAACATTGCATTTTAAAGCTTTAAGAAAAATATTTTTTCGAATTTGGAAAAAAAATCTATTTTTGTTTTTGAAAATTTATTATCTCGGAAACGGCTCGATATTTTTTCTTGTAAATTTAATTTTGATCCGAACAATAATAAAAACTTTAAATAAGCGTACCAAAATTTTTTCTTAAAAACGTTTTTAAATTTTTGTATATAAAATCTTATATTTTTAAGAAACCACTACAACGGTTTATAATGTTTGTTCTTGCATAAATTCATATTTGCATAGCATTCTGTTTTTGTCTCTAACTGCTAAAAAAATTTAAAAAATTAATTTTGACCTTATGAACAGTTTTCTCTAGTAACATTCATTTTTAAATTCCTAGGCTATTACATAGGTGCAAGTTCGTGCGACCCAGGTTTTTGTATATACCGTTAATATGCCAGAGACACAGTGTGAGCATTAAGAAAAAGGGGAGGGATTGGAAAGGAGGTGTCGGTGTACATTGGTTTTGAATTCTTGAACATTGCAATGACAGGGAAAGACAGAGTGTGGTAAGACATTCCACATTCGCATAGTACGGCTAAAGAATGAATATCTGTACTTTACAGTACGACCGAAGTTGGGCTCAAGGGTAAACTGATGGGCGATCCTAGAAGTGCGAGTATTACGGTTGAATTGTTTAAGAGGAGGAATGCAGCAGTCCGTAAAAATAACGGTAAAAAAGGGTGAAGCAAGAAACATTACGAAAATGTTCGAACGACGTAAATGAGTCAATGATATCACTGTCACTAATCATTTTAAAGGCTCTTTTTTGAATACTGTCCAAGAGGCTTCAGTAAGTTACTGGAGCACCAGCCCATAGATGGGATTTATACTCAAGTTTTGGACGTATGTATAGTAGGGTGGAGTGAAAATTTGTTTTTTTCATATTCGTTTCGGAATACCTGTAAAAAGTTGCAGTTATTGTTCACAAATATACATACAAAATTTATACAACATGAACTTTAGAAAAATTCGCAAAATTTTGGCAGAAAACATCGATGTCTAATATCGTCAAATTAACGCTAAATCATATTCTGTGTGTTCCGTTTCGTTGGCAACTATTTAACCTTGAATAGTGCGTGGATAGTAGGGTGGGGGGGAGGTGGGTTGAGGCGGGAGAGGTGATTTCACTGCACTTTCATTTCATTTTAATTCAATCGCTGTCAATCGTTGTTCGAACGCCATTAAGTGCGCGCGTGTTGTTGTTATTCTACTTGTGAGAAACATTGATTTTAACCACTGCCGTCAAGAAAATAAGACTCATGTAAGTAATATTTTTAATTTCCCCTGTTCATAGATTGATTTGAATGCGCCTTTGAAGAAAATCAAAACTAGATCAATGTTTTAAAAATTTAGTATTTTTCTAATTTTCAATTGGGTTGGGGCACCTCATAACATCAAGACAAGTAAACAATCTTTTGTATGCTGAATTTACTCATTAAAAGGCAACTTTGTATTGCTATTCCATTAAAAAAAATTTAAACAAATTTTTTTCATACATTATCACTCCACCCTAATGTATAGGTTTTATAGATTGTAGCCAGATCAGAAGCGTTGTACGATACGCAGATTTAGAGATATGAAACTAAACACTTTCGAGAGATAAATTCTTCGTTAAATATATACGGTCCATTGTGCTAAGAGAAAATAAAACTCCAAAGTCGGCCAAAAGTATCTTCGAATCCGAATCACGAGCTTGATATATTGATTGACGGACTAGAAGCAGCATTTTGATAACTTGGCGTATTTCACACAATGGCCCCATATGAGTCAAGAACCGGTTAAATAATAATTATTAAAGACTCAAGCGCTTCTTTTGGGAACAAAATTCTCTGAGAGATATATAGATACATATATATAGAAAAGTGTGCGGAGGGTATAACGACTGAGGTTTATTAAGAATAGATGGACATGGACATTAAGCAACGGCCCAAAAAACATTTAAGTTTTCCCCTCAGACACGAATCTGTAAGGCAGGACTGCCACTCCGATAATAGATTCCCATGTGGAAGGGTAATCGATCAACTTAGCGTGCACAAGTGGAGACAATTAAATAGGGACCGAGATGGCTGAAGAAGCTTGTTGGATTGATGGTTGATGCCTTAAGGTGTACCAATCCAACTTTCACTTTTTAATAAATAAATAAATTTGGTATTGCAATAGCTCCTAGAGAATCACGACCTTGTCACTTACAGTTCTCAACCATTCCTTTGTGCGTGTCATCAGAAATGGAGTGGAGGGGACCTATACAAGTTTTTTGCTGAGTCGGAACGCTTGAGATGTGCAGCACATTTCATAGCAAGTGATACCCTTGGAGAATTTGTAACTTACTCGCAGATCACATTTTTCGGAGCGGCTGAAAATCAAACTTAACACCCATTGCATGACATGATCATTATTATGTTAATATTGGCTTCAGAACTTTTCTCATGGGCATCTGTGTGTTTGAGATTAAGTCGAGCAAAAATGATATCTTTTCAATATTGCTCCCCTTTCACAGCATTGACTTGACATTAGAGTTGAACAGGTTTTACTTAATCTTAGTGAACATTGCCACAATTTGAACAATTGAAATGCAACCTTTCTGGGGGTTCTCCTTCCGACATAAAGAAGGTTCTGAATTTTCTCAAAGTCCAGTGTTATATTTGGGTAAAAAATTGGTTATTATTCTAAGCTTTATTAATTTTAAACCAGAAACTTGGTTGAACTTGGTTCAGCTCAAAGGTTCTAACTTTGGTATGTAAAAGGTTGAAAACTCGTATTACCATCTGCGTAGAAAAGATGTCTTATGCAAAAAGATGCAATTGTTCATCGGGCATCAACGTTCCATTTAACAGGAGTCATAGGCAACAAAAGCGATGATCAAATACTCGTATAATCTCATTTAATGTCTGTACCGTTTGGACAATTTGCCAGTCAGATCGCTAAGCCTCTATCAAATTCCAAAGTACAATTCAGCTAATTTGACAATAATATTCCGTTGATTCAACTCCTCCGCAAAACACTCATTCAATAGTATTTGATGTCTACTCCTAAGATTGGTATCAGTAGCTCTGTGGATCTGTCAATATTTTGGTTTGAAAAAAATTTAGGAAAATTGTTTCAATGCCAACAGTTTGTTCTGAATTAAAACAAGAGCAACACGAAAATGATAATGAAACTATTCAAAGATTCTTCGTCCTTTTTATGTACACAAGTTCACACTATCAATTTAAAATCCCAGTACAAATTGCAAAGGAAGAAATGAGCCAAAGTCGATCACTTCCTTATCACGGATGCAAAACTCCATCCTCGAAAATATTCAATTTAATTAATATAATGAAATCTTGTTTTTTTCTCGCTGTGAATTAGCTGCTTGCTAAGTAATAAACTTTCCTTCGATATAGACATATCACTTACGAAAATGACATCCCGCATCCAATTCGATCCCATAAATTTACAAAACCTATAATTTAAATTGAAACTTCCCAAAAAGTAAACTATTACATTCATTCCCATCACATCGAATGTGTCCTCAAACTGTAAGAACTATCCTGGTATCATTTCACTTATATACATTAGATGCGGAAAACAAGGACTTCTAATCTCATTTCGAATAACATTTCCCTTCAGACCCTTGCCAGTCGCTCGTTTCAAACCGCAAGAGAGATTTTGCGGAAATTACTTTCAAAAACACGTATGAGAAGCAAAGATAAATTTCCTGCCACAAAAGTATTTCATATTCATATTCTAGATGTTGGTGTGGATTCATGTGTGCAAGGCAAGGACTATCACAAGAAGAAAAGGTTGGCCTTTGTGCGAACTAAATCTTTTACTATACTAGGATTTTTGGTTTTCAGAGAAAAGTTCTGCGCTCCTCGAAGATACTTCCCCTTCTTTCTAATCCATGTCATCTCACAAAACTCTAATAAACACTATATCCATTTCAAAGATACTTTTTGAAATATCTCTACCAAGAGGCAGGCGGCTGGGTATAGTTTAGTTTGGATTTGGAAGATTCATCGCAACTATATGCGTAACTAATCACTCGTGTGTGAAAATATTATTTCGGATTAGGGATGTTGTTTCTAATATTATGAAAGTTTTGTATATTTTCGTTTGTGAAAAATAATTGTATTTTCTGAGGACACGTTTAATAATGGTTCTAGGGAAGCAGCTGAGTTTGGGTATTATTTTTGAAGGTCTTTGTGATTCGGTGAAAAACAGTCTAATTTATGATTTATATTTCCAAAGTTTACTTTTCATTTGCCTGAACATGAAGTCGCGCAAAGTTAAACAAAACAAATTATTTCTAATCTTTTCAATTCATTTCGCGGCGCGTTGTACTAATATAAGTTTGAATTGCATTGTATAATTAAAATTCAACTTCTCATTTAACGGACATTTCTTAGGATTTATAAAATTGAAAATCAATTTATTAAGTATTGCTTAAAATTCTCTCAAAGTTATTCTAGTTAAACAATTCAGACTATCAATCAATATTATAGATACATATGTATATGTAGATCAATAAAACCGAAACAGACTTTTGATATGATAGCAAAATATATCCTTTATAGGTAAACATTACGTCATGAAATTTTTTCGGGATTCTAGAGTCATTGTTCTAATATGAACTATAACTTCATGTCCGCAAGCGTACTTTTATTCCCAGCAGAATTAAGGATATTAAACACGAGGAAAGTCTTGGTTTGATACAAGTTGTTAAGAAGCATTAAGGTCTTCTTCGGCTGACAGCCATGCAGTCATTCAACTTCCTCACTTTTCTTGGCTTTTGGGCTACAGTGCTACCTGAAGCAGATGACGCACAGATTTACCTACAGCAACGAGGACTGAGTGCGGATAAGTGTGCCCAGAAGGAGAAAACGTCGCCGTGGTAAAATCTTTCATCGACTTCTTCGAACCAAAAGGAAAAAACGCAGAAGATCTCAGCATTCAGCGCTTTCAAAAGTCTCTTAGTGGAGAGCAGAGACCGTTTCGTCCAAGCCGCAATCGACTTTGCTAAGACTCTCTGCGAAAAACTCGGAATCGAACTCAAAACGAGAAGAATTCGCAGGAAAAAACCCAATTCGCAGATGCAGCTTTGTCACACGAGCAGGAACTCCGTCGAGAGATGTTTGCATCATTTGACAAGATCATTTAAGAAATGACGAATCGATTCCAGCAAGTTCAAGAAATAGCGGACAAGTTCGGATTTTTGACGCCAGCGAAACTTTTGGACAGCAAGTATATAAGTGTGATCTTTCCCATGTATTAGAAGACATCGACAAGGACTAGTTTCAGATGTTGCGGAAGCGTCTCCAGCAGTTTGTTGCCAGTTCTGAATCAGAGGAAGATATAAGGGGCAAGAGACCACTGGAGCTAATCCAGTTCATTCAAAAACTGAATCTGGGAATTTCGGTTCGAAATATAGTCATCTTGATTCGTATATATTTGACTTTGGCAATTAGTGTCGCTAGTTGTGCAACAGATATTTACATTGTTTTGGAGAAAGTTGGATTATTGCGCTTGATATTTCTAAAGCATTTGATAGAGTTTGGCACAAGGCTCTTACAGAAAATCCATGCGATTGGTATGAATGAAACCCTTATTCTTTGGATTATAAATTACCGTCTAGATCGTTCAATACATGTTGTATTAGACGCTTTCAAGTCTTATCTTCACAAAATAAATGCTCCGTTTTGCCTCCGCCTCTCTTCCTCATTTCTATAAATGATTTCTTGTCTGGAACTTCTAATCCACTTCATTGTTGTTGCGGATGACTCTACCTTCCGTTCTCAAATTTACGTCCACCTTCAGAAGTCGAATTGCACCGGTTTCCTATGATAAGCTCATTAAGCTTCGATCTTTACAGCATTAATGCTTTGAAAACTCAGTGCTGTCTGTTGTCATTGAAGCAAAATGAAACCTTGTCCATAAGGTAATCTTCACATCATTTTGATTTGATTTTGAAATGCGGGCGGAGGTCGGTAAGATGTTCTAAGAACCGATAACCTCTTCTTTCCAATAGTTTTTAATAGTTAACTATTCTTTCTTACAGCTCTTGCTTTATCTGCAAAAGCTTTCTATTGACAAGTACCTGAAGTTGTGGAGCAAAATCTAAGGATAAGTTTTTATTTCTTCTTTGCCCTTTCATTCTCTTCGAGTTGCTAAGTAGCACCTTGGCATTCTGTTTGAAGCTCCAACTTCAGGATTTGTTTCAGGGCTTTGGCGTCTAGGCATATGGGATATTCGTACAAAATTTATGCCATCTAATTGGTCAAAAAAGCTCAAATTGTTTTGGAAATTTGTCAGCCATAGAAAAATTTTAATCAAGGCTTTAACTTTTACACTTATTTTGGGATATTCACAAAAATTACATTCAATCCGAAAGATCACTAGGTCCTAATAAAATTTCAACTATTTTCAGAAGTCGTGCATTTCATTTTAGATGCTTAAACATACATATTAAAATTATTTGTATTAAGAAAGTCAAAAATCGAAAAATGCTAAGTTATGAATTAGTTTAAAATTTTCTGAAACTGAATTACAAAACGTTAAAATTAAGCAAAAAAAATATCAAAATTTTTGCAGCCGTTTTCCAAAATAAAATGCACGACTGGAACGCACGAACTTGCTCTCCTATGTAACAGACTAGGAATTTTACAGACGAATGTTATTAGAAAAAACTCTTCATAAGGATAAAATTATTTTTTATTTTTTACTTTTAGTAGTAAGAGAAAAAACAGAATGCTATGCAAATATGAATATATGCAAGAACAAAAATTATCATAAGTCCATGGTAGTGGTTTCTTTAAAAAAATAAAAAAATAAGCTTTTATAAACAAAATTTTTAAAACATTTAAAAAAAATTGATACGCCAAATTTAAGTTTTTATTATTGTACGAATGAAAATTAAATTTAAAAAAAAAATACTTAGCCGTTTTTGAGATATCGAATTTTCCAAAAAAAAAAATGACTTTTTTCCCAAAAATTCAAAAAATAGTTTTTTTTTTTAAGTTTTGAAATGAAATGTTTTTTAAACTTTTTAGAAGCATCTCTAAAAAAAATTCATTAAAATCCCTTACGTCGCGACGCGTCGATAGTGAGAAATTCAAAATTAGACAAAGTGGTTCCATGGTAGGTACAAGCTGTAATATCTTAATTTCAATTTTTGTTTATTAAATTAAAGATCATAAAAATTAATTGAAAGAAAAAAATTTTTATAAAAATTCTAGGTGCCGTTTTCATGAAAAATTTTTGAAAACCATTTTTTAACATTCGTATGGTGGGTACCTTTATTTTTAGGCAAAATAAAATTTTTTTTTCACATCTTGTAGATTATATTCAGAACTTTTATTTATCAAGTTTTAAAAAAATCTAGAATGAGGTTTTCAAAATATTGAGTTTTAGAAAAAAAAAAATTGAAACTTTTCTTAAAAATCAAAAAAAAATATATTTTGAAAATTTGAATAAACAAATCTGTTCAAATTGCTGGGGAGCTTTAGCATAAAAAAAATTATCATAATCGGTGGTACCGTTTTTGAGCAAATCTAAAACAAAAAAAAAAATAGTTCCATGGGAGGTACCCTCAATATCCATTCTTCCGAATTTTTTTTCAACCATTATCTAGCTATAACTAAATGAAATTCGTTTTTTTTTTTATTTTTTAAATCTGTCGAGCATTTTTTGAGAAAAAAATATTTATAAGATTTCGAAAAAAAATCGTATGGCAGGTACCGTTATTTTTGGTCTTAAAAAAATAAAAATATGTGTGGTTGGGGGGGAAATGTAAAGTGATAGCTATCAAGTTTAAAGAAAATCTGCCGAGCCGTTTAGGCTGTAGTCGAACAGACAGACAGACAGACAGACAGACAGACATAATTGCGCGACCTACTTTTTTAGTGTTGAGTTCGATTTTTTTTTTGCAAATGCATAACTTGCCTTATTTGTAGTACCTATAAGTCGCAAGTAAAAATAAGATTTCGAAAACGGTTTGTTAAGATTTGTACGACAGGTACTAACCGTGCGTCATTTTTAATACAAGAACAAATTTTTCTAATTTAAAAAAAATTATCAAACATGCATGGTTTTCGAAATTATGAGTTTTTAAAAAGCATTTTTGACATATTTCAAAAACCCAAGAAATATTTTAATCTTCTCGAAAAATTTTAATAGACAATATACTTTTAAAAGTTTCAAGTCCTTGCGTCTTTTGGATGCCCCACTTCCTTTATCAAAACAACATTATTAATAATTCAAAATTCCTTCTTGAAAAACACAATCATTTAAAATATATATAAATTGCAAATATTCGAAGTAATAGATTAATTAAATAAAAACTGGTAAACAAATCAAACAATGTTCTTTAAATCAAACAAAATTAGGTTTATAGACTTTTAGCAAAGAATATCGACAAACACTCGAACTTTTATTGTTGAAACAAATCCCTGGAGTACGATTGACAACAAATCACTTGAAAATAGCCCCATATAAGTCCTATTAAGCTTTACCTATTAGGTGAACATTTTAACATTGACCTCTTCTACTCCTTCTGTCTCTGTCTCTGTCTCAATACAAAGCAATGATTCTGATACATAATTCACAACGTACAAGCCTATTACAAGGCAATCAATCTTGCTTCTCGACTTATGTAGACTGAATGAACAAAAATGGCATCATGCGACCAGAGGGGGAGTTTGTTTTGAGGTTTTTCCTTTCCATATAGATATACTCGTTCGACTCCTATTAGAAGAAAAAGCAATCTTTCATCGAAAGATAGATGTTACAGAGTTACAGATGAGAGAAGAATTGCCAAATAGGCAATTGCTATTGATAGTGATGGGTCTATCGTATCGATGAGGGTTGGAGAAGGTAGACTTGTATAGAATGGCGCCCAACCCACACGTTCCCGAGGGCATAAATCTTAGCTCAAGTGCCATTTCAAGGTAATGTCATTATTTATTTGCGAATAAAAAAAAAAGAAGTATTTCTTTTTGTTTTTGTTAAGTAGCGTGCTGGGAATACTTTGATGCTGTAACCACCTGAGACGAAGGATTTATTACCTTTATACTATTGTGAATTTAAGATGAAGGTGTATAAGAAGGTATCAAATGTTTAATTGCTTAATGTTTTAAAGTTACATTACTATAGGATTTCAATGTACATAGTTTGTGTCAATTATTTACAATAAAAAGAACTAGAAAGTGTGGGAGTTCTTCAAAAATCCGGAGACTGTTTATGAAAATTTACGTTCTAAGAACTGTTATATCGAAGTAACTAATCTGTAAACCTGCTTCTAATGTATCCTTTAAGTCGATTTCATGCTGTGGTTCCTACTAGATCTCTTGGCGTTCAAGTAAATATTTCTAAATGACATCCAAAGTTAGGAGACATTTATAAATTAAAATATGAGATATCAAACTTCATTAATAAAAGTCTTAGACGGCAGAAGTTACTGAATAACAGTCCCAGATAGCAGACGTCGTCGCTGAATTACAGTCTGAGATACCTGATTTAATTTATCTGTCACAAATAGCATAGGCGCTTCTATGTTACAGTCTGAGACCATATAGAAATTAGTGAAACACTCTCTGAAGAATCAAATCTCAATAAATACTAAAAACTTTAACTTTTTGAAACATAAGTCTTTCAAAAGTAAAATCGAAGATACTTGATACTGATCTTACTCAAATTTTCTTGGATTGGCTCTAGATCGAAGTGAGCCAGACTATTGAAGAACACCAACAACATTAGACTTCTTTGCTTTTTCCTCTAACATCATTTACATGTATATATGTACTTCCAGAATATATAGTATCTATAATATATTGTTCAATTATACTAACTAATACACTGTGATTCGAGTTATGAACCTGTTCACCTGATTACCAGATTTCAACAAACCATCTTTCTTGCGATTATGCCAACCGGGCATTTCATCAACTACAAAAGACCATCAGATGTAGACAAAATTCCAAAGACATAAATGTCACAATAGCTTTGCTGCACGCCCAAATTGATCCCTTCGATTGCTTAGAGCTGGTAATTTCTAAAAATCTGACTATAATAAACAGCCCAACACGTCAAAGGAGAGATACCGGCATCTTACTGAGGACTTTCAGACCATTTTCACTAGTAGCTAACAAATAAGGAACCGTTTTCCAGGAATCCATGAGTTTAAATTTGAGACAACTTCACCCCAGTCAATAATCCCAGGTTAATAACTTGGATCGATTTATGTTACGTTTAGTGATAACAATCCCACGATAGTGACCCGGTTGACATCTCAAACCAGAGCACGGCAGTGCAGATAACCAATATAACCAGTAACATAAATCCGAAGAAGACAACTGGAACGGTATCCAACTTCATCATATAGGGGCTTACCTACACAAACAGTTATGCAATTCTGAACTATTATCCTCAATTGTGTCCACAACACTGGATTCTCCGAAATAAGGTGCCAAGATTATGGTCTCCAACTACATACTACGTGAATCTCTGTTTCCAATTCAAGTAAGATCTTATATAATCTGATACTTAGGAAACTCAAGAAGTCTTGCAGCGAAAACATCGTAAATCTGTGATATGCACTTCGGCAAAAGCATTCCACCCCAACTTCACAGCTTGAGCAGCATTATTCGATAGTGCATGAAGATTTTCTCAAGCAATAACAAAAATATTTTTTTTCTTTTCTTCTTTAAAACCTTTTTTGTTCAAATAGAGTACCAACTACACGTGGAAAGTGAAGAACAACTGCTCGAAATAAGGAGCGTTTCTGTACAGGACTTTAGTAATTTTGAGGTTATTTATTCACAATTCCTTGTTTCATTACTATTTTCTTGTTTTCTTACCACTTGCTTTACCAAATTCAAAATGCTTATATTGTTGTCGCTTAGCTTAACTGACAGAAAATATCAGCCCCAACAACGATGGGAATCATCCCTTTACCAATGACTAACCTACATCACAACAATATTATTTTGGTTCTCCGAAAAGTTGAAACTCACATTCACAAAGTATTTGGATACTACCAGAAGTTTGGAATCACAATCAGCGCCCTCGAATCAAACCTCATCTACTTCAGGAATCCAGCATACAACTTAATTCCCAATCTCCACGGATCATAAATAGCAAGGAAACGCCAAGTAAGAAACCAGCTTGACCTTCAGCCGTCTGTACACAGAAAAGAAAAACCAAGCTCAAACAGCAGACGAAGATCCTGACCTGCAAACATTTCTGAAGAGTAGTCATCGGTTACAGTTTGCCAATATTTTCACTTGCGACTTATACATAGGTAATATAAGGCAAGTTATGCATTCGTAAAAAAAATCGAGCTCGAGATTTTGATCAAAGTTGACATTACGATGATAGCGAAGACGAAAAAAGTGGGTCTCGCAATTCTGTCTGTCTGTCTGTCTGTCTGTCTGTCTGTCTGTCTGTCTGTCTGTCTGTCTGTCTGTCTATCTGTCTGTCTGTCTGTCTGTCTGTCTGTCTGTCTGTCTGTCTGTCAGTTCGACTACAGCCTTAACGGCTGGGCCGATTTTCTTCAAACTTGGTAGATATCATTTTTAATTTTTTTTTTCTTTTTTTTAAGACAAAAAATAACTGTAACTGCCATACGAATTTTTTACGAAATTTTGTAAATATTTTTTTTTTCTCAAAAACTGCTCGACAGATTTGAAAAAAAAAGATACAAAAAAATTTTATTTAGTTGAAGCTAGGTACTGAATGAAAAAATTTTTCCGAAAAATGGATATTGAGGGTATGTACCCCCCAAAGAACTATTTTTTTAGTTTTTGATTTTCTCAAAAACGGTACACCGGATTTTGATCATTTTTTTGTGCTAAAGCTCCCCAAAAATTTAAATAGAATTATGTATTCAAATTTTCAAAAAAACTTGTTTTGGATTTTTAAAAAAAAAATCAAAATTTTTTATTTTCAAAACTCAATATTTCGAAAACCTTATATTAGATTTTTTTAAAACTTGATAAATAAAAGTTTATCAACATAGTCTACAAGATGTATGAAAAAAAGTTTTATTTTACCTAGAAATAAAGGTACCTACCATACAAATGTCAAAAAATGACTTTCAAAAATCGTATTTTTCTCGAAAACGGAGCTTAGAATTTTGATAAAAATTTTTTTGTTTCAATTAATTTTAACGATCTTTAATTTAATAAAAAAAAATTGAAATTAAGATATTACAGCTTGTACCTACCATATAACTATTTTTTTAAATTTTGAATTACTCATTATCGACATAACGGATTTTAATGAAATTTTTGTAGAGATGCTTCTAAAAAGTTTTAAAACCATTGCATTTCAAAACTTAAAAAAAAAAGATTTTTTGAATTTTTGAAAAAAAAAAAATCATTTTTTTTTAAATTCTATATTTCAAAAACGGTGCAATATTTTTTTTTTTTGGAAATTTAATTTTCATTCGTACAGTAATAAAAACTTAAAGTTAGCATACCAAAATTTTGTATAAAAAAGCTTATTTTTTTTTAAGAAACCACTACAAGAACTTATAATTTTTGTTCTTGCATAAATTCATATTTGCATAGCATTCAGTTTTTGTCTCTAAAAGAATTTAAACAATTAATTTTATCATTATGAACAGTTTTCTCTAATAAAATTCGTTTTTAAAATTAATAGTCTATTACATAGGAGCAAGTCCGTGCGACCCAGTCGTGCATTTTATTTTTTTGAGATTTTATAAATATTTTTTTTTCTCAAAAACTGTTCGACAAATTTAAAAATTAAAAGTACAAAAACAATTTCTGTCACTTAAAGCTAGCTAATGGTTGAAAAAATTTTTCCAAAAAATGGTTATTGAGGGTACCCCCCAAAGAACCATTTTTTTTTGTTTTTGATTTTCTCAAAAACGGTACCACCTATTTTGATCATATTTATTTATGTCGTTAAGGCTCCCCAAAAACTTGAATAGAATTGTGTATTCAAATTTAAAAAAAAAAAATTGGATTTAAAAAATATTCAAAATTTTGTTTTTCAAAACTCAATATTTTGAAAACCCCATTCTAGACTTTTTTTTAAACTTGCTAAATAAAAGCTTCTCAATATTATGTAATCTATAAGATGTGAGAAAAAAAAATTATTTTACCTAAAAATAAAAGTACCCACCATACAAATGTTAGAAAATGGTTTTCAAAAATCGTATTTTTCTCGAAAACTGCACCTAGAATTGTGATAAAAATTTTGCTCTTTCAATTAATTCTTACGATATTTAATTTAATAAAAAAAATTGAAATTAAGATACTACAGCTTGTATACCTACTAGAGCTGTAAAAGTAACGACTAAATGAATAGCCGTATGCATACGTTACTTTAGGTATGAGTACCCGTTACAAAAATGTCGTTACTCGTTACTTATCGTTACTTTAGGTATTCCAATACAATTCGTATGTATTACGTTATAGTATTAGCCAAATATATGTATCGTTACTGTAACGAAATACATACGTTAATTATACGCAAGGTTGATTTTATTTGAGTCAAATAAGAAGATTCTTTTAATTAAAACATTACTCCTTGCCCAAAATGTTTGCTATGTCTTGTAAAGGTGGTCGCCAAAAATGATACTTTTAATATTTTCTGAACCTATGGATTTAATGCAAATGAATAATAGTCTTTCTAGTAACTGTTTATTGTACTTTAATTGACTATATGATTATTATTTTATTAGTTGCGCTATATGTACTTTAGGGGAAGTTTTGCATTTGGAAAAATAATGGAACTCGAGATTTTGATCAAAGTTGACATTACGATGATTGCTTCGGAAAGGTTGGTACTGGGATGTTCTGGCATGCATCTTTTTTTCTCAGAGATTTTTATAATGTCAAGACATTTTTGGAAATAAAGCTTCTTTTGTAAAAGACGTACAAGAAATCTCAAATGTCAATTGATTGAAAAACTTCTGAAAAATCTTAATTTTTTTTTTTTGTTCAGGATTTTAAGGCTTTTGGAAAGCATCTATAGAAAGAAATACTCTAAGAAGGTTAAAATATAGTATATTACCCATCAACCAAGGCATAAACAGTCAAATACCATTGGAGGATGGCTGAGATCTCGATGGATTTAAAAACATCTACAAAATCTGATTTTTTTTACGAAAAATCGATTTTTTGCTCATTAAAATTGTGCAGAAAGTATGAACGTCCAACGCGAGCTCATCTTGTGTGTATGCTTTACGCATATTCCGTATGTCGTACCTGTGGATACTGAATTTGTGCCAAAACAAAAGTAACGACATCGCGCGAGTAACGACTCTGATTTGTGAGTAACGTTTCGTTATTTAGTAGTTCATTGAATACCTGTTACTCAGTAACAAATACATACGATACGCTACAGCTCTAGGTATTAGAGCCATAGAACCATTTTTTCAAATTTTAATGAATTTTAATGAATTTTTTTTATACAGATGCTTCTAAAAAGTCTAAAAAACATTGCATTTCAAAATTAAAAAAAAAAAATATTTTTTTAATTTTCGAAAAAAAAAATCATTTTTTTTTTGGAAAATTCGATATATCTAAAACGGCTCAATATTTTTTTTTTGAAATTTAATTTTCATTCGTACAATAATAAAAACTTAAAGTTGGCGTAAAAATTTTTTTCTTTAAAATCTTTTAAAAATTTTTTATATAAAAGCTATTTTTTTAAGAAACCACTACAACGAATAATTTTTGTTCTTGTATAAATTCATATTTGCATAGCATTCCGTTTTTATCTCATACTACTAAATGAATTTAAAAAATTAATTTTATCCTTATGAACAGTTTTCTCTAATAACATTCGTTTTTAAAATTCCTAGTCTATTACATAGGAGCAAGTTCGTGCAACCCAGTCGTGCATTTTATTTTTTCGACCGCGAAGACAGCGATGGTCGGCCAGCAGCGGTCTAATTGATACCCAGCATGATAATATAACAAAAAGCGTCGAGAAAGCAGTTGCATTCTACGCTGATTCAAGAACAAAATAATATAAGTGAAATGCAAAATATTAGATAGCGTGTTTTTAATCGTTATAGGTATTCACAATAAGTTTAAAAAAAGATTTAACTGTCCTAGCCCATTTTCGTTGCCCACCATCTTATATCTCGGAGGTTGGGTTTTGTTAAGCGACTTGCTTACTTTCAACTTATGACAAGAGGTTCACGTAACTTATGATAGTTTTTTTTTCTACGATTGATATTTTACCTTTAACGTTGGGCGCCATTTCTAATTTATAACGAATTGATATTTTCTAAATAGAGGTTGGATCAATAAGTCCCCGAAAATGAAATAAGGGACATTATTTTCGGCATAAAAACGTTTTATTTTTCAACATAATCATGATTTCACCAATTTTTCGATAAAACGATATCCCGAGCCCCCAAATCTCTTACCTTCGAGCCATTTCTTTATGTTTGGAAACAGACACAGGAGCTAAATCCGGCAAATATTATGGATTAGAGAGGAGTTCGTAACCTAACTCATGCAATTTTGCGACTTCGAGTTCGGACTTGTTGCTCCACTTTTCTTCATCACCATAATGAGGCTTCAAATCGGCTTGAAAATACTCTAGTAGCTCTGCTTAAAGTGCCCTGGTAATTGTTTAACCTTTTCAAGGCAATCAATGTGAACAACACCGTACGCATACCAAAAAAAAACTGTTCTCATGACCTGCCTTATTTGCTGATGAGCTCACATTGGCCTTCTACGGCTTTGATTCACCAAAAGAGGAGTCTACTGTTTCGACTGTTCCTTAGTCTATGGTGTGTTGTGGTAAGTCCATATTTCATCCACGTTTACGGAACCGACCCAAGAACTTGAACGAATTTTTCTTTTCCTTTGAAGTTATCGATTGTAAGCCAACTGATCAATGTGATAAACCTGTGACCTCTTTAAGTGAGGAATTAATACGAGCTGTCGATGTACTTTGGTCTTGAAAACCTGCACATCCCAACGAAGGAGAAAAATCGAGAGAAGTTAGGCATTCCACATTCGTGTAGTTTGGTTAAAGAAAGGACTCCTAAACTTCTATAATGGACAGTTCTTTCGAAATTTGGCTCAAGGGGACGCTGATGAACATGCTCTGCTCGACGAATAAATTGTGAAATTGTGTCAGGGATAACAGTTGGCTTTTTCATTTGGGCATTGCTTATAGAAAAAGTGACAAAATAATGAGAGACAAGAAACGTTTCGACAATGTTCAAGAGAGACAAAAGTTTCCATAATTGATCCGTATCCTATAAGTTTTGTGGTTCTGTTCCGGATTCTATCCAACAGGTTGATGATGAGTAATGGGGGCACCAGCCCAGATATGAGAGTTTTACTCAAGTTTTGGGCGGATGTATGCCTCATAAATTGGTTTATCTGTTTTATCTAAACGTTATTTGGCGCCAGATAGTGAACTAGAGTTTTGAAGGTTTCTTTTGTGGGCAATATTTTATTTCCGAACAATTTTTAACGTTTGTTACTCAAAATACGCATTTCTTGGCTTGTGTCAGTTTTGTCCGGACCAACGAAATACTGCGTCTTCATTTAAAATTTTTCACAAGATTATAATTATGCATTATGGATGTTGGCACTGTCAAAACCAAGTTCCCTCCAATACTTAAATATTTTACACTTTGATTCAGAAGTAATATGAATTAAAAAGATATTTATCCTTAACAAGTGCCAAATACAAAGTGGGATTAAACAAATTTATCACATTCACACTCTGTGCCATCAATCTACACACAGCAGGGCGGTAGAGAGAGGTGGCAACCAACAACAACAACTTATTCAATTAATCTTTTTTATGCATTTTGGGTGGCATCATTTTTCCCCCAACCATTTGGCTTGGACTTCATTAACCGTGCAGTTTTGCTAATGTTGTGACAAATTCGCCAAAACGATGACAATCAAGGTGGTCTATAGGTCTGAGCACAGAATCTCCAGTCAAATTGCATGTTTCATTTATATTCTGAGAAGATTAGAAGAAACTTTATAAATCACACGCACAACACCATTTGCAGCGCGCACAGGAAAACTCGGTGCATCCATGCATCCGTGTGCTCAACAAAAATAAATTATTCGAGAATTGCGAGAAAAACTTTAAGGAAAATTATAACATTTTGCAAATGACTTTTCTGGCCGAAAGCCAGCCTCCGTGCAGCGCGTCTGCTTTGGTCTTTGGTCTTTTGGGTTGGCCTATCTATAAAGTGTTTGATAAAGTGAATGTCTTGCAGGAAATGTCGCAAAAAAGTTGAATGGTGCTGACTTTATTTAAACAGGTATGCAAATGTGGGACAGAGGGGAATTTAATTAGAAAAATCACACAGATGTGAATATAAATTATAAATTTTAATCAAAATATATCTTAGAGGCAAGATTACTCCAAATTACAAGTTGGCACTTTAGAATTTAAGAAAAATCCTGGATTGGATCGCTTGAACTTGCTTTAACGCTTCAGTAAAGTAGTAATATTTTAAGCGAGTAAATGTGCAAAAAATGATTTCGAATTTGTTTTCCTTTTGGTATTTGTTCCTTAAATTTAAATCATTGCAGTCGTTTATATCGAGATGTTAAATTTCATTGATGCAAGTGCCACTCATAGATAGTGGTATGTGGGGTATATCTCGCTTTAATAATATAAGAGAGCATTGGGTTTTCGAAGCATTAAATTCCACGCGGTTTCTTATTCCCCATTGCACAATGCTCTTTAGGTCGTGATTTAATGAGCTTATCATATTTTGTCGTTGCAGTTCCGAATCCGAAGAGGAGGGATGTGAGTCAGAAAACGAATATGAAAAGCTAAGAGTACTATCGTCAGCAAAACCATTATTTGGATTTGAAGATGTAGACAGGAGATCATTAATAAAAATGAGGAAGAGGATCGGGGACAAAACGCAGCCTTGTAGTACAAAAGAATTTATATTGTGCACGTGCCAGGCTTTATCAAATGCCTTTGAAATATCTAGTGCAATAATCTTACTTTCACCAAAACGATGTACAGATTTGTTTCACTGTTTGGTTAGATAAACTATCAAATCACCGGTGGACCTATCGCTACGAAAGCCATACGGTCATTAAGAAGCCTTCGTTCCTCAAAATATTTCTTAAGCTGATGATTAGTCAGCGTTTCCATGACCTTAGAAAGAAGGAACGTTAGTGCGATCGGTCGATAATTTGAGGGAGAAGAAGATTCGCCTTTTTTGGGAATTGACTGAATGAATGCTGTTTTCCAACTGCTCGCAGGGGTTTTGCGTTGGGTTGGGCGTTGCAGGCCTTCCTAGCTTGTTTGAACTTTTTCCGGCTTTCCTCAGTTGGGTTGGCTCTAAAACACCGGAATCTTACCTCTTTTTCCTTGATTACTTCTTTGCCGCTCAAATCAAAGCATGACTTAGCCTTGGGTCTCATACTTTTAACCCTATTCGGAATAAAATGTTTCATTCCCAAAAGAATCATTTTAGTTATCATATCTGCGCTGGAGTCTACGTCACTACCGAGGAAGCATAGTGACCAGTTAAAGATTCTCGTCCTGCCATACGGTTCTTCTAGGAGCTCTTTCTCTAGATTTGTTTGATTTGAAATTTGCAGATAATAAGAGTATGGCCAGATGTGGTTAGAGGCGTTAATACACTGATTGTGTATTGATCAGGGTCAGAGGTAAGTAACAAGTTCGGAGTCTTTTCCGCTTGGCCATTAACGTCCGATATTCGAGTGGCCTCGTTGACAAGCTGACTAAGGTGGTTAAACTCAGCAAAAATCTCAGCACATAATCCTTCGGGTGCTGTCTGGCCCGATTGGAGAAGACAAGAAAAATTGTAAACATTAAAATCGCCCGTAATAACGATTTCAGTGTGAGAATATAAGAAAACAATTCTTTGGATAGAGTCAGACAGAGCATCAAATTCGAAAATTATGATAATCAAACTCTAAGATAATCAGCCATTGCAATATAATAAAAAAAAAACTAAAACCAAAATAGACGAAATCTAAGCTCTTTTAAGTCTAAGAGTCCTACCTTTTTTGCACTAGTAATATAGAGCAGGACATTTGCTTATACATAGAGGGTGTACTAAAAGGCAGGTTTTAAAAGGATACCGATGTACATTTGTTTTGAAGATCTGAACATAAAAATGAAAGGGATAAGCAGAGCCCTGTATGTACAAAAATTGGCTCATTTTTACAGCTCTATTCTTAATTATATCTAAAAGACTAAATTAGGTTAAAGGAATACAAGACCAAATTGTATTAGATTTGTATTCAAGCTGTGCACTAATGAACGCTTGTTTGCCAAATTATAAAGCCACATCAGACATTTTTTTGTTTTTGCATTTTTGACCAAAACCAAAACAAGTTTTTTTTTTGTGATTTCTAATATGTACTCAATATACCAAATGTGTTTTGAAATATCACTGAAATAATCGTACTTTCTCCAAAACGATGAGATTGGTTCGCATACTGTAACGAAGCGTTACAATGCCTATATACTCGTACCCTTATCACATTTCCGAGCGAAACGCTACGACACCAACGACCCCTAGTCCTATTAACGAGAAAAACGGTACGACACATTCATACTACCGTGTTAAATAAGCACATTACACATATCCAGTGGGTACCCGAAGTCAAGCGATCAATACCCACTTTGATTCACATACAATTTTGTCGTTCATTTGTTTCAATTCACACTAACTCTTAGGCGTAGATTCAATAAGTGAAGGTTGGGAAAACGAAAAAATTGTCTCCCAGACATGCAGTTTGGCTTTCGGGAAGGGCATTCAACACTGCATCCATTACTAAAGTTCCAGTCTGACGTCTCCTCAGCACTCAACAGCCATCGTGCCACCGTAGGATGCTTTCTGGATGTCAAGAAAGCATTCGACAGCGTATGGATAGAAGCCCCTATCCATAAGCTTCGAGTACTTAGATTACCTTCGCCACTAATAAAGATTTTATTTTCTTTTCTCTCTTTTAGGAAATTTTTCGTTCAGCTAGACAGCTGCAAGTCTTCTATCAAATCCATCAAAGCCGGAGTCGCCCAAGGATCAAAGCTGGGTCCCTTCCTATATAACCTGATGATGTCTGATCAACCCGTGCCAACTGACTGCGAGAACCTGCTATTCGCTGACGACTCGCTAACCTACTCCTCGTCGATAGCGTCAAAAATTGCAGCTCGGAGAGTGGAAGCCCATGTCTCCAAACTCTACGCGTACTACAAAAAGTGGGGTATCCGAATAAACACTGCCAAATCGGAGTTTGTGTATTTCAGGAGACCCATTACCAATGGCAACCGATGTCGTTCAGCAGCTACTTGCAGAAACTTGAAGCCGTGAAGCTCCCCGATGGTTCAACGATAGCAGCCAAAAGAAATGCTAAATAGCTCGGAGTAAACTTCAACGAGCTGTTCAATTTCAACCCGCACTCTAGGCAGGTTCTAAGGAAGGCCAACTTCGCGTTTCACCGTTTGCACCCGTTGCTAGCCAGAAGAACCGGACTAAGCTAGCCAGTGAAGCTATTGATATACAAACAGCTCATCAGACCCGTCATCAGCTACAATTTTCCTGCATGGTACACCATTTCGAAGACATCAATGCTGAAGCTCCAAATCTTCGAAAGGAAAATACTAAGGATAAGCACCGGACTTATCTTCGATCGACAGCGAAGGAAGCACTTCAGCAATTAAAGACTCTATGAAGAAGCAAAAATCAAGCCACTGGACCAGTTTCTTGTGCAATTAGCAAAGAAGCTTATAGCTAGCACCACCAACCACCCAAACCCGCTGATGAGAAGGATGACCACCCAGGAACGACATCCAGAGCCTAGATACCTCACTGCTCTGGATATGATAGAAAGGATCCCAGCCGACAACGAACCAGCAGTTCGTTTCTACGCTGACGCCGAGTCAGCATATCACCTGAAAACATCACTTGGCCTTATGTCACGGCACCACACACCACACACAATAACCACACCAACGTGAACGATGGCTCTGTAATCACAGGTACTTTGCTCTTAGTTTCCTGAGCAAAATATATACCAACCCAGAACTCACCACACACAATAACTATACCAACGTGAACGATGGCTCTGTAATCACAGGTACTTTGCTCTTAGTTTCCTGAGCAAAATGTATACCAACACAGAAAAATCTGCTTTTGATCTGACACAGTATAGGTATAGTATGCTCTTAATTTGAATGAGCATTCTGTAGTCTATTATAGAGCGTCGGAGCTCTGTACTGATATACAGTTTGGCAATACGCAACCGGGACTGAACAACCCGAGTCAAAAACCAAGACAATTTTTCATAATGCTAATTTTGAACCATGTATATTACAAATATTATAATTTTTAGAGTTTAAGGCCCCCTATGTGCCAACAAATTTCTACCCTATATATATTATCCTCAAGTTTCACAATTGTATATATTAAGTTCAATAAAAAACCTTGAAACCTTGAAAAAATTGTCTTTTATTCTCGTCCTGTGTAGATACCAATCTACTGTATAAGGCGTTTTTCTTTTTTAGTTCAGTATAGAGCTCCGAACAGAGTCCGAGCATGTCGAGCATGTTCCGAACATCCTCTGAACCAAGCGTGCTCTGAGCGCTCTGAGTATTTTTTGAAACACACCTGAACACTTAGCTGTCGACATTTTTTTTTTTAATTTCCATCTGTCAAATGCCTGTGTTAAGCATTGTACTCTGTCTGCTCAGTTATTTTATTCTGAGCTTATAGAGCGCACTCTGAACACGCTCAGAACATGCTCAGAACGAAAAAAGAAACACATTTACGAAGCTCTGAACGCTCTGAACTAAAAAAGAAACACAATTTATTTTTTGACAACTCAGACTCTGTTCTGAACTAAAAAAGAAAAACGCCTATAGAGAGTTTAAGATCGGGCAGCAAACCTTTTATAAGGCGTTTCGGTGACAGTGAGGCATTGCCGTAATGGTGAAGCTGATCTAAATTCTTTATAAAATAGTAGGGTATTAGTTAGAGTAGGGCAAACTTTATTGTTATTAGGAGTATTAGCTAGAGTGGGGCAAGCTTAATTATTATTATTATTAGGAGCATTATTTACATATATTATTTACTAATCCAAACAGTTTTTTTCCTCTGATCTCTTTTCTTTTCTTCGTATTCTTCTTCAAGGATAAGGTTCTCTGCAAAGAGTTTCCGACAGTTATCTTCGCCAGATTGCGTAATGGGGACACGGGACGGGGACACTTTTTATGAAATTCCGTGTTAGTTATTTAGGCTTTTGAATATTGTATTATATGAAATAATGTGTTATTTATTTTAAGAAAAGAAGTAATACCTAGTCCTGCCATAAGTTCTGTCCCTAACAAAAACATGTTTTATTTAAAGCCTCACCGAAATATTGAGTCTCTCAAAGCTGATTTGTTGAAGACAGTAGCTTCGTTTCCACTGGAAGTCGTGCGTGCGGCGATAGACGCGAGGCCGGTCGTTTAAGAAAGTGTTTGAAGGCTAAGGGGGGGCATTTTGAATAATTTCTTATATACTTATATTGTAAATTTAATACTTAATAAATGACGTAAAAAGAATTTTGATTGCTTTTTTATTTTTTAAATAGAACGTGTTTTTGTTAGAGACAGAACTTATGGCTGGACTAGGTAGTAAGTAAAATTATATGAAATACCGTGTTAGAAATACAAAACGTGTTACAAAACGAAATAAATTGATCGAGAGTTTAGCAGTATTATTCGTTTGTAAGAAATAAAGATACTACTACTGCTAAATAAGTTATTTCATTCGGAACTTAGACCCTCTAAACTCAAGTTTGTTGCTTCTTTGGGAAGAACCCTGATGGACACCGACGAGTTAACTTCAGCCATGAAGAAAACACATCACAATACACCATACCATGTCAGATCATCAGTGAACCTATTACTGCGAAAGCCATTGAGAAGCTTGCTTTCATCAAGATATTTCTGATGCTGATTATCAGAAATAGGGAGCAATCCTTTTTCACTTAGATCCAATGGCTCTTCCTGCATTTTATGTGGGTTCTCTGTTCACCAGAATTTTTAACATAAATCACTTAGATGGAAATGGGCTTCGCCGCTCATTATGATTTTGTATACAAAATCATCCTCTTGCACTTAGTTTAACAGTGCATGAGCGTTTGACGGTAACCAGGCACCAATTAAAGATATTCTCACGTATTTTGTACGAGAATATCTTTAAATCTGTCAATAGAACAAATAATGTTTACTTACTTACTTACTTACTTAGGTCCTCAGACCTTTTATGATCGTGGGGTACCCCTAGTGGGGCATAGGGCGTCCACAAAGCCAGCCCGCCATCGTGTTCAGTACCTGGATATGAGTCGCAACTCCGCCCTCAACTCTTGCCTAGTTAGGCTGACTCCTCCTCGACTGTCCTTTTCTATGAGCTTCTCTGTCGTCCAGCTCTTCTTTTTTCTTGAGTATAAGCGGATTCCACTGCATTGCATGCTCCGCAGTACAGTTGTCGCCTTTTTGAAGCGTGTGTCCTATCCTCTGCCACTTTCGACGTCGTATAATAGAGTCAATAGGTTCCTGACCCGTTTTCCTAAGCAGCTCTTCGTTTGATACACGATTGGGCCAGAAAATCCTAAGGATGTTTCGCAGCCATCTATTAATGAACGTTTGCAGCTTCTTAGTGACACCTACTGTTACTTTCCGAGTGCTGCAACCGTTAAGAAAAACGGATTGGACGTTGGATCGAAAGAGCCGCAGCTTGGTTCTTAAGCTTCGAGAGTTATTCCTCCATATATTTCTAAGCATACCGAAAGCAGCCTTTGCCTTCCCGATTCGACTCCTGATGTCCTGTTCGGTACCACCCTCGGTAGAGATGATACTTCCAAGGTTTTGGAAGCTCTGTACTTTCCCTACCGGTTGTTGAGAAATATTTATGAGAGAAGATGACTGGGTTCCTAGTTGCCCTAATAATAGCTATTAATTTATCCGGGATACCCCTCCAGCGTAAAATAAGCCAAATAAATTCTCTATTGACACTATCGAAAGCTATCTGAAAGTCAATGAATAGCAGGTGAAGTGGTGATCGATATTCGAATCACTACTCAATTATGATCCTTAAAGTATTTATATGATGATATGATCAATGCATGAGGATCCAGCGACCTGCTTGTTCGGCATCGAGTGTGGCTTCTAGATGTTCCCTGATGCGTTCCAGTACTATTTTCACTACTATTTTGACAACGGCAGGCAGGACGCAAATTCACCTCCAGTTTTCGCACTATTTTAGGTCTTCTTTTTTAGGGAGTTTGACTATCATTCCCTTTTTCCACTCATTCGGAAAACCTTCGGAGACCCAAGCTTTCTTTATGAGTGGATGCAGGAGTCCGCTCAATGTCGCTGGCGCCGCTTGTTGAAGCTCTGCAGGAATGCCATCAAGTCCTGCTTCTTTGTTGGTCTTCAGTGCTTTGATTGCTTTGCAGATTTCATCTCTAATGGAGAGTTCAGCAGGTATCAATTGCGCATTGCTGTCGGTAAGTCGGTTCAATACTGACACAAAATGGTCCTTCCACCTCTCAGCTGATCCACATCTGAACTAAGTAGCTAACCGTCTGAGTCTTTTACGAAGTGTTGCTTGGAACTTTAAGCAATAACCAGTTCCCTTATAATGCTGTAAACGGTTCGACTGTCGCATCTGTTAGAAGCATCTTCTGCTTGTTGGGCCAAAGCGTTGATGTGATTACGCTTGTCACGTCTTACACTGCGGTGAACCTCTCTCTTTCTCGTGCGGTACAGGGATTCTAGCTCTCTTTTTTCTACTCCAGTTGCAGCTGCAATACGGGCCTTGAGTTTTTGCCGTTCGTCAATCCGTATCCAGGTTTCTTTGGAAAGCCAAGCGTTATTGTTTCCCATCGGTCGGCCGACTATTCTTTCAGCACCTTATATAAGAGCATTTTCACAGGTTTTCGATGGATTCAGGTTCCGTGCTGCTGATTGTCATCATTTCGTGTGAAAGGTGGTCTCTCAATTTTTGGCGTTTCGAGAGATCCTTTAGTCTGTCGACGTTGAACATGGGTAAGCGGGTTATGCCATTGGATCTCCGACCTGCTGTAGCTGTACGAAGTCTTACAGTAGCTACCTTAAGATGATGGTCTCGAGCAAGTCCCATATCGACTCCTCTTTTATTTCGAACATCCAGGAGACTGCTTCTAAAGCGCCGGCTAACAAATGTTTTCTGATGCCGAATTATGTACATATCGTCGATGTTTAATTATTTCTGACGTCCTTCGACGCAGCAGAGATTTTCTCAGTCGAACGAGCAATATGAGACCGGCCACCTATGCCCCCAAATTTCTTGTACCCAGTTTACACGTGGGGCGCAGCAAAACGCTTCCCACTTTGAAAATGAAATTTTTTCTGCCTTAAAACAACAGACTGCAAAATTGGTCAAATAAGCATTAACAAAAATTCAACGTTCTTAATGACTTTATGTCAAATTTCAACTAATTCTCAAAAACTCAATCGTGCTTATTATTTGTTTTTACAAGTTACCAAACATTTTTGCAAAACAATTCAGCCAGAAAATTGGATCCAGGGAAGCCACAATGGCCGTCTGATAATCCCTTAATGTTTATATCTCACAAGGAACTCATGTTTTTTTGTAATTTAAACATCTTCCCGTCCCTATTGGAAATCTTTATATCTTTAAAATTCCAAGCCACCCTTGATTTATTATGCAGCATATACGTGTGACTAAAGTCGTCAATTTTATTTTCTTAATCATTCTTAAATCATTGAACAGTTTCAAAAAGTGCAAACAGTTATTTATAAATATGGCCGATAAACCAATTGAAGTGAGGAAGAGTCCAAATTGTTCCCATAACTTTCCTTAATCGA
This sequence comes from Philhelius festivus, assembly GCA_963931855.1. Classification (NCBI taxonomy): domain Eukaryota; kingdom Metazoa; phylum Arthropoda; class Insecta; order Diptera; family Syrphidae; genus Philhelius; species Philhelius festivus. The sequence goes on along the minus strand of OZ007555.1, from coordinate 225,697,149 downwards.
CAAAGGTTAAAGTCCTTACCACTTCGAATCATCGAATATTTTTTATTCCTGTTCATTCAACACAATGAAAATGACAATTACAGATATTCTTCACCCGTGACATAAAATATTATTATTACAGTGAATTTGTCACACTAACAGAATTCGCATGAATTTTCCCACGACACACTTTTTTGTTGAAGGATATGCAATCATTACATTAAAATAAAATCACTCAAATGAATTATCAGATCTTTAACGCCTCTAAGGAACGAAACATTCATACAATGCAATTGTTGATATCCCGTTATGATGAATGATGAACAATTACAATAAATTAAAACTGCAACATAGCCCGCGTATACTTGTTTTGAGGGAACAACACCACCAGGAGCACAATAGTGCGCCACTCAAAAGGATAATATTTCATCCATCAATCGCCGAAGTGTACATAACCTACGAATGCACCCTTGAGATCTGCGATATAGGAAGAGCCCTTTAACTGGCAACATGCAGAAATTAAACTTCCCTTACGATTTATCATAGTTCACTCGAGGCTTGGCACGTGACCATTCGCGCTTGCTTGTACCAGTTTGAATGACAATAATTTCAAAATTGTTCACGAAATCGGTACGAAATTTCAAGCGGAACCAGTTAAGCAGCCTTCAGTACCAGGATCTTCGGTAGAGGATCTTTTCGTCTGAGTGGATTCTATTGTTTTGATGAGTGTTGGCTTACGTTGAGTTTGCGTAAAATTGTTCAATTGCGCACGTAAGGAATTCCTATTGAATACCTATCTACCTAATATTTTGAGAGGAACACGGAGTGACTTGCTGAAAATTGTCATCTTCCGGGCGGACGACACGTGAGAGTGGGAAACTGCGTGAATTCTTACGGAAGTTGGCAACATTCAAATAAATGTATGAAGTACTTATGTATGGCTCACTAGATGAGAATATAATTTTATGAGGGGAATTTGGCAGAGTTCTACCTTTGAAGGAATGTATTGTTAAGGTTAAGGCAAACTTCACAACAAAATAAATAGAAATGTCAACCAGGGATGGAAAATTGTACAGAATTCGATACAATTGAGTATGTAGAAGTACAAAAGTACAATTTGTCTCAATTCAGTACAATTTCAAAATTTCCATATTTTATGTATTTCACAAAAAAAAAAAAACAAAACAAAAGCACATAAAAAAAATTGAAAGTTGAATACATCACCCTGGCCTGAAAGCATTCATTTAGCAGAACGATAACTCTCAGCTGTAAGCCCTTATAACTCTTAATTACAGTTTTCACTTCTAGATGGCGTCTTGCTTTTCTGTCTCTTTATCGATCAGCTTCCTTTCAGACATCGCTTCGGTTTGGTTACTAAACACTGTCCGTGATTGTTTTTTGTGCAAGTCCATATAGAATTGTAGAAAAAAAACGACATCGGAACTTTTTTTCCAAAAAGATGGAAGCTTTGTGCAGTGTGCATACTATGGCATTTGTCAGCTGTATTGACGACTTGAATCAACCAACCTCCAAAAAACGTCACTTTTAACTTTTCTGAACAAATTATCGATAACATATAGATAATAATATTTTGCATAACAGTTGTTATCAGAACTTAGCTAAGCCCGTATAGACTTGTAGTTGTACTTATTTTTCTACTAAACTGTAAACTTGTGCGGATGTTATTTGTGATTGCGGTTTTTTGTCTGTGCATTTTTAAGATATTTAATTTGTAAATTTTAGTTTTATATTTCAATTTTTCAGAGATCCAAAATAACCGTTGACCTTTATTTTCAATCGGTTTCTCACTGAGATTTATTTAATTCGCCAATTTCATTTTGGTCTTGGTCTGTGATTTATTTTTAAAAATTAATTTTTTAGGTCTTTGGGTGAGATTTATCATTTATGTTCACAAATATCTCTTATCTGTTGACTTATTTAACTAAAAATAAATCGAAATGCTTAACCTTAAACCTTTTTCATAGAAAATAAATCAAAAATGGTTAAAATGATAAATTATATTATTTTCTTTATTTTGCAAGTAAAAAACACAAAAATAAAACTTTTAACACTTGATAGTAAACTTGTGTTATTTCCATTCTTGAAATTTGGTTTCGGCACTTTCACTAATCAGTTAATTCTTAAGTATTAAGCCTAACTAATAGTAAACTTCCAAGAGTTTTTGAATTTAAATTGTATCTTCTTTCACTAAGTATAAATTTTAGAGAAGAATTTATTTTTATTCTTTATGTATTTATTTATTTTCATTTTTTTATTTTTTTCTCTCAGCAATAAGTGGTCACCGGTTAACCAAGACCTAAAAAAAATCAAAATAAAAGTTTCTCTCTGAGAAACCGAAAAAAAACAAAATTTAAGTAAACTGGTTATTAAGTGATCATTTTTGTAAATCTCAACAAGTGAGAGTAATTTAAGAGACCTCTCAAAAAGTTGAGATTTACTTTTGATCTCTGCAATTTTTTGTATAAGCTGGTGCCGCAAAATGGACAAATAAGAGATTTAGTTTCGTCATTACAATACAAAAGTTATGTATATACTTTTAAAATGAAGATAGTATTTTTTTTCTGCGGATCTATTTATATTTATTTATATTTTTTATAAGAAGACAAACTTTTGCTTTGATTTTTTTAATAAAATACTTTGGAAAACATAGTTGAATTATTGATTTTTTTCATACAAAATTCGTTTTCGTTACAATTGACATCATTTAAGTACAATTTTATTCCAGATTTTAGTACAATTGGAAAATTTCATTTCCCATCCCTGAAGTCAACCCCGCAAAATGTTTAATTGAAATTCTTTAAACAAAACAAAATGCCAAAAATGTGCCAATGTAGATCACACGTTACGACTTACGAGGTTGTTATGCCACTCAACCGGAATAAACGGTGCAGTCTAGGAGAAAAACACATCACAATGCAACTAAGCAGACAGTTCTAGTCGCAGTCACAGAGTGTTTAGATATCACTGAGACACATCAATTGGAGGGCTCACAGCTGTACCGAACCAAGTCATTTTAAATAAATCCAAAACTAACGCCAAAATTTCCGCAAAATTGACCTCTATTTAGAGCTGTAATGAACTACATAGTTCATTTAGAGCTACGTAGTTCTATTTAGAGCTGTAATGAACTATACATAGTTCAATAGAGGTCAATTTTGCGGAAATTTTGGCGTTAGTTTTGGATTTATTTAAAATGACTTGGTTCGGTACAGCTGTGAGCCCTCCAATTATAAATGGTTGACTTATTTTAAATGGTAATAAAATTTAAACTTTCAATTAAAAATGTAAATATAAATCATTTCTATTAATAGAAAAAAATATTCGCCTAAAATTAATTTTTTAACATTTGAAAAAAATTGCTACACCAATTTTAAATTTTAGCAAAACAATCACTCCGTTTTTTAAATATCGATTTTTTTTATTAAAAACGGGTCTTTTTTAAGCAGATTACATACTTTAAAATGGTACAGCCAATTTGTATTAATTTATTATGCTAAAGATTTAAAAAAATCGAATTTTTTGTATTTCGAAAGCCTCATGCTCGATTTTTTTAAACTTAATAATTAAAATCGAAGATCGTATTTGTTCGAATGAAGTAACTGAGACCGGAACTACCCGGATAATGTCGGATATCCAGATATATGATAAATTTTTTTTAGTGCAATTTATAAAAATGGCACATGGGTATGACTATATTTTTTATTTTTTTTTAATTAAATTTTTTTAAACATGAAATTAAAAGAAAAAGTTTCGACGCTTATAACTTTGGATAAAGTAATCGTAGGTAAAAAAAACGGTACATGAAAAAATTAGAATTTCCAAATTCTAAAGGAATTCATTTCAAAGAAAATATACCCTATGGAAGATTATCCAATATAGATAAAATAGATCCAAACGCAACGCGAGAAAAATTGAAGAATGAGATACTTATTAATTCTTCTGATGTCTCGAATATTTTTCAATTCGAATATATGTATTAAACATATCTCATAATTAAATAATGTTTGTTCTTAATAATAATATCTATTTAATTATTTCAGGATTCCTGTTTTAATTATTCTATAAAGTATATCCATTCTGGCATTTTCTTTGTCTTTGCTGAAATTTTGTTTTTGTTTGTATAACAATTAATCTTTTTTTTTATATAATTCCAATTTTGTATTATTTTTATCAGAATTATTAAAACTTGAATCGAAAAATAAAAATTCATATGAAGTAAATATTATAATTTTGATAATATATAATTATTAATATAATGCAAATAAAGATATAAAAATATTACAAATAACCAACATCTAAACTAGTTTTGTGTATCTATTTTCCTTTTTGTTGTAATTTGGTGCTAGACAACAAATGACTCAAGAACATGAACTAAAAGAAAAAGAAAAAACATCGCCTTTAGAGTTTGGAAATTCTAATTTTTTCATGTATCGTTTTTTTACCTACGATTAGTTGATCCAAAGTTATAAGGGTCCAAACTTTTTGTTTTCTTCTTTCTTATTTCATGGTTAAAAAAGTTTAATAAGATAAAATTAAAAAAAAGAAGAAACATCGCCTCTAGAGAAACGTATTTTCTACATAGGGTCATATTTATTTTATTTCTAAAAAAATTATTGCGGTCACAATTTAATAAAAAAGTAACTAATATCACCCCTAGGAAAATTTCCGCCCAACATTTTGGTGTTCAAAATGTTCCAATATCTTTTATACTTATCGAGATATGCTATCCTAAATGAAAAAATAAATTCGGATGCAGCGATCTTCAGCTTCATAATTATTTCATTTCTTAAATTATTAAATATGATTTTTCTTACATCAGCCGCTGCAGAACGCTTCAAAAAAAAGTTACTAATTTCCACGAAGACATTTAAGTTTTCATAAGCCACAAAATTAGGTGAAAGAAAAAAATGTTCATCAAAATTCTAGGTACCATTTTCAAGAAAAGCACGAATTTCGAAAACCATTTTTCAACATTTTTATGGTGGATAGCGTCATTATTTTAATGTAAGATAAAATTATTTTTCTCACATCTTATAGACTGTATTAAAAAAAAACTATTATTTGTCAACGAGTTTTTGACATATTGAGTTTTGAAAAAAAAATAATAATATATTAGTATAAAAAAAAAGTTATAAAAATCGGTTGAATCGTTTTCGAGAAAATCAAAAACAAGAAAATGGTTCCAAGGGGGTACCATTAATAACCATTTTTCGGAGACTTAATTACTTGAAATTTTTTGAATTTTTTCTTAATATTTTCGTTGAAATCTCCAATAAATCTAGTTCCATTAATTAAAATATTAAAAGCCGAATTCTAGTATTTCGTTTTTGTGGGAACATAGTATTATCTAAAAATATCAATATCGAACATACAAATGCTAAAAAAAAAATGGATTGAGAGAATCTTTTTTTTTCCCAAAACGGGATCTAGAATTTTGGTAAATTTGTGTGTTTCGCTGAATTTTACAATTTTGAAATTAAGATATTTCTATCTACCATAAAATTATTTTTTCGTTCTCATTATTGGCAGAACAGATTGAATGAAGTTAATTTATACAGAAGTTTCTTAAGATACGAGTACCTACATAAAAAGATTATTTTTTTATTTAAAAAAAAAAAAACATTCAATTTCTTTTTTTTTTTGAAAATTCGATGTCTCAAAAAATTTTTATTTGCACAATATTAAAAACTTTAAAGAAGTTAACCAAAATTTCTTCTTAAAATTATTTTAACAAATTGATATCTATATATAAAAATCAATTAAAAAAAATCATATAAACTAAAAAACATATACATAAATTAAGTCAATCTTCTCCGAACTTGTTCACAATTAACATAACTTTTGCCATACTTTGTATCCTATATCATGACGCTTTTACTCCTGTTTTGATACCTCAAAACCAGAAAATTGATTTCGGCTCTTGGACTATTATTGTAAGAAATAGTTCTCTACTAAGGCCAATATAGACGTAAATAAGTTTCAAATATCTTCTAATACTTTCAACAAAAAGCCATATTCAATTAACATGGCCCAAACTCCAAACAGACCTGCCTATAAACGAAGGCATTCCTGAGATAGTTTTCATAGATTAAAATTGATTTAAAGTAAAACGGATTCACTCAAGCAAAGCAGAAAACTTTGATTAATTGCACGGAGAATTGTGGGCTTACCTTGTGCCCTACTGACTTCCGTCGCATCCATCGGTTGGTTGTCCAAAAATGCTGGATTAGCCTATATCCGGTATGATTTAGGGCCACTTTTCTTGGAAGCACACAGTAGAAAATTGTCAAATTACGTAATCTTCACTTGAGCAATTTATCAACTGGACATATGTAATTTTTCTTCGTTTCCTTGAGCAATTCACCGACACACAAACGCTCACAAAGTAGGTAAAATATGTTTCGAGTCTACAACCTACGCGTATCTATTATACCCCTATAGATTCAGACAGCTATCCCAAAATGATGGGAATGTTTCTCATATCTAACTAATGTGTATATTTCCGTTAGCTTGCGTCTGCACAACGTATTCCTGTCACACCTTAATTGAAAACTACCCGAAGTCCATCACAAGTGGGCTTTTCTCATGTCCCTCGAGCGAGCGTGCTGGGAAAATTGTCCTGCGAGGACTGACATATTGACTGTATCCGGAATTGTAATTGACTTTCTTCTTGCGAAGATATGTAATCAATCAGTCAACTTGGGGAAAAGTTTCATGCAAAAGAAAGGCTCCGGTTTGTCTTTATAAGGTAAACTGTTTTATGTCCCATAAATGCCTCGCATATTTCAACTGACAGAAGTAATTATTTTTATGGATATTAGAGTGCATCAGGAGAGGATTACCAGACAACTATTTTCGGAAGTTATCGTAGTAGTTGAAAAATGTTGCCATCTGATAAAATTATATAATTGCGAATATTACGGTCTGAGAGCCTGTAGCTTGTAGTTAAGTACCTAGGTCTTGTATATTTATATGTATACATCTGAAACTTTTTTTTTTCGAAAATACGGACACAATTGATTTAGCCTGGTTTTTGACATTTCAGAAGTCTGATAGTATGAAAGCAATTCGTTAACAAATTTCTTCTACTTTTCCTGTCAAGCTACTGAGACTGATCTTTTTGTATTCGCTTGTTCGATTTTTATTCCTGGGTTGATTAATTTTTAAAAAGGCAAAGATGTCTTCTGAATTGAGTATTTTAGTTGGAAGTCGTGAATGGGTAGCAGCTATACATTTAAATTGTAGATCAGAGCAATAAGAAGCTTCAGCCATTCGTTGGACAAGCTGGAAGGAACCACAAGGTTCCACAACAAATTGCTTGCGAAAGTGGGATTTCCAATTGTAAGTTGACACCTATGAACTTTCACTGTGACTGTGAACGCACCCTTGAACCAATGTCCAAACTGTAAATGTTAAATTAATAAGTAAGAACAACATTTTCGTCACGTTGAAGTTCAAGAATAAAGAATATTTGCAAACAATTAAAATTTGTTATCGAAATTCCGATCGGTAACGTTCCGGATCGTTAACGCCAATTCTTGGTCGCAATTCTCCTACCAGTAGTCAAACAGGTTTGGGATCTTGGCATCCCATGTTTGGGATATTCGTAAAAATAGATGCAATCTTATTCGTCAAACAAGGGTAATTAATTTTGCAAATTGGACAGCCATAGAATTTTGTAATCAAGGCCTAAGCTTTTTCAAGGTCACGAAAAGCTAAGCGCGATTTTTAGCATCACAGTTGGGGAAATTCGCAACAAATTAATACTATGCAAAAGATCACTAGATCATTATAAAAAGTCAACTATTATCACTAATTAGTCAGCCATAGATTTTCTTTAATGAATTTTTTATAAATGTTATGACGATTTTTGGCACCTAATTGGGATATTTTCAAAATATATCTACCAGCAGAAAGGTTTGAAGACCCATATAAAAGGTCAGCTAGCTCCAGTAATTTCTCACTTATAGATTTTTCAATGATTTTTTGAAGTTTCTTTCTCAAGGCCACGAACGATTAATGCCTCCTCATTTGTGTAATGAACATTTATTTTAAGAAATAGTAGGTAGGTAGTTCGTGTCGTAATCCATGCTGTAGTTAACTCGGTTTACAATGAGTTGCTGACTTTTTATGACCGTTAAGTGGGTTTTAAAATGGCATACATTTAATTTTTTTTTAATTTCAAAAATCGTGTACCACAAATGGTTCGTAGCCTTAAAAAAAAATATAAAAAAAGAATCTATAGCTGTCCAATTACTGAAGCTAGCTGACCCTTTATTTTGGTCGTCAGACCTCTTTCGGGTGGAATATACTATATTTTGCGAATATCCCACAAATTAGGTGCAGTAAATCTTTATAGCATTGAAAAAAAATTATTACAAAAAACTTATTACTGAAGCTAGCTGACCTTTTACATGGATCTACGGACCTTTCAGGTGGTATACATTTCTTGCGAATATCATACAAATTTTTAAAGATTCATTTAGAAAAATCTATTTCTGACCAATTACTGAAACTAGTTGACCATTTGTGACCATTTACTGACCTTTCAAATGGCATACTTTTTTTCCTTAATGACCCAAATGAGGTCATTTATAAGGATCTAGTGATCTTTCGGATGGTACATAGTTTTTGTGAATATCCCATAAATGAGGTGGCATGATCTTAAAAAGCTTAAGCCTTGATTACAAATTTTCTATGCCTGACCAATTTCCAAAACTAGTTGATATTCATATAGTATGTTCGCATTTGAGTATAAATTTTAGCCGCTGAGTGTTACCATGCCAGTGAAAAAAGGAGTTGGTCGAAATCCCAAGAATATTGCTGTCGTTCAAGCGTCCGTCGCAACTGAACCAAAACAGTTGACTGCGGTGTTCTTAAGAATTGGCCATCGCTAAGACCAAACTCTGGCAAATTTTGCAAAAAGAAGAAATAGAACAACTAGGGCCACTCGCGATCATATGAACCGACGCGACACACATTCTCGAATTGGGCCTTAGAAATGTTGGAAAAAGAACAATGTAATCGTAAAATCATCTTAAGTTATGAAGCGCATTTTTGGCTAAACGGTTTGAACAATAAACATAATATGCGTTATTGGTCAGATGAAATCCATAGTGGGAAACTGTCAATATATGAATAAATGATTTTTGAGCCATCTAAGTTTTTCGATATTAAACGTTTTGTTAAACTCAGACGACAACGCAATCGAACAGAGAATAGAGGATGAGTCGTACAACGGCTGATGTGAACGTCCATATCGGCATAATCTTGGGGCTTGAGGGAAGCCCACTTTTGTCCAAATGTTTTACTACGTCATGAAAGTCTTTCTTCAATTTTCGGCCATTGTTTCTAAAATTTTTTTAACTAGCTAGGTTTTACAAAATAAAATTTTTGAAACTGTTTTTAAAAGACAAAATTTTCTAAAATTTATATGGCAGGTACCGGTACTTTTCGTCTTAAAAACCGAAAAAAAAAGAAGAAGTGGAAGCAGAACTCAATGTATGTATAAGTTCTTATAGGTACATGCGTCACAATATTGAATGCAAAAGTCAGGTAGACCTTTTTCAGCCTTTTATGGGATTGAGGTATAAAGAATTGCAATACTCTGAGTTTTTTGTTATGGGTATAACCACTTTATTTATAATTTTTACTTGCGACTTATAGGTACTATAAGGCAAGTTATGCATATGCATTCATAAAAAAAAATTCGAACTCGAGATTTTGATCAAAGTTGACATTATGATGATAGCGAAGACGAAAAAAGTGGGTCTGGCAATTCTGTCTGTCTGTCCTTCTGTCTGTTCGATTACAGCTAAATGGCTCCGCCTATTTTCTTCAAACTTGGTAGATATGAGTTTTAATTTTTTACCCCCGGATGTTTTTTGATTTGATTTTTTAAGACCATACGATTTTTTTTTTCGAAATTTTATAAATATTTTTTTTCTCAAAAACTGTCCCAACGATTTAAAAAAAAAAAATTCCAAAAATTTAATTTAGTTAAACCAAAAAATGAGTAGTTTTCGTACCCCCCTTGGGTCCATTTTTTTTTTTTGTTTTTGATTTTCTCAAAAGCGGTACCACCGATTTTGATAATTTTTTTTATGCCAAGGCTCCCCAGCAGTTTCAATATTATTGTGTATTCGAATTTTCCAAGAAAATTTTTTTTGGATTTTTAAAAAAACTTTCAAAATTTTTTTTCGAAAACACAATATTTCGAAAACCCCATGCTCGATTTTTTTCAAAACTTGACTAATAAAAGTCAGGAAAAATAATCTACAAGATATGCGAAAAATAAATTCATTTTACCTAAAAATAACGGTACCCTCCATACAAATATTAAAAAATGGTTTTCGAAAATCGTATATTTCTCGAAAACGGTTCCGAGAATTTTGCTTAAATTTTTTCTTTCTATTATTTTTTAATATCTGTAATTTAATAAAAAAAAATTGAAAACAAGATATTACTGACTGTACCTACCATAGAACGATTTTTTTAAATTTTGAATTTCTCATTATCAGCACAACGGATTTTAATGAACTTTTTTAGAAAGAAGCTTCTTAAAAGTTTAAAAAACAGTGGCCCTTAGTAATAGACATTCATAGAATCGGTTTTAAAGTTACTTTTTGTTAGATGTAGAAAAGTTGCTTTTAAAATTTCGTAGTAACAGGTCAAATTTAACAAAAGTCTTATTTATACCAATAATTGTGACTCATTTTCATAATTTCGTTATTGTGAACTGATACACAAACAGATTTCTATTAACCAGATTCGTAAAGTTCTATTGTGATTCTATCATTTTAAATTTAACTAAGTTACAGGAAAGCAGCTTTTAAGTATTTACATATAATTGAAATTTGTTTTATTTCTACGAATGTTTGGTTAAAATCGAACTTAGGCTAGATTCGGATCTATTACTCAGGGCCATTGCATTTCAAAACTTTAAGAAAAATATTTTTTTTTTTAATTTTGAAAAAAAAAATCTATTTTTTTTTGGAAAATTCAATATCTAGAAAACAGCTCAATATTTTTTTTGTAAATTTAATTTTTATTGGAACAATAATAAAATCTTTAAATTGGCGTACCAAAATTTTTTCTTAAAAATGTTTTAAACATTTCTTACATAAAAGCTTATTTTTTTAAGAAACCACTACAAAGACTTATAATTTTTGTTCTTGCATAAACCTATATTTGCTTGAATCACATGGCATCCTATTTTTACCTCCAACTACTAAAGAAGTTGTTTTAGTCATTTTAAAAATTAATTTTATTCTTATGAACAGTTTTTCTCTAATAACATTCATTTTTGAAATTCTTAGACTATTGCGACCCAGTTGTGCATTTTATTTCTAATTGTGATTCTAATTCAATTCCTTTATAAAAACTGGATATCATACTCGCTCATGGTACCTAAGTGGAAACACTTAAATTTTATATTTTTATTTAAGTAAACCTTATCGGTTCTTTTTTGGAGACTTTATTTTTGTTGATGTTTGCTTTCAAAATAAAATGCACGACTGGGTCGCACGAACTTGCTCCTATGTAATAGTCTAAGAATTTCAAAAATTTATGTTATTAGAGAAAAACTGTTCATAAGAATAAAATTAATTTTTAAAATGACTAAAACAACTTCTTTAGTAGTTGGAGGTAAAAATAGGATGCCATGTGATTCAAGCAAATATAGGCATGCAAGAACAAAAATTATAAGTCTTTGTAGTGGTTTCTTAAAAAATAAGCTTTTATATAAAAAATTTTTAAAACATTTTTGAGAAAAAAATTTGGTACGCCAATTTAAAGTTTTTATTATTGTTTGAATAAAAATTGAATTTACAAAAAAAATATTGAGTCGTTTTCGAGATATTGAATTTTCAAAAAAAAAAAAACGTTTTTTTTTTTCAAAATTCAAAAAAATATTTTTCTTAAAGTTTTGAAATGCAATGTTTTTTATCAATGATCAATTTCATTAAAATCCGTTATGCCGATAATGAGAAATCTTGTTTTCAAATTTTTTTTATTAAAGTATAGATCTTAAAAATTAATTGAAAGAAAAAAAATTAAAGTAAAATTCTCAGAACCGTTTTCGAGTAAAATACGATTTTCGAAAACCATTTTTGAACATTTGTATGGAGGGTACCGTTATTTTTAGGTAAAAGAATTTTTTTTTTAAATCTTATAATTTATATTAAAAAACTATCATTTATCAAGTTTTGAAAAAATAGGGCATGGGGTTTTCGAAATATTGAGTTTTCAAAGAAAAATTTTGAAATTTTTTTAAACATCCAAAAAAAAGTTTTTTGAAAATTTGAATACACAATAATATTGAAACTGCTGGGGAGCCTTAACATAAAAAAGATGATCAAAATTGGTGATACCGTTTTGGAGAAAATCAAAAACAAAAAAAATGGTTCCAAGGGGGGTACCAAAAATAACCATTCAATTGTGAGGTCCGCGGTATGACACTTAGCACCGTCCTACTGGTTCTGTAGCGCTTGCAATAAGCGGTGACTGTCTCAACAACGTCGTGTTTAAGAATGTACGGACCACGTCAAAATCCACAATAAACGGGTACTTTTTTAGTCACCTGGTGACCCTCGTGTGGGTTAGTGGCGTCCCATATACTGTAATATTGCTTGTTAACACAGCTATTCAGCACAAAATGCGGCTTATCGCTAAGGAAGATTTTTCGGCCGAAATTGGGGTGCTTTTCCAAACGCCCAGAAGCTCAGTTAGCGAACAATCGGGATGTCTATACCCATAAACAGGGGTCACTGGAAAGTTGGATCTTGTACGAGTTGAAGTTTTTGAAAAGTCGTGTTCTTGTGCACGGCAAGGAATCGACTGCCTCGGTCTATCTATATATTTTCACAGAACGCTGCAATGTTCTTATCCGATCTTGCGTTCCTTTGATTTGATGATCATCTCAAAATTAATCACCCAACGTTGATGACTGAATGTTAAGGGCCACCACGTCCTCCGCAAAATGGTTGCACAAACGAACACTCATTTTAAAATTTTACTTTTTGGACGTGTTATTCAATCTTTTAACTTGCCATGGTGATTTGGCATCTTTTATAATAAACGACAAATTTGACAGATGTCACCAAAACAACATGGCCGACAAAATCTACCCACGCCAAATGAAAAACACTATATAAACTTCCAAGGGTTTAAGGTTTAAGCTTTGAAGCCAATTTTTGTCTTAGTAAAACCTAATCAACTTCAATTTTGATTTAACTCTACTGAAAATAAATTGTGTATATTCATCAAAAATGTTTTCTATGTTCATCTTCAATCCATTTTAAGAAAAAACGAATTTAATCTGTGATATCCCACTTCTCCGGGTTTAGCTGATGGCGAATCTTAGAATAAAAAAAAAAAACAGTTTTTGCGTACTTCAACAAATTCATCTGTTGAAACTCAAAAATAAATGGTTAGTAGTAAGGAACCTCAAAGACTTATTCTCTTTCCACAAACAGCTGCTGTTTAATTTTATCTAAATCTACAAGAATCATTCATAATCGTTATGCCTGTCTTCATAACCAATTATTAATAAGCAATTTACACATTTTCCCAGGCGAAAAAATATTCATAAATAATCCAAAATCAACAATCAGCCACTTGAAACAGTCAACCTTGATTGAACTCCCCAAATCCAGTTCACCTCTGAATATGTCTGAACGTCTGATTCGTTTTTTCTTCCCCTCATTATAGACGTACAAACGAAACAAGCTCTTTTCTGTTCCAACAAAAATCACGGCCATTATTGTTATGTGTGCTTAAGACTGAAGGAATATGATACTCACGAAATAAAGTTGGGCGGAATATCATTCCCATCACAAAGCAATATCTCTGAAGTACAGAATCTTTGGTTATGGTTCAGATTCAGATACAAAAGGTGATTCAGGGGTGAAAGCCAAAAAGAAAGCAGGTTGAATGTGGAGACCATTGTTGGGGTTGGGGTCTAGCAGTGGTAGGGCGTCATCAGAAGCAAGCAGACTCTACTCCTGATGCTGATGGTGTGTTCATTCCTGCGTGAGCCTCCCCAACTATACACTACACTAATGGAGTGTCAAGTGGCTCCAGACTGGCGGACGTGCACGAACCGGAGGTAATAGATACGGACTTTGGACACGTAGATAGATGATATTGTATTGTGTATTCTGATAAATACGACCGACGACGCAGGAATACCTCCATAATTTCTTATGTGATGAAAAATCAAGATGAAGTGGAATATCTATATAACGATGGGGAGTGAGTCTAACAAATGGTCAAACAGAATTTGTAAATTACTCTTGATAGGGTCAACTACTATACCTAATAACGGAAAATAAGTTTACTTATCTCCTCGTTCCTATGAACACAAATTATACGTTTAGGTATTTGAGTTCGGAAAGTTGGCTATCGCTGGCTAATAAGAGTTTATTGTCTTAATCTCAAGAGGATGGTTTTGTCGAAAAGTCTTGTTTTATAATATTTAGTTCAAATATTAGAGACACTATTGGTTTTTGGCTGAAATATTATGAAATGAATTCAATGGTAAATGGAGAGTTAATCCGTATTTCTTGGCTTAAGCCACGAACCTGACTAATAGCCACAGCAATTAAGCCTTTTCAATTAACTCAATAAGAAGAATGTTAAAGATCTTACATAGAAAGAAATTCTCCTGGATTTGGGAAGTTTTGTCTGTCAGTCTTTTCGGGGCAATCTTAAAGACAACACGAATTTTCAGAGATAAAAAGGCTTTGAAAACATATTCAAAATCTTTATTTAAAACACCTCTTATATGGGGTTTACCAATAAGGATATGTAGAGAATGCTAGGCAATCAATTCCGCAAGACGGCCAAAAACTCGGCCTTTCTGCGAATTTTGTATTATGACTTAAGAGAGTGGGAATATGGTAGTGGACAGTGGATACACAGTCCGTGGTGAGGATCTGGAAACAACACTTTTCCAGACTGCTGAACGGCGAGGAAGCCCAAAATTCCGCAGCTAGGCGGAACATTCCTTTTAACCTGGACGATGATGATCAAAATTTCCGTGCTCTCGACCTAAATGAAGTGCTGTCAGCGATAGCCAAGCTGAAAGCGTACAAAGCTGCTGGCGCGGATGGCTTGCCAGCTGAGCTATTCAAAGCAGGTGGGGATTACTTGGTAGGGAGTATGCACCAACTCATCTCAAAAATTTGTTCGGCTGAAAGTATGCCCAATGAATGTAACCTCGGCATAGTGTGCCCCATCCACAAGAAAGGAGATGCTCTGACGTGTGCCAATTACAGAGGTAAAAGTCTCCTCAACGTCGCATACAAAATCCTGTCGTCTGTACTGTGTGAACGCCTAAAACCCTTTGTCAACGAGCTGATCGGCCCCTATCAGTGTGGTTTTAGGCCCGGCAAATCTACCCTGGATCAGATGTTCACACTTCGACAGATTTTGGGAAAAACTCAGGAGTTCCAAATCGATACACACTACCTATACACACTCGTCCGCTTGTGCAGGATGACGATGGAGAAATCTCGCTGCTCCGTCAAGGTCGGTAACAACACCACCGAACCCTTTGATGTCGAGAAAGGTCTGAGGCAAGGCGACGCTATCATGCAACCTATTTAACATCGCTCTTGAAGCAATTGTACGAAACTCAAACGTCAACAATAGAGGTACAATTTTCTGCTGCTTGCTTATGCGGATGATATTGATATCATTGGGAGGACGAAGCGAGCTGTTACCGGTGCGTTTGCAAGTATTGAACTGGAGGCGGCGAAAATAGGTTTGGCTGTCAATGAGGACAAGACGAAGTGTATGCTATCATCGAGAAAGGAATCTCAACATCGTTGACTCGGGCAAAACGTCACGATGGATAGGTATAACTTCGAAGTCGTCAAAGACTTTGTCTACCTGGGCTCCACTATAACATCGCAAAACGACATCAGTGCAGAGATCAAGCGAAGAATTACTCTTGCCAACCAACTAGGGGGTGGCCGTGGCGCGATAGATGTGTGCTCGCCTGTCAACCTCATGATGACAGTTTCGATCCCTGCCGTCGTCTATGTCGCTTTAATTCCATTAAAAACCTTCTAAAAATTGTCATCAATGGGTTGCTGGTTTACTCATTACATGTTGTTCAGGCATAACACTAACAGCATGTAATTGAGTTAAGCTAGTATGCCCAACAAGGATGAACACGAATAAAATAATGTGAATTATAAGCGGCATAGAAATAAGACACGGCATTCTCCGCTTTAGTTCAGCCGCCATCACTGGAGATAAAATATCTGAGACAACCACCAACAGTCTCAGAACATCGTGCCACACATCTTTCCTATCCTTCTTTCTCTTCATTAACTTCACGCCCGCGCTGTGTTGAAACATTTAAAGGGTAATAATAATCTCTTGAGCGCGGGTAGATTATAAAAAAAAAAAAAAAAAAAAAAACCGCTGTTTCTTCGGGCTAAGAAGGCAGTTGAGTAATAAAGCCCTATCTCAAAGAACCAAGGAGACCTTGTAGATATAAAACCCTTATCATCCGGATCCTGCTGTATGCGGCAGAAGCATGGACAATGTCTAAAACGGATGGAAATCTGCTTGGGTGCTTTGAAAGAAAAGTTCTTTGTTTGATCTTCGATCCAGTCTGTATCAATGGAGTATGGAGGAGAAGGTTCAACAACGAGCTGTACGGGCTTTACAGTGACGTTGACCTAGTTAAGAAGCTGAAAATACAATGGCTGAGATGACTGGGACACGTAGAGCGTATGGACACCGACGCACCAGCCCGTCCAATCCTCGAATCCACCCTTGATGGTCTGCGCAGCAGAGGAAGACCCCACCTCAGGTGGCGCGCACAAGTGGAGACCAACTTGGAGTGCGTAACTGGAGGCAGCTAGCTAGGGACAGAGCTAGCTGGTGGGGCTTGTTGGTTGAGGCCTAGTCCACCCTGGACTGTGAGCGCCATCTAAAGTAAGTAAAGTAAGTAAGACTTAAGCCTACACCAGTACAAACTTCAATATTGACCTAGGGACTCAGAGTTAACAAACATTGTCCAACGGGATGAATGGGTTCGTCAACAAGTTAAACTGTGGTTTTTTGGACGATCCACACGAAATCCAGCAAATCGCAATGCATCCAGTAAAAGTCATAGTTTGGTGTGTAGTTTAGGCAGGCGGCATAATCAGACCGATGTTGGCCAGGCCATCACCGGAAACGATGATCTTTTGGTACGAATTAGATGATATGGAAACGATATTGAGACGTGAATAAGAACTGACTTAAAGCTAAGATACAAAATAATGATTAAGACTAGGGTGCCTGATGAGATGATCATACGATCATCGAATTATGCTGACTTTGTTATTTTGTTGATGCTGGATGAGATGATCCCACGATCGTCAAATTATGCTGACTTTGTTATTGATTTTGCATCATTGTTTATGTCTTCTGGCTGCCTCATTGGAATTTTAATAGAGATGATTTGTGGGCTGTATGTGTTGATTTCTAATGTCATGGAGATCGGTATGGGTACCTTTCTAACTCGTGTGATTTTAAAGATGGTAATGTCTCGGGGAGGCGCTCTAAATTGGCCGTCATTATCGTGTGATTTAACCAAATAAGACTTCTTCTATGGTTTTCTTAAGTCACCTGATTAATGCGCCAAGAGTAGTTGAAAATTGGACGTTTCAGATGTGCGCCACACAGCAAAGATGCAGCGGAAATTGAAATGATATTATATTTTATACATAATGGAATACATGGGCCCTCCAAATAAATAAAACAGGATTATTGATATGGAAAACCCTTTATTTTTAACAATTATAGTAAATTCAATTAAAGCAGTTAAAAGCGGTCTCTAAAAATTGGTATCCTTGTGAAGTCTATAGTAATCAAGTGATTCGTTCGTCCTTGTCTACCATTATCTTGCTATTCTAGTTTTGTTCGTTTCTGGATTCAAGTTTTTACTTATGGCATGGAGAAATCTGGTTTTTGCTGATTCGGGATCTGTTTTTAGTGTTGGTATTCTAGGTTTAAATTTTATTTCTCTAAGGCTTATAGTGCTGTGTATGCTAGACACCACAGGGAAGCTTCTGGAGAAAATGTTGAGACCGCGACTCATCGCTGCAGTACAACCAGCTTATCAAAAAGGCAATACGGCTTTAGAAAATGCCGCTCAAGTATCGGAGCGATTGAGGAAGTAATAAAGGCTACCTTAATCGCCCAACAGGGAAACCACTACTCAAGACAGATCGTATTGCTAGCAACTCTGGATGTCAAAAACGCCTTTAACTCAGCTAAATGGATTGATGTGCTGATTGCTTTTGGAAACACTTTCAAAAATACAGTTTATCTCTTAAGAATGGTGAAGAACTATCTTAAGGATCGCGAGCTGATCTATGAGAAGGCCCACGAAGGAAGAAAATCACCTCCGGAGCAGCGCAGGGTTCAATCCTCAGACCAATCTCTAAAACATCTCCTACGATGGTATCCTCCGTACGGAAATGACGGAAGATACTTTCCTGGTAGGGTATGCAGATGACATTGCCGCGGTAATAATGGCAAAAAACAGCGAAAACGCGCAAATGAAACTGAACCAGATCATGAGACGAGTAAGCTTCTGGATGAAAGAACTTTGTCTAAGCCTGGCTACCAAAAAAAACGAGATAGTCGTTCTGACACAGAAGAGGATGCCAATATTAATCGACTTTCAAATCGGCTCTGAAGTTATAAGAAGCAAGGAGGCAGTCAAGTATCTGGGAATAACATTAAATACGAAACTCGCTTTCTGGCAACAGATAAAGTCAGCAACAGAAAAAGCGTCAAAAGTTACAACGTCACTGAGTAGACTAATAGCGAATGATGGTGGTCCTGGCCGTTGGACGTAGCGTAGGCTTCTGATGTCAATCACGAATGCCATTCTTCTCCATGGATGTGAGATTTGGGCAGATACACTCCGACAGGAGAAATACCGAAAGTAGATGGCAGCTGCACAAAGACGAGGAGCTCTGCGCATACCAAGATCTTACCGATCGGTGTCGGATCCAGCCGTCCTCTTAGTCGGAAGAAGCTTCTGCAGAAGATGATGTAAATCATACCTTCTTTTCCTGCAGTAGATGGGATTTCCTCCGCCTAAGCTTGCAGAATACCATGGATGTTATCACTCCAGATATCGTAGTGGAGAAGATTTTATAAAGTCAACAGTCAACAAAACTGGCAAAATATCTGTAGATTCGTAGAACACATTCTCAGAACTAAAAAAAGAGAAGAAGAAAATGATCGAGAAATAGTTGAGCCCGTAAGTTGATCCTAAAAGGGAAACATGACAACCCCCCTGAAGTAATGCAAAAAGCGGTCCCGGGGTGGTAGATCAGACGCCAATAAGGGTTTTAGAGGAGTTTTAGTCGGTATGTAGCGAGTCCGACACATGGGGACGGTCAATGACTCAACGCCAAGACGTCCTTACGGTGCATCAAGCATTTCTTCTCGTTTTCACTTAAGGTAAAAAAAAATCAATATCAATATAATTCAACAAGGTTGTTTTAATGTTTTCTTAATTAAAATCTAAGTAATATCTAAGTTCGAAGACTAGAACAACCTAAATAGCTATCACCAGGAGATTTGGCAGTATTGTGATTTATTATTAAATATACTTAAAACCCAGAAGCCTAGTACCTGTCGCTCTAAGCCAGAGTCGAAGTACTTAATGATCTGACGCCACCAGGTTCCGAAAGACAAGTATTTTTGAATTCTTTTTGGGGGGTATTGCACTGCCACCTGGGGATCTATTGCACCCCAATTTATTAATTTCATTAAAAATTCACTGTACACAAATTTTCAATGAAATGTTCGACACAGTTCACAATATCAGAAATTATTCGACCTCTCAAAAATGTTTTCAGAAACATATCCATCATTCATATGTGAAAAGGATAAAAGCTATGACGGCTACCTGGATGATATGAAAAAAGAGTTCCTAAGCAAATGGGAACACAATCCACCATCGACAATGGGCGGATTGGATGATTACGAGCAATTGGCAGTCTTAGGAGTTGGTTCCTTCGGCCGAGTGGTGGGTACAAATCTTGTTTTAAAATGCACCTTAAAAAGATTAAAGACATGTCTTGCTTATAGAAACTTTGTAAGGAACCGTCTTCAGGTAGATATTGCGCAGTTAAGGTCATGCTTAAGGAATACATTGTCAAACATAAGCAAGTTAAGCATGTCCATCAGGAGAAGCGGGTCTTGCAGTCAATCAAGTTTCCTGTCTTGATGACTTTGGAATTTGCTCGAAAAGACAACGACTATATATATTTGGGAATGCCATACATAAACGGAGGTGAACTCTTTTCATTTCATCGAAAGTAAAATATTTTTGTCGAATTAAAATATCTCAATTTGAGAAGGTTTTTTGAAACTTAAAGGCTTAAAAAGTTCAACGAAAGACAAGCTAAGTTCTACAGCGCTCAAGTGTTCCTTGGTCTTGAGTACTTACATAGATTACAATTGCTTTACAGAGACTTAAAGCCTGAGAATATACTCATAGACCAAAAGGGATACATTCGAATAACTGACTTTGGATTTGCTAAGGTAAATTTCGTCAAAACTTTATTAAAGTAAATGCATTTTTAATGGAATATGAACTAGCGAGTATTAGACAGAACCATGACGCTTTGCGGAACACCCGAGTATCTTGCTCCAGAACTTATTCAGGCCAAACCTTATGGATGTAGTGTAGACTGGTGGGCCTTTGGTATCCTTGTCTATGAATTCGTCAGCGGGAAATCACCATTTTCACATTATAACAAGGAGCCTATGAAAATGTACGCCAGGATCTGTGATTGCGATTATAAGATGCCGTCTTATTTCAGCAGAGATCTAAGGGATTTGGTAGATAATCTGTTGCAAGTGGATCTTTCAAAAAGGTTTGATCGGAAGAGTTTGATATTTTATAATATTTCTATATAAGGGACTCGAACAGATTTGGTAACATGATGAATGGCAATAAGGATATTAAGCATCATAATTGGTTTAAATCCATCGATTGGTGTGCATTGTACAATCAAGAAGTTGAAGCCCCATATATCCCAACAACCACCGATCTGGAAGACACAAGCAATTTCGACAAATATCCAAATATTCCAATGGTTCATTCCAATCTAAATAAGTTTGAAGAATATTTTGCAGAGTTTTAGGAGCCGTGATTTTATTGTTAACAAAAATGTTTAAATAGATAATAGTAGAAATAATATTTTGTCTTCTAACTCTGAGAAGATGTGTCATACGACAAAGTCTCCTCAATCTATCTGATGGAAAATTTTCTTAGCTGGCCATTTGAATTAGATTAATTATTTGTGTGATCAAGATATTTCTATAAGACAACTGTACGATTTTAAAAACGAAGCAATCTCTGACAACTAACTGCAATAATTATATTTAAAAAAGATCAATGTCTTAGGTTATATTTTCAGCTGTTCTTCGATTTTAATTAAGTTCTTAAAACTAGAGTGTCATCCCCTTACTTAAAATTATACACACTGTAGCCAAAATAGTCTCTTGAACGAGAGCTATAAACCGGTTTTACGATCCTCACCGAAAACATCACGTAGACGTAGTTTTACACTTTTACGATTGCAACATTGTTGCAGACAAACGCTCAAAACACCAACCATCAATTAGCTAAAATTTAACGAGCAAAAATAACAGCAAAAAAAAAGTTTGTTTTAAGATTTCGTGCGTATGATTTTCACTTCAAAAAAAATCTTCTTGAAATAATGACCGAGATACTTAAGGCCAAATGGGATGTAAAATTGAATTTCATTTGCAGTTGTTGGCTTATTAGCTTCTAAGCAAACGAACTTCCATTTGCCAAAGATAATTATTATTTAGGTCAGTAATTTGCTGATATTTTGTTCAAATTTTTATTTATAAATACAGTGGCCGAAATAAGTATAAAGACAGTCATTCTGAACCTGTTCAATATGACGTAAGAGTTAAGTTCCAAAAGTTATGCAATGTTTATATTCGCCAAACGCTAAATAAATCAATTCTCTTATCTATACAAAAACATTATACCGTTATACCTAACTTCTGTTGAAAGAGAAGGTGATTTAGTCTTTATTACAAGTATAAAGACACGGCCTCTGTTT
Organism: Philhelius festivus; assembly: GCA_963931855.1. Lineage (NCBI taxonomy): Eukaryota > Metazoa > Arthropoda > Insecta > Diptera > Syrphidae > Philhelius > Philhelius festivus. Next base: position 225,675,019 of record OZ007555.1, on the reverse strand, counting down.
CTCAATATTCCAATTTTGCTTCAATTTTTTCTAAATTAAAAAGTTGTACAAATATTTTTAAGTTATTGTAAAGGTAAATTTCCCTATTTGGGTTGCAAAGTGGTTTTCAAGAATTTATTATTTAGCCATGCCTCGCGGAACTCATTTGACGGCGGAAGAAAGGGCAATTATTACAACACGCAAGGAATATGGCTTATTTAATCGATTGATTGCCACAAAAATTGAAAGATCTGTTTCCGTCGTGTGTAATTTCTCTAATTTGGGGGAAAATTATAATACTGTTGCCAGATCTGGTCGACCAAGTCTTTTGACCTCTCGAAAAAAGAATATTATTTTTCATGAAGCCAGGCGGAAAAAGCTAAATGCTAGTCAGATTAAACGTAAGTTTGACCTCCGCGTAATTGTTAGAAGAGTGTAACAAGTGTTGAAGGCAAATCATAACCTCCGTTACACAAAAATGATGAAAAAACCGCAGCTACAACAACATCATAAAAAAGCAAGATTCAGGTTTGCAAGAGATTGCACGTTGTGGACCAGGGAGTGGGAATCCGTTATTTTTAGTGATATAAAAAAATTTTATTTGGATGGCCTCGACGGTTTTAGCTATTATTGGCATGCTTTGAGGGACAAAAAAGCAATTAAAATGAGTCGGCACTCTGAAGGTGGCAGTGTTATGGTTTGGTGTGCTTTTGATTTTCTTGGTAAAATTCCCCTGATGTTTGTACAACCCAAAATAAATGGCCAAAAATGCAGAGATGCTGGAATATGCCTTCGATAAATTTGGAGACATTTCTGTCGGTAAACATTTTATTTTTCACAAGATAATGCTCCCGTTCATAATGCCAGTTGTGTTCGTGAATGGTTTGACGTCAGTGGAATCCAGTGTTTGGCATGGCTTTCGTGTAGTCCTGAACTTAATCCAATCGAAAATTTGTGGGAAATAATGGTCAGAAAGATTTATTCAAATGGAAAGCAGTACAGGAATGCAGCAGGCCTAAAAAAACCAATTACTGAAGCATGGTTGAAAATCAACGAACAAGTCCTCCAAAACTTCATAAATTTGACACCGAGCAGGATTTTTTAAGTCAATGAGAATCAAGGAGGTTGTACAAGGTACTGACTTTCTAATTGGTGGGTAACTCAGTGTTAAAATGAATAAAATATTGACTGTCTTTATACTTATTTCGCATTTTTTACACTTCTTTTCCTACAATTAATGACAAATCAACCTCTCATTTCATGACAAACCGCGGATAACAGTATCATTTTTTTTTTTTGCATTTAAAAGAAGATTTATTTATTGAGCGTTTGGCGAACATAAACATTGCATTACATTTGGAACTTAACTCTTACGTCATATTGAACAGATTCAGAATGGCTGTCTTTATATTTATTTCGGCCACTGTATATTGCATGTTAGATTTTAAACTATTAAGACTATTTTGTTGAAAATTCCTTTTTTACTTGCGATACACATAGGTACTATAGGGCAAGTTCTGCATTTGGAAAAAAATCGAACTCGAAATTTTGATCAAAGTTGACATTACGATGATAGCGAAGACGATGAAGTGGGTCCGGCAATTCCGTCTGTCTGTCGGTATGTCTGTATGTCTGTACATCGATCTAGAGCCTGCCACCGGACCTATTTTCTTCGAACTCGGTACTTAAGGGTCTTCGGTGATTCCCTAGAGGGGAAATCGAAATTTTTTTTAGCTCTTAAAATTACGGTACCCCCCATACACCCGTAATTCATAATCAAATTATGGACATGAACTACATTTAAGTAAAAAAAAATTTGGGGGGATTATTAACGGTACCTGTCATAAAACGTTTTTTTTTACTTTCGAATTTCTCATCAACGGCTCTACCGATTTTTACCAAAATATTTATCCAGAAGCTCCTTAAAAAAAAATCTAAAATTTTTTTCGAAAAAATAGTTTTTGGATTTTAAGAAAAATAATAAAAATTTTTTTTTTTTTGAAAATTCAATATCTTGAAAACGAATTCACGATTAAATTTTTAAATTACGGTATAAAATGTATTTTATTGAATACTAACAATTTTCATAACAATTTTTTTTTATAAAAATTTTATGGAAAATTTAGTACACAAAAAACATATTTCAGTTTCAGTGTGTCTGTAGATATGTCTGTATCTATCCCTACAGCCTAAACCACTAGACTTATGTTCTTCAATCCCGGTAGTTAAGGGTCTTCGGTGATTCCCTAGAGGGGAAATTGAAATTTTCCGTACACCCGTATTGCAAAACCTTATTTATCTCGAAAACGATTTCGATAAAAAAAAATTATGTGTGATATTATGGACATGGACTACATTTTTGTAAACAAAATTTTGGGGCAAAGTGTTATAAATGGTACCTGTCATAGAACCATTTTTTTGATTTTCGACTTTCTCATTTTTAATTTTTTTTTTCAAAAAATATTTTTTGGGTTTCTTGAAAAAAGAAATTCCAAAGTTTTTTCAATATCTCTAAAACATGTAAACGATTATTTTTTGAAATTATTTCCTAAAATCTATTTTGCTAAATACTTAAAATTTGCATCCCAAATTTTGTTCTCGAAAAATTTTAAAGAAACTTATTATATAAAAAATTACTTTAATAATAAAAGGATTTTTAAACTTTACTTGCATAAATTCATACTTTTCCGAAATCAGACGGCAATTTAATGCATTTGGACATTTTTATCTCATTAAATCCATGTTTTATATTTATAAAATGTATTTTAAATTCCAAAGTACTTTTACATAAGAGCAAGTTCGTGCGATCCAGTCTCGCATTTTTTTTTTGTTTTGGCTTCCTCAAAAAAAAAATTGTAAGAAAATGCCTGAATGCGTTCATTGTGTTCGCCGCTCCTGGCAGTGAAACCAGTGATCAGAATTGTGAATTTAATGATGACTTTGCATAAGATAGGGATTTGTGCAAGTAAGTAGGACCGAATTTCGAGAACGGCACCGGCGGCGCGGCGGCGCTGTTCAGAAACTTAGCTGTGAGTAGCTTAGAAATGATGAGATCGAATTCCGCCGCTTCGAATTGGTAAAAAGCACGAGGGATGAGTGCTAGACGTAGTTCGAACAGTTTTACTTAACCTACGTGTTGGCTTCAGCCAAATCTAACCACCAATATTTTTCCCTATTCAATCGGTTTGAGTTGTTTTTATCTGTTTCAGGTATGCTAATGTAGTATCTTAGATTTGAGTTCAAACCCCTCGACTCAAAAGGCTCATAAAGGATTTTTTTATCAGTTGCTCTTCTTGCAGCATGGTAAATTATGGGTACGTTCGTTGAATGTGATAAATAGCCTAATACATCTAGAAATAAGAATGCATCTGGAGGTATGTATCCAGTTCCCAAGACATTTCTAAAATACCCAGAGTTCGGATAGAGTAATCCTTAAATAAGATCGTTCTGCATTAGGCCTGCCGATCGTGCCAAGGGATTCCCCCCGAGGTCTAGTATGAAATTGTCAATTCTAGACACTCCAGAAGCATCCAATAGTGTTTTGTTGAAAACGTAATGCCGGAAGTCAGAATGTGCACTTCTATATATCTGCCTACAAGGTCGTAGAAATTTGCGCTCGAAAACTCGAAGCTTCTCCATTTATAGGACGAGTTAATGTTCCACCAAACTGGACTCGCACAAGTCAGAATTGGACAAACGAATGCTTGGTTCTTGGTAACAAATAATCTTCATCAGAGGTCGTAAAGTAATTATTGGTCTGTTCGAGCGTTAGTCCATCAGCTCTTAATCCCTCAGAAAATCTCAGAAGAGTTATGGTTTCGCTATTGTGAAACGTCAATAGTTCATCTCTTACTTCATCAGTCTTGCTACTAGGGAGTTCTCTATCGTGTACCGACTCAAAATGAGACCCGATAAGGTTAAGTTTGTCTGCTCTATGATTATCGATGATAGGGCAGCTTTGGATATCGATTCCTGCCTGAGAAAGCGGGCCCTGAGTTGCCAGCGGTATTCTCAGTTTTGAAATTTTGACAAGACTGGTTTGTATAATCTGATTTCAGTATTTTATCAGCACATTGCTTCAAGTTATCATAGAAACTATTCCGAAACTGCTGCTTTAACAGAGTTTTCACATTTTTCAGAAGGAGATTTCAATCTCTGTAACTCCAAACTATGCGGAACTTCTTGGAACTGACGATGTATTCAATTTATCTGAGTGATCAAAAAGCTTTTGTGTGTTAGTAATGTCCTAATCTCACGTGATGTAATTTTCGGAATAGGCAAATCCATAGGTTGTAGTTGAGGTTGCCGATATAGAAATCACGCTCTTCGTTAGAGAGATTTCTATTGCTATGAATACTCGAAGAAGAAGAGTAATTCCTATAAGTAATTCTCGTGGCGCAACGTTGAAAGCGACACCAATCGGTCTTTCTAAAGTTTAATTTAGGGACTTGGTGCAACATCACGAAGCAAAACGCTCAGTCGTCAACAAATGTCAGCAACCTTACTTTTGCATGATTGTTATCATACGGCATTAAAGAGCTTTTGGAACCATGAACTGTTTCTATTTGCAATCGAGCGTCTGCGATACAAAGATCAAGATATGAATTTCCACTGGGAAAACTTGGCGCAACTAGTCTATATAAATGTATTCTATACTCAACATGGTTGTCTACGATAAAACGATTCAAGAACCTGTCTTCTCTGTTCGGAACCGTATCCAACCAGGCCAGGTTTTTAGCGTTTAAATAACCCGCTAAGACGAAATAAATAGTTTTCTTTTTTGCAGAACATCAATAGCGTTGTTAGTCTTAACAGTACCAGGGCGGGTATTGATACCCGATTTGTATACAACACCCCAACAGGCACAGATACCAAGAGCAGTTGCGAATGATAAATCTTCCCAAACACGGTTGTCAATCGTATTAATTTTCTGGGAGACATTTTACTGTGCCTCACCTTTCTTGGCCTTAAGTTTTCCTGCACGGCATTTATATTTTTCGCATCCCCTCCATTTTTTTGGCGTAGTACACAGAATAACTCGGCCTATGTTTATAACATACTGCAATTCTATAAGTAGCATGGCCAAACAGTTGGCACCGACGACGGCATTGAAAAATACCGTTATATGATATGTGTTTTTTCAAAAGAAACAATGTGTCTCTTTACGTGCCTTATGTTTCTGAGGTTTTTGGAATTACAATCTGCAGGTAGCTGTATCGCTATAAAAGGTAAGACTTTATTTCTTTCTTCTGACAATAATTTTGTTGAAATACCAACCCCAATGGATATCTTTCTCCAATGCTATAGATTGCATTTAATTGGTCTGGTTAAAAATCTGGCTATTTCAACTAACATTCTTATGATGTATTTTTTCTTTGGAGCCTGATCGATTGTTGATTTACCAAACTGCTATTGCCAAACTTCTATTGTCTAATGTGAACGCCTAAGCGTCAGGTAATATGATTATTTGAGGTCCTAGAACAATTCTATACTAGACAATGAGCCACCTGAGCTTTTTTAATGCATGCAAAATCTTTTGAATTACAGGGCTTATATTTTCTTAAAACTATAGGTACAAGGGATTATATGAAAAGTTCATTACTACTGAATTTTTTTTGATTTGGTGATGTGATTTTCGTAATACAATGAGCACCTATATAGAATTATTTTTTTTTTAATTTTTTCAGAAAATTTCCCAACAAATGAAACTCCGATAACATTGGACCTTATCGTGAGATGAAACAAAAAAAAACGCACATCGTCTTTTCACGATCGAGTCCAAGCACTGACTCCACACATAAACATCACCGTCAACGAATGCTCATGAATTATTCTGGAATAGTTTTCCCATATTGCAGATGGAGAAGACCTCTTTGTTGTGTTTCGTTCGGTCTCGTTTCCTTTCGCCTTTCGGGAAGATCAGTGTTCCTCTGATTAGTTCAAGTGCGCCACTAATTTTCATCGCACATGAAAGTCGACATATATTTCAACATTTCAATAAATAAAATTGTTACATGTGTTGTGTCACTTAATCTCTCTACCAACTGGATGTGTCTGCAGTGTCTTGTGTATCCCTCCTCGACTTGTCGATTAAATCAACTTTGAGCATGAAAACATTCTAGAAAATATGGAGGGGAACTATCATGGTTCAGGAATACTTTGTTCTTATGATAAGACTTGACTTTGATTAAGTCGAATTGGGGAGTGTTTTACAGCTTGTGACAAGTTGGATACATATTCTGGTGTATTTCTTTTTGTTTTGGGAAACCTATATGTTTCTAGAGCTCACATGTGGGATTGCTTCAGTGGGCCCAGCTGTACATAGTGTGGTAATGTTCCGTTTCGGTTTTCATCAATTACAATCGCATTAGTGATTTGTCTTTATGTCGAATGTAGAGTGCGAAGCTATAGAGGGGGTCGTCTTCGAAGCTTCTGAAGATTTTGGAAAAACTATGCAATGACAAATTTGTATCTATCATCTGTAGTCTTTCGATCGATAGAAGCTAGGAGAAAATTCCAAGAAAATACGTTTCAATAAATCCATGGAGCGTTTCTACACGTATTATAGAAAATTTTTTTGCGAAACATGGTATGTATTTTTAATATAAGCCATCCTGACTTCTAAAATATGAATTTAGCTGTAAGCCTGTTTTAGATTTAAAAACAAACTATTTCTTCATAGCCAACCTGTTTAAAAATGTATTACATTTATCAGTAATATATTCGTAATGATTTGCTTGCGGAAATAACTGGGTTGAACTCATTAGATGCAACACTGACAAACTGCAGGCGTGGTTCTAAGTATTAAAAAAGTTTAAAAAATCACTACGCGTCGCTGGAATCAGGGCTGTCTAAGTAGTCCCATTGCAGTATTAATACTGTTTTAATATTGTTTTTCCACTCTTACTACATATTCATCAGAGCAAAAAAAATTACTAAATTGCCAATTTCGTTTGACAGCTCGTTTCATTTTGTTGTTGTTTTCTCTTTCTGTCTGTTTTCTTATGCGTACATTGACTTAAGACATTTTTAATGGCTGGTTTTAAACGAAGCAATATTATCTTACGATTTTTAAGCCCTTTGGCGAGAAACATATGTGGTGGCGGGACGCGGGAGTACACAAAATTGCTAGGGTTGGAAAAATTGTAGAGTTATCGTTCTTTCTTCTTGGCGGTTTTCCTTATTTCTCAGGTATGTTTCATTTCTATTTGGCGTTCGCTCAGCGAACTTCGATAAACTAACTACAGTAAAACCCGCTTAAGAGAAACGGCAAAATGTCACAGTCTTTCTTTCACTTAAGCGGGTTTTTCACTTAAACGAACCCCGCTTAAATGAAAAATAATTTCACTTAAACGAAGTTCGGATAAGTGAAAAAAAAATTTCACTTAAGCGGATTTAAAAATTCCATTAAGCGGAGATTTAATGCTAAACAATATTTTTTTATCTTTTGAACTTGCCTTGAAAGAAGTTAAATAAAACAACGATTAAATAACACAGAAATAATTTATTGAAAAACGAAAACTAGCAAATTTTTGTTCTGTTCGATTCAATTTTTTTTTTCACTTAAGAGAGTTTTTTTCAATGAAAAATATTAAAAATTAACTGAAAATATGTTTCAGTTATCCGGGTTTTTCACTTAAGCGAGTTTCACTTAAGCGGAGTGTTTTAAGGGAAATTGATCGGAAAATACTTGGGGATGAAGAAAGTGTTTCTGGTAAGCGGATTTTTCTCTTAAGCGGGTTTTACAGTAGTAGAGTAAAGAGTGCGGAGATATGCCTGACTCCTTTTCAATAGAACAAAGTTAACTTTTTTTAAAAAATCGCTGTGTTTAAAAGCATCCATGCAATTGAAAGGAAGCCAAGAAAGAAACAAAAATTAAAAATCGCTTTCGTGTAAAAGCAGTTAATGGTGTTTTTCAATATTGGATTCCGATTTGAATGGTCGCGTTCAGATACCCATTCAAAGCCATCTGAATAGAATTGTGTTGGTGTAGTCCCTTGTAAGAAAACAGCTGATTTAAGAACACATCATTATTAGGTTGACACCCTCTGGGATAGCTTTCTGAACACAAGGAATGCATTTCACTTGGGTGTGTTCGTAAACATTGCACCTGATTCCTTGCCGAATTTCATGCAAGTTTTGTTGAAATTTCCTCTTTTTGAAATATGAATATGTGTGACAAGAAATTGTGTGATCGCAATTTTTAATAGGTAAGTAGATATATTAAAAAAAAAAAACATTTTTAAAAGATTTTGCTCTTAGATTTATTGAAGCCTTAACAAACACAAAGTGCGACAGATTTTCAAAATAAGATACACGTTTTTGGGGAATATATTTTTAATCGTCATGTGGTAAACATATGCCTGACTTGTTTTCTTAGACAAGACTACCTTTAGTGTATGTCCATTTCCGCATGTTCAAAGGATTTCAACTCCTTTTCGATCATCTGTCCCACTCACATAACACCTTTGCTAAACTTGGGTTTTGTTCAGTCGTCATGGATAAAAATAAAGGGAGAATTTTTAAAAGGATTAAAAATGGGAGTTGTGATTTGACAGTTTAGTGCTCAAGTGTGCTTTTTGATAAGAAGCTCTAAAAATTATGGCGAAAGAAGAGATACGAGTTATTATAGAAATTATTTGCTCCGAAGCTAAAAAACGTCATTCACCTTAATCATCAAAAATTTTATTCTTGCTATGGCAGTTCTTGGGAAAGGTCCTGAAGAAAATACGAAACTTCAAAGGAAAAGGTCTTCAAACCTTATAGAAAAATCTTTATTGGAAATAACTCTTATTATATCTTTAACACACAATATTCTGTCACTAGTACATATTTCAATTAATTCTGGAAATCGAATTCACGGATATCAACTCATTTGAATTCTAGTCTTTTTGTCTGGTATCAGTTATAATATAATGGTTGCTGATGATTCGGATTTCGGTTTTATATTCTGGTACTTGTTTTCGGGTAGTCTGGCTTCTGGTAATTCGGCTTTAAGAAACTGGTCCTATTATTCTGAAGTCGGGCTTATGACGGGATCTATGCCCCTGGTGGCACTAAAACAGCAGGCTAAAATGCTCTGCTAGATCAACAGGTAGAAGGCCCAGTGTGGCACTAAAACAGTAGGCTAAAACGCTCTATTAAATCAGAAGGTACAAAAGCTCCTGGTGGCAATTAGGACATTTGACTTCGAACTAAGAACCCTTACCACTTGTGGGGGGAAGCTTTGAGAAAACAAGGAAAGCTAAAATGACCAAATCGCTTACGTTTGTCTACGACTGGATTTCAAATGGTCAACAAAACCAATTTATTATATTGCCTGACTTTCTGTATGATCGAAGGGGTTATTTTCGTTCATCCAAGTAGGTCCTTATAATGCTTTGTTAGTAAAGAATGAATGTGAACTGTATAAGTGGCGAACGAAAAATAATAATGTTGTTGATAATCCTTTGACCTTATATGTCCATGGTGCGTGTGAATCGAATTTGGTGAAGAACAATTCCCGGTAGTAAAACAAAAGTAACATAAAGTGAAGTAGCATGAAACGCTTCCACAAGTAGCACGAAATGGTATAATTTCGGTATCACATTTCTTAATTCATACTTTATTCCTTCTTTATTAGGTATGTAAATTTATGCCTACTTAATTCCATCTTAATATGATCTTTATTAGGTATTGTTTTAAAGAACTTAACATGGTGTATTTACTTCTACTTAAAGCATTCTTAAATACTTCTTAAATGGGCATTTCTTAAATCGGTTTTTTTTGTTACTTAATTCCTTCTTTAATCCTTCTAAAAACATTCCTTTTTTATTTTGGTATTAAATCGGTATTTTTCAGATTCTTTAATACGTATTTAAGTCTTCTGAAACAGTATGATTTATAACGCCGTTTTCGTACTTTTAGTTTTAGATGGAAAGCAAAATGTGTAAACCGAATTTATTAAATCTTTAAAAAAAAAGAGATTGTTTCATTATTGAAGACAAACAACAATTAAAATAGCATTTGTGACGTTAACAATCAAAACGGTGCTAAAGGCACTTTTTTCAAAATATGGAGTGTGGTATACCAAAATTTGCGTATCAAAGAGAGCTATAGAATGGTGGAAAAATTGTATTTCAAAACGGTCTAGTTTAGAAGTTATTACTATTTTAATGTTGAGTTAAGGATAAAAACGAGGCTATTTGTTATTTTTTAACAAGCTATTTTTCATACAATGCTTGTAATTTTCAAAACAGCTCTATTTTTCTCTAAATGAAATCAAATAGATAGGATTGTTTTTCAAAAGGAGCTAAATAATTTTGGGCGCTAAAATTGTTGACTCTTATAAAAGGATCTTTAGTTTACCTATCGTATTCTTTGTTATCATTGTTAAATAAGTTTTAATGAATTCCAATAAAAAGAACTTTTCCTTACTTAAATGTTCTCTTATTTTTTAATTTTACAGGCATTTGAGAATCAAAATTTAAGAAACTTATTTTCAAAACGCGCTAAATATATTTTTAACAAACAAAACTGCCTAAAAAAAAAAACATTTCACTAAAGGACGAAAATAAAAGGTCCCTTTAGTATTTTTATTGGTCAATCTAATAAAAAAGACTTCTACAAATTTTACAAAATTTACTGCATTGAATTAACTTAAATATTTTAGGAATTATAGTTTTCCGCCCTTTTGCGCGGTTTCATCTTCTATTTTTTTTAGCCTCTGTTTGATTGTTAACTTCACATTTATTTAAAATGTGACTTTTTTGATGACATCCGTTTTTGTAACTGACAAAATGTCCATACTTAATTCATACTTTATTCCTTCTTTATTGGGTAGGTGTGTTAATTTATGGCTACTTAATTCCGTCTTAATTTCGTCTTTTTTAGGTATTGCTTTACAGAATTTAACATGGTGTGTTTACTTCTACTTAAAGCATTCTTAAATACTTCTTAAATTGGCATTTCTTAAATCGGTTGTTTTTGTTACTTAATTCCTTCTTTAATCCTTCTAAAAACTTTCCTTTTTTATTTTGGTATTAAATCGGTATTTTTCAAATTCTTTAATACGTATTTAAGTCTTCTTAAAGAGTATAATATTAAAAACACGAGAGAGTTATTTGAGTAGCACTTTGAGACAAGATATTTTAAGTGTCACAGTGGCACAATAGGTAGAGCACAAGCACGGCAAGCGAGAGGACTCGGGTTCGAATCTCAGTGGAAGCACAAAGGTAAATTAAAAAAACTAACTTTTAAAATTCTTTCATTCCAGCAAAAATTCACATAAAGACTAGAATATAATCAACAATAATAAAAAAACAAACAGATAATAAAAAAAAATTTATTTTTATTGTTTCTAATAATTTTTTTAAGAATTGCCGTAGCTCTTTAAGAAGGAGTTAAGAAGTATTTAAGAAGATGTAAGGAACTATTTAAGAAGGAGTAATGAAGTATTTAAGAAGAATGATATCCCGATTAAAGACCATTTTAAGACTCAATTTATCTTCTTATTTCCTTCTATCGGACCGCCCACTTGCGCCTTTTCTCTACTTAATAGGAACTTAAATCCGTCTTATAGAAGATGTCAGATACCGATTTAGAATTCTTAAAGACTTCGTTAAGTAATTCTGTGCTACTTGTGTCGTTACACGACTTTCTCATTATGGCATAACGAATTCAGAATTTCAGACCTATGATTTAGTGAACAAAATATTTGGAAATCAAAACAAAAAATTAAATATTTGCAGACAATCAATTAACTTCTGAAAAAAACTTAGGAATGGTTTGGGAAAAGTACATGTTTTTGAGTAAGGAGTTGAAATAGAGTCAAAATTAATTAAAAATAAATTTTCTTAAAAGCTTGCTTCGCTAAGTTAAATAGCCTGACTCAGCTCGTTAACTAGCTTACTCAAATTCCAGATATATCAGATCTATCCGCAAATACTCTAGACTTCTTTCTTACTTCTGAACCTGACATTCATAAGAAAAACGTTAGGTGATTGGAGAAAACCAACTGGGACGGTCTCACCGATTTCTAAAGGGACATTAACTGATCACTATGATTCCTCGATAGCGACGTTCTCTCCAGTGCAGATGTCATTACCAATTTAATTCTTTTTGGAATGATAACGTTTGTCCTGAATAGGGAAAAATATATCAAACCGGTAGAAAGGTTATTAGGCTTAAAGTTTAAACTAGTTCGAAAGATTTGTAATGATCATATCCGACCAATCAAATTTTTGCATGACCAACAATTAATAAAACAAGAAAAATACTACCAACGGTATTAAAAATTTTTGGTCATTTATAAAAACGAAATACTACTTCGTCTTCGATTACAACGCTCGTTTTCAATGAAACTTGTCAGCTCACAAGAAAAAGCCAATTTGTGGCAGCACCAGTTTGATGTAAAGTGTCATGACTCCTCCTGTACTTGAGAGCCTAAATAATTTTATGGGACAAATCATCTTAAGCACTCATGCAGTTTCAAGAGTATTGAAAGATCTCGATATGCCAAAACCCGGCTAGTATCGCCCAATTGCTCTGAAGAAGTGCTCTTCAACGCTGGCAAAACAATTGCGTAAGCTTTTCCGTCATTCCTACTACATACTGGTCTCTTTCCAAGTGGATGGAAAACAGCATTTGCCCAGCCTGTCCCAAGAAAAGCGAATCTTCTTCCCCGTCTTACTATCGTCCAATTTCACTTACGTCCCTTCTTTCCAAGGGCATGAAAACGCTGATAAATTATCAGCTTTATCAATGACCGGAAGTATGGCTTTCGTAGCAATACCCACCGGTGATCTATATCTCACCAAACAGTGGCACAGATCTTCACATTGTTTTGGAGAAGGCAAGATTATTGCACTGGATATTTAAAAAGCATTTGATAGAGTTTGGCATCAAGCTCTCTTTTATTGAAAATGCCTGCATTTGGTATTGATGAATCTCTTTTTCGATGGATTAGGAACAACCTTTTGAGCCGCTCAATACAAATTGTATTGCATAGTTTTAAATCTGAAGTCCAAAAACTAAACTCTGGTGTGCCACAGGGCTCCATTTTGTCACTGACTCTATTTTTCATATTTATCAATGATCTTTTGTTGAAACTTCTCATCCTTTATGGGATGATGAGATGATGACAGTACTCTCGTCTTCTCATTGTTTCTGGGCTGTGAGTTTGAATCGGCAGCGAATGATAAGCTCATTAAATTCTGAACCATACCTTTGTCAAATTGGAAACGAAAAACCGGTTAGAAATGAATGCTTCCAAAACTATGTGGCTTCTCCTTTCGTTACAGTGTAACCCACCCCCGCTTTCCATGAGCGGCACTTGTATTGAGGAATCAGATCAGCTTTCAGTTCTCGGTTTGTGTATCACCACGTTGTGTCGAATGACCGCATATTCGACGTCGCCATCAAGAACGCTGCTAAGTGCTCTGATCTGGCCATAATCTATAAACCCTTTATTCGTCCAATTCTCGAGTAAAAAAATTTAAAAAATTCAAAGTCAATTGTAACTTGCAAGCGAATAATCCGAGATCTTTGTGCAGATTTCTTCTAAGGCTAGTGCGTGAAATGTTAATCTGTGGAGATCGATGGCGAGCAGCCACATACTCGTCTGTGCGCATTGTGTGACGACGAACTTTTGCACGAACTTTTTGCACAAACTTGCATACAGCAGGCACGTTGGGTGCTTCATTTCGTTCAAAACTTCTTTTTAGGGAAATGCACTATTTGGGTACACAACACCCACCTTGAAAAAAAAGTTTTCAACATTTCCCATTGTTGCTCAAACGTAAATCTACTCATTTCGTTCCACGAAGGTATGATATGTCAGTGTCAAAATAACCCATGATTTAAAAAGTAACCACTAGATGACTAACCCTGTAATCGCCATATTTGTGGAATAACCCACTTGAATCTCTTGAATAGAATCCAGAAAACGCATTTAAAAATGATAGGTGAAAGAAATATAACAGAATCACCGCCTCTCGAGCACTGCGACAATGTTTCTTGTCTTCAAATAAACCACAACCTACCAACCTTCACTTACAAACCGTTACCTGCACTATTTTTACTAACCAATTTTACTGTGTAAAATTTTGCTGCGCTGCCTATACATTAACCAATAAAAAACTGGTAAAGTAGATATAAAAAAAGAATAAGAGAATTTAGCATACCTAGTGATTAATGCTAAAGTAAAATACTTTTTAATTACCCAACCTTCCATCTTTAAATGTTCTCAGATTTCTAGCAGTTTTCGTTCAAGTACAAGTGCACACCACTACATGCATTTACGGTTCTGGTCTTCATTAAAGGATAATGTTTCATCGCTTTCTATAGACTCGTGACATCATAAATTACCATACACAAACTTACATGCGTGAATGTGAATGTCAAAACTGCTTATGATAATAAATGGCGCCGGTTTTTCAATGTCCAATTGCTGGGGTTCGAACTATCAACCAGTACAATAAATTACTTCGATAGACTATACCGATATTATTTTTCATCTGCCTCATGGGACTCAACCCAGTTTACCTTTTGATCCGCCTTGATTCAAGGACCTAAATCCTTTTGTTTAAGGGTTGAAATTCAATTTGTTTTCTGCTTTTTTTTTGCGACTTGGGCACTCAAAAATAAAGTCCACAATAAAAAGGTAAAACACATAGAATGAAATAAACCCGAAAACAATCGATAAGCCACAAAAGGATTCACTCCAGAGGGAATTGTTTGATGATAGTATTACATTGACAATATTTGACATCATTGAAATTGGTGTGGTACTACCTTTAAGTGTGCCTAGGGAAGCAGGGCGAAGGTATATTACAAAAAAAGGGTAGAGAGAGAGAGAGAAATAGAAAACAACAAAGTATTAGACTACTTTCTATAATATCATCGGATTAACTTTCCGTGTCCCCAATAGACTTGAAACACAGAACGGAACTCGAAAATTAGTTCAAGTATGTCAAATTTAAATTTGGAAAAACCTACGACTAAATGTAGTTCTTAGATCATCATCAAAATCAGAGTGAACTTACAAAATCAACATGTTGCTCATAAGCCATCATAACACACACAAAAGTCATAAAAATAACCCACCTAATGGTTAGAACTTCTACAATAATAAATCGTCTGTCTGAAAAATTAATTTCCATCTATAAAAAAAAAAAAAACATTCATGTTACCATCACTCCATTCCAGCCTTCCGCTTTCAGCAGCTACCAAACGCTGTTGACACAGTCTCAATCGATTTTTCATCTTTCAAAATTAGAAATCAATCCCCATAGTCCCAGCCTCCCAGCCTCTTGTTGAATTGGTTTCCTTTGGTATCGCGGAGGAGGATCGTTCGAAATTGAACGACAAGTCAACGCATCAGTTTGGCATCATTTGTCATTTTTAATGATTGAAGGATTTTTAACAGAAGACTAACATCCCTCATGTCAGACTCAAATCATTACAAATGACCGCACGTACGTAAACACTCGTTCTATATTTCGATTGGAGCAAAAATAGCTCGGCGAGCTCACTTTGAAAATAATGTATGTGTGTGAGTGTGTGTTTGTACTGCTGCATCCTGGGCCTCAAGGACATTAAAGACCGCCACTCATCAGGCCATGGCACATGGTTCGAATTGAGTTTCTTGAATAATTGGAACAAAAAACCAAAAACATACAAAATGTCGTCCACCTTTTATTTCTGTTCGACACAAAAAAAAAAGGAATTAATATTAATTTCTTTAGACAGCAGCATCGGGACACTACCTATTCCTTCATAATTTAATTTACCTTGAAAGAATAATTCCCCTGTTTGTGATGCTTGGGAGTGTGTGCGACAAATAATACAAAATCATCGAAGGATGAAAGAGAAATTATCTTTTTGCCAGGATGGGACATCATCCAGCTCATCCAATTTCCTATTTCCATAAATATTAATTCTTCAGAGTAAACACACGCCAGGAATCAGCGTCAGTGGCAGGAGCACCAAAGGAAGAAGAGAACATAGCCAACGAAAGAGCATGCAGCGGAAATGAATTATAGGACACGTGTCGAAGTTATCAATGATAATGGTCGCACTTGAGGGGTGACATGAGAAAATTTATCAAAAAGGTGAGAAAAGTTTGCGTTTCAGATCAAATTGCATTCTAAGAGGTATCATTGGGTGAAAGGAGATGATTTTATTGTATATTCAGGGGGAAGGAAGGGATTTCAAAAAATTTTATTTTATGTATTTTTTGATGCTTTTTCCTACATACCTTCGAAAAATACCTTCCGCAGTAGGCTAGGCTGCCTATGAGGGGCATTAGTTCATTATTTGACTGTCCAATAGTGGCATATCGCATACTTATTGAAAAAGCGGCTGAGTCCATTTCTGACCAACAAAAAAATTTCGTTAAGACAAATCAATAAATCCAAAAATATTAAGAGAGATATTGGTATGCACTCTTTGGTTGAGGGAAGCGACAGTAAGATCAAAGTTTGCTATGCAAAGAGAGGCTGTTCCCCCAAGGCGCTCTTGAAAAGTCGGTTTCTTTGGAATTCTGTAGATGGAATCAACCAGTTTTAGTTACACCGAACTACTTAGTGTTCACCTTAGGTGACCTACTCGGTAACATAATGATAAGAGAACTAGCGAGGCTGCTGACGAAGAGATGGTAGCAGCTGGATCCCTTACGGGCCGACAGCAGCTTGAATATTCTCAGTTAAGAAGGTTGTATGGTCGAGTTAAGCATGTAAAATAACCGGTAATGAAAGTGACACGAAGAACTCTATATTATTATAAGATACAATAAATGGCAACAAGATTCCGAACAACAAACGATAACGACGGACGCACAGTGCGGTATTTTGGTCGAAAACCTGGCCAAAAATATTTGGGCACATTTTTCATATCAAATAGGTACCAAATGACTAAAAAGTTATTTGGAAGGATAAATTTTCATTTTTTAGGTACAGTAAAACCCACTTAAATGCCCATCCCGATTAGCCGAAAGAAAAAAAATTATTAAAAATCAAAAAAAGCACGTACAGCACTGCGCTATAATTTTTTTTAAAGCTAAAATCTTATTCTTTGTTTTGCTTTTTGATTCAAGTTGTTTAATTAAATAGTTTTTGAGAAATTAAGTTTTAAAGTTGAAATTTAGAAAAAAAAATTTTTTTTTCGGTTTTTAATTTATTTTTTTTAAAAAAATTGTTTATCAAGGACATTTTTTTTTGTCAATATTCAATGACCTGATATATTTTTAGTCAAATACTAAAAACCTCATTCCGATAAATGTCATAGTTTATAAGAAATTAGAAAAAAACTGAAAGATACTTTTTCCTCGAAAATCCCTTTTTTCCTTTTTTTTATGAGTGAAATTTTCTTAATCCGGGTGTTCAAATTTCATTCCAAAATTTTATGTCCCAGTATGCAGGTAACCAAGTCTAAAATACCTGCGACCCTCTTAATCCAAAATACGAAGAATTCGAGATGTGGATTAGTTGTATATTTTATGAGTACAGGTCAATTATTGAATAAACAGATTAATCCTTCCGCAACTTTTGTTTTATAGCAAGTAATAAAAAATGACCAGGATTAATTTAATTTTATAGTTTTTATTTTATTATTTATTCTTCATCTTTCATCAGAAACATCATCATTAATATCTTCATCACTTGTATATGAGCATCCCCACTTGTATATGAGCTCTAAATCTGTTTCACTGGGTCTCAAGGCACTGTTGGAGTTGTGGTTCCAAATATTTATATAAACGTGATGTTGTGTGATCCACTAAATCTTGGAGCTTTACTTCGGCAACTGTCTCACTTACGCTTTTTGGTGGGTAACAATCCTGTTTAGCTTTATACACGTAGGTATAGCACGGATATATATCTTTGTTGGCCTGATGAATCAATTCGTATTGACTAGCAGTTAAATTAGCTTCGACGAATATCCCCAAAGCGTTTTCAGGAGTGTATTTCTCAGTTTTCAGGGTTTTACTGCCAATCGCAGCTGCTTTCCGGAACTTCATAACCCTGGTTGGAGTTTTGGTCACAACCTCCATCACTTTTGCGACATCACTATTTCCCGCTGCTCGTTCATCAAAGGACACACTCTTTCGAATTTCCTCTGTTTTTCGACGTTTTGTTCGGTCACTTGATTCCCCGAACTCTTTGCTTGGGCGACCTTTACACCTTCCGGGAAGTATGCCAACAGGTAGTGTTACTTCTTCGCTAAGCCACTCTTCATTCTTATCCAAGAAACGCTTTTCTGTGTAGTTGCAGAGTTGCCATCTCCGTTTATAGTTCGCTTTAAACGCCTTGATAATTTTTGTAAGTTCATCTATTTTCTCTGGGGGACAGTTTGTGATATCCATACATTTTTTATCCAAATCTTTATGTTTACCGTTAAGGTGTCTTTGTGAGCTTCCTCTTACCAACTCATGGAGCTGTTTCCTGGTCAGAGACAAGGTGGAATTAGAGTCATCTGGAATAATATAAAAAATGTTTAGCTATGGTCGCTTGAAAGGAGTTTTTTTTTCAAATGCTTTGTTTTTTCTTAGGTGAAAACTTGTGAATGGTTCTGAAATACAGGATTGTTCTACATATCCAGAAGTTAAATAATATATATGACAAACTTTGTTGCGGGGTGTTGCCAATATTCAAAAACACTAATGTTTGCTAAAAACAACGGAAAAAGTGCAAATTTTGTAAATACATTCTTTAACTCATCGATATGAAGAACTTAAGTTGAATATATAAAAATTTCTTTGCTTAAAATATTGTACATACCTTGATTTACGATATCCATATCAAATTTTTTCACAAAAATCACTTTTAAGATTAAAAAAAAACACACAGAAAATACACTTTTTTTTAAAAATCGCAAGCAAACTCGTGCTTATTCAACAAGTGCAAATTGCAACTGATGGTTTCGCGAACGGGGGTGACGAATTTATAGATCGACTTCACTAAACAGTAGCCTGGTTATATACCTGTTATGGGACACATGCTTAATCCTGAGAGTGAAAGTTGACAAAATTGATTTATGGCCACGTTTCAGGTCAAAATACCACACTGTGGGACGATGGGACCTGAAACGTGAGACACCTTAACACTCCAAGCATACCCTATGATTTGACTATCAGTTTTCTATGTCCAATCTACAAGCAAGATGATCAAACATATGTCCTGCAAGAACTATGGAGCCATATCCCTGCTTACCATACCATATTAGATAAAACCCTTAGGCTAGGCGCGCACATTCAATTTTTAGTTGCGCAACTGCTTGGTTGGAGCAACTAAAAAATTTGTGTTTTGACACAAACTAAACGATTGCCTAAAATGAGTTCACCTGAGCTTTTAATTGAATTTAATTCAATCACTCCACTTAAACAGAAATAATTTTCTATCTTCATTGATAAAATGAGTTTGCTATTTTGTGTAACATATGCTATTCTATGCACCTGCGCGGACATTTAACCAAATAGTTCATCTGCTTTTTCTACGTAACCAAACAGTTGTGCAACTAAAAATTGAATGTGCGCGCCCAGCCTTAAAAACACTATAGTCGGCAAGTACCAGTGTTTCTTTAGGCCCGGAATATATTATATTTACAATGAGGCAGATCCTGCAAATGACCAACTAATTTGTGATCGAGACGCAACATCTTTTCATGGACTTCATGAGGGTGGGCCAAATACAAGTTTCTTTTTAAAAATGCAATAAAATCGACAAAATTAAAATTTTTCCATGTATTAT
The DNA here is from genome assembly GCA_963931855.1 of Philhelius festivus. Taxonomy (NCBI): domain Eukaryota; kingdom Metazoa; phylum Arthropoda; class Insecta; order Diptera; family Syrphidae; genus Philhelius; species Philhelius festivus. The sequence goes on along the minus strand of OZ007555.1, from coordinate 225,655,316 downwards.
GGCTTTATTAGTAAGAGCAAACATTCCCATTAATTATGGAATACAACGTTGTTCAAGTGGCTCTTACACTCCAATTTTAGAAGATCTTGTTGATGGTTTCGGGGTATAGCTAATGGATTCGATGATATTGACCTTAAGTGCTTGAATCGTTTACGGATTGTTAGTATTTCATCGGTTCTTCACGGTTCCCCACAAAAAAAAAAATCTAAAGAGTCCAAATCGCAGCTCCGAGGCAACCAATTGAGATCGCCAAGACGGCTAGTAACACGATTTAGGAATTTGGTGCGCAAAAGGTCGATTGTGGCATGGCGCACCATCCTGAATGAACCAGAAGTCGTCCAAATAGTTACATGTCTTCAATTTCAGTACAAAAAAAGTCGATTCACATGTAACTCTCTCTCTCTCACAATAATGTGCGGCATTTCCCAGATACGACAATTTTGTTTGTTAATGAAAATGCGCATCATCAGAAAAGATGATTTTCGCCCAAAATCGCTGCTCAATTCAAGCTGCTCTAAGAACCAAACGGCCAAACTTCTAATCGAAAGCTGAGATGGTCGTGCGCCTTCAATGAGTCAATTGGACCTTGTAAACGAATAATCCGATATCCTTGTGCACACTTCTCCTCAGGCTAGTGCGTGAAATGTTGAGATCGATGGCGAATTGATGATCGTGAATTGAGTCTCACACTCTCGGCCACAGCAGCCACATTCTATTCTGGGGGGCACCGTACGACGCGTCGACATACGAGGCGACGACGGGACCATGAGTGTTGTCCATTAGCATACCAGTCTCACGAACTTTTTGCAAAAACTTGCATACAGCAGGCAAGGTGGGTACTTCATTTCGGGCAAAACTTCTTTTTAAAAAACGCACTGTTTGGACTACACAGCACTCACTTTGTAAATAAGTTTTCAATATTTCCCAAAGTTGTAAAGCGTAAAGCGACTCATTTCATTCCGCGAAGTATGTTACTGACTTTCTGTCAAAATTCGAGCGGGAAACAACTTTCAGTGTCAAAATAACCTGTGCTTTAAAAAGAAAACAACTAGATGGCTCACTCTTTTAACATGATAGCATTCATCGTCAGGAGCTCTATAATATGACGATGGTCGATCTCGGGATCCTGGAAAGCTAGGAAAAATGGTTTCACGTGTGAATTGATTGAGAGGAGAAATGCCGCTGGCTACATCTAGTGAACATTTCTTATGAACATTTCATTCGCACGGTGTTCAAGAGATGGGAATGATTCCATGATATGTAGTTCTATTTCCTGTGCATTTTAACTCTCTTATAGATACTAAGCAATAATTTTATCAGGTTTTGGAATATTTATATATATTTAAAAATGTTGTTAAGATCGGAGTTTAGCGAGCTTATCATACGGTATCAATGCTATTCTACTTTCAAAATAAATGGACATAAATTTGAGAAAGAGTATGAAATGAAAAGCTGAGGATATAGTCGTTGAAAAACAGATACTATTTTACATTTACTAGGGAAGATTCCAGAACAGTAGGAGCGATGGGAAAGCTTACGCAATGGTCTTGACAGAGATGAAGAACACCTTTTCAGAAGAACGGGGTCTATACCATCAGAACAAACAGATTTATTTATATCAGAACTCGAAGGTCTCTTGCAACCGTACGAGTGTGGAAAATATACCTGTCCCATTGAATGATTTACGTACTCATATACAGGAGGGGCAATGTTGCTATCAGGGAACGTAGAGCAGCAAAATGAGCTGCAAGTACATATGCCTTATCTAAAGAGCCAGTTATTGAGTTGCGTTAGAACCTAAAATGAAACAGATTTTTGTACGTTCTTGACAAAGGACCAGAAATTTCTACTGCGTTTGGGACATTGCATGATTGTCTGCCTTAACTTTAGGTTAAGTATGAATTCTGTTCTTTTTGTAACAACTTCTCTAGGTTTCTCACATAGCTATTTATGTTTTTTCCAATTGCACTCAGTTCGATTGGATTTGTAAGAGCGGAAACTTACTTCTCTCAACCTTACCTCATACTTTCCTTACAGCTTGTATCGCACCAAGACTTGTCTTTAGGTTTTACAATCCTGATTCTGTAAGGAATTAAAGTACGCATCAAAACAGGTACAAAGGGTACAAAGGCAAAGCTTCCTGCAGCTGATAGCTTGTTCACAGATTGTATCGAGCAAAGACTTTTCCTTAGGCTTTATACTCTTAATTCTTTAACAGGGTGAATAGGACACGAGGAATTGGTTGATATTTTGCAAAATGTTCCGAAGTGCCGAATGGAGAGTTTACCGTTATGGCATACTTATCGGGGTAAGAAGTAAGAATCAAATCGACAAAGTGGGCGTTTTGCCCAGTAACATCTGGTATTCGAGTGGGCTCATCTACAAGATGAATAAGGTGGTTCATCTCAGCAAAGATCTCAACATATCATCCTTCGGGTGTTATCTGTCTTGAATAGTGGATCCTACTTGAATTATGTATGTACATTGAAGCCGCCCGCATTAATGACTAGTGCGGAGTACAAGGAAGCAATTTGGTAATGGAATCAGACTGCACATCAAACTCATAAATAGTTGAATTGCTGTCAAGATTTGGACTTCTATAAATGAACGAATAATGGTTGGTTTTGAATTTGGTTGGTTCTAAATTGAATGCAACCAAGTTAGTGTTATCAACAAACAAACAAATATCTGAGGTCCGAGTAAACATGAAGTCTACAAACCAGACTTTAGTGGCGATCCCACGAAGAATAACTATAGAAAAATGCTGCAACTTCGGTTTGCAGAAACAAAGACTTCTGATGCTTAAAGAGAAGTGCACAATTCACAAAACACTAAACTGCTGGTCCTGATTTACTGACCCGAGTGCTCTACGATAAGCAAAAAGGGCGAATTGATACTGGACTCCTTTTATAGAAAGTTCCTGCAATGGGTATTTTGTCAAATGGAGGAGAAGTCACAACGTTAGGGCAAAACACATTAACTTCATCGAGTGAATGGACAACAATGCAACAGTCTTCAAATCACAGCCTCAAGATAAAGTCGTGACAAAAAGGACTGAACCTCTGGCTAGACCTATAGACATTCGGATTCGAGAGCATTCAGAGGATGAAAACCCGCTGTGACTCAGGCAGTGAACCTTTATGTGGAGGGGGATATGGGTTAGTATGCAGGTTATGTAAGGATTTAATAAATATTGATTTTTTATATTTAGTAACACATAATTGTCATAGGTGATTGCCTTGCATTAAATTTCGACGGAAAAGTTATGAATAGCATAGAGGGATTGGAGGGATCTGCCAAATTAAGAAACAAGGGTCCAATGTTCAAGGACTCTTCCACATTGATCGGCATGAATTCGGTCGATTGTGGCTTATTTACATAGATCTGTGATTTCAGGAAAACAAATTACATGACCTTGGGGGCCAATTCACGTTGAGAGATAACTTTATTCTCAAATCATTCATGCAGAATATGGCGTCCGCTGTGTGGCATAAAGCACCAAGGGTGGCCGTGGCACGATGGTTGTGTGTTCGCCTGTCAACCTCATTATCACAGGTTCGATCCCTGCCGTCGTCTATGTCTTCTTTAATTCCATTAAAACCTTCTAAAAAATTGTCATCAATGGGTTGCTAGTTTACTCATTACATGTTGCTTAGGCATAACACTAACAACATGTGATTGAGTTAAACTAGTATGCCCAACAAGGATGAATATGAATAAAAAATAATGCGAATTATAAGGGACATAGAAATAAGACACGGCAGTTCTCCGCTTTAGTTCAGCCGCCATCCTGAGACAACCACCTTTAGTCTCAGAATATCGTGCCCTTGAGCGCGAGTAAATTATAACAAAAAAAAAAAAAAAAAACCTGCTGGAACCTCATGTTGCCTAAACAAAAATACGGTCAATTCGAGTAACAATTGACGGTGACTAAATTACCAACGTCGCTTTCGAAAAAGTAAGAACCAATGACACCGCCGCTGGCCTAAAAACTATTACAATCGGTAACTTTTTGAGGAAGCATAGTCACCCGGTGAACTTCGGCCTTCGGGTTAACACAGTCATTTATCTAAAAATGCGACTCGTCCTTTTCACAAACACTCCGATGACCAGTCAGCAAACAACGGGCGTTGTCTATACTATATCCATGTTTTCTATGTCAAGTTATATCAGGAGGCAAATGTCATTCGCCATTAAAAAATTAAGGTCTTACATTTATTGTCTAACCAAAGTTTAAGCCATAGTTTACAGTGTGTTCGACCATGCACAGTAGACCTTGGATGTTTTGTGTATTTGTATGATATCAATGCGCAGTTTCAGAGTTCACTTTAAATATCGTCCTATTTCACCAAACAACCCTCATAACTTTCATTGAGGTACTATAATACAGTTAAGGGCATCATAAATTATTCCGATCAATTGCAACGGTTGTTGTATCAATTAGTTAGAAGTGCTGTCCAAACTTAGATTTCATAAAATATTATGAATAAGCAAGGGCGGCGGCGGCAGGAGGGTTGATTGCACCCAAAATTCATGCATCAAATCTGATAAGCTTTTATTCTATTCCGTGCCCATCCCACAGGCATCCCCAGGATCAGGACACGTCACCGTGCATCGTCGACGGTAGTTGAATCGTGTCGTGTCGTTCAATCGAAATTCGAATGCGAAACTGTATGATTGTAATTCAATAATTGGCCACGGATGACTTTTATTTCCGGAAACAATGCGTGTCCCCAGATCGAACTCGATGACAACAAACAAAATTGCAAAAGTACAAGGACGACGACAACTACAACTTCGCATTGGTCCCCGCTTGTTGTTCGCACAGATTTGCGAAAATGATAATAATTTTTCCGAAAGGGAAGAACGCCGCGCGCAAACAGGATGTAAATCTAGTGCACTAGCTTGTAGAGTCTAGTGAAGCGTGGAACACCGGAATGATGCCCAATAGAACACAACTATAAACTAACGCTGACTAGAAATCAAATTTATTCCTCTTGAATTTTATGGGACGCATTTTCAATCCATTTAGAAACCTTCTTTTGCAGAAGAAGAAAGGAAAAAAAAATAAATAAAAGGACGAAAGGGAATATAGAGTTGGATTCGGGGCAATGGATGAAGGATTCGCTATCATATCGGTGTGTGATGCGGTGTGTATGACGTTACAATTTTGACATGTCGATATCTGTCGATATTTATTTCCAGGTCATTACATTTATAGCGGAACTTTTCACATGCGTTGCAAATGGCAAAAAGTAATATTTTTATCGCTTATTTCTTCCTTTCTCCGTGAGGGTGGGATGGGGTTGAGTGAGTGGTTTGTACCTACATATACATACCTACCTCCGAACGGGACGAAAATGGGGATGAGTTTCTTAAAAGCAGTAGTTTTGACAATAAAAATTGAAGTTTGGGATATTATTGATGAAAAATATTGAAATACATATGTATATGTATGTTTATTCCTTTTAAGACATACAACTAGTTTAAAGGTAAAAACGAAATGCCTTGATAATATAAAAATTTGGTTTGGTATTTTTCTAGAAAGAAGTTTAGTTTGATAGATAAGTTTTGAGATAAAGAAATAAAACTAAATATTCATAATCGAAAATGGCTTCATTGTTCTTGAAAATGTTATCCATGAATATCAATATAGGGGAAGATGGCCTAAAATGGCCCACCAAGGTAAAATGGGTCCCTTGCTAGAAATTGTAGAATCGAACAAAATTAGAAGGTTTTGGTAACCCAATTCTATAGTTTATCTGGCATCACTGACATAAACGAAATATTAGCAGCTTCAAGCTATTTTTTGAAATTTTACAGGTCAAACCGTCTCTAGCCATCTAGAAAAGTAGAACCAATAAAATATTGTTGTTCAGCAGGTTTTATGTTTGAAGAAATCATTGGGCGCCAAATTATGAATGCTCAAAAATGCACTAGCTCTATAACCAGAGCCTGTGAGCTTGCATTGTCGTAGTGGAGAATGATTCGTTTTTTGTGATCGATTTCCTTCATTTTTCTGAAAATTTCTGGGGAAAAAATGGTGCAGTTCCATTCAGAATTGTTGTACTAAGGAAGTTACGTAACTACGGAGGTATCAATGATACAGAGCCCTTGATATAGATGGGCTGCGAGGTACGGAGAACCCGCCGTGTGTATGAAAAATTGTATGTCGAAACAACATGTCATTTATTTTAAATGTACCTAATACCAATATTTTAAAATATATTTTTTGTTGCTTTTCCTTCTTCTATCTATGTGTGTTCATCTCGCCAATTACCACTACTTGAACTGCAACTTGCTACCAGTTTGTTTCTTATTAGGCGGCTGACATGGAACAACAAGGAAAGTAACTCGACTTCTAACGAAGTCAATCGGCTGTCCAATTCCATCCGGACAATGAAATCATTGTTATGGGTGATTTCGATGTACAAAATTCTTAGCTGCGCTATTCTGGTCAGACAAAACCCAAAGGAAGGATTTATTCTAAGTTAAACAACCTTACGTTGCAGGCCAATCCGCCAACACTATTGGCTTGATTCTTACCTTTGACTCTGATAAACGTTTTATTATACATTGTTTCATATCTGCAAATTTCTGGTGTCAAAGAGACCCTGTTAGAGAAAAAATCCCCCAAGGAACCGTTTGGTAATACCAGAAAGCCAACTAGGATAGTGTAAGTGATTTCTTAAGGAAATTTAATGCTTTCTTTTTACTATATGCTTCCTTCATTCTGACGTAGACTCCAGTGCAGATATGATAATGAATTTAATTCCTTACTCAGTGCAGTAAGTTTCCGATGTTATACAGCCAATTCTAATGAGGAAAACCGGAATAAGTTCAAAGAAGCAAAGAGACATTATCGGACGAACTTGACGCTGTTTGATAGTGTAATGACTCCTTCTGTACTTAAGAGCGTACACGATTTTCTTATTTCACACTAGTTCAGTTGCAAAAGTTCTTAAATAGCTTGGTACACAAAATTTCACTGGCCCAGATAGTATCCCCCCCATTCATTGTTCTGAAGTGGTGTTCTTCAATGCAGGAAAAACCATTGCGTAAGCTTTTCTATCCATCCTACTCTACTGGTCTCTTTTTAAGTGGATGAAAAACAGCATTTGTCCAGCCTGTCTTTAAATAGGCGAATCTTCTTCCCCGTCTAACTATCGTAAAATTACACGTACGTTTCCTAATGATCGATAGTACGGCTTCGAATTAGCAGCAAAAGGTGCTCTGCTGATTTGACGGTATATCTCACCAAACAATTCCACAAATCTTTGAGTCGTTTTAAAGAAATTAAGATTTGCACTTCATATTTCGAAAGCATTTGATGACTATCCCAAGCAACAATTTTTAGCCCTGGCTCCAGAATAACCTGGCTCGAAAATAACTATTTTAAAATCTAGGTTAAATTTGAGTACATTTATCACTTTTTCCTAGCCTTTAAGTAAAAATAAGTTATAATATAACTTTTGTTTCTTATGAGAAAAGTTATATAGTGGCTAAAAATAAACCAATTTTATGCTAAGTTTTCAATAAGTCCTTAAATAACTTTTTGTTTTTACCGTTAGAGTAACATATTGGTTGAAATTTAACCCATTTTATACCATGTTCTTAGTGAGACTTTAAAACTTTTTTTTCGCATGAAAAGTTTCATATAGGTTGAAAAGTAACCAATTTTATATAAAGTTCTGAGAAGGTCGTTTAGTAATCATTTTTAAAAATAAATTGGATGCTTAGTTTAAAGTAAGTTCTTTTATTAAAGTTAGTTTCGATTTATTCGGTACAAAAAAAGTTATTTAAGGTTAATTTCGATCCAATATACTCGTATTTCGTTTTCGGTTAAAAAAAAAGAAGTTATTTACAACTTACTGTAAATTTGGGATAAATTGTAGTTAAATTTGATCCAATCTTAAGCTTTTTCGATAAAGAAAAAGTTATTAAACCCAGCTTTAAATTTTTGTACCGAAAAAGTTATGTATATACTGGATCAAAATTAACTTTAGTTAACCCCAGGTTTGCATTAAGTTATTAAAGAGCTCCTTTTTAACTTATAGGTTGCAAATTAACCAAATCCAGATTTATTCTTTAACCCCAGCAACCAGGGTTGCGAATTTTTGAATTAAAAAATCCTTAAGTCATAAGTCTATAGATGACTTGTGAATTAAAAAAATTTAATTCATAAGATATTTGGTGACTTATGAATTAAAAAAAAATTAATTCACAACCCCAAAGTGACTTATGAATTAAAAAAAATTTAAATCCTAAGCTACTAAGTGACTTATGAATTAAAAAAAATTTAATTCACCACCTACCAAGTGACTTATGAATTAAAAAAAATTAAGTCATCAGGGAGTAAGTGACTTATGAATTAAAAAAAAATTAAGTCATGAGCAACAAAGTGACTTATGAATTAAAAAAAATTTAATTCACCACCTACTAAGTGACTTGTGAATTAAAAAAAATCAAGTCATCAGGGAGTAAGTGACTTATGAATTAAAAAAAATTTAATTCACAAGTCAGTTGGTGACTTGTGAATTAAAAAAAATTTAATTCATAAGTTAGTTGGTAGATTGGAAATTTTTAAGCTTGTTTTGACTACATAATTATTTAATTATTAACGAAAGCTTTCAAATCTAGTTTTTAAATCATAAGATTATCACGCTAGCTTATAAATTATCCATTTTATAAATTTTCTAATCAGCATTTATCCATTAACTTATGAATTAAATTTTTTTTAATTCATAAGTCACTAAGTTGGTTTTGAATTAAATTTTTTTAATTCATAAGTCACTTTACTTGCTGATGATTTGAATTTTTTTAATTCATAAGTCACTTACTTGCTCATGACTTGAATTTTTTTAATTCCTATGTCACTTAGTAGCTTGGGAATTAAAATTTTTTAATTCATAAGTCACTTACTTGCCCATGATTTAAATTTTTTTAATTCATAAGTCACTTAGTAGGTTCTGAATTAATTTTTTTTAATTCATAAGTCACTAAGAAGCTTATGATTTAATTTTTTTTAATTCACAAGTCACCAACTGACTTGTGAATTAAATTTTTTTTAATTCATAAGTCAGTTCGTAGCTGCTGAATTATATTTTTTTTAATTCATAAGTCACTCACTAGCTTGTGAATTAAAGCCAAGCTTAAGCTAACAAGTGACTTAAGCTTTTGCAACCCTGCCAGCAACAACCACCACGCTCATCTCTCTATGGCTCGTCATTGTTTTCTTGTTCTCAGAGTGGTTGGTTGAGTTTTATTTTTCGTACGCGAGCGCGATAATTAAAAATTAAAAAAAAGTTAACAGTGTTTTTCTTGTTTTTTTTCTTTCAAGTGAACATTTGGATTGGTAAGACATTTTTTTAATAATATACATATTTGCATTTGGTAAATATTCTTTTTATAAAAATAATATTGTACATGTGTTCGTTTACAGGCTGATTTTCATTATATTCAAACATTCTTATTAATTTTTTATTCTTTTTTCTATTTTCACCACCACTTAGGCTGGTTGCTAACAAATCTTTGTTGTAAGTTTCATCAAAAAAATGTAAGTTAAACAAAATTTCAATTTTATTTTTATTTTTAAGCCAGAAACGAGTCATAATTGAAGCGCTGAAAGAATGAAGGTCTAAAGTGAAATTTTTTGAAATTTGGTTTTCTTCTGACAGATGCAAGTCTTATATGGAAACTTAAATTTCTGACTCATTTGTACCCTTGTATTGCCTATAGAATCATATTTAGCCAAAGATGAAGATGTTATATGCAACCACTTTGGTAAAAAAGTTATTGGTAATAAACTTTAAATGCTTGTAACTCAAATATTTAAAAATGTCGCTTAACACCTTCATCCTTTCAGCGCTTCAATTATCATCACAGCAAACCTCATCAACTGACACCACTGCCATCACTACACAAACATCGATATTATTACTTCCAATTTTGCTTAATTTTTTTTTTTTTTGTTTTTTTTTTTTTTTGCTAATTGAATCGTTTATTTTCAAAATAGACATAATCCATCTTCAAAATTTTGCATTAAGGTTACAAAAACTTTTGATTTTTCTTAAAACGTCATTACATTACTTATCTATTTTTTGAAGATGTGACATATCATGTTTTAAAAATAAACGACTCAATTATCCACCCATTGTTATAGATACTTTATATTTATATAATATTAGTATTAAATTATCTTTATTTTAATATTAAGTTCGTTTTTAGTTATATACTCTTAAAGTTACCAAACTTTTCAAATAAAATTTAATAATGTTCATAATAAATATCGCTTGTACTGTTTTATTTTTAAAAGGATTTTTTTCAGCATTGAAACCGAACGGGTCTTAGTTCTCGGTATGGGCATCATAGACCATCTTGTTGCGTGGAATGACATTAATCGAAGAAAGAGAAAAATTAGAAAAAATTTAAGATAATAATTTTTAAAAAATTATGGAAAAAGAAGTTAAAAAGAAACTGCAACATCTTCAATAAAATCGGTTTTGATAAAAAGTGGTTTTGATTTCTTTAAATTGTAAAAATGGGCTTTTAGTTTGGGTAAAACCATAAATATTGTAGATAATTCCAATTGTGAAAATTGACTTTTAGCTTAGCTAAAACAAAAATATATAATAGTAGTACTTACCAAAAATTCAAATATATATTTAGACAGTTATTTGCGTAGGAAACATATTGTACCAGCAGTTTTCAACCAAATTCTCCATTCAATACACTGACACATTCTTCAAACGTTAGATAACTCTTACCAAAATAAAGCCTGCGTATTTCTTGCAGTAAAGGACATAGACACTGCTTAACAGTGGAAAATGTCTTCGTTATAACTAAATTCGAGAATTTCCGTTCTAATTTTGAAGATCAGATTCATATCCGAGACCGTGAGATCGATATTCTAAATAAGATGTTCTCGCCCGAATTCAAATTTAAATTTATGAACATTATCCTATAAGTTGACTCTCTAGCCCTATCAAGGTGGATCTGTGATACCTTCGTTCATTAACTACTGAAATACAGTCATAGAAAATATTTGTCCACTCTGCTATATATTGTTGGTTCCGAAATTCAACGGAATTTCATGTGCCAAGGCGAGTTCTTGTCAGGTCTTAAAAGGGGTATAACTATATTGAAGAGAAACGAGTAATATTCCTTTATGTAAGTTGTTATCTGGCCTTTTCATAACTTTAGACAAAAATCGGCTTTTGCCTTTTAATTTCCTTACTAAATTTTCGGACTTAACAAAAATAGCGTAGTTTACCGTGGAACAGGTAAAAAAGTATCTTTGAATTATTTCAAACTCCTCGCTCCAATCGTTGGTATACGTGCGAGTATACTTTGTTACCAAATCAGAATCAACTTTTTATGGTTGTAGCAAATTTTTCTTTAATATGACCTCTTATACCCAGATTATGTGAAATAATAATGCCAAGATATTTAAACTCATCCACAACTTCTATATTGGCGGCATCTTATGTCCAGTTTCTTGAGATGTATTCAGAAAGGTTATGAGTTCTAGAAATCCTGATCTTAGATTTGGTTGAGTTAATTTCCAGATCCCATAAATTACACAAAATCTTAAGCTCGTTTATTAGGAGCTGAAGTTGTAGTTGGGTTATCATTGGGTTATATTTCCAAAATGGGACCCCTAAAATTTTTTGATGCGGAGCCTCCAAAGTGGTAGCTATGCCACTGCATTCTAAGTTGCCCTAATGGCAAGATCCGAGCGACCTTTTGCTTCGAAGTGCTTCGTGCGCCAGCAACTTTTGTTTAATTTGGCTCGACTTGAAGGACTTATACAGTCGATAGTTGTTTAGTTTTCGGTTAATATGAGATACATGATTCGTCGGCTATCACCATTTTATAGACTTTGTGAACGGCGATACTGTAATAACAAACGCGATATATTTACATATGTTTGTTTTATTAAATTTATTTCAGTAATAAATGCAATATTATTTAATTCAGTATTTTATAAAACTAATTGAATTCACTTGTTGGTTGAGAAAAAAGGATGTTATAGAATGGAAGACCGCGTGGCATGGACGTTTGACGTTTCAGTGTATCGCTGACGTTCGCAGTTGTTGACGTTGACTTAAGGTTGTTGCCTTGGGGTCAGCTCCCATTACATCCCCCTTCTTTTGTAGTATTTTGGTTAAAAATACTAGTGGTAGGTTAAACGTTGAGGCTGTCTGACTGTTCTTCCAAACCGTGTCTTATATTCTGCTAACATCGGCATTGACATAGTCGGTGGGGGGTCTTGAATTTCAGGATTTGTTAATGGGATGATTTGGTTCTGTGGACTTGGTGATGTTGTGTTGGAATTTCGCAGCTTTGTTGTTACGATGTTTGGTAGATCTTGTTGAGCTTCGAGATCTGGAACTGTGGTTGCAGGAGAACGAATGATTGCTTCTGTTGGCTTAATATTGCAAGAACTACGACGAAACGTCTTTCCTTCTTTATCACGTAAAATATAAGACCTTGGGTGAACTTGTTGTGTGACGATTGCTGGCTTCCATTCTTTGGAGCTTTTGATTCTAGTGACGACATTTTGTCCCATATGAAGAGGTTTATCTGGCGCAGCTCCTTTGTTTGCATATTTGGCTTGTTTTTCGCGTTCCTCTCTAAGCAATTCCGGGACGTCGGGTGTTCTAGATTTAGGAATAAGTGATGAAATTGTGGTTGGTAGTGGCGATCTTAAGTCTCTAGCATATAGTCGTTGTGCAGGACTTCCAAGTTTACCTCTAGGGGTATTCATAAAGTTGAGGATTCCTAATTGGTAGTCAGTGTCATCATATTTACATTTTTTGAGAATATTTTTTGCTGTCTGGACGGCTCTTTCTGCGAGACCATTCCCTTTTGGGTGGTAAGGGGAACTGGTTCTTTGATTGAATTTCCACTCGGTTGAAAAATTCTTAAAGTCACGGCATGAAAATTGGGGCCCGTTGTCCGTTTCCAAAATACGAGGAATACCGTGAATAGAGAAAACAGTTTTAAGGAATTTAATAACATACCTCGATGTAGCTTCTTGTAGTTTTGTGAAATTGATGTAACCCGAGTAGCTATCAGTAACAACGATATAATCTTCACCGTCAAAGTAAAATAAGTCTGCAGCCGCAACTTCAAAGGGATGAATTGGTACTTCCTTCGTTCCAAGTTCAATTTTATTGTTATGTCGCTGATGAACTTGACATGCGGCACACTTTTTTATGTAATTGGCGATATCGGAACTCATGTTTGGCCAAAAAATAACATCTCTAGCTTTACGCACACATTTTTTATAACTGAAGTGGCCGTTATGGATAATCTTGAGCACTTCATCTCTCATTTTTAGTGGGATTAGGGCTTTCTCTGCTTTAAATATTATTTCATTGTCTATGCAAAGCTCTTCTCTGAAGTTCCAATATGGTCTTATATTTTTTGGAAGACTTTTGATTGTTGTTGGCCAGCCTTGCATGATGTAATGTTTAAGTTGAACGAGTGTCTCATCTTGATTGGTGAAGTTGATTAATCGATCGAGCTCTTTATCAGAGATTGAGAGGATCAGTTGGATCTGCAGGTCATTTTCGTTTTCTGTGTGGTTTCTCTCCGGTTTATTTTCGCAGTCTCTGCTTAACGGGTCAGCCAGGTGCATGTTTTTACCTCGTTTATAAATAACCGTTGGATTATATGTGAGAAGACTTAGTCGAATTCTTTGCAGTCGTGCGGGTGAAGAGTGAATTGGTTTTTGGAATATTATCTCCAAGGGTTTGTGATCGGATTCGATCACAATTTTTTTCCCCCAAACGTATTCATGGAATTTTTCGCATCCGAATTTTATTGCCAGTGCTTCTTTTTCCAATTGCGAATAACGGGTCTGACATTCAGTTAATGCTTTCGAGGCATATCCAACGGGCTGTTCATTTTGCAATAAAACTGCGCCTAGAGCTGTCGAACTTGCATCGACTTGCAGTTTCACATCTTCGTTTGGGTTGTACAATCTGAGCACGGGCGGTTCGCTTATTTTGGACTTGAGTACTTCAAATGCTTCCTGTTGCCTAATTTCCCAAACCCAAGGTGTGGATTTTTCTAGGAGTGAGCGGAGAGGTTTTGTGATGGATGAAAAGTTTTTGATAAATTTGCTCAGGTAAGTAAACTTTCCCAAAACTCTCATTAATTCCTTTCTGTTTGTTGGTGGCTTTAATCGTCTAATTGCTTCAGTTTTTTCGGGATCGGGGCTCATTCCTTTACTGCTGATTAAATGACCCAAAAATTTAATTTGCTGCTGATCGAACTTACATTTTAATTTATTTAACTTTAAACCATTTTCTTTCAAGATTCTAATCACGAGCTCTGTGGTTTTTCTCAAGGCGTTGATTGACTTTGCGTGGATAAGAATGTCGTCCATTGACACTTTTACGTTGGGTATTTTATTAAACAATGTTTGCATAATGTTTTGAAACACCTCGGGGGCCGAACAAATTCCAAACGGTAGCCTCTTGCAACTATATCTTCCCCATGGTGTAGCAAAGGTTAGAATTCGTTTGGTTCGTTCTGAGACACGCACTTGCCAAAATCCCCTCATACAATCTAGGAGCGTAAAAAATTTCGACCCATGAATTTGAGCAGCAATTTCTTCGATAGTTTGCATTGGATGATGACGCCGTTTTATATTGCGATTGACCGTAGTTGGATCAATGCAAATCCGAATTTTTTGGTTCTTACGTACTATTACCATCGGGGATACTGAGTCTGTTGCTTCTTTTGTTGGTTCAATGACACCTAATTTTACCATGTTATCTAGTTCTCTCTTAGTGTCATCTCGGATCTTATAAGGGATTCGACGAGGTGAGGATATCTCAAACTTTGGATTTTCAATCAAGTCGATATCATATTCATAGTTTTTGAGACATCCTAGCCCTTCAAATACGCTGTCGTGTTGATCAACTTCATTTATACGACTTACAAGACCGAGCTTTTCACATGTTTTTGCTCCCAAGATAGGCGTTATATTTTCAGCAACGATTTTAAACGTGATATTGTGTTGTCGGCTAGCGATTGTGCATGGAATTATAGATTCACCAAGTACTTTTATACGGTGGTTGCTGAATGAGATAAGATTCTTTGTTGTGCACGGTATAAGTTTTGACTCTGAATTTTCGATAATATTTTGTGATAGAACGTTGCATTGTGCTCCTGTATCGAGTTTAATCTTGTGCGATTGGCCATTAATTATTATTGTTTCGGTGAATTTGTCGTGATTGTCAAACTCATTACTAGACACGCAACCAATAAATAAAGGAAAGTCGCTATCGCTGCCTTCACTTTCACTTTGCTCGTCGCAAAGATTTATTTTTTTCGATGTACTCGCTGTATTTGGGTTGTTTTTATTTTTATGTTGGAATTTATTCTTCTTGCAGTATGCCTCGAAATGGTTACGTTGTTTGCATAGTTTGCAAATGTGTTGATAGGCTGAACAGTTTCGCACGGTATGGTTCTTGCCACAATTGCGACAATTAAAAGCCCTCGCATTGAATTTGCTTGACTTTTCTATGGCGTTAACATGTCGTTCGTGTTCTTCTGTTATTAATGCGGTTTGTTTTTGTGCTAACTCGGTCGACTGGCAAATTTGTATAGCTTTATTTAGCCCAATGTCTTCAGACAATAATTTTGTTCTTAGGTCATCATTTTTGACCCCTAAGATTAGCTGATCTCGGAGTAGACTGTCAGTTAACTGTTCGAATGCACAATTATTCGCTTGTAGCCGAAGTCTAGTAACCAACTCGTCGATCGTTTCACCCTCTTTTTGGGTTATTTTATGAAATTTATAGCGTTCAAAAGTGGTATTTACTTTTGGGGTAAAGTATGCTTCGAATTTTGACTTAACTTGGTCGAGAGTTTGTTCTCCACCTGATAAAGATGTTGGTAGGGAGTTGAAAACTTGGATCGCAGTATATCCGATTGCGGACATGAACGTAGCAATTTGTATATTTTGTGGTTTTTCATTTACCCCAGTAGCAATTTCGAAGTATTCATACTGCTGCTTCCAGAGCTTCCATTCTCTTGCCATATCTTTATCATGTTCCACGATAAGAGGTTTCGGTGGTCTTAAGAAGCTGCAGTAGTTCTCTGACATTTTGTATTTTCTGTAATTAAAATTTCTTTGTTTTAGATGAATTATTTGGAATTCTATAGTAAGACGGGTTTCGGCACCATGTAATAACAAACGCGATATATTTACATATGTTTGTTTTATTAAATTTATTTCAGTAATAAATGCAATATTATTTAATTCAGTATTTTATAAAACTAATTGAATTCACTTGTTGGTTGAGAAAAAAGGATGTTATAGAATGGAAGACCGCGTGGCATGGACGTTTGACGTTTCAGTGTATCGCTGACGTTCGCAGTTGTTGACGTTGACTTAAGGTTGTTGCCTTGGGGTCAGCTCCCATTACATTAAATTTTTCAACATTTCTTGGGATGAATCTTCACAAGCCTTTTATTGAGCGACTGTCACATTCAATGCGACAAATCTTTTGGACTGCATTAAATGTCTACGAGTGGAAATAATGTCAAAGCATGCCTCAATCCCACAATGCGTCACAATCTTGCAACTTCAACTTCATTTCACGCACATCATCAATTTTTTCGGGAAGGACAGCTGAGCTTACACGATTTTCGAGGAATATAGCCAAGTGCGACCACGATTGAATTCGGAAAATCAGCAAAACACTGTGACTCAAATTCGTTACCAAAATTCGAAGCGATTTGATCGGCGCTCTGTTTTTGATTTAAGCCAGGTCGAAAATCATAGAAAATAATTGCACGAAAATCTTAACCATTAAATTACATTTTTTTGACCAAGAATATTTCAAATAACTGCACACAACACAAAAAAATATCGTATGACAAAACATTTTAAATACTATTACTACTAAAAATGTCAAAGTTCACAATGATAATGTCAAATTTTGTAACGAAATTCCCTTATTTATATATAATCACCACCAAGTAATAAAAATATATAAACAAAGAATTTTCCTACCAATTCGAAAATAGATTTTAAAGATTTCCAAAAAAACTTCCTAAAAGGTACAGGAATCCTGTAGAAAGTAAATTTGGTCGAAAAAGGTAGGTTGCTTAGCTTGTCTAGTGCGGGCAGGCATGCTTGCATAATCTAGGTCTAGCTCGACGGAGGGGTGGGATCTTGCACCGACTTACCAAGCAGCGTTACTCTACATGCCTTTATATAAAAAAAAATATGTATATTAAACACAAAAAAAAATTATACGAAAAGTTAACGAAAATAGGATTTGAAAATCAAATAATAAAAAAAATGAAAAGAAATTGGAAAACCTGAAGATGGAGTTGCGGTTTTCATGAGTGATTAGCCTTCCCAAGTCTTTAACAAAACCAAAGAACTGATAAAGACTGCCTATGCTACTGCTACACTCGATATTCTTGCAGTAGCCCCTAACTGAAATACTATCTACCTACATCATCACCAAAACTTCACTCTAAACATTCACTTATACAACACACTGAAAAGAAATTTAACCCAAAATCATCCTAAATTCTTTTATTCAGGGGTGATAAAAATAAAAGAAATTTGTATGTTTCATTTTAAACTATAATGAACAAATTTATTTTCAATTTTTGTTTTAATTTTAAAATTAACTACATATAAAAAAAATGCTGATATATGTTATGAAACATTTAATCAATTAAAAAAAAATTAATTTGGTTATGTTAAATAAAAAAAAATTAATGAAAATAGTTGTGGAAAGTTAGTAAAAAAAATATTTTTATATTTAGAATGAAATTCAAGAAAAGTTAAGTTAAATAAAAAAATCAAAGTAACAAATTTTCAAAATTATTTAATGTTGAAAAAAAAAAAAACACAAAAATTAAATGTACTTAAATTACGAGGTCTTCTTTTCTATTTATTGATCTGGTAAATATTCCAGAAGGATATTTTTAAGTTAAAATGAATTGGTTTTGTTTCGTTTTAACAGCAAAGTAAGAAAATAATGACTTACCAAAAAAAATTTGTTTATATTTTTCTCACAATTCAAAAACTTCAAACCATAAAAAGGATGTGCACAACCTCCTGGTCTCGAAACTGCTGAACCTATGTAGTTTTACACACACAAAAGAAAGAAATTTATTTTTATATTAAAACGAAACAAGAATTCAAAATACACTAAACATGGTAATGGAAAGAAAACTGAATAATTTGAGTATACTTAGCTTTTTGTTTAAAAGTAAGAAACTTTACTCAGCGGACGTGAAAGAAAAATTAAAAAAAAATCAAAAAAAAGAACAACAATTAAAAAAACTAAAAAAAAAACAATGTTGATTGGTGAATCTTGTTCCAGAATGTTCGATGTTCAAAAAAATATGTTTTGAATTTCGACGGTCTTCTTAATCCGAATATGTAAATATGTTTTATTGTTCAAAAACCATCTATATATATTGGTTAGGCTTTATTAAAATGAAATAATTTTCCTTGTCCAAGCCAGAGAATCCATTTGTTGGAAAGGCTATCTTCTACTGATTGAATTATTTATTGAAACACAATCCAAGGGAAAGTCTTAACAGAAAAATGTTCCAAAAAGTTTATTTTTATTCTTGAATCTTTTGAATTTCGTTGGGTTTTCAATGAAAATGTATTTGCAGCACGCACAAATAAGAGACAAAACAAAAATTTCTCGAAAATTCGAATATCAAAAGAATTGCACAGAGCGAAACACAAATATTTTTATGCTACAAAACAAAACTTGAAACTTTCTTTACTTTTAAAAATTTGACAAAATACTGAATGAAATCTAAACGATTTGACTCCTTATATAGTGAATCAAAGTCACACACACATATTTAAATTTATTCATTAATTCAATTATTTTTTAAATTTCAAACACGACATCCTAAAGTTTATTTTGTTTGAATTTCCAGTGAAATACATTTTTGAATACTTGATCAAAAAAAAAATTTATTATTGAACAAAGTAGATTGTTGTTTAAGCAAAAATTTTTTTAAAGAGGTCCCTTACAATTTGACACATTCATATAATGTGAATCACATTGATGTTGTCATATCTCAATACCTACTTAGCGACCTCCGTTCCGTATATAAATTTTTGAACCAATTCAAATTTCGTTTCAAAACCATTACAAATTATACGAGTATATCAGCGATTAATATTATGTCAAAAAAAAAACAAATAATATCCAATAATGTTTTCTTTAAAAAAATAATATTTCAGGGCAGTTTTGTGATGACAAACAGACCTTTAGGCCGACCTTTTCCGTCATTGCCAAGAAGTAGATAGATTCTAAGCAAAAATTCCTTTTTCCCTATTTGATTTAAGGCACTGAGTCGAAAAAACCAAAAGAAAATACGAATATCAATCTCTGTAATTGCTGTTATTAAAATTGTTTCCATTTTCCCGCTCGGACCATCAACCCCATACCCAGTTCGCGAGCAAGCAACAAAAGGGAAAAGTCATGGAAAAATCCTCAAAGTTTAACATTACTAATCACGCTGAAGCAATTAAGTGGAAAATTAAGAATTTTTGAAAAAAGGTATATCCCTTCGCCTTCGGAGATGCGGAATAGAAAAAGTGAAAAATTGCATGAGATTTGTTCTTTAATTTTTTAGCTTTTCTTTTATGCTTTACGCTTTAGTTTTATTTTTTTTTATTTTTTTAACTACCATGAGAAAAGGTTGTGATTTTTCAAAATTAAATAAAAAAAAAAAAACAGAAAAAATGCAGCTTTCTAGCTAAGAGAAAAAAACAACGACGAACAAAGAACCCACATCGAACTCTGCGGAAGGAAAGATATTTCTAATTTCACTGAGTTATTAATCAGTGAGAAACGAAAGAAAGTTGAGAAAATACTTTGTTGAGTAAGAAGATCCTTGGTGAATATTTTTTTCTGTTTTTTTGTGCTCCTTTTCCTTTTTTTCAAATTTAATTTTAAGGGGTTTCAAAGCCAGCACTCGTAGAACAAACGACTCCCCTTCTAAAAAAAATAATGATAATATTTGCCCAGGATAGTATACATGGATGTCTACCTACTCGTATTTTGAGGAATTACTTAAAAAAATCAACAACGGCATTTGTGGTAATCAAAAACAATGCCGATTAATGGATTATCCAAGAAATTTTTCGTACGCACATAGGTACATATGTAAATGTCGTCGCTGTTTAGCTATCTTTCTGTAAAGTCGACATAACTGTAGCACTTCAGAATCCCGTCAGATGGATTTTGTGCCAAATGTAGATGAGTTCTATTTCTTGGTTTGTTAATGGAGAAAACAGACACTCACTTACTAACTGAGATGTCAATCCGCATTGGTTTTGAAAGCCTGTACATCACGATGAGAGATGAAAATCGAGGGGGCAAAGTATTCCACATGCTAGTAGTGCGGTTAAAGAAAGAACCTCCATGTTTGACATTACGTCCGAAGTATGGCACAAAGGCAAACTGTTGAGCATTCCCAGCTAGACGAGTTTGACAGGAGGAATGCAACTGGCTATTTTAATTGAAAACTGTTGATAGAAAAAGCGATAAAACAACAAAAAAAAAAAGGAGACATTACGACGACGGTGTTCAAGAGAAACAAAAGCTTCCGTAATGTCTGTTTCTCCTATAAGCCTTAGGGATCTATTCTGAATGCGATACAACAGGTTCAAATAAGTAACGGGAGCACCAGCACAGATATGAGAATTATACTCAAGTTTTGGGCAGATGTATGCCTTATACGAGGGTGGTCCGATAAATACTTAGCCTCACCGCACGATGGTGCCAGTATCGCAAGAGAGATTTACAATACTCTATACTCTGTCCAACAAAAATTGTCAGTACAGGCCTTATGGGAGAGCTTTTTGTAAAGCAGTGGCGCCTGATGCACCCTCACTACAATGCGTTAGGAAAAATGCCACTAAAAAAAGAGCAAGCCACTGACTTTTCTTAAGGAATTGTTGTTGTAATTCTTTGCAAAAAGTTGTACACCCCAACACGACTGTCGTATCCCACTGCTGATGAGATACTGTCGAGACGTCAAGAGTGTCAAGTGTTACTCAATAACTCAATACGATCGTGCGCTCTTTACATGCGGTCTCCACTAGCGATGAATCCAGAGCATGCTTTAAAGCATGCGTTCATTATCGCAAGTAGAGACCGCTATCGCAGCTATATTTTCATCGCTTGCGATAGAAAGTATGCTCTCATCGCATACCATCCATCGCTTGCTTTATCGCAAGGAGAACTGTCATATTGTTCTGGCGTAACCAAATTTAATTTAACTGAGTTTGAGTTTTGCGTGCGAAGAAAGCTTTTGCTTGGGGTTTACGTTTTTCTAACAAAATTAAAAAAAATATGATTTGAAATTGTCCATAGAACTCATTTATATCCATTAAAATTATTCACTATACTAAAAAAGTATGCGATGAAATGCCCAGCCACAAAAATCTGACGGTTCTTCTGCTCTCTGCTTTCTGCTTTGGCTATTGCGATTGCGATGGATTTATCGCTAGTGGAGACGGCGTGTTATCTACATCAAAACAGAGTTACCATTATCATTCTCAGTTGCAAGCAAGGAGCTTTTTCAGTGGCTTTTATTAAGGAGCTTTTGGGATTTGAAGCTTTTGAGAACACATTTTAAGAAGATGAGTATGTTGAGTGTTGTCGTATTGCTTTTCAACTTAAGAAAAAACGCGCCTATTATCTTACCGCTTGGCGTTGTGGGAAAAGGTAAATTGAATATTGTTTTCAGTCGTTTTGAATCGGCAGACGGTAGCCCTACGCGTTTTTTTACTCTTATTTGCGGCGATTTATAATGTAAACTACGGAATCCCTGTGCGAGCTTTAAAAGGCGACACACTTATGCATGGCAATGCCACCAGAATGAGAGACAAACGTCCTATCTTCCCTGTACTGACAATTTTTGTTGGACAGAGTATAGTACATTTTCTTAGACGGCTATTGTCAAAATTTCAGCCAAATAGGACTCGTAGTTTTGTTTTGACCACGTGTGGAAGGCAGCTTGTCCACGAATTTTAGAAAAATGGAAAAAGAGCAATATCGGTCGCTGATACGATTCTTTGATGCTTTGTACAGTGACTCTTCTCCTTCGATGGCGACCGTCAAAAATGTGTATAACGAGTTTCAACGTGGTCGAACATCAGTTTTTGATGAGCCCCGCCGAGGTGCTCCAAAAATGGCTACCACAGAGGATAACGTGTCAAAAATCTACGATCTTGTATTGGCACAGATTGAAGGTACGCTAGATAGCTGAAACATAAGCCATCTTAAAAGACCACGTGGGTCATATTGTCCATGATATTTTGGCCATGAGAAAGCTGTCGGCGCGAAGGGTGCCGCGTTTGCTCACTCTGGACAACAAGCGCAACTGTGAGGCCACTTCAGAGCACTGTTTGAAACTAGTCGAATTGCACTACGAACTGCTGCCCCATCCACCGTATTCTCCAGATTTGGCCCGGTGCGACTTTTTTTGTTTGCAAACTTGAAAAAATCAATCGTCGGGCGGAACTTCGAGCCGAATGAAGAGGTTGTGGTCGCCATGGAGGCCTACTTTGCTGATATCAAGAAAACCTATTTTTCGGATGGCTAAAGAAGTTGGAGCATCGTTGGATCAAGTGTAACGACCTAAAAGGAGACTATGTTGAGAAATAAATTGCCACTTTTCCAAAATATCTCCCTTGTACGATCTACCAGATCAGAATGGGAAACAAATTTCTTGCATCTTTTAAGAAAACCTAAGCTCTTCGCTGCGCTTTTGGGTACGTCGAATATATGATCATTGTATAACACAAATTACGACTATTAAAAACTTTTCAGTTTCTTTGATGTAAGTGCCATTCAGCCGACAGAAGTTGTCGAAGCATTACATTTCACGCAGTTGTTAGTACTCCATTGTTTAATGCAAATATGAATATGAAAAGCTGATGGTACTGTTTTTCAGCGAAACAGTAAAGTGTATTAGAGGTGTTTCAGAGCAAGGATCATTTGTGAAGATAAGAAAGAGTGTCGGAGACAAAACATAGCCTTGGGGCATACCAGCATTTATTTTATGAATATCAAACTTGAAACCGTTTAATACAATTTGTATTGAGCGGCCCGGAAGGTAATTTCTAATCTAGCGAAAAGAGGATCTTCGAATCCAAATGCACCCATTTTCAATAAAAGAACTTCGTGCCAAACTTTATCAAATGCTTTAGCAATATCAAGTGCAATCAATTTTGTTTCTCCAAAATGATACAAGATTTGGTTCCACTTTTCGGTGAGATATGCCATCAGATTACCATGTGGACCTATTGCTACCAAAGCCGTACTGCGGGTCATTTAAGGGCTTTCGTTCTTCGAGATATTTCTTAATCTGATAATTTATTAGCGTTTTAATTACCTTGGTAAGAATTAACGATAGTACAATGGGTCGTTTTCCATCTACTCAAAAAGATACCTAAAGAGTATTAAGAAAGATTCGGAAAGATTTTTCATTTCCAAATACGAGTATCTATGTTAAATCGAAATCACAAATCCAAGTGATAAACTTGTGGCCTCTCTAAGCTCGCATCTTTACTCGCCAATCGTCAATGGATTTAACCGTCCATTTCTGGTGTGGTGATCTCAATTAGGCGACAAGAATGCTCGGTGTCACTCGTATTGGAATGACCGCACCGAAATAGTAAACCAGTGGCGAATAGTTCGATGGTGGAGAGTTGCCATGCTCTTTGTCGAGCTTAAGCTAACAAATCACATATTAAGCCCCCGTTGCGTTGGTTGTTCTAATTTGTATGAATATTATTTTCCAAAGAGTACCTATGATTTTAGAACACATCGTAATGGTGTTTTCGAATCTCAAATCTCAAGTAAAAAATTTCAAATTAAAATCTGACATTTTAAAACAGCATGTTTTTCCTTTAAAGTAATTTCAATTTGAAAATCACCAAATGAAATAAATTTCAAAAAAAGTTCCCTTTCATTATCGCATCCACTAAAAACACCAAAGCTTTCCTCACCTCTCTTCACTTTGCACAGCAATATGATTCGTGAAAATGTTTATTTAACATCCGATTCTTACTTTTTAATGCGTTGCGTTTTCGCTTTGATCCCATCAATCGTGATCATCATCATATAATAAAGAGGCACACCGGTCGGTCCCTCATCGCTATCTAGTACCTACAACTAGTGGTACCGCAATTAAATGTAAACATACCCATCTCATTGAGTAAGAGTGCATAGACAAGAGGGTGCTGGGGAGAGTTTTTGGGACATGTGATTACACCGTTTCCCAAATCTCATCACCGCCAATATAGAAAATGATGATAAACAAAAATCGGAATATCCGAAGTCGAACGAACCGTAGAAGCCCCCATTATAAAGAGTTCCGAAGATGTTATAGATGTGTAAAAACGTATCCAAACACTCATCATCGTCATAAGCGATCGTAAGGAAGAAAAATACTCGCCAGTCGGCACAAACGCCGAGTACATTCAAAAACTGACAGACAAAATCTGCGCGAGTAAATATTTTCCACACAAAGTCGATAAGTAAATATTTTGACAAATATCTCCCACTCGCGCCCGTGATAAATGATGAATCGGGCATTTGAGCAAATTGTTCAATCGGTTTGTGCAGCCAAGCTAAAAATAACAAGCTCAAGACATCAAATGCACGCGATCTGCTCCGCAGCACTCTAGCATCTCGACGCAGAAGGCACCTGAAGATGAATGCGTGCTGTTTGTTATTGGATGATTTATGAGCTCTACGAGGTGGAGTGGGGGGTGTTTTCAAGTGTCTGATGCAAGTGCAGGTTTATTAGGTCTGAATAAGATGGGTCTAGCGGACGATGACTTGTGTTTCACAGGGGAGTCCATTTGGAGGAATCGGGTATTAAAAAATATCAAAGTCTATTGTTGGCAACTAAAACAGAACAAAAAAAAACTGAGTTCTAAAAATGCACATAGACATATTTTTGTTTGGATTGTTTTGACAGTTTACAAGATTGGTTCTGTAACCGACCGCGACCCTCTGATGGTCTTTTTATGCGTATGTTCTTATCGAAGTTTATATGAACTTATTGTTTTTATAATTGCTTGGAGATGGAAACAATAAAAAATAAACATTTAGAGCAACTTTGACGATTTCAATGAAACCTAACCTTTAGGTGTTCTACGAGCAAGTATTAGACTGGATTTAATGCTATTTCTAAGGGTGCGAGAGGAACAATTGGTCAAACAATCAAGGTAGCGGAGCACGAATTTGAAGTGGTGCAATCCTTTAAATACCTTGGGTCAATAGTAGCAGCCGATAACAATATAGAAGAAGAAATACGCGGGCGGCTTCTCAAATTCAACAGAGCCTGCTATAGTCTGTCAAAGCTCTTCAAATCCAGAAATCTCACCATAACTTCAAACCTGCTGCTGTACAGGACCATGGTCCTGCCAGTACTCACATATGGATCCGAGACTTGGGTGCTTAGCAAAAGGCACTCCGACCTCTTAGCTGCGTTCGAGAGAAAAGTCTTAAGGAGAATTGTTGGCCCATATATGTGAGGAAGGACGATTCCGGAGACGGTACAATCATGAACTGTACGCAACCTACCTAGAAGCAGATATCGTGACAAAAATTAAGCTCGGTAGACTCCGGTGGGCCGGGCACCTAGCTCGCATGAGCGAAGAGGAACCTGCTCAGAAAGTTTTTTGTGGTACATTCTATGGTAGACGATAGCGTGGTAGACCATGCTTGCGCTGGAGAGATGGTGAAGACCAGGACGCCCGAAGCCTTGTGGTGCGCAACGCGCAACTGGATGGCGTCGGCTCGAGACCGGGATAGATGGACAGACTTGTTGAAAGAGGCCAGGACCGGAACCCGGTTGTCGAGCCGATCAAGATGATGATTCTAAGGGTGGGAGGCGTAGTCAGTGATTGGGGCATATTTTCTTGAGGACGCCATGGGCAATACACTCATTGTTACTGGCGTATGCTTCAGGGCCATGATAAACGACTTCTTACCGCTGAAATTGGATGAACGGGGCTTGGTGAACATGTGATTTCAACAAGACCATGCAACCGGAACACAGCACAACATAAGACTGGGTTATTGGTCAGCGTGGTGTTCCAGGCAATGAAAGTGCTGACAAACTGGCAAGAAAAGGAACAACGCTTGATCTTAATCAGGCAGACACAACATTTCAAGTCCCACCCTACTATCTTAAACAGGTAATCGAGAGCAAAGTTCTAGCTATAACAAACAAGAGATGGAAGTCGCTCTATTCGTGTCTTATAACCAGAAAAATATGGCCTCGATTCAGCAAACAAGAGGTTGACGTTATCATCCAACTGAGTAAAAAGTGTCTTTCTCTCCTCGTCAGCATCATGCAACTGGGTTACCACAAGAAAAAGATGAAAGTCAGTACGGACGACTTACACAGAGGATCCGGTGACGAGGAGACACATGAAAAAACTCCTCACTACCTGTGTCACTGCCCTGCGATATATCATCTTAGAAACAGTTACCTAAGGAGACACTTTTTCAACGAATTGGAAGAGCTCTTTGATATTCCAAGCAAAATCAAATTGCAAATTATTAACGATACCAAGTGGTTTGAAAATTCCTTAACTCTGAAAATCGTCTAAAAATGGTCACGCACGACTTAGAACACGAGCGTCAGTGAGTTGATAAGGCCACCTCTCTCTAAGATTGCTAAAATCTTCTTGAAGAAAAGAACAGCCCCTTCTACTTAATCAGCAATATTGACCAAACAAATATTGCATCTACCAGACATTGCAAGTACCCCTTGGCATAATGGTTAGTGCGTTGGACTGTCATGCGGAAGGTCTCGAGTTCGATTCTCAGCCGCTGCTAGAAAGTTTTTTTCAGGGGTGTACTGCCTCTTGCGAGGAATTGACAAATTCTCCAAGAGTATCTCTTGTCATGGAAAGTGCTGTTCATTAGCCGTTCGGAATCGGCAGAAAATTGTAGGTCCCCTCCGTTCCCTGGTAACACGCACACAGGAATGGTTGAGAGTTGTAAGTCACTAGGTCCTGGTTCACTCCGAGCTGTTGCACCACCAAATTTATTTTTTTTAGACATTGCAAGGAGCCATATGCTCATACGGGCCTCATGGAGGGATGATTTATGTGATGACAAACATTTCTTCATTGACTTAGAAGTACCCTCCGGCTCCGACATTTGAGGCTATAGCTTGCTGAAACTCATCAACAACCTTAACGGGCTTTAAGGACATAGGATTATTATAGGCTTCAATACATGGGTTTCACAATCCCTAGGATATCACAACGGATCTACAATGATCTAAGTGTGACGGTTACAAGATCAACTGTGAGCCCATTAATCTAACCTAACAATGGACATTATGAAGAAAGCGTTTCCTGATCGTGTAACCTCCCATTTTGGCGATTTTACATGGCCAGCAAGATCGCTCGATTTAACCATTCCAGACTTCTTTCTTTGGGACTACTTAAATTCATGGGGTAATGCCAACAAACCTCAGACAATCGCATGCCTTAAGGAGAATATTCGACTAGAATGCAAACAGTTATCACCGGAAATTTTGCGGAAATTCATGGAAAATGCGATAAAACTGGCAATAGTGTGTATCAATACTGTGGCAGAAAGTCAGCGAGTTTTAAACTATGAAATCCTAGTCAACCCTTCCGACTTTTGTCACAGATTTGAGGCAACAGATTCCCGTGGAATGATTTCCCTGTATCACCTAGGGAATAACTTTTTCTCTATTTTTTTTACTACATACATACATATGTACGTCAATCATATCTGACATTTGTGAACGTACTCGTAGATTGCTGCAGTATACAAACAGACAGAATAGTGGAGCACTATTTTCCGCAAGAGCGTGTAATAATTGTGCCGATTTTTTTTAACCAATAATAGGTGGGTGGTGTTATCGCAGCGTGAGTTTCAACGTCGAGTTCCTAATCGTGTCGAGCCAACTTGGCAAAATATTACGGCACTTAGCTATAAGACTCGAACAGATTGAACCAAAGGAGAACATGCAGTTAGCACTACTATACCAAAACTATCTGTTAAAACTATTTTTTTACTCTGCAATTTGTTTAAACAATTGTTCCGTCATAAAATAATTTTTCGCGCCCTTCTTGCCCAAAAAAATGCCCTAAATATGACAAAAGTCCTTAAAATAGCATATTTAGGGCATTTTTTTGGGCAAGAAGGGCGCGACAAATTATTTTATGACGGAACTTATTCAAAGACGTCTTACGACAATTGTTTAAACAAATTGCAGAGTAAAAAAATAGTTTTAACAGATAGTTTTGGTATGGTAGTGCTAGGTTTAATGAAAAAATGCTTTTTTATGGACTTTTGCATTTTCATGGCATTTTTTTGAGAAAAAATGATGAGAAATTTTTTTTTATTTTACGATATATTTACGACAAATTTACGACAATTATTTACGCTGTCCTTTTTATTTTGCAAGTTCATTTTACCCTATTTTGGGGGGTGGTAGTGCTAACTTGACTGTCAAGTTAGCATTACCAGGGGTAATTTTTTAAAAATTTACGTTCGTAGCCGCAGGCGTACCGCGACAAAATTTTTGGTCTTACAGCATATTTACGACAAATTTACGACAATTATTTACGCTGTCCTTTTTCTTTTGCGAGTTCATTTAACCCTATTTTGGGGGGTGGTAGTGCTAACTTGACTGTCAAGTTAGCATTACCAGGGGTTATTTTTTTAAAATACAAGCGCGACAAATTTTTTCGTTTCACGACAAATTTACGACAAATTCACGACAATTAATCCAATTATTACATTTTGAAAATTTTGAAGTGGTAGTGCTAACTTGACGGACATGATTTAGTGTCCTGTTTGATTTCAGCGTTGAAATAATTGTCTGAATTATTAGCGGCGCTAAAGTGGGTGCCCTGGCTACCTCCTCAAGGCATTAGTTGCTTATGATGACGTTCTGTCTAAGACGTCGTCGTCAATGTCCTCGGTGTAGGCGAGTAGTTGGACAGACATTTATCAAACCAAATTTTCCAGATAACTTTGAGTATGCTCCTTACTAAGTTATCTCTTGCTGCAAGGTGAACTGTTTATCATCGTACAATATAGTTCTCGAGCGGTATAGCTATAATTTCTCCTGGAAGAAGGGCACCCTCCATCTTCCCTCTGGTAGAGTTGTTTTCGTCGCAAAGAAACAAGTTTAGGACTTGAAATAATAGTCTACAAAAGCTAAGCCCGTTAGGTCGAAATAGATACTAGCTTGGTTCCACTACCCGACTAACTTGAAAGTGAAAGTATGTATATGTAAATGGCAATGATAAGAATGGAGATTTAGAACCCAATAAAGAAAAGTTTCTGTTATGAAAAGTCTTAACTGTTTCACATTCATCACTCGTTCGGCTCGGATAAGCTTTGAGATATTTTTTTTAAAATCCAATGATGGTACATTGAGTAGATAATATTTTTACTGTAATTGGGGATTTCTTATTATTGCTCCTTTGGCAGCACTGTGTATTCTGTCTACAGTAATAAACCTGTCTGTTCGTTAGAATAGCATCCATCAATAAGGGTTGTACAATTTATCTCTGCCATTATAACCAAGAAAGGGCACACTTCGATTCTAGTCTTCAATCAGGTCGCAATCAGGTCGGACGTGGACGTTCTAATTACTCATACTCATACCTTTTTTTTTATTAATTAATAATTTTCCTAATTTAATAAAATCGTATACATATACAATATCGAAATATACAACAGTAGAAATAATTATTATTAGTAAAGTATTCCAGTTTGAATTGAATGACAGGACATGGCCTGTCGAGTCAGCTAGTTACGAATATATTGTAACGGAAATCTGCTGCCGAAAATAGAATAAAAAGGAATTCAAAAGAAATGATATTCGAATTACTCAATTTTTTATTATTTTTTTTTTTTAAAGAAATTTATTTATTTGTTCAAAAAAAATTTTGTATGTGATTGTGGAGAACTCCAGTTCCCGAGAGGTAAATTGTTTTTTTATTTGGTTCCTCCACAATCTGTTTCCACCTTGCTGTCAATCCAAAGAAAAAAGAGGGCTTTGGTCTCGAACGCACTCCCTTTTATAGCCCTCAAGCTCTGAGATAGCTGAAAGCTCTAAAATAATTCGCCCTTAGTTTCTTGTACTTCACCTTCTTTTCCACGTGTCCAGCTGTCAATTTTTTTGAAATTTATTTTCGCCCATTCGCCAAGTTGTCAAAATTCCATTGCCAAGTGTTTCAGACAATGTTCCACGAAATTTTTGACATTTCGCAACAATATTATGATTCCCTACTAGTTGTACGCAAGTGAATCTTCACTGCCTCAGAGATAAACCAATTTTTTATCTAGAGTCCACTATAGGAACACAATGGTTTTAAATAAAAAGTAAAAGGTCACGGAGAAGGCAAGGGGGTTTTCAAAAGCTTATCAACATAAAATTTGTCCGGATTCGTCCGTAGTTTGCTGGATTCGTCCGTGATTTGCCAGCTTCATTCGTAATTTGCAAGATTCATCTGTGTTTTGACGGATTTGTCGGTAATTTGGCTGATTTATCTGTGATTTGCCAGATTCGGTTTTGATTTTACAATCTCTGTGTCAGTCCTCCTTTTCTAAGTTCATATGAACTTGTTTAAAGCCTTGAGTAGAGCAATGACATATCATTTTAACATAAACACTTCCATCCATTTTTGTAACGTATAAATTCCCTGTAATTAAGGGATTTTGTAACTTAAAAGGCATCCACTACATTTGATTCGGGAAACTTTATCGAATTCCGTGACAATTATTGCTAAGGGATCCATTTATCATGCCTTGCATGTTCTAAAACACTTAAAATGTTGATTGAAAACAGACCTCCATGCCCCAACAAGTGTTCCGGACTATAATTTAGTGTTTTAAAGAAGTCCAAACGTTTTTATTCGAAATCGGAACACATTGATAGAAATCCAGAAAGAAAAATAGAATATGGCATCTATCCCGAATGTGGCTTTCTCGAATGTCACCCCTGCTCTCGATCCCGACACCAAACCTCATCAGAACCACACATGGATTTCATATTAAAAGTGTATAAGGCTAAATGTTATAGTGAGTGTCATTCATTCGGTTCGATGCTTCAGTCGATAATTTGTCTCCAAGCGAAGAGAAGAGCCGCTTTCTTTTGAAATTCCACGTTGACATTTTCCAGATTCGGCATCATCGACAGCCCATTTTCTGCCCTCCCTCTCTGCTTGGCAGTGACAAGTCGACGCATTGTGGTTTCATTTGAATATTACCCCAATCCCAGCATTGACTATAGAATTCCACCATTGGCCATAAAAATCAATTGATGCGAGCAAAGAATTTCTGTTTTTATGTTATAGGCTATATAGACACACAGACCGTCCTGCATCTAACACTTCTGGACAAGTGCGGAGAAACTATTGGAACTGACTCGGGACAGAACAGATGCGAAGTCGATTGCGTGCTTAGAAAACCACAAATTGAAAAAAGTGTCGCTTAATAAGAGTCAGCGGTCGATGACACATGAGGGCGAGGAGGGGTAGACTTGTGTTATTCTTGCTGCGCCACAAAAAAACACACAAGTGGAATCAAAAAATCTTCCATCTTTCTGAGGGACAAAAATGAAAATCCAATGACTCAGTAAATTCCCTTAAATACTCGGTGCATTACTCATAATGAGATTTGCACCTTGGTCTTAAAATATCTTCGTTTGAACTGGAAGGTCTGTTGTAGCTTGTTGTGTTTTCGTGTTTTTCTAAAAGGTACAAAGTGTCTGCATTGCTCTGAAGAAGAAGCAGCTGCAAATCAGCGTTCATTCCATTCCAAGAGGGATCACTGAGGTGCGAAAATGAACATGCATGCATGCAATCTTGTCCAACGTCACATCTATGCTGTAAGATTCTAAGGTATTAATTAAGGCGTTAGTTTGGCGAAAAATGTTCTAAAAATAATTTATCTTTACGGATCAACTCAAATGCTTTGAGGTGAGTTGGCAATTAAAATATAGGGTGCTATTGTGATGCTCTTTTTTGGGGGAGATTTTTTTAATTTAAGAAATTATTAATTTTGTAAAAGTTGATTCTTTTTGATAAATATGTATCAATTAAAAGTTGACTTTGCTCATGTTTTGATAATTACGAATTCATAAAGGGTCTTATAAGTATCTCACAGCTTAAGTTTCAGAATATCGAACAGTGTTACACAAATAAAAAGAAAAATGGAAATATTAAAAATTATCTTATACCGGGTGATTTTTTAAGAGCTTGAGAACTTTTTTTAAAAAAAAACGCATAAAATTTGCAAAATCTCATCGATTCTTTATTTGAAACGTTAGATTGGTCCATGACATTTACTTTTTGAAGATAATTTCATTTAAATGTTGACCGCGGCTGCGTCTTAACTTTTTCGAGCATTTCGGCCGGAATAGCCCGAATTTCTTCGGAAATGTTGTCTTCCAAAGCTGGAATAGTTGCTGGCTTATTTGTGTAGACTTTAGACTTGACGTAGCCCCACAAAAAATAGTCTAAAGGCGTCAAATCGCATGATCTTGGTGGCCAACTTACCGGTCCATTCCTTGAGATGAATTGTTCTCCGAAGTTTTCCCTCAAAATGGCCATAGAATCGCGAGCTGTGTGGCATGTAGCGCCATCTTGTTGAAACCACATGTCAACCAAGTTCAGTTCTTCCATTTTTGGCAACAAAAAGTTTGTTAGCATTGAACGATAGCGATCGCCATTCACCGTAACGTTGCGTCCAACAGCATCTTTGAAAAAATACGGTCCAATGATTCCACCAGCGTACAAACCACACCAAACAGTGCATTTTTCGGGATGCATGGGCAGTTCTTGAACGGCTTCTGGTTGCTCTTCACTCCAAATGCGGCAATTTTGCTTATTTACGTAGCCATTCAACCAGAAATGAGCCTCATCGCTGAACAAAATTTGTCGATAAAAAAGCGGATTTTCTGCCAACTTTTCTAGGGCCCATTCACTGAAAATTCGACGTTGTGGCAGATCGTTCGGCTTCAGTTCTTGCACGAGCTGTATTTTATACGGTTTTACACCAAGATCTTTGCGTAAAATCTTCCATGTGGTCGAATAACACAAACCCAATTGCTGCGAACGGCGACGAATCGACATTTCACGGTCTTCAGCAACACTCTCAGAAACAGACGCAATATTCTCTTCTGTACGCACTGTACGCATTCGTGTGGTTGGTTTAATGTCCAATAAAGTAAACTGAGTGCGAAACTTGGTCACAATCGCATTAATTGTATGCTCACTTGGTCGATTATGTAGACCATAAATCGGACGTAAAGCGCGAAACACATTTCGAACCGAACACTGATTTTGGTAATAAAATTCAATGATTTGCAAGCGTTGCTCGTTAGTAAGTCTATTCATGATGAAATGTCAAAGCATACTGAGCATCTTTCTCTTTGACACCATGTCTGAAATCCCGCGTGATCTGTCAAATACTAATGCATGAAAATCCTAACCTCAAAAAAATCACCCGCTAATACACCTATCCTTTGATTTTTCTCCTGTTACCCCAACAATTACATTTCAGTATCGTGATTTCAAAAACCTTAATGTTGTATCCCTTGAATCTGACATCAGGGGCCAAATTACCGCATCAGTTATCGAGTAATACGTGACTGAATTATGTGAGTTTGGCATTACCGCTTACGTTATCGAGCAATAAATTACTCCAATTTGACATTTTCATTCGATCACTGATGGGACTCACTCACTCGTCACTGAAGCGGTAATTCGGCCCCAGATCATTCTATTGGCAGAATGTTTATTACATGAGATCTCGTGACGAACAAGTTTAATTTATTCCATGCAATGTCAATAGATTATTTGACATCAATGTTCTATTGAAAACAAGAACGGTTAAGCATGGTGATATCCAGTGGCGGCTGTACCTTAAGTGCGCTCGTGCGCTGAACCACCAATTCAAAAGGTTTAAAAATTACAAAATTACGCTTCGGCGAGCGCACGAGGACTGCTAATATAACTTGTATTAGTTACAAGCTAATATCCCTGACGTGTGAGACAAAAGATATTTCATTGAAATGTATCGAGAAATGAGCCTGCTCTCGTGCGGCGCACGAGAACCGAAGATTAACCGATGTTTGACTAGAATGCGCTACGCCTGCGAATATGTGATGTTGTTTCGCTCTATCCGTGACTGGTTAAATAGTGTTGGTTTGTAGGAGTTAGGTTAGTAATTGTTTTTACTTGCGACTTATAGGTACTATAAGGCAAGTTATGCATTCGTAAAAAAAATTGAACTCGAGATTTTGATCAAAGTTGACATTACGATGATGGCGAAGACTAAAAAAGTGGGTCTCGCAATTCTGTGTCTGTCTGTTCGACTACAGGCTAAACGACTCGGCCGATTTTCTTTAAACTTGGTAGATATCATTTTTAATTTTTTCCCCCCACACATTTTTTTCTTTTTTTTTTTAAGACCAAAAATAACGGTACACCCCATACGAATTTTTTTCGAAATTTTATAAAATTTTTTTTTCTCAAAAACTGGTCAACAGATTTAAAAAATAAAAACGCAGAAAAAATTCATTTAGTTTAGGTTTAGTTTAGTTTAGGTATTGGTTGAAAAAAAATTTCCGAAAAATGGTTATTGAGGGTACCCCCCATGGAACCATTTTTTTTTGTTTTTGATTTTCTCGAAAACAGTTCAACCGATTTTGATCTTTTTTTTTTGCTAAAGCTCCCCAAAAACATAAATAGAACTGTGTACTCAAATTTTCAAAAAAAAATTTTTTTGGATTTTAAAAAAAAACTTCAAATTTTTTTTTCAAAACTCAATATTTCGAAAACCCCATGCTAAATTTTTTTTAAACTTGATAAATAAAAGTTTCTCAATATAATCTACAAAATGTAAGAAAAATTTTTTTATTTTACCTAAAAATAAAGGTACCTACCATACAAATGCTAAAAAATTTAAAAAAATGGTTTTCAAAAATCGTATTTTTCTCGAAAACGGCACCTTGAATTTTGATAAAATTTTTTTTCTTTCAATTAATTTTTACGATCTTTAATTTAATAAAAAAAAATTGAAATTAAGATATTACAGCTTGTACCCACCATAGAACCATTCATTTTCTCGAATTTTGAATTTCTCATTATCCACATAACGGATCTTAATGAAAATTTTTATAGAGAAGCTTCTAAGAAGTCTTAAACACATTGCATTTCAAAACTTTAAAATAAATATTTTTTGAATTTTTGAAAAAAAAAAAACTCAATTTTTTCTTTTTTTGAAAATTCGATATCTCCGAAACGGGTCAATATCGCTTTTCGTAAATTTAATCTGTATTCGAACAATAATAAAAACTTTAAATTGGCTTACCTAAATTTTTTCGTAAAATCTTAAAATCTTAAAATTTCTTATATAAAAGCTTTTTTTAAGAAACCACTACAACGACTTATAATTTTTGTTCTTGCATAAATTCATAGTTGGATAGCATTCTCTTACTACTAAAAGAATTTAAAAATTAATTTTATCCTTATGAACAGTTTCTCTAATACCATTCGTTTTTAAAATTCCTAGTCGAATATATAGGAGCAAGTTCGTGCGACCCAGTCGTGCATTTTATTTATTTTGGTTTTGGTTCGATTCTGTACTGTGTACAGTGTGTGGTGTGGGATAAAATGAACAGTGATTAGGTATATTAAAGACAGTAATAAATCTTTTTAAAATAAAGTCAATATAAAATTAGCCGGACCGCCAAGGCCCTTTTTAATTTTTTCACGATTTAGACAGAAACCTGAATCCACGATTTGACGCATTGAAGTGAAAAAATAAAAAAAACATGATTCTTTGTTAAATGTAATAAGTGTCAGTTTTATACATAGTCGAAATTCTTCGAGCAATTATACAAAAAATAAAAAATCAACATATACATGTAAATTGTTGTTTTTTTGCGATTTCTAATCTTAATACCTACTTAGTGAGCAAGTAAAGTGCACTACCTGTTCAACAACCCACCAGCCGCCAAAGAAATCGCATATTATATGTACAATAAATGGAAACGATTTAGGATAGCTAAAGATCGCCAACAATACCGGCATATGCGAAACAAATGTGTCAGCCTTATAAATGCAGAGAAAACCAAATGGTATACAAACCACTTGAATCGGTCTCAGAATGGGCGAACACTTTGGAAAAATACACGTGGACTAGGAATTGCGAAGCAAAGTTATCAAGATTTGGATGTTAACTGTTCTGAATTGAATAAATTTTTCCTAACTTCAGTTCCGCAAGTCTCGATTAAAACAATTGCTTTGCAAGCTGAGGACTCGTCATCGAGACTGGAAGATGTATTCGATTTTTCAGGAGTAACCCCTGAAGATGTTGTAGAAAGCTTGATTTCACTTAAGTCAAATCAGACCAAAAACATAAATGTTAAAAAAAGAGCCAAGTTCTTCTATACAAAAACCTTTGTGTAACAAGTCAGCCGTGAAAAGTACTGAGATCAAAAGTACGCTAAGTTTTTGTATAGAAGAACTTGGCTCTTTTTTTTAATGTTTTTTTATGTTTTTGGTCTGATCTCACTCCTTTTTGCAAAGATTTTAATATTTTGCCATGTCAAAATCTCGAACGATACGGAAAAATAGAGGAGTGGACTCAACCTACTAAAATCAACTCAATTTATAGCTTTCTGCTTCTTTTGATTTATTTTCTTTTTGTTATTGGTTGTTTTGATTTGCGCTTCAATTGTTTCTTCTTGTCCTGGCAAGATACGAGTACCTAACGTTAACATACCTACCATAATTATAAATACTAGTACCTACATCCGCTCAGTCATAAAAAAGCAATAATTGTTGAGGATGCGATGATGTTTTTGTTACAATTTTAACTCCTTTTTTTAAATGAAGGTAGCCCACAAATTAATTGCCTAATTAGTGGTTAGATTATAACTAGTTCACATCACAGTTAAGAGTTTGTTTTATGTAAACTCACAATTTTTTCAGGTATGCAAATGTGTTCTTTTTTCATTCATGTTAAAATAACAAAAAAAAAAAAAAAAAAAATATCTAGTTTCAAAATGACAATAAAAAGACACTTCGAATGAAAAATCTTAGATTTTCTATTTTTCGCTTTGAATGTACATTAAGCTTTACCACTCTACCAAATTTCATCATTCTACGGCAATCGGAACTGATCCATATAAATTAAACATTTTCTCAGAAAGTGGGCGAATACCACGTCCCTGAATGGAAAACTTCGAATTTTCGAATTTTTCCTTTGCTGGCATGTCAAGACCTACTGTTGTGCAAAATTACAAGATTCTACGATGTCGGGAAGTGATCTATAATATTGATGATCTGTTAGTCAGTCAATTAGTAACGGTTTTTCGGATTTTTGAGGCCTTATATCTCAGGAACCGCTTATGCCAAAAAATTGAAATTTGGTGAGGCGCCTGTGCCTGACTAGCTTAGCAAATATTCAAGATTTTAAGTTTCCGACTTCATTGGTACTGAAGATAGGGAGGGGTCAAAAATCGCCTGAGTTTGTTCCTGTAAAAAGGTTGTAGTGCCAGAACTTGGCTGGGCACTACCGTGCCCTTTGA
Organism: Philhelius festivus; assembly: GCA_963931855.1. Taxonomy (NCBI): domain Eukaryota; kingdom Metazoa; phylum Arthropoda; class Insecta; order Diptera; family Syrphidae; genus Philhelius; species Philhelius festivus. The sequence goes on along the minus strand of OZ007555.1, from coordinate 225,617,666 downwards.
TGCCATAGGCATCCAACCTTGAAGCAATATTACCACATATTTTACTATTTTTTACTCATATTATAAGCACAATATTTACTACTAGTATATTGTCTTCTCAATGGGAACCTTCTTAAATCATTCCAATTCCAAAAAACAAACAAAAAACAGAATATCGCCCTATATATCGAATTCACCATTTTTTTTTTTTTTCAAAAATAGTAGAAAAATTAATGCATAAGCAGATTACTCGATATTTTACTTTGAATAGTCTCCATCAAAACAGTCTGGTTTTCGGTCTCAACATAGCAGCACCACTGCCTTGGATGAAGACAAAGTTTCATTCTTGGTTCTTCTTGACTACTCTAAGGCCTTTGATACTATTGATCACAACAACATGTGCCAAAAACTCTGTCAACTGACTTTGGATTTTCAACTTGAGCAGTTAACCTCATTCATTTCATTTCATATTTACCTAGAAGGAGTGAAGCTGTGGTCTCAGGAACGAAAATATCTGAGTTAATTTCCTTGTCGGGAGGTGTACCACAAGGATCTATTCTGGGCCCACTATTATTCTCTTCTTATGTGAATAACTTACAAAGTATCTTGAGGCATGGTGAAACAAGAATGTTTGCTGATGATGTACAGTATCTCGGAAGTACAGCGTTTATAATATTAACACAGATCTGAAGGCTTTATTTAAATGGTCTGGCGCCAATGGTCTTGTTCTTAATCCGCTTAAGACTAAGTGTTTCGTCATTTCGAAGAAGACTTTAGATTTAAGCTATTTTCGAACTAAATATATTCCTAAGCAACACTCCAGTGGAGTACGTTAATACGGCGTAATCTAACATGGAGCAATCATGTAAACGCTGTGGTAGGAAAGGCTTATGGTGCTCTGAGAACACTATCTGTTGCAAAGAAGTTCACACTAGTTTACTCATGATCACAGGTTCGATCCCTGCCGTCGTCTATGTCGCTTTAATTCCATTAAAAACCTTCTAAAAATTGTCATCAATGTTTTGCTGGTTTACTCTTTGCATGTTGTTCAGGCATAACACTAACAACATGTAATTGAGTTAAACTAGTATGCCCAACAAGGATGAACACGAATAAAAATAATGTGAATTATAAGCGACATAGAAATAAGACACGACATTCTCCGCTTTAGTTCAGCCGCCATCCCTGTAGATAAAATATCTGAGACAACAACCTTCAGTCTCAGAACATCGTGCCACACATCTTTCCTATCCTTCTTTCTCTTCATCAACTTCACGCCCGCGCTGTGTTGAAACATTTAAAGGGTAATCATAATCCCTTGAGCGCGGGTAGATTATAAAAAAAAAAAAAACTAGGAAAATGCTGGTAAAAACATTGGTAGTGCCTATTTTAACGTACGGGTGTGAAATTTTTTGTAGCTTAGCTCTGTATCGCAAAGAAAATTGAACGTTGTTTTTAATAATACAGCTCGTTATGTTTTTGGACTTCAAAGATTTGACCACATTTCGAATTATACGAAAAGTCTGCATGGATTTGGCTCGCGAACATATTACAATTTAGAGCTCTTACCATGTTATTTAAAATTGTCCATACGAAGCAACCACCGGAACTTTATAACCATATAAGTTTTCTATCCTCTGACAGAACCAACCAAATCTCTATTGCACTCTTTACTTGTCAGTCTTCTGAGCGACTGCGATTGAAAAAGGGGTGGTATGATTTTGTGTGCCTTGATTGACATTGCAGGTCATATGAATTTTTCTTACGAAAAAATAATTATGCACCCTAAATCGCAAATGTGTTTGTGTATATAATTCATTTTGAATTTGCGCCAATCGCATTGATAGAAAAATGAAACAAATTTCAGACTTAAGTCTTTCGATTTCTTTGGTATGTGTGTTTCTGAACATTTTAAAATAAAGTATTCTATTTAAAATGAAATGCCAATGATATTGCACTCATGTTTCGACCGGGTAACGAGCGATGGATCTTGTATTGGGTGATCTAAATATAAAAATTCAATAAATTAATAAATTTATCCTTTATCTAATAACAAAAACGAAGTCGCACTGTGAAGTCGATCCGATCTATCACCCATATTTGTTTGAAGATCGCACAAGCTCTCAATTATAAAATCAACTCAGAACTCAAAAGAGTTATCTTAAAAGGAATGGTCTTTGTGAGACCGAAGACGTGACTAAAAGTCGTTCCATCGCTAAAAACTATTTGCAGGAATTCGAAGAAAAATTAGTTTGTGCAAATTGTTTAAATCATTTTTTTTTTTTAATTTTAGGTGCTTACTTGTGAAATAAAAAAAATTAGGGACGCAACAACTTGTTACTGGTCCTGTGTACGTGCTGTTGAGTAGATAGATATTAACCCATTCAGACATGTCGGACCACCACAGCCAGTTTAAGAAATAATTCCATTCAAATAGAACTATTTGGGAATATAAGAAACCCAATTAAGACGGCTTTAATTATTTTTATTATTTTCGAAACTTTAAGGCTTGTGTGTATGTAAGCTAATGAAAATCTCAAATGGAAAAAGATGCAAGAAACTTTGAAACCCTTCCGCTTTTGAGAAAAGCCATTCATTTGTCCAATACTAAGTTCATATATTACTTTCATATCTGGGTGGGTGCGCCCATTTATCATTTGAGTTTATTCGATAAAAACGAAAACACTAAAAATCATAAAAGACCCATCCACTACGGAAGCAATTGTTTCTCTTTAACACCGTTGCAACGACTCTTTCATTTAATAAAATGGTCATTTGCACATACTATGTCCCCTCAAATAATGGCCTAGATATGAATTCTCATCAGTTTACCCTAAGCCTAACCTTAGACGAACCGTCAAATACAGTGGTTCTTTCTTGAGCCACACTACACGAATGTGGAATACTTTGCCTTTCTCGACTGTCTCATTGTGATGTACAAGCTTTCAAGACCAATGTGCAGTGTATCAACATCTCTTCTCAAATCCTCTCCACTTTCTCCAAATGTTCGCACTCTAAGTTTTAGTTTTATGAATCTTGACATTACATTAGACTTAGTGAAATTTCAAGTTCCACCAGCGACAAAAAAAATATTATTATTTCGCTAGATTATTCCTAGAGACCTTCGGTTACAAGCATTTAAGAATAATGACATTGAAATACTAATACTTTTTTTCTGTAACAGCCCTGGTGATGTTGCATCCCTGGAATTGTCTGAAATTGACCAAGTTAACACTGAAAATCGTATGCAAAATGTGAGTGCGAGTTAGGGCAATGAATCTGTTTTAAATTTATTTGTTAATTCAATTAGAGCGTGTCTAGTAGGGTGAGGTGCTATGATTAATCGATGTTAACAATCTTTCGCGATTCTCTCTAATGTATGTAATGTATGTATGTATATAGTTACGAAGTTAATAAAACCGATAGAATCGATGATGAAATTATTGATTGTTATTCGGATAAAATACTCCTAACTATTTACAATTTAATATTTATAGTAACGATTTATGTTTTAAGCTTTTTAATCTGCTTCGACTTTTTCATAAAAATAAAAAGTTATTTAGAGAAATGTTCTTTTTTTTCGACTTCCGACGACTTGGTCTTAAGAATTTCAGCGAATCTAGCGACTTTTGGGGGTTTGTCTTGCAACTTTCATTTTCAGCTTGCAGAAACACTGCATTGTATTAAAACATTACACCTTAAAAGGATAGTTGTTATCAGCGTTACCACTTCTGAAAAAAAAGTGGAAGAAGATTTGAAAAAAAAGTGAAAAGTTAAATTGCGAAAATGTCGGTTTGCCAAGTAGTATAACTTAAACAAAACTGCAAAATAATTTATGAATAATTTGAAGATTTGAAAATTCCCTGCCAAAAATCTCATAATATTTATGTATTTTTTTTTTTCATAGATTTTCACTATATTCACGAAATACTAATAATTATTTAGTTATACAGAGAAACACACACCACAGCACCCTATAGTTCCAAGAAACTAAACATTCACTTTAAGTGCCATCACCAATAATCTCATTTCATTGCATCCAAATTTATTTCACTGCACCTGCCTGCAATCCTTGGATACCTACTCAAAATACTTTTGGCTTTTCTTGTGTCAGCCAGCAGCCACTGAGGCGTCCAACAACAACACTGATGCTCTCCGTCGAATCGGCCATGGCCTCACTTCATAACTCAAAAACGGATGTTATGACATCTTGTATAGAATGTTTTCTGCCTCTCAGACCGTGTTACCAGTCTTGCGTTCATCGCCGCAAGATTGAGGTGCTAGGTGCTAAATTATGCACTATACAATATGGAACTAGGCACAGGTAGGTATCGGTGTGTTGTCACGATGTCTCCACCAAGTGGAGCGTGGAATTTCTAAGCAATATCTAAAGTGGGCACGTTCTCTAGATGGAGTTAGTTGTTGGCGAAAATATAAAGTGCGCCAACGAAGACTACGACGACGACGACGCCGAACGTTTTAGGAGTTAACGTCTTCAGAGGACACATTTATTTCTAGCTCATTATGAGTGAGACACACGGTACAGTTGTATGAGATTCATTAAATTTAATTACTGCGTGTCCGCGCACTTGTATTTTTAATGGCGATTTATTGTATGCCATGTGCGTTTCTCAAAAATTCGCCTCAGAGAGGGTGTTGTGATATATCGTCCTTCGGCCGGCGTCGTTTTTGGTCTTCGTGGGCAGATTAATGAGCCGGTGAGGCATATTAACTCATATTTCGAATGTAAAATAAGAAAAGTAGAGAGATTAATTGCAGAGGTGTGTTAAACAAATATTGGTGGGACGTGTTTTGATCTATAGCTTTGGAAATTTATAAGGGATTGAAGGTTTTGAATTTGCTTAGCGCATATTATTAAATATTGAGCAAGCTTCCTCGAGGTTAAATGAATTAAACAATAAGTTTTAAGTTTGGATCTTCACTGATAAGTCTGTCACGCTTGGTAACAAGAAGTTATACTGGTTCGACATAAAAAGAGACAATTCTTTCAGGTTGACACAATCTTTAATAACCAAAAATTCTTTGAACAAGAGTTTACAAATTTATTTACTGTATTGACATACGATTGACAGTTACGATGATGAAAAGACAAAGTTGTGACATTTATTCCAGCTTCGACAAAATAAAATACTTGTTGAGATACGAGTTCGTCGTGCTTAAAGTACTTAGAAGCAAAGTTCTTGACTTTCAGCCGATAAGTTATTCCCTCATTGAGATCCGCATCAAAGGCAACTTCAAGAACATAAGCCTTGCATGGGGACACGCCTCTATTCTTATTGAAAAACTTATCAAATAGAAGGTTTTAGAATACCTGAAAGAAGGCTATGGAACTTGTTTGGAGTACGACGGTTAAGTTATTTTCAGGGATTTCAATTTGAAAGGCGGAAGAGAAGACGTCTTCGACGACTTTAATAAGCATAAGCACAGTATCCAGGAAACAACAACAGATAATGGCTTCCGACTGATTGACTAAATACGGTAATTGTTGTGTATTGTAAGAACAGAAAAAGACGAGTGCAGTTCAATTGGTAATACAAGACTAAATTTATTTCATATTCTTATAAACTAGAGAGTAGGTTACATATTATTGTTAATGATCATTAATAATTAAAATATATAATTGCGATGTTGCCAGATTAATGATAATAGTTTGCAATACTTAATATGCTCTCCATGAGCTTTTTATTAAAATTTTATGCATTTTTAATAGTTATTTTTAATTGATTTAAGAATTTGAATATAATTGAAAATAATTGAGATTGAGTTCATGAATTTATAATATATTCAAAGTTAAAATATACAAATTGTTAACATACAATTATTTATTATTATTTATTTAACAAAAGTTCAAATTACATGGATTATGATTTTTTTATTTCGTAAAAGCAACGTTTCTTTTCACAGATTGCTCTACCACTATCGCATCTTGCTCTTAGTTGCCTAGATTCAATAGAATCTTTATTCTTAATATGAGGCGAAGGATAAATGTCATGAGGTGCACTCTCCTCGGGTGGAATGATATTTATATTTGTGGTAATTTTAGGTATTGAATTGTTATCTACCTCAGCATTGGCAGTCTGCAAATTGTTGCTGTTTTCAGCACGAATTTGATCTAAATGTCTTTTAATAAATCTATTATTGTGTGAGATGATACAACAGTAAGTACGAGGACCAATTTTATCTTTAATAGTGGCTGCTGACCAACTTGGTTTGTTAGGATTTCTGTAATCACGAATATATACCTTTTGACCTTTGTTAAAACTTATTTGACGATTTCCTTTAAAATATTGTTTGCTTTTATTTTGACTTTTTAAGATATTTTCTCTAATTAATGGTGGTTTTAATAAACTAAATCGCGTTTTCAAATTTCGACCGAAAAATAATTTAGCCGGTGTTTCTTCTGTTGTGCAATGTTTTGTGTTGCGATAGTCACATAAAAAACGATTTAGTATAGTGTCGATATCAGGTTGTTCTTCGGATTTAATTTTAGCATATATTGATTTTTTTAGTATCTTGACAAAAATTTCAGCTTGAGCGTTAGTAGCTGGATGGCCTGGTGGCGTTAATATGTGTTTTACGTTATTCATTTTAAGAAAATACTCGAATTCTTGAGAAGTAAATTGGCGGCCATTGTCACTGACTAATGTATCAACTAAACCGTACCGACAAAATAGTTCTTTCAATTTTTGTATAACAAATGTTGATGTCAATTCTTTGGTCTTAAAAACCTCGACCCATTTTGAGAATGAATCAATTACTATAAGAAAATGGAAGCCATTTATTGGACCAGCAAAATCGATATGGATGCGACTCCAAACCGAACATGTTGGTTGCCAAGAAATCAAAGAACTTTTTTCTGGATTTGCTTGTAATTCTTGACATGGGTTGCAATTTTTTATTAAATTTTCGATGTCACCATCTATATTTGGCCACCAAACATATGATCTAGCAAGTGCTTTTGTTTTCACGATTCCAAGATGTGAAATATGTAATTCGCTCAAAATTAAATTTCGTAATTTTTGAGGAATTACAGTTCGAAATCCCCACATAATGCAATCTTGCTCAACAGTCAATTCTAACGCTTTATTTTTAAATGATTTGAATTCTGAATCTTCTAAGTTTTTAACTGAACCATTTTGAATTGCATGATTTATTAGTTTTGACAATATAGGATCTCGTCTTGATTCAATTGCAATATCTTTAAAACTTAGACGTAATGGATTTTCTTTCTCAATAAAATTAATATAATTTTCTTCATTGATGGTATCATCCGAAGAATTTAAATGAGGAATGCGTGATAAATTATCAGCTTCATTCGAACTTCCTTTAACATATAGAATCGTGTAATTGAACCCTGATAAAATGAATGCCCATCTTTGGATTCGTGCAGCTGCCATTATTGGAAGACATTTGTTTTCCCCGAAAATTGTAATGAGAGGCTTGTGGTCGGTTTGTAAAATGAAGTGATTGCCTAGAAGATATTGTCTTAGTTTAGTTACACTAAAAATAATAGCTAGGCCTTCCTTTTCAAGCGTACTGTAATTTTTTTCGCTTTTTGAAAGAGACCTAGAAATAAAAGCAATAGGTTTTACAGAGTTATCCGGATATTTGTGTGAAAGCACACCAGCAACTGCATTATTAGAAGCATCGGCCGTTAAAATAATAGGTAATTTTGAATTGAAATGCACCAAAACTTTGTCAGAAGTAACCTCTTTTTTCATTAACTCATAAGTGTCCTGACAATCTTTAGACCAGTTAAATGATACTCCCTTTTTTAATAAATGGTATAAAGGAATCATTTTATCAGCAAATTTATCTATAAATTTCGAATAATGGTTAATTATACCAATGAATGCTCTTACTTCAGAAACATTGGTAGGAATAGGTGCTCTCAAAATATTTGAAATTCTTTCATTGGTCTTAGATAATCCGAATTGATCAATTGAAAATCCAAGGAACTGAATTTTTGATTGAAAGAAGGCACATTTGTTTTTGTTTAATTTCAATCCCGCATTTTGAAGTTTATTTAAAACTAATCTTAATGTTTGAACATGATCTTGAAAAGTTTTACCTGTGACAGTAATGTCATCTTGATAAACAACGACGAATGGAATATTACATAAGAGATTTTCTATAGTTTTTTGAAAGATTGCAGCAGCTGGCTTAACACCGAAAGGTAATCGTTTCATTTTTAAAGTACCAATGTGAGTACTCCACGTACACAAAAGTTGTGATTCGTCATTTAAAATGAGCTGATTATACGCGTTTGATAAATCGAGTTTCGTAAAAAGCTTACCGCCTTCTAAGGATGCAAATATTTCATCGATTCGTGGCAATGGATACTTTATATCCACTAAGTATTTATTTAACGTCACCTTGTAATCTCCAAAAATTCGTAACTCACCGTTCGGTTTAAGTATAGGAACTAGTGGTGTTCCCCAATCAGCACTATCTACTGGCTCTAATACCCCTTTTTTAATTAGGTCTTTTAATTGGCTCTCAATTTTATCTTTCCACGCAAATGGAATAGAACGTGGTTTAAAAAAAATAGGTTTTGCATCATTACTTATTGGTAGTGAAATCTTCGGTCCAATGTATGAACCCAGATTTCCATCAAAAACACTTTTAAATTCGTCTTTTAATTGTTCAATAATAATTGAATATTTTTCATCAACATTAACTACATTTACTTGTGTTAATTCAAAATTGAATTTTCTTAAAAATGAGCGTCCTAACAAAGGTGGATTATTGGTATCAGAAACCACGACTGTTATCTTTTTATTGATACCTCTGTACTTAATTGTAGCGTCAAACTCACCAAGCAATTTAATTCGATCACCATTATAGTTAACATACGTATGCTGCAGCATTTAAGCTTATTTTTGTTTTGCAAACTTCTGTATACTGAAGCTGATATCAATGTACACGGAGCACCCGTATCACAAACCATGTTCATGGAAGTCCCATTCAATTCCACCGAAAGCGAGTACACGTCAGACGAATTACCTGCGGAGAGACTAAAAACAGAATATTCAAGTTGATCTTTAATTACATTGTCATCATTAACTACAATATTATCTGAATCAGATATATAATTTACACTTTCCTTTAATTTAAGTCGACAAATAGATGCCAAATGTCCTATCTTTTTACAATAATTGCATGTGCTGTTCTTGAATTTACATGTGCTGGAACTATGATTTCGCCATCCGCAATGCTGGCATGACGATTTTCGACCGCTATGATTACTGTTGTTACTGTTGTTACTGTGGTTACTGTTGCTACTGTTGTTACTGTTGTTACTGTTATAGCTTTTTCTGAATTTACTGTTGTTTTTACTATATTTTTTTATCATATTAACGCTGCATTCTTTAATTGTTTCTTCTTTTGTTGAAAATTTTGTTTCTGCTATTAATGCTTTTTTTAGGGCTGTCTGTACTGTGAGTGTTTCATCCTCCTCACAAATTTTGTCGAAAATTTTATCTGGTAGACCCATTATAAATTTGTCCAAAACAAATGCATCTAAGTGATGTCCAAACTTGCAATTAATTGCTAATTTTTTTACTTTAGCAAACCATTCAGATACAGATTCCCCTCCATTTTTAGCATTATGGAAATTACGACGTTCACGATACATATATAATAGTTGGAGGTGTGTAGTGGGTTTCCAAAATGTCACACAATTCATTCTTTAAATGTCTTGGAAACTGGTGAATCAGGTGAACACAAACTATGCAGTAAATTGTATGGAACGGCACCGATTGATTTTAACAAAATAGCTTTTTTTGTATTTTCAAGTTCACAATTTATTTCACAAAAGTGAAGATCCAATTTCTCTTTCCATACAAACCACGTTTCACTTAATGGAGAAAATTCCGGCAAATTTGCGGTTTGGTATACGGTGGTCATTATATTTGGAGTTATTTTCGGTTCGGTGCTCATATTTATTTGTTTTGTTTTAAGATATTTAATAGATTTAAAATTAACTATTTTTTTTTTATTTAAAAGAAATCAAAACTTGATTTTTTTTTTTATAAGAAATCAAAACTTGATTTTTTTATTTTATCTCGTCGCCAATTATGTATGTTGTGTATTTTAAGAACAGAAAAAGACGAGTGCAGTTCAATTGGTAATACAAGACTAAATTTATTTCATATTCTTATAAACTAGAGAGTAGGTTACATATTATTGTTAATGATCATTAATAATTAAAATATATAATTGCGATGTTGCCAGATTAATGATAATAGTTTGCAATACTTAATAGTAATAATTAGTACTATACATATGTTTACAAGGCTATAACCCCATGAAGAAACTTATAGGCTTTTCACACCGAATTAAAATCTCGGATTTCAGCAACAAGATTACGAAATCTCATTGAAGCGTTCACACTGAACAGAACCAGGATTTCATTTGACGTTTCTGTCCATTTATCCTGCTTTCTCGGATATAATTTATCTTCTCTCCTTCTCTCCCCACAATTCAAATTTCAAATAGTCACTCGAGACTCGACTCCATTATCTGCTTTTTATCTACCTCTTCTCTTGCTGACAATTTGCTGACAAAGCAGAACATTTCTAAAGGTTTGTTTGTTTTGACAATCTTGTGTTTGAAAGTAGATTTTGAGGAGATTTTGTCGTAATCTAGTAGATTTGGAAATCTGAAAATGTATGGGAAATCTAGTAGATTTGGATGAGATTTTGAGAATTTTGCTCGAAATCTAGATTTCGATTTGGTGTGAATAGCGTATTATCGTCCTTCAAACGGTTGAATTACCAACCAATTCGAATATGTTAGAATCGACACATGACATGTATCGGACAACTTAGACTAGCGAATATTTCGGGGGGCTTAAGACGAATCTGTCTATTTCTTAGTTGTAGCTTGTAGCTAGTTTCCAAGCTCGACTGTCAAATGGAAAGGTACTAAGAACCGCCCAGAAGAAAAAGAAGAATTCGATCTGTAACGCTTTATGTGGTAGAGTGACCAGAGCTTGAAAAAAGAGAACCTGATCGAGAGGCTCTCCGCAGAGAATTAATCTACGGCAGAGTCAACAATAAATGGCCCCGGTGTCGTGATATGATCAATAATGCAACGAAAACACCGTAGGCTACCAATCTACGCTGAGAAACAACTCTTAGTATGGTGATGAATGGGTTCAACTGGCAACAAGTGACAGAAGAAGTGATTGTCATGACCCTTAACAAGTGTAAGGAATATGTATACTCTTCTGCCGTTTTTTTAGTATTCATCAAGAATTTTGGGGTCCTAAGATTTTTGAAATAAGCGAGGGATATCAAAAAAACCTTACACAAAAATGTACCAAATCGTGAAAGCGAACTAGACACGTCTTATTAGGATGAGATCCTCCGGAAAGTGTTCCTTAAAAACGCTATCGATGCACTTTAAGTGTTAGCCATTGCTTCGACTAGTTGAAACCAAATGTCCAACACAATTCATCAATACAACAATTGAGAAGTCTGAGGGCATGCACATGCTTTCATATAGAACACGCATCGCCGCGCCGTGGAGAAGATTAAATCTCTCACCCACCATTGTTCTCAGGTGATCTGATGAACCTAAGGGCTCAAATTCTTCGTCGTATCACACTCGCGGCCTGTGCGGTGACCAACGGATCATCATTGAGAAGATTTCGGAAACCGCACTCGGGAGCTTTGAGATTTTTTTTATAATTAGCGCACACTCAAAGCTTTTTTTAAACCCTTAATAAGCCTGAGACACAGTGTGAAATAAAGAAATAAAATGCACGTCTGGGTGACACGAACTTGCTTCTATCTAAAAGACTAAGAATTTCAACAAATAATGTTATTAGAGAAAAACTGTTCATAAGCGTAAAATTAATTTTTGAAATGACCAACAACAATAATTCCTTTAGTAGTTGGAGCTAAAAACAGGATGCCATGTGATTCAAACAAATATTAGCTAAGTAAGTCTGTACTGGTTTCTTAAAAAAATTTAAAAACATTTTTAAGAAAAAATTTTGGAACACCAATTAAAAGTTTTTATTATTGTTCGAGTAAATATTAAATTTAGAAAAAAAAAATATTGAGCCGAATTTTCCAAACAAAAAAATTAATTTTCTCTTTTCAAAAATTCAAAAAATATTTTTTTTTAAAGTTTTGCAATGAAATGTTTTTTAAACTTTTTAGGAGCTACTCTATAAGAAACTCTAAATTTGAAAAAATGGTTCTATTAAAGGTACAGTCAGTAATACCTTGATTTAAATTTTTTTTTATTAAATTATAGATCGTAAAAATTAATGAAAAAAAATAAAGCAAAATTTTGGAACCGTTTTCGAAAAAATACGATTTTCAAAAACCATTTTTTAACATTTGTATGGAGGGCACCGTTAAAATATTTTTTTTTTTCACATCTTGTTATTTATGTTAAGAAACTTTTATTTATAAAGTTTTAAAAAAATCTAGCCTGGGGTATTTGGAATACATATTGAGTTTTGAAAAAAAAAATTGAAAATTTTTTTAAAAGTCCAAAAACATGTTTTTGGAAAATTTAATTACAAAATAATATTCAAACTGCTCTGGAGCTTTAGCATAAAAAAAATGATCAAAATCAGTTGTACCGTTGTGAAAAAATCAAGAACCAAAAAATGCTTCGAGTAGGGTGCCAAAACTAACAATTTTTGGAAATTTTTTTTAACCATTTCCTAGCTTTAACTAAATGAAATGAGGTAACGATGTAGTTGTTTAACAGGTCCCAACCTCGATCTCCATTCAAAATGTTGATTACTTCTGCTATGTCCAGAATTTCACCCCAAAGTAATATCTGCGAAATTCCTTTAATATTGGGCATATTCCAAGAAAGTGAGACACGTCTTCTCGTACTTTATGATTACATAAATCGTACAATAATGGTAGCTCTGGTCTGTGAGGTATGAAGTTTAGACGGATAAGTTCTCCTCTTATTTTAAATATTGTGCTTATTTTTTCGGAGGAAGTGGTTCAATTTGCTGTAGTAAGCTCGATATTGAGATGATTTTGCTTCAACCATAAACTTGTATATCAAATTTCCCATTTTCTGGAGCAGGTCTTTGGATTTAGGCTTAATGAAATGAGAGCTCTCATTGACTGTTATCGTTAAGGTTGTCGAACACTTGGCAGCTATTTTGCTCCACGCCTCTACACAGGTTCCACCAGAACTAATCATTTGCGACAGTACCAACTTTGGGATTCTTTCTTCATTCATCGCCATTACTTTTGCTATATAGTCGAAATGGATTTTCAGGGTATCTAAAAATAGTGGAGCTCTGGTGCTCGGCTCATAAGATGGTTTTGAGTAGTAAGACTAAGGCAATGTACTTTAAAATTTCAGGTTCCTCACCGTTGGATTGCGATATTATCTATCATTCTTCTGAGTGTGGTAAATTGGGTTTGAGAGTTAATACGTGTGTTTCCGGAAATAGTGATTTTTCATTTTTTCCAAATGCGCCCTGCACCAAATTTTGTTTTCGAATTGACTTTGTCAATTCCTTTAAATATCTGGGAGTTATATTGGATAGCAAACTAAATTGGGCGGACCATACCGACTCATTAAAAAAGTATTTATTATGTTGTTCTAGGCATTTTTATAACTTAAGCCCATACTGTTCTAAACAAGTGTTGGTGATGGTTTATTATGGCATTGTTCATTCCAAAATTCAATATGGCTTAACCTGTTGGGGTGGTATATATTATAATAAAGTAAAGCCACTCGTAATTTTGCAAAAAAATATTGTGCGTATTATTTGTAATAAAAACCGTTTGCATGCTAGTCTTGTTCTGTTTCAAGGTCTCAAAATCCTTCCGTTAAGGCATCTCTACTACTATAAGGTTCTGAAGATATTTTTTATAAGGAGCGGACATCTTTCCATAAGAAGGAATGATTTGCATAATTTACGTATTAATTACAATAATTACGTCAATGTCCCTTCTTATAAAAAAATTCATTTCAAAAAGTTCTTTACAGTAGTGGCTCCTACAATTTTTAACAAGTTACCTGATTCCATCCGACGTTTAAGAAAATTAGAAGACTTTCTCTTTAAAACAAAATCTTGGCTTTTTAATTTCAACACCTATCAAATAGAAAGTATATAAGTATATAATACATATATTTGGCATAAGCCTCACACACACTAATGAATTATTAATTTTCTTTGGTTTAATTTTTGTTATCTGGTACATTCAATACTAGCGTCAGCTTTTTGCTTCGCTATAGAGTGTATCCATTTTATTCATTTTTACAGGTAGTATATATTGTTTAGTATAATCTTGGTTTTGAAGAACATTTTATGAGATCTATTACTTATAATTTTTGATTTGATTGTGTTAATTTGTTCTTTAAAATAATTATGAAAATGTACACATCTACCAATTTAAATGAATGAATAAATAAAATAACTTATTCAAAAAAAAAAAAAAAAAAAAAAAAAATCCCTGTTTCCAGGTAGAGCATATAATTCGGTGAACTACTAGGCAACTTGAAAGTGGTCCGCAGAAAAATCGTAGGAACTTTTCAACAGCGTCGAAGAGAAGGTACCCCCATACTTGGGCTCCATAGAAGAGTATGGAAATTACAGATGTAGGAAAACTTTTGTTTTTGGCTGCTTGAGATATATTATTCTTATCAATGCAAGTCCTCCTAACAGAGCACAAAGCACGCTTAGCTTCTGATAATTTTGCATTGAGATATTTATTAAAGTTCAGGTTTGATGTAATCACGATTCCTAAGTACTTATATTCTTTGACAATTTCTATTTGTTCATGCCCGTAACTCCACTTTTCCATTCTCAAATACCTGCCACCGCCGTTTCTCAAAATCATCATTTTCGACTTTGAAAGGTTAACTGTTAGGTTCCAGGTTTTGCAGTAGAGTTCCAGTCTGTTTATCATTATCTGCATGCCATCTATAGTTTCTACAAAAAACACAATATCATCTGCGAACATCAGGCCGGCCGGGTATGTTTTTTCCGTTTATATTGATTCCACCTTTTGAGTCGAATGCTGCTCCAAAATCTACAAAGAATACATACAGCCTTTTCACTTGCCACTAATAGGTACTACATTCTTAAAAAAATCGAACTCGAGATTTTGATCAAAGTTGACATTACGATGATAGCGAAGACTAAAAAAGTGGGTCTCGCAATTCTGTCTGTCTGTCTGTCTGTCGGTTCGACTACAGCCTAAACGGCTCGGCCAATTTTCTTCAAACTTGGTAGATATGGGTTTTGATTTTTTCCCCTCACACGTTTTTTCTTTTTTTTGAGACCAAAAATAACGGTACCTGCCATACGAATTATTTTCGAAATTTTATAAATACTTTTTTTTTTAAAAACTGTTCGACAGATTTAAGAAATAAAAACACAAAAAAAAGCATTTAGTTAAAGCTAGGTAATGGTTGAAAAAAATTTACGAAAAATTTTTATTGAGGGTACCCCCCATGGAAGCATTTTTTTGTTTTTGATTTTCTCAAAAACGGTACATCCGATTTTGATAAATTTTTTTTGCTAAGGCTTCCCAAAAATCTAAATAGAATTGTGTATTCAATTTTTCAAAAAATTTTTTTTGGATTTTTAAAAAAAACTTCAAAATTTTTTTTTCAAAACTCAATATTTCAAAAACCCCATGCCGGATTTTTTTAAACTTGATTAGTAAAAGTTTCGTAATATAATCTACATCATGTGAGAAAAAAAAAATTATTTTACCTAAAACTAAAGGTACCCACCATACAAATGTTAAAGAAAAGGTTTTCAAAGATCGTATTTTTCTCGAAAACGGTGCCTAAAATTTTGATAATTTTTTTTTTCCATCAATTAATTGGTATAAAATTTAATTTAATAAAAAAAATTTTTAAGTGTAGATATTACAGCTTGTACCTACCATAGAACCATTTTTTCGAATTTTGAATTTCTCATTATCCACATAACGGATCTTAATGAAATTTTTTATAGAGAAGCTTTTAAAAAGTCTAAAACACATTGCATTTCAAAACTTTAAAATAAATATTTTTTGAATTTTCGAAAAAAAAAATCTAATCTATTTTTTCATTTTTTGAAAATTCGATATCTCAGAAACGACTCAATTATTTTTTTTTATAAATTTAATTTTTATTCGAACAATAATAAGAACTTTAAATTGGCGTACCAAAATGTTTTCTTAAAAATTTAGTAGATATCTATATAAAAGCTTTTTTTTAAGAAACCACTAAAACGGCTTTTTTTTTTGTTCTTGCATAAATTCATATTTGCATAGCATTCTGTTTTTATCTCTTACTACTAAAAGAATTTACAAAATTAATTTTATCCTTATGAACAGTTTTCTCTAATAACATTCGTTTTTAAAATTCCTAGTCAAGTTCAAGTTCGTGCGATCCAGTCGTGCATTTTATTTTTTTTGATTCAAAAATAAATTTTTTTTTGTTTTGGAAAAACAAAAGAAATGCTCGATTTTTTTAAAACTTGAAAATTAACATTTTCCTTATAATATACACAAGATGAAGGCAGCATAACGGTAACGGTTTCTCATCGCCATGCTTTATTAACATAACCTGATTACACTACCCCTAGATAGTGCGCTTGCTTTACCTTATGCTAGAAAATCCTCTGATGCCAGTAAACCACTTCAAAATTCAAAGAGTTGCGATTGTCTCATGTCATAAACGGTTTATCTGCCACCATATCTTTTTTAGCAACCTGGCTAGCACTGAAAATCCTTACTGACCTGATTTCTCAATACTTTTTAAAAGTTTCAATACCATGCCCTCGTAGAGTAATTATTGTAGGATGCGTGTTTTTGGCTGGCGGTGTCATTGTGTCATATTAGACAAGCTGTTACAGTTACAGGTGACCACTATCAGAACATGTTGAATAACTTTTTTTTGTCCGAATTGAATGAATTAGGCCTACAGAACATGTTTGTGATTTAAACGATACGGTTTTATGAGAAAGTTTTCCCAGCCGAATAGTAACAAAAAGTAGTGATATCAACAAGCTCCACGATCCCCTGATTCGACGCCTCCCTATTTCTTCTTATGTGTGTACTTGAAGGAAAACAAACCAACCAAAATTTTGATGATTAAGGACAACATCGGAATGGAAATTGTTGAAATAACAACAAAAGTCAGAAATTATTATGCAAACTGTACGGCCAGAGCTGCCCACTTGACCGACATCATAACGATACATAATGTTAAAGACAACTCAATGTTAACTAAATTGTAAAATTGAAAAGTTACTGAAAAAAGCGATCTGGAACATTAAACGCAAATTGTATTGAAGGAGTTATATTACAATTTCAACATTCAACATTTTTTCAATACTAAGTCTGTTACACCAAGTCGCGTATTTTATTTGTTTTGCCATAACGATACACTCATTTTGGTTCATCCAAAACTCTTTGCTTATATTTTTCTAAAGACACAACATGTGTTTGGTATATTCTATTTTTACGCCTTTTTGAAAAAAAAACAAGAAAAAAAAATCCTAATAGAAAAGAACGAAATTAAACATGAACGTCAATTGGTCCTAAAATTGAAATTGATGAAGCCATAAAATTAACAGAGTCAATTAATTAAAAAGGAAACCAATCTTGCTTGAGTGTTTGATGATTATTGAAATGAGAAACTATACACCGCCAGTGTTGTTGTAAAGGACCTCCTTTATTATCATGCGACAATGAAGGACTCCACAGAATTGTTAAATATCGATAAATCCCGCCAACCGACCGTTGCTAATGTGTGGCGACAGTTTTATACATCTGCAATGTGGGTTCTATTTTCTACAGATGTTTTAGTGCTACATTTTGACATGGAAACCAATCAATGGGAAGGAATATTTTTGAGCTCACAGTTGTTGGTGATGCTAATGGTTAGAGGTTAGTCCAAGTATGTACCTGCCTTTAACTCCCTCATTATAGAAAATGTTTATTCGTATGGTTCCGCTGTTAGCACCTTTTCTTATTTAAGAAAGTATGTTACCTTTTTGGTGACCTTTGGATCAGCTTAATTGCAAATTTCGATTCCTTGAGCCAAAAATAAAGGTAAGTAGCAAATTTTAAAATGTGCTTCTGAAACACATTTACTTTGTGGCGTGCGTAGTGTCGTAAGTTGGTTGAACTGGAAGGGCTGGCAAACGATTATTCCAGCCCCTGCTAACTAAAAACAAAAAATATGTTTTTTTCTCTGACACTGCCTCGTGTAAGGAAGCGACAAATCCTCCATTTTTACTTGTTATAAAAATGCGCTTCTCACCTAACCCATTCGCAATTTGCATTCATGTTGATTTCCATTGGATTTTGAGAAGCTGTCACTATTTGATTCCAATGGATTCTGAGAATTCATCTTCGTAAACTTACACACGAGTGGTATTGATCTTCGCCATTTTGATAAAAAACAACAACTCAGGGGGAGGCTTTTGATGCGCTGGCTTCCAGTTAATGTTAAGAGTGAGATAGGGAAAACGACATAAGTAAGGTCTTAAATACTACTGTTTGATTTGAAAGCGAACTTGATCAATCTAACCCAGTAACCTAATCTGTGACATATTGATGATGTGATAGTGATATCGAAATTAATAGAAATAAGTTGGTGACGATTGATCAGAGATGCTTGAATGTTTAACGAGCTGAAGAGGAGAAAGAAATATTCACTTTTTCGAAAAAAAAAATCAGGACCAGGTTCTCATTCTTGTAATCGAGTATGGAGTAAGATTATTGGCGATAAGAAACTGTATGGCTACAGAGATCGAACCCGTAGGATGATCAAATCAATATTGACTTTTTCATATCAGATGGAATGAAAAACCATCAAATCTTGTCGACAATGTTTGAGCCTGGGTTCTCATCACTTACATTTACAACGATCGAGAGAAATCGTTTTGAAAATAGTTGTCTCAATTATTCTCTATAGAGATGATAGATATTGTGGAAGCTATATACGTTTTCGTTTTACACGAAGTCCTTGTCGTCTTCCGAGTTTTGTAAGACCTTAAGGAGCAATACCAATCACCCAGTAGTTCTATTTCATTACCGGTATTTAATCCAGGAAAGGCCGTAACAATCAAAACAATATGATTTACTTACTTACTTACTTACTTACTTAAGGTGGCGCTACAGTCCGGGGTGGACCTGGGCCTCAACCAACAAGCTTCTCCAGCTAGCTCGGTCCCTTGCTAGCTGTCTCCAGTTTCGCACACCAAGTTGGTTGAGGTCCTCTCCCACCTGTGTGCGCCACCTGAGCCGCGGTCTTCCTCTACTTCGTCGTCCCTCGGGGTTTGATTCGAAGACTTTCGGAGCCAGAGCATTCGGGTTCATTCGCTCTACATAACCAAGCCATCTTAGTCACTGGACTGAACACAGTTCGTGGTTAAATCTTCAACTCCACTCCCTGTCTATACAGACGGGACCAAAGATCACACGAAGAATTTTTCTCTCGAAACAGCCTAAAGCGCTATCATCCACTTTCGACAAAGTCCATGTCTCTGCACCATAGACAAAGACCGGGATGATAAGGGTCTTAGAGAGGGACACTTTATTTGTTCGAGAGAGGACTTTGCTACTCAATTGCCTTCTTAGTCCAAAGAAGCAGCGATTGGCAAGAGTTATTCTCCGTTTGATTTCAGCACTGGTGTTGTTTTCAGAGTTTATAGCGGTGCTTAGGTATATGAAGTCCGTCACTACTTCAAAGTTATAGCTGTCTATAATGACGTTTTGTCCAAGACGTCGGTGTTGTGTGTCCTTTCTTGACGACAGCATATACTTGGTCTTGCCCTCATTTACCGCTAAACCCATTTTCTTCGCTTCCGTCTCAATGTTCACAAAAGCGCCACTGACATCACGCTTTGTTCTTCCAAAAATGTCAATGTCGTCGGCGTATCCTAGTAATTGGACGGACTTTTGAAAGATTGTGCCTCTTGTGTTGACGCGTGAGTTTTGCAGTATTCTTTCAAGAACTACGTTGAAGAAGTCGCACGATAGAGCATCGCCTTGCCTAAAACCTTTTTGTGACATCAAATGCATCGGTGAGATCTTTTCCGACCTTGATGGAGCAGCGTGCATTCTCCATCGTCATCATGCACAAGCAGACAAGTTTGTCAGGGATGCCAAAACTGGACATTGCTCTATATAGTTCGTTCCCATAGATGCTATCGTACTCGGCTTTGAAATCGATGAGAAGGCGGTATGTGTCGATTTGTAGCTCCTGAGTTTTTTCCAAGATCTGCCGTAATGTGAATATTTTATCGATGGTGGACTTTCCTGGTCTAAAGCCGCACTGATATGGACCTATCAGGTTGTTGACGTAAGGCTTCAGACGTTCACAGAATACGGCAGAAAGGATCTTGTACGCAATGTTCAGGAGACTTATGCCTCTGTAGTTGGCGCAGTTCAGAGGGTCTCCGTTCTTGAGGATCGGACAGACAATACTGAGGTTCCATTCATCGGGCATGCTTTCTTCCGACCATATTTTGCAGATGAGCTGGTGCATACTCCCAACCAAGTCATTGCCTGCCGCTTTGAACAATTCGGCAACGAGGCCGTCAGCTCCAGCGGCGTTGTTGGACTTGAGATAAAACAATATGATAGCAACTAGAAACTTGAAGTCAATTCCGGCTTACATTACTAGTAAAAACTTTACAGTGAATCGTAGAAGTAGACTGCCAAGCTAGAGCTTCGGGCCCAACTTTCAACAGCTTCAATTAAGAGCCACTTATGGAATTTTATGCGATACACTATTCTAACTATCTCAACACATTGTTCAAATGCCATTCCATTTGGGTTCCATCAGGTCTAACGAGTATAATATTAATATTATTTAAAAAATAAATTGTAAATCAACTTTTTTCGGTTAAATAATTTAGTCATGACTACTGATTTGACAAGTTCTAAGGAACTTCACTAGTTTAAACAAATTTTACTGATAATCAGGGATACACTAGTGCCCTCAAGTTTTTAAACGAACATTTGCCAAACCCTTATCTCAAAGAGTTCCTAGTACCTCTACTCGTAACGTGGTTTCAATCCATGTGCAAAATTGTTGGTGGCAGCAAACAAGAGGTACGGAGAGTTGTATTCTTACTAAAGCACTATCCAGGCGGCAGCGAAATAATTCCCCAGATGGAATCAATAGTGTCATTTACAATAATACCAGTCAGTTAATACCTTATATGGGCTTTTACTATACACTCAGAGAAAAAATCAGGTAAAATCAAACAGAATCTTACCAATTCTCATGTTATTATTTTCAACATGATTTTAAGGTTAAGGTGTTAACATGATACCATATTTTAACAAGATTTTGATCTTTTTACCATTAACATTAGATAGTAAAGTAAAGTAAAGTAAAGTAAAGCTTACATGAATATTCTGTTGTTCATCTTGTTATATCACCATTAGAAACGAGACCCATGTACCTGATATCGTGTCAACTTAAACCAGTATGAACGTTAAAGTAACATTTTTTTGATGTTATACCAAAAGTGGAATCCGGTCTTTTTCACAAGATTAAATATTAAAATAAAACGATTAATGGTGTTAAATTTCAATGAAAACTTCAATAATTAATACGATGGTCCTGTTAAATTTACATGATCTTTGGTAAATTGAACTTATTATCTGTGTTAAATCAACACGATAAAAACAATTTCTCCTGTTGGATCTACTAGATATTTTTTTTCAAATTAATCTTAGGTACCATGTTAAGTTATGAATGCTCACCTGTAATTAACATGGTACACCTGGTGAATCTACATGACATTAACTTTGTGACCACGTTAAAGTCACATGATCCTCAGTTTTAATTTACAATACTTACCTGTTGAATCTACTATACATTCTTTGTCAAATTGATGCTTAAGTAATATTGTGCACTGTTAAATCAACATTTTGCTCCAAAATTCAAAATAAAATAAACAAATGAATTTAAATATACAAGTTTTATTTAAGTTAGTCAGGTCACTTCAAAATCAATATAAGTCTGAATTATATTTAAAATAGGTTCTTATGGTGTAACTTACATCGTTTTGTCTCCATTGGGCAAGGCGAGCTTTAAATTTAACCCGCAAGCCCATTTGCGATATAGGAAATAAATCGTTTATGTTCTCATCTCGAATTAAAGATAGACTTTCAACATCCATTCCGTAGTCTGAAATTGAATTAGAATATATGTAGGTATTACTTTTTCGCTGATTTCATAAATAAATTGTTAAAATTGACGAAAGTGGTCGATTTCGGGACTGTATTTGGGTGACTGAAACGATTTTGAGTCACTTATTAAGAGATGATTTAAAAAAAAAAAAAAAACTTAAAAAGATATTCCAAAAATGTGTATCTAAAATCTATTTGATAATGTTTTTGCCTTTAACGAAGGCACTGAAATTGTCATATTATTATAATTTTTTGGAAGTATCGTTTGAAATTTTAATTTACCTTTTTAATTAGTCTCTACACTTAATTTGAAACTCAAATCTGTTCCAATCAACGAAATAAAAAATAAAAACGATACGCGTGGCGTCACTTCGTAGGGAGACAATGCCATGTTTTTCGTGTATCGTGGTGAAAGCAAATCAATCAAATCTTGATATACCTTCCTGGACGTAAATGCTTAAAAAGTACTTACCATACAATTTTTGGTATAATTCCTCGTCGAATCCAAGTTTTTCGCAAATAATTTGCATGCAAGCATTTTCGACAGGAATTTGTGTAACTCTTACACCCGAAATTTTAAGTTCTCCTTCTTCTTCACTGTCTTCAGGCAGAAGGTATTGCAGTAAGTACTCACCTTCGGAAAATTCACCCGATTCCATTGTTATTAATTATAAACACCTTTAATTTTCTTAAAACGACACGATAAATTTCTAAATCAGAAAATAAAGATGAAACTCCTGACAACCGACGACCAACGACGACCAACCCGACGCACGCCACTTTAATAATCAACCACAGACGATGCATACATTACGTACATATGAAAGGAAGGGATTGGCTTTCAGCTAAATTTATGTAGCAACAAGGTGATCTCTTTCTTTTCTATAGAATGAAAATGTGTAAGCCAAGATTTAGTACTGGCATCAGGTTAAGAGAAAATAAAGATAACGGTATAGTTTTTTATGAAAACATGACGATCTGTTGAACTATATAGAGATAACCCAAGCAACACAATTGCCTCTTACAGATATCTTGAAAAGTTATTTTCCAAGTGTTTTCAACTCTTTGAACAATCTTAAAGAGGTCTGTAATACCCAAAAAGGCCTAAAGGGGAGGAGTCTATTGTATTGAACAAAGAGTTCTAAGTAAAGTATTTGTAAGACTTCATAAAGATCATTTTTTGATTAATCTATAAAGACACTTTCAAGTGGTTTTCAAGATGTTTATATTTTTGAGTAGAAAGATTGAACTGCGAAGAAGAAAAATGTATACAAAATGTCTTTCTCTTTCACGCAAATACAAATTTAATGCAATTCAAATAAAATGGATTGACTAATATAAATACACAAACATGGCGAATTCTTTCCTTCAATAATTTATGACTGGATTTACGATATTCATTGTATACCCTTTATATGATTGTGTGTTTTGATTTGCGAGAGAAGATTTAATTTGAAACCGCATACTCTACCCTACTTGAAATTAACGCGCCTTCAAATAGAATAGAATTTACAAAGAAATATTCAGAAAAATAATGTTATAATAATAAAATGCCCTCAGAATAAAAAAAGAAATGACGTTTAAGGATGCAATAGATATGGCCGATTCATGTATGTGTATGTATCGAAGATATTCCTAGCTACAGGGTGCTTTATTTTATGAAAGGTCTTTTATTGTTCGATCTGAATAATTTCAAAATGTAAAATAATTTCAGCAAATAAATACAACTCAAAAGGTTTACAAACTGAGCGACATATTAGCACTTAGAATTTTGTATGAAATAAAATTAAATCAACTTTTTTATTGTATATGGTGATGCTAAGATCTCCTTTATACTACAAAACACGAAGAAACATAATAATTGTTTGAAGAATGATTCCGGATTTTTATTGCATTTTTTTTTCAAAATTTAAATGTAACTTGACAGGTTTTATACATCTTACAGAGAAAAGATACAAAAAGACATACTACATATATGAAAATAAGTAAAAATATATGTCATTCCTTAATTTTTATTTCACAAAGTGTTAAAATCCCTGGATTAAAAATCTGTTAGAAAGATATGCTAACTTTACATTTTATTGTTGCGTCAACATTCTATCAAAATACAAAATATTGAGTTCAACTATCAACCGACTAAAAAATCACTGAAAATTCAGAAAATTTGATATTATACATAATCAAAATAATACTCATTATCAATTTTATTTGAATTTGAATTTTATTTCAACATTTCTTTTATATTCTGTCAAAGTTCTTCAAATAACAACATTTCCTTCTTTCATTTACTTACATCCGTAGAAACTGATGACTTCGTATAGTAAACGATAAAACATAAAAATCTAGTAAATAATAATTTTATCTTCAATATACGTTTAGAAATGTCACCCTTTACAAAATATATGTATTTTATACAGATACGCCACCCATTTGTTAAGAACTCTTTAAAATATCTTAAGCACTTCACAATAAGATATCGAAACTTAAATTCAAAGCAAAGAGTGAAAAAAGTGTTAACAAAGAGTAAAGGAAGAATATAGATGTTTACAATCAGTCAAATCCAAAAAAAAGAGCAAACAAAGTGTAAGCAAAGAGTAAAAGAAAAAGATAACAAATTCACAACAATTAGGCTAGGCGCGCACATTCAATTTTTAGTTTTGCAACTGTTTGTTACGAGCAACTAAAAAGTTTGTGTTTTGACACAAACTAAACGATTGCCTGAAATGAGTTCGCTATTTTGTGTAACATATAATTATACGCACCTGCGCGAACATTCAACCAAATAATTCATCTGTTTTCTATAAGCAACCAAACAGTTGTACAGTTTTGCTTATTTTTTGTTAAACATAATTATATGCAATGGCGCGCAGATTCAACTAAATAGTTGAGTTGTTTTCTTTAAACAGAAGAGAGAAAAAAAGATTTTCGCTTGGTTTCACAATTCACAATTGTTAGGCGAAACAAAACATTTTTTTTTCAACCAAAGAGGAAAGTAGTAATTCTTGATGTTAAGCTTTCATAAATGTGTTTTAGTCAAAACTTCCACAGAATATCTTCAAGATGTATTCGAAAGATTAAAATGAAAACCTCTTTCACCATTTTAAAACTACTCCTTTTAAAGAGGTTTTAAAGAGGGTACATAGAGAGTCAATATGGTGACATTTGTCATGATTATCTCTAAGATGTTTTAAAGAGCATTTAATTATACTATAACAAAAAGAACATTTTAAAGAGCAAATTAGGAGGTCATAAAGTGAAATGGTATTAAGAAGATTGAACTAACAGCTTGTAAAGAGCTGATGCATTTATTGAAGTACTCTCCAAGAGTTTATGTGTTGCTTGGGAAGCTTATAAATAAGGTAGAACTAACACTGTGATCATGTAAAGAAACAACAAATCTTATATATGTATGTACCTACATATATAATGATATATGGGAGGTTTTTTTTTTGACCGGATTGAATCTTTACAATATAGATTTAGAACTGTTACCATGTTAAAGGTTAAATGAGATAACTGCATATTTTTCAGAAGAACACGATAATCTCTTAAAATATGTTGACGTAAGCTTATGAACACTGTAAAATTAACACCGTGATGACACTTTTGATTTTAGACTACGATCAAGTAAAAATTAAGAGGGAATTATTTGAAAGGTGATCTGTTTAAACATGTCAAAGTAAGCATATACAGCTTTGAATTAAAGTTGTAACATATTAAGTATTTAAAAAACATTACCCTCTTGGTAATAAAACATGATCTTTTTTCAAATCAACCAACAATCTTTTTAAAAAAGTAGACAATCTGAAAGTGTTAATATAAAACTATGCAAAGTGTTTAAAAGATCGAGTAAATTTCTTGCCAGGAATTTTTTTTATATGGAGTTTCGTGTCCTGTAATATTAACAGGCCCATTGTCAATTTTTTACAGGACGTTTTTCTCTGAGTGTATACATAGGTGTATTCGGATCTGGTTTCCCGTTCCGGGAGGTATACTAGAGGATATGTCTTACAAAGTGAAGGTTGAGTCGTCAGCCTGACTTTCAGGCTACGTAAGACCCAACAAACAGGCCTCTTTGATACGAACAGATTTCCTATTAACTTGGTTAAACGAAATAAAAAAAAAACAATCATTTGGATCTATACTTGGAATGTGAGGTTTCTTAATAGACAACAATTAACGGCGGCCATAGACTGCTACAAGGCAGATGACGATAAGGACCAGGTTTTTCGATCTCCTGGACAAAACATATGAACTGGGACATATGTAGCTATGATATGATATTGATATTCAAATTGAAGGGTTGTAAGTCTAAAGGGTCTAAGTGCCATTTTTATAATTTCGAGATATACGAGAAAAACATAATAAAATCACACTTGGCACCTAGGCTCAACCACAACTTTATTTGTGTGTGTGTACAGTTTTAAAAGAAATAGGCACTTGAATCCATTTTGATATAATAAGGCTTGGCACTTAGATTGTATTTTGATAAAAATATTGATTTTTGATTTTTTGGCACTTAGACCCTTTAGACTTACAACCCTTCAATTGTCTTAGAACATTTTAACACAAAAAGGAAGCCAAACTTGGGAGCTCAATCGACACACCACTATACCTTCGACAACGGACTCAGGTTGATAGAATCTACTTTGGGACGAAACATTGTTCTAGTTCATGTAAAGTCTCACGTCTCAACATGGAGATCTTCTGATTAACAGTCAATCAGATTTATCACATTGCTCTTATCGCAAGACACTCCAGTATAAAGTATTTTTGTCTCCGACTCTCTTCCTCATTTTTATAAATGATTTCTTGTCTGAAACTTCTAATCCACTTCATTGTTTTGTCGACGACTCTACACTCAGCTTTTCATATTCATTCCAAAATTCTCGTCCATCTCCTTCGGAAGTGAATTTGCAACAGTAGCGTATGATAGGTTCATAAAACTCTAATCTTTACAGCATTGTTAAATGGGGTATAAAAAACCGTGTGGAGTTTAATGCTTCGTAACCTCAATGCTTTCAATTGTCGTTAAAGCTAAATATACCCCCTATGTCATTGTTCTTAAATGGCACTTGCATCGAAGAAACCGAAAAGCTCTCAGTACTCGGTATGTGTGTTAGCCACGATCTTCGTTGGAATGATCACATTCTCGAGACCGCCAAAAATGCTGCTAAATACTTAGGATTTCTATATGGTTGTAATAAATTTTTCACCCCTTTTGATCTGGCTTCAATTTATAAGGCGTTTATAGATCCAAACCTCGAGTATAACTCACACCTTTGGGCAGTTGCAGATAGAATTCAGAACAGAACGTTAAAACTGATAGGAAACAGAGCTATCATGGATTCATTCCTATCTCTTGAACACCGTCGGAATGTTTCATGTATTTCCCTGTGTTATCGCTTCTTTCACAAGCAATGCTAACTCGAAGTAGCCACTTGGATTCCTCCATTTTTTAGTCGCACAACACGATTATGGAACAACTTACCCGGCACAGTTTTCCCTCGCCGCGCCGCGCCGTTTCAATTTGCAAACATTCAAAAACAATGTTCATCGTCACCTTCATTCTCTCCCTCCCTAATTTTCCCATCGCCCGTGGTGGGTTTAACATTATAAGGATCTCTTCAAATATCCTTGAGCGCGAGTGAATTATAAAAAAAAATCCAGAATAAAGTATTTCCGGGGAACCAATAATAACTCGAAGAACCTATTTATAGCCAAGGCACTGCTATGGATATCCCAAAAACTGCATATCAACAAACTGGGAGAGACTCTTACGTCAGGCGGCTACAGTCGCAAGAGATCGCCAGATCCTTTTCCAATAGAGTATTTAAAACCTATAATACCACCATCAAGTATTGGGAGCCAATCACTCTGGTGTACCAACTCACGGAAACTATTGGAATCCTGAAAAGATCATGTTACTCAACAAAAGCCATAGAAATCGGCGATGCATATAAGGATCAGAGCTACTCGAGAGATGTGCGACCAAAAGAAGAGAAAGAAACACCGGCTTCTCAAAAAAAACAAGGAAGCAAGAGAAGCACACGATTTAAAAAACAGAAGGATGCCATAGCAGGAATGAAGATCGGAAGTTTTATAAGAAGGTAAAAAGAACCGATTCAAAATAGCTTTTTTCATTGTGAAAAGAACCTCTAAAGGTACCCGAACTGAAGTTTACTAGTACGATCAATAGAATATCGCAGTAGAAAAGTTTTCGGCGCTGATAATATGAAAAAATCACTTCTGCAAACTAAATAACACCGATGATGGAACGAGTTCCGCTGTTAGACAGTTGAATTATTTAAAATACCTAGATGACGTTCACTAACAATTCCATCCACAGAATTTGGATTAAGTTAAGCATAACTTTATTTAAACTAAAGTAAAAAGTATAAATAAGAGGCATTCACATCACCTCCTAGGTCTCTTCTGCTATGTTTTGAGAACGACTTCATAGGTTTACATTATAGAGAACTTAGGCCAAAAATGCCAGCCATCGATCAAATATTAACATTACGGCAGACCTTGGAAAAACTCATAGACTTCAAATAGACAAATACCTCGTTTTCATCGATTTAAAAGAATTCGGCGTCGCGTCGTTTGAAAGAATCTATGATGACAACCAAGATATCAGCACTGAGATGAATGAAGAAAAGAAGAACTCTTGTCAATCGATGCTTATGGGCTATGACAGCAACTTACCCTATCTTATAATTAATAAGATGTCATTAATGAATTTTCTGACAATTAATGAGCATTCTTATGAAACTTCTTATATTTTGCTCATCAATTTACCCTCGAGCCCTATTTTGGACGAATTGCTAAGTACTACACGAATGTGGAATGCTCTACCCTGCTACATTTTCCCCTCTCGTTATGATGCAGAAAATCAAAACTAAGGTGTATCGATATCCCTTTTATTTCCCTAATGCTTCCACGGAGTCTTATAATATATAAAGGGTATTTATACCTCCTTGAGTGCGCTTTGATTATTAAAAAAGTAGAGAGATGCTATAGTAAATTCCTTCAAAGTTTTAATTTTTTCTGTAGCTAAAGTTGTTCTTTTCGAGATTTAAATAAAATCAACCACAACGGACAACAAAAAACAACAAAACTATTTTTCTCAAGCTCCTCACACTTCAATTTTGACAGACGTAGTACGATCAAAGCAATTTAGTATCACTAGTGCATCAAAAAAGGGTGCAATTACGCTAATCGAAAACACCCGACCTGCTGAAACCGTAAAATAAACGTTTCACATTCTTTTGATCCCCAAAAAAAATCTGTTTTTGGATACCACCGAATGACAGTATTTTTTTTTTCTTGAATAACTCACCATAGCATGTGATGAGAATACACATGCAGTATTGTACTTACATATTTGTTGGAAACTGTATATCATTCCTTCTCGTCTACGGATTCAAGTGATCGTTGCATTGCATCATGTTTTTGACGTTAAATGATTTTGACAGCTGAACTGAAGATGAACAAATAAAAAAATGCCGATGAAGGATGAAGACTGACATATAATTTGTACAATTGGAAAACATTTTGAAGAGGTTTTTGTGGCTGAAGAGTTCAAACAAGGTAATTGTACGGATCAATGCCATCTGAAATATTTCCACGATGAGGTTAATAATAAAATACATGAAAATGTCGAAGGGTGATCCTAATTATTTATGTGACTTTGTTTCAAAGAAATAGCGCATTGATGTTTTGAAGGTAAGATTATTGTTAACTGAAATTCTTAGGCTAGATGCAAGAACATATTTCATAGCTATAATAAATGCATTTTTCTAGAAAATACTAGTAAATGCGAAGTGAAATCAAAACCTGTGATTTTCTGTCAATTTCAGTCCAAAATTCGATCAAAGTTAATATCAAATTGACACATTTTTTTGTTTAATATTTAAAACACAAGTTGACGATTATATTATTATGTATATTTCTTGGGTACGTTCGGCCCTCGGACGCCCTTTGATGTTTACACATATTAACCGTGAGTCCCGGCACTCACACTTTTTTACTTGCGAATTATAGGTACTAAAAGGCAAGTTATGCATTCGGGAAAAAATCGAACTAGAGATTTTGATCAAAGTTGACATTACGATGATGGCGAAGACTAAAAAAATGGGCCTCACAATTCTGTCTGTCTGTCGGCTCGACCGATTTTCTTTAAACTTGGTAGACAGTATTTTTAATTCCACACCGCCCCCCCCCCGCCCTAACATTCTTTTCTTGTTTTTTAAGACCGAAAATAATGGTACCTCCCATACGATTTTTATTTCGAAATTTTATAAAAAAATTTTTCTCAAAAACTGTCCCACAGTTGAAAAAAATCAAAAAATTTTATTTAGTTAAAGCTAGGAGATGGTTGAAAAACAATTTTCAAAAAATGGTTATTTTTGGTACCCCCGCTGGGAACGATTTTTCGGTTTTTGATTTTCTCAAAAACGGTACAACCGATTTTGATCGTTTTTTTTTAATGCTAGAGCTCCCAAGCAGTTTAAATATTATTAGGTATTCAAATTTTCCAAATTTATTTGTGGATTTTCAATTTTTTTTTTAAACTCAATTTTCCAAAAACCCCATGCTCGATTTTTTTAAAACTTGAAAAATAAAAGTTTCTTAATATAAATTACAAGATGTAAGAAAAAAGAATTTATTTTACCTAAAAATAACGGTACACTCCATATAAACGTTAAAAAATGGTTTTCGAAAATCGTATTTTTCTCGAAAACCGTTCCGAGAATTTTGCTTACATTGTTTTTTCTTGTGATTAATTTTTACGATCTATAATTTAATAAAAAAATTGAAATCAAGATATTTCTGAGTGTACCTACCATAGAACCATTTTTTCAAATTTAGAATTCCTCATTATCGACATAACGGATTTTAACGAAATTTTTTATAGAGAAGCTTCTACAAAGTTTGAAAAACATTGCTCTTCAAAACTTAAAAAAAATTTTTTTTTTGGAAAATTCCATATCTCAGAAACAGCTCGATATTTTTTTTTTAATTTAATTGTTATTTGAGAAATAATAAAAACTTTAAATTGGCGTACTAAATTTTTAAAACTTTTGTATTATTATTTATTTTTTTAAGAAACCAGTACAGACTTATAATTTTTGTTCTTGCATAAGCTTATATTTTCCTGAATCACATGGCATCCTGGTTTTAGCTCCAACTACTAAGGGAGTTGTTTTAGTCTCTTAAAAAATTAATTTTATGCTTACGAACAGTTTTCTCTAATTATTAACTGGCGCAAAATTTTAAACAGTCTTTTATTAAGGTATTAGTACGAGTATGATACTACCTAAAAATTTGCTAACTTTAAAGAAGCTTGTTAAAGCTAAGTGTACACGATTGGTAGATCTTACAATATTGTCAGATCTGTCAGTGAAAAACATGCTTACAATGTCTTACAACCGTGTAGTCTTACAATTAATTGTCAGAAAATTTGTCTGACAATTAATTGTTAGATCATTGTCTGACAATTAATTGTAAGAAATCTGACAATCATGTGTACGCTAGCTGACAATCGTGTAATCTTCCAATTAATTGTCAGAAAATGTATCTTACAATTAATTGTAAGACGAAAAATTGTAAGGTATTTGATAATCGTGTACACACACAATTTATTGTCAGGCCTGCCAATTTTTATCGTTGTCTGACGTTTCTGACAATGAAGAAATTGTAAGATGTAGGTTTTTTAGCATCATACAATTTTTTCATTGTCAGACAATTTGCAGCCAAAGTTTAAATGAAACAGATTCCATAACCAACAAAAACTGACAATTACTGGTGTGTGTACACGATTGGTAGAAAATCTACCAATCTCTTACAATTAATTGGTAGGTATTAAGCCGGCTATCTGAAAATGAATTGTCAGCCAACTTCTGACAATTAATTGTAAGAGATTGGTAGATTTTGTACCAACCGTGTACACACACAACTTATTTGTCAGCTCATTGGTAGATAATTGTCAGACATTGGAAGATCTTACAATATTGTAAGATCTACCAATCGTGTACACTTAGCTTAACTCATTCTTAATTTTAAACATTTTCTTATTAGTATCGTACGAAAAGAATTTTCCTAACAAATTGCTTCTGAACACCCCTAAAATAATGACATTTCCTGCAAAAAAGTAAGTACACGAACCTTTTTTGATGTTTGCAAATGTTAAAGAGTCATATGAAGCTAGCACGATACTAAGAAAATAAAGTAGGTATTCGATGATTTTAACTTTAATAAAAGGGTAGAGAAAGTATGATGCTATATTCGATTAAAATTTGCAAATTCGTATTTTTAACCTAGTATCATACTAAAAGGGCTTTAGCATCGTACTAATTCAATTAAAATTTTGGGCAATTGATTTTTGCAATTCGTAGGCTTTTACATAAGAGACTAGTCGTGCATTTTATTTATAAGTGAAAACAGGAGCTTGAAATTCAAATAAGTGTTATCAAAACAAATAACTTTTTTAATTTTATAAGATCTTACATCGACACTTTGTATGTTAACAGTACACACCGCCAGTCTGAGGTCCTTTGATCCATCCTCAATCATCTCGAAGACCCAATGGCCAATGGCCAACCACCCTTTCATAAATCTGCGACATCCAAATTAGGTTTCATCGATTTGAAAAACACGTCCAGGTCTTCCAATTCTATCGCTTTCTTTACAGTTGTCCAAGAAATGGTCAAGATTCACCTCACGGGAATAACTATATTAATCCGCTGTGGTTTTCGTTGACATTCTACTTATTGAGGTGAAATCTTGGATTTACACAATTTCTTAAGAATATTTTCTTGCGAAACATTCATTAGATAGAAAATCTGGAGGACAGGTGTGCGCGCTTATTCAAACCATGTTCCATTGTGACTATACGAGTATGTGATATACATATATGTTATTTATTGTTAATCTATGGAATAAAACTGTGAACATGTGAAGTTTCGTGCTACCTTAAAGAAAAGTTGGGCCAAAATAATTATTATTATATTGTGTATTATTGTGTAAATAAATTTAAAAAAAAATTAAATTTATTTTCAAAAATTCATAAAACAAATATTTCTGTTTTAATTTGCGATGTTCTAAAACTTTTATGAAGCTTCTGTATAAAAAAATTCATTTAAATCCGATAAAAAGGTTCTATGGTGGGAATACTATCAGTAATATCTTTATTTATATTGTTTTTTAATTTAAGCGAACACATTTTTATCAAATTTCTTAGTGCCATTTTTAAGAATAATACGATTTTCGAAAACCATTTTTACATGGTAAACTTTTTTAGAAATTAAAAAAATGTTTTGAAAATTTTAGCACAAAATAAAATTCAAACTTATTATGATCTTTATCATAAGAAAATTGATCAAAATCAGTTGCACCATTTTTAAGAAAATCGAAAACCAAAACAAAAAATGGTTCTAAGGTAGACACCTTTCATATCTATTATTTTAAAAATTTGTTCAACCATTTCCCAACTTTTAGAAATACTTAAATTTTTTTATAAAATCTTCTGAACAGTTTTTAGGAAACGAAATGGTTTCCAAAATTAAAAAAAAAATAGTTTTCGTTAAAAAAAAAGAAGAAAAATACTTTGCTGTACTAAAATAAAGTGAAAAGGGTAACCGTGTCTGAGCAGGTTGCTATTATGCATGATACATTTAGGGGCTTGTATATTACCAAATTTTTTTTCGGAATTTTCAGTTGATAAATCTTTTCCAAACAATTTAAGGTTAAGCACCACATGTGCTTCAATTTTGTGAAACATCATAAATCTACTCTCAGCGGCATAAACATTCTTTTTTCATCCCCCTAATCACGAATCAGTGTATCAATGAGAAAAAACAAATCATTTCAAAAACCATTGATCACTTCACTGATAGTTGATGGTTTGGTTGTTCGTTACCAGAGGTATCAGATACTCCGATCTTTTTTATTACTCCACCACGACACAACACTTTTCCCTCTGCACAACTCATTATAACCGGTGATTTTGATGTCAACATCATGAGTCCCCAATGAATTTTCGATATACATAATATTCAAGTCTTTAATCGTTTCCCATGACACTTTTATAGTTCATCTTCACTTAGAGTCGATTTCAGGCAACGTAATTAAGCCGCACCACACAGCACCGTCAGCCCCCAGTGAATAAACATGTACATATATAATGTCACAAATTCAAAATATCATTTTATAGTCTCGAACACGCATCGGGCTTCAGGCCTTAGACAGGAACCAAATATGAGACCCCTTTCTCACTCAATAGGAGACACTTAAACTGTTTGGATTGGGTAAAACGGCCATATAAACCATCATATCCGCATCCACCGCCAGTGGAAGAAAGGAATGCTAATCTAATTAAAACCATATGTGCAGATGTGGGGCGTTGAATGCCTTACGACCATCGAACTAACAAATGAGTATTATGCAACAATAAAAGATGAAGATGAAGCAATAAAAAGCACATATTCATGGTAAAATTTTAATCACTATTTTCAATAGGGTGTGATAATTTAGATGAAAAAAAAAATATTTTAAAAACATGTAGCTAGATTGCAATATTGAGATAGAAAATATTTCCACACGTTTGAACAGAAACTGACTCAATTTTGAGACTATGGCAGCGGGGAAAGTTAAGGATATTTTTTAATGAATTCATCAATTTTAGAAAAATATATGAAGGCTTGTGAATACACCTTTTTAAGACGTTTCAAATGAGGACGGATATGAAAGAAACAACTTGTGTTCAAAATACCAATTTATTTGCACGGCCTATCAAATCAATTTGAAAGCTGGCACGGTTGACTCAACCCACCGATCCGAATAAGAAACAAGAATACGAGTAAATATAAAAACGTCAAATCGAACGATCTCGGTGGTCAGTTCGTGACGAACGACATGTGATTTCAACAGGATGGTGCTACGTGCAATTAAGCCCGTGCCACAACGGACAGTTTGAACGAACGATTTCCGAACATGGTTATCTCACGTGGAGACGATGTGTGATTTGATCCAGTTAGACTTCGTCTTGTGTTTTTTTTTTTAGTCACATCAGGTCTAAGCAAATAAACCACAAGCTACCACTCCTTTGAAATACTACATAACCAATGCCATTGGCCAAATTCAACTTGATATATACGCCGCAGTTCTGGACAGTTTGACATTTCGGATGCGTGTCGCCCAGCGAATCCTCAGCGTACATTTGAATGGTGTTATATTTCATACATAATGGCATACAAGGGGAATCTAAATAAATTAACATTAACACCTCACTTACAATTTGTTTTATTTAAAGATAGGGAACACTTAATAGAAAAGCCTTTACATTGAAGGAAAAAATTACTAAAAACAATATTGACCCGTCGTATTTGATCGACGACGACGGTTAAGATGAGAAGCAATTATTATGCCATCCTTCGCAAGAGCGAGCACCCTTGACAAACATTTTTTTTTAAGTCTCCGGGATTTTTAAAAATTCCACAGATTTTTATAAAAAAAAGAGTTAGTTAAATTAGTCTATATAAATGTCAAAAATATTAAAATATTTAAAAATATGGTTATTAATGGACAAATTTGTAATGCAGAAACCATTTAAAGATGGCACGAACTTTGTTCTATGTTAAATAGACTAAGCATTTTAGAAATAGATTTTGTAAGGGAAAACTGTTTATAAAAGTAAAATTCATGTTTTAAGGACTTCAACAACTCTTTTAGTAGTTTCGCAAAGAAAAAAAAATTATAAATCGTTGCAGTGGTTTCTTAAGAAAAAAAGTTTTTATATACAAAGCTTTTAAAACAAAAATTGATAAATACCAATTATCTAAAGTTTTTGTTATTGTGAAATAAAAACAAGATTTGAGAAAAATAAATTGAACAGTTTTTGAGATACAGATTTTTCAAAAAAATTTCGATTTTTTTTAATCGAAAAACATATTTTTTTGTTTTGATATGCAATGTTTTTTTAACTTTTTATGGTGACTCGCTCACCTACACCACATCAATGTCACCCACTAATCGCTGTCTAAAAAGTAAAAACCCACATCAACAGACTCTTCCAATTCTATCAGAAATGAGGCATCCGAATCAACACTTCCACATCGGAACTTGTCTGCTTCAGGAGACCTTTAACTGGTAGACGCATTCGCATCGCAAAAATTTGCAGAAATCTGGTCATGAGACTCCCTGACGGATTCACCATAGTGCAAAGCCAAATGTCAAGTAACCTGGGAGTGCACTTCAACGAGTTTCTAAGGTTTAACATGCACTCAATAAATGTTCTGAAAAAGGCCAGCTGGGCCTTCAGCCGTTTGCACTCATTGCTCTTAGCCAACCGACAAAGATATTGATCTACAAGCAGCTTCTGCGACCAGTGATCAGCTATTCCTTCCCAGTCTGGTTATCCATCTCGAAGACACCTATGAAGGAACTTCAACTATTCGAAAGGAAGATACTGAGGATCTGCACTGGACTCTACTTCGAACGTCAACGACAAAAACACTACAGGAACGAGCATCTCTATACAGAAGCGAATTTAATCCCACTGGACAAATATCTAGTTCATTCATTGAAGAAACTAATGGGGAACATCATTGACCACCCGAATCAGCTTATGAGAAGGATGACCACAGAACAGAACGACATCCCGCACTGAGGTACCTCAGTGGGATGGAAACTCTGGATGACAATGTGATTATGGACAACGAGGACGTAGTCTTGTTCTACGCTGATATTGGGTCAGCTTACCACTGCGGCTTAAACACCATCCCTGCCCACAACCCACAACAATCACCACTGACAACCGGGAATGAACACCCTGAGGACAATACAGTCAACCGACCCTTTAAATTTTATTTTTTCGTCATGTAAATTTTCTATAAAAATAATTAAACTTAAGTCACTGTATATTGTAAATAGTATAATAGTATAGTATAGTATGTTCAATAAAGCAAAAAATGCGGTACAAAAAAAAATCCGGTTTATGAACACAAAACGGGAAGAATCATAAATAAGAAAACGGTTCTATGGTAAGTTCTATCAGTAATGTCTTAATTTCAAAAATTGTCAAAATTGTCTTATTGATTTATAGACTGAAAATAACTAAGCAAAATAAAACGAAATTTTGACGAAATTCTAGGTGCCGTTTTCGAGAAAATGCGATTTTTGGAAACAATTTTTTAGTATTTGTGTGGTGCTAACCGTTATTTTCATATAAAATATCAAAAAAAAAACTGAGCAAAATCGTTGTACAGTTTTTTGAGAAAATTGAAAACAAAATAACCATTTTTCAAATTATTTTTTTTTCAACCTTTAGGTATCTTTTAATAAGTGTATTTTTACTTGCGAATTATAGGTACTATAAGGCAAGTTATGTATTCGTAAAAAATCGAACTCGAGATTTTGATCAAAGTTGACGCTACGATAATAGCGAAAACAAAAAAAGTGGGTCTCGCAATTCTGTCTGTCTGTTCGACTACACCCTAAACGGCTCAGCCGATTTTTATTAAACTTGATAGATATCATTGTTAAATTTTTCTCCCTTCACGTTTTTTTTGCTTTTTTCGGTACAATCGGTACAACCGATTTTGATCTCCAAAAATTTGTCTTAGATTCTTAAACAAAATTTAATTTTTTTTTTCAAAACTCAATACTACGAAAACTCCATGCTCGATTTTTTTAAACCTGACGAATAAAAGTTTTTAAGTACAATCTACAAGAATTTTGATAAAGTTTCTTTTCTAACGATCAATAATATAATTAAAAAAAATTTTGAGAAAAAACAATATTTTTTTAAAATTTCAAAAGAAATTTGTATTATATTTACCTAACGATATTCGATAAGAAAAGACAATGGGACGGGGGGAGTTGTAATTTTGAAATCATATCTACCGAGCTTAAATAAAATTGGCCGAGTCATTTAGACAAGCAGACAACATTGCGAAACCCACTTTTTACTTGCGATATACCTATATGAAGGTAGTACTAAAGGGCAAGTTTTGCATTTGGAAAGTAATCGAACTCGAGAATTTGATCAAAGTTGACATAACGATGATAGAGACCACGAACAAAGTGGATCCCGCAATTCCATCTGTCTATTTTGTATGTCTGTTCTTAGTCCTGCAGCCTAAGCCTCTGAAGCGTTTTTTTTTTTTTTTCAAAACTTTGTATTTATGTAATGTTTTTTGGTAATTACTCGTACCTAGAGGTGATTTTGAAAATACGAGAATTATAAAAATAAATTATTAACAAAAACTGAAAACAAATAAAATTATGAGAAAATAAAAAAAAAACATGCCTTCAGCAACTTGTTTGTTTCAACAAACATTAAAATATAATTCATACATTTATGTATGTATACTATAAAGAAATTTCAGTTCAAATTGGAAAAATGTACATAACTTTTTGTAATCGTTTCCAGTCCTCGAAAGGTAGATTATTCCAAAGTCTTACAGGATGAACGAAATATTCCTTAATTTAATTTCAGTAGGAAGAAATTATTTGTTGATTGATAGTTCTTTTAGTAAAGCATAAATCTTAGATTATCACCGTATTTATTTGAGTATCATGCCAAGACTTTGAGCGTGGGCTATTAAACATGAATTAAGGAGAATTGGAGGGAAGTAGTTCTTGTTTTGTCCGGAAGTTTTAGTCAATTTCTTGTAGACAAATCGAATATTGAGCATAAGGCAATATTCATTTTAGTTAAAGCGTCTTCGACCATTCCCAAGAGAAAACTTATATATAGCTGGACAACCTCCGCATAAATATGAAATTGACAATGAGATAAAATATATATGGAAGATCAATAATGAAAAATGAAAATAGCAAAGGACCCAGGATTGACCCTTGTTGTACACCGATATCTACAGGGAGTAACGAAGAGAGTATACGATTATACGAAACATGCTTTTAGTCAAGTATCAATAAATAGGATTTTAAGAAATATAACAAAAACTCTCGTCAATGTAGGTATAACAGATAAGATGGGGGTTAATACAATCGAATACATTGGAAAAGTCATTTTGCACATTTTTATCTAATTAAATCTATGTTATAAATAATTTTTAAATTCCAAAGTACTTTTACTTAAGAGCAAGTACTAGTCTAAGAGCCCACAGCAAATTTTGTGCGTGAAGATATAACCAAAAGTGGTTTATATTAGTATAAAGCCCTCAAATAACTAACGACAAATATGGAAGTCTGGCAGCATTTTTTTGCAGCTAAGATTAATAATAGTATGCCAAAGGTACATATATTTCCAAAATGTGGATCATAAGTATAACCACTTGAAACTGGCATTAAATTAAAGGGCAGAATGCACTGAATACAAATAGATAGGTACCAGACGTTTTAGATGCAGCTTTCCCCTTGCCAGACGTACTAATAGTACGCAAAAAATCATTTTTTTAAACAATTGGTATAACCATATGTGTGATACATCAAAAAATTTGTAAAATTGTCCTTATCACAAATAAATAGGTGCCAGACGTTTTAGATGCAGCTTCTCCCTTGCCAGACGTACTAATAGAGTACGAAAAATTAAATTATTTTATAGATATAATAAATTGATTTTTATTTTATAAAAGGTACGAGTAGGTAATAAGAACAAAAGTATGTATAAATACTTAAAGAATATTATATTATTCACTATCAGACTCATCGGATGATTCCCTAGTATGACCATAATCTTCATTATCGGATGCATCCACTTCATTCTTCAAAATATCTTCCAGTTTATCAGGGGCTGTATTACCGTCGAACCATTTCACTTTATACATATTATCTTTTAATACCCATCCACAGTCCGATGGTGATATTTGGAGTGGTTCATTCTTTACGGCATTCTTCCATACATAGCATATAATATAGTTGCATCTATTTAATTGCTGCAACAAAACCGATTTGTTTCGAGGCAAAAGACTTCCTTCAAAACCTAGCATAAACAAATTAATATTATTTTATGTAGGTATCTATTATTATTAAAAATGTAACTTACTTCTGATATTTTTATAAATTTTTTTGGTTGTGGTTTTGCAGGATTTAAAAAATATTTCATACCTGGCTTCGTCTACGTTTAAAGCCCTTGTATGATACATATTACAGACAAAATTTTCAATCCTGTTAAAGTGTTCGTCAGTAGTATTTAATCCATTTCCAAATTCAGAAAAAGTGAACTGAAAATCTTAACAACTTTCCAAAATTCGAAACGGCTTGATTTTCCCTTTCTTAAAGAAGGATGGGGTATAATCACATCCAGTGAAGCAGTGAAAACCAGGTAGCGCAGCACAAAGCGTGGCTCCCAATCCGTGATAAATTGAATTCACGTCAATGTATCTGAGCGTATTTTTCGATAAATTTCCAACTTCAAGCCAGACTTTTATGCCGTTTTTTAAGTTAGGTAAATTGTAAAGCGCAATTATGAGAACATCCGTATCTGAGGACTTTATTACCACAGAAATGTCTTTTGGTAAAAATGACAAATGCAGCATCATACGTGATACGTGTATCAGCTTCTTCTTGAAAACTCATTAGCTCTTTCACTTCTTCACGAAAAACATTGCCATTCTGAGTTTTAAAATGAAAGCATGCCGCATTGCTGGTGACAAAAAAATGCTGCCAAACTTCCATATTTGTCGTTAGTTATTTGAGGGCTTCATACTCATATAAACCACTTTTGGTTATATCTTCACGCACAAAATTTGCTGTGGGCTCCTGGTCTATACGTACGATCCAGCATTGCATTTTATTACATTTGATGAGGTTGTCGAAAATTAATGTATACTCAATTTGTCTAAAATAGTATTTTCCAAAAAGGGACAAGAATACCTTTAAGTTTTAAGATATAACGTCCACAACAACTCGTCTAAGGTTAATTTTATCTAAAGCTACCACAAACAAATTTCACATTTTGTATCCCTTTACAAGAATGCAATAGTATTTTCGTGCGTTAAGTCGATCATTTAAAAAATCATTGTCGTAAACATTTGATCAGGAGTTAAAATTACTGGTTTGCTAATTAATCTGTTATGTCGAAGTTAATGAGCAATGAACAATGTCGTAAAAGGCGACTAAAGGAGTAAATACATATAGGCCACAAACAGCAAGGTAACCCTATAAACTTTCCCAAAAGTGTGCATGCCAGTCCCTGGGTTGGCACGACTGGAGATCACCGGTGCCGTAAAAGAGAGATCAAATACAAAACTGGAGCATGCACACGTCGATACTTACAAAAAA
The DNA here is from genome assembly GCA_963931855.1 of Philhelius festivus. Lineage (NCBI taxonomy): Eukaryota > Metazoa > Arthropoda > Insecta > Diptera > Syrphidae > Philhelius > Philhelius festivus. The sequence continues at coordinate 225,576,261 of OZ007555.1, read as the reverse complement.
AACGTTTCGCAGGATTTTGTGAATTCAAGCATTATGGAAGTACTCGTTCGAAATGACACTACCCCGCCAGGCACTACCATTGTTACACATGGTACTGATCCTGGACCGAGCAGCAATGCTCGGGTCAGAGCTAGACGGATTCCGGGGGCTGGCAAAGTAATGCCGCAGATTATACAAAATCTAAGAGTTGCGAGTTGGAACGTTGGCAGTATGACAGGTCGAAGCTACGAGCTGGAAGAGATGATGAAAAGAAGGCGAGTGGACATCTTATGTGTTCAAGAAACAAAATGGCGAAACACGGGAAACAGGGCCCGTTTCTTGGATACGAGGACAAAAAACTATAAGATGTTCTACTATGGAACGGAAAAGGGTAAAAACGGAATCGGAATCATCCTTGCAAAACATCTATTAGGCAGCGTATTGACCATTTCGAAATCCAGCGACCGTTTGATGTCCCTTAAATTGGTGATTAAAGGAAAGTTGTGGAATATTGTCACTGCATATGCTCCCCAAATTGGATGTGAGCAGGTGCAAAAAGATGCATTTTGGCTAGACTTTCACAATCTACTTAAGGACATCCAAAAGGAAGAGTTTTTGTTCGTGGGCGGAGATTTGAACGGACATGTCGGGAAGACAAACGAAGACTATGAAGATTGCCATGGAGGCCTCGGATACGGCACCAGGAACCCTCCTGGTGAAGACATCCTGAGCATGTGCAAAACATACGGTATTATCGTACTAAATACCATGTTCGTCAAACAAAGCCGACACCTGCTCACTTACAGCAGTGGTGGAAATGAAACCCAGATTGATTACCATTTGGTATCTAGTTTCATGAAACCCCGGGTAAAAGATTGCAAAGTGATACTAGGAGAAGCGATCGCCCACCAACACCGTCTCCTACTGACAGAATTTTTTATGGAGACAGTGAACGACAACAAACATACAAAAACTTTTGGGAAGATCAAATGGTATAATCTGGATAAGGAAAAAGGCGAAGCTTTTATTTCGAATATGCAAAACGTTCTGTATAATAACACCGATATAGTTCGAAATGAAGAGAGTACAGCACAAAGTATGTGGGATCTCCTACAGAGAACTTGCAAAGAAAAAGCCAAAACGCTGTTAGGGGTTTCAAAAGGACACAACCAACAAGGCAAAGAAACATGGTGGTGGAATGATGAAGCTAAATCAGTTATAAGTAAAAAGAAAATGGCTTTCAAGGCTTGGTCAAGGTGCCCCTCTAATGATACAGAGCAAAAGTCACGCCTCGAAGTGGAATATAGAAACTGCAAGAAAGAAGCGAAGAAGAAGTGCGCCCAAATTCAAGCAAAGAATACAGAAAACCTGTATCGGGAGCTGGATGAAATTTCTACCCCGACAGCTGGTGCTATTCAAGAGCTACGGCAAAACACGAATAAGGGCGCAACTATCTTCAAAATAGCCGCTCAAAGAAGAAGAAATGCCCAGGAGATTTGTTCGCCAAAGTCCATTAACAATGCTCAAGGCCAACTTCTTGTGGAAGACAACGAAATTCTTCACAGGTGGCGACAGTATTGTGACGGACTTCTAAACGAACAATTTCCAAGGCTGTACTTTCCAATAGCTCCACCTAACTTAAGCGAAGTATCCGACGTCACAGTCGAAGAAGTTAGTGAGGCGGTAAAATACTCCAAAAAGGGAAAAGCTGTTGGCCCAGACGAAATACCCTCAGAGTTTTAGAAAAAGATGGGAGACATCGGGTTTAGATGGCTCATGATTCTTGTCTCCAAACTTATACGAGGTGATCGCATGCCTAATCAATGGAGGGAAAGTTACCTTCTTCCAATTTATAAAGCAAAGGGTGATACTCGAAGCTGTGATAATTACCGTTCGATTAAGCTGATGTCACACACCATGAAGATCGTTGAGCGAGTCTTGGGTAGCCGACTGCGAAAAATAATTAGGCTATCTGATGACCAGTGCGGGTTTGTCGGGGGTAAGTCAACCACGGATGCAATCCAGAGTATAAGAATAATTATGGAAAAACATCGGGATTCTTTGGAGGATTTGCATGTCGTATTGGTTGATTTTGAAAAAGCATTCGATCGGCAACCACGAGATCTAATATGGGTGGCCCTCAGGCAACGAGGAGTTCCAGAAACCTATGTGCGGATAATTATGGACATGTATGATGGAGCAGTTACTAAAGTAAGATGCGCAGCTGGAGTCACCGAAGAATTCGAAATCACAGTAGGTGTACACCAGGGAAGTGTCTTGAGTCCCCTGCTCTTTATTTCAGTTCTTGATTACCTGCTTGAAGGTAAAGTGACGGATCCAAAATTGCATCAGTTATTCTTTGCTGACGATGGAGCCATCATAAGTGAAGACCCGATATCCCTACAACGAGCACTTGACGTATGGGTGGATGTTCTAGAAGGAAGTGGGTACCGCATAAGCGCGAAAAAAACAGAATACCTATGCTGCCCATTTTCTGATCCACACAGGCCTATTCCAAACATTTATTTGAATGGAGTAGTGCTTCCCAAGTGTGAAAAGTTTAAATATCTGGGGTCTATGATAAATAACGAAGCTACTTGTGATGACGATATCAATTATCGCGTAAGCGTAGGGTGGATGAAGTGGCGGGAAAATTCTGCTATTTTCTGTGACCGAAAAATGCCCCCTAAGCTGAAAGGAAAGCTCTACACTTCAGTTGTGCGTCCAGCACTCACATACGGTTCACAATGTTGGACAATGTACAAAAAGTATGAGAGTAAGCTAACGGCAGCTGAAATGAAGATGCTTCGTATGACAGCAGGAGTTACAAAGCTTGATCGAATTAGAAGTACGAAGATGCGAGGAAGCCTTCATGTTAAGAATACCATTTCCCAAAAAATTGAACACGACCGACTCAGTTGGTATTGCCATGTTCAAAGGAGAGATCCTGAGAACCCCGTCAAAAAGGCAATATCATACAACGACCCAATTCGGAATAAAAAGAAAGGTAGGCCTAAACACTCCTAGTACAAACAAATGCAAAAACACCAGCATTCAGTTGGCCTCAGAAATGGAACAATACAAAACCGGGAGGCTTGCCGCCGATTTCTGAGGTCAACCCGGCGAACCCCACAGGCGGATCACTAGTGTGAAGCAGATACGTGGGAGAGTTATGATCCCCTCGACATCGAGATCATAACAGCGCCGAAGCAAAGGAAGAAGAAGAAGAAGAATGAGCAATGAACAATAATTAAAAAAAATATCATGATTTATAAAAGTTTAGATAACAAAATATTTAATGACCCTTCTTTAGTGCTAATATCCAATTTAAATGTTGTAAAAAAAATGATAAAAACATTTAAAAAACATTGTGCTTCCAAACATTGCTGGTCAAAAGACAAATTTTCTATAGTTTGGGCCAACGAACTAATAGGGGACCGAAGGAAGTTCCCAAAAACATTGTGTTAATCGTCAGACGACTATAGTTTATGTTCCTCCAGTTGCGATTTTTGAAATTCTTATGAATTAACTTTGAATTTTATAGAGCTATCTTTCAGGCAAATGTGGTGTTTTTTTTTTAAATATGGTTTTAATGGTTTTATAAATTTCTTCCAATTTGAACTTTTTTTTTACATTGACCCAGCAAACTTTAACAGCTATAGCTTATTAATCAACGCGAATGTTGCAATTAAGCTAAAGTGATGACATTTGAAACTCTAATGCGTCCGTTCACACCCTGCTGTGGTCTTAGCGTTATCCATCGTCAAAAACAATCAAAACAATTTCAACATTAAAATCTTGGCAGATGTTCAAGCTGGGATTTTACCGTCATTACAAGCACCGCACCAGCAATGCAAACCTGCCGCAATTTTTTTCCCTTCGAACATCATTATATATACGTCGTCTATAAACGCGACACAGGAAGTAAGACCTTCTAAATTCCTTTTCCATTAGGCAAACCACTCATTCAGCTATTAAATGAGGGAAGTTGACACACTGGAAAGACACGGGTGAAAATGCGGAAAATGGTGAAAATGGCCACTTAATCCAATCTAAATGGAAGGCTAGTAAAATTGCACTCTGCCTGCGTCCTGCTGCTGCCACATATACTCACATATACACTTCACAGGACCATCAGATCCAAGAAAATTTAAATGGATAATGCAGGAAGAGTCCTGCGTCCTGGCAGTTCAGTACAAATTTTATTTTAGCATGTGTGATATCGTGTATCGTTTTCGTATCTAAAAATGTATGCATCAGTGGATTCTTCATTCACCTTTCGTATCTGACATCTGAGGGTTGAACGCTTGGATGGATTAAATTTTCTGTAATTTCTTTTGTATTTCAATAGGGGAATTTGGTCTGGTCTGGGCGAAGTCCCTAGTATGTGAAGGGTGATTTTGCCGCATTACGAAGCTCAGCACACCTTCATTTCTTTTTCCATTGATCAAGAGTACCACGGCAGAGAATGCAATTAACCTTGCGATTGTGTCGAATGGGATGCTGAAAGTGCACACATGGATTTAAGTGGGTAGTTGTACGCTTCAATTGATTCATATATCTATTTGAAATGAAATGAATATTGCCGTAGACTGCATTACCAATTACACATTGTAACATAGTCAGATTATTTCTCTCATACATTTCTGTCTAAAACTAAGTTCATTGCGTCTTGTGAATAGAAAAAAACTGTTGCTAAGTCTTGAGCTTATATTTATAAGCTGGATTTTGCGTAGGTAAAATTAAGCTTAGGTACACTAAAAAAAAGAACCGTCCCGATATTTCAAGTAAAATAGATCTACATGTTCAACATTCGTTCAGTGTTGCAAAGTAGATAATCTCTGGATTTGGAAGAACCTATGTATGAAGGCATGACATTGGATCAAGCTATTACTTTTATTAGATAGCTTAAGCTATATTTTATTCATGTAATATTGGGTTTTTGCGAATGTGGAATTCCTTGCCACGCTCTGTCTTTCCCAGTCATTGCAATGTTCAAGAATTCAAAACCAATGTACACCGACACCTCCTTTCTAACCCTTCCCTTTTTTCTTAATGCTAACACTGTGCCTGTAGCATATTAAGGGTATACAAAAAACCCCTTGAGTGTGCGCCGATTATAAAAAAAAAAGAGGCTGTGTGCGACCCACACTGATAACTTCCCATTTGTGGTCTTTATTATTTCGGTTCCAAACATTTTAATTGAAAAAAATTTAAAAACGAAATATTCAAATATAATAATTTTCAATTCGATACTTGTCAAAATTTAACCATATGTTAATAATTGTATTATGTCGATACCTTTCCGTAAGAATGTACTAAGCGACACTTTTTTCGAAAATGACTTTTTGATGAGGAAATATACTATATCTTAAGGGCCACGTTTTGGCCTGGGATTCGCCAACCTATTATGCATGAAAAGGAAACTAGAGTACAAATAAAAAAATTTATCAACTGCCATGTTTTCTCATTAAAATAATTTTGCCCCCTGAAATTTGTATTATCCGCCAAAAAAAATATGCTAACCGACATTAATAAAGATCTCATTGTCGTGAGGAAAAAAAAATTTGTTAGAAGTCACTTAGTTTAACCAAAATTGTCTCTTAGCACACTATGATTCAACTAGAACTTTCTTCGTTTTTTTCGTTTCCTGAACAATTTTAGAAATGTCGCTTAGTATACATTCTTACGGGAAGGTATCGATGTATAAAACAACATACTTAGAAGGCACTATCGGTGTTCATTCCCAAGAAATTCGATTTGAAATACAATTTTAACTAGTTTTCAATAGTAGAATTTTTAATAGTTTTTTTATTTAAAAAAAAACCTATTAATTCAATATTTATCAAAATTTTACCAATTGTACAAAATTATACTATGTATAAAATAAACTAAATTAGAAGTCAATATCACTACTAGTTCTTGAGAAATTTGAGTCGAAAAACAATTTTTACCAATTTTCAATAGAATTTTATATAGTTTTTTATTTTTTGTAAAAAAACTGTGAGCTGATTTTTTTTGAAATTTTCACCAGTTGTCAAACACATTATTTTTCGTAAAATAAAATTATTTTGAGTTTCAAATTGTTTTCCGTTATTGGAATATCTGGGTTATGAAAATTTTTTTTTCAGTTTTTTTTATTTAAAAAAATAACGGTATGTTAATTTTTTTCCAAATTCATACCAAATCTGTATGACCTTATAATGAGTACATTGAATTTTATTTGAAATCAATAGCGTTATTTTTTCGTGAGATATTTGAAACTAACCAAAATTTTTACTTTTTTTTTAAACCGTTATAGTGAAAAAACTACTCACTGAATTTTAATAAACGCCCTTTCAGCCTCTTTCGAAGTTATTATCTATTAAACAAAATTTATTTGAAGTCGATATCTTTACTCGTTCTTGAGATATCGACGACGAAAAATGGTACAAGAACGTACGGACGTACGAACGTACGAACGAACGTACGAACGTACGTACACACACACACACAGACATCTCTCTAGAAATGATTGATATAGCCTCTAGGGACCTTGAAACGTCGAGAAATGTCAAAAACTCCAATTTGACAAATCGGACCGATTACAATAACTCCCTATGGGAAGTTAAAAAAACAAAAAAAAAAAAAATAAGTCGCAATATCTCGATTCACGTCTATTCCTACCTAGCCATGCGATAGAACTTGACCTTTCGTATATACATATACAACTTGTCGAATTTTGAGTCGGGAGTTGGACTTACACCGTACTCCCTGGATCTAACTGACCCAGGACCTCAAACCTCATGACAATATGCAACGCCATTTGTTCGCGGACTGGGCTTCGAAACGTTTGGAAGAGGACCCAAATTTTGGCCAAAAAATCATCTTTGGCAACGAGGCGCGTTTTTGCATGAATGGTTGTGTTAACGGACAAAATTGCCATATATGCGACAACATCAATCCACACGTGGGATTGGTCCTCAAGGTCATGCAATTTGACCCCGTTTGAGTTCTGTATACTTTTTCCTGAAGTCATAGGTCTATGCGACTAAACCTCATCGGAACGATGGAACATAAATTGTCAATATTAAAAAAATCCTGGATTTTGAAATTTTAAATTAAAAAAAAAAATGCACGACTGGGTCGCACGAACTTGCTCTTATGTAAAAGAGTAAGAATTTCAAAACTTAATGTAATTAGAAAAAACTGTTCATAAGGATAAAATTCCTTTTTTAAATGACTAGTACAACCCTTGTATATAAAACTTATAGTACTATCAAGAAGACAAAAGATTGTGGCGACATCTTAAGGCTAGGGACTGCAATTGCTAGATTTGTCATTGCTAAATTTAATAATAAAATATTTAATAATAAAATATTAGCGTGCGCTAATTTCTGCGCCACCACAAGGCTAGCGTTCGCAATTCAAAATCACGCTCCATGATAATACTATAGGTTATTATATACAAAAGTACAATTCCCTTAGTAGTTGGAGCTAAGAACAGAATGCCATGTGATTTAAGCAAATAGCTATTAGCTATTATGCAAGAACAAAAATTATAAGTCGTTGTAGTTGTAGTGGTTTCTTAAAAAACAAGCTTTTATATACAAAATTTTTGAAACATTTTAAGAAAAAAATTTGGTAAGACAACTTTAAGTTTTTATTACTGTACAAATAAAAATTAAATTTCCAAAAAATATATTGAGCCGTGTTTTTGATACATCGAATTTTTCAGAAAAAATTGATTTTTTTTTTTTTCAAAATTCAAAAAATATTTTTTTTTAATTTTGAAAAGCAATGTTTTAGAAGCTACTCTGTAAAAAATTTCACTAAAATTCGTTATGCCGACAGCGATAAATTCAAAATTTGAAAAAATTGTTTGTACAGTCAGTAAAATCTTAATTTTAATTTTTTTTATTTAATTATAAATCGTAAGAATTAACCAAAAGAAAAAACATTATCAAAATTCTGGGCACGACTTTCGAAAACCATCTTTCAACATTTGTATGGTGGGTACCGTCATTTTAAGGTAAAATTAAATTCATTTTTTTAAGAAAGTATTATTTGTCAAGATTAAAAAAAAATCGAGCAAGGCATTTTCGAAATATTGAATTAAAAAAAAATACACAATAACATCCAAACTTTTGGGGAGCTTTAGTAGATATACAAAATAGTTATCAAAATAGGCTTTACCGTTTTTGAGAAAATTAAAAACAAAAAAACTGGTTTTAACTGGGCTACCATTAATAGAAATTATTCGGGAAATTTTGTTCAACCCTTAGCTATTTTTAACTAAAAGAATTTTTTTTAATTTTTTTAAATCTGTCAAACAGTTTTTGGGAAAAAAAAAATCATATAACAAAACGGCGAACATGTTTTTGTGGTACACTTTTCGCGGCCCACAAAAACCGAAGGGGCATAAATTAAATATTAAACGAAAGCATTTTTTGCATAGATGTGCAGAATGCCAAAATTATTTAAATATACTACACAGAAATTGTTTAAAACAATAGATAAAAATTGCAAAAAAAAATCCCGGAAAACAAAAACAAAAACAATTAGAAATGTCAAATCGACTGACACATAATATGTCAAAACCAAAAAATGAAAAATGAAAGCATTCAGCGAAAACCCAAAGCCAGAACACGAAACATTAAGGTGGATTTACATTACACAAATCCGCCAACACGATAAAAGTTGATGAACATGTTGTTGAATGTGAACCCCCTAAGTGAAGAAATATTATCAATATAAATATTAGGCATGTGTTTTTTTTAGTAGTTGAGCTCTTACAATAATATTTTGAAACATTAACTACAATCGGAACTTTATGCAAAAAGTAAAAAAGAATACACACATACACTAGCCACATCTGTTGCTGAAAAGAGCGTATAATTTACACCACACAATTTCAGTTCAGACATCTACTCGTATCGGTGATTTTCTGAAAAAATGTATTCCATGTAATAGTGTTTTTAAAAAGTGAAAAAGTAAAAAGGTAGAACCATTTAAATTTAAACCATCAAGCGTTAACTACAATTGGAAATTTTTGCAAAAAGTACAATTAGTGAAAAAATGAAAAAGAATACACACATACACCAGCGACATCTGTTGCTTTCAGCTTGGCGACATCTACCAGTCATTTTCTGAAACAATTTATTCAATATATTAGTGTTTTCAAAAGTGCAACATTTACTTTTTTGGTTTTTTGAGATGGGAGATAAAATTTTAAATTGAGTTGGAAAAGGAGAGCAGATTTTGTTTTAACATTTTCACTTTTTAAGTTCATTGCAGTTATGGCTTTACAATAATAAGGGTATTCATGCATAAGTGTAAGCTCTGCGTATTTGTATAAGTCAATTACTTTCGAAACTTATTTACATTTGTCTGCATTTGAATTTTAAATATTTGCGAAAAAAAGAGAATACAAAATGCTCGAAATGTATTTGTCAGGGAAAGAGAGAAGATAAAAAATGCAGGCGTGAGACGTCGCGTCATCAAAAATGCGGACGAACATGACACGATACAAATTTAAATCTCCATGGCTAAATGCGTTCCATGGGCTCAAACTAGGGTTGCCAGATTTTTCTTGCACCTCGGCGGGACAAGTGGCTTAAATAACGAAAATTCCCGGGATTTCATCATATTGCCCGGGACAAAATAAATAAAATCACGACTGGGTCGCACGAACTTGCTGTAACGTAAAAGACTGAGAATTTTAAAAATGAATGTTATTAGAGAAAAATTAATTTTTTAAATGACTAAAACAACTCCTAAAACAAGCTCCAACTAGCTAAACACAGGGACAGGATGCCATGTGATTCAAACAAATATTGATCAAAGCAAGAAAAAAATTATACTTCGTTGTAGTGGTTTCTTAAAAATATAAGCTTTTATATACAAAGTTTTTAAATCATTTTTAAGATAAAATATTGGTAGGTACGTCAATTTGAAGTTTTTGATTTTGTTCGAATAAAAATTAAATTTACTAAAAAAGATATTGAACCGTTTTTAAAGTATCGAATTTTCAAAAAAATCGATTTTTTTCAAAATTTTAAAAACTATTTTTTTAGAGTTTTAAAATACAATGTTTTTTTAAATTTTAAAGAAGTTTCTCTTTTATTAAAATCCGTTATTCCGTTAATGAGAAATTGAAAATTCGAATAAATCGTTCAGTGGTAGGTACAGTCATTAATATCTTGATTTCAATTTTTTTTTAATTATAGAATTTTATATAAATTATAGAATTTGAATACACAATAATATTTAAAGTGCTGGGGAGCCTTAACATAAAGAAAATGATCGAAATCGGTCGTACCATTGCCATTAACCATTACCTGCCTAGCTTTAACTAAATGAAATTTGAGAAATAAAAATATTTATAAAATTTCGAAAAATGCCAGGTACCGTTATTTTTGGTCTTTAAAAAAAATAAAAAACGATTGGGGGAAAAATTTTCGTTAAACTTGGTAGATATAACATTTTAACGAAAATCGGCAGAGCCGTTTAGGCTGTAGTCGAACAGACAGACAAACAGACAGAATTGTGAGACCCACTTTTTCGTCTTCGCTATCATCGTAATGTCAACTTTAATCAAAATCTCGAGTTAGATTTTTTTACGAATGCATAACTTGCCTTATAGTATCTACCTATAAGTCGCAAGCAAAAATCATATAATGCGTGTAGATCAAAATAAATAAATTCTTTTATTAATTACTAATTAAATGACTTTTATCATTTGAAAATATTTCTCTTTTGTCAATTTTAATGACAGAAGTCAGTTTACAAAAAAAAAATTTCCTTAAGTTAGGTTTATTTGATTGAAATTTTAGGGTTAAATCGCAATGTAGTGGTTGTTCCTTATCACTGAAAGATATTTAGGTACATTAGGCATTAGTGCATTAGAGTTTGAGTCCCGACCCGGGAAAAAAGCTGTCCCGGCGGGACAGATGAATTTATGTCTGAAATCCGGGATGTCCCGGGTAAACCGGGACGTCTGGCAACGCTAGCTCAAACCTACCTCATTTTTGGAACACTTCCATTTATGTTATTTTTTGTTGACAATAAACAGCTGGCCGATCGATGTGCAACCAAAAAATGTTTTACAAAAGTAAATTGAATTTATGTTTTTGTAGTTTGCTATATTTCTTTAGGCGCGTTATGAAAAAATGATTTGTGAAATTAAAAAAAGAAAATCACATGTATGTAACACAAAATTCACAGGTTGACGTCACTGCAACGACGCACGTGCGTTCGAGTCCCAATAGAATGATAAATATTTTTTTATTGCCGCGATATGAAAAAATGATGAGAGTGAAAGTTTTAGATGTAACAAAATTCACAGGTTGACGTCACTCTGGCGACGTGGGTTCGATTCCAATATTATGGCCATAACAACAGCTGAATGACAATGACATGAAAGAATCGAAATAAAAATTGTTAATGTGTCAAAAATGTGTATAGGTTTGAAAGTTTGTTTACCATTAACTACTCCAGGATTGAGTGCTTAGTAGGTACTTCTCATTGCATTCAACAATTTAAAAAAATCATGAATTCTCTGTCTTTTATTAAATGATAATGAATTAAATAAATAAATTGGCACTCGAATTTCGAGAGCTGGGTCGGCTAGTATTTATAAAATTTCGGAGAAAAATAAAATTGTGCCTGCCGTAATGTCAACTTTGATCAAAATTTTGAGTTCGATTTTTTTTTACGAATGCATAACTTGCCTTATAATACCTATAAGTCGCAGGTAAAAATATGTTATATGTACATAATGTATATTTTTAAAAAATCTAAGAAAAAATTTTTTGCTTAAAACTGAATTTTTATGACCTTAGTAGATTCACCTTTCTTATAATGTAATACCAAATTTAAATACGCAATACTTTTCAAATTTTTATGAAGCTTTAGCATAAGCAAATTGATCAAAATCAGTTGTACCGTTTTTCAGAACATCGAGATCAAAAATAGGTTCTATAGGAATACCATTTTTCGGATTTTAATTGAAAACATTGATAGAGAACACGAAAAAAGTTATTCCGGCAATTCCGTCTGTCTGTCTGTGTGTGTGTATGCCTGTAGATACTTCAGCTTACATCCTATATAGCTGTAACCATTTGTAACTAGATAAAGGTGTGAGGACCCGAGTATAGCTTTTGAACATCGCAAGGGAAACAGAATCGATAAAGGATGTAGGGAATGGATAGGAACCGGTATCTACTTAAGGTTCTTCTTCTTAGCTCCAAAACTAACGTTACCTACAATACAACGCTTATACTAAATCTTATTTATCTCTAAAACTGCTATTACGATTTTGATAAAAAAAATTAAGTTTGCTATTATGAACATGGACTACAATTTGGTCAACAAAACTTTTGAGAAAAAATGTTATTAACGGTACCTGTCATTGGACCGTTTTTTTTTTTTATCTTTTGACTCTCTCATTAACTGCTTTAACAATTTTGACCCAAATGTTTGTACATGAGCTGCTTTAAATTTAAAATAATATTGTATATACAAATATTTAAAAAAAAATTGAATTGGGTTTTTGAAAAAAAGTCCCATGTTTTTTTTTGAAAAATCTTGGAAATGTGTAACGAATATTTTTTGAAATTATTTCCTAAAATCTATATTACTTAATACTTAAAATTGGCATTCAAATTTCTTGAAAAAATTTTGAAGAAATTTGCTATATGTATCTATTAAAATCAATTTAATAAAAAAACTATTTTTAAACTTTGTTTTTTGAATACGTTCATTGTTTTCCAAAAATCACACGGCAATTTTATGCATTTGAAAATTTGTATCTCATCTCATTAAATCCATGTTTTATATTTATTTTTAAACAATTTTTAAATTCCAAAGTACTTTTACATAAAAGCAAATAAGTGCGATACAATCGTGCATTTTATTTGATATATTCTAAGATCTGTGTGAAGATTTTTTTTGAAAAAGAAGTATTTTATAAAATTTTGGAAAAATGGTTTTAGATTTGGTCGTGTTGGAGGAAATTTTAAAAAATACCTTACACCAAGTTTAAACAAAACCGTTTGAGTCGTTTAGGCTGTGGTGGAACATCGTAATGTCAAGTCTGATCGAAATCTCGAGTTCGATTTTTCTGAAGAATGCATAGCTTGCGATATATGTATAGTATTAATAAATCGCATGTAAAAATGCTACTTAGTTTAAAATGGAACTTCTGGTTTTCGATTTCCCAACAGCTTACGACGAAATCCATGTACCAGTAACTTTTTGCTTTCAAATTTTCAGGCTTTACATAGGTACCATTCCAACCTAGATGGGTAGCTATAAAGAATCTCACGATTTATTTTTCATTAAATACTTAATTACAGCACTAATTCGCTTGAGTAATTTCAACTCCTTGAATAAATAAATCTAAAAAGTTAATTCACAGTCCACCAAACCACTTAAATGCTTTCAACCCTAATCTTCTTATAAATTGAAATAATTCAGGTTACATTTTGTGTTGCAGGGGAGGGGGGGTATTGGTGCCGAGGGCAGGCTATACGACTGTAAGCTAATTTTTAATGCCTTTTCCAAAATTCGTGGTGGTGTTGTGTTTTGCTTTTTGAAAAACACCAAACCATCCCAAAGCCAAACCAAACCCCCCGCAAAAAAATAAGTTTCTCTTCACTAGAAAATAAAATTGAAATACTTTTCCCACCATTATTTCCCTAATCCCAAAAACCCCTGGAAGATTTAAGAAAATCGTTAAACTGAAACAACACCGCATTAAAAGATTCCGTCGCTGCCGAGGCCGCCAAGGGCAACGCAAACGAATATAACATAAACTCGCTAGCATAGCTTTTCCATTTTGCCTTCAATAAAAGTAAATTATTTGTACTTACGGTCTTGATTAGGACTAATCCTTTAACTTAAGCATTATTTTTAATTATCATCTAGCTATGCGTTTTTTGTTATGTATCTAATTTTGTGCAAAAAGTTTGAAAGAAGCCGCATTATCCTGGTTCCTGGGTGTGCCTGAGGATGCCTTGAGGGGCAATTAAAATTGAGCTTGATCGAGAGGAAACAAGACACATAGCGTAATTTATATCACTTCACATGATGCGGATAAGAAGAATTTTGAAATTCCTTTGCGGATATAAATCTCCCGAATAACGAACAACACGCATCTTTCCGAATTCGAAATGAGATCTTTAGGACAGGGTCACACGACTACGCCCATGTGTAGTCTAGTTAAAATAATTTATTGCGTTTTGCCCTCGATGGGTAGCTGAGCTAGGCAAAGATAGATAGATGTGTAGGTGGTATATGGGAGAAAATTCTGCGAGACGATCTGGAATCTAATTAAAATATTTACATTTCGGGGATACGGTACTGGAATTTAATTGAATGGTCTCTCTCTCTCTCTCTCTCTCTGTGTAAGAAGTTCCACGTGCCATTCAAGCGGAATCTGTGCCACTGAGGCGCAGGCGATAGTATTATTTAGAATTGATTGGAAATTCTTAAGATACTTTTGGATTTCTTTTGGACGGACGCGGACGACGAGTGCAAAGATTTAAATATAAAATGTTGCCAGATGGGAGTCACATGTGTGCAAGGAGGTATATGGGGACGATTCCATTGAGGTCAGGTAAGAGGTAAGACGAATTTATCTTAATGTTTAATTTGGAATAGAAATCGGTACATATGGGATTCCAAGATTAATATTAATCGTTTCTAAACTTAAGAAAATTGAAATTGAATATGTTAAGTTTGAATCACATAAGCTTTTCGGTACTATATTTCAACGACCTAAGGTTTAATAGGTATATCTTTTTCTACACTGAAAATAAAATCTAGGTAGGTATATATGATAAAAATGTACGAGTAGGTTGATTTGACAAAAATTTTGTCAATATGCGTCCAACAAAAGTTTTATCAAATTGACAAAAATTATAGAATTTTGTTGAGGTAACAAAAAATATTTTGATGTATCCACAAAATTATTTTGTTATGCTAACAGAATAATTTGTTATTTATAAACGACTTACCATCGGTGTTAAAATACTCTAAGTGCCTCATTTACGCCGACGATGTAACAATCTTCAAAACTATTTCAAGTACTCGTGATTGTGAACAATTGCAATGTGATCTTAACTCGTTTTTTGACTGGTGCACTCGTAATTGTTTGTTTCTTAATATTGATAAATGTAAAACTATGTGTTTTACAAGAAAATTTTCATTTATTTCATTCAACTATTTGTTTAATGGTATATCAATATCTCGTGAAACAGTTATGTCTATTCTTGGTGTCACATTTGATCGCAAACTCGAATTCATTCAACATATAAATTCCATTTCAAATAAAGCTAATTCAATTCTTGGTTGGATAAAAAGAGAGTCGAAACAATTTTCCGACCCTTTCGTGACAAAGCAGCTTTTTATATCTTTTGTTCGACCCATTCTAGAATACGCTTGTCAGGTTTGGTCACCTCATTACGAATGTCATAAAAATAGACTAGAACAGGTGCAAAAAAGATTCATTAGGTTTGCCCTCAGGGGACTTAGCTGGGATAATCCTTATGATCTTCCACCTTATAACAACAGACTTAGACTTATTGATTGACCTAGTCTCGAGAAAAGACGTTCCTATTTATGTTTCGTCTTCATTGTAAAATTAATCAACGGCAACATAGACTGTTTGCACCTCCTGTCTCGTATTAATTTTAATATCCCTCAAAGAACTTTGAGGAACATACCGGAGAGTATACTTATTTCAAACTATCGTACCAATTATGAAAAATTTTCTCTATTGAATAAAATGTTTAAACTATTTAATATTTACAATCTTAAATATAACAATTTGTTTGATAAAACAATAATTAATTCATGTCAATTTAAATCAACATTTTTCCATGAAATTGTTTAAGAATCTTAATATACACCTTTGTAAGAAATTTTTTGTAAAACTAGCAATTTAGTTATGTAAATAAATAAATAAATAAATAAATAACAAAAATATTTTGTCAATATGACAAAATTTTGTACAATTTACAAAATTAATTTCTCATATTAACAATTCTTTTGTTGTATTAACAAATTTTTTTGTTAATGTTAAAAATTTGTTTTTTATTATTATCAGATTAACAAAATTTTTTTGTTAAATTAACAAAATTGTTTTGTTAAAGTTACAAAACTTTTTTGTTATATTTTGTTAAATTAACAAAATATTTTGTCAATTCAACAAAATATTTTGTCAATTTTACAAACTTCTTTTGTTGAATCCACAAAATTAATTTTGTCAAAATATTTTTCTTTGTGATTTAGTAAGTCGTTTCGTTCCTACGATCTCACATGCAACCATCTGTGAGGGTGTATGGACAATTTTTTAACAAAAACCAAATGTGAACTATATCATCATCATCATCATCGGCTCGACAACCGGGTTCCGGTCCTGGCCTCTTTCAACAAGTCTCTCCACCTATCCCGGTCTCTAGCCGACGCCATCCAGTTGCGCACCCCAAGGCTTCGGGCGTCCTGGTCTACGCCATCTCTCCAGCGCAAGCATGGTCTACCACGCTGTCGTCTACCATAGAATGTACCACAAAGAACTTTCCGAGCAAGTTCCTCTTCGCTCATGCGAGCTAGGTGCCCTGCCCATCGGAGTCTACCGAGCTTAATTTTTGTCACGATATCTGCTTCAAGGTAGATTGCGTACAGTTCATGATTGTACCGTCTCCGGAATCGTCCTTCCTCACATACGGGGCCAACAATTTTCCTTAAGACTTTTCTCTCGAACGCAGCTAAGAGGTCGGAGTGCCTTTTACTAAGCACCCAAGTTTCGGATCCATATGTGAGTACTGGCAGGACCATGGTCCTGTACAGCAGCAGTTTGAAGTTATGGTGAGATTTCTGGATTTGAAGAGCTTTGACAGACTATAGTAGGCTCTGTTGGATTTGAGAAGCCGCCCGCGTATTTCTTCTTCTATATTGTTATCGGCTGCTACTATTGACCCAAGTTATTTAAAGGATTGCACCACTTCAAATTCGTGCTCCGCAACCTTGATTGTTTGACCAACTGTTCCTCTCGCATTCGACGCCACCATGTACTTTGTTTTACCTTCACTAATGTGCAGCCCCAGATTTTGTGCCGCCTGCTCGATCTGGATGAAGGAATCGTGTACAGCTTGTATGGTTCTTCCGATGATGTCAATGTCGTCTGCGTAAGCTAGTAACTGGCTGGACCTGTTGACGATGGTCCCTCTTGTTGCCGTGCCAGAGTCACGGATTGCTTTCTCCAACGCCAGGTTGAAGAGGAGGCAGGCCAAACCGTCCCCTTGTCGGAGTCCATTAAAGATGTTGATTGGTCTGGATAGCAATCCGGCTATTTTTACTTGGCTTGTTACGTTGGTCATGGTCAACCTACATAGTCGTATCAATTTATTTGGGATGCCGAATTCTCTCATGGCTTTGTAAAGTTCTACCCTGGCTATGCTATCATAGGCGGCCTTAAAGTCTATAAACAGATGGTATGTTGGGATGTTAAATTCTAGACATTTTTCCATCGCCTGCCTAAGGGTAAAGATCTGATCAGTTGTTGATTTGCCTGGAATGAAACCACACTGATATTGTCCGATGACGGTTTTAGCGTATGGGGTTATCCGGTCTTGTAGGATAGAGGAGAGTATCTTATAGGCGGTACTCAACAACGTGATACCTCTGTAATTGCTGCACGTTGTGACATCTCCCTTCTTATGTATGGGGCATATTATGCCTTTTCGCCAGTCTTCTGGCATTTCTTCCTGCTCCCATACTATAATATCATGAATTGCTTGACGTAAGGCTGGCCCGCCGTGATGAAATAATTCGGCTGGTATGCCATCGGCTCCCGGGGATTTGTTCTGTTTAAGCCGGCCTATAGCCTTCTCAACCTCTTCTATGCTTGGTGGCGGCAACATAGGGTATTCTTCTTGAAGTAGTAGAGCCTCCACTTCTGCAGTGAGCTGACCATTTAGCAATTCATTGAAGTATACTTCCCATCGCTCCAGTATGCTTTCAGGATCGGTGATCAGATTTCCCTCTCCGTCCTTGCAGTATGTGCAGCGTGGTGTGTACTGCGTCATGTTTCGGACGGATTGGTAGAACTTCCGCGCCTGGTGCGGACCTCGCTCTCGGCTGTTTTCTATTTCACAGATTAGGTTCTTCTCCCAGGCTGATTTCTTTTGTCTGTGAAGCCGTTTTTCTGTTCTTCTGAGCTCTTTATATTCCTCTTCGCGTGCCCGCGTTCTATGAGATTGTTGCATTGCTCGGTACGCAACATTCTTACGTTCAGTCGCTAGCTTGCATTCATCATCAAACCAGTCGTTCCGATTTTTACGACTGCTGCCTAAGATGGAGTTGGCAGTACTAATGACAATATTCTTTAGGCGTGTCCACTTCTCATTTACGCCCAGCATACTGGCTCCAGGACTTACTCTCCCTAAATCAAGTGATTCTAGGGCGAGTCCTAACGCATTATCAAAGGTGTTACTGGTGTTTTCATTGCGCAGGGCAGCCGTGTTGATTCGAACCTGATCGGCGGATGCAATGCGTCTTCGCAAGGCAATCCGCCCTCGGAAAACCATACCAACAAGATAGTGATCCGAGTCGATATTGGCACCTCGGTACGTTCATACCGTCATCAAGTTCGAGTAGTGGCGACGGTCTATCAACACGTGGTCTATTTGGTTACGAGTGACTCCATCAGGTGATACCCAGGTGGCTTTGTAGATATCTTTACGCGGGAACCTGGTACTCGCAACGACCATGTTTTTCGATGCTGCCAATTCTAAGACTCGAAGTCCATTGTCATTAGTGTTCTCATGCAAACTATGGGTGCCTGCGTAATGCCTGAATACCGACTCCCGACCTATTTTTGCGTTCAAATCCCCAAGGATGATTTTAACATCATACCTTGGACAGGCATTGAGGGCCCTCTCGACTTGTTCGTAGTAAGTCTCTTTTTCTTCGTCTGAGGACTCCTCCGTAGGTCCGTGAACGTTAATGAGGCTGATGTTCGTAAATTTGCCTCGCACGCGAAGGGTGCATAGCAGTGACGTGCCGTGGTGGTTTCAGTGGGGTGTTCACTATAACTTTTTATTCAAATCATTTATCTATTTTAAGTTTTAATCCAGGATTACGACGAGGACGTAATAGACAACCATCCCATTTCATTTTTTTTTCTTTTTTTGTTATTTTGTTTTTGTTTTTATTTTTTATATTTTTTTGTATATTTATTTTTTTATTTTTTTTTGTGTTTTTTGTTTTTGTTGTTTAGTAGTTTAGTAAAGTAGTAGTAGAACATAATCATAAAAAATATTTTTTGCTTTAATTTCCCTAAGAAATGATTTTTCTATTGAAATAATTGCCAGTTCTGACAATCTGTTCTCTAGCATTTTATTTCTGGCATAATGATTTTATGCGCTTAAGGGCAGAAAAAAATCGCTCGACAGAGCTACTTGATACTGGAATCGTCAAGATTAGTGAGCTTAGTTTAAAATTTCCAAAACAAGTCCTTAAGTTCCATATTATCGAGCATTTTTGGAATGTCCTTAATGGAAATATTTTTGAATTGTGACTGAGTAAGTTTAAAAAAACACATTAGGTTCATTCTCAAGCTTCACAAAATCAAAAAACGGACCATTCGAAGCCATCAGTTGGGAAATTTTTTTTATTTTCAGCAAATTTTTTTACGGAAAGACCAGAACGAGAATGAGAAAATAAATTTGAATTTCATCAAAACAAAAGGTACTCTTATAAATAGCGCACCGGAGACCGGACCACCACATCCACATCACTCATTTCCCATGCCTGATTATTATGATATTATGACATGAGAAATGAGAGCGAAACACTGTAAAGTAAACAAAAATTCTCTTACTCTTCGCCTTGTGTGCAGCGTTCTGACTTTACTGCGAAAGCACTAGATCTACTGCACTTTTTTCTTATTTTTTAAATCTACTGCACCACTGCGCTTTTGCTACAATGTACTGCGATTCTTCAGATTTTGTTTAAATAGCAGCACTGGTCATAGAAATAAATGTGCTCATAACAAAATGTCAAAATTCAAAAAGATTCTTGTCTCTTTAGTGCAAGTATTGTCAGCTATATACGTTTATAGTTCTACTATTCTTTAATTTGTTCTTGTTTCAAAAAGTACAAATTTGTAGATGGTAAATTTATTTTGATTACCTAGCTTTATATATTTTTGCTAAAACTATACATTTTCATTATCGAGTAAGAGTATATTTGTTCACAAATACTATGTAAATCACTTATGTTGTTTTAACAATCAACGATGATTTAAATGTGATTTAACTTTGGTTCCTTTGTTTATAATTTGTTGTTACCTAATCAAAAAAATATATGTATTTCTACAGCGAAAATTTTGGTTTTACTGCGATTTCTTTGCCAATTTACTGCGATCTGCGATTTATGAAGTCCGAACCCTGCTTGTGTGTTGTTCTATTGTACACTTGTGACCTTGTGTACAACAACAACTGGTATACAATGAATTCGCACTCTATAATGAAAATGAATCATATCAGAGTTCACTGTCTCTCTCGATGCCGAATTGAGGATGGTATACGCCAGGGATGGAAAATGAAATTTTTCAATTGTACTGAAATCCGGAATAAAATTGTACTGAAATGATGTCAATTGTACCGAAAACGAATTTTGTATGAAAAAAAATCAGTAATTCAACTATTTAAAAGTTTTCCAAAGTATTTTATTTAAAAAAATCAAGACAGAAATGATCAGTTTGTCTTCTTATAAAGAATATAAATAAATATAAATAATAGCTCCACAGAAAAAAATACTGGAGCAAAATTTTAGTTGAATTATTACGATGTTAAAGCTATTTTAATATGAAACTAAGTTAAAATGACGATTTTGCAAATTTTAATAATATAGCGTCATACTTTCTATACCCTTTTATTAAAGTTAAAACCACCGAATACCTATTTGATTTTTTTAGTATCATGTTATTAGCAAAAGCCACAAATCGTCTGTTTACTTAGTTTTTTGCAAGAGCCGTCATTGTTTTAGGTATGTTCAGAAGCAATTTATTAAGAAAATTGCTTTAGTACGATACTAGTTAGAAAATATTTAAAATTAAGAATGAGTTAGTAAGCTATTTTAAAGTTAGCAAATTGTTAAGTAGTATCATACTAATACCTTAATAATAGGCTGTTTAAAATTTTGCGTCATTATCTTCATTTTAAAAGTGCATAACTATTGTATTGTAGTGACGAAACTAAATCTTTTACTTGTGCATTTTGCGGCACCAGGTTATACAAAAAAATTGAAATATAAAACTAAAATTCACAAATTAATATCTTAAAAATGCACAAGTTTACAATTTAGTGTTTAGCAAACAAAACAATGCGATGTCTGAAAAAAAAGCTGATCGATAAAGAGCCAGAAAAGCAAAGTATGAAAATGAATGCGTTTAGGCCAAAATGATTTATTCAATTCAACTTTCAATTTCCTTTTATGTGCTTTTGTTTATTTTTGTGAAATATTTTGTGAAATAAAATTGGAAATTTTGAAATTGTACTGAATTGAGACAAATTGTACTTTTGTACTTGTACAAACTCAATTGTATCGAATTCGGTACAATTGTACCGAATTTTCCATCCCTGGTATACGCTCGATGAAGTTGAACACCATACACTAAACCAATTTGTCTTCTTTTCTCATTTTCTGTATGTTAGTTTGATGTTTGAGTTGTTTCTGTATGTTGATTTGCTTTACGTTGCGTTGCCCTTGCCTTTCGTGCGTCGGTGCGTTGACATGGAGAGAACATTGTAGCGTGAGAATGAATTTCCTGTCCATTCGGATGAAGGATCGTGGTGCGCTCGATGAAGGTGAACACCAAGGAATATAGAATTTTGGATTTATATATACACATTTTGTCTCTTCTTTGCATTTTTTTTGTGTGGATGTGGATGTGCTTTACCTTGGTTTCAGAGGTCGGTCGGTGCGTTTACATCAGGAGAACACCCTAGAGTACTATTTTTGTTATTTTGCTTGAAAATGTATTCTTCATCCATTGCATTTGAATGAATTGCCGTGGTGCGCTTGAATAAGGAGAATATGGAGAACATGAAATATGGAATGTGACTTATGTGATTATTTTGGTAGGGTGTGCGGTGAACACCTGCGTACCTTCGAATAAACGTCACTGGTGCATAGCCTTTCGCTTATAGCGTTAAAGCCGATGATAGTAGACTTCATTTTTTCGCTGACTAGGAAGCCTACCCCGAGCACATGGTGTTTTGTATGACAGCTGTAGTATATGTCATATTCTTTCTTCTGTAGAACACCATTCCCTGTCCATCTGATTTCTTGAAGAGCTGTTATGTCAGCTTTATACTTTGACAGGGCATCGGCTAGCTGCTGAGCAGCTCGAGCTCTATAGAGCGATCGTACGTTCCATAAGAAAATTCGTAAATCGTTTTTCCTTTTTCTTTGCGTGGGTTGTCGTCGTGAGATCAGTCCGTTTCCGAGGCTTGTTGTCGGTCTCGTAATTCTTTTAGTTTTACGGGACAGGGAATTAACCTGTCGCCAACCTGAGGAACCAGCCTGATCATATTAGCCAAACCTTTTTTAAAATGCTTGTTTCTAGCGGCCGCCGCGGAGAGGCTATGATCACACTTCCACCAGTCCCGAATAGTTACGGCACGTGCATGTTTTCGTATGCTACATGTTGTTCCCCCTATTCGTCTGATGGCTGACCGCCTATGTAATAGACTAGGAATTTTAAAATTAATTTTTTAAATTCATTGTAGTAAGAGATAAAAACAGAATGCTATGCAAATATGAATTTATGCAAGAACAAAAATTATAAGTCGTTGTAGTGGTTCCTTAAAAAAATAAGCTTTTATGTACAAAATTTTTAAAACATTTTTAAGAAAAAATTTTGGTACGCCAACCTTAAGTTTTTATTACTGTACGAATAAGAGTCTAATTTCCAAAAAAAATACTAAGTCGTTCTTGAGATATCGAATTTTTCAAAAAAAAAAATGACTTTTTTTTCTAAAAATTGAAAAAATATTTTTTCTTAAGTTTTTAAATGCAATGTTTTTTAAACTTTTTAGGAGCTTCTTTATACAAAATTTCTTTAAAATCCGTTATGCCGATAATGAGAAATTCTAAATTCGAAAAAATCGTTCTATGGTAGGTACAGTCAGTAATATCTAGATTTCATATTTTTTTTTTATTAAATTATATAGATCGTAAAGATTAGTCAAAAGAAAAAAATGTTAGCAAAATTCTCGGAACCGTTTTCGAGAAAAAATACGATTTTCGAAAACCATTTTTTAAAATTTGTATGGAAGGTACCGTTAGTTTTGGATAAAACAAAATTTTTTTTCTCAAATCTTGTAGATTATGTTAAAAAACTTTTATTTGTTTAGTTTGAAAAAAATCGAGCATGGGAATTTCGAAATATTGAGTTTCCAAAGAAAATTTTGATTTTATTTTTTTAAATCCAAAAAATTAAAAATTGAAAATTTGAATATGTAATACTATTCAAACTTTGGAGGAGCTTTGGCATAAAAAAAATGATTTAAATCGGCTGTACCGTTTTCGAGAAAATCAAAAACAAAAAAAAAATGGACCCAGGGGGGCTACCAAAAATAACAATTTTTTGCAAAATTTTTTTCAACCATTGCCTAGTTTTAACCAAATGAAATTTTTCAATTTTTTTTTTTAAATTCTGTGGCACAGTTTTTGAGAAAAAAAATATTTATAAGATTTCGAAAAATATCGTATGGCAGGTACCGTTATTTTTGGTCTTAAAAAAAAAAACATAAAAAAACGTCCGGGGGGAAAAAATTAAAACCCATATCTACCAAGTTTGAAGAAAATCGGCCGAGCCGTTTAGCTCGATTTTTTTTACGAATGCATAACTTGCCTTATAGTACCTATAAGTCGCAAGTAAAAATCTGTGGAACAGTTTTTGAGAAGAAAAAATATTTTATAAAATTTCGAAAAAAAATTGGATGGCAGGTACCTAACCTACTATTTTTTTGGTCTTAAAAAAGAGAAAAAAAAAACGATTGGGGAAACATTTAAAAATGCTATCTACCAAGTCTTGAGAAAATTGGCCGAGTCGCTTAGACTGTAGTCGAATAGACATACAAAATTGCGAGACCCACATTTTTTGTATTCACTATCATCGCAATCTTAAATCTGATCAAAAACTAGAGTTCAATTTTGTTTTGTCCTTGCGGCGGCGCACAGTGGGTCCTCTCCATACACAACAGTGCTCAAAATACCGTTTTTAATTTTTGTTAATAAAAAAAAATGCACAACCAATATAAGAAAACACAGACAAAACATTGTAGGTGCCTGAATTTGTTCAAATTCCCCTAGAAAAATAAAATTTACACTGTGTTACAACTGTAACTATTTTCTGTGAAATTATTTTCTGATTTCATATATACCTTCGTTTATTAATCGGTTTTCATACATGCGGAAAGATTTAAGTGTTTTTGCCTAAGAAACAGCTTTAGTTTACGTGGAGCTCTATATCCTTGGTATCCCATGAGCACAAGTCTTCACAAAATACTTATCAATGGAAGTGAAATAATAACTCACGCCCTACTTCCAATTGGACAGTTAAGCGAAGAAGACCAGGAGGCGCGAAATAGAGATTTTCATATATCGGCAACAATTCAGCAGGATAATATGTGGGATGTTATAAGCAGGTTACTAATCCCTCCCAACGTCTTGATAACATCGCGCACAACGCCAGTCATAAACCGAAAAATGTTTCATCCTGAAGTCATAAATATATGTTACTCGAAGAACCATTGTTTTCTTAATATAAATCTATTAATAACCTTCAAAATGTTGTAGATACTCTTTACTATGGTCAGAACTATATTCATTATTAAAATATTTTCATCTTCAACAGTAGTTAGTACTCGTATCTATTTATAACAGCAGCATTTCAAACAAGATTCTGAATTTTGAGCACTGCTTAGTATGAACGGGACCCACTGTGCGGCGATCTCCCATGGAGTCATTGACTGTGAGGCCCTCGTGAATACGCAATTTTTGTTTTTGAAAAAATTACGTATTGACAAAAAAACTATAAAATTAAATTAATACAAAATCTTGTACATGTTTTCAAATCTATTGTTTATACTGGCGGCGGCGGTGGTTTATTTGCCACTAAATCCAAGAATCGATCATTTTCATTTCACTCAAATGATTTAGTACTGTTCCAAATCGATTTTGATTTTGATTTCGATGAAATTCAATCTCCGAATTTTAACCAATTTCACTTCAATAATGTACTGAATTTGATCGCATACAATTTGATCCAAATTTAAAAAAAAAAATTGATTTCGTTTCGTTGTACAATCAAAGCGAAATGAAAAAAAAATTCTTTCACTGACAAAAATGCGAATAAGAATCAAGAGACCGACTATTTTCTCCGAAGAAAAATATTAATAATTATAATAGTCACGACAAAGTTATTTAAAAAGAAAAAACTATTGTAATGAACAACAGTTTATTAATTAATTTTTGTTTGTAAGATTGCAGGTTTAGGTAAAAAGCGGAGTGCAGTAGATATAAATGCGCTTTTTTTTTTTTTTTTTTTTTTTTAACATGTAACATGTAACCTTCAAAGACACTTGAGGTCTCAACACGTTGGAGTGGATATTCAACGAGCTAGGTATGCACATGGCATCCTACATAAACATATTGGATCCTGATACCCCACATAACACAAAATCAACTCAACAATTGCTTTTGCTTTCCACAACATCAACAACCAACTCAATCGATCATGTTCTTCAATGTCGAGTCCACCGCCCGTTTGGCGTTTATAATCCAATCGAGTAAATCATGGTTAATTCGAATCGGTGGATTCACTTTGAGTTCAAGTCCAATTCTTTGCGAAGAAATTTATTTGGACCAACTAAAACTTGCGGCAAAATTAAGTCATCATTTTGAATGATGATGGTCTTAATGACAGCTCAAAAGAAATTTGCTGCCGAATTGCTCCGCCAGCTATATTATTCTTTATCACACTTTTCGTTTTTGATTGTCTCGGTCTTAAACCGGACTTGTACCTGCTCAGCCGTTATGGGCATATTGTGTTGTTGTTGCCCACATTCTTGGGCCAAGTCCTTTTTTATTCCGGAACTCTGTTAATGGACCGACTTTGTTGTGGTTAGCATTATAAAGCTTAATCAATGTGTTCGTTTAATTCTCGAAAAATTTGTAAATTTCTGAAATAGTATCTACGATTAAATCAATTTAAAGTTAACATTATTTTTTGGATTAGTCCTACCATTTGTTTTGGTCAGAGAGTTATTGTTCCTTTGAGAAAACTAAACGCTATTAGTTGTACGATAAAAGAACGACTTTTAAAATTAATTTTCGTGATACTGCAATATTTTTCAATAACAGTGCCTGCTATTTACGAGTAACTTTGAGAACAAGGAAAGATCGTTTTTCTTTTCTCATATATCACTTATTAAGGATAAACTCTCGTGAACTTATTTTGTAAAAGGTCCCGAAATTGATGAATTTTGTTCTGATCTCTCCTGGTGAGCAGATACAATTTGATTAGATGTTCTCAAGTTAAGCCTTAAGGTTTCACGACAATTCTAATTTGAAGTCAATTTTGCAGGTACCAAACTGACTTATACCTATCTATAATAACAATTAATAGAAAGTATCAACCTCTTATAAAAATGACTTTGGGAAAAATCCCTTAATCACTTTTATTCCTTTAATTAATATTGCCGTACAAATGTTCTCTTTTCCAAGAATAATGCCACCGACTTACTTTCACTAAATAAAATCTCATAGATTTTTTCGCACAGTTGTTATTTATGTATGAAGCTCACATTTGTATTCATTCGCTTACATAATCTAAGGGTCTTCGGGGCTTCTCTCAACAAGATAAAGGGGATTTCTGGCCTACAATGAATATTGGTTGACATAACATTACATTAGCGAATTAAATTGGCATCATTAGATGTCGTGGCTAAAGCATTCAACAAAGAATAAAAAAAAAGTAAAAGTAAAAGAACTCGAAGTTATAAGGGATGAAGAAGTTAGGTACTCCCTTTGAAAGTCAGGGGTAAAGTTTATGCATATAGAAATGGTTGCGGATCGTGCTGATGATTTATGGTGAGCACTTATATTTTTCACTTTGATGAATCCTGTTACACTAACCAAAGCAAACCCTCAACCTCAACCCTCATCCTATCACATCACAAACAAAAAAATTCATTCATGCAATTTGTGTGATGAAAAATGCACTTGTTTTTATGCGTGTTGTACTCAATTGTATTGTAGCACCCTCGCTCTAAACGTTTAGTGCCACAGTAGACAGCTAAAAGGGATGAAAAACAAATATAAATAAATATTAGAAAGTGCATTTGATCGGGCCTTACTTTTTCCACGCACACTTTGCGTTGAACTAATTTTAGGCAGGGATGGCTATTTAATGCAAATGGAGTAGAATTTTTTTTTAAACTTTGAGTTGTCACATGACTGTCTCAGAGATAGAAAAACATAATGGGAAAGCTGTATCAGATGAGTGGTCTCAAGAGCTGCTTATTTAGAACGATCTTGGTCTGCTGGCTAGGTAAATAGGTAGAAAGACTACTAGCATGTGGCCCAATTAGCGCTCAAGTGTGCAATTTTGATACGATTACTCGTGTAAGCCTGTGGATAGAATTGGTATGGGAAATTGTAGACATTATCACGGAGTCATCCAGTTTGGATTGAGTACAAAAAGAAGAAAGAATCTAGTAGGTTTTGATGACTCTTATTGTGTATTTGCTTTTGCACAAACAACCGGAATTTGGATCAGTCACTCAA
Organism: Philhelius festivus; assembly: GCA_963931855.1. Classification (NCBI taxonomy): domain Eukaryota; kingdom Metazoa; phylum Arthropoda; class Insecta; order Diptera; family Syrphidae; genus Philhelius; species Philhelius festivus. Next base: position 225,548,436 of record OZ007555.1, on the reverse strand, counting down.
CCGGACCATCATTCTCATCCGAGGCTATTGGACTGTGCCAAGCTAGGCAGTTTGTTGACTGGTGCTAAATCTTTAGCCTATTCGATCTTACCCCTGCAGGGTAAGCTTCCACGACCTCGTGATCTAGGGAATCAAACGGGGCACCGCACAGAAGTAACCGAAGTTTGTCCTAGAGTCATTTCGTCGCGTTGAGAAAAGAGATCAAGTCTTTGACCTTCCTTTCCGAAAGTTCGTCAATGACGTCAAAAAATACGCTTCCTGATGATTCTGCTCTAAATTTGGCCAGAGCAGAGAATTTGGAGTACTGTTTTCTTTTCGAGCTGGCCTCCAGGGCTATGACTGTTTGTGTTGTGAGGAATGCCTAGCTTGGCTGCATGTTCTCCAATTGCCAAGCGTCCGGTACAGGTAGCTACGGGTTGAATTTCCAAGTGGATTTCCATCTTGAATATCTCTACTAAGGTGACCTAGAATGCGCTCTACAGTTTAAAGCACAAAAGGCGTTAAACTAATTGATCGAAATTAACCCCGCCTACCGACTTTTGAGATAAACTACTACTCTAACATACTTCGGTGGAGTTTATCTACTACGCATTTATTTGCATTTTTAGGAGAAAAAAACATACCTTTTCGGTTTAAGATTTTCATCCCTGCCGAAAGATTCTTGTTCAATTCAGTCGAGTGTTACAGATTTTCGTTGTTCACTTTGGAGGTTAAATGTTGCTTTGTGTGGGTTGTTTTAACCCAGTGATTGATGAAGATATTTTTATTTCTTTCTCAATTGATTTTTGAAATATGTTCCTTTTTTTAAATTTGTACACTAAGTATGCGAAAGTTGCCATCTGAACCAATGTTGTTTTTTTTTTTTTTTGTAGTTCATTGACTTATTGTTAGGGATCAATAAAATTAGAAAAGATGTCAAATGAACAAATTATTTAAGTTCTGAGGAAATTAGTTAGTGAATTAAAGGGACTATTTAATCAAAAAATAAAAATATTATTAATAAAAAATGTGTATATTTATGCATGGTTAAGACGCCTGGCGAGAAAAAGATAAATGGTTTAACAGTTTTATTTAAAATATATATGTAGGTACTTATGAAAATAAAGAGCTGAATTAATTTTTAAAAGTTTTCATCAAATATTCTTTTTCTATAACTGATTGCAGTTTGACAATGTAAGGCCAGGGTACTTGGTATCAATATGAATATTTTGAATAACTTCCATCCAGTGGCGTAGCGTACCATCTCGGCGCCCGGGGCGGGAGCTCGAGTCTATCTACTACGTAATTTTTATTTGAAAAAAAAAAAAAAAAAAATTATACCTTTTCGGTTTTAGGATATTCAATATTCATCCCATTGGAGATGTTTTTCTCTGAAAGTTTTTTTTTTTTAAATCATCAAAACAATCTATGAAAGATAGTGGCTTCAGAAATATCATTATGGAAATGGGAAAATATCAGAGGACTTAGCAGAAATTCTTGTCTTACTCGGATTCCTATTTTAATTTCAATTCGAAATCACCGATTCGTTGCTTTCATAAAGATTTTTTTAAGAGTTCTTAGAAACTTCGATGAAACTCTGATTCGAAAAAGTTTATAAAAAAAAAAATTTCTGTTTACTGTATCGTAAGCTGCTCTTAAATCGAAGGAAAAAACGTACAGTTTTTTTCTCATGGATTAAGTATCTTTCAGCGACACTAGTTAAATTGAAAATTTAAGCCACTGTAGAACCTTCGCTGAATCCTGCCTAAAATGGGCCCAACTTATAATTTATTTTCACCCACTTTGTGAGTCTCACATTCAACAAGCCAGTCAAAATTTTAGTTGTATACGAGTATGTATTGTTCATAAGGGAGATTCCTCTATATTTTGCAGCATTATTTAGATTTTAATTTTTATAAAGAGTAAATATCATTGATTTTAAAAATCATGAAGTTCATATATCACGATCTATATACATATATACGAGTAGCTTAATAAATTTAAAAGAAGTTCCAGAAAGTAATTCGTAGGGAACCCGATCTTCTCCTCTTTCGCCTTTCTTAAAACCTCAATTGGTACTGGTCGCGCCACCATAGTTCCACTGAGTTCTTTTTCTACTGCCTTGCCTTGTCTCTCCCGGATAAATTCGAAGACTAAAATGTGCAAAGAGTTGTTCTGCCTTAGCTTTACAAGAACAATATATCGGAGCCGATGAACTATCGTATTCCCTTGACTAGTTCCATATCGGTATGCAGCTCGTAAGTTTCGTCTTTAACTCAAACTGGACTGTCGGTAATACCTTAATTTCAAGATTTTTACGTGCGATATACATAGGTACCACAGGGCAAGTTCTGCATTTGAAAAAAAAATCGAGCTCGAGATTTTGATTAAATTTGACATTACTATGATAAAAAACAGGAAAAAAGTGGATCCGGCAATTCCGTTTGTCTGTCTGTACCTCGACCTACTGGAAACTGGAGGTATTTTCTTCAAACTCGGTTCTTAAGGGGTCTTCGGTGATTCCCTAGAAGAGAAATTAAATTTTTTAAAGCTCCAAAACAAAATCTTATTTATATCGAAAACGGCTCTTACGAATTTTATAAAAAATTAAGTGGGCTGTTATGGCCATCGACTACATTTTGGTCAACAAAAATTTTGGGAAAAAATGTAATTAACGGTACTTGTCACAGAACTGTTTTTTTAATTTTCGACTTTCTCATTAACGGCTCACACGATTTTGACCAACATTTATGTACAGTAGCTCCTTTGAATTTAAAATAATATTATATATAATAGTATTCAAAAAATTGCATAACTTCATACTTTTCTAGAAATTAGACAGCAATTTCATGCCTTTGAACACTTCTATTTCACTAAATCCGTGTTTTATATGTACTTATTTATTAAACATTCCCAAATTCCAAAGTACTTTTACATAAATAAGAGCCAGTACGTTCGATCTTGTAGTGCATTTTATTTTAATTGAATTATAGATTGCCAAACTAACAAAAAATATCAAAATCCTTGTTGCCGTTTCGAGAATAAATATGGTATGGTGGGTACCGTTATTTTTAGAAAACAACAATATTATTTCAACATCCTGTGTAAAATATGTACATATATATTTTTTCTTGAAATTATGTATTTTAATTTTTCTAGAAAAAATATTAATTTTTTTTTTAAATGCACACAATACTTTTCAAAATTCTAATGAATTTTAATTGATCGAAATCAATTCTAGAGTTTTTGAGAAAATCGAAAACAATCGAATCTATAGGAAATGTTATTAATAACCATTTTTTGGATTTTTTTTTTTCAACTACAAGCTACCTTTTACCATATCAATTTTTACTTGCGACTAAGATAGATGATATAAGGCAAGTTATGCATTCGGAAAAAAATCGGACTCGAGATTTTGATCAAAGTTGACATTACGATGATAGATAGACTAAAAAAGTGGGTCTCGCAATTCTGTCTGTCCTTAAACTTGGTAGATATCACGTTTTTTGCTTTTTTTTTTAACCAAAAATAACGGTACCTGCCACTCGATTTTTTTTCGAAATTTTATAAATATTTTTTTTTTCTCAAAAACTGTTCGACTGATTTAAAAACTAAAAATACAAAAAATTTCTCTTAGTCAAAGCTAGATAATGGTTTGAAAAAAATTCCGAAAAATGGTTATTGAGAGTACCCCCCCCCCCCCCCCCCAAAGAACCATTTTTCCTGTTTTTGATTTCTCAAAAACGGTACAACCGATTTTGGTCATATTTTTTTTTGCTAAAGCTCCCCAAAACCTTCAATAGAATTGTGTACTCAAATTCGATCAAAAAAAAAATTCTTTTTACAAAAAGAATTACAACATTTTGTTGCTAAATTTACTCAGAAAATGAAATATATTTTGAGTTTTAGCTGTTCAGAAAAACTGAATTCCATCAGAAAAAATATTCTTCTAATTACATTCAAATTTTACTCAAAATCGAGTTGTAATATGGTCAAATTTGGAAGACAAATTTTTTTCTGATGGACTTTTCTGATGAGCTATAACTGGCCCCTAAGACATAATGTAAATATAAAAATGCTAATATTTTATTTGATTCTAATTTAGAAAACACGAAAAGGAATAAATAAATCCCTAGAATCAGATTTTAAGAGAGATATTTATGAGAGGACTCTTAAAGCTATTGTGTCTCGCCTTGGTCCAGGGTAATCGTCATTTAAATCAGGGAGTGTGTGGAGCAGCTCCCGTTGCTTATGCATTTGTCTATATTCTCGAAGCTGGTGTAGGTCAATGGGATATTAAAGAATCAGTTTTCGATTCCATATTATTTTTATACTCTAGGTTTTCTAAAAAGTTGAAAATCTTCAAAAATTGCTAAATCTTGCTCCCCAGAAAACATTTTTCTCAATATTTTAAAATGATAAATGTCAAATGTATGAAAGCATACTTTAAAAAGATAAATAAGCGTAGGTTGGTTTTTAAGTTATATTTTAGAGACGGCTAGTTTTCAGCTAGTTTCATATGTTTAAGATTTTGCGCCAACGTATTTATTGTCATTATCCAAATTTATTCTGATGTATGTGCTATATAGAGTCATTGAAAATCGGACCTTTTGGATGCGCACCATCCAGTTAAGTTTCGGCGAATATTTGACAAATTCAAAATCCACACAAAATGTCATTGACAGGACTTTCAAATTAACACAAAAATTCGTTATCATCCTACAAAAACTTTGATTATTCAATTTAAACATTTTTTCTGTCCCTATTGAAGAAGCCTTTGGACAAATTTTCACATTTTGTTTGCATTTATAAAGAATCGGGATGTCCCAAAACAAATCAAATACAAATTCTGAGCCTTGAATCTATTGGTAAACTTAAAATGGTTGCTAGATTTCCTAACAGACAAATATATTGAACTGATTACCTACACTGAAAATAAATTCCTAGGTAATATTGTCAAAAGCGTTTTGCTGACCTTTAACAAAACAATTTTATCGTTTTGATAAAATTTTTGTCAATACGAAAGAATGATTTTGTTGATTTCACAAAATTTTTATAATACAGCATGATTTTTGTCAGTTTAACAAAATATGCACTACAAACAATATTGTCAGTTTAACAAATGAAGTTTTGTTAATATAACAAAATAAAACAGAGATTTTTGTCACATCGACAAACTTTTTTGTGATGTTAACAAAATGTTCGTTGTATCTACAAAAAATCTGTTTTGTAAATGTTTGTCAATATCACAAAGTTTTTGTTAGTTTTTTTTTGTCAATTTAACAAAAAATGAAAACGTTTTTATTAAAATGTAATACATATTGATAAAATAATATTATCAAATAGATAAAACTATTTTGTATGGAAACCAAAAAATTCTGCGAGTATATTTTCTTGATCATGACATTTCTTTTGTGTATGATATAGTTCAGGAGCCGGTATTCAGGCATTACGCAGGCACCCATAGTTTGCATGAGAACACTAATGACAATGGACTTCGAGTCTTAGAATTGGCAGCATCGAAAAACATGGTCGTTGCGAGTACCAGGTTCCCGCGTTAAGATATCTACAAAGCCACCTGGGTATCACCTGATGGAGTCACTCGTAACCAAATAGACCACGTGTTGATAGACCGTCGCCACTACTCGAACTTGATGACGGTATGAACGTACCGAGGTGCCAATATCGACTCGGATCACTATCTTGTTGGTATGGTTTTCCGAGGGCGGATTGCCTTGCGAAGACGCATTGCATCCGCCGATCAGGTTCGAATCAACACGGCTGCCCTGCGCAATGAAAACACCAGTAACACCTTTGATAATGCGTTAGGACTCGCCCTAGAATCACTTGATTTAGGGAGAGTAAGTCCTGGAGCCAGTATGCTGGGCGTAAATGAGAAGTGGACACGCCTTAAGAATATTGTCATTAGTACTGCCAACTCCATCTTAGGCAGCAGTCGTAAAAATCGGAACGACTGGTTTGATGATGAATGCAAGCTAGCGACTGAACGTAAGAATGTTGCGTACCGAGCAATGCAACAATCTCATAGAACGCGGGCACGCGAAGAGGAATATAAAGAGCTCAGAAGAACAGAAAAACGGCTTCACAGACAAAAGAAATCAGCCTGGGAGAAGAACCTAATCTGTGAAATAGAAAACAGCCGAGAGCGAGGTCCGCACCAGGCGCGGAAGTTCTACCAATCCGTCCGAAACATGACGCAGTACACACCACGCTGCACATACTGCAAGGACGGAGAGGGAAATCTGATCACCGATCCTGAAAGCATACTGGAGCGATGGGAAGTATACTTCAATGAATTGCTAAATGGTCAGCTCACTGCAGAAGTGGAGGCTCTACTACTTCAAGAAGAATACCCTATGTTGCCGCCACCAAGCATAGAAGAGGTTGAGAAGGCTATAGGCCGGCTTAAACAGAACAAATCCCCGGGAGCCGATGGCATACCAGCCGAATTATTTCATCACGGCGGGCCAGCCTTACGTCAAGCAATTCATGATATTATAGTATGGGAGCAGGAAGAAATGCCAGAAGACTGGCGAAAAGGCATAATATGCCCCATACATAAGAAGGGAGATGTCACAACGTGCAGCAATTACAGAGGTATCACGTTGTTGAGTACCGCCTATAAGATACTCTCCTCTATCCTACAAGACCGGATAACCCCATACGCTAAAACCGTCATCGGACAATATCAGTGTGGTTTCATTCCAGGCAAATCAACAACTGATCAGATCTTTACCCTTAGGCAGGCGATGGAAAAATGTCTAGAATTTAACATCCCAACATACCATCTGTTTATAGACTTTAAGGCCGCCTATGATAGCATAGCCAGGGTAGAACTTTACAAAGCCATGAGAGAATTCGGCATCCCAAATAAATTGATACGACTATGTAGGTTGACCATGACCAACGTAACAAGCCAAGTAAAAATAGCCGGATTGCTATCCAGACCAATCAACATCTTTAATGGACTCCGACAAGGGGACGGTTTGGCCTGCCTCCTCTTCAACCTGGCGTTGGAGAAAGCAATCCGTGACTCTGGCACGGCAACAAGAGGGACCATCGTCAACAGGTCCAGCCAGTTACTAGCTTACGCAGACGACATTGACATCATCGGAAGAACCATACAAGCTGTACACGATTCCTTCATCCAGATCGAGCAGGCGGCACAAAATCTGGGGCTGCACATTAGTGAAGGTAAAACAAAGTACATGGTGGCGTCGAATGCGAGAGGAACAGTTGGTCAAACAATCAAGGTTGCGGAGCACGAATTTGAAGTGGTGCAATCCTTTAAATAACTTGGGTCAATAGTAGCAGCCGATAACAATATAGAAGAAGAAATACGCGGGCGGCTTCTCAAATCCAACAGAGCCTACTATAGTCTGTCAAAGCTTTTCAAATCCAGAAATCTCACCATAACTTCAAAACTGCTGCTGTACAGGACCATGGTCCTGCCAGTACTCACATATGGATCCGAGACTTGGGTGCTTAGCAAAAGGCACTCCGACCTCTTAGCTGCGTTCGAGAGAAAAGTCTTAAGGAGAATTGTTGGCCCCATATATGAGGAAGGACGATTCCGGAGACGATACAATCATGAACTGTACGCAATCTACCTAGAAGCAGATATCGTGACAAAAATTAAGCTCGGTAGACTCCGGTGGGCAGGGCACCTAGCTCGCATGAGCGAAGAGGAACCTGCTCGGAAAGTTCTTTGTGGTACATTCTATGGTAGACGACAGCGTGGTAGACCATGCTTACAATAAATTTCCACTGCTAACTTTCGGTGTGTTTTGACTTTATCCCCGTGGAAATTTCGTCTGCAAGTATCACCGGGCATGTCCATACAGAGTATGCCAACTTTGTTTATTTTCCACAAGTAAAATTCCAGGATTGATCTCTGTGGTGATCCCGAGGTCATTTGTTTCATTTGTTCATAGGACAGCTTCTGGTAATTGAGGTAGCTCTTCACTATCCACAAGAACTAGGACGGAATGTTGAATGTTTTTTGCACTCACATTAAGCATGTTTCTTCATCTGATCGAGTTGAAGGCTTTCCTGACGTCCAACAGTACGTTCTGACCTGAGTCTTAAACTCCGATCGTACAGCGGTCTTTTACGAAGCCGTACTGTCTTAAAGACAAACCTCCTGCAGTCCGTTTTGCTACTGTGAGTTACGGTCTCAACATATCCAAAAGCACTTCAGTACTTCTATTGTGATTTCTTCAGGACCTCTAAAGTCATGCCAACAGCGCCAGCGGTCCCGAAAGGGGTAGGTCCAATGCCAATAAAGGTTTAGAAGAGTTTTCGTCGACATGCTATATAAAAGCAAACCCGAAAATCGGGGATGATCAACGTGTCAGCGCCAAAATTTCCTTACGGTTCATAAAGCATTTCTTCAAGCTTTCTTTAAAAAATAAAATGCACGACTGGGTCGCACGAACTTGCTCCTATGTAAAAAACTAAGAATTTCAAAAATGAATGTTATTAGAGAAACTGTTCATAAGCATAAAATTCATTTTTTACATGACTAAAAAAAACTTCTTTAGTAGTTAAAGGTAAGAATAGGATGCCATGTGATTCAAGCAAATATAGATTTATGCAAGAACAAAAATTATAAGTCTTTGTAGTGGTTTCTTAAAAAATAAGGTTTTATATAAGAAAATTTTAAAACATTTTTAAGAAAAAATGTTGGTATGCCAATTCGAAGTTCTTATTATTGTATGAATAAAAATTAAATTTACAATAAAAGTATTGAGCCGTTTTTGAGATATTGAATTTTCAAAAAACAAACAATTAATTTTTTTTTTCAAAATTCAAAAACGAATTTTCTTAAAGTTTTGAAATGCAATGTTTTTAAACTTTTTAGAAGCTTCTCTCTACGAAATTTCATTAAAATACGTTGTGCTGATAATGAGAAATTCAAAATTCGAAAAAAATCGTTCTATGGTAGGTACAGTCAGTAATATCTTGTTTTCAATTTTTTTTTTATTAAATTACAGATATTAAAAAATAATAGAAAGAAAAAACATTTAAGCAAAATTGTCCGAACCGTTTTCGAGAAAAATACGATTTTCGAAAACCATTTTTTAAAATTTGTATGGAGGGTACCGTTATTTTTAGGTAAAATGAATTTATTTTTCTCATATATTGTAGATTATTTTTCCAAACTTTTATTTATCAAGGTTTGAAAAAATCGGGCATGGGGTTTTCGAAATATTGAGTTTTCAAAAAAAAATTTTGAAAGTTTTTTTAAAAATCCAAATTTTTTTTTTGGAAAATTTGAATACAGAATAATATTCAAACTGCTGGGAAGCTTTAGCATAAAAAAATTATCAAAATCAGTGGTACCGTTTTCGAGAAAATCAAAAACAAAAAAAATTTTCCCGATGGGGGTACCAAAACTACTCATTTTTTGGAAATTTTTCTTCAACCATTACCTAGGTTTAAGTAAATTAAATTTTTCTGAATTTTTTTTTAAAAAATTGTTGGGACAATTTTGAGAAAAAAAAATATTTATAAAATTTCGAAAAAAAAAATCATATGGGAGGTACTGTTATTTTTGTTCTTAAAAAATCAAATCAAAAAACATCCGGGGGTAAAAAATCAAAACCCATATCTACCAAGTTTGAAGAAAATCGGCCGAGCCGTTTAGCTGTAATCGAACAGACAGACAGAATTGCGAGACCCACTTTTTTGGTCTTCGCTATCATCGTAATGTCAACTTTGATCAAAATCTCGAGTTCGATTTTTTTACGAATGCATAACTTGCCTTTTAGTACCTATAAGTCGCAAGTAAAAACATTAGGTTTGGCGGTCTATTTTTTGTTCACGGCTAGACTCAACTAATCTTCATTAAATGTTGTTGGACGAATTGTTTTTGTCTACTGATATTCTGTCTGTCTGTTGTTTTTTGGGGACCAACGTATTTTAATTTACGATTTATTTAATCTATCCATTTTTACATTTAACTAAACCGTGCATTCGAAACTGCTGTGCTCGATTTTCAATGTGGTTAGTCAATCGAAATCTTGTTCTAGCAACATTGGAGTTGAATTTTGTTCCCTCTAAATGAACCAAAATGCGGGTTATGAAGCAAATACCTTAAAGAAGAATTGTCTTCATTATTTTACAATGCAAATATTAAATGGAACAGAATGTGCTGAATCACCTTTTTATCAAAGTCACTTTCGGCGCCTTTATTGTTTACCGCCCGCATCTTTTCGCGATAGACGTTTATGTTGTTCCCAACGGTAATTCAGGTTAATTGGAAAATTAATTCACGAAAAAATTGGTCCCAAACTGAGAGCTGAGCAACTTATCCCTCAAAATTACTACCCACAATACTCCCATATGTGAGGTTGCCTTCTGAGAATACACTTCCAGGTTTTATTGTGTTTCCCTAAAATATTTTAAGCCCCGAAAACTAAACGAAGTAGAAAAATGCTCCCAAACTCCCAGTCAGTTCTTTTAATTGATTTTAATTGAATTTGATGAGCAATCCGACTGACATCAGAGTGGAACGACACACGCTTGGCTGTTGTACATGGAGAGATGGGCTACTGCTGCAACAGGAACAATTTTTATGACCAACGCAACCGACCGGTGGAACTGCCGTGCAGCGTGAAAGATTTCATCAGCAACAATTGGTTGTTTGTTTCATCTGAGGAGAAAAAAAAAAAATAAAATAAAACGTGGGGAACGGTGTGTGGTGTGGTGGTGGCTATGGCAGGTTTTCGAATTAATTTTTGTTCAGAAGGAAATTCCTCGGAACGGTAGACCCGCTTAATTGAGAATAATGATAGCAAATTCATGGCATCAACAAAAGTTGAAGGCACTAAGAGGGATTCAGAACTCAGAAGACTCGCACCAACCAAACCACCATTGTAAGACAAATCAACAGTACGTAACTTATGAGAGTCCGGGTAGATATATGAACCTTATTGGAAAGTTCGTTCGTTCTTCCTTTGGTCGATCGTTTCATTACATTTGTACGCCCATCAGCTATGGCATCAATTAAGGTGATCATCAAGTTAAATTGAAATGAATTGAATAACGGTATACACAGCAGAGGTAATTTTGTGAAATACGAGATGAGAAGGCAAAGCCCTTATGGTCTACCACATGTGAGTGCAACACTTGAAGAATGAATGTGGGGAGGATTTATTTGTCTCAATAGTGCCACGCACCGGTATGCTGCAATGAAACGGGCTGCTTTAGAAAACCATGAAGAAAGCTGCGTGTGATGGTACATATGTACGACATAAAGCTGGCAAAGCAAATTTTGTATGTATCATGTGGTATGTATGATACTAGCTGAATAAATCAAACAGCTCATGAGCAATTGATAGCGGATAAACACGAAAAACTCGACGTATATGGTGAGTAGATAGTAAGTCCCTCTTATTAAAAAAGCATAAAAGCGTTTGAAGCAGCTCGCTAAAAAAACAAGATTATTTTGTTAGGTGACATAAGTTGCGACTCAATCATCAGCCCTCCAGTGAAACATTCTAAGGCATACCATTACGCTATTATGCAAAACTTCCTAATCCTAATTTTGAATCCGAAGTTTATAGGGTGAGAGAAATCCAGTTTTCGTGAAGTTGAACCTGGGAATATATGATTTTATGATTGTTCTTTTTCCTGTCAGTTCGATGTGCTTTGAATTCTATCTGAAATATGAAGAGATGCTTGGGCTGCACCTGTCCAAAGATGTGAGTTTTACTCGGGCTTAGGACGTATAACCGCCATATATATTGTAGCCAAATCAGAAGGGTTGAAAAATTTCATACACCGATATAGAATGTAACGAAGCGTTCCATGCTTCTCCACTTTATGTTATTTTGGTATTAGCAGTAAAATTGTAATTTACCAAATTCAATTCACAAGCACCATGGACACATCACAAAAAATCAGCTATATTGATATTTTTCGTTCACCACTTACATAGTTCACATTCAGTTTTTACTAAAAAGTACCCTTTCGATCATAAAAACAGTCAGGCGGCATAGTAAATTGGTTTTATCAATCATTTGAAATCCAGTCGTAGGCAAGTGCAGACGAATCGGTCGTTTTAGCTTCCCACCACTGGTAGAGGTTCGTGGAAAGACAAGTTAGGTAGGTGAGATTGTCCAGCTATTTCTTATTAAGGGTCTTAGTTTGAAATTTAATGTCCTAATTGCCACGTGGGGCTTCGGTACGTGCCGATCTACCAGAGCGTTTAGCCTGCTGTTTAGTGCCACCAGGGGCGTTTTGTACCTGTTGATCTACCAGGGCGTTTAGCCTGCCGTTTAGCGCCACCAGGGACGTTTTGTACCTGCCGATTAGTGCCACCAGGGGCATCGTACCTGCCGATTAAGTGCCACCAGGTGCATTGCACCGTCAGATCCCGTCATAAGCCCGACATCCAATAATAGGACCAGTTCGGAGCCGAATTACCAGAAATCAGAATACCCGTAATCAAGTAACAGATCCGAATCATCAGCAACCAGTAAAGCCGATACGAGACAGCAAGACCAGAATCCAGAAGAGTTGATGCCCGTTAATCATTCAATTACCCGAATTAAGTGAAATACTAGTAGCAGAATATTGTGCTATAGATTTAAGAGTTATTTTCAATAAAGATTTTGTAATAAGGTTTGAAGACCTTTTACTCTGAAGTTTCGTGTTTTCTATATGAAGGTTTTTATAATACAAATTCTATATACTACTGAAATAAATCAGCCAAGTTTCGTGTTTTCTTCAGGACGACCCTGGCGAGACCGGCGAGCAGAACCTCGACTGGAAAACAAAAAGCACATCACAAGAAATCCTAAAGTTCCTTTCTGGGATGATGGCATAGGGGGTACATTTTGCTTCAACGACAATAAATACCATTGAGTCTTCGAATCATTAAACTCTACATGATTTTGTATACCCCATTTAACAATGCTGTTAAGAGTGGAGTTTAATGAGCTTATCGTACGATACCGTTGCAATTCCACTTCGGAACGAGATGGACGGGAATTTGAGAACAAGTATGAGTATGAAAAGCTAAGGGTAAAGTCATCAGGAAAACAATGAAGTGGATAAGAAGTTTCAGCCAAGAGACCATTTATAAAAATGAGGGAGAGATTCGGAGACAAAAGGGAGCCCTGAAGAGCACCAGCGTTTATTTTGTGAAGATCAGACTTGAAACCGTCCAATACAACAAGTATTAAACGATCTAGAAGGTAATTTCTAATTCAAAGAATAAGGGTTTCGTTGATATACCAAACTCACGCATTTTCGATAATAGAGCCTGGTGCCAAGCTCTATCAAATACCTTAGAAATATCAAGCGCAATAATTTTACTTTCTCCAAAATAACGTAAAGATCTGTTCCACTCTTTGGTGAGATATGTCATCAGATCGCCAGTAGAACGATTGTTTTTAAAACCATATTGCCGGTCATTCTGAAGTTTTTGATCTTCGAAATATTTCTTGAGCTTATGATTGATTGGCCATTCCATGACTTTGGAAAGAAGGGATATAATCGCAATTGGTCAGTAGAAGGAAGGTCACCTTTTTTAGAAAAATCCTGAATATATTCTGTTATCAATCTTCTAGGGAAGATTCCAGAACAGTAGCAGCGATGAAAAGTCTTACGCAATAGTTTTTCCAGCGATCAAGAATAATTTTTTAGAAGAATGAGGGGTTTACCGTCATGACCAGAGCGTTTGTTTATATCAAGACCTTGAGGGGCTCTTGCAATTGAACAAGATCGGAAATATACCTGTCCCATTGAATGATTTACGTTCTGAAGTACAGAAAGGTTAATGTTGCTGTTAGAGAACGTAGAGGAGCAGCATTAACATTTAGCTAGCAGCAAAATAGGTATGTACTCGCAGCTTATTGCTTTAACTGAAAAGCTTGTCATCGGGTTTTCGTTGCAGATGAGCGTTGGAACGGAAGATGTTAATGATTGACATAATCGGGGGAAAGAAGATAATGAAGTGAAGATCTTAAAAACCAATTTTACCTCACTTCAATTCAAAGGTCGTACGAGAAATCTTCATGCCTAATCTTCAGGCTTATCAAAGGGCACGGTAGTGCCCAGCCAAGTTCTGGCACTACACTCTTTTTTACAGGAACAAACTCAGGCGATTTTTGACCCCTCCCTATCTACTGTACCACTGAAGTCAGAAACTTGAAATTCCGAATATTTGCTAAGCTAGTCAGGCACAGGCGCCTCACCAAATTTCAATTTTCTAGCACAATCGGTTCCTGAGATATAAGGCCTCAAAAATCCCAAAAACCGTAACTGACTGACTGACTGACTGACAGATCATCAAAATTATGGAGCACTTCCCGACATCGTAGAACCTTGTAAATTCGAGGTTTTCCATTCAGGGGGCGTGGTATCCGCCCACTTTCTCCGAATTGGTGTTGGTTGAATGGAGCACTTCCAAGTGCTGTAAAACGATGAAATTTGGTAAAGTGGTAGGGCTTGAATTGCATATAAAGGAACAACAATAAACACCAAGGTTTTCCTTTCAGAGGGCGTGGTATCCGCCCACTTTCTCCGAATTGATGTTGGTTGAATGGAGCACTTCCGACTGCTGTACAACGATGAAATTTGGTAAAGTGGCAGGGCTTTAATTGCATACAAAGAAAAAAATATAAATTTGAGGTTTTCCATTCAGGGGCGTGGTATCCGCCCACTTCCTCAGAACTGATGTAAACTATACATGGCGCACTTCCGATTGCAGTAGAACAATGAAATTTGGTAGAACGGTAGGGCTCAAATTGCATATAAAGGACCAAGAATGAAAATTGAGGTTTTCCAATCAGGGGGCGTGGTATCCGCCCACTTTCCCCAAATTGGTGTTGGTTGAATGGAGCACTTCCAAGTGCTGTAAAACGATGAAATTTGGTAAAGTGGTAGGACTTAAATTGCATACAAAGAAAAAAATATAAAATTTGAAGTTTTCCATTCAGGGGCGTCGTATCCGCCCACTTCACCAGAACTGATGTAAATTATACATGGCACACTTCCGATTGCAGTAGAACAATGAAATTTGGTAGAACGGTAGAGCTCAAATTGCATATAAAGGACCAAAAATAAAAATTGGGGTTCTCCATTCGGGGGGCGTGGTATACACCCACTTTCTGAGAAAATGTTTAATTTATATGGAGCACTTCTAATTGCCGTAATTAAGGTAGGTATGTTAATGTTAGGTATCTTGCCAGGACAAGAAGAAATAATTGAAGCGCAAATCAAAACAACCAATAACGAAAAGAAAATATACCAAAAGAAATAGGAAGCTTTAAACTAAGTTGAGTACCACTTTCTCCGAATTGATGTTGGTTGAATGGAGCACTTCCGACTGCTGTACAACGATGAAATTTGGTAAAGTGGCAGGGCTTTAATTGCATACAAAGAAAAAAATATAAATTTGAGGTTTTCCATTCAGGGGCGTGGTATCCGCCCACTTCCTCAGAACTGATGTAAACTATACATGGCGCACTTCCGATTGCAGTAGAACAATGAAATTTGGTAGAACGGTAGGGCTCAAATTGCATATAAAGGACCAAGAATGAAAATTGAGGTTTTCCAATCAGGGGGCGTGGTATCCGCCCACTTTCCCCAAATTGGTGTTGGTTGAATGGAGCACTTCCAAGTGCTGTAAAACGATGAAATTTGGTAAAGTGGTAGGACTTAAATTGCATACAAAGAAAAAAATATAAAATTTGAAGTTTTCCATTCAGGGGCGTCGTATCCGCCCACTTCACCAGAACTGATGTAAATTATACATGGCACACTTCTCCATTCGGGGGGCGTGGTATACACCCACTTTCTGAGAAAATGTTTAATTTATATGGAGCACTTCTAATTGCCGTAATTAAGGTAGGTATGTTAATGTTAGGTATCTTGCCAGGACAAGAAGAAATAATTGAAGCGCAAATCAAAACAACCAATAACGAAAAGAAAATATACCAAAAGAAATAGGAAGCTTTAAACTAAGTTGAGTACACCCTTCTATCTTTCCGTATCTTTCGAGATTTTGACATGGCAAAATATTAAAATCTTTGCAAAAAGGAGTGAGATCAGACCAAAACCATAAATGTTAAAAAAAGAGCCAAGTTCTTCTATACAAAAACCTTTGTGTAACAAGTCAGCCGGGAAAAGTACTGAGATCAAAAGTACGCCAAGTTCTTACTTAATGAAGGTTTAATACCGAATATTTAAAGTAGAATAATATTGAAACAGCTACAATGTAATAGAGAAATTTTATTATTTAATGATTACTGACTAAAATTTGATGGGCTTACTTGGCAAGTTTTTTTTTATGCCCAAATTCGAAGGGCAAAAGTAAGACGTAATTTCCCAACAAGTCATTGTGGACGCTAGACCACTTGTCCTAGATCCCTTGAAACAGCATGTTCGCTGGATGGAAAGCCACTGTGTCTCAGGGAGCGACCCTTAATGGAGATGGAGAATGATAAGTAAGTATTATCATATCGATGGAGTGATGCTTCAACTTTAAAGGACTTCTAGGCAGCTGAGGTCAAGACTGGCATGGAAGCTTAATTTGTGTTGCAAATACTAAGACACAATCTGATTTTTTGTATACCAATCAGAATAAGAAACTGACAAAACTGCCTTACACTTACGAGAAATCTTGTTTGTGTGTAATATAATATTGAAAGCACGGTGCTGCGAGCAGTGACGCATTGCTTATTACTGCAATTTGGGATCAGGTTTAAATAGGTTTAAATCTCTTCAAACTCATTGGGCAGGATAGAAGTTAATATAGTCCTGAATTCGAAAAAAAACCGGTAATACAAAGGAAAACATAAAAATCCTAAAATCTTTATCTTAGAAATTGCCCCAGCCACCCTGAAGGTCGGAAAGAAATTCAAATAAATGTCTCCGTACCCTTTCATCTAAAAATGCTTCCATTTTCTTGATTTCACAAAATTTCTTATGAGACCCATTGAATCAAAAACTACACACTAAATACGCCTTAGGCATATTAATAAATTTCCTCCCATCAAGAAAATCAATTCAATTTTACCAACTTTACATAAGTAATGAGTTTCAGGGAAATTATCTTGAAAGCCTGTATAGGGTTCATAAGGCCTACGTATCGTATCATCATCCGTATCGAGGTACATGCGAATAGAAAACTTGACCACTCGTATCAATTTACAGCTCCAATTTCAAGAAATTATACCACACGAGTCGCATATTAACATACTCATAACCGTACAGTAATTGCCAGTGTCCTTCACATAAATTTTAAAAAGCCCAAAATTCATTGTCAAAAGACACTCGATCTGAATAAAGTGAATATGTTAAACAGGATAGCAATTAAGTTGGAAGTATTATGGAAGGGCTTTATGTAGCTGTTATAAGATATACGAAGGAAGGAATTTTCCTTTAATTGGTAGTTACTCTGGCAAAGCTCTGGACCTCTTGAATTTCTTCATTAATTAATAAAACAGGATAAGCATCCCCTACGTAGGAATGTAGGTACATATAAGCACACAGAGACACTCAACAAACAGAGATAAGTCTTGGAAGCTGAAAAAGAAAATGTCCGCCAAGCTATAAAGATTTCTATCTTGAAAATCAACTGAAAGACAATTTGTTTACTCGTACTTTCGGAAGCACCCTTAACTGCTACTGAATGCTGGTCAAGTAAATATTCTGAATAAATTGTCCAGTTTCGGAAACGAGTAATTTAAATTCTGTTAACACACTGATACTAAGCCAGGGAAAAGTCACAGAAGGGATGTTAATGTTACGAATTGATGAAATTACAATGTGGAGTGAGTAAAATTGATTGAAGAGTTAATTTTAATCGTATCTATTGTATTTTTACATTGTACGAGTACATATTATTGAATGTGAAGAGTTCAGATTTTCAAAAGTACAATTTTTAAGAAAACCATATGAACATTAAGGAAAGGAAAAATTCGGACCACAGTTATAAGGGTTATCAGTGTTCTTACTCTTCTCCTAAAACAAAAGCTAGGTTCAGAAAAATAGAGTAATTAGGGGTTCCCTTTAGGATTGAAGCGCTTCGAGAAATGTATTTCTTTGAAATTTTCAATTTGTTATGAATACTGGTCTGTTGATGTGATCCACACAGGAAGATCCAGTGCGGAAACCTGCTTGTTCGGCGTCAAGCGTGTCTTCTCCTAGGTGGCCTTTTATTCGCTCTAGGACGATTCTTGCTATAACCTTTGCTACAGCAGGCAGCACGCAGATTCCCCTCCAGTTTTCGCAATGCGTAAGGTCTCTATTCTTTGAAAGCTTGAAAATCATCCCCTTTTTCCACTCCTCAGGAAAACTTTCTGTTTCCAAGGTCTTTCTATGAGTGGGTGCAGGAGCTCAGACGATGTTGTTGGCGCTGCTCATAAGAGCTCTGCGGGAATACCGTCAAGTCCAACCGCTTTGTTGTTCTTCAGTGCTCTGATTGCGGTTAAAATTTCTTCTCTACTGGGGGATACAGTGCGTATTCGGCAATTTGTTACTACGGACGGATCATTGGGTGTTAGGTTGACTTCGCTGGCGAAAACGCGATTTAAAACCGCAGAAAAGTGTTCCTTCCACCTTTTGAGTTGGTCCTCATCTGAAACTAGCAGTGATCCATCTATGTCCTTTACGGTGCAGGGAAATAAGTCCACGGGAACTAAGTCCACTGAGGGACTAAGTTCTCGCTTGAGGTGGGAAATAAGTCCGCGGGAACTAAGTCCACTGATGGACTCAGTTCTCACTTAATGGGAACGAAATCCACTTTACTTAAGTGAGAACTAAGTCCACTTTCTTATGGGAAATTAGTACACACTCGAAAGTATAAAGTGGGGAATGAATTTCCAACAACAAAAACTTATTGATTTTATGTTGGTTATTTTCCAGATTCTTTAACTGCTAAAGAAACTTTGTATACACCCAACCTCGCACTTACCCTTACATACCTCACTGTTTATACGTGTCGTTCCCATGGCTTAACATGGGAATTTGTTTCACATTCAAATGGAACTAAAACCCACAGTTTCTTGTAACGAATTTCGCAACTTTAGTAAAGTGGATTTCGTTCCCATTAAGTGAGAACTGAGTCCATCAGTGGACTTAGTTCCCGCGGACTTATTTCCCACCTCAAGTGAGAACTTAGTCCCTCAGTGGACTTAGTTCCCGTGGACTTATTTCCCTGCACCGTCCTTTACCAGGTGTTGTTTAGAGCTTTGGACACCTGTTAGCTCTTTGGTAATTCTGTAGTCTGCGTTACGCAGACTCTAGCTCGTTTCTGCCTCCTGCTGACCTTGCTGCAGTGCGAGCTTTGAGCTGTTTTCTTTCTTCGATCCTAGCCCAAGTTTCTATTACAGGTACCGTTTATAACTTTTTTTTTACCAAAATATAGATTCCATTGTTGGTATAGTCTACACATATTTTTTTTATAAAAATTATTAGAGTCGTTTTTGAAATAAATTTGATATTTCATAATGGCTGTATGGAAGGAACAGAGCTTTAACAAAAACAAACCATTGCAATTTTTTCTCTAGGCTGCTGGTTCCAGGTTCAGACCTTCAGAAAGTCGGAATCACTACTTTTTCGTGTTGTAATGTTAACTTATGAAAACCTTGAGTTAAAATTTTTCTAAAAGCAAGTAAAAAGTCATTTTCAAATCTACTTCGATTTTTCTCAATTTACTTCCCTTTTTTCTTAAAATCTACTTCGACTTTTTTTTCGGAAGTGGTAACGCTGGTGCCAACATATAAACCAGTGATGCCATATCGTGGGTTTTATCCCTTTTTGTGGGTTTTTTTGGTCTAAAAAAAGCAAAAAGGGATAAAGGGTTTTTTTGAAGCTCGTAGAACAAAAGAAAGCGTTTTTTCATAATGAGAGTTTTCGTTTTTCGTTTGTTAAAAAAAATCCTAAATTAGAAATCACTTCCACTTTTCCTTCATCTAAACGTAGTGGTAGGATGTTGTTCAATGTGAACCCTAATATAGTTTTGATGAAGTGCTTATGCCATTCATCGGCACTTGTCGCTTCCTATGCAAGCAAGGAACTGCCGAAAGAACTAGAAGTGGTGATGAGAGACATCTCGTCCTAAGTTTCTGAAAGCGCTAAATGCTCAGCTGAGTTAGTTGAATTTCAAGAATATTTTGGCTGCGAAACCAAAAAAATGTTAAAGCCATCAAAAACTCGCTGGCTTTCTGTGCATCCTTGCGTGATTAGACTTTAAGAAAATTGGGATGTTTTAAAATCGTTTTTTCGCTTAGCTTCTTTTGAAGACAAGCTAAAAAAGCAACAAAAATTTATGAGCAGCTCCTTCAAAATAAAGTTAAATCTTCTTTTTCTTGAAACATGTTTTGTCGATTTTCAATCAATTTAATGCCCTTTTTCAAAACAGAAAAGTTTTGGTGCATTGCATAGTTCTGCTACAATTTTGAAATTAAGAAGGAGCACTTAGCCGTACATAATTCAAAAATGTACACATAAAATATGTAAATGTAATAATGTTCATATAGGTATAAGTTCTTATAACTGCATATGTGATTTTTTTATAAGTTAAGTGCGAAATAAGTTTTGTTTTGTTTTTTTTTTATCAGACTGAATATGTGATTTTTCTGTTTTTTATTGTTAATTTTATTTTATTTTTAAGTTTGTTGAAAACTGAATAATAAATAAGTATTTTTTGTTATAAAAAACTTTTTTTTTTTAATTTTAAAATAGATTATAATAAAAAAGACTATACAGTTTTGATTTTACACTTCGTGGGATATTTGTGGGTTTTTCTTGTAATACCGTGGGATAAAAGGGTTTTTTTCTATGCATTCTGGGATTTTACGCTTTAATAGTCTGGCATCTCTGATATAAACCCTGAGCGACTTGTGATTTTTTTAGGAGACAGAGCGACACGTCGCTCAATCGCTCAGTCGGTCGTCGCTTAGTGCGTTGCGTGGCCGAAGCCTAATCTTTCATCAGAGTGATTAACTCAAGAAACTATCTATTGTTTTCGAAATATGTTAGCGTTCGAACTATTTGACGCCATTAGATTTGTTTCTTTGGTTTTAACTGATAAGTAAAGTCGCATGTCTACGCCGATAAACCAGAAATAAATGAGTATGGAAGCTAACATTCGTTGGCTGATTTACTGCAAAGAGTGTGTAAATTGGACCTCCAGATTATGCTATTTACATGGGAACCCACTATATGACCGAAATCATATTCAAACATTAATGACAAAAAAATATCTTTCAAATATAGACAATTTCTTGTATATTTAAAAAATTTGTCTATGTTTAATATAAAAAGAAATATTGATACAATTTAAACTTGAGACATATGTCGTATGTACATAAATGTAGTTATCATGAGGCAAGTTTTGCATTTGGAAAAAATAAGGTAGAAAAAAAGTGGGTTATGCAATTCTGTCTGTCCACAAAACTAGGCGCGATTTTCTTAAACTTGTAAGAGTGACAGGCTATTTAAGATAAAAAAAAGGTGATTTACTATAATTTATAAAAAAAAAAATGATTTGTTCTCAAAACTTTATTGAGCTTTCTTTTAGTAAGCGCTAACTAATCGTTGAAAAAAAAAACAGTTAAAGGTCTCTAAGTTTTAGAATCATTTGTTTGTTTTCGATTTTCTTAACAATTATATACAATTGATTTTGATTATGTATTTTTAAATGGTTTTAGTATTGAAAATGTACTAAAAAAATTGATTTAAGAAAAAAATTGTTTCATATTTAATTTAAATCACTTAATGATTTGTTTATTTCCAGACAACACTGAAGTAGCAGTCAAATCATGGACGAAGCACTTGGGAATCAATTTTTCCAACAAGCTGAAATTACGGAAGCATGTAACCTTTATTTTGTAGAGAGCCACCTCATGTTTGAACTTTGTTCATCCGCTACTCAGGAGGCAAAACGGAATAAGTAAAAAGACCAAGCTGCTTGTCTAGTCTACGAATAACTTATATGGCCCGTCGCGACCTACGCCCTTCTCATATGGTTAGTTATATCATTTACATCAATGAAGAAGATGAAGCGTTTTGAAAGAAATATGCTCCGTATTTGCACTGGGCTACACCGCAACCCATTGACGAAGAAATATTTATGTATACATGCTAACTAAGATGCTGTACGAGAATGCAAAGTTAATACCACTGAACCAATATCTGCTGCAGCTCTCCAGGAAATCATAAGGAATATGTGAGATGCTAGAAGTGCAACAACTCCTCCAGTAACAACTAGAGCCTAGTGACAGGTATCATCGATACGCCGAAGACATCACTAACGATCAATTTGAAGATATCATCCACAATGACGGAGTTCTTCTACTAGAAGAACAACAATCAGCACTTCAGGGGATAAGAACCCTTTCATCAAGAAATACTCTTTATATGGAGCATTCTACGTGAAGCGGACAACGAAAAAAGTTGTGGGGCTCGGAATTCGTCCATCTTTGTAGTATTTTATCGTTTCTAAACATAATTGCAGAAGGATTTTAAGTTTTGAGCTGGAGCTATGGGCCTTTGAGACTTCAGCATGCTTTGCCTAAGGATTCTAAGGGCAAATGTTGATATAAATTAAATAAATTGATAGAAAATAAAATGCATGACTGGATCGCACGAACTTGCTCTTATTTAAAAGTACTTTCGGATTTAAAATACATTTTATAAATACAATGCATGGAATTGCCGTCTGATGATTTCGGGAAAAGTATGAATTTACGCAAATAAAGTCCAAAAATTGTTTTTTTTTAAAGTATAATTTTTTTTTAACAAATTTCTTTCAAATTTTTCTGGGACAAAATTTACAGATGCCAATTTTAAGTGTTTAGTAAAAGACTTAAGGAAATAGTTTAAGAAAATAATTGGTCATACGTTTTCAAAATATTGATTTTTCAAAAACTAAATTGGATTTTTTTTTTCAAAAAACAAAAAAACTATTTTTTTTTGAATATTTTTATATACAATATTATTTTAAACTTAAGGCGGCTCCTGGTGAAAATTTTTGGTTAAAATCGTTAGAGCCGTTGATGAGAAATTCGAAAATCAAAAAAAAACGTTCTATGACATAACATTTTTACCCAATTTTTTTTTTTTTTTTTGACCAAAATATAGTCCATGTCCATAATATCACCGCTTAATTTTTTTTATATCAAAATCGTTAGAGCCGTTTTCGAGATAAATAAGATTATGCATTACGGGTGTATGGGGGTACTGTTCCCCTCTAGGGAATCACCGGAGACCCTTAAGTACCAAGTTTGAAGAAAATAGGTTAAGTGGATTAGGCTCTAGATGGAGGTAGGTACATACAGACAGACAGACAGACGGAATTGTCGGACCCACTTAATACGTCTTCGCTATCATCGTAATGTCAACTTTGATTCTCGAGTTCGATTTTTTTTCCAAATGCAGAACTTGCTCTATAGTACCTTTAAGTCGCAAGTAAAAATTGTAATGGTGGGATATATGGTAAATTAGATGTTCTTTTTTTAATGAAATTTAAACCGGAAATTGATTATTTTGCTTTGGTAATGATCCGGAAGTTAACATTTCAAATTAGAAGTAAGTTAGTTATTAGTTAGTCAACTTGGCCACGTCAAAATAATGTTCATACATTAGACATACCTATTACGTGCCAAGTTTCAGAGTGGGATCTCTTTCTCTATTCGTTTAGAAGATTCACAATTTAAAGTGCTTGACTTTTTGAAGATTTTTTTTCAATATTTTTTTTTTTTTTTTATAATACACTCGCGCTCAAGGGTATGTTATGAGACCCTTATAATGTTTTAAACACAGCACGGGCGAGGGGAAAATTAGGAGGGGAGAGAAAGGAGGTGTCGATGAACATTGGTTTTGAATGTTTGCAAATTGAAATGGCAAGGAAAAACTGTGCCGGGTAAGTTATTCCATAATCGTGTTGTGCGACTAAAAAACGAATCTCTATATTTGACGGTACGACCAAAGTTAGGCTCAAAGGTGAACTGATGAGCATTCCTAGCAAAGCGGGTATCACGGGTGAATTGATAAAGGGGAGGAATGCAACTGGCTACTTCGAGTGATCATTGCTTGTGAAAGAAGCGATAAAACAGGGAAATACATGAAACATTCCGACGGTGTTCAAGAGATGGGAATGAATCCATTATAGCTCTATTTCCAATCAGTTTTAACGCTCTGTTTTGAATTCTATCCAATAAATGGAGAGAAGATTGAGCAGCGCCTGCCCAAAGTTGTGAGTTATACTCGAGTTTTGGACGTATATACACCTTATAAGTGGTAGCCAGATCAGATGGGGAGACAAATTTCTTACATCGATATAGAAATCCTAAGCATTTAGCAGCATTCTTGGCAGTCTCGAGTATGTGATCATTCCAACGAAGATCGTCGTTAACACACATACCGAGTACTGAGAGCTTTTCGGTTTCTTCGATGCAAGTGCCATTTAAGGACAATGGTATAGGGGGTATATTTTGCTTCAACGACAATAGACAGCATTGAGTTTTCGAAGCATTGAACTCCACACGGTTTTTTGTACCCCATTTAACAATGCTGTAAAGATTGGAGTTTAATGAACTTATCATACGGTACCGTTGCAAATTCACTTCCGAAGGAGATGGACGTGAGTTTGGGAACGAGTACGAAAAGCTGAGAGTGGAGTCGTCGGCAAAACAATGAAGTGGATTAGAAGTTTCAGACAAGAGATCATTTATAAAAATGAGGAAGAGAGTCGGAGACAAATCGGAGCCTTGGGGAACACCAGCATTTATTTTGTGAAGATCAGACTTAAAACCATCCAATACAACATGTATTGAACGATCTAGAAGGTAATTTCTAATCCAAGGAATAAGGGCTTCGTTGATGCCAAACGCACGCATTTTTGATAAGAGAGCCTGGTGCCAAACTCTATCAAATGCCTTAGAAATATCAAGCGCAATAATCTTACTTTCTCCAAAACAATGTAAAGATCTGTTCCACTCTTCGGTGAGATATACCATCAGATCACCAGTGGAACGATTGCTGCGAAAGCCGTATTGCCGGTTATTAAGAAGCTTTCGATCTTTGAGATATTTCTTGAGCTGATGATTTATCAGCGATTCCATGACCTTGGAAAGAAGGGACTGGTCGATAGGACGAGGGGGAGGAAGGGAAATTAGTTAAAGTTTTACGTAGTTTAGCCTATTTTGATATTTTTTTCTTTTCCCTTAACGTTCAATTATTTCAGAAGTAACTTTCTTTTTTTGCAAAAAGTCTCACTTGGGCTAGCTTTCTCCTTGTACAAAAGACGCCATCTGTTAATCTGTTATTATTTCAAACTCTAACTTCAATGCTAGAAAAATTGATCTAATATGACGTCACGTTACAGCAGTTTGTTTTGCCGTTTTTTCTCTTAATAAACACAACGCTCAACTAGTTCACACTTTGTTTTTATGATTATTATTTTTCTTATATGTGGATAGTATTAAAACGAAACATTAAAAAATCTGTACCTATAAAAATAAAGGGCTATAAATGTTTCCACTTCAAATTCAAATGAACAAACAGAATTTGTGTAACTTATCTTAAAGTCATTTGATTATTCACCGCACATATCGTTACCCATATATTCCACGTTGAATCTATTAAATAATTCAAAATTCCACGCCTGCGGAGCTGACTCTTTGTAAACTCTTTGATTACACAGCTCGAGTTTACACACGATAGCATTCTTTCAAAGACGTAACAAAGTGGTGCGTGTGTTTGAACAGGACACAGCACTTCTAAGCCACAAATCATCCCCATTAAAATGCAATTTCTTCACCATTTCAATATCTCTAATTAATTTATTATCGCTTATCGCGTTTGACACATCTCCCCGAAAGCAATGGCGGTGTTGGGTGTACCCAGCCACAGCCACAGCCGAACAGTTCTCATCTGCTTGTTGCACCACAACCGACCATAAGTGCCGACCAATAAAAGCCTCTATGACTGTGACTGTTAAAAATCAGTACATTAAGAGTGCCATTCGACTCGTAAAGTAGATACGCAGATAAAATGCTTTGTCGTTTTCCAACATTTTCCCATTCGCACATGTTCCACATACATTTAGGCCGATAATCCTATCGTTTGTATTCCAGTGTTTAACCGTTAGAGGCACAGCGATTCCGACTGGCACAATCACCAAGAAGGTCCATCGTAAATTTGGTGAGTGAGGCTGAACGCCCACGCACCGTTCCTCCATCCAGATCCAACTTGAAAATGCCAAATCTGTCCAAGGGATATCCCTGTCCCCATCCCCTTCCTCACATTCTCGGGAATGGTCGGTTTTTCAAAATTCGCAGTGTGTGACTTTTCATCCCTTTTTTGTCGTTCAAACAAAATGGCAATACAGGAATGGGAATCGGTTTTGATGTAATTTAAACGTTATGCATTTTTGAAGGGACAAAATCTTGTTTGCCAAAACAACATCCAGGACTCAGGAAGGACGAGCATTTCTATGGAGATTTTTCGGGCATATGTTGGCCAGATAACACACATTGAACTAAATCAATACCAGAAACGATACGTAGTGTACACAACTCAATATCGGTGGTTGGAAATCTAAATGAATGCCACAGGACACAAATTTTCTACTGAGATTTTAGTTTCAAAAAAAGGGGTTTTCGAACTAAATTAAGAGCTTTTGAGATAAAGAAAACGAGCATAGGAGTTGGGAATGCGTAACAAATTGACGAGGCAATTTACGAACTATTGCATGAAGTTCGAATTGATGCGACGACGATGACGCACGAAGGCAACTACGAAGATGATGAAGATTTGATTTGTCTAGAAGATGAAGTTTCCACATTTATACCACATTTCCCATAGATGAGTTTTAGTTTTTACAGAAAATATCTTCTATTTTAAGATTTCCTTGAAGCGATAAACTGTTTCGAAAAGGTGCTGATTTTACAAATTTTTTTTTTCAAGAAATAAGGGAAAAATAAATGGGGGTATGGGATACATTTTATTGTAAAATGAGATTGACTTGGTTTTGCTTGATTTGTGAATAAAACCTTTTATAAAGGATTTGCGAGTATATTTTGGGCTGATTTTCAGAGCCAAATTTTTTCTGAAATCAGATCGGAATACTCTTTGGCTTTGCACTATTAGACTCATTATAGAATCCCCATACAAATGCAGGCTACAAGGTAATTTTCATGCTAACAAATGAATAAATCTTAGCATCGACTTTCGCTATAAGCCCCAACTGCCCCACGGCTAAGATGTGTAAGAACTATCGTTAGTCTAAAAACAAAATCGACTTAGCACCCCGTGATTTTATTTACAAAGTTACTGCAGAACAATAGGTTAATTTTGAACTTAAATAACTTCTTATTAATATTTAGAATTTACACGAAACAACGAAATGTTGAATTTGTGTCCATTTTGCCCTCAGCTGTGTGGCTGGCGCAGGCCGGCCGTGCTGTTGTCCTTGAGCCAAAATAAATTGACTATCACCGATTGGTAGTGCTCTCAGTTGATGGTGTTGACAATGCCATTTTGAAAGAAGTATGGATTGATGATGCCGTAACACTTTTATATAAATAAATGTAAAGAAGTCTGGTGTCTGGAGCTAGTAATCATCGTATTTGACTTTTTAGTTGTTCCAATTGATCTTTAGGTACTTGATCCCCTTTTGAGGTTCCAAATTCGAGTTGACACAGTGCGCGAGCCAATAATGACCGATTTATGGAGTCTGCAATAGGTAATTGGTGACTTTATTGATTGTTGTATCGAAGTCTATAGATGTTAAAATTTGTTTCTATAAAAGTTCCTTATGGACTCCATAACGACCGATCTTGATGAAATATTCAATTAATCTTCGAATTAATTCAGCAGACGATCCTGTGAAGGTTTGGTAGCGATGAAAATGCCACGTGTCGTTGAATGTCAAAAGCGAGGCTTGCCACATGCCCAAAATTACTCTGGCTAAAACAAATAAAATGCACGACTGGGTTGCAAGAACTTGCTCTTATGTTAAAGACTAAGAATTTCAAAAATAAATGTTATTAGAGAAAAACTGTTCATAAGCATGAAATTCATTTTTTAATGAATAAAACAACTCCGTTCGTAGGTGGACCTAAAAACAGGATGCCATGCGATTCAAGCAATTATTAGTTTATACAAGAACAAAAGTTATAAATCGTTGTAATGGTTTCTTAAAAAACTAAGCTTTTATATACAAAATTTTTAAAAACATTTTTAAGAAAAAATTTTGGTGCGCCTATTTAAATTTTGTATTATTGTTCGAATAAAAATTAAATTTACAATAAGAAAATATTGACCCGTTTTTGAGATATCGAATTTTCCAAAAAAAATAAATTTTTTTTTCAAAAATTCAAAAACAAATTTTTTAAAGTTTTGAAAAGCAATGTTTTTAAGCTTTTTAGAAGCTTCTCTATAAAAATATTTATTGAAATCCCTTATGCCGATAATGATAAATTCAAAAATAACAATTTTTTCAAAAATTTTTTCAACCATTACCTAGTTTTAATTTTAACTAAATAAAATTTTTTAAATTTTCTTTTCAAAAATTCTGTCCCAAAAAAATATTTATAAAAATTAGAAAAAAATTGTATGGCAGGTACCGTTATTTTTGGTGTTAAAAAGAAGAAAAAAAACGTGTGGGGGCAAAAATTAAAAATGATATCTACCAAGTTTAAAGAAAATCGGCCGAGCCGCTTAGGCTGTAGTCGAACAGGCAGACAGAATTGCGAGACCCACTTTTTTGGTCTTCGCCATCATCGCAATGTCAACTTTGATCAAATCTCGAGTTCGATTTTTTTTTACGAATGCATAACTTCCCTTATAGTACCTACATATAAGTCGCAAGTAAAAAATAAAATAAGCAATTATATGTATACCCTGAAAATAAATTCCTTGGTAATATTGATAAAAACGCTTTTGTTGACCTTCAACAAAATAGTATTATGATAAAATTTAATCAATACGAAAGAATGATTTTGTTGATTTCACAAAATTTTTGTAATTCAGCATGATTTCTTGTCAGTTCAACAAAATACGCACTACAAATAATATTGTCAGTTTAACAAATCAAATTTTCTTAATAAAACAAAATAAAACAGCTTTTTTGTAATGTAAGCAAAATGTTTGTTGTATCTACAAAAATTCTGCTTTGTAAATGTTTGTCAATATCACAAAGTTTTTGTTATTTTTTTTTTGTCAATTTAACAAAAAATTAAAACATTTTTGTTAATATGATAAATATTTTTATTTTGAGGTTGAGGTATTTTGTAATATTGATAAAATAAAATTATCAGATAGATAAAACTATTTAGTAAGGAAAACAAAAAATTCTACGAAGAGTTTTTTGATCATACTTCACATTTGGTTTTGGTCAAAAAATCGATGTAAGATTAATTGGCGCAAAATTTTAAACATTTAAAACCTACTCTAAATCAATTTTAGAATGGGAGTCGACTCTAAATATTGAGTATAAAACGAGAACCGACTTTTTGTTAATTTTAAAGGACATAAACTACGAGTATACTAGACATGTGTAACGCAGCGCTGCGTTAGCGCAATGCGTTGAAGCAGCAGCTGCGTTACGTGCGCTGATACATCAGTTTGTAACTCAGTGACGCAGTAACGTAATAGCGCAGTTCTTCAACTCATCAACTCAATAATCGAATAGCGCTTTTGACAAGCGCAGCGCCGCGCTGCACAGACAAAAACCATTCAAGCAGATACAAAAAGCGCTGACTTCCTTGTAGCGCTCCCATATTTTTCACATTTTTGACGGAATTCAATAAAATTCCATGATGTAGTACGAGTATATGGTATTTTTGTATTTTAAGGAAAAAAATGTTGGTATTGCAGAAGACTTATTGCAGCTTGTGGGTAACGTAGAAAAATATTTTATATACCAAAATAACCGCTGATTGTTCAAGAAAATAATAAAATTTTAATTTTTAAAATCGGTTAGAAATTGTGGGCAGAATTGTCAATTCGGCCTAGGATTTCTTATTTGATCTAACCAAGCCTCTTAACCATTTAAGTTGTATTACAACCTACAAATTTTTTTTAATATTCATATTTGAGATATTTTAACCTATGCGTGGACACCTCAATCTTATAGATGGAAGAAGTATTTCTCTAGTTATAGTCAATAGAGTGCAGCAAAATCGAACATTTTGAAAATTTTCTTGCATGGAAAATAAAAAAATCGAAGAATTTTTTTTTTTGAATTTTTTCCACATTAGATACTATAACGAAGCTTTTAGGCTATGCACATGCATGTTGAATATATCAATATAAGCGCTTACTTGTTCTTAATTGAATGAAAGATATTTTGCAAAAATCCGTTAAAATGCCAAAAGTAATAAGTGATATCTAAAGCAAGCGTTGTGTAAAAAATACAAGTCTTAAAAAAAATGTATGTTGGACTGAGAGCTTTTCAATTTTCTTCATATATTTAGAAAATATATTGAATAATAATACAAAATAGTTTTAAATTTCTATGTTGGTTGTTGTATTTATTTAAATTTTTTCCACAATTAAGTGGAAGAACAAAAAAATCACTACTCCAGATTATTTTTACATTTTTTTCAGTGTAGTCGGGTAAAACTTGATATTTTTTTTCATAAATTGTATGAATGTCTAATGTCTACAGTATTTTAAGACTTTAATCTTAAAGATTTGTATGATATTTTCGAAATAAAAAAATAGTTTATGAAACCATTTCTATTTCTTTTTTGTATGAAAATCGATTTTTTTCGTTTCAAATCCTTTCAACCAATTTTAGCGTGTTTCCTGTCGAATTAACTGTAAAACTTTGTTCAGCATTATTTTAGAAGAGGATTGGGGCAATAAGCAGGTGGTAATTTTGTTTCAAAATTCTGAAAATTTTCATCAACTTTTGAATTTTGAGTGATTTGAGTCGAATTGATTTTTGCGTCATTAACTCTTTAGTATGAAATTTTTTGTTATTTTGAATTTTTTTTTACACAGAAATAAAGTTTGACATTTCTCGTTTAAATATATACTTTAATAATTAAGATCTGAGAACTAATAATCAAGTTAGAAGAACTAGAAAGTATGTAAATCGGCATATTTTTAAGATTTTAATTAAATTTTTAATCAAAATTTAATTTTTATTGAAAATTTGAGAAAAGTCACCCTACCTCCTCTCCTGTTTCATATTTTCCAAAATGACCTATGACGCATTTGTAGAATAGCATTATTGCAATTAACTTGCATCTTTAGTTTTTTTAAATTGTAAAAATTTTCATCAACATTTGAGTTTAGAGTTCTTAAAATCGAATCGAAAGGAACTCCTTGCACGCTTTTAGTAAGAAAAACTTTGTTCCTCTTCATAAATTTTTAGACCAGTATTTAGGAAAACATTCCATCTTTCATTTAAGACATTAATCTTGAAGATTGGACAATCAGACCAAAAGATATAAGTAAAAACGTCTCCACACCTCAAACGAAAAAAAATTTTTTTTTGAAAAGACACCCCCATTCTCACTCAGCCTGTTTGGTCGACGATGAACAACTTGTGTGCGCTTGTGCGCTACGAAGTTTGTATGGAGTTAAAAATACAACTGCGTTGCGCTGCGCTGTTTTGCTTCAAATGAGTTAAAACAAAAATTGCGTTATGGCGCAAACTGCGTTATGGCGCAAACTGCGTTAACGCATTTCGCTGATACAGTGAAGTGCGCTTGAGTTAGTGTATCAACGCACCAATTTTTACTGCGTTACCCATGTCTAGAGTATACCTTAACGTTAAAGAGCTCGTCTTACTTTAAGGCCCGGTGCACACAAGCGTTCTTTTGACGCGCGGTACCGCAGCCTGCGAGTCTTTTTACAGGCAAAATAACGCGCGATGCCGCAGCGTCATCGCACTCGTGTGTGCACCACGCAATTCATTTGTGAGTACTGTAAGACGCAAAGGCGGTGACGCTGCGGTACCGCGCGTCAAAAGAACGCTTGTGTGCACCGGGCCTAACAGCAGCAAATAGCTAGTTTATCTTTTAAAAGTATACTTTATCCATATTGACAGTGGTCATTTCATACAAAAGCAAATCGAAGAAAAAATGTTTACTGATGTTTTATTCAATTTTTTAAAGATGTGTTTTGTAAATAGACTGAATAACTGAATATTATAAATTCGAAATAATCGTACGAAAGTGCTCTACGATAAACAAATCTGTAAATACAAATGTATGTAGGTACATACATATTTTATGTATGCACGCGCGCCGCGCGTCGGCCGAGACGAGTATAGCTAAGGCTGAAAACACACCGGATAAAGCAAAACGTTTTTTATTCGATAGTCAAAAAAACATTTTATATTTGAACACACACCAAGCGAAACAGAATAAAACAAAACAAAACGTTTTGTTTTTTTGTTACGTTTGGTGTGCGTTGAAATGAAACAAAATACGAACTATCGTAAAAGCTTAACTCCGGCTGAAAGATTATAACTCTACGGCAATTAAACACAAATAACAATTTTGTGTTTACAAAACAGACATTATGTGTTTATTTATAAGAAAAGAGAAAAGCCTTTAATCTTCCCAATCTTCAAATGTCATAGTAGGAAGTAGCAATCCACAGCTTATCAATAGTAGATAAGTTTATTGGCATGTTCCTTATCTTTATAATTATAGATAGGGCTTCTTGCCGTAATTAAAAAAAAATGAACTTCTCTCCATCTACATAATTATTTCATATTTATTTAAAATTTGCGCACAGAATAAACGTACAAAGAAGCAAATAAATCTCTAAAGTGCAACGAAAGAAGAAAATAAAAACAACGGAGTCAAAATTTTGTTTTGCAAAAAACAATAGGTCAGCTATAGGCAACGAAACATGTTTTTCTGTTTTGCTTTTGTTTTTCTGTTTTGTTTCATTTGGTGTGCGTTGCACCATAAGAAAGTAGGCAATTATCGTCAACGACCCTTGTTCGAAACAGTTTTGTTGCATTCGGTGTGTGTTGCTCGTATACAATAGCATGTATTTTCGACAACCACCATCGAAACGCTTCAAACAAAAAACATGTGTTTTGTTTCGTTTTCTTTGGTGTGTTCAGTCTCATAAGAAACAATGTTCTCTTGTTTCACGAAACAAAAAAACACGTTTTGCTTTATCCGGTGTGTTTTCAGCCTAAATGAACCTTGCAACAAAAAATTGAGTTTTTATGCTGTGAATTTGCGATTAATACTATATTTCCATCTAAAATAATGTAAATAACTTAAAAACAATCAAAATCTGTACCGAGGTAGTATATAAAATGTACTTTTTTCGGCGAAAAATTATTTGGTTTAAAGTTGTCTGTTCTTTTTACTTTTTTTTTTGTGTTTTTGTAGTTGTGTGAGTTATGTATCTGTCAAATTAAGGGTTGTTCAACGCAAATTCGCTTAGGTTCTGTTGTAAAA
Organism: Philhelius festivus; assembly: GCA_963931855.1. Lineage (NCBI taxonomy): Eukaryota > Metazoa > Arthropoda > Insecta > Diptera > Syrphidae > Philhelius > Philhelius festivus. Next base: position 225,515,029 of record OZ007555.1, on the reverse strand, counting down.
CCCACATCAGTTAGAATAGTTGTCTAACGTGTTTAAAATTATGCAAAAGTAGAGCCAATTTTATTCCTTAAACGAGAACTGTTTAAAATTTTGCGCCATTGAATTTAACAAAAATTGCGTATTGTCAATACATACTCACATATGATTCCATATGAGATCGCAGGGACGAAACGCCAATTTTTGTGGACTTAAATCCCAAAAAAAACCTATTTTGAAATAAAAAACATTGTCAAATTGAAAGTTAACATTTTTATTAAGCTGACAAATAAATTTTGTGGATTCAACAAAAGAAATTTGTTAAATTGACAAAGAATTTTGTTAATTTAATAAAACAATTTTGTTAATCCGATAATAAAAAAAAACAAATTTGTGACAATAACAAAAACATTTGTTGATATAACAAAAGAATTGTTAATACATATGACAAATTTATTTTGTAAATTCTACAAAAAATATTTTCGTTATTTCAACAAATCAATCTGTTATCTTGACAAATTAATTTTGTAGACACAACAAAATAATTTTTGTTAGTACCTCAACAAATTTCTGTAATTTTTATCAATTTGATAAAACCTTTTGTTGGACGTATATTGACAGAAATTTTATCAGCTCCACCTACATTTTTATCATACCTAGATTTTATTTTCAGTGTACAAAACTTTTAAAACATTTTTAAGAAAAAAATTAGTTACTTAAAGTTCTTGTTATAAAAGTTAAATTCTCAAAAACAAATACTGAGCCGTTTTTGAAATATTGAATTTTCCAAAAAAAAAAGATTTTGTTTTTCAAAAATTCAAGAAAATATATTTTTATAAGTTTTGAAATGTAAAATAAAAATTTTGTTCTCAAATTTTGTAGATTGTAATAAAAAACTTTAAATGGTCAAGTTTAAAAAAAATCGAACATGAAGTTTTCGAAATATTGAGTTTAAAAAAAAAATATTTAATTTTTTTTTAAATCCAGATAAAAATTTGTTTGGAAAATTTGAAGAAATTTTGAGAAAATCAAAAACAAAAAACAGCCAACACTCAGGCATGGCCAAGGCTCTAAAAACGTGCGAAATTTTCAATGGCCTTTAAGAATTCGCTTAAAACACTTGACTGGACCTTGCGTGATTTTCGAATAAACAACCAATCCAAAGGAGACGATATTATTCTTCTTGCATGATGATAAATTTAAATTTAAAGTAAATTTTTTTGTGCTGCTGCAAAAACTTTTGACACAGTCAATCACGTTAACTTGTGAAGCTTTTTCAAAATTTAAGTATTTTAACAAGTGCTACCAAGTTAATCTATTCTTATTTTAGTAGATAATAGAAAACAGCTGTACAAATAGGAAAAACAAGCTATCGCAAAAGAAATCATATAAATTTTTTTACTTTACCTCTATCCCAACCTAAAAAAAATATTTAAATGATGTGAATTTTTATTAGGACCTTTAAAATTTTGTCTGTTAAGAGAAAAAGATTAAATCCGTTAAGTGGCTGCAGCCAGTGTTGATACCCATTTGTGCCCGTCTTATCGCATTTTCCTTCACTTTCCGCAAGATTTCTGGTTGGAACTTTTCATTCTCCCTTTAGGGTCCGATTATCTAAGGCTTCTTGGCATAAACCAGCGACTTCAAGTAGCCCTCAAAGAAAGAAGTCTGGGATGATTAAATCAGGCGATCTTGCTGGCCATGCCAAATGGCCAGAACGGGAGATTACGCGACCAGGAAACGCCACCAATATCCATGGTGGCTCGTGCTGTGTGTGCGATTGCACCGTCTTATTGAAACCACATGTTCACGAAGCCTCGCTCATCCAATTCCGGCATGAAGCAGTCGTATACCACGGCCCTATAGCGTTCGCCAGTAACAGTGACCGTGAAAAACCGCACTACACAGTGGCTTTGAGTAGATATAATGGCTCTGCGTGCATCACACGTGGATTTTCAGAGCCCCAGAAACAAAGATTTTGTTTATCGACGTAACCGCTTAAATGGAAAAGCGCCTCGTCGCTCATGATGATTTCGGACACAAAGTCGTAATGTTCGTTGTTGAGATTTATGCAGGATGGCTTGACAGTAATTCACACGCGACGAAAGGTCAGCAGGCAATGAGTGAGCAGGCAATAGAGTGAAAAAAGAATTGAGTTATTCACTAAAAACTAATTTTTCGTCAAATCCAAGATGGTACAATTTTCCAGGTGTGTAAATTCTCAAATTAGATTATACGAGTATACAATTTAATTGCGGCCTTTCTCCAACAAAAGGAACAATAAACATGTTATTGTCTTTAAAAATCTTCTAAGATTATTGTGCAGTAGGTATACTTGCACAAAGTTGAATCGTAAATAATTCTCTAGGGACATAATTTCAAATTTCCAAGAGCACCTATTCCAGAGCTGACGAACAAATGAGTTCCTTATCCAAATCAAAAAATATATGCAATGTGCTTAAAATATCTCTACAACAACCACATTCTCCGAGCTATAAATTCCAATTAACGACACATATTTTTCCGTCAAGAAATTCAACAACAAGGAAAATATGTTTCCTCAAGCTCAATCTAGATCCAGAGTTACGAAAAAATCTCCCACACCCTTAAAATCTCATCATATCTTCTCCGAACTAAGGATACAAAATAAATATATCTTTTATCCTTCGTTGGTTGGCTGTGCTATTTTTTTGCTGTTGCTTTTTGCAAAAACCATAAAAGTTAAAATATTTTAATAACGGTCGATTTTCTCCTGCGTCCTTCCTCAGCCCACCACTGGAGCCCCATTGTGCATTCATTTTACAATGCACAAAGGTATGCTAAAGCGATTTCCATCAACCTCCGCCCGTTCCAGGTCCTGAGCGAATAATATCAATATCCTGGGGATAGAATGCTTTCAAGATGCGGTAGTTGTTTGTACATCGCCAATAAACATTTTTATCCACTGTAAAATTTGTGTCGAAACAACAACCCATCAAAAGTCGAAGAAGACCATAAGCTTGAGAAGGCAATGGCTTCCTTCCGATTTCGGCGGAAGGAATATAAGGTATTTCGGTTGCCTCAAGGATCCTGCCGCTGCCGATACCTCCGATACCGATAGTATATGAAGCTTCGAAGAGATAGACAGATTATATTTTGATTAAATTATTTGAGCGAATTTAATAGTCCTTTCCCCGTGTGCTTATTTGTATGCAAATATTATCTTATTTGGCAGGGATGTACTGTACGTTCTTAGCTGTGTACCCGCTCTCGATTGATTTAATTCGATTGTGTTTCGAGCAACCTTCGGAAAACCCCTCAATCCTCTAAAACAACCGTTTATGTACGCCTTGGAAAACGCCTGAAGTGAGAAATTCCACATCTTATACCCTTATGCAAAAGGTACAAAGACAAAAGCTCACAAAGAAAAAAAAAACGAAAATCAAATCAAACGTCGGCGTGTATGTCGAGTCGTTGGTTGTCGTGTAATATATGTTTCGATTTCAATCAATTGGAATTTAAACACTTTTGAACACATCCTCCCCCGCTCCATTATAGCCTTATAGCCAGGGAAAGCCTTCAGCTTGCTATAAGGTCTGTGTGTGTATCTCATTTTATTGCCCATCATATAGCTTCGAAGTCCTGCGAACAAACAAATTTTAAAGAAATCAGCAATTTTGTCAAGCAAATCCGAATGTGTTGTTAGGATTTTTTCGAGAATTTTAATTTGGTCAGGATTTTGTCTATGCACGGTGTTTCGGAAGAGAAGCTTACGATTTATAGGACGGTTGAATGGTGATTGACTTTTAATACCGGGAATGTATGAGAGTTTGGGTAGGGGAGGAGATGTTTTTCGGTTGAAGCACATTTGGAGAAAATTATTGTCTTCTTAAAAGTGTGCTTCATAGTCATATTGAAGATATTGCTTTACCTTTCGCAATTTCCTAACATGCTCAACAATATTCCAGCAATGTGAAGGCAAGGGTCTCTTTTATACATCATTCTAGATGCATTTTTTTTACAATTTAAAGGATTATGACCACATTTAAAATGTTTGAACACAGTGCGAGCGTTTGGGAAAATTGAAGAGGATTTAAAAGGAGATACCGATGCATATTGCCTTCGAATGTCTGAGTATCGCAATGGGAAGAAATTATAGAGCTTATTTGACTCATTTCCAACTAACTTCAGGTTTTATCATAGTTCATAGTATCTTTTTTTTTTTTTACCTATGTCCTTATTTTAATTGATTAAACTTTTTGCTATTTTCTAAGAGTGATAGTCTTACTTTCCTGCATTGATTTGAGAAGCTCTAATCACAAAGCTTCTTACTTACTTACTTTAGATGGCATTTACAGTTCAAGATAGAATACAAGTAGCCCCTATAGCCTGAGCGATCCCTAGCTAGCTGCCTAAAGTTACGTACTCCAAGGTTGTTGAGGTCATTCTCCACTTTTGTGCGCAACCTATGGTGTTGTATTCCTCTGCTGTGCCGACCACCAGGGGTAGATTCCTTGATTCGAAGACTCGTCGTGCTGGTGCGTCGGTGTCCATACCATCCATGTCTCCCAGCCATCTCAGCCATTGTACTTTCAGCTTTTTGACCAGGTGGACGTCGGTCGTGATAGGGCCCGTAAACCTCGTTGCTAACACTTCTCCTCCATGCTGTATCGATACATACTGTACCGAAAATCATCCGAAGGATCTTCCATGCGTCTGCCCTATACATCAGGACCGTAATAACTAGGATCTTATAAAAGTTTTTTGGTTCTATGCGGGAGGGATTTACTACTCTAAGCCCGAAGAAACAGCGATTGGCGAGAGTGATTCTTCGTTGGATCTCTGCACTGATATCATCTTACGAGGTAATAGTGGAACCCAGGTAGACAAAGTCCTTGACGACTTCGAAGTTGTGCCTTTCCATCGTGACATTTTGCCCCAGTTGACGATATAGAAATTTCTTTCCCAATATATATATATACTAGCCGCCCGTGCTCGCGTTGCTAACTACGAATAGTTTTTTTTTTAATTGTGAATCTAAACCATTCTCAGATCCCCTTGAACACACACAAAAAATTTCATCAAAATCGGTCCAGTCGTTTAAGAGAAGTTCAGTGACATACACACTCACAGAAGAATTATATATATTAAGATATATTTCGTCTTGACCTCATTAACGGCAAACAAGCTAGTAACAGCTCGCTTCAATCTCCCAATGATGATGATGAGTATATCATCTGCATAAGCAAGCAGTTCAACAGACTTTTGTAAAATTGTACCTATGTTTTTGACTTTCGAGTTACGCACAATTATTTCAAGAACGATATTAAAGAGGTTGCATGATAACGCGTCGCCTTGCCTTAAACCTTTCTCAACATCAAAGGGTTCGGTGGTGTTCTTACCGATTTTGACGGAGCATCGAGATTTCTCAATCGTCATCCTGCAAAAGTGGACGAGTTTGGCAGGGATGCCAAGGTACGAATTCGTCTCTGTCTATTTGGTCGACAGTTGATTTGCCAGGCCTAAAGCCACACTGATAGGGACCAATCATATCGTTAAAAAATGATTAAGCGATGACATACTACAGATGACAAGATTTTGTACGCGAGGTTGAGAAGACTTCTGTACCTCTGTAGTTGATACAGGTTGGAGCATCTCCTTTCTTGTGGATGGTGCACTCTATACCGAGATTCCATTCAAGGGGCGTACATTCGTCCATCAAAATCTCGGAGATAAGTTGGTGTATACTCCCTAACCAACCATCTCCCCCGCTTTGAATAGTTCGGCAGACAAACCATACGCACCAGCAGCCTTGTACGCTTTAAGCCTAGCTTCATCTAGGTCGGGTGGATGAAAATTCTGACAATCGCCCAAATTGTATGTATTATTCTGCCTAATAGCTGCATTTTGGTCATCTCCACCGTTTAGCAGCCTAGATTCTCGGTACCGACAGTGAGTCTACTATCATAATACCACTCTCTTCTTGGCACGATTCTGGTCTGGTCGTTTTGCTGTACCCTTCGGTAGAACCTTTAAACATTCTCCCTGATGCTGATACAATAATCGACCACCCGCTTCTCGTGCTATCTCTTTTTCCTTCTATTAGGCTGTCCTCCCGCAATTTTAGTTCTAGCTTATTGTTTTAGCTAGTCAAGGTTCGATGATCACCGGTGATGGTCTGACCAAGATCGTTCTCAAAGATGTATGGACCGATGATGCCGCCAGCACAAAATCCAAACCAAACATTGAGTTTCTCTGGGTGCATTCTAAAATCTTGTTTGTTGATAAGCCCATTCATTTAGAAATGGTCCTCGTCGCTGAATAAGATTTTTTGGCGAAGCACGTGAAACGCAGAGGAATCTTTTTAATAAAACAATTTGATCAGTTCCACTGTTGTTGAGTGCGTATTTTATACTATTTATTTTTATCGGCTCTAGATTAAAGGTTTGAAATTTTGTCGTGTTAAATGTTGTTTCACTAGTAATGTGGACTATTAACTCAGTGAACCCTTACAGGTAATACCTTCACACTTCAAACCTTCAAGTACAAGGAAATTACTTACTGCGATCAAAGAACTCAACAATATCAAAACAGTAGATCTTTAAGGTCCCATGGATTTGACTTATAAGTTCTATTATTGAACAATAGTACCTGCACAGAGTAATCTTTGACGTAGTGTGAGAGCTTACGTTTTCTACTACATAAAACCCGAAGCTATCGATTGCAGAATTTGTTTGGAGTAGGATATCACTTCTTACATCCCTGCAGAGAAAGAGTGCTTCCACTAACACACTTTTGAAAAGCTGGTACCTTGTAAATACATTGGATTATCCGACCTGGTTTTTTAAGATAAAGCCAGGGCCATCTCCCCTTGACTAAATAGGAGGCTATTACGGCTCGTAGAGAGCCTAAGCCAAGTGACTTACCACTCTCAATCATTTCGTTCGTGTTACTAGGAACAGAGGGGACTTAAAATTGTCTGCTGATTTCAAAAGGCTAATGAGCAGCACTTTTCATTACAAGAGATACTCTTATAGGATTTTTCAATTACTCACAAAAGGGCAATATACGAGTACATCAGAATTAAGTTGTGCTCAACTGCCAAATGAAAAGAAATTGCGACTCGTCTAGAAGATGAAGTTCGACGTTGAATGCTTTGGAAATTTTGGCATAACTGAAGTTGTTAGAGTCTTCAGAGAGAACCTGAGTTCGAGGCTCTCCGCTGCACATTTACCTATACCACAGAATGACTGGTCTTAATATCATGATATTATCAAAGAGGCTTCCGAAAACACCGTAGGCTTCCAAAAGAAGATGTACATACAAAATAAATACAGGAAATAAAAAAAGCGGTAGAAGAGTATCGAGCAAGCAAAACTCCCGGCGATTTTATAAGAAAAAATTAATTTTACTGCTGGTACTGGTACTACCAAAGCGAAAGCTTTTTAAAACAACAAAGGTAACCAAGTCACCGAACCACAGGGAAACCACAAGCAGCATTTCCAGCAGGTGCAAAATAGACATCATATGTAAAGCTAATGAACGTATACAAGAATATAACCCATTTCCAATCATTAAAGAAACATTTCATAAAAATAACTGTGATTGGTAAGAATCTGGCCAAGCCGGAAGATGGACTATAGACCAAATCTTCACACGGGGACAAATCCCGGTAAAAGTCAACAACAAATTTCAAGTCAGAACTCATCACCATTTCATCGACATCAAAGCTGCATATGATAGCATTCATCATGACAATTGCCGTACTCGGGACACCGGGAAAACTGGTCCAGGTTTAATGGCTGGCATTGGAAAATATTCATTGCAATGTGCGACTAGGGAATAGTTTCAACCAACAGTTCCAAACAAGCACAGGACATTTGCATCGGCATCAAAAGTTTCAAACCCAAAAAGTATTATTAAGAATTTTTATTTATTTCAAGAAAATTAGATTAAACTTCAAATGTGCTACCAACCTATCCCTCATTCCTCAACCCCAACAAAAAAGAACAGAATCAAAATCAAAAATCTTTCGTCCTTTTAATGTAGGAATTCCTTGAAAGCGTTTAGCATCTAAAGTGTATACATTTTCACACATCAATGTTATGCAGAAAAAGGCCCCGCACGATTTCAATCGCCCGAAAATAGAAAAACAATAAAAAAAATTCGCTTTAAAACGAAAACTATATTCACAGGACGCTATCGGGATATCAGCAGCACAACCCCACTAGTGTAAAACAATACTTTATAGCATCACTGTAGCCAGTTCAGAGAGGTGGGAGACACAATTTATTGTTTCAGATATTGTCTTTTATGTTGCCATCAAATGACCAACTTTTACTTGGCTCCATTTATAGAGATTTGTGTTTGAAGGGATGGAAATGGTTCCAGGAGAAGTTTAAATAGCACAACAGAAGAAAAAAAACAACAACTACTACAACAGAAAAATGTCTCCCTTTTATACGCTGAGGTGTTTATGACAATGTGTGATCCTCTTTTTGTCACAAATCGACAAATTTCACAAAATCCCTTTGATTTCGAAAGGATGATATGCAAATAATAGTCATTTGAATGCTAAATGGTAGACGAACATGCTTTGGTCACAAATTTGTAATATCTACAGTCTACACCTACTGGGTTGAAGACAACGGCAATAAAAATGGTGAATATTTTGTATTTAAGTTTTTTCTTCGAAGTATTTATGTAGGTAGGTAAAGAAGTCTTACTATTCCTAAAAGAAGATAAAGAAACAGGCCTAGGTTGTATGACCTATGGATTTTTAAGAAAATTTGTATAGATTGAGATCAAATTAGGTACCTTCATTTCTATAAAACCCAAGGACTAAAATAATAGACATCCCAATACCGGGGAATTAAGATGAATACATGTCGACAATTTACTAGATTATTATTGAAAACTCAACCACTCTATCTTAAAATGATGAGTCAATATTCGCCTAACCATATTGGCAAATTCAAAAACAGTTATAACGGGCAATATCATTTAAATGGAATAAAATCTCAGGAAAATGTTAAAAACTCCAAAAGTTATATTTTGTGTTGATAAATTAAGACCGATTTATTTTTTTGACTTAGCTTACTCCTGCTCCCGATCCATGAAGGATTGTAGCCTGAGACACGGCAAATTTCCATTCTCTGCTATCCCGATAATGCTTCTGCCAGTCATCTGGCACCCGCGATGGCTTTGTCTATTAACCAGAAGTTCGTCTTCCTCGTCGCCTTCAACCTGGGAGATGGTATTCGAAGACTTATCTGAAGCACTGTCGCTTGACGTGACCGAGCTAATGGACTTGATTTGCCTTCTTTGACTACATTCACATCTTGGCACAGTTCATAGACTTACACAAATATCGGTCAAAAACTAATAAATAATTACGAAAAAGCTCAATATCAGTTCAGAACCGTAATTTAAGACGGCCAGTAAAAAGGTTTTGTAGAAGAGGGCTGTTTTCGAAAACGTCAAATCAACGTCAATTTGATCGTCGAATGATCGTCATTTTTTGACGCTTACGAGTATATTGCAGTCGTCAAATATGCATTCGTCCTGCTTGCACAAAATCTTTTTGATCAACGTCAGTGAATTTTCTCGCAAATTCATTTGACGTTTACGAACACGGTCAACCAAATTAAAAATGGATGCTAAAAATTTTTCAAAAATTGTGGTTGAAAATTATTCGAAAAATTTAAACACGTGCTACTATAGCAAAAAAAAATTATTTTTTAACAAAAAAAGAAGGCGATTTGGTTCAAACTCCGAAGTTCGAGCCGTAAAACTCCAAACGTGCGTATGCGTAATTACGAGTACATGAAAACAATCGAAAAGTTTTCGGATGAGGAATTTTTCGGTCATTTCAGAATGTCAAAGCAATTATTTCTTGTAAGTACAAACAAATGAAAAGTTTCAATTCATAAAAAGTAACATTCTTAATGAATACCTAATTCAAGGGATTAATGGAAAAACTAAGTCCTTTATGGAAAACGGCAAAACCAGCACTTAAAACAAAGCCTAAAAATTACTCTTTGGGCTTGAGACAAAAAAAAATTCATACCGATAAATCGGATATCGTTTCAACAAATCTATCAACTGCGTATTTCATACTTTAATTAAAATTTGTAAAACAATTTTTTAACCCTTCTGATCAAAACCTTGAGTAGACTTTCCTGCAGGTGCTCCAATAACACACTAAAGTAAAGTCTCTTGGATAGAAAACAAAAAAACACCTCTAAGAATGTTTACTTCCCTCGAGCAACAACCACCACAGTGTTTCATGTTTTTCATCATTTCACCGTTGTTTCTATAAACAATGTGCTTGTGAAATAGCCAGTTTCGTTCCGTAATACATACACTTTAGGGTATGCCCATCAGTTTACCCTGGAACCCAACTGAGGAGCTTCTGTTAAATTCAGAGATTCTTTCTTTAGCCGCACTACATGAATGTAGAATGATTTACACAACTCATTATTTACCTCCCATTGCGATGTCCAGACAATTAAAATGAAGATACTGCTGAGTTCCCACAAAAAAAAAATAGTTTATTGGGATACGCAGGAAATAGGATCGCCCTTTCTTAAAAGATGTGGCATATAGAGCTGATAGTCCAGTACTCCAGTTATTAGGTATGATTTGTTACACCTATACCTCTTCTGTACTTTGTGATAGAGTTGGGTCTTATTGGCCTACTACTCATAATACATGATGTACATCTAGCAGTTGTTGGAAATGGTGCCTTAATGCTTCTAGAAAATGACATTTCGTGAGCTTTTTTTTAATTTTCTGTATCTTGGAGGCTGAGTATGACTTCTTGTGCCTTGGTGCCATGCTGAAATTTGCATATTTTAGTTCTTTTTTTATTGAACAAAGCAAGAAACAAAAAGGTTTAGCTACTGACGAAAATGAAGCAGTTTTAATGGAGACTTGACCGAAATCCTCTATGTGTTCCTCGCTAAATAGAAAGAATCAATTTGAGTGCCATATTGGAGTTTAAAGTGGTACCCTAATAAAATTGATTAAATAATCCCGCTGTGAACTGTATTCTGTTCTTGGTGACGACAACTTTCGGAACTACCGCAATCGCGAAAATATATCGCTTTGATAGGTTTACCTGATTCTTGATAACTCTCGTATCCAAATAACGAACACGATGTTCCTGATCCATGTGGCAACTTTAAACTTCGTCGTCTTCTACCTATCTATAAGATCCATCGTGATTCCGAACTTAAACCAACTTGCAAGTCACTGTTCGATTTCTTAAGAATTTAACATGCTTACAATTACACAAAAGACTATTTGCGTTTAAGGAATTTGCTCACGATATTTCTGTTTTTAACTGCTTGTTTCTTCAATTTGTCTACCTCCTGCTGTACTTCCTCCTAACATACATCGCATCCTTAGATCAGGCCAATAATCGTATCTTACGCTCAAGACTTGTCAAATGATTGGGACTGCGAAAGGGGACGGTAATCACCATAATCACCATGAACGTTCATTGGTACCTAAATAACTTTGGAAAAAGCAATTACGAGACACACTTCTGATATCTGCAACCCAAGATGCACATGACATTCAAGGCTTCATTACAATCATATAAAATTGGTATCGATTGAGGTCTTTGAAACTTCAAGTAGCTAACGGTTATTTATATGCTTCGAAGAGTTTTTTGAGCATCTTGAAGCCATCTGCTTCAACCCAGAACTATATAAATGAGTGTTTATGGTTATCGTCTGTTATACTTTTTGGTTGAGGCGCATTTCCACAACCTCCTTCTTATTGTATGAGAACAGTTGGCTGTGATTTAGATTGCAAGTCACTAGGTTCAGGTTCTCTACGAGATAATGGGGCTCTAAATTATTAATTTTTACAAAAAAAAAATCGAAGAAAATTCAAAAATAGGTCGCTTACATATTTAAATATACTTTCAGACTTTTACTTATTTATTTAAGGTGGCCTTACAGTCCGGGGTAGACCAGGGCCTCAACTAACAAGATTCTCCAGGTAGCTCAGTCTCTAGCTAGCTGTCTCCAATTTCGCACGTCAAGTTGGTTAAGGTCCTCACATACTTGTCTGAGTCGTGGTCTTCCTCTACTGAGCGGTCCCTCGGTGTAGGATTCGAAGACCTTCCGGGATGGATCATTTGGGTCCATTCGCTCTACCAGATCCAGCCATCTTAGTCGTTGATCGTTGGACTTTAGTTTTTTTTTTTAGTTTTAGTTTTATTGACTTCAAAAGTTAATACAAAATATATTTTTTCTTAATTGTAAGATGACATAAGTCTTTGATGGTTTGGCCGAAGGCCGTCTACCAGACTGACATTTTTGTTATAATTTATACATAAGAAAAATCTAATATACATATACTTTTTTTTGTTCATAATATATTCTTTATCTTTTAAAACATTAAAATCATTAAAAATTTTCCTCAACTATATTTGTTCTGTAACGAAGAGCGATCAATGAGTACTCATAAAGAACGTCCCAGCCTCTTTCTCCATTCAAAATGTTGATCGTTTCCTCTAAGCTAAGAATTTCTACCCCAAAACAGCGATTTCGAAACTCTTTGAGAATTGGGCACACACCCAGGAAATGGAATACATCTTCGCGTTCTTTGCGGTTGCATAGATCGCACAGAATTGGCAGATCTGGCCGATGAGGAATATAGTTTAACCCGATGAGTTCACCTCTTACTTTAAATAACAGGCTTATTTGTTGAACAGGTCTTGTGGTTCAAGAAGTGGTTCACTTTACTGTAGTGCGCTTTAGCTTCGCTCTCAAATTTTTCATATATCCTATTTCCGATTTTTTTCAACAAATCATCAAATTTCACCTTGAGTACATCGATATTTTCGTCGGCTGATATTGACAACGTAGATTCGATTGCCAGTTTCTTCCACTCTTTTACACACGTTCCTTCGGAATTGATAGCTTGTGCGAGTACTAGTCGCGGAATTCTTTCGTCACCCATCGCCATAACTCTTGCCACGTAATTGAAATGTAATTTAAGTGTGTCCAAAAAGAGTGGTCCTATTCCTGTTTCGAGATATAGCATATAATTGGGCGATGTACTCGGCAGCCTGAAGGTACTTTTAATAAAAAATCTGAGAAACTTTTCGACAGGTTCAAACGAACGATATCCCCATGCTTGTGCTCCGTAAAACAGAATTGCGATAGAGGTAGCTCGAAAGACTTTGTATTTAGCTATGTGAGAAACGCTATTTCTAAGAGTGCAGCTTCTCCACACAGAACACATAGCACGCTTTGCTTCAGATAATTTGGATTGCAGATGCTTTCCTAGGTTCAAGTTAGAAGTAATCAAGACTCCCAGATATACTCCTTTACAACTTCTATCGGTTTCTCCTCAAACGTCCACTTCTCCCTTCTGGAATATCTCCCACCACCGTTTCTGAATCATCATTTTTGACTTAGAAAGATTTACCGCTAGATTCCATGTTTTGCAATATAGTTGTAGCCTATTTATCATTAGCTGCATCCCGTCTATAGTTTCAGCTAGAAACACTATATCGTCTGCGAACATTAGTCCTGGGATATTCTTTCTCCTTATAGCAATACCACCTTTCACCGAATCAGTTATGTCATTAATGTATAAAATAAAGAGAAGGGTACTTAAAACGCATCCTTGCTTAACGCCCATTGACGTACCAAACTTATCCGAAAGAGAATTTCCATCCCAAACTCGTGCAACATTTTCTTCGTACATGGCTCTAATGATAGATATAACTTTAGTTGAGATTCCATATTTAAAAAGCTTGTAAAAAAGTGCTTCCCGGGGAATTGAATCAAACGCTGCCCGAAAATCCACAAAAAAAAGCATAAAGTTTTTTTCCTTTACTTTTATAAATGTCAGCAATATTTATTACTTAATGAAAAAATCTGGTCCACTGTCGAGTAATTTTTCCTGAATCCAGCTTGAAATTCGTTTAAAATTTTCTCAGATTCAACCCACTCGCTGAGTCTATTATACAATACTGAGCCAAAGAGCTTTGCTGCTGTATTTAAAAATGAGATACCTCTATAATTTGTTGGATCGTCAAAATTACCTTTTTTATGTAGCGGAAGGATAATCGCCTTTCGGAAACTCACAGGGACGTCAGCGGTGTCGAATATTCTGTTATATTCCAAGAAGTAAGAAGTCCTAAGAATTCTGGTGTGAGATTTAGATAGATAGATAGATACATTTCTTTATTTCTCAAATAATTCTTCAATAACAATTTATTTCATATAATACAGTAAAAATAAAAGAGAAATATAGTAGAAGCATTTAGAATTTTTTTAAAAAAATTGTTTTAAATGCCCCTTCATATTAAAAAATTCAAATTAATTTAACATTGGGTGGGGTGACCCTTCAAAAATAAAGATTAAAGTTAAAAAAGAAAATTCATACAATGAATATAAGTAATTGAAATTAGAAAAATACAAATGAAATGCGATATTTAAGTAAATAACATTATACAAATGATTCAAAACAAGCATGATCAAAGCTAAACAACCATAATTTTAAATCTTTCAAAAATTTAGATGGTGATAATTCTGATCTGATATAAAGCGGTAGTTTGTTAAAAAGTCTGCAAGAAGTTATATTATAAAACCTACGAAAAGCAGTGGTGCGCGATCGAGGAATATTAACCAAAAATGAATGAACTCCACGCATGTTATAATTTTCAATAACTCTTAAATTTCTGTGACCAGATCTCAAATAGAATGTTTTTAATACCTTAAAACAGTACAGGTGACGTAAAGGAAGAATTTTCAAACTCGCGAATAATGGAAAACTACGATCCATACGTGATTTTCTTAATATTTTTCTAATTATAAGTTTTTGTAATATTAAAAGTGGTTGAATTTTGTTAAAATTTGTTCCCCCCCAGCAAGTTATTCCGTATTGCATCTTGGAATGAAAAATTCCGTAATATATCGTTTTTAAAAGATCATTACTACAAACAGAGCGCAAATAAAAAAAGTGCCTGAGAATGGAACGAAAGTATCGTCTCAACTTTTCAGTATGGCCAGAGAAACTCATTTTTGAATCCAAAGTTATACCTAAATATTGGAACTCATCTACCTTTTCAATTTGAAAACAATTCTCACTACATGGTAGATTATTTTTAAAAGTATTCCTTGCTAGTTCAGATTCACATTTACAGTAACATAGTTTAAAACGTTCACATTCCGGAGAGTGGTAAAAAACATCTAAATCAAGGTTATGGACATTCGATAAATTAAACAACATAAGTTTTGTTTTAGAGCTGATAACAAGTTCATGTCTAGCAAACCAGACACGAAGAATACTTAAATCCTCGTTTATATTGGCTGTTAAGTCTAAAACACTTTGTGTCCCATACGCGAATCCGATATCATCAGCGAATCCTGTCAACACACCCTTGAAAGGCAACTCAAACAGTGAATTAATATAGATTAGAAACAGTAAGGGTCCAATTACCGATCCTTGGGGTACACCCATATATGTATATTCCTCATTGCTTCTAATCTTATTAATTTTAACCTTCTGAGATCGTTTATTAAGACATGACGTAAACCACAAAAGTATGGAACCTCTAAAACCTGCACACTCTAGCTTTTTTAATAGAATTTTGTGGTTAACCATATCAAATGCTTTTGTTATGTCAACAAATAAACCACCTGTGTATTTTTTATCATCTAAGCTTTTAAAAATGTTTGAGCAAAAATCCAAGAGTGCATCTTCCGTCGATTTTCTTTCACGAAAACCAAACTGCGATGGAGCAAAAAAATTTTTACTATTAAGAAATTTCACGGTCCTTATCTTAATAAGTTTTTCAAAAACCTTACTTACTGACGGTAGCAGCGAAATTGGTCGATAATTATTTAACTTATCCTTACCACCTTTTTTATAAAGTGGTACGACATCAGCACATTTCATCGCATCTGGAAATACACCAGATATTACGCTATTATTGAATATATGTGCTAGGATGTCAACAACAGACCATTTAATATCTTTTAATAGAAGGTTAGAAATGTCATCATATCCACAGCTATTAGTATTTTTAAGATTATTTATAGTTTTAGAAACTTCAAGTGCTGTGATTGGTTCAAAGAAAAAACTATGACAACCGTGCTCGCTACGATGGCAGTTCGGACAAGAATGTGATCTAACATTTAGAGGAGTGTCTTGTGCTATTGATTTTTAAAATATTCAAACGGTATTCTATCTTCCCCTGGTGCTTTATTTTTTTTAGCGTTTTCAATAACCATTACTACCTCATTTTGGGAAATAGGCGCATCCAGATACTCATCAATTATTAAAGGTGGAGCATAATGAAACGATGGAGCTATTTGGGTTGTGTTAAGCAAACTTGTAAAATGGATTTTTAATTGTTCGATGTGCAGTACTGTAACAGTTGAAATCCTTTTTCCACTTACAAGCCTAACTGCTTTCCAGAACTCCATTGAGTTTTTCGCTTTGTTTATAATTTCGATGTTGTTCTCGTCAAGATTTCGTTTTTTAGCATTACAGAGCTTTTTGAAGTTTTTGTTCGCTGTTGCATAGAGGATTCTAAAATGTATGTTGTTAGTCGATCTGAATAATTTCAAGTATGCAAAAGATAAGTTTCTAGCTCTCATACAATAAATTGTTGTCGAACCACTTTTGATTATTTCTCAAAACCTTCTTTCCCGATGTTTCTTGTGGTGCTGCTATTTTGATAACATTCGTTAACGTGTGCATGTCCAGATTAGTTGAAGCTTTCAAACTTATTTGAGTTTCGAGCTGTCTGTTAAGATTTCTTTGGAATTGTTCTCTATAGCTGTCTTTCCAACGTAACTTTGGAGGAAGCATAACGTCTGGTTCATTTGTTTCAATACGAGATGTTTTCATTCTAAAGGATACTTCTAATGGCATGTGATCCGAGAATGTCTTTACTCCTACTCTAAACTCATCAAATATGTAGAACCAATCTCCAGACAGAAAACAATAATCGATCACTGAACAAGCTGTTCCGCGGATGAAAGTGAATTCACCATTACGATCACCTTCACAGCTTCCATTTAGTACCCGACAGTACAAGGCATCTGCCAGCTCTACAATTTTGGTCCCTTTTGAATCGCACACCTCGTCCTTTGATTTTCGATCGCAATGAATAAGGGAAGTGACTACTCCGCTATTAAAATTATTTTGTGATATGCCCATTCTTCCGTTAAAATCACCGATTAACATCAGATTTGCTGGTCCTAGCACATTTACGAGGTCTCTTAATTTGTCAAAATCGCGCTGCCAATGACTGCAGTTCAAATAAGTAGGAACAACGTAAAACATACTCTCTTCTATTTTGATTTCAATTAATCGGGTTTGCTCAATATTCTTAAACTTGATTACAGCATCTTTTAAAAGCTTTTTATATCCGAACAGTTCACCACCACTTCCTCTACCAAATATGTTAGTTTTAACTGCTGATATGCATTCAATTTCGTAGTTCATAAAAATATTCTTAAAACTAGTTTTATCATAATCAATAATATAAGTTTCAAATAAAATAAATATATCAAATTGCTTTATATAATTAAAAAACTCAGTAAATAAGCTTTTGTTTTTAAGCCCGGCGACATTATAACTTAAGATTTTAAGCGTTGGACCTTAACTCGTTTGACTTGATTGGATTCGCTGTACAGCCCATACAGTTCATGGTTATATCCTTGGACAATGACATCGCTTTGTTCTTCCAATCATGTCAATGTCGTCGACGTATACGAGCAGTGGGACGGACTTTTGAAACATTGTGTCTCTATTGTTGTCACGTGAGTTTTGAAATATTCTTTCAAGAACGATGTTGAAGAAGTGGCACGAAAGAGCATCGTCTTGCATAAAACCTTTTTTGACATTAAATGCATCGGCGAGATCGTTTTCGATCGTTCTCCATTTTCATCCTACACAAATGGGCATGTTAATCAGGGATGCCAAAACTAAACACTGCTCTATCCTAGGTGTTCCTTAATTCGTGCATTATACCTTGCGTAGTTCTAAGAAAAAAATCGCTCCACAGTAAGGGCCTATCTTCAATTTTTATATCCCATATCGGGGATTTAAGAACACATGTTAACGGTAATTGCGCTATTAGTATTCACGACAGAAACTTTATTTAGGCCTTTTAGAAAAAATACTAGCCTTTGTAATTTCGTCTAAACAAATTTGATATCCTGTCACAATTTCGAGATATTCAATTTCTAGAATGTTCCGTTTTTCCTGCCTATTCTAATTTTTTGACTTTGGGCTCAATTTTCGCCAGAAAATGCGTAATAAACAAACGGTTTTACTATTTTTTTTTAATAAACATAACAATAATAAAAATAAAACTCAATGACAAATTGACAAGTTTGCGTAAAAACCCATAGACCTTATGATACATGGGAAAACTTGAGAAATGTAAAATTTAAAAAAAGTGGCGCGCCGACCGCTTTATGTGCCTCGTCAAACCATGGGTCTCGTTGTGGTGGTCGTGTAAAACCAAGCACGTCTGAAGCGGCATCTCTGAAAGCTTCTGGGCAATACTGTTATATATTGCTACTGCTGTCGGCATAAGACTTCTTAAGAAACTCGATTGATGTGGATAGTCATGAAGCGCTCGTTCACAGTTCAGAATCAGTTTATTTAAATTTCTCATTAGATAAGGGTAAAGTCGCACTGAATTTAATTTCAAGCAATACTTGAAATGATTTATCATTCTTATTCAAGGTTAGATTTTTGTTTTATAACTCCCTGCTTGTTTGTTACCCGAATTCGGTATCATTAGAATATCATTAGCCCCCATTCAACGAATCACCTTTTTATTTGCCCAGCGCTTAACACCGAAACACAGTCATTGGGATTAATTGACAGCTTAGTCCCTAGCAACGTCCAATTACATCCTTCGGCACGCAAAATCTATATAAATGATCTGCCGTGTCAATTAGAAGGTATTAAAGTTAATCCCTCACCTCTGACTGACATCATCCTGGTGGATGGTAGAGCCAGTCAGCCAGCCAGCTCACGCTGTCAGGTATTAAATTCCTATATGCACCTTCTTCCCCTCTGCCCCACTTCCGATCCGATGACTAGAAACCCGATACACCGGAGTGGAATGATAAATTTACCCAAGTTGGTCCTCAGCAAACACACACATATCGTTCCCTTTTAACTCCCCATCGCCCACCCCATCGAAAAGAATGTTATTTTGTCAATGCGTTCCCCATTTTGTAGCCTTTAAAAGATGGCAGAAGTATCTCAACCGATACACCATCCAGATCCAGAGAGACAATATACCCGCGTCAAGCTGTCAGAATGTGAAATGGCCAGCTGACGTGCCACGAGAGTCGTGGACACTGGACACCTCCAGCTCTTCGACTCTGGATCAGGACTATAGGAACAATTGCGTTAATTTACACACCTATACCGTTGTTGGCTGGAAAAAGCCACCGTTGCCACTGTTGCCACTAATCCAATAAAATGTGTATAATTAAATTTCTCTTCATTTGAATACGTCACTTGTGTTTCCAATTAAAACCTGTTGGATGTTTTTCAGGGAGCAGCATCACAAAAACACGAGAAAACAACAACTCCCAGCATGGTGGTTCTTGGACATGGTTCGTATAGCCGTATACATAGGTCGGCTCATTTGGCTTTGTCCAGTCTTGTTTTTGTTTTTTTTTTGTTGTCTTTTATAGATTTTGCTTGGTCCTTTCGGTAAGGGGTGTCCTCCGATGAGGACGGTGAGGAGGAATCTAATTGATTATCCTGGCGATTTAATGAACCACGTAAATAATTATAAAGCTATTTTTAGTACACCAAATCCACGGTGTCGTAGGAAGGCGTAATTAAATTTTCACAAAATTTGCGATGCTATGCCGCGTTAACAATAGCCAGAGTGATTGCTTGCGCTTGGAGGCCTGTAAAACGTTTACAAAAATAGAAGAAAATATGGCACTCTTGCTTTCGAAGAAAACTTAAAATACCTATAACGTAAAGTTATTTTTGAATTGTGAAACTGTAGGTTTGATCTTAGATTAAAATTTAAAGGGTCCATCTTCAGGGTAATTTTTTAAGGGGAAAATGTTGGGGTGGGATTTGTTTACAAACAAAATTTGAAATTGAGGAATGCAAAAATGTTTCATTTGCCATGAAAAATAAATCGCGAGAGAGTGCATACAAATATTTGACTAGAAAAGGTTTTTCTAATGGCAGCAGGTGAAGAATATCAGGGTATTGGAAGAAGAAAAAAAACTAATATAACATAGTCATAGGTATGGCACATGATGTTAAGGTGTTTTTCAACGTTCGATCGAATACAAGAAAAATCAAGATGCTATACCCTACATATAAAGCGCGCTGGCCTTTGTTTTTCAAAGAACTGACCCAATATAACAATTAAGGTCAAATGATTGTATTCTTTCAGGTCGCACGAACTTGCTCCTTTGTAAAATACTAAGAATTTCAAAAATGAATGTTATTAGAGAAACTGTTCATAAGCATAAAATTAATTTTTTAAATGACTAAAAAAAACTTCTTTAGTAGTTAAAGGTAAGAATAGGATGCAAGCACAAAAATTATAATTATAATTATAAGTTGTAGTGATTTCTTAAAAAATAAGGTTTTATATAAGAAAACTTTAACACATTCTTAAGAAAAAATGTTGGTACGCCAATTTGAAGTTTTTATTATTGTATGAATAAAAATTAAATTTACAAAAAAAAGTATTGGGCCGTTTTCGAGAAATCGAATTTTCAAAAAACAAAAAATTGATTTTTTTTTTTTCAAAATTCAAAAAAATATTTTTCTTAAAGTTTTGAAATGTAATGTTTTTTAAACTTTTTACAAGCTTCTTTCTACGAAATTTCATTAAAATCCGTTGTGCTGATAATGAGAACTTCCAAATTTTAGAAAATCGTTATATGGTAGGTACAGTTAGTAATATCTTGTTTTCAAAATTTTTTTCATTAAATAACAGATATTAAAAAATAATAGAAAGAAAAAAAATTTAGGCGAAATTCGCGGAATCGTTTTCGAGAGATATACGATTTTCGAAAACCATTTTTTAACATTTGTATGGAGGGTCCCGTTATTTTTAGGTAAAATGAATTTATTTTTCTCATACATATCTTGTAGATTATTTTTCCAAACTTTTTTTTATGAAGTTTTGAAAAAATCGAGCGTAAGGTTTTCGAAATATTATTGTGTTTTCAAAAAAAATTTTGAAAGTTTTTTTAAAAATCCAAAATTTTTTTTTTTTGGAAAATTTGGCTGGGAAGCTTTAGCATAAAAAAATGATCAAAATCGGTGGTACCGTTTTTGAGAAAATCAAAAACAAAAATAAATGGTCCCAAGGGGGGTACCAAAACTACTCATTTTTTGGAAAAGTTTTTTCAACCATTACCTAGGTTTAACTCAATGAAATTTTTGGAATTTTTTTTTAAAATCGTTGACAGTTTTTGAGAAAAAAAAAATATTTATAAAATTTCGAAAAAAAATCGTATGGCAGGTACCCTTATTTTTGGTCTTAAAAAATTAAATCAAAAAACATTCGGGGGTAAAAAATTAAAACCCATATATACCAAGTTTGAAGAAAATCGGCCGAGCCGTTTAGATGTAAGTAATCGAACAGACAGACAGACAGATAGACAGACAGACAGAATTGCCAGACCCACTTTTTATATCTTCGCTATCATCGTAATGTCAACTTTAATCAAAATCTCGAGTTCGATTTTTTTTTTACGAATGCATAACTTGCCTTATAGTACCTATAAGTCGCAAGTAAAAATGGGAGTACTTATGCCTTCCTCCAAATGAGGGCGCACAATAGCTTATTCTCCTATTTTTTATTAAAAACGCTTTGAAGTGTATCTACTCGTTACTGCAAATATTGCACTTTTTATTTATGCATCGAATGACCATCTTGGGGACCTTCATTTTGGTATACATCTAGGATACTAGTGGATTGTCCAAGTAGCCTATACCACATTTTAAAGTGAATATAGGAAACACGTTGAAAATGCGGTAGCCTAAGAATTGTAACGACAGAACCCTAAAGAAGGCCCTGGAGTGTTATCGTGCGGTATTGTAAACGAGCTTAGGATTGTTTTGTTTTATGTCACAAGACAATCCTAATCCTAACCTCAAATCAATTGAATGTTCACTGTCTCTTTGTTGTTTTAATAAGATGGTAGTAGACTTTGAAGTTCTAAATTTACTATTTAAGGTGGTGATAAATCGGAAAAAAATCATTACGAAAAAATATTTGTGAGAGAAGCAAGATATCAGAAGCTCTTAAGAAAAACTTGAATTTTGTGAAGATGTGTCTTTTAAAAAAAGTAAGGAAATTATATTTTTTTTTTAATTCTTTGAAAGTTAATTTGTATTATGTATAATTTTATTTTATTTTTTTTCCCCCATAGCTTACAGCATTTTTTGGTAAAGCCTAGTACTCACCTAGCGTGAAATGAAAAATAAATACGTTCCAAATTACACGCGGAGAATAAAAATGAAAATAGAATAAACTTTTCCACATGAATTTTTAATACTCACCTAAAATACTGAATACTTCATTAAGTAAACTCTCGAGAGCAGTATCAAAAAATTCGTTATCCATTCTTTATTTCTGTTTTTAAATTTAAAATTTTTTATTTTGAAACAAAATATTTAAATTAACTAACAAATGTCACAGTTTTCCACGCTGCCTTAAACTTTTTCCTGATGGTTGTACATTAAGAAATGAAAATTTGGCGCGGAAAAAGTTGTGGAACATAATTGTTTTTTCACTCCACATTTTGGTACTCACCTCTCGTTGGGGATTTCATGCCAGTCAACCAGCCGCCACATTTATATGTAATTTTCATTTTCACTTGAACTGAGTACTAGGCTTAAAAAGAAGTGCCGTAAAGCGTTTTTTTCGTTAGAAAATCTGAAGTTTTGGAAAAAGCCTGTTGAGGCTGAAATTTAAGAAAAAACTGTGAGTAAATTTTTTATATATGTAAATTAAAAAAAATATTTATTTTGTTTTTTTTTTCCTGTTTAGAAACTGATTGCTAACAGAAGAAATAGTACTCTAAGGAGAAATCACTATGAAAGCACAGGGAACGGGATAGGTAATTGTAGTAGTAGACTAAGTTTACTAAAATCTAATACCTATAGAAAGAGTAGCAGCAACAGTAATTCTATTGGAAGTACAAATCCAAACGATAGGACTCCCATAACTATAATAAGGTGGAACTATATGCAAACTGGTAGTGTTAGAATGGAAATAAGGTGTAAGGAAGCAAATAGTACAACTAGAAGTAGTTCTAGTAGTATTAGCAGTAGTAGTAGTGAAACCATACTAAACAGGAGAATTAGATGCATTCCTAAGCCCTGGCACAGTAATTGTGGAAGCGGAAGTAGAAGTAGTGTAAGTACTACTTCTACTTTAATTAGAGTGATAGTAGTAGTTGGGGAAGTTTTTGCAATAGTGTAAGAACTACTTATACTAAAATTAGTTTGTAGGAGCACTTTTGTTGCAACTTTTTTTGTAGTAGTTGAATAGTAGTTTGTAGTTAAAGAAGAAGTGATATGGAGTTATTGAATTGTTTGTAGAAGTAGGTAAAATCAAAATAATAGTAGCAGTAGAACAGGTACAATCCCAAAGATGACAACGAGGAGTACTTTTGAGATCAATTAATTGAGGCAAAATTGACTTAAATGGTATGTTTAAAATTTTTCCAAAAAGTTCTTATTTTAATACATATAATCTTTTTTTTTTAGAAGTGTTGCTGTCGGAGAAAATGGCTGATGGATTCCTTGATGTTAACAATTTTATGAACTTACTTATAATATATTTTATTTTCATGTTGTATTAATATTATATTATGTTATGTATGTATGTTTATTAAAACTATATTATTATTATTATTAATTTTAGTTTAATAATAATAATAATTTTGTTTTCTAATTTCATTTTAATATGCAAGTTATCACGGTCAGCCATTGACCTAACTGTAAAAAAAGCATTGGTTGCATTTTTACCCAGCCGACACAAGCGGACATTGCCACCGGGGAAATTTGAGATATTATATTAAATGCTGAATGTGAATTCATTTCGTGGGAATATATTATTATAAAATTGTAACTTGATTATGTTAAAGCTCTTTAGAATGTAAGCTAATTAAATGAAGTAAAGATTATTGTTAGTCTTAAGCCAGACCCGATCGAATAAACGTGAATTGAAAAACGTACTATCTTGTTTTAATAGACCAGTTGCGGTCTCAAATATATTTTTTTAAAATCCAAGGACAAGAAGTCCTTTACTGGCGCCCGAGCAGGGACCTAACTGCTTTTTGTAAAAAGTGTTAAAAAGAAAAGTATCAAAAAAAAAAAAAGAAAATATCAAAAAGAAGTGAACGTGAACAACCCCCAATTTAAGTGAACTGAAACAGAGTGAAACAATTATCTCAAAGTAAAGATAAAAAGAAGTTAATTAAAAAGAACATAGTTTGGTGTAACTAAAATTCAAAAATTAATTAAGCGAACTCACTATCCCTGTATTAAATTAACCCGGGAATAAAACACATAAAGAACGAACATTAAAAACTAAATTACTAAGGAAATAATTGACCTCATCGGTGTGATCAACAGAGACCTGAAAGAGTTTGAACGAGTGCAAAGCTGAACCCAGAATTGAAGAAGATCAAAACCATGAAAAGGATGCTGTTACTTTTATTGTAAGAATAATTCAAAAATATATATATATTATATTTGTGTCACTTGATTTAAATTTATCGAGATTAATATAACTGTAATTGAGCAAAATTTCTCAAAATATAATAATTAAACCCGAATTATACAAGGGGAAAGAGATTTGAAAAAAAAAAAAAAAAAATTATTTACTATAAAAACCATTCTTTTGGGGAATCACTCTTTAGAACGAAACTAAGGTACAAAATAAATAAATCATGGAAGAACTTACGGTATCGGTCACCCATCTCACAGGGGCTATGAACTCTGTCCTTGACCAATTGAGAGGGTTCGAAAGACGAATCGTTCAGCTAGAACAGGGGGGTACGCAGGAAACAATAAAATTGATACTAGAGCAGTTAGGTTCCATTGAAGATAAAATAAAATCGGTTGAGGAAAATAGCACTAGCAACGCTGGTAATACCCAAAACTTCTTTTCCGTCGAGCCACCCCGAGGACCAAGTAATGAAAATGAACTTAGAGAAATCTCAAAGCTCCCTGATCCTGTTAAGGAAATTCAAGTTTTTGACGGAAATCCCGTTCAGTATGTGTCATGGGTCCATTCTGTAGAAACCGTGCTGAAGGACTACGCGATCGTTCGAAGTAAGCCCCTATACAGGGCAATCCTTCAGCACGTACGCCAAAAAATTCGCGGGAAAGCTGACTCTGCCCTTGTATCGTACAATATCTTCGATGATGACTGGACAGAAATTAAGAAAATTCTGTCCCTCCATTACGCGGATAAAAGGGATATTCGCACACTTGAGTATCAGCTAAACCAGCTTAAACAAGGCAGCCTGAGAGTTGATGATTTTTACGCAAATGTAAACCACCAATTCTCTTTAATAATTAACAAAATTCGCACCGATACCTACTCGGTGGAAACTGCTAATGCACTTATAGGGACGTACCGCGACAGGGCCCTGGACGTATTCGTCAGAGGTCTGAGTGGAGATATGTCACGGCTTCTGATGATCCAGAAACCAAAATCGTTACCCGAAGCATACACCGCTTGCCTTGATATGCAGAATATCAATTGGAGAAGTAGTTCTGTTCATGTACGTGCACCAAACACAGTTTCTGCACCGGTTTCTTATGATTTTAACATAGACAGGAGACCTCCAATGCCTTTCCAAAATAAATTTTCATATGATAAGAGAAGATCTATACAATCAAGGCAGAATTCATGGGGTAACAATCGTAGCTTTAGACAATATCAACCTCCTACGGGACCAAAACCTCCTATAAAAATGGAGCTAGGATCTGAACAAAGTAGACATGTAAACTATATGAACCAGCCTAACAGTAACCCATTCAAACGGGAAGCTGATTCTGAGAACTTCCGTGTACGAAAACAGCAGAAATTTAATCACATAGTCACGGCTGTGACCGAAAATAATGAGGAACCGAGCTGTTCAAAATCCTCAAATCATTCGGAGGAAAATTTTATGACAGGAGCCTCGTTTCCAGCGTACCATACATAGAGTATGGTACGCAAGACGGAAAAACATTACACTTTCTTGTTGATACGGGTGCAAACAAGAATTTCATCAGATCAGACCTAGTACCCGTATCCCAACCGGTAAAAAACTCCTTTTTTATTAGCAGCCCCGCGGGACAAATATTAATCAAAAACAAAATTTCTGGCAAATTCTTTGCTGACCTTGGTTGCGATTTAGAGATAACATTTTTTGTCCTCCCCGAACTACAGTCATTCGATGGCATACTCGGTGACGACACGCTGAAGGAACTTAAAGCTATAATAGATAGGGATAAAAATGTACTTATAATTAATTCAAAGATTAAAATCCCCTTATTGAATAAACCCTCAGGGGTGGTAAATAACTTAATTATAGAAAATGAGGACATTTCTGAACACTACAAATCGAAACTTTTATCCATTTGCGAAAAATTTAAAAATCTTTTCGGGCCCGTCAATAATGACAGGATCAAAACCAATGTTGAAGCAGAAATACGTACAACCACGGATGAGCCGATTTACACGAAGTGCTACCCTTATCCTGTCTGTATGAGGGATGAGGTAGAAAAACAAATAAATGAGCTCTTAGCAGAAAAAATTGTCAGACCCTCAAAAAGTCCCTATAATTCCCCGGTATGGGTTGTCCCAAAAAAGGATAAACCTAACGGAGAGAAGCAATATAGAATGGTGATAGATTTTAAGCGCTTAAATGCTGTCACCATTCCCGATACATATCCAATCCCTGATATCAACAACACATTGGCCAGTCTTGGCGATGCTAAATTTTTCACTACACTAGACCTTACCTCGGGGTTCCATCAAATTGCGATGAAACAGCGGGATATACCTAAAACGGCATTCTCTGCAATGAATTGTAAATTTGAATTTCTTAGACTACCTTTCGGACTGAAAAATGCGCCAGCGATCTTCCAGCGGATGATAGACGACGTTCTTAAAGAACTGATTGGGAAGATTTGCTACGTTTACATCGATGATATAATAATTTTCAGTAAAACAATAGACGAACATTTAAAAGACATTGAAACCGTTTTTTCAAGGCTTGATAAAGTAGGTTTAAAGGTTAATCTTGAAAAAACACACTTTTTAAATACAAACGTGGAATTCCTTGGTTTTTTGGTAACCTCTAACGGTATACTTCCTAATCCAGCTAAAGTCAAGGCCATCGAGGCTATCCTACCACCAAATACATTGAAGGAACTGAAGAGTTTCTTGGGTCTTACGTCTTATTATAGACGGTTCATCAGAGATTATGCTAAAATTGCGAAACCTCTCACCAACATGACTCGGGGAGAGCTTTCGCATGTAAGAGCGAACCAATCGAAAAAAGTGAACATACAACTCGATGAAGATGGTTTAAAAGCCTTCAAAACCCTTAAAGAATTACTGACATCAGCGGAAGTATTACAGTTTCCTGATTTCAATAAACCCTTCAATTTAACTACGGATGCTTCCGATTACGCAATCGGTGCTGTTCTGTCGCAAGGAGAGCCCGGGAAAGATAGGCCTATTTGCTTTATCTCCCGTTCCTTGAATAAAACAGAAGAGGGATATGCGACTAATGAAAAAGAGCTTCGTGCCATAGTTTGGGCACTAGATAACCTTAGAAATTATCTATATGGTGCAAAAAAAATAAGGATCTTCACCGATCACCAACCTTTGACTTATACTCTTAGCAATAGGAACTATAACGCCAAACTTAAACGGTGGAAATCCAGAATAGAGGAGTATAACTACGAGTTGATTTACACTCCCGGTAAATCAAACTTTGTGGCTGACGCTCTATCACGACTCAGGACTGAGGTCAATCATCTTTCCGGCTCCAGCTCTTCTCCCTCTCGCACAGAAACAGCAGTCTCGGAATCAAATCCAAGTGACACAGAAACTGCCAACGAAAGACGAAACGACATGACGGACAGTTTACGGACATGCAGTGCTGATGAAGGGTTACGTGAAATATCCCTTGATAGCGAAGACTCTTGTACAATGCATAGTGCTGATCAGGACAGCTCAGACTTGATTCCGCATGTGGAAGTTCCACTGAACGTTTTTAGGAATCAGTTGGTTTTCAAAACAGGCATCGATTTACGTTCCCATGAGGAACCACACCCCGGGTTCCATCGTCATTACATTTCCTTTAAACAAATAAATTCTATTAACCTCAGGGAGGCACTTAGGGAAAAACTTAATCCAAATGTCATCAATGGTATTAAACTTCCAGAGGAATATCTTTGGATGTTGCAAGGTATATATTTAGAAAATTTTGAAAAGTATAAAATAAGAATAACACAAAGATTGGTTGAGGATGTCGCCAATGAGGAGCGAAGGCTTTCGATAATTGAAAACGAACATCGGAGGGCCCACAGAGCTCCGAGAGAGAATAAAGAACAAATACTCGAAAAACATTACTTCCCTCAGATGATGGCGCATATAAGAAGGTATGCTGCCTCGTGCGATATTTGCAATCGCAATAAATACGACAGACATCCCAACAATCCAGAATTGCAACCAACGCCGATTCCTAGATATCCATGCGAAATAATCCACATGGACATAATGGAGATCCAAGATGAAAAATTCCTAACCGTCATAGATAAATTTTCTAAATTTTCCAAATTTTTCCATCTTAAAGATAGGTCCGCGATAAGTATTCGATCAAAAATAATAAAGGTAGTTCATTTTTTTACAGCTCCTCTCACCCTCGTCGCCGATAATGAAAAGGGGTTCCTCAGTCCAATAGTTGTGAATCTAATAAAAAACCTTGGAGTGAAGCTTTATCTTACTCCATCCCACAGAAGTGAGGTTAACGGCCAAATAGAAAGGGTCCATTCGACGATCCTAGAAATATATAGATGTCTTAAAGAAGAGTATAAGGATCTTAATGTAAAAGAATTAATCTATGTGGCCGTTGATCGCTATAACAATATAGTACACTCTGTGACAAACAAGAAACCTTGTGATATATTTTTTAATAGATCACAGAGGATTAACTATCAAAACCTTTTAAATATACGTTCAAGACTTAATAGGGACCTTAGAGGTATTATCCAGAAGAGTATGAATGCTAGGAATGTAAGAAAAAATTTGAAAAGAGTGATTCCAAAGAAGTATGGCAAGGGCGACGTCGTCTACGTTGCTACTAAGGGCATAAAAAGTAAAAACAAGCCCTTGTATAGAAAAGAGATTGTAGCAAAAAATAATAAAGTAACCGTTACAACCTACAGTGGGAAAAAAATTCACAAAGCCCACATTAAAAACATATAAAAAAAAAAGAGAGAAAAGATCTCTTGTCCTTTTGAAACAAAAAAAGAAAAGGAACGTAAAAATTCATATTAAAAATTATACTTGTAAAAATGCTTCAGGTTACTCTCAAGAAACAAGGGGCCGGTTCACTAACTAAGTCTTAATTGCAAAAGTTTGGTGGTGTGGGCACTCGTACCCTAGTAGGTCGCTTGAACTTGAAAACCTTGCGGCCAAAGCGGAACAATACGAACCCTCCGAACCAAAGTGACTACCCCGAAAATTTAATGGAGAGTTAACCCAAAGAGCATTCAAAATAAAAAACAAAATAAAAAAAAAAAAAAAAAAAAAAAAAGGAAAATGAAATATAAATTACAAGACAAAATGTAACACAAAATACAGAATTAATACATAAATGAAAACCAAAAAATTGTACTGAAAAAAAAAATAAGAAAAGAATATAAATTATTCAAATGAATATAAATTTAGTACTTAAATTTTTATATATTTTAAGAAACATATTGTAATTTGACGACTAATAAATTTTGATTATTACAGATTAGTAGCTTCTTTCAATCCCATGCAGTGTTTACACATTTTCGCTTACGATTCACCGGTGGTAACTTTAAAAGAAGGAAATGCTTGGGTAACGAATGGGTATTTCAAATTGATACATATAATTGACTTAGCCAAGTACGACATTTTACTGAGAAACACAGAAAAATCGATGACAAGGTACGTTAAGGACGAAGGAAGTACCATTTAGAACAAATCAGGGCCCGTCTTAGTGAATTGAAAGACGCAAAAATGAGAAGAACTAGGTCAATAAATTGGATAGGCTCTGCCTGGAAGTGGATAGGTGGCTCTCCTGACGCTTCTGACTGGGACAAACTTTTAGAAAGACAAACCGACATCGAAGAGAACAACAATCGACAATACTCGATTAACAAAAGACTTTTTGACGCGACTCAAGAGGTAGCAGATAAATTGAACAAAGCTATTGAAGGATTTAACAACTCCATACAACGAGAAGAAACGGACAAAGTTAGACAGGAATTACTGAATAAGGTACTTATTTTAAAAGAGGGAGTAAACGAGATGATCAGGGCTTGTCAAATGGCAAAAAATGGCATCGTAAATAGTAACTTATTAGACTTAGGAGAAATTAATATAATTATTAATGAACTCGAAACTTTGCCTTATCAAAATGTTGTTGAAGCCATTGAATATGGTCAACCTTCGATCTATTGCAATGGGACATTGATGTTATACATACTATCTTTACCTAAGATAAATCCAAAAACATATCACTTAGTAACCGCCCGCGCGACAATTAAGAAATCAAGGCAAATTGACTTAGAGTTTCATAAGCTCCTCATGACCCATGACGAAACATACGGACTGAACGGACATTGTCTTAACATAGGAAACAATTCAGTGTGTCCAGAGGATGTTCTCAAAAAATTAAAGGAAGACTCATGTATACCGAGGATGCTCAAAGGCGGTGACGCTCTTTGTGACTATAAGACAAACACTGACGAAATAATTGAACAGATTGGGGAAAACACGATTTTTGTCACAAACTTTAATGGAACATTATTAAATAAAAATTTATCTATTCCCTTAGAAGGTACCTACCTTATACAGATGGCAAACGAAACCATTCGGGTCAAAGATAGAGTATATAGCAGCAGAACCATGATCTCCTCCCAAGCACTACCCCCCGTACTCACCAACGTCACCAGCAGAAGAACAATTGCCAACCTGGAATTCGTGCATCGACTTAGTGCCGAAAATATCGATAAGATTAACTTTTTGCATAAAACCCTTAACTCTTCTATTTTCACAGAAATAGCAATAATCCTAGTAATCATAGGAGTGATCTGTCTATTATGGAAAAAAATCTACGTAAAAGCCAATATACCTCAACTACGTCTATCCTTCCGCAGTAGAGCAGTTCCAGAACTAAGACCTATCCCAAGAGTCAATGCCCCGAACGGAAATGGAAGTCGTTGCCCCCATACTGAAGGTTCAGACTCGACGGTTGATCTGCGGGACGCAGATATTTGAGAGGGCGGCAGTTATCACGGTCAGCCATTGACCTAACTGTAAAAAAAGCATTGGTTGCATTTTTACCCAGCCGACACAAGCGGACATTGCCACCGGGGAAATTTGAGATATTATATTAAATGCTGAATGTGAATTCATTTCGTGGGAATATATTATTATAAAATTGTAACTTGATTATGTTAAAGCTCTTTAGAATGTAAGCTAATTAAATGAAGTAAAGATTATTGTTAGTCTTAAGCCAGACCCGATCGAATAAACGTGAATTGAAAAACGTACTATCTTGTTTTAATAGACCAGTTGCGGTCTCAAATATATTTTTTTAAAATCCAAGGACAAGAAGTCCTTTACTTGCATTGCGTTATTTGTAATTGTATTTTTATTTCAACTTAAACTTAATAAATGGGCTTTTTGTAAGAGTCTTTTCTTCAAAGTCGATTAGACTTGAAGCCTATGGCGAATTAAATCGTTTTTTTATGTGAAAGGCTACTTGTATGGAATGAAGAATAAGCTAATTTAATTGTAAGATAAATCAAATTGAATTCCATTTTTCTTAGGTTAGAGGTCCTTCATCACCATAAAAAAAAACTTGGCACATATTTTTTGAAATATGCAATTTATATCTATAGGTTCTATATTGCAAGTTATGCATTCAATAAAAAACTCAAGGTCAAGATTTTGATCATACTTAAAATAACTATGATTTGGCGGACTTGTAACTTCACACTTTTGGGACCTTTTTATGTATTGGGGTTATGAAAGAGGTCTTCCATATATGAGGCAGTTCTTCTTATACCATGTCCATCAAGTTAGCACTACCACTGATAAACTTGACAGTCAAGATATCACTACAACCCCTCAAAAAAGGGTAAAATGAACTCAAAAAAGAAAAAGGGCAGCGTAAATAATCGTCGTAAATATGTTTTTCTCTAAGAATGACAAAAGTCCTAAAAACAGTATTTTTCACCAAACTTACCACCCCCATACCAAAACTATCTCTTATTTTGCTATACTGAGTAATAGTAGAAGTTCCGAATCGAAAGATTTCGGTTCAACACCACTAAACGACTGCAATCGAGGACATACATAGATAGTTCGTATTAAAAGTCGTTGAAATGTAGTTCAATCTGGATTAGTGGATTCAACTCTGCCAAGACTCATTCCATAAAAAAGGGAGTCAGAGTGCCCTCTCAATTTTATTTTTTCATTACCGTTTTTGACCAACTTTTGAGTGCCTTCCGATCCGACATTCGTTCTTAAGCAGGACCTTTTTGTGTGAACGTCCACTGCTTGTCTTCCATAACAGTCTGTCGTTAAGTTTCGAAGAAGTTTTGATTGCCTTATGACAAAAATAGAGATGAATAATGGAAAGTGAGTTTCCCACCATCCCGGAATTTCCTTCTTCAACCAACTCTCGATGCTTGCCTTGTCCTTTTTATCAAAAATTTTTTCAAAGTTCAAAATTTACGCGTACCAGTTAAGCAAGCGTCTTTTGCAAGCGTTTATTCTTCAATTGGAAATGTAAGCAAATATCCACAGTGTCTTTTGAATATCCTGACTCCTGAATAAATAAGAAGCCAACGGCTTGTAGAAAACTTGAACCTTGACCATTTCTGTAAGAGTATTGTTGAAAAAAATGGATAGACTAAGAGCCCACAGCAATTTTTGGGTGTGATTGATAACAAAAAATAATTAGCATAATTAGATAGGCCTTTTATAGTTATTTACAATTGTGAAAGTCTTGCATAGTCTAGTGGGAGCAATAGTGAATAATAGTGCATCAAGTATGCAATTCTTTCCAAGTCCAAATAATTGTGATAACAACTTTGCCAAAATGTAGAGTTAAGCCCCCTGATTAAAAATATGGAGGTCCAAGACGTTTTACAGACAGCCTTCTGCCTGCCAGACGCGATAATAATAGGCAACTTCTTGCACTAAGAATAAGAAGGCCACCTTCAAAACGCCTTGGACCTCGATATTTGTAATCAGGGCACTTAGCTGTTCATTTTGAAGTTATGGCAAATTTTCTATCCCAGTTTCTTAGAATTTGGAAAGAACTGCATACTTGATGCACTATAATGCACTATTGCGCCCACTAGAGTATGTAAAACGTTCACATTCATAAATAACTATAAAAGTCTTATCTAATTATGCTAATTGACGCAAAATTTTAAACAGCCTATTATTAAGGTAGTAGTATGATACTACTTCGCAATTTGCTAACTTTATAGTAGTTTACTAACTCATTCTTAATTTTAAACATTTTCTAACTAGTATCGTACTAAAAGAATTTTCTTAATAAATTGCTTCTGAACACACCTAAAACAATGACATTTCGTGTAAAAAAGTAAGTACACGAACGTTTTTTGATGTTTGCAAATGTCAAAGAGTCATATGAAGCTAGTAAGATCCTAAAAAAATAAAGTAGGTATTCCATGATTTTAACTTTAATAAAAGGGTAGAGAAAGTATGATGCTATATTCGATTAAAATTTGCAAATTCGTTGTTTTAACGTAGTATCATACTAAAACAGCTTTAGCATCGTACTAATTCAATTAAAATTTTGCGCCATTATTTTTTGTTATCAATCACACCCAAAAATTGCTGTGGGCTCTCGGTCTAGGAGGGGACCCTAAATTTTCTGTCGAGTTCGACTACGGCTGATATAAACATATGAAACATATGACCACAGAGGAGTTGAGCAAATTAAATGAAGGAATTATAAGATTTTGAAGATTTTCTTCTAAAAATATCCATGTTTTTAGACAAAGTAATTTTCGGAAAGTTGATATTTATGTGACATGTTTTTTTTTTTAATTTTTGACGTCGAAATAGTTGTATTCTAATCGAATCTTATTTCGTAAGTTTTGACATGGCAACATTGTGAGATTTTCTTACTGTATCTAAAAATATTAGAAAAAACCTCTTCAAGTCAAAATATTTTCCGAAACAAATTTAAGTTCTGAAATTAAAACATCAGTTCTAGCGAAAAATATAGCAGTTTAACTCTATCGATTTTAACTTGCGACTCATAGGTACTATAAGGCAAGTTATGCATTCGTAAAAAAAATCGAACTCGAGATTTTGATTAAAGTTGACTTTACGATGATAGCGAAGGCCAAAAAAGTGGGTCTCGCAATTCTGTCTGTCTGTCGGTTCGACTACAGCCTAAACGGCTCGGCCGATTTTCTTTAAACTTGGTAGATATGGGTTTTAATTTCCCCCCCCCCCCCACACGTTTTTTTCTTTTTTTTTCAAAGACCAAAAATAACGGTACCTGCCATACGATTTTTTTTCGAAATTTTATAAATATTTTTTTTTCTCAAAAACTGTCCCACAGAATTTAAAAAAAAAATTTGAAAAATTTCATTTGGTTAAAACTAGCTAATAGTTGAAAAAAATTTTCCAAAAAATTGTTATTTTTGGTAGAGCCCCTGGGTCTATTTTTTTTGTTTTTCATTTTCTCGAAAACGGTATAGCCGATTTAAATCATTTTTTTTATGCTAAAGCTCCTCCAAAGTTTGAATATTATTACATATTCAAAATTTTTTTTTGGAAACTCAATATTTTGAAAACCCCAAGATCGATTTTTTCAAACTTGACAAATAAAATTTTCTGAACATAATCTACGAGATTTGAGAAAAAAAGTTTGTTTATCTAAAACTAACGGTACCTTCCATACAAATTTAAAAAAAATGGTTTTCGAAAATCGTATTTTTCTCGAAAACGGTTCCGAGAATTTTGTTAAATTTTTTTTTCTTTAGATAAATTTTTACGATCTATAATTTAATAAAAAATAATTTGAAATATAGATATTAGTGACTGTACCTACCATAGAACGAATTTTGAATTTCCCATTATCGGCATGACAGATTTTAATGAAATTTTTTATAAGGAAGCTCCTAAAAAGTTTAAAAAACATTGCATTTCAAAACTTAAAAAAAAAATATTTTTTCAATTTTTAGAAAAAAAGTCATTTTTTTTGAAAAATTCGATATCTCAAGAACGGCTTAGTATTTTTTTTTGGAAATTAGACTTTTATTCGTACAATAATAAAAACTTAAGGTTGGCGTACCAAAACTTTTTCTTAAAAATGTTTTAAAAACTTTGTACATAAAAGCTTATTTTTTTAAGGAACCACTACAACGACTCATAATTTTTTGTTCCTGCATAAATTCATAGTTGCATAGCATTCTGTTTTTATCTTTTATTACTAAAAGAATTTAAAAAATTCATTTTATCCTTATGAACAGTTTTCTCTAATAATATTCGTTTTTAAAATTCCTAGTCTACATAGGAGCAAGTTCGTGCGACCCAGTCGTGCATTTTATTTTGTTTCTCTTTCATTTCATAGACAATACTTGAATCTCTTGTATTTTCCTAAAATGCACATAAAAAAAGTAATCCGTTTTGTGTGCTTTTTCAAAACAATCGATGGAGAGGATGCTTCCAAGCATTTCGTTAAATGCACCGTGTGCAAAAAAAGAATATAGGCACTCAGGCAATACCAGCAACTTGACTGACCATTTAAAGCGGAAGCATCCCGAAAAACTTCGATCGAGCGCAACGCCAGATGAAGATACTATTTCGAAAGAGACAAAGCATATATCCAAAAAGTTCTAAGGAAATCTGAGAATTCCTTCTTTATTTTTACTCATTTCACAGTTATTCCTACGCCTACAATTTGTATTGTATTTGTGGCCTAAATGATCTGGTTAAGAAAAAGGAAACTATCGATAGTATCGATTGTGTTTTTTTTAACTATCGATACTATCGAAACCTTTGACTATCAATGTTTAACGATCCCTACTTCAATGGATACTTTCCTGCCTGAGTACTCTATATTAGTACCAAAAAGTCAACAAGAAAGGATCAGTTTTGACCTGATATTTCAGGGAGCGTATCGGAATCCCACTTTTTAAAATCCCGTTTTTTTTTTCAAAAATCCCGAAAAAAAGCTTTAAAATCCCATCTTCTAAGATACTGCTTTATTAAAATCCCGAGTATTAAAATCCCGGTTATTCAAAATAACGATCTGTTATAATCCCGCTTTTTAAAATCCCGACCTATTTCGTTAAATCCCGCCAAACTGTTTTTTTTTATATTTATATTTGAGTATTATAAACGCTTTATACCTAAAGTAAAAAGATAAAGAATATGTGAATGCATCGCCTGATTTTTGATCTCGACTGTGTGCATTTGTTTTTGATCTCTAAGCAACCGCGATAGTGAGAAACGGGATTATCAAAAAACGGGATTTTCAAAAAATGGGATTATAAGAGTTTAAAAAAGCTGGATTTTAAGAAACGGTATTATAAAAATCGGGATTTTAATAGCGGGATTTTAAGAAAACGGATTATAAAAAGCGATATATCGAACCCAACCCGATATTTCACCTTGACTTACATATATTAAAGAACTTGAAGTTGTGATTTAATTTGGCATACATATGTTATCTGTCTCTTATCCTTGAGTGTTAATCACCAATGGTGGTTATTGATGTTCTGGTATCTACATATATTACAGTTTAAATATGCACCTATGCATACCCAAGTCCGAATTTTGCCAATTTTATTTCTTCGGTTTATTTAAGGTCAAATAATTCTTAGGTTCGAAAAAATCAGTTAACCAACCCGAATTTCCTTTCAATACTCAATTGTAGCCGCTGACAAAATGCATCTGCCATCTGTCATAAAACTTTTTAAAACTGAACCAATTCAAATAGTAATGCGCCCTCCTATACACTAGTACGAGTATCTACTTTACTTTCTTTTTTCTGCGGAATTTTCAATAAAATCCTTCAAACCGAAATCAACTCTGCCGGTCGTTAAACCATAACCAAATTAGTTTTTAATGCATCCCCATTGTACAATCAAAGAAGAGAAAGTCATTAAAAATTATTCAAATGCCTGTCGAAGGAAAAAAGTCGTCATTACAATTTCCCTCAATTCATTTTGTCAATTTCTTAGGAAAAACAATATCAATTCCTATGAAATAAATTTAAATATAAAAAGTCGCAGTGTACCTACATTAACCTGCTCTTGTTTCACTTCACTCAATAAAATACAAATAAACATGTTGGGCTAATTTTCCGGCAGAAATAATTTTCTATTAAAAAAAAGAAGAAGAAATACCCTCAACATGACCAAACGGAAAATTATTAACCATTTGGGAAAAATAAAATAAAAAAAAAGTTATCCCTAAACCTTGGATGTGCAACCACAAAATCTATCTTTCACTCGCCCCATTGTCGATCCTTGTCGTCGAATAATTAAAATTCTAATTTAAATGGTGGTCCTGGTCATAAAAAAGTATGTGATGCGCCCTTCTTCGCCGCCTCATCATCTATCGCCGTTGCCATTGCACCAGGAGCGCCACTTGTCATTTGAGCGCCCTTGAGCAAGACCTAATTGTGTGACCAGGCATTTTGTCTCATGTTAAATTAGAAAAAGAAATGCTTGTCGAACAAAATTTTCATCCACCGTTAACATTTCTGTCAAATCAAGAATGATGAGACCCATCTTTCTTACCCAAACCTGTCAAATCAGGGTTTGTTTCACTTGCAAGACCAGTCAGACTGTTTCAAATTCGCATTTTTAAATCACCGCCCACCAGTTCGTTCTGCCCGGTTGACATACATGGTCTACACATCACATTCAGGCGCACCTGTCTATCATCGGTGGTGGTGTACCCATTGGCTTTGTTTTCGCCCATTCCGTCGCGCCGCCATGCCACTAGATTCTGAAACCGAAAGGACGTACACAAGATGAAGCCATTAAAACATAAAAAATCACAATCACAATTTGTGGTGTTTACAAAGTGCTAGGAAAATTTGAAAATCTGACTTTTTTAGTCGAATTTTGTTTGTCTATCCGAACTCGACCTAACCAAAACCAAACCAAACCGAACGGAACCGGGAGAGGGGTCCATCTTGTCAATGAAAATTGACCCAAGCCTTCGAGGGATGCCGTGTGGACTGTGGATGATGGGTTGTATGAAAATATCCTTCTGTGTCGGTATCATGTTACCGAAAATGTTATTAGAACTTCGTTTTTGAGTCGCGGAGGCTGGGGTGCGGTTTTTTTTATTTTTTTTATATTTTTTAATGATTTTACTGCTCTTTTGACAGTTGTCCTCATGAGTCGGGCAACGATTGACTGACGCTGGGGTAAATACCGGTGCCATCGGAATAAACATTACTTTTTGGACGGAGTTGAGGGTGAAACAATAACGTTACAAGTGAAGAGTCTTATTTTTTGTATTTTTAATGTTTATCTAGATTTTTATTGCGCTGTCCTCAGAGTGGATTTTGTTAGAATGATGAATGATTGAGCAGTGGAAATATAAGTTCTGTGGAGTTTTTTATGGGGCTTATTTTTTCATTCGAGATATGCTTAGAGCTGATTGATTTTTTTATGTTAATAGAGCTCAAGTCGTTTTGGTGATTTTGTTGTTGTTTGTGAACCTGGAGTTCATAAATTATTTTCCAATATTTTTCTTGGTGTTTATGTCTTTTTTAATGTTATGACATTTTTTTTTCAAATGGTATCTTTCAGCTGTTTTTAATTCAAAGAGAACAAAATGTATAGAGACTCATAAATATTTTTTGTATAATGCAGACGCACTAAATGTTAAACACAGTGACAGCGTTTAGAAAAGTTGCATATTGGTTTTAAAGTTCTAAATTTTGAAATAGGACAAAAAACCAAGGCTATGCAAAACATTCCACATTCGTCCTGTGTGGCTAAAAAATAAATCTCTGTACTAAAGAGTTCGTCCGATATTGCGCTCAAAGGGAAATTGATGGGTATTCCCCGAAGCACGTGTATTAAGGTTAAATTCTTAAAGTCGAGGAACGCAACTGGCTATTTCACTACAACAATGTTTTTAAAATTAACGGGAAACTAATAAAAGCCAAGAAACGTTGCAGTGCTGCTCGATAGATGCAAGTTTTTCGGTTTTATCACCTATTGTTTTAAGAGCTCTTTATTTTATTTTATCCAAGAGAGGATATTGAAATACCTGATCAAATACAGGAATTGTATCAAAGCTTTGAACGAATATAGCCTTGTTAGATTAGCCAGATCAGAAGGTATGAAAAATGTCTTGTACCAAGGAAGAAAACTTAAACACTAAGCACCTCTTTTGGCGACGTCAAATATGTGATCGTTCTAAATAGGTGGTCCGTGATGCACATACCGAGAACGGAGATCTGTTCGATTTTCCCAACGACAAGAAACAACATTGAGTTTTTTTTTGAAGCATTGAATTCTACGCGGTTTTTGGTTTCGCATTTCACATTGCTATAGAAATCAGAATACGCTGCGGTTCCCAATCTACATTCAAAGGACAAGGAAGTGAATCTAGAAATAAATATAAGAAGCTGGAAGAAAACATTAAATGGATTAAAAGTTTCAGACAATAGATCATTGAAGAATATCAAAAAGAGAGTCGGAGATAAGATAGAGCCCTGTGGCACACCAGAATTTATTTTATGAATTTCAGACTTTGGATAACGTACAAAAATATGGATCTAGAAGGTTCTGATGTCTCTTATTGTGTGTTTGCTTTTGCACAATCATCCGGAATTGGGATCACTCAGACATCTAAACACACCATCTAAACTGTGCCAAGTTGACTGGTGCTGAAACAGTTGCCAATCCGATTTAGTGATTATCTGGCCCTGCACCATAGATCCCCATCATCAAAGCCCTCAGTCCGCTAGCTTGGGATCTAAGGAATCAACCGGAGGGAAACGCACGGAAGTAACCGAAGTTCATCCTAAAGTCATTTCGTCGCGTTGAGAAAAAAAATCAAATCTTTGATCTTCATTTCCGAAAGTTCGTCAATGTTGTAAGAAATGCCCTTCCTAATGATTGTGCTCTAAATTTGGCCAGAGCAGGGACTTTGCAGAGGAAATGGAGGACTGTTTGCTTTTCCCACTGGTCCCCACAACTATGATAGTGAGTATTGTGAGGTATTCCTAACTTCGCTGCATGCTATATCTTGCCTAGGTCTGCATATCAGATCAAGTGTTCGGGATTTATTATAGGTGGACTAAATCTTTCTAGATATAATGCAATTAGTTAAACTTCTCCATCTACGGTTTGATTCGCTAAAACAAAATTGATAGAATTTTGCCATTCATAACTCCGAGTGGAATGTTGACTCTTTCCGCAAGTGAGTTATGAAAGGCTGATCCTTGCCTGGCCAGCTCCCATTACCCGTTCATTCCCATTAATGCGACAATAACCCGGAACCCAGATAAGAGTGATATTTTGGTTAGTATTGAGACTAGGAAGTTCATCCCGACATTGCTGGACCGATTTGGAATATGATGTACTAGAATTAATGGCTTTAACAGGCGCCTGTGATAATTGAAGTATTCAAGTTCTGGTTTAGGTCTTTGTTTGAATACCTAACATGCTTCTCGGAAGGAGACCGCGTAGAATAGGAGGAAAAGCTTAGGCAGTGGTTTTGCCAGCTTTGAAGAACACCCCTTCAGAAAAATGTGAGGAATACTCTCTGGGCCAGCGACTTTATATATATCAAGATTTTTAAGGACTTAAGCAACTGCACGAGTGCGAAAGAAGGTTCCTCTCATGTAGTCATAAACGTTTTCGAGTACAAGAGGATTTATGACACTTTTAGGGATGGTTGAATAAACAGCAATCCTGGTCATGCACAAATTTTTGTCTTTATGCACTAGAGATCTTTCTTTCTTGTCTGAAGGTATTCTAGGTTTCCTCAGCAGGGTTGGCTTTATAACATCGGAAACTTACTTTTATAACAAAGTGTTACAATGCCTACATACCCTAATCACATTACCGAGCAAAACGCTACGACACCAACGAACCCCTAATCCTATTAACGAGCAAAACGGTACGACACCTACATACCACTGTATTAAATAACCAAATTACACATATCCAGTGTGTACCCGAAGTCATGTGATCAATACCCACTTTGATTCACATACAATTTTGTCGTTCATTCGTTTAAATTCACACTGACTCTTAGCCGTAGATTCAATAAGTAAAGCTTGGGTAAACGAAAAAATTATCTTTCATTCTCGTCCAGTGTGGATACCATCTAGCGTATAAAGAGTTTAAGAACGGGTCGCAAACAAAAACCCTTTGTATAAGGCGTTTCGGTGACAGAGAGGCATTACCTTAATGTCGAAGCTGATCTAATTTTTTTTTTAACAATAGTAGGGTATAAGTTAGAGTAGGGCAAACTTCATTGTTATTAGGAGTATTAGCTAGAGTGGAGCAAGCTTAATTATTATTATTAGAAGTATTATATATATTATTCACTAATCCAACCCGTTGTTTTTCCTCTGATCCTCCTCTTCAGAGTAGCTCATTGGACAGGTTCTCTTTTTAGAGTTCCACCTGTTTATTTCTCTAGATTGCGTGCTAGCGACACTATGTGAAATACCGTGTTAGTTATTTAGTCTTTTGAATATTGTTTTATATGAAATACCGTGTTATTTATTTTAAGAAAAGAAGTAATATTGTAAATAAAAATTATATGAAATACCGTGTTAGAAATACAAAAGCACGAATTAAATTGATTAAGAGTTTAGCAGTATTAAAATACGTTATTTCATTTGGAGTTTTAGACCCTCCAAACCCAAGTTTGTTGCTTCTTTGGGAAGAATCCTGGACACGGACGAGTTTATCTCAGCCACGAAGAAAAAGCATTACACTTCTTTCACCCTCTTTACAGTTCGAATTCAACAATGAATGTTCTTGATAGAAAAGTTTAAAATTTGTAATAACATCTGCAATGAAGTCTACGTCACCATCGAGGAAGCATAGTGATCGGTTCAAGTTCAATGGTCAAGTTTTCAAAGCCTTTTAAATTGTGATTAATCAAAGAAAACTCGTCGGTTTTGGCGATCTTTGGAGTCCTAGATCTCAGCAAACACTATAGTGCAAAAGAGTTGAAATTTGTCGAGGCGTGTTTTATCAATTGTAAATTAGAAGAAGGGGGTCGAAAATCACTTCGTTTTGAACCTGTAAAATGGGTGTAGTGTCTTTGATTTACAGATTTCAAATACATTCACCGATATCCTATTCCCCACTACTACCTAAAACCTATCCATATCTAAAGTATTCAATCAAAATAGCTTGAGTGAAATGACTTTATTATTTCCACAGCTTCTTTGTAGGCCAATAAATTTAAGTCTAATAAAAAAAAAAAAAAAACTACTCTATGTTCTTTCCTTTTTCTCACGGGAGTTAGTTATTATTACAGTTGTAAATTATGCTTGAAAGAGTTTTATGTCCAATAAAAATAAACTCAAATCGTTGTTCGATATTAAGCAGTTTTTTTCTTAGACGAAGACATTTTCAAAGAAAAAACATTTCTATTATAATATTCGACTTCATCGCCAAATCGAAAAAATACTCTTGAACAAAAAATATCTTATGAATAATTCTAACGAAAGACAAATCAATGAATGATGACGGATTTATAGTGAAATCTTCAAGAAGTTATGATTCAATTTTAAAGATTTATCGGGTATTGATTTTGAATAGCTGAATCGTTTGTTAAATGCAGGAATAGGTAGTATGTATAGTAGACGGTATGCAGAGGGAAATACTAGTTTTGTAACTAAACTATATTGAAACATTTATATTGAGGAGGAGTACAATTTTCTGTATGAAAAGTTGAGATGAGAAGTCTTAGGCATAGATATGACCTGATCCACTTTGCCACAAATTATATGAATTTGGCACTTTTTTATATAACAGACGCACACTCCGGGGGTTATGACTAGCCTTAGAATATTTAACTTAAAAAGAGTGTGCGCTTAGGAAGTTAAGGTAGGATTAAGAAGGAGGTAAAAATGATGTACATTTGTCTTAAAGCCCTGGATATTGAAATGAGAAGTGAAAATAAAGTCGAATAAGGAATTTCTCATATATGTCGTACGACCCCATAATAAAAAATGAATCTATGATCTTAAAGATACAAACAAAGTTAGGTTTAAGTGTATACTGATAATTTGAGCGATGTTTTGACTGCAATGTTATCCAAGCAGGGTTCTACTGCCATTGAGGATCCATGCTTGGCAGATCTGATCTTCGAGGCTTATCCTCGCAGCTGAAAGAAGAGGACATCTGGACAGACTGCGGCAGGGCATGCTTGCATCTACCACAAGGTAAGTTAAGTTATGTAGTTAGTTAAGTTAAATTGACTTTTATTTCAGTAAATATGTTACAAAAAAGCTTAGCCTAAGTCATAATTGGCTTGGCCTATGGCCGATTACTAGCACCTAGTACAATAAAGCTGGTCGGAAAGTGGTTCTAACTACTCAAGGGTAACGACTTCAGGCCAGAGATTTAGAAACAAAAACCCGGTTCACTTATGAGCATTCCTGGTGAATAGAGTATTACGATTTACGAGTAGTAGTTAAATAATTTAAGGAGATGAAAACAATTAAAAATTTAATTAGAACATTTTTGAAAATATTTGATAATTTTTTAAAAATGTATGAAATACTACATCTTCGGTTCCAATGCTCGTTTTCAATAACACATCTGCAGCTTTTAAGTCGACATTGCCAAAAAATTGCCTTTACTCCTTCCGTAATTTAGAGCGTAAACGGTTGTTTGCCGATACAGCGGCTTAAATCTTGTGTTTCCACCTTAAGTGGTTACTTTTGCGCTGAACAAATGAAAAACCCTGTAAAAATTGTAATGGTACATAGTACCGTTTCTCTCTATTTTTTCTATAGCTATCCTCCTTTCCTTTTTACAATTAATAAAGTTGTAGTCCTTGCAAGTTTCAAGAAAGAACACGCGCGTTTTCATTAATTTCGGACATTTTTATATTAAAGACTTTTTTCAGCCTGGAAATACCACGAAAGATAAGTATTCTCGAAGTTCCTAACGCGAACGCAATAAACAACGGTTTTATGGGACAGAAAAATCGCGATGTATTATAATGAATAATATCGCTCCGATTGCTCTGTAGATGTGTTTCAGAACACTGGCAAAACCATTGCAAAAATTTTCCATCTTTCCTAATCTACTGGTCTCTTTCCGAGTTGATGAAAAACAGCATATTTGTTAAATCCTATCCCTAAGAAAGGAAATTCTTTTGCCCCCTCTCAATATCGTCCAAAAATCTTGAGGAACAAAAGGTTCTTTATGGCTGGGTGTTCGACTTTCGTAGCAATAGATCCTTTGATGATGTGATGGTATATTTAACCGAACAATGGCACAAATCTTTACGTTGTTTTGGAGAAGTTAAAATTTCAAAAGCATTTCATAGCGTTTGGCATCAATCTGTCTTATCGAAAATACATACATTTCGTATTGATCACTCTGTTCTTCGTTGGATTAGAAACTACCTTTCGAACCGTTAAAT
The DNA here is from genome assembly GCA_963931855.1 of Philhelius festivus. NCBI lineage: Eukaryota > Metazoa > Arthropoda > Insecta > Diptera > Syrphidae > Philhelius > Philhelius festivus. Next base: position 225,470,145 of record OZ007555.1, on the reverse strand, counting down.
ACAAGTTGTATTGGATGGTTTTAAGTCAGTTATTCATAAAATAAATCATGATATGCCAAAGGGCTCCGTCTTCTCTCCTACTCTCTTTTTAATATTCATCAATGATCTTTTGTCTAAAACTTCTAATCCATATCATTTCGTTTTGTTGGCTTCACTTATTCGTTTCCATATTCACGTCCTTTTTCTTCGGATGTAGATTTAGAATTGCAGCTTATGATTACCTACTAAAATTCTCGATAGAATTGTCAAATGCTTCAAAAACTCAATGCTGTCTTTTTTCGTTAAAACGCATCGAGTCAAGTCAAACGAATCCAGAAACACTGCGCTTAAAAAAAAAATTCCGTGGCCATCAAGATGTTTGAATTTATCATGAGTTTCAAAAGGCCAATTTGTTTGAATATCATTTTCTGTCACTTTGCGAAAAAATGCATGAAAATTTTAAGATATTGATTTTGTCATAATTTCTTGGGATTTTTCAGAATTTAGGTTTTCTAGATATTGGGAATTCGTGCTTTCGAGATTCTGTCCCGAAACCGATTTTCACGTCGCAAGCCAAATGATATTCTTTTTTTAGAATATCGCCCGCACTTAACGGATTATGTCTATCCTTAATCTAATCTAATATAGATTTAGCTGCAGATGGCATACTGAGAATGGAATTCATTTTGGAAACGAGTGACAATTTCTGGATAAAGAGAAGAGGAGAGTATCCTGAGCTGACAAACGAGGCTTTGAAGTTGTTACTGCCATTCGCCACTTCATACCTGTGTGAAGTCACATTCTCTTCAATATTTAACATTAAAACTAAGAAACTAAACAGACTAAATTTGGAAAATGATTTAATCTTAAAAGTGTCAAAAACTAATCCAAGATTTCAAAATTTTTTAAAAAATAAACAGGCACATATGTCACACTAAAAATTTGTTGTTTAATTTAATTTTTTTAGCACAGGACATTTGTTTATTAATCCTACCAGCTTGCGACCGCGACCCACAGTTTGAAAAACACTGCTTTAAATGAAGAGCGTTCACGAAAGTTTGAATGGATTTAAAAGATACCCGTGCACATTGGTTTTGATTTTTGAAAATCTGGATATCGTAAAGAGAGGACAATATTGAGTCGGGTAAAGTAGTTCACATTCATGTAGTGCGGCTAAAAAAAAGAATATCTTTTAAATCACGTTTCATGACGGTAAGAACCTACCTATTATACTAGATTTGGAAAATCATTTAATCTTAATTCTTAAATTAAAAACCACTTTCAAGTCCTATCTCAGTCATTAAAATGAACACAACCAATTTGTAACATCATATCCTAATTTATAAAATATGCCCTTTAATAAAAAAAAATCCCCGTATTATATTTACACAAATAAAAACTGGACACAAACAAAACACCATCCCTTCTTCATTTGAAAACATTAATAATATACTTTTTTGCTATAACGCGCTGAGGCTACACTAATAAAAAAATCCGAATAAAAAATTACATTTTTATTCGCGCCTCGAAATACGATTTTTTTTTTTGGCTTTGTTTGCTATGGTGATGGTATTCTCACTTTTGGAGCTATGAAGTTTTTTTTTCCAACCGCAGCAACTTCATATCCTGTATCCTGGTTGGCTGACTCTGGTAAGCTCCTTTTGAGTCTGGGAATGAGTTCTAATTAAAATTTCACTCCTTTCGCGTCATTAAAATATATATTTCTACGTTCAGACATTTTTGTATAATTAGCATCTCGCACCCGGAACAGAATTTGGTTGGCGATTTTATTGTATTGTTGTTTTTTTTTTCTCTTTCTGGTGTGTGTTTTTTCAGGGACTTCCGCTGACGAGACGATGATGACGATGACGTCGCGGCCACGCCGCCAACTGTTTTAGGAGTTTAATAGTCATGGTGGTTAGCCATTGTTGCAAAATGTTAAAAATTGAAAGTGGAGAGCTATGTATAACGGAACACTTGGTACATTCTCGTTTATGTAGGTGGCTGAAATTGAAGATTTGAGTAGAAAATTGTATTTAATAGTTGATATAGGGCTGGACCTAAGAAATCAAACATGGTTGCAATGCACGACTACATGAAAACTTGAAGCCAAAAATATGATAACAAGGACTCAGTGTCAGTAGGTGAACATTACGGAAGAACTCTGACTAAAGGCATATCCAGATATGGAAGGTGAAGCATACCCAACCCAAGTAGGCACAGGGTTTCAAATATAATTATAAAGAAATGACAACCCACATCTCACTCCAGAAACTTAAGAAACTTGCAAGATTTCATTTAAATTTGTATCATTTTTAAACTAACTCGAAAGCATATTTGACAGGTAGATGTCAGAGGGACCGGATGCAAATCCCCAGATAAGAAAACAAGCCGGCCCTGCTGGTCAGTCATCAATGTGTAGTTGCTGGAACCTGAGAGCTCTCCAAAACACGAAAGAACTGCAGGTATCGGTCAACGATATGAAAGTCTGGTTGCGGAGAGAACTATCTTGAAAGCTTCATCGACTAAAACATGAAGCGTCTATATCTGATATGTTTGATCGTCGTGGTGTGCCTGTCGAACACTTAGCTTAGAATGGTGGACTCCCACTCTCCCAGATAAAACAATCGCATAGGAAATTTTTGAATAATAAACGACTACCATCGGTATTTATTCCCCAAGGGATAGCCAAAATTTGGTAAATATTTCTGCGGTTATTACAATTGCAGTAAGCCCCACATAGGATTTCGGGCAGGGCATCTTTCATGAAACAGCGGAAATCAAGACAGGTTATACAAATAATAAAGATTCAAAAACAGGTTCTTGAAATCCTTCTAATCCAAGTAATGGTACCTTTGGCCACAAAACAGGTACAAAGATTGCAACATGGAATGGTTGTTCTCTGTACTGGATGGAAATGTACTAGCAAATTGAGCGGAAATAGAGAGGAAAGGCAGAATAGAGTGCTGACTCACGACAAGCGAAAATGTTAAACTGGTGAGGATGAGAACGATGAAGGTTCACAAATGAATAGTGTCACTACACTACTATGCTAACTAAGGGAACTAAACAAATTCTGATATCCTATTCTGCGCTCGTCAGATTGTGTTTGATGTATTCTTATTTCCGCACAAAGCTTGTCACAAAGTCACCTGCACTACTCCTAATGATGAAGCATAAACCAAAATTGACCACTTTATGATATATCAAAGATGAAGGAAATCACTTCGCGATGTTTGGAATGTAAACAGAGCTGATTTGGTTAGCGATCATCACCAAATATTACAAATCCTACAGCTGGCTATCCAGAGACGTTCAGAAGTAACACCAAGGACTCCTAGATTCCTATCAGGTGCCCTCTCTGATTCAAATATAATGTATATGGCATTTACGTCATTAAATTTATAGACAACGCATCCTATACGACAGGACCAAGTAAGAAAAGTTTTGGAAAAAACTGGTTCCGCAACTATTCCAAGAGAGACACGGTCTAGATATCCCTCGATATACTAAAACAAATTGGATAAAATACGAGTAACACACAGGAAAAATTGAAGCATCAACGGAATGCAGTTCTGCAGAAATAAGCTAGATGAGAGTGCGGCAAATGCGAAAATTGCTTCAGGAAGGAGGAATACAACAGGAAGCGAGCTTAACAGAATCACTAAAGATATCGTCTGCCAACGAACCAGCATAAACCGTTCAGTAATTGACATAAACGGCAATCTTTTGGTGAAAATGGAAGAAAAGCTAAGAAGATGGAGTGCTCAATAACGACCAGAATGCGAGTGAAGATCCGCGAATAGTCCACGTGCGCAGGTCCTTAACTTGCAATTCCACCGGTTAAATGGGGAATGCACCTTGGAAATCCTATAAAAATTTAAGTTGTTTAGAGTTTTCCCATTCATTCAAGGTGGATCAAAGAGTAAGACAAGGAGATATGCTATCACCAATTTTGTTTTTAAAAGCAACAGACGATATACTGACTGCCACGGTAAGCGTAAAAGATAGATATTGCATCCCATGGAATTTATTCGATAAGTTTTGCCATTTGTGACTGCGCGTAGCAATCGTGATTGCGTTATTTTTGTCAGACAACGCCGGAAGCAAAGTATTGCCGAGAATTTTGGTAAGTTAAAAAATCTGACTTAACTCGTCGACGAGATAAATGTCATTTCACTAATACCCTTGACTTTGTAAATTCACTAAAAGTCTTTTACTCCCTTTAAACGCATCATACCATGGAATTATATTTTATTTTTTTTATAATTCACATGCGCTCAAGGGTTTTTTGAGAGATCCTTATAATTTGAAACACAGAACGGGCGATGAAGAAATTAGGAGGGGAGGGAAAGGAGGTGTCGATGAAGATTATTCTTGAATTTTTGCAAATTGAAATAGCACGGGAATACTGTGTTCCGTAATTTATTCCATAATCGTTGTGTGCGACTAAAAAACGAATCTCTACATTATGACGGTACGACCAAAATTAGGCTGGAGGGTGAACTGATGAATATTCCTAGCGAAACGGGTATCACTAGTGTACTGATTCAGAGGAGGAATGCAACTGGCTACTTCGAGTGAGCATTGCTTGTGAAATTAGCGATGAAACAAGGAAATACATGAAACATTCCGACAATATTCAAGAGATGGAATGGGAATCAATGATAGCTTTGTTTTCTATCAGTTTTAAAGCTCTGTTCTGAATTCTATCCAATAAGTGTAGAGAAGTTGGTGCTGTACCTGTCCACAGAATTCTACGTGAGGCTGAGCATAAAAACGCCTTATATACTCGCCAGATCAAAACGGTGCAAAATGTCTTACATTGCTATAAATACATCCCAAGCATTTAGCAGCATTTTTGGAATGTGGTCTTTTTTGGGGCATGAGGGTATATTTTGCTTCAACGACAATACACATCATTGAATTTTCGAAGCATTAAACTCCACACGATTTCTTATACCCCATTTATCAATGCTGTAACGATCTGAGTTTTATGAGCTAATAATCATACGTTACCAATGCACTTCCACTTCGGAAGGAGATAAACATGAATTTGAGAACGAGTAGTAGTTAGTAATGAGGAAGAGAGTCGGAGACAAAACGGAACCCTGGGGAAGACCAGCATTTATTTTGTGAAGATCAGACTTGGAAACGTCCAATACAACATGTATAGAACAATCTAATTAGAAGGTAATATCTAATCCAAAGAATAAGGGTTTCGTTCGGAGTTTAGATAAGAAAGCCTGGTGCCAAACTCTATATCAAATGCCTTAGAATTATCAAGCGCAATAATCTTACTTTCTCCAAAACAATGTAAAGATCTGTTCCACTCTTCGGTGAGATATGCCATCAGATCAGCAGTGATACGATTACTGCGAAAGCTGAATTGCCGGTCATTTTGAACCTGTAGATCTTCGAGATATTTCTTGAGCTAATGATTTATCAGCGATTCTATAACCTGGGAAAGAAGGGACGAAAATGCAATTCGTCAATAGGAGGATGGGAAAGAAGGGTCGCCTTTTTTAGGAACTCGCAGGAATTTGTCCTGTCATCTTCTCGGGAAGATTCCAGAACAGTAGGAGAGATGGAAAATCTTACGTTATGTTTTTTCTAGCGATGAAGAACACCTCTTCAGAAGAATGAGGGCTTACCATCATGATTAGCGGATTTGTGTATTAAGATCTTGAAGGGCTCTTTCAACTGTACGAGTGCGAAAATATACATCTTCCAATGAATGATTAAAGTTCTCAATTAAAGGAGGGGCAATGTTGTTATCAGGCAACGTAGAGCTAGCAGCAAAATGAGCTGCAAGTAACATACATTTGCCTTATCTAAAAAACTAGTTATCAGGATGTCATTGTAGATGAGCGTTGAAACCGAAGATGAAATTGAACTTTTTACGTTCTTGACAAATTACCATAAATTTCTACTGCCTTTAAGATATTGCTGAATTTTTTTGCCTTAATTATGTAGCAGTTGTTTCCGACTTGTTTCAACTTTTTCCGATCGCTTTTCAATGGGGGAAAGCCAATTAGAACGCCTTCAACTAATTCTTCAGGAACTTTAACTGATCACTTCTCTTCCTTAATAGTAACGTAGACTCCAGTGACTGAGTCTGAGACGGCAAAATGTCGCCGGTGAAGCGGGTAGAGTAAAGATCATATGTTTCATGACAGAACGTTTGACAAGTCAACAAACAACAATGACGTAAATTTGAAATTCGCCACCCTGCCTATGATTCGTCGTTGACGCTCTCGGCTGATTTCTATGAATTCGTAAACGGTGAGTAAGGCCGTAAGGGTGCATACCGTTATTGTCGCGCGATTCGCGAAACTAAAACGGAACGTTCCAAAACTCTCGCAAAACTGAAAGGGAGCGTTCCGAAACATATGAGTGCGAGACCGCTGGATATACCGCTGAAGTGGAGGGATATATGTTACTGTACCAGTTGCTGAATATTATCCAGTTCTTAGCCAAACATAATCTGGCCTTTAGAGGACATCGAGAAGACATTCGAGGAGATGATAGTGGCAATCGATGGAACCTTCTGGAGTTAGTGCACCTCCTAGCTAAATATGACCCTCTTCTAATGGAACACCTGACAAAGATAAAGCTGGGAGCAAGAGTCCCAGTTTCGTATCTATTTTCAGAAACCTAGAATGAACTAATAAACTTACTGGGACAGCAAGTTCGATCTAGCATCATCCGTCGCATTCAAGAACCTAAATATTATTGCGTAATCTTCGGCAGTACACCAGACATCCCCCACAAAGACACAATGAGCCAGGTTCTGCGATACGTACATACATATCGAAGGAGAAAAGTTCGCCGTTGTAGAATCTTTCATCGACTTCTTCGAACCAAAAGGAAAAAATGCAGAAGATCTCAGCTACGATATAATCGCGAAGACTGAACATACAGAACTTTAGAGGACAGGCTTATGACAACGCTGCCACAATGTTAGGGATCCACAATGGAGTTCAAACCCGGATTAAAGCACTGAATCTGAAAGCTACATTCGTTGCATGCACAAACCACTCACTCAACTTGGCTGGGGTATACGCTGCTTCTGAATCAGTGAATTCCGTGACGTTTTTTGGAACTCTTGAGAAGCTATTTGCCTTCTTTTCTGCATCAACTGCTCGGTAAAACACTTTGGTTGCTATCACATGTCAAGCAGTGAAACGAGTCAATGAAACGCGCTGAAGCGCTAGACATTAAGCTGCCAAGACGCTTAAAAATAAGTTTGAGGAAGTTCTTAAGGTACTGGAAGAATTAACGGACTTCCAAAATAAGATCGGGAGCTATCAGTCTTCTTCTCACAGCCATGCAGTCATTCAACTTCCTCACTTTTCTTAGCTTTTGGGCTACAGTGCTACCAATAACAAATTTACCTGCAGCAACGAGAACTGTGTATGGATAAGTGTGCTCAGAAACTCTGCGCTTTAAAAGCAGAGACCGTTTCGTCCAACCCGGAATCGACTTTGCTAAGACTCTCTGCAAAAAACTCGGAATCGAACTCAAAACGAAAAGAACTCGCAGAAAAACGCATGCATACGGCAATGAATCCGCAGATGCAGCTTTGTCTCACGAGCAGGAGCTCCGTCGAGAGGTGTTCTCATCATTTGACAAGATCATTCAAGAAATTACGACTCGATTCCAGCAAGTTCAAGAAAAAGCGGACAATTTCGGCTTTTTGACGCCAGCGAAACTTTTGGACAGACAGCAAGTACGAGTGTGATCTTTCCCATGTATTAGAAGACATCGACAAGCTTGAGTTTCAGATGGAGCGGAAGCGTCTCCAGCAGTTTGTCGCCAGTTCTGAATCAGAGGAAAATATAAGGGGCAAAGGACCACTGGAGCTCCTCCAGTTCATTCAAAAACTGAATCTTAGAATTTCAGTTCCAAATATAGTCATCTTGATTCGTATGTTTGACTTTGGCAATTAAAGTCGGTAGTTGTGAGAGAAGTTTTTCGAAGTTGGAGCTAATCAAAAATTATCTCAGATCCATTATGAGCTCCACTAGGCTATCAAACTTGGCTATATTGTCTATTAAACAAAAATTGGCTGCAAATATTGATTTTAACAAAGTTATTTCTGCCTTCGCTGCTCGTAAGGCCCGTAGAATCCGTTTGTGAAACCGCTGATCCTATTTTACCTTTAATAACCCCCCCGACGAGTTTCACCTTGTCGTGGTGGGAGGGCTTGCTCCTATTCTCTCGCTGCTTGTTCAGTTAAGAGATTTAGACAAACTAAGAAAACTCAAGGGAGTAGTAGGGTCATTACGGGTGTGTGTTGGTAAAATCTCCGGCTACTTACGTGGCTGGGGATTTTTAAGGTACTATCCAGGTTTTTGAAGGTCTACTAGGGAGGACCGGAGGACTAGGTTGAAATTGTGAAGTCTTTTGTTGCTCGTGTTTGGGCTCTGGAGGGATTGACTGTTGGAAGTGTATTGCTACTGAACTACACATCGGACCATGGCAGCGAGCGTAGGTCCAAGATTATGGTCATGGTGGCATACCCTCCTGAGTGTGGCTTGCGTAATTCCCACGATCAGAATGGGTGGCGGGGAAGCGTAAGGCCATGGTTGTTGGATGGTGGTGCAAGTGGTTAATGCATGGATGATGGTCTTGGCTTTTAGGGCTCTTTCACTTGTGGCTGGAGACTTTTGATGGATCTTGGTTGGTAGGGGGAGTGGTACTGGTGAAGTCTTCGGCTGGGCAAGCAGCTGGAGATTTCTAAGGTCTTACTCGAGGGAGCAGTGAAATTAGTAATGTCCCCGGCTGCTTTTGTTGCTGGGGATTTCGAAAGTTTCACTGGAAGGGTTGATCTTGGTTGGTAGGGGTTAACTGGAGATTTTGAAAGTCTTACATAGGGAGAAGCGTCTTTCCTTGTTTGCAGTAAGGTAAACTAAAGACAGGAGCGTCTTTCCTTGATTACCGTAAGGTAAACTAAAGACAGGAGCGTCTTTCCTTGATTGCCGTAAGGCAAACTAAAGACAGGAGCGTCTTTCCTTGATTACCGTAAGGTAAACTAAAGACAGGAACGTCTTTCCTTGATTACCGTAAGGTAAACTAAAGACTAGGATGCACATTGAGTGTTGGTTTCTATCCGGGCCGACTTCTTGGTGTGTATCCTAATGTTGCTATGTCGGGGTTAATGGTCTGGACTAAATCTGACTCTGATGGTTGTAGGCCACCCGTGGGGTAGAGCCGTAATAGGCAGGTATCCACGTAAAACCCAAAGACGATCTTTACCTTCAATAAAAGATACCTTATTGCCTGTGAAATGATGTCTCGAAATTTAATTTTAATTAAGTATTGAATGGGGGCGGCAAAATGGGTCTCCCACCGCGAGCGCCGAGATGGCACGCTACGTCACTGCATCGACCAAGTGGATGCAGTCTAGAAATTCATAACATGTCAACTGCATTGGCTCTGTCAAATTGAGAAGAACCGAACCAAGCCATCGTTGTTGTCATATCGTTTTGCCTAGTTTACTCTTGTGACGAATTCAATTTACGTACTACACGAATGTGGATTGCTTTGCAATATTCATTTCTTTTCCATTTTTCCATTAAACCGATGTGTTTAAGACATCAGTCATTACTCTCTAAAAATTCGCTTGATTCTTGAATACAAATCAAATATTAATTGATGATTTGCACCTACATTCTACAAACAAGCTACTACGTTCTCCTGAATCACCATGCTCCAAAATGATACTACATTGCTATCAATGCTTTGAAATTGATAAAAATTATTATTATTATAATTGTGCATTTTAATTATGCATTCTCGCACACGAATGAAACCAAAACTGATAGCATATTCCTATTAATTGAGCCCAAGCGTATAATTGAAAAAAGAATTATTGGATTACTTATTATCGCATTCACTTTTAAATAAAATACACTTTACCTTATCGTTTCCCCTGCAATTTCTAAAAAAAAAAAACGATTCACGATAAGAACCACATCCGAGGCGTTTGATTTGAATGAAGCATCTTCTTATCGGAAACAAGAGAAAAACCATTTGTAAAGTGCTTCTATTCGATGAACAAGGCAAATAGCCTGTAAATAGTGTCTTTATTATCAGCCTTATCTGTAGCTGAAGGTCAAAGTTTGACGATAAATCGAAGCTTCGAACTTTCCAGCTACACACTCTGTCTATGGTGGATCAGTTCGATTTTAGTGCTCGCCATCGTTTGTTCGTTGCCTCATCTGACCGAGTAATATTTCTAACGATGCTCCTTATTCGAAGCTTAGTCTTATTGATTGCAGTCGGTCTTGCTCTGGGAGAAGTTGTTAACTTCAAGCCATGCAGAGACTACACCGGCAGTTGTGTGGTTCATGAGGTTCGTATCGATCCATGCCCACAAGCAGCTGAAAACAAGGCTTGCAGAATCAAGCGACGCAAGCCGGCTAGCATCTCGTTTGACTTTACCCCGGGATTCGATAGTGAGAATGCAACTTCGTCAGTCTATTGGGCCAGAGAAACCGAGGACTTGGAACTGGAAGATATGGATCACAATTCCTGCAACTACTCTTCCTGCCCTTACAAACACGACCAAAAGAACACTCTAAGTTTCGAGCTGCCCATTCGTTCGAAGTTCCCATTGAACGACTACGAGATTAAGTGGAGACTGAAGGGTGGTGCCGCTGGGGATGAGTGCTGCTTTACCACTGCCATCAAAATTGTCCGTTAAGCAACAGTTAAGATTTTTATTTTTAACTGATATTGAATTTTTGTATACGGAATATTTCTTATCGTTTATTGTATTGAGAAGTTTGTGATGAAGAATTAAAATTTTAAGGGGTGTTATCAATAAAAAGTTTTCAAAAAAAAGAATAAATATAATGAACACAGTTTAATAAACCCAAGTTGAAATATGGTTTTTTCATTGTCCTAACAAAGTTACTATAAATCAGGGTGATGCAAATGACATTTTTTCTTTGAGAATTGAAGTACAACACAAAATATGAAACCTAGACTAGGGGAAACGTTCCACACACTTTAAACAGGAACAAACAAAGTTAAGTTTAAAATTCTACAAGAATTTTTAATTTTCCTTATTGTCACATCTTATGCGAATCTATCTAAGTAAGGACTGAGTATCTTTTTTAGAACATTCAATTTGCAATATTTCAACGACTACCTGGCTCAACACAAAGTGAATACAAAAACTCGATAAATATTCGCACTTTTGCGATTTGCATGAGCGGAACAGAATGTTTTGGGAGGATCTCTAAACTTAAAAATTTTAGAGGAAATATTTTCAAAGCAATTTCTAAGAGCAACCAAGTCTTCAAGATATCAAGAAAATCTAAAAAGTTTGTTTAATTTGAAGTAACGGTTTCCGATTCAATAACTTAATTATATTAATATTAAAGTCCTCTACTTTAAATCAGCATTTGAGTCCGTGGTTATACTCGTACAGGGTACGTTTTAAGTTCCAGGTCTGTTTTTTTTTTATTTTTTTTTTGTATTAACTTTTAAATGAAATAGAAATTTTACTATGCGTATATTATTGAATGATTTATATTATGCTCTTTAACATTATGTATGAAATATGAAGTCGGTCAAGTAGGTGCTTCTGGCCGTTGTGCAAGGTTAAACCGTTTTAAGAACGTTTTGCATAAAAATTTCGAAGACGTCTACTGTAATTTCAGCAATTTCGTTTCTCATATTTTCTTTAAGCATCGAGGTTCATGTTCAGGTTGGTTTGTGGATAGAAATCTTTTCTTTCAAGTACCCCCATAAGAAGAAATCGGAAGGCATTAATTTAGTGGATCGTGGGGCCTATCAATATAACTACATTTTGAAATTTTTCGGCTAGCAAAAAATTCTCGTTAAATTGGCGTAGTGCCACGAGCTGGGGTGTAATGTGGCAACGGCTTGCTGGAACCACATGTTCTAAAGGCCTAATTGATCTAATTCGGGCACAGTAAAGTGTCCAGATGGCGGTCACTATACTCTGTTCAATTTGTAACGGTAGTTGGTCCTATCACACCAAAAAGGCGATCTTAAGCCATCCCAAAGAAACCCAGGAACACAGGAATCCCTGCAGGAATCAATAGGTAGTATGACAGGTTGTTCAGTTTGCGATACGCGGTAGGCATGCTTGCGTTATGCTCGAAAAAAACCAGCTCATCGGTGGGGTGGGATCTTGCGCAGGCCACTGAACTTCCGTACATGTTTACATGCCTTAATAGATTATAAAAGTTTTCCAAAACAATAATATTTTTTTTTTGTTTTTTTTTTTTTTTTAAACAAACTTAAATAAACAGTAGATGATTTCAAAACCTTTAAACCATGGGAAACCTTAAGATGGTATTGGTTTCCTTGAGTGTTGCCCTCCCACTATCCATATCCAAAAAAAAAGATAATGAATACAACCTTGGCTTTTGCGCCACTCAATTTTAGCAAAAGCCCCTATAGTGAAAGTGAACCCCATAGGCTCACTTAATCTTCACCCACATCACTAATTGCATTCACTTCCCCACACTAACACAACGAAACTAGAAAGTCATCTTAAGAGACGCAAAAAAAAAATTTTTCAAATAAAAAGATTAACTTGATTCATTTTAAAAATCCACAACCACAAATTCCATTTTATTCAAAGAAAGAAAAAAAAATGTTTTTATAAACATTATAAAAATTAATTCTTTATCGGAATATACATTTTAATTAAAAATTGAAGATTAAATTCGTATCCGATTCTTCAAAAAAAAAATGATTAGGTTTAAAATTATTACTCCGAATAATCTATGACTGAAATTTGCAAACAAATTTTTATAAATGGATCGAAAAAAAAACCTTTTTCTTTCCCTTTTTTTTATATATGAGACTCCCTTTAAAAGGTTGCTTTAAGAGCAATGTGAAGAAAGCAGTATAGGTATAAATTATTAAATATATAAAAAAATTAAAATAAAATAATAGTTCGTTCAAATGTTTAAATGTAATAGCTAAAAAAAATATAACGACTCACCAATTAAAGGTTTTATGTTTAAAGAAAAATGTTGTTTAACAGGGTTGAATTTACCATAAATCCTTTGCGCAGCAGCGGTGGTTTCACAATTTGTTGTGCACAGCAGATTGGATGACCGATGCTCTAGCTAAATGAATGCAAAGAATTTTAAAGAAAAGCAAACAAAAGAACGATCTTTACAATAACAAATTAGAGAAATGGGAAATACTCAACCTTCGGAGTTCTGAATTCGGAAATGTTTTGATTCGGTTGACAGAAGGAATGCAAAAAAAAAAGCAATTAAAAAAAAAACAAAATTTTGATCGTGGAGATCGTTGTTGTTATCTTTTGGTTTGGCTGTGAGAAGATAATGATGTTGTTGATGCTGGGAATGATGATGATGATAAAGATGATGCTGACGTAGAAATTGCTTTTGTAGGGTGTTGGATGGTGGATTGTAGGTAGTTTTGGTGGAGATGAATAGGTCTATTGCAGGTCTGTTGTAGGATGATGACGTAGATTTATTTGCCGGGAAATTTTGTGTCAGACACGAAATTGAAACTTGTCGCACGGATTAGGACACAAGATATTGACTTTCATTTTTTTTTGTTTTGTTTCGTCAAGTGGAGATGGTGATGTTGGTCGTTGGTACTAGGGTTGCCAGATTTTTTTTGCACCTCGGCGGGACAAGTGGCTTAAATAATGAAAAATCCCGGGATTTCATCATAATTGCCCGGGACAAAATAAATAAAATGCACGACTGGGTCGCACGAACTTGCTGTTACGTAAAGGACGAAGAATTTTAAAAATGAATGTTATTAGAGAAAAATTAATTTTTTAAATGATTAAAACAACTCTTGAAACGAGCTCCAACTAGCTAAACAGAGGATGCAATGTGATTTAAACAAATATTGATCAATGCAAGAACAAAATTATACTTCGTTGTAGTAGTTTCTTAAGAATATAAGAATATAAGCTTTTATACAAATTTTTTAAATCATTTTTAAGATAAAATATTGGTACGTCAGTTTGAAGTTTTTGATTTTGTTCGACTAAAAATTAAATTTACAAAAACAGATATTAAGCCGTTTTTGAGGTATCGAATTTTCAAAAAAAAATGATTTTTTTTAATTAAAAAAAATATTCTTTTTAGAGTTTTGAAATGCAATGTTCTTTAAACTTTTTAGAAGCTTCTCTTTACAAAAATTTATTAAAATCCGTTATTCCGATAATGAGAAATTCAAAAGTCGAATAAATCGTTCTGTGGTAGGCACAGTCAGTAATATCTTGGTTTCAATTTTTTTTTATTAAATTATGGAATTCATATATAAATTATAGAATTTAAATATGTACACATTAATATTTAAACTGCTGGGGAGCTTCAACATAAAAAAAATTATCAAAATCGGTCGTACTATTACTATTAACCGGGTTGGGGACGATTAACCGATTTTTAAAATGTCGATTTAAAAAAATCGATCTTCAAAATGTCGATTTTCAAAAAGTCGATTGATAAAAATGTCGACTCATCAAAATGTCGACTATCAAAAATTCGATTTTAAAAATGTCGACGCGTAAACAGTGAGCTATGTAACGGGGGGGCATGCTGCCCCCCTGCAACCCCCCTGCTTGGTCACACTATAGGATTTGGGGTGGGTGCGAGGTTGGGTGTATGCAAAGTTTATATAATTGAATTAATAATAAAATTTAGTTAACATATTAAAAGAGAGCATTCTTGTTTTATTTAACTCGATTTTGGATAAAAGTCGACATTTTCACCGACTAGTTTTCAGTCGACATTTTAATAGTCGAGATTTTAAACTGTCGACTTTTTTTTTGTCGATCAAACTTCAGTCGACATTTTAACAGTCGATGAAATTTATATTTGTCCAGTCGACATTTTTTTTGTCGACATTTCGTACCCTTCCCCTATTAATCATTACCTGGCTTTAACTAAATGCAATTTGAGAAAACGAAATATTTATAAAATTTCGAAAAAAAATAGTATGGCAGGTACCATTATTTTTGGTCTTTAAAAATAAGAAAAAACAATTGGGGGACAAAATTTTCGTTAAACTTGGTAGATATCGCAAGTTTAACGAAAATCAGCCTAGTCGTTTAGGCTGTAGTCGAACAGACAGACAGAATTGTGAGACCCACTTTTTCGTCTTCGCTATCATCGTTATGTGAACTTTGATCGAAATCTCGAATTCGATGTTTTTACGAGTGCATAACTTGCCTTATATGTAGTACCTATATGTCTCAAGTAAAAATCATACATATAATGCGTGTAAATAAAAATAAATAAATTCTTTTATTAATTACTAATTAAATGACTTTTTTGTCATTTATCATTTGCAAATATTTTTCTTTTGTCAATTTTAATGACAGATGTCAGTTTACAAAAATAAATTTTTCGTTAAGTTAAGTTTGTTTGATTGAAATTTTAAAAGTAATTTCTTAAGGTTAAATCGCAATGTAGTGATTGTTCCTTATCACTGAAAGATATTTAGGTACATTAGGCATTATTTTTTGAGTTTGAGTCCCAACCCGGGAAAAAAGCTGTCCCGGCGGGACAGATGAATTTATGTCTGAAATCCGGGATGTCCCGGGTAAACCGGGACGTCTGGCAACGCTAGTTGGTACGGAGGCTGATTTACAGCTTAACCTTCATCTGCCGTACGATGAACGTGTACCGAGCACGTGATGTGGACAGTGCCGTGGAGAAACCAAAATAGGTTACGAGTGGCCAGGCGTATTACAAAATAAGCTTGGCTTGGAAAGATTAAATGACGACAACCATGCGCACAGAGTATGATCCACTGCAAGCTTCGGGTGCTGCTCAGTGACCACGAGAGTCGTTTTTGGACAAGTAAAGCACTGGCTTGGGAAAAAGCGCTCGGTGGAAGTTTTGGTAGTCTTGTGAATTAGAGCTGCCAGTGATGGTGAGGCTATTCTGTTTTCTCTTCCTTTGTATGACAAGGAATGTACGATGACGCACTGTTTTAGTTCGGTACGGTTATTGTTTTTCTCTTCCTTTTTATTTGTTAAAAAGGAATTTTCGATGAAACACTGGTGTTTTTTTTTGGTTTTGGCGCAATAATTCTTTCGAGAAAAAAAAATCTATTGTTTTTTTTTTTTTTTGGTTAAGTTTCGCAATGGATCTGTTGCTCTAACTAATTTATATTATGATGTAATATGTTACTTATTATTAATTTTTTTTTTTTTTTTATTGAAAGTAAAGCACTTAACTTTTTTTTTTCTATTTTCTTGATTTGGAATTAGAATGATAACTTTTCTAAGCAGTTCCACCACCGGCTAAGATCGAGAATAAAAAGAAAGATCAAGTTGGACGAGAAAATAATTACACCTTTCATTTAGTTTCAATTCCATGTTTTTCGCAAAAGGAGGAAATGGATACATTTATCTCCATAATTTTGTACTTCGATAACATGTCGATAATTTATCGGAAACATACTGAATTCCGTATGGGTAGAGTTCGTAAACTCATCATTTTCGCTGGTGGTAAAAAAAATTATATGGGCTGGTGTAAATATTTAATTTAAGTCTATTGGTCCCCAACAAATTTATATTAGCAGTACAGACCTTATGGGAAAGCTTTTTCAGCTTGGGAGAGCACGACAGCTTAACTTAAGAAATTGCCACCGAAATAAGAAAGAGAATCAATGACTTACATTAAAATTGTTTGTGTAATCTTCTTTGAGCTCACGTACAACTCTTCATGACCTATCTGCTCAATGGGTGAGAGGAGAAGGAGACTGATCGCCAATTTGCAACCAACCCTTACTGTGTTTATTAAACAAAGAATACTGAATCAGAGTTACCATTACCAAGTTGATGGAAATTCATATGGCATTTTCTTTGGTTTGCGCTATGTTACTTTCAGGATTTAAGCTTTTTCGAGCTTTTGGTAGCAAATATTTTTTCTGAGATTTGCGGCAATTTTAATTCTCACTACGGCAGTCCTGTAAGGGCTTTAAATTAAAGATAGCTTATTGAAATTCATAAAGGTCAGACTGAAAGGCAAATATCCTATCTTCCCTGTACTGCAAACATAAATTGAACAGAGTAAAGTAACTGTTACAGTGTTGTCTGGGGAATTCTCGAATCAATATGGCCCATTAACGCAGGCAGTATAAATGGCACACCATACCATGCAGTTACTGGACGAAAGTGTAGTGGTCTCTTGTGCACCAATCGATGTTAACCTAGGTTTTTTGTTTAAGTCGCAGGTTAATCCGAATGAAATGAAATCAACCGGTGCTCTTAAGGTAAACATTACACAGGCCAACGCTCAAATTTAGCAGGATCCATACGGAAGATTCATTGAAAATTGGACTACTCGCATCGGTCCCACCGTAAAAAGCTAAGGCGGACATTTGAACGATATCATATTCCATATGTATATAATGGAATACATGGACTTTTTCAAATTGAAGCAAACTGCTAAATACCTTACGCTGAAAATAAATGCCTAGGTAATATTGATAAAAACGTTTTGAATTAATTTTTGTCAATACGAAAGAATGATTTTGTTGATTTCACAATTTTTTTATAATTCAGCATGATTTTTTGTCAGTTTAACATAATATGCACTACAAATAATATTGTCACATTGACAAACTTTTTTGTGATGTTTGTTGTATCTACAAAAAATCTGTTTTGTGAATGTTTGTCAATATCACAAAGTTTTTGTTAATTTTTTTTTTGTCAATTTAACAAAAAATGAAAACGTTTTTGTTAAAATGACAAATATTTTGTTTTGGGGTTGAGTTATTTTTTACTATTGATAAAATGATATTATTAGATAGATAAAACTATTTTGTAAGGAAAACAAAAAACTCCGCGCGTATATTTTTTAGTTCATGACATTTCTTTTGTGTATGATATAGTTAACATTTGTTTTTTGTCAAACAATCGATGTAAGATTAAGTGAACTTAAAAAACATTGCGTATTGTCCATACGCCCTCATAGATTGTTGCATGTGAGATCGCAGGGACGAAACGCCAATTTTTGTGGACTTAAATCTAAAAAAAAAATTATTTTGACAAAATTAATTTTGTGGATTCTACAAAAGAAATTTGTAAAATTGACAAAATATTTTGTTGAATTGACAAAATATTTTGTTAATTTAACAAAATACAATAAAAAACTTTTGTCAATTTAACAAAATAATTTTGTTAATTTAACAAAACAATTTTGTTAATTTAACAAAAAAAATTTGTTAATCCGATAATAATTTAAAAAAAAAACAAATTTTTAACATTAACAAAAAAAATTATAACCGCAAAAGATTTGTTAATATGACAAATTAATTTTGTGAATTCTATGAAATTTTGTTATTTCAACAAATCATTATGTTAGCATAACAAAATAATTTTGTGGATACAACAAAATATTTTTTGTTACCTCAACAAAATTCTGTAATTTTTATCAATTTGATAAAACTTTTTGTTGGACGTACATATATTGACAAAATTTTTATCAGATCAACCTATATTTTTATCATACATATATACCTAGATTTTATTTTAAATGTACACAGATTGTTTATTCGACTTCAATATCTACTAATATTGACAAACCCTATATTATCTAACTGAATATACTAAAACTTGTATTGATCACATATTTCTTACTAAAAGAAATAATTTAATAGTAAGCCTTTTTGTACTAGAATGATACTGGCGTTTTATTTCTTGATCTGCTTAAGAATATTAGTTCCAAGAGTTTAAAATGCTCAAAAAATTTTCACTTTCGAACCGTTCAAAAGAAATGTCATTTCATTCTCGTTCATTTTTTTCTGGTGAATAGATTCATAAAGCATGTATGTAAGTTTAGTATAATGTTAGTGGTAATGGATGCATTAAATCCATTAGCCTTCTCCTATACAACTGCTCCTCACCGTCTTCTCTTTTCATAAATAAAACAAAAGCCATTTTGATTTTTAACGTCTCGCTTGAATTTATCAATATTTTTATGAAACAAACTACAAATGATAATTCAAAATTCAAGTGTGACCAGATATGTGTAAATTAAATAGGATTTAAAGTTGCCTTCTAAATACCTATTTTACTAGCGATATAAGTACCATACCGCAAGTTCTGCATTTGAAAAAAAAATCAAACTCGAGATTTTGATCAAAGTTGACATTACGGATAGCGAAGACGAATAAAGTGGGCCTCGCAATTCTGTCTGTCTTTTCGACTGCAGCCTTAAGGGCTCGGCCTATTTTCTTTACGGTAGATCGTATTTTTATTTTTTCCTCCACACGTTTTTTTTTATTTTTTTTAAGACCATAAATAACGGTACCTGCCAGGGTTCGGACTTTACTTCGATCGAAGTAGATCTACTTCAATTTTGAGAAAAAAATTTAATCTACTTCCCTATTTTTTTTTTTGCAAAAACTATCCCACATAAAAAAAAATCATAAAATTTAATTTACTTAAAGCTAGGTAATGGCTGAAAAAAAAAAAAAAAATCCAATAAATATTTATTTTTGGTAGTCCCCTTGGAACCATTTTGTTTGTTTTTAATTTTTTTCAAAAAAGGTACAACAGGTTTTGATAATTTTTTCATGCTAAAGCTCCTCTAAAGTTTGAATATTATTGCCTATTCAAATTATCGTTTTTTTTATATTTCGAAAACCCCATGCTTGATTTTTTTAAACTTGATAAATAAAAGTTTCTTAATATAATGTACAGGATTTAAGGAAAAAAATTATTTTACCTACAAAAAAGGTTCCCACCATACAAAATATTAAGAAATGGTTTTCGAAAATCGTATTTTTCTCGAAAATAATTTTAATAAAATTTTTTTCATTTCGATTAATTTTTACGATCTATAATTTAATAAAAAAATTTGAAATTAACATTTTACTGACCGTACCTACCATAGAACCACTTTTTCAAATTTTGAATTTCTCATTATCGGCGCAACGGATCTTAATGAAATTTTTTATAATCTAAGAAGTTTAAAAAAACATTGTATTTCAAGATTTAAAAAAAAAAATATTTTTTTAATTAAAAAAAAAAAACTAGTTTTTTTGTAAACTTCGATATCTCAAAAACGGTTCAATATTTTTTTGGAAATTTATTTTTATTTGAACAATAATAAAAACTTTAAGTTGACGTACCAACATTTTTTCTTAAAAATGTTCTTACGATTTTCTCTAACAACATTCATTTTCGAAATTTTTAATCTTTTATATAAGAGCAAGTTCGTGCGACCTAGTCGTGCATTTTATTTTGTTAAGTAAAGAAGTAATTTAAAAACAAAATTGAATGATTAATCTTGTGCCACTTAATATAAAACTCAAAACTACACTAAAACTAATTACAACTACTAAAAATAAACTAACTACTTTAAACTAAAAAAGATTTATAATTATATATACATATATTATATTATATATTATATCCAAAAAACTTTCTATTTCAGTTAGATAACCAGCAGAACTGGTCCTGTCCCGCCCGTTCCGTTAGGTTACAGTCCTACTTAACCGGTGGTGCTCTGCTCCGCCTGGCGCTAGGACGTCTCCAGGAGCTGCTTATCTACAGTTCTTAGGAAGATGAGGAAGACTAGCGGAATCGCCAATCTATCCTGGACCATCTTTCGGCTGTCTAAGTGGTGGTATGAATCGAACCGGATAAAGTCCCTTAAACACACTCTCTCAATAATAATCAATAAGCCTTAACAACTTATGTTGGTTCCGCTATATAGAACCTGGTTAGAATAATGATGTTTGTACTCCGAGTCCTCTGAGTTCTGTATAACCCTAAAGCAACGTCTAAGCCGCTCCCTCTCAAACATCCGAATATTTTCGATTTCAGATGAGGCAAAATTGAACTACACCGGGCTCACCTAGGCAATCATCGACCGGATGAGAGCCAAGTTACAAATCGCTTTAGTCTGCTATTAAGCCGGCTGCTGTAAAACAACCTTTTCGTCAGCATAAAGGCTTTCCAAGCTCTGTTCATAGCACCACTTATGGGTCGAAAAACAAATACTGATCCAATCACATATCGAGGTTCTTTACTACACTTTTATTCATCAGTGTATGTCGATGTGGCTTTACGATCACTAGCTTGCGCCATGGGGCTCCATGCAATAGAGTCCTAAGCAAAATAGTTTCAATTTCCTGAAAGTTGATTTTTAAATTCAGTCATCGCAAATCACAAAATTGCTGAACCTTGCCGAAGTCGCTATTCACGCTTTCCAGCATTCGTATGTTGTTTTTAGTTTTTCTTTTGGTTCAGCTGTGATTTTCTTTTCTTAATTTAATAAAAATTTCTAAACTTTATTGTTCAACTGCGAGTTATTCATAATTGCCTATGCTTACACCAACTTAACTTACAACAAAGAATGTTAGTATAATCGGTAAATCAAGTAAATACAGTTAATTAATTTAACACATTTCTTATTTAATATTAAACAATCTTCTCGGTTTTATTAGTTTAATGGTTATGTTGGATAATTTAAACCAGTGTCTAGGTTAAAACAACGAACCAGATTTATTTAATCTTACTTAGTAAATGAGTAAAGATTTCTAAAACTACATATTTTTTTTCGATTTAACCGAATGGTGATGGTGAAAATAACACATCTCATACATTATTTAAACTTACTGAAGATTGTCAAAACTGCACACAAAGTTGGTTGAAACAATGATTAAGATATATTTAATTAGCTAACTAACCGAGTTGTCTGGGTTGATTTCAACCGGTTAAATTTTCATGTTGTATCTTGTATGTATGTCAGCAGTCTCACTTGTTTAATTTTACACCAGATTTACGTTTTTTTAACCGATGATTTTTCTGGGTGTACATAGAAGGCAGCCTCTACTGTCTGCCCGCTGCCACTAACATTTACGTATATAACGGTCAACCACCCCATCCGCAATCTGTCATAACCCAGAAAACAGGTATTTCCCAGTCCGCATGTATCCCCACTCGGAACCTGCAATAAAGAACATCGTTCTTAAGCTTTGAGCTGTTTCTTCCTAGATGTAGATGTCACATTTGAGGACGTCTTTCAGTAGTAGATAGTAACTGACATAATATAACGGGATCAACCTATTAAATATTTTAACGCATTTTGTGGTTAGCAAGTCCAAACGTGGCTAAAAATAATACAAATAAATCAAGGACATTTTAAGCTGGCAACAATTAATTACCATATAAATGGAATTCCACTTAAATTCTCGACCAACATCCAGAGCATAAAGTAAAACAAATGTCTTCAACGTCTTAAGACCTTCTCACTAAATGCACGAAAGCACTTATTACGCTAAATAAAATTTTGACTCAACCCTAAGACAATAAATACGTATCCGTATGGTATAACGAAAAAGTATTCTAATGAAATATAATCAAGCCAGATTAGCCGGATATTTGTGATGTACCCATTCGCATACACCCTCCGCCCGATATGGTATTTCACAAGTCAGCTACCTATCCCTGGCACCAAACCGTGTATCCTTCGCATTCGCATTCGCATTTACTTGCAATTACTTCCAGCGAATCAAATCCCCAATTGGAGGTTTGTCCTTGCCAACACCCCGTGTAGCAAATAAAAAGGATATCTTTGTACAGTCGACGCCCGCCGCCGCCGCCACCGTTAAGAACGAGATCTGTGAGAGTTTGCTCATTTTGATATCTCTCCTCCTAGGTGGAATAGAATAAAAGAATAGACAATAGACAAAAAAAATAGAACCAAAAGGACTAAATCACACGTTTCATTACGAAACGGGATTAATTTTATTTTCCTTTTTTGGTTTTTATTGGTCTTGGCACCCGCCATTGGTCTCATCTAATTTTCGGGGAGACTTATGAAAAGAAATCCGAAAACCAAACGCTGAGCTGAGCACACCGATATGCGATGATGATGGGAGTCCTTGGTCCTTGTATCAGCCATCATGCCAAATAAGGAGCCAATGAAGATGCTATTTTAAATTGTCGCTCTGCTAGACGATTGCTGAATGCGATGTACGAGTATCTACCTATATAGAAACTCTGAATCCGAAGGTACTCACGCGAAGGAGCAAATAAAATCTAGATTATCTTTGTGTGGAAATGATTAGGTCCTGGGAGTTGTGTCGTGTGACTGGGTCATTGATTCCATCGTCTTTATTTTCATCCCGGGGATTATTTCTTCATCTGCGCGTCCTTATGCTGCGTTATTTGGGTTAATTGAAATAAAATTCGTTTCTTTGTCTTTCAACTTTATTTTTTTGCTGTTTTTGTTTTTGTTTTTCATTTATATTTATTTTTTGTCCTATTTAGTTTATGAGTGAGATTTACCTTATGACCTGAAGAGTGTGCACAGTTTTCAAGAGAAATGTGAGCTTCGCGTGAGGAACCTAATTGTTAACGCTTCTATACACCATAGATCTCAAGATAAAAACCTTTATACTGAGTGATTCTTTTTAATTGGAACAAGAAGGACGATCCTATAGAATGTAGCTGAAGATACGTTGAAAATAAATTTCATTTAATTCGTGAAAGATATTTAACTTATTGGGTTGGGTTAAAGCCTACCTATATCTAAGAATTTAAGCGTGCAAGGGTTTAAGTTAAATATATTGTACTGTGTTGTATATTAACATACTGTCAAGTACAGAGATTCTTTTTTTAGCCGCACTACACAAATGTGGAATGGTTTACTCAGCTAACTATTTACCACTCATTGCAATGTGCAGATATTAACGACCAATGTGCATCGGTATCTCCTTTCTAATCTAATCCTACTTTCCTAATTGCTCGCACTGTGTTTATTATTTTAAGGGTATTCATAACCCCTTGACTGCTCGTATAATAAAAAAAAATAAAAAGCACGACAGGGTCGCACGAACTTGCTCCTATGTAATAGACTAGAAATTTTAAAAACAAATGTTACGAGTATTAGAGAAAACTGTTCATAAGGATAAAATTATTTTTTCAAATTCTTTTAGTAGTAAGAGATAAAAACAGAATGCTATGCAAATATGAATTTATGCAAGAACAAAAATTATAATTCGTTCTACTGGTTCCTTAAAAAAATAAACTTTTATGTACAAAATTTTTAAAACATTTTTAAGAAAAAATTTTGGTACGCCAACTTTAAGTTTTTATTATTGTACGAATAAGAGTTAAATTTCTAAAAAAAAATTAAGCCGTATATATTAAGCCTTGAGATATCGAATTTTCCAAAAAAAAAAACGATTTTTTTTTTCTAAAAATTGAAAAAAATATTTTTTTTTTTAAATTTTGAAATGCAATGTCTTTTAAACTTTTTAGGAGCTTCTTTATGAAAAATTTCATTAAAATCCGTTATGCCGATAATGAGAAATTCGAAAAAATCGTTCTATGGTAGGGACAGTCAGTAATATCTTGATTTCAAATTTTTTTTATTAAATTATAGATCGAAAGAAAAAAATTTTAGTAAAATTCTCGAAACAGTTTTCGAGCAAAATACGATTTTCGAAAACCATTTTGGAACATTTGTATGGTAGGTACCGTTAGTTTTAGATAAAACAAAATTTTTTTTCTCAAATCTTGTAGATTATGTTAAGAAACTTTTATTTGTCAAATTTGAAAAAAATTGAGCATGGGGTTTTCGAAATATTGAGTTTCCAAAAAAAAAAATTTTGATTTTTTTCTTTAAATCCAAAAAATAAGAAATTGAAAATGTAATAATATTTAAACTTTGAAGGAGCTTTAGCCTAAAAAAAATGGTTTGAATCGGCTGTACCGAAAACAAATAAAATGGACCCAGGGGGCTACCAAAAATAACAATTTTTTGGAAATTTTTTTTCAACCATTACCTACTTTTAACTAAATGAAATTTTTCAAATTTTTTTAAAAAATTCAGTTGGACAGTTTTTGAGAAAAAAAAAATATTTATAAAATTTCGAAAAAAACCGTATGGTAGGTACCGTTATTTTTGGTCTTAAAAAAAAAAAAAGAAAAAAATGTGTGGGGGAAAAAAATCAAAACCCATATCTACCAAGCTTAAAGAAAATCGGCCAAGCCGTTTAGGCTGTACTCGAACCGACAGACAGACAGACAGAATTGCGAGACCCACTTTCGATTTTTTTTCCGAATGCATAACTTGCCTTATAGTACCTATAAGTCGCAACTCGCCAACTTAAAGTTTTTATTACTGTACGAATAAAAACTTAATTATAAAACAAAATATTGAGCCGTTTTTGAGATATTGAATTTTCCAAAAATTAAAAAAATGATTTTTTTTTTCAAAAATTCAAAAAATATTTTTTTTTTAAGTTTTGAAATGCAATATTTTTCAAACTTTTTAGAAGCATCTCTATAAAATATTTCATTAAAATCCGTTATGCCGATAATGAAAAATTCAAAATTTGAAAAAATGGTTCTATGGTAGGTACAAGCTGTAATATCTTAATTTCAATTTTTTGTTATTAAATTAAAGATCGTAAAAATAATTTGGAAGAAAAAAAAATATTATCAAAATTCTAGACACCGTCTTCGAGAAAATACGAAATGAAATTTCTTTTTTTTTTTTATTTTTTAAATCGGTCGAACATATTTTGAGAAAAAAAAATATTTATAAGATTTCGGAATAAAATCGTATATGATGAGTATGTACACTCAACATATATGTACAGTACATGTACCTTAAGCCAGAAGAAGATTATGAAACAAGAGTTCAGTTTCATCTTACAAGCTCACAAGACATCAGTTCACTTTTGGTTATCATCTCATTCACTCCGCCTCATAAGTTATTGTTAACTCATATTATGTTTATGATACTGTACATGAATAGTTAGTAGATATTGATCTTATTATAATTAATTTATAAGTGTTATTAAAATTGAAGTTTTAATTGAAAACTAAATGGTTGTATTAGAGACACAACAGTATGGCAGGTACCGTTATTTTTGGTCTTAAGAAAAAACAAATGAACGTGTGGGGGGAAAAATTAAAAATGCTATCTACCAAGTTTAAAGAAAATGTGTGGAGCCGTTTAGGCAGTTGTCGAACTTCAGACAGACAGAATTGCGAGACCCACTTTTTAGTCTTCGCTATCATCGTAATGTCAACTTTGATCAAAATCTCGAGTTCGATTTTTTTTCTGAATGCATAACTTGCCTTATAGTATCTACCTATGTACATATATTGCAAGTAAAAAGGGAATGAACCTGTTAAATAGTTGATACATTTTAACCTGCGGTTGCGAACTTTTTGGAAGTCAACAAGTTAGAAATAAAAACTTGCAATTGTGTTTATCAAGTGAGAGCATAAGAAAGATCGCTTAGAATTTATTTACTGGTCAAGAGTTTTGTTTAAAAATTTTTTTTTTTCTAAATCGGACAGTGATAATGAGGGCCAAAGACCGACAAAAATGTTCAAACAAAGAATTAACTATGAAATAGAACCCCATGTGTTTATTGAAAAATTTGCGTAGAAGTTGTTCATTGTCTTATCTAAAGTCTCTCCCCCAAATAACGTTACCCAGAAATATAATAAAAGAACTTCTTCGTGAACATTTGGTTTTAATAAGACGGTGAAACCGCACACACTTGAAAATATCTCCTGCCATTTATCCCTTTTCATTTACTTATGACTTTTAGGGACTAGATATAAGTCAAGTTATGCGTTCTCAAAAAAAAAAATAGAACTCGAGATTTTGATAAAAATTGGCATTACGATGATAGTGGGTCCCGCAATTTTGTCTGTCTGTCTGTTCTTCAAACTTAGTAGATACCATTTTTTTCGAAATCTTATAAATATTTTGTTCTCAAGAACTGTTCCACAAATTTAACCAAAAATTCAAAAGAAATCATTTATCTTAACGGTGCAACCGATTTTGATATTTGAAGCTTGAAAAGTATTGTGCAATCCAATTTTAAAACAATTTTTTTGGATATTTAGAAAAAAAATTCAAAACTCAATATTTCGAATACCAAAAAGTTTCTTTATACAATCAACAAGGTGTGAGAAAAAAAAATAATATATGTAAAAATAACGGTACCCACCATACAAATGTTAAAAAATGGGTATCGAAAATCTTATATTTCTAGAGAATGGCACCTAGAATATTGATAAAAATTTTTGTCTTCCTAAGGATGTGATTCAAGCAAACATCAGCTTATGCAAGAACAAAAATTATAAGTCTGTACTGGTTTGTTAAAAAAATAAGCTTTTATATACAAAATTTTTAAGACATTTTTAAGAAAACAATTTGGTAAGCCAATTTAGTTTTTGTAATTGTTCGAATAAAAATTAAATTTAATAAAAAAAATATTGAGCCGTTTCTGAGAGATCGAATTTACCAAAAAAAATAGATTTTTACTTTTAAAAAGTTCAAAAAATATTTTTTTCTTAACTTTTGAAATGCAATGTTTTTTGAACTTTTTAGAAGCTTTCTTATAAAAAAATTTCATTACGATTCGTTTTGTTGATAATAAGAAATTCTAAATTTAAAAAAATGGTTCTATTGTAGGTACAGTCAGAAATATCTTGATTTAAATTTTTTTTATTAGATTATAGATCGTAAAAATTAGTGAAAAGAAATAAATTTTTAGCAAAATTCTCGGAACCATTTTTGGGAAAAATACGATTTTCAAAAACCATTTTTTTAACATTAGCCGTGTTTTTTTGGAAAAGTTATCCGTAGTGCAGTAGGATTTTATATGAATAACAAATACAACATCCGCAGTAGAATCTCTGCCGATACTCGAATAAACGTCAAATCTCTATCCGCAGCAGGATTTCACTTCTCCTTTTATCGGCAGTGATCTTGCCGCGGATGTTGTATTTGTTACTCATATAAAATCCTACTGTACTACGGATAACTTTTTTCAAAAAAACACGGCTGTTATTGTATGGAGGGTACCGTTATTTTTAGGTAAAATAATTTTTTTTTTCTTACATCTTATAAGAAAATTAAAGAAACTTTTATTTGTCAATTTTTAAATAAATCAAGCATGGGGTTTTTGAAATATTGAGTTTTCAAAAAAAAAATTGAAATTTTTTTTTAAAAATCTAAAAAAAAGTTTTTGAAAAATTTGAAAACAAAATAATGTTTAAACTGCTGGGGAGCTTTCGCATAAAAAAAATTATCAAAATCGGTTGTACAGTTTTTGAGAAAATAAAAAAACAAAAAATGGAAATTTTTTTTGAACCATTTCCTTGCCTTAATTAAATGAAATTTTTAAAATTTCTAAAAAAAATCTGTGGAACAGTTTTTGAGAAAAAAAATATTTATAAAATTTCGAAAAAAAAAATTGTAAGGCAGGTATACCGTTATTTCCGGTCTTAAAAAAAATAAGAAAACGTGTGGGTGGAAAAAATTAAAAATACTATCTTCCAAGTTTAAAGAAAATCGACTGAGCCGTTTAGGCTGTAGTCGAAAAGACAGACAGACAGACAGAACTGCGAGACCCACTTTTTTAGTCTTCGCTATCATCGTAATGTCAACTTTAATCAAAATCTCGAGTTCGATTTTTTTGCCGAATGCGTAACTTGCCTTATAGTACCTATAAGTCTCAAGTAAAAAGGTTTGTTTGCCAAAACAAACTCTGAATACTGCTATTTCACACTGTTTAAAAAAAAAAAACATTTTTAGAAATAATTTGTTCTTTTACGAATAAATATTATATTTCTAAAAAAAATATTGACACGGTTTTGAAATATCGAGTTTTCAAAAAAAAAGTATTTATTTATTATATCGATAGTTAAAAATTCAAAATTCGAAAAAATCGTTACATGGTTGGTATTAAAAATGTAAGTATTTTTATTGAATTAAAGATCATACAAATTAATCCAAAGAAAAAAAAAATATATCAAAAATCTTTTGAAATTAAGATATTACTGACTAAACGCATGGTAGGTTTAGTCAGTAATATCACGTTTTTGAATATTAAATTTCTTCGTATAGGCATTTAAATGAAACTTTTTATAGAAAAACTTCTCAAAAGTTTGAAAAACAAAAAACAAAAAGCTTCAAACAAAATATGTGTGTTTTCTCTGATCTTGTTATATTTTTCCTTCGGAAATCTTACGACTCATCTTGGTAGATCTACTTGTTCAACTGATTCGACAAGTGAAGGGAAATTGTTTCTATTGAGATTATAACTGTTTTCATTGTGTTTCAGAAATGATTTTCACTTGTTGAACAGGTAGGTAAATTGTTGACTTGTTGTTCAGTGTTATAGGAACCCAGATATCAGGATGGACGAATAAATTTTATTTTGCAAGGAACATAAAGATGAAATACAAATTTAATTAAATACAAATATTCATAAGTTATCTGTAAGAGTTACAAGTCGTTGTTTTGGATATAAAAATACTTACAAATAGAATCCCCATCAAAAACATTATCAACTATTGAACACATTAGTCCTTTGGATTTACAAAAGACGCAAATTAAACGAAAATCATATTAACAGTTTTATAGCACATATCCTGTGGCGAACACCTACTTCCGTCAGTGAGTACTGGTCACTTTGTACACTTGTGGACCCTCATTTTTCAATAAAAAAAAACATAGTTTTATTACAAAAAGAAAGTCAAACTTATTCCAATCAGCTTCTCCTTAATGCAAAAGACCAACGTTCGCCCTAATTCCTTTAATCCAAAACAATGAGTTCTTTGTCGTTAATTAAAAAAAATCCCCTTTGTACCGTTCGTTCGTTCGTTTTTAACAAAGTTAACCACAACCAAATTAAAAACGAAACATAAAAATGTAATAAACAAAAATTACAACAACAACAACAACTAAAAAAAAAAAAAACTCCAGCGATGTAAATTACAATTTCATTTTTCACTTTGTCGTGAATATCATATAAAATAATTCTCCTCCTCGTTATCAACAGGGAAACTACTTCAATGATGTTGATATCTGTTATTCTTACAGAAGAAAAAAAATCACCCTGAAAACGCTCTTTGAGATTCCTTGGACCGCCTTTCACAAAAAGGAATAAAAATTCCATATCTGCGTCGCGTTAATTCATCATCACTTCACAAAAAAGAAGAAAAAAATTATAAAAAATTTAACAAAAAAAATCCTCTTCCCGGAATAAGAGTACAAAAAGTGTCCTCTCCTTCCTCCCTAAAGATATAGGGAACCAACCGAACGCTGTGGTGGAGCGATATGGCACTCAAACACAGAACCTCAAAAAAGACCGCAAATGATACACCCAGAGATACGGAGATTTTCGAGCCCATCTCTCGCTTCACAGTTACACAGGCTGCGGGAATGCGTGGTTTAATTAACTTTTTATCAGTTGCAAGAGGAAGCCAACTTTGTCGTTGGATAGGGTTATATGGCTCTGGTTATGTCGATCTGGCTATGGTTCTCTGGATCTAGGTCCAGAGTCCGTTTTTGCCTGTGCCCAGAGTAATCAACCCTTGGACCACATGCAGTCACACTCAGCTGGGTGTGTAGTCGTATTTATATACTCGTACATATATCTACAAACCCTTCCGTGTCTTTCTTAGTTGGAACTTTGTCAGATGAAAGACTAGGTCCGTCAGTTGGACGCTGCGCTGATTGTTCGCGTGCTTATCACTTCGACGTGAACTCAAGACCGACTTTGGAATTCTTTGCCAGAGGGATCTGCGGTTTGTGGAGGAGGGAAATAGAAAAAGTGCAGTTGCTTTCGGGCAGGCAGCGAATTATTGTTTCGAGCTGACTCAAGCGATAAGGCCCTTGTTCTGCGGCTATGGCTACTGCCTTTGTTTGATTACAACTCACTATTTTAATTTATCAACACAATGAATTAACCGTAATTGTGAAACTATGGTTGTCGTGTTTTCTTAGGTGATTAAGGTCTGCTGATATCGAATGTAATGGGTGTGTTTCCGGGAAAAACAGTGTTGATCACAGCAGAGGCGTAAGTGACTAATTGGCACGATGATTTATGAAAACATCGTCTGGCGGCGGCGGCAGCGCCTTATGATAGGATCAAGAAATTTTAATAAATAAGGCTTGTTATAGACACGACTATTGGCTCCAGGCAAAATGTTACAGCTTTTTCGTTGAGTCAATGATTTTACATAAATTTCATAAGGCAGCATATAGCCCAACAAAATAAACAGGGAGTTCAATCCAAATGGACAAAATATTGTGCAATCTTGGAACATATTCGCATCTTGCTGAAAATTAGTATAGACCAATAGTGTGTCCAAAAATAATATGGAAACATAGGTTTTTCGGTTTTAACACCATCTTAGTTATATTGGTGCAAAATTAAAAAAATTAAAAACTTAATGTCATATTAATTTCATCTTCAATAATACACCTCATGTCAGCTCTTTACAGAAAGCCAAATTACTTGCAGCACAGTTTTTTTTAAGCTTCCAGAAAGTGTACTACCGAATCTCAAGTCCCCCAAAGCATCGTGAGCTGACAGCCTTACTGCCGAACTATTAAAAATAGCAGGCGATGACTTGGTTGGGAGTATGCATCAGCTTATCTGGAGAATATGATCGGAATCAAGCATCCCCGATGAATGAAACCATAGCATTGTTTGCCCGATCCTCAAGAAAGGGGATTTTATGAACTGCGGCAACTACAGAGCCACAAGTCTCCTGAACAACGCATACAAGGTCCTTTCTCCTCTATTATGTGAACATCTGAAGCCTTTTATCAATGCCTGATAGGTCCTTATCAGTGCGGCCTTTGACCAGGAAAGTCCACCAACGACGATCCAATATTCACACTACGGCAAATACTGGGAAAATCTCAGGTGTTTCAAATCGACACTTGCCAGCTTTTCATCGATTTCAAAACCGCGTATGATACCATCTATATGAACGAACTATATAGAGCAATATCTAGTTATGGCATCCCTTACAAACTCGTCCATATGTGAAGGATAAAGATGGAGAATGCACACTGCTTCATCAAGGCCGGAAAAGTTCTCACCGATGTATTTGATGTCGAAAGAGATTTTAGGCAAGACATTGCTCTGTTTTGAGACTTCTTCAACAACTTTCTTGAAAGAATAGTGTAAAACTCATGCGTCTACACGAGACGCACAATCTTTCAAAAGTTCTTCCAATCCTACTCGGATACGCCGACCACCTTGACATAATTGGAAGAACAAAAGAAGATCATTGAGACGGAAGCGAAAAAGATGAAGACAAAGAAAGGATACACAACACCAACGTCTTGGACAGAACCAATGACTGATTAATTCGGAAAGGCCGGGAAAGTCTTCGAATCCAAGCCGGAGAGACGGCGCAGTAGAGGAAGACCGCGACTCAGGTTGCACACACAAGTGGGAGAGGACCTCAATAGATTTCAAGACCTCAATAGACATAGTTGAAGCCCTAGTCCACCTCTGACTGTAACGCCACCTCAAGTAAGAAAATGTATGACTTTTCGTCCTGTACTTGAGAGCGTAAACGATATTATTGGACAGATCTTCTTTCGCACCCGTGAAGTTTCAAGAGTTCCTAAGAGGCTTGATATATAAAAATCCACTGGCCCAGATAGTATTATTCCCATTGTTCTATAGACGTATTCTTCAAGGGGGAAAATTACTGCGCAAGCTTCTTCATCCTTATTATTCTACTGGTCTCTTCCTAAGTTAATGAAAAACAGTATTTATCCATCCTCTCCATAAAAAAATTAAATTATCAGCTCAAGAAATATCTTGCAGAACGCAATCTTCTCAATGACGGGCAGTTTGGCATTCATTGCAAAAGGTAAACTGGTGATATGATGCTATATCTCACCGAACAGTGGAACAAATTTTTACATCGTTTGGAGAAAGTAAGACTTGATTTTCTAAAATCATTTAATAGTTTAATAGTTTAATCATTTAATAATACAAGTTGAGTTAGAAGGTTTCAAGTCTTAAGTTCATAAAATAAATACTGGTGTCCCACAGGGGTCCGTTTTGTCTCCGATTCTCTTACAACATCAATGATCTTTTGTATGAAACTTCTAGTCCAATAAATTATTCTGCTGACCACAGGACTCACAGCTTATCGTATTCATTTCTAGATTCACGTCCTTGTCCTTTAAAAAGGACTAAGAAGGGCAGAGTATTTTAAATACTTTGAAATTCTGAAGTTGTTAGCATTGGCCAATAGAGAATCAAAAATCGCGTAGAAATTAATGCTTTAAAAATTCAATTGTGTCTCCTGTCGTTGAAACAGTTTCAGTTTACCATTAATCCCAATTTCGGACGTACTTTTGAGTACAATGTAGAATGTTTTGCCTCGTTCTTATTTTGCCTTCGATTTTAATATCCAAAACTTCAAAACCAATATGCTTCAGTATACCTCCTATTAAACTGTATCTTTATTTTCCTTACGCTCGCACTGCCTTTAAGATTTTAGCGGTAGTCAAAAAATTTGCTGAGAATCTTGCATCAGGACTCGGACTTACACCTGTACAAGATCCAATTGGCCCAGGAGCTTGAAGGTCATGAATGACCATAGACAACGTCGTTTGTTTGCTGACTGAGCTTTTCGGAGCATTCGGAAGATGATCCCACTTTTGGCTGAAAACTCATTTTTAGCGAGGGCGCGTTTTTTTTTGATGAATGGCTGCTTTAACATGCAAATTTCCTGTATATTGGACGTCACCAACCCTCAAGAGGTTCACCAGGTGAAATGTAACCTCAAAAAGTTAAGTTTACAAAAAGTGAAGCAGTTCGATGGAACAAATTTTTCGAATTGGAAATATCGAATTAAGATTTTGCTGGAAGAGAAATCTTTAGAAAAGTTTTTAACAAACTCCTTAGAGTCGTTGTTGCAAGCTATTCCAGCTGGTGCAGATGCAAACAAAACTATAGAAAAACTAAAATCTGAAGAGAAGAAATGTAAATCGATTTTAGTGCAATGTATTGGTGATTCTCAATTGGAATGCATCAAAGATAAGGAATTTGCGAAGGACATTATACGATACGTTGATAAGTGTATACGAACGTAAAAGCGTTGCTGGTCAATTGTTGCTGCGAAAATATTTACTGACGATGCGATACAGAGATGGTGATGATATCAACGAATATTTCTTCAATTTGATCATACCGTGCGTGAACTCAAATCGATTGGTGCCACATTAGAAGAACTCGATATTGTTTGTCATTTGATTTTGACTTTACCCAAAAGATTTGATGGCTTAGTTACTGCTCTGGAAACAATGGATACGTCTAAATTATCCATCGAATTTGTTAAAAGCCGTCTTTTGGACGAATGTGGAAAGCGTGCAGCTGGTAATAGTGTACGAAGATCGAGTGACTCGATGGCTATGCAAGCAGATCGTTCGAAAATAATTTGTCATAGATGCAAAAAGCCAGGACATATGAAGTCAAAATGCAGAGTGAATTTGTCAAAGAAAAATGAAGCTTATAGCAAGAAGAATGCCGGTGCAAACTGTGCAAAAAATGATGATCCAGAATTTTTGCTTTGTGAAAAAGAAAATTTCAAAAATTACTCAAGCAAGGGTTGCATCTTGCTGTATGAGTGAAAAAGCATCGAGTGATGGTTTTAATGAAATAGTTTTTGTACTTGATTCCTTGAGCAACTCATCATATCGTCAACAAGAAATCATTTTTCAATAGCTGGTATCGAATGGACCCGATTTTCATTTCGACTGCAAAGGCTGGTGCATCTTTGGTGGCTAAGCAACAAGGTGACATTTCAATTAAGACCTTTTTCAATGGAGACAATTCAACAAAAACAATTCAAAACGTTTTGTTTGTTGAGAATCTTAAATGTAATTTACTGTCAATTCGTCAATTAACAGACAAAGGTTATAAAATCAGTTTTTCTCCAAGAATGGTAAAAATATTTTTGCCGCTCGTCGAAATGGTCAATTATATCAAACTACATTCTACGTTGAACGAAGTGTATTTGCTGGAATTGCTGATGAAGAAAAATTGAACAGAGCATCGAAATGTTTATGGCATTTTCGATTAGCTCATTTAAATGTCAATGATATCAAGAAGATGGTCGATAAGAACATGGTGCTTGGGTTAGACAAGTTAAATGTGAAGACGGATGACAAATTTTGCGAATCTTGTGTGCTTGGTAAGCAGACGTTCATCGTATTCGCCCCGAAAATCAAATCGATCAGAACGTATACTGGAACTTGTTCACACAGATGTCAGTGGTCCAATGAGTGAACCGGCATATGATGGTTCGAGATATTTTGTATCCTTCACTGATGATTTTTCACGAGCATCTATGGTATATTGCATAAAACATAAAAGTGAAGTTTTCGATAAATTTCAACAATACGTTGCTATGGCTGAAACTCAACATAATCGAAAAATTGCAAAACTGCAGCTAGATAATGGCGGTGAATATTGCTCAAAAGAATTTAAATCTTTTTTCTTAGATAAAGGTATTCGACTGATTTTCACCGTACCATACAACCCGGAAATGAATGCCGTATCCGAACGCTTTAATCGTACCGTTGTTGAAAAGGCAAGAACTATACTATTAGCGAGTGGCTTGAGTCGTCGATTTTGGAATGAAGCTGTAATGTATGCAAATTATGTCAAGAATCGGTCGCCAACGAGTGCTTTTGGTAAACAATTTGAAAGCAAGACACCTGCGGAAATTTGGTATGGTAAAAAGCCAAATTTATCCCATCTTCGAGTTTTTGGTTCCATTTGCTATGATTTTGTTCCAAAAGAAAATCGTACCAAGTTGGGTGCAAAATCTTCTAAGTGTTATATGCTTGCGTATGGTTCATCTTCATACACGTACCGCCTATGGGACATCGAAAGTGACAAACTTGTCATGGGCCGTAATGTTACATTCAACGAGAGATCATTCTTTGATCGTCTAAATAGTATCGAAGTTGTCGATTCAGAGGCGGACCACGATGGTTTGAATGATGAACGTGACGAAATCCACGGTGCTAATTTGGAAAGCATCGGTAACATCAAAGAAGATGATGCCCAAGACGTCGATTTGAATGAACCGTTTAGTCTTGACGAAAAAGATAAATTATGCATTAGTGAAGATACATCTAGAAATGAATTGCGTCGTGGTGAACGAGTGAAAAAGAAGCCAGATCGATATGGATATGCATCTGATGCTGTATGTTCCGTAAATTTTGCGCTATCAGCAGAAGAATTTGTGCAAAATGATCCAACTACGATGAACGATGCGAGGAAGCGTGATGATTGGCCGAAGTGGGAAAAGAAAATGGCACTTGGTCTTTGTGTAAACTACCAACTGGTCGAAAAGCTGTCACATGCAAATGGGTTTTTAAGTTGAAGCATAAACCAAACGATGATATCGATAAATACAAAGCAAGGCTTGTTGCTCGAGGTTTTTCGCAAGACCACTTTTCGCGTTTTGTTGTCCATTGCAAATCATTTTGGTTACGAAATTCATCAAATGGATGTGAAATGTGCATTTTTAAATGGACGATTAGATGAAGACATCTATATGATACAACCAGAGGGGTTTGTGAAAGGTAAATCATTGGTTTGCAAATTAAACAAATCATTGTATGGATTGAAACAGGCATCACGCTTGTGGAACGAACGATTTAATAGTTTCATTACAAAAATTGGTTTCAAACGTTGCGAATCAGATCCATGTTTGTACATCAAATCTAATAATAGTATTATTTGCTATATTTTGTTATATGTCGATGATCTGGCAATCATTTCCAACAATATGCAAACGATCAATGGTATTAAAACAAAATTGTCAACAGAATTTGAAATGACGGATGTGGGAAAAATTGATTTTTTTCTAGGAATTCATGTTGAACAAAATGAAAATTTCATTGCTTTGAGTCAATCACGTTATTTGAAAAATGTTTTGAAGAAATTTAACATGAATGAATGCAAGTCGGTTGCAACGCCTATTGAAAATGGTTTGAGTTTGCAGAATGGTAATGATAAGAACTTAACTGATCAACCATACAGAGAACTAATAGGATGTTTTACCTATGCTACTCAAACAACTCGGCCAGATTTGTGTGCATCGACAAATTATTTTAGCCGATTTCAGAGTTGTTGTACTGATGAACATTTTACATATGCAAAACGAATTTTACGATATATTCAAGGTACATCTGATTTAAAAATGGTTTATTATCGTTATTCTGAAGCAGAAATTTTATCTGGGTATGCCGATTCTGATTGGGCTGGTGATAAGAACGACCGCAAATCAACATCGGGGTATGTTTTTTAAAGTATTTCGCAATACAGTAAGTTGGCTTTCACAAAAACAACCAACTGTAAGCCTTTCATCAACTAAAGCTTAATACTTGGCTTTGGCCAAATGCGTTTGTGAAGCAAAATAGTTGCGTTGCTAACTTAAAGAACTTGGTCATCCTTGCAACTCATCAACAATGATATTTGAAGATAATCAATCGTGTATCAAAGTGGCAGAAGAGCCGCGTCAATATAAAAGAATGAAATACATTGATGTAAAATACAATTTCATTCGAGAAGCTGTTGCCAACAAGGAAATCAAGTTGAAATACATTTCGAGCAGCGACCAGGTAGCTGATATTATGACAAAAGGCTTAGGAAAAATACTTTTTCAAAAACATCGTTCAAGTTTAAATCTTAAATAATTCAGTATTTTCATTTGACCAATTAACTTTAATTTTGATAATTAGTGTTTATTTATTATTTACTATGCATTTTAATTTTTTTTTTGTATTGTCTAAATATTTAACGTAGAGTTTTCAGTTGAAATATTTTGGTTGTTGTCCTTTAATTTTTGTTAATATCGTTTAAATCTAATTTACCAGTACAAATTAAGAGGCGGTGTCAGAATAGTAATTTGATACTGTAAATATAACTACTTCAATAATTTATATTTAATTCTTAGTAAAATACTTCATATAAATTAATATTGCTTAGAAAAATATAAAATATATTTTTGTTAGTTCTTACGAAGCTTTCTAAAGAAACACATAATAAATTATAATTCCTGAACAAATCATCAAACCTTGTTTCATTCCATTAACATGGACCTAGACGACATGTAGTTCCAGCAAGACGGTGGCCGCGGCGGCGCGGTGCGGCGTGGACTCCACGATTGTGATCCTGCATGAACGAATTGAAGGTAAAGTTATTTCTCTCAGAGGTGACGCGATTTGGTCAACAAGGTCATAAGATTTGACCCCGCTAGACTTTTTATTGTGGGGCTATGCGAATAAACCTTCATATAGAATCAATGCCAGGCCACGGGCAAAAAACTTCCAACGTTAATGATTACAATTTTAATCTTGGTTGGATATAGTTCACATTGGATTTTTGTCAAAAAATCGATGTAAGATGAACTGAATTTAACAAAAATTGCGTATTGACAAGGTCCTCACAGTCAACTGATGAGTCCATGTGAGATCACCCGGACGAAACGCCAATTTTTGTGGACTAAAGGCCAAAAAAGCTATTTTGAATCAATATGCGAATAAACTACAACCGACCGATTACCTTAATGTGAACATAGTCATTAAATATTGGACCACTCGGAACCGTGCCACAGTAAAAAGCAGAGGTGCACATTTAAACGATGTCATATTCCATTCACAATGGCATACATTAGTTTTCAAAAACAAAAAAGATTTTTGTCATCTATCCTATCCTTCTTTCTCTTCCGTAACTTCACGCCCACGCTGTGTTGAAACATTTGAAGGGTAATCATATTCCCTTGAGCGTGTGTAGATTATAAAAAAAAAAAAATACCTTTTACAGCCTATTTTACTGCTTTTCAAAATCTAGACAAAGACATTCTACCAGCTTTAAAGCGTATTCTCGTTGTCAGCTTTAAAATCTGACTTCTTTCTTTGATTTGAAAACGGTACAACTGATTTGGATCAAATTTTGAAACTGGAACTACTTAAAAGTTTGAATAGTATTATCAATATGTATTGAAATTTTTGGTTTTAAAAACCACACGCTTGGTGTTTTCGAAACTTCACAATTAACAATTAAAAAATTTCCTTTTATCTAAAAACAATTATAAGAAAATTCTTTTCTCAAAAACGGCAAAAATGCTACAATGATTGAAGTGGCTGAAAACCAAGACACTTACTCGTTGGACTATTTTCAGCTCCTTTTAAGAGTGAAAGACTGCGTACTTCAGTACTTGCCTTCACTCGGATCGTTTTAGTCTCCAAAATGTAATCTATAAGTGAGTTTCACAAAATAATTTGCCAATGTTTAAAAAATTCTAATTATTGTGTTTATTGAGTTTCCCTATAGTGTGACTGTGACCCCTGAAGATGTTGAGAATTTTCAACGAAACGTATGTAGTAAATATGGAATTCTTTTAATTCGCATAAGGAAATAAAGACTGGGTCGTACGAACTTGCTATTATGTAAAAGACTAAGAATTTTAAAAATGAATGTTGTTAGAGAAAAACTGTTCATAAGCATAAAACTAATTTTTTAATTGACTAAAACAACTTCTTTAGTAGTTGGAGGAAAAAATAGGATGCCATGTAATTCAAGCAAATATTGGTTTGTGCAGGAACAAAAATTATAAGTCCTTGTAGTCGTTTCTTAAAAAAATATGCTTTTATATACAAAATTTTTTAAACATATCAGACGAAAAAAAAAATAATTTTCCAAAAAACATAAAGCGGTTTCTGAGATATTGAATTTAAAAAAAATAGATTTTTTTTTTTTTCAAAAATTCAAAAAATATTTTTTTTTTAAAGTTTTGAAATGCAATGCTTTTTAAACTTTTTAGAAGATTCTCTATAAGAAATTTTACTAAAATCCGTTGTGCCGATAATGAGAAATTCAAAATTCGCAGAAATTGTTTTATGGTAGTTAAAGTCAGTAATATATTAATTTCAATTTTTTTTATTCAATTCATCAAAATTCTCGGAAACGTTTTCGAGAAAAATACGATTATCAAAAACCAATTTTTAACATTTGTATGGTGGGTTCCGTCATTTTTAGGCAAAACAATTTTTTCTTTTCTCAAATCTTGTAGATTATATTAAGAAACTTTTAGTTACTAAGTTTGAAAAAAATCGAGCTTGGTGTTTTCGAAATATTGAGTTTCCAAAAAAAAAATTTTGAAATTTATAAAATTTCGAAAAAAAATTGTATCGCAGGTACCGTTATTGTTGGTCTTAAAAAAAAAAGAAAAAAACGTATTGGGGAAAACATTAAAAATGATATTTACTACAAGTTTATAGAAAATCGGCGGAGCTGTTAAAGCTGTAGGCGAAAAGACAGACAGACAGGCAGAATTGCGATACTCACTTTTTTGGTCTTCATCGTAATGTCAACTTTGATCATTTTTTTTTACGAATGCATAACTTGCCTTATAGTACCTATAAGTCGCAAGTAAAAACAATCAAAAAAGCCAATAAATAAATAATACATTACAATTTGAAGATTTGATCAATAAACATATTATTTAAGCAATTTCGTCAGCTTTAAAGTTATCTTTAATGTCTCTCGGTTCGGAACCCAGCAAAATTTTGAACTTCTGCGCCATCCCCACGAGATATGGTCGGCAGCTTAAGCTGTTTTAGATGTCTTAGGGATGCAGTTCAGAAATTAAAAGGATCTTGGCTGTCGGAGAAAATACGGACACCCTTTCTAGATATCAAGTTTTTCTCAAGCTAAGATAAAACTTCCTTAAAGCTAAAAGTTCCGCCTGAAACACGCTACAATGATTAGGAAAGCGAAATGAGAGACATAAGTTTAGTCTGTCTTAATACTTAGTGGAGGCGTGTCTCCACTAACCTTGTCATCGGTTTTTGACCTATTACTCGTAGTACAGAAACTAACCGAATAATCTTTCGAGAATGACGCAATCTCCCAAGTAGACCTGGTTGGGATGGTAACTTGGAAGTTTTTGTTAAAATGTAAATGTAAATGTGATGCCAGTGGTGCTTGAAAGGTTGGAAAACTACTTATTTCTT
This sequence comes from Philhelius festivus, assembly GCA_963931855.1. Taxonomy (NCBI): domain Eukaryota; kingdom Metazoa; phylum Arthropoda; class Insecta; order Diptera; family Syrphidae; genus Philhelius; species Philhelius festivus. The sequence continues at coordinate 225,429,325 of OZ007555.1, read as the reverse complement.
AACGAAAAAAACTATAGAAGATTTTCGTTGTCTCAATGTGGGGATTTGGTTTAGTGTTGAGTGTTTTCAGAACGCGCAGTGGGGAATTAATTTTATATAGGTATTTATATTTTTCAAAACCTTTTAAAAAAGATTTGATCTTCAAATTTTAAAATTACATAAGACAAAATTTCAGAATACAGGAGCGTCCAGGAAAATTATACTTTAGCGAAATATTATTAAAAATTACAGAATTTCGAAAAAAATAGTATTACACAAAGTTGTTAGCATAATTCTCTTCTAGGAAAATGTTTTGAAGAGGGGTTTGGGAAGAATTTTAGTTTAAAAATACCCTTAAACATGTGAAAAAGTCGATATGGTTCCATTTAGAAGGTCAACACCCGAATTCTAAATACCAAACCTTCAAGCTTAAATTTCCTGAATTCGGTTGAAATAACAATCTTAATATTTTTCCAAAAGTTATTGGTGTCACTAAAAGACTTGTAAGGAGAAAACCAATTCGAATTCATCTAGGAATCCCTATTATTACAATCATCATTTTCTCTGAACTTAAGAAAATATCAAAATTCTGAAATTTGTAATTTGAAAATTGATATATTTTATTTCTCAACATTTTCAAACTTCCAATAAAAAATTATTTCCGTGGATAAGACGTCAAAACAATTGAAGTAACAATAGAAAGTTCTAACTTTCATAGGATTCTTCAAAGCACTATCGCATAACACTTTAAGTCTCCCCATTCTTTTACAGCTGCGACTGTTGCCCTTCTATACAATGGACGATCTTTCTTAGCAAAGAATAAAATCCTGCCAAGTCACGCTTTATTAGCCGAATAGCCAGCGTAACGCCTTCCAACGAGTAGAACTTTGACAACAACAACAAAAAAATCAAGGAACAAAGTATCAGAAACAGCGTCGGAATTAGTGTTTCACATAATTGTCTCTATTGTCTAAGCAACTGACATTCTAATCTGCCTGCAGAGCTCCCCCAATAGAAAAGACATCACATTTTCCATAACACAAAAACTTTCCTCCAAATAATCTTCCGCGTGGAAAACTTTTATTCAGGTTGTCCAACGTCATCATCATCATCAGCATCAGCATCCTGATTCCTGATACATTATTTTCCATCAACAATAAAACAATGCGTCGTCGTCGTTGTGGCCCAAAAGTTTCACATCATAGGCCAGAAACACATTAAGGACACCAATAAATGCGAGCCAGGGCAAAAAGTGCGTCATTACCGGAAGATGGAGACGAAATAGATCCGAGCAGACGAAAGAGTGAGAAAAGCATTTGCGCTCCAGTGGGCCAATGAATTTCAGTTGTCATTGAAATAATGGTTTAATGTTCATTAGATTTTGCATTGTTTTCGATTTTTCTTAAAAAATGTCCTGGAAGACGGGGGCGTCGTAGATGACGCCTTACAGGAATTCCAAGGCAATAAAAACTTTAACAACTTCACTTAAGTTTTATGAATAAAAAAATCCAAGGCATTCTTCAGCAAACATCAAAATCACCCTTGGCACCTTCTTAATCCTTGATTCAAAAAAAAAAAAAAAAACAGAAATCCTTTGACTAACCTTAATTTTTCCGGACGGATGCTTCAATTTTAAATCCCTTACCTTAAGTTTTGTAGCGAAAAAAAAAACACAACCTTTTTTTGAGTGCAATTAAATTCGATAGGGCTCTTCACCGTTATCTTCAAATTGCACTTTCTTAAACGTAAAATGACAGAAGAGGGTTGAGTAAACCTCAGCATTCCTAGAAGACTCCAGGAGAGAAAAAAAGTAAAAAGGATGAAGAAGAGAAAAGTTTTAATTGGCGTGATTTTTAAATGGTAAATACTTTTGGTTGATGGCAGTTGGTAGGTAATTTTGGCAGCGGTGTAGAAATTGATTACTGAGATTAAAAGGAGCAAGGATAAGGACATTAGGTTTTAAGCCTTTTAGATGAGCGGTGGTAACATTCGGAAGACGGTGTTCAATTTCTTTTTAAGAGATATTTTTTTTATAAAAACAAAAAAACAGAAGATCTTAAAGGAATTAAGCAAACACGGTTTCTTCATTTTCGGTTGTAAAAATAATTAAATGAATTTAAATTCGAATACAATTTTTGCAATGGAATCATAAGGTTTTCTTTTTATATATAATTTTGCACCCACTAAAGGGATTATGACTACCCTTAGAATTTTCGTGCATGGTGTGAGCGTCTTAGGAAAGTGGGAGAAGATTTGAGAGGAGATACAAAGATGGCATTCTACATTCGTCTAGTGCGGCTAAAGAAAAAATCTCTGAATTTAAGAATTTAATAGTACGTCAAACAGTCAAAGGTAAACTAATGAGCATTACCTAAAACGTGATTTCTAAGGTTTAAATTGTATAAGAGGATGAATGCTTTTCGCTAGAGCACTGTTTATAAAAATAACGGCAAAGTATTGGAAGACAAAAAACATGGCGAGCTTTAGACGAATATAGGCCTTATAGAACAGAAGGAATGAAAAATTTCTTGCAACGTCGAATTAAACCAAGGGACTTAGCAGTGTTCTTAGCGATGTCGAATGTGTGGTTTTTCCACACAGGGTGGTATGACTCACATACTGAGAATTGAGAGCTTTTCGGTTTCCTCAATGCAAGTGCCGGTCATGGATAGCGACAGCGACCTGGGCGATGACTTACGCCTTAAAGATAGAAGAGAGCATTGAGTTTTTGCAGCATTAAATTCTACGCGGCTTATGGTTCCCCATTTGACAATCCTATCAAGATCAGAATTTAATGAACTTATCATACAAGAACAAGGACATGCATCTGAAAACGAATATGAGAAGCTGATAGTACTGTTGTCAGAAAAACAATTTAATGGATTAGAAGTTTCAGACAAAAGATCATAGATGAATATGAGTAAGGGAGTCGGAGCGTTGTGGCACACGAACATGTATTTTATGAACAACAGACTTAAGACCTTCCAACACAATTTGTATTGAGCGGATCGAAAGGTAATCCCTAATCCAACGAAGAAGATATTGATCAATACCATTTGGACACATTTTCGATAAGAAAACTTGCTGCCAAACTCTATCAAATACTCGTACTATACAAAACGATGTAAAGATGTGTACAACAGTTGTACTACAACAGTTACTGTTCGGTGAGATATACCAACCACAAAATCACCAGAGAACCTTTTGTTTGAAAACCCTACTGCCGGTCATTAAGAAGCTTTCGTTCTTCAAAATATTTCTCAACCTGATAGTATTAATCACCAATTCCATGACTTGGAAAGAAGGGACGTAAGTGCTATTGGATATTTTCTAAGGTCATGGAATTGCTGGGAGGTTGTCATGATTTTTGGTTTTTTGGCTTGCAGAATTCAAATATCTTCTTATTTATTTACAAAAAATGCTAATTGCAAACAAAAAAGAAAACCTTAAAAATCGTTGAAAATGACTGTGGTGATTCCCTATAGAGAAGCAATTTTTTTTAGCTCCAAAACTAACGGTACCCCCCATACACCCGTAATGCAAAATCTTATTTATCTCAAAAACGGCTCTAACGATTTTTATAAAAAAAATTTGGTGTGATATTATGGACATGGACTATATTTTGGTTAAAAAAAAATTTGGGGGGAAATGTTATTAGGGGTACCTGTCATAGAACGGTTTTTTTTGATTATCGAATTTCTCACCAACGGCTCTAACGATTTTAACCAAAATTTTTATGCAGGAGCTGCTTTGCATTTGAAAAAATATAAACTAAAAATTTTTTCGAAAAAATAGTTTTTGGATTTTTTAAAAAATAATACAATTTTTTTTCGAAAATTCAATTTCTTGAAAACCGATACACGATTTAATTTTTAAATTACGTTTTAAAATGTATTTTATTAAATACTAACAATTTGCTTATCAATTTTTTTTATACAAATTTTAAGGAAAATTTAGTACACAAAAAACATATTTCAGTGTGTCTGTATGTCTGTACCTCTCACTACAGCCTAAACCACTGGACCTATTTCTTTCAATATCGGTGGTTAAGGGTCTTCGGTGATTCCCTAGAGGAGAAATTGAAATTTTTTTTTTAGCTCCAAAACTAACGTTACCCCCCATACACCCGTAATGCAAAATCTTATTTATCTCGAAAACGGCTCTAACGATTTTGATAAAAAAAATTAGGTGTGATATTATAAACATAAGCTACATTTTGGTCAAACAAAATTTTGGGGCAAAATGTTATTAGGGGTACCTGCCATAGACCCTTTTTTTTATTTTCGACTTTCTCATTAACGGCTCTAAGGATTTTAACCCAAAATTTTCAACAGGAGTCCCCTAAAGTTTAAAATAATATTGTATACAAAAATATTCGAAAAAATATTTGTTGATTTTTTTTGAAAAAAAAAAATTTTTTAAATCAATACATATCTTCAAAACCTATGAACGATAATTTTTTGAAATTATTTCATAAAATCAATATTATTTAATACTTAAAATTCGCATCCCACATTTTTTTTCTTGAAAAATTTTAGAGAAATTTCTTATATAAAAAATGTATTTAATAATAAAACGTTTTTTTAAAGTTTATTTGCATAAATTCATACTTTTCCGGAAACCAGACGGCAATTTTATGCATTTGAACATTATTATCTCACTAAATCCATGTTTTATATTTATAAAATGTATCTTAAATTCCAAAGTACTTTTACATAAGAGCAAGTTCGTGCGATCCAGTCGTACATTTTATTTTTTCAGAACTGATCCTTTCAGAGTGCCAAAAAGTTTTCTTTTTTCACTTTTTGATACTAAACTAGAAGTCGTTTGGAATATAAGTGACGAAAACTGAAAAAGCAGACATTTTACCCTATCTTAGTCTCAAAATATATAAATCCTTTAAAAAAAAGATAGCAGAATGTTTTTTTTTCAAAAACGTAAAATTCTTCATCCCTCTTATTTTTTTTACTTCTGACTAGCTAACATATTTACTGCGTACTTGCAGGTGATTTCAAAGCACGTTATCCCCTTTTGCTGGATGCCAGGGAGCTTACACAAGGAAAAGCAGATGCCCATATTTCCAAGAACTCCGTCTCTCCAGGACTTCTTCTTAGTGACGTCCAACATCCTTCCCGTGTTCCAAAAGTTCTCTTGTGTGCCACAAGATAGTACCGGTGGTTGAGGTGAGAGTCAGATTGAATTGCAGGATTTCAAATGAACGACGTAATCCCTAATCCCAAATTCAATACGACAAATTTAATTAGAGTAGAAGAACGCCTTCTAGAAGTCGCCAGCGTCAACAACCTCAATAACAATAAGATCGATGACACCACTGGGCAATTTGAAATAATGCTTTGGACAGGCAGAAAACTTCCCGCACCAGCAGAGATAGGGTACGTAAACTTGCCACAGCAAATTCCAGCAATATATGCTCATCGGGAATTACTTCGTAATGTTCAACAAGGCAGTGAAACATCATCAAGAAAAGCATTCCAGGAAGAGACTCGTTGATATCAAGCTTGGTGCTGGCGCGTTTAAAAAGATCAATCTAAGTGTTGGTAGGAATCAACTTTTCCAATAAACTGAAATTCAAGAATCATGCACACTTGATATTGAATAGCGCAAATTATTTTTTGCACTTGGTTCACCCGCGAATCAGGAGGCGAAATAGACAAGGTAGTAAGGCTAAGCTGCTGTATAAAAGCACCACAAGCAACAACTTATTCGACCTGTTGTGACCTACGACTTTCCCATCCGGTTTACTATTTCACAGCAGTGAAGAAGATTAAGCGTTTTGAAAAAATATGCCCCGAATTTGCGCTAAACTACACCGTAACAGACGGACCAAAAATTGTTTACAAGCTTGAGCGTACTAAGATGTTTTAAATGTTGGGGATTCAACCATACATCCACTCACTGTAAGGAGAGTTGCCAGGTATGCGCAAAATGCGGAGAAAAAGGACATTCGTTTAAGGATTGTCTCAATGAACACAAAAAGTGTGTTAATTGTATGAAAGCAAAAGAGCGACTTAATTTAAGTGATGTTGACATTTACCATGACAGCAGAGATAATTGCTGTCAAACACTTCAGCGCAAATTAAAAATTGAGAATGAAAGAATAATCTATTAGCAATTAAAATCATCGGTAAAATGTTTGTGTTTAAATATCGGAGGAATTAGAACAAATTTAACTCAATTAGAAGTGATAGCAATAAAGAGCAGGTTTGATTTCATTTGCGCTACTGAAACTCATTTAACAAAAGATATCGAGGACTCTGAATTAAAGTTGTTGAATTATAAGATTGTACGTTGCGATAGTATTTCTAATCATACCGGAGGTGTGCTGTTTTTTATTAAACCTGAATGGCATGTCGAAGAAATTTGTAAAGTCGCGATTGGTAAAATGATTTGGTGGCTTGTAATTAAAGTGAGTTTAAACAACGTAAATATGACTCTAGCTGCGGTTTATAGATCTCCAAATAAACAAACCTCGCCAGAACAGGTTTTTTGTGATTTTTTTGCGAATAAAATAGATGATTTATGTTCATCATATTCGGAAGTTATTATAATGGGTGATTTTAATATAGATTGGTTTTCGAATACTACTCACAAAAGACAAATTTACGAAAGTATAACGGACATATCGCTTAAGCAAATAGTGTCTGAACCAACTAGAATTACCCAAAATTCATCTACGTTAATAGACTATGTCGTTACGAATCATAGAAATATTCAGACGAAAGTAATAAACGAATATAAAATCGGTGATCATGAGACTTTGGAAATAGTTTTCGAAACGAGCGTGGGTAATAAAGTATGTACTAAAAAAGTGATTAAGTCATTGGCATTTAAAGAGAGCATTTTTCGTAGAGAACTTATAAATAATGAAATATCAAGTATAGGTTCCAATAATGTGAATGAAGCAGCTAAAGTATTCAGTGGTAAATTAAAAAATAGTTTGGGTGCGATGGTGAAATCGAGAACAATTAGTGGAATAAATGGAAATTTCGGCTGGTTTAACGAAAATTTATTCAATATAAGGCGAATGAAAATTCAACTACACCAAAGAGCTGTTTGGTTAAATAATACCAATGATTGGATTAGGTATAGGCTTTGTCGAAATAAGTACGTGAATGAACTTCAACTGGCAAAAAATAATTACGTTGCTAAGAAGATTGACCAATCAACGGATCAAAAAACAATGTGGAGAAATATTAAAACTCTGGTACTTAATGAAAAAAAAAGTGAAGTTAGTAAAATAATCTGTGATGGAATTGTGATAACAAATAAGACTGATATAGCTAATAGCCTCAATATATTTTTTGTGAAAAGTGTTGAGGAAATAAATGATAAAATTCCCTTTGAACATTATACAAATTCAATAAATTTAAGTAATGAAAAAACTTTTAAATTTAATAGAATAAACATGAGTGAGTTAACTATTATATTGAAAAATATGAACAGTAAAAGAGACTTCAACGGTCTTTCAGCTAAAATGATGATATGTGCCTTAAACATAATTGGACCTACGTTTCTTAACTTAATAAATGAATCGCTTAGTAGGGGTATTTTTCCTAGTCATTGGAAAGAATCAGTGGTAGTGCCAATTGAAAAAGTTAAAAAAACTGTAAATCCTGCTGAATTTCGCCCAGTCAATATGCTCATGACAGAAAGTAAAATTATTGAAAAACTAGTACATAAGCAGTTCCAAAATTTCATGGAATCTAATAACTATTTAACGGACTATCAGTCGGGGTTTAGACAACACCACAGCTGTGAGGCACTTCTGAACCTGGTAGTAACGCAGTGGAAAACGGAGGTTCATAACAAGAAAGTTATAGTTGCTGTATTTCTTGACTTTCAAAGAGCATTCGAAACTATTGATCGGGATATACTAATTGAGAAGCTGAAGAGATATGGCATCCGCGGAGTAGAACTTGAATGGTTCAAAAGTTATTTATCTTATCGAACTCAGCGAACAAAGGTGGCGAATATATTCTCAGAAGCTTTGAATGTAACCTTAGGTGTACCTCAAGGAGCAGTTTTGGGAACTTTACTCTTTATTATCTACATCAACGATATTGAAACTGTACTAAGGCATACAAAGGCTAGACTATTCGCAGATGATACGTTGCTATATGTTTCCGGAAGTTCGGCAGATGAATGCGTCAATCAACTGAATGCAGATTTAAAAAACGTAGAAATGTATTTAAAAAAGAATAAGCTTAAACTTAACATTGCTAAAACAAAAGCTATAGTAATTAATGGGGAAAGTGTTCAAAATATTATTATCAATGAAGAAGCAATTGAAAAAGTTGAAGAGATAAAGTACTTAGGTATAATCGTTGATAAAAAATTAAGTTTCGAATCTCACATCAACTATGTATGTAACAAAATTGCTAAAAAAATTGGATTTTTCCAAAGAATAAGGTGTAGGGTATCTATGATTTGTGCAATAAAAATATATAATGTAATGATTAAACCACATTTTGAATATTGTTCAACAATACTATTTTTAGGATCTCGTCAAATGTCCGAAAGGTTACAAAAATTGCAAAATAGAGGTATGAGATGTATTTTAATGTGCGGTAGGTTAACGCATATACAATTAATGCTAGACACTTTAAAATGGCTTAATATTAACCAAAGAACAATAATGAATGTACTTATTTTTATATTTAAAATGAAGAATAATATGTTACCAAGATATCTCTATAATGAAATAATTTATGTGTCATATAATTTAAGAAATAGAACAGATTTTAGACTACCATTTCTTACAACTAGTAGATCTCAAAATATATTGTACCATAAAGGTTTCAAATTATATAACGATTTGCCAATTGACTTAAAGTCAGAAAATAATTTAATTATATTTAAAAGAAAGTTAATCTCATATGTAAAAAGCCCTGTGCAGGGACGGGTTAGAATATTCCTGCAGCGCCTCCCCGCTTGTCGTAAAAGGCGACTAAAGGAGTAAATACATCTAGGCCACAAACAGCAAGGTGAACCTAGCGACACGTAACACCTATAAACTTTCCCAAAAGTGTGCATGCCAGTCCCTGGGTTGGCACGACTGGAGATCACCGGTGCCGTAAAAGAGAGATCAAATACAAAACTGGAGCATGCACACGTCGATACTTACAACGGATTTTGTGAATTCAAGCATTATGGAAGTACTCGTCCGAAATAACACTACCCCGCCAGGCACTACCATTGTTACACATGGTACTGATCCTGGACCGAGCAGCAATGCTCGGGTCAGAGCTAGACGGATTCCGGGGGCTAGCAAAGTAATGCCGCAGATTATACAAAATCTGAGAGTTGCGAGTTGGAACGTTGGCAGTATGACAGGTCGAAGCTTCGAGCTGGAAGAGATGATGAAAAGAAGGCGAGTGGACATCTTATGTGTTCAAGAAACAAAATGGCGAAACACGGGAAACAGGGCCCGTTTCTTGGATACGAGGACAAAAAACTATAAGATGTTCTACTATGGAACGGAAAAGGGTAAAAACGGAATCGGAATCATCCTTGCAAAACATCTATTAGGCAGCGTATTGACCATTTCGAAATCCAGCGACCGTTTGATGTCCCTTAAATTGATGATTAAAGGAAAGTTGTGGAATATTGTCACTGCATATGCTCCCCAAATTGGATGTGAGCAGGTGGAAAAAGATGCATTTTGGCTAGACTTTCACAATCTACTTAAAGACATCCCAAAGGAAGAGTTTTTGTTCGTGGGCGGAGATTTGAACGGATATGTCGGCAAGACAAACGAAGACTATGAAGATTGCCATGGAGGCCTCGGATACGGCACCAGGAACCCTCCTGGTGAAGACATCCTGAGCATGTGCAAAACATACGGTCTTATCGTACTAAATACCATGTTCGTCAAACAAAGCCGACACCTGGTCACTTACAGCAGTGGTGGAAATGAAACCCAGATTGATTACCATTTGGTATCTAGTTTCATGAAACCCCGGGTAAAAGATTGCTAAGTGATACTAGGAGAAGCGATCGCCCACCAACACCGTCTCCTACTGACAGAATTTTTTATGGAGACAGTGAACGACAACAAACATACAAAAACTTTTGGGAAGATCAAATGGTATAATCTGGATAAGGAAAAAGGCGAAGCTTTCATTTCGAATATGCAAAACGTTCTGTATAACAACACCGATATAGTTCGAAATGAAGAGAGTACAGCACAAAGTATGTGGGATCTCCTACAGAGAACTTGCAAAGAAAAAGCCAAAACACTGTTAGGGGTTTCAAAAGGACACAACCAACAAGGCAAAGAAACATGGTGGTGGAATGATGAAGCTAAATCAGTTATAAGTAAAAAGAAAATGGCTTTCAAGGCTTGGTCGAAGTGCCCCTCTAATGATACAGAGCAAAAGTCACGCCTCGAAGTGGAATATAGAAACTGCAAGAAAGAAGCGAGGAAGAAGTGCGCCCAAATTCAAGCAAAGAATACAGAAAACCTGTATCGGGAGCTGGATGAAATTTCTACCCCGACAGCTGGTGCTATTCAAGAGCTACGGCAAAACACGAATAAGGGCGCAACTATCTTCAAAATAGCCGCTCAAAGAAGAAGAAATGCCCAGGAGATTTGTTCGCCAAAGTTCATTAACAATGCTCAAGGCCAACTACTTGTGGAAGACAACGAAATTCTTCACAGGTGGCGACAGTATTGTGACGGACTTCTAAACGAACAATTTCCAAGGCTATACTTTCCAATAGCTTCACCTAACTTAAGCGAAGTATCCGACGTCACAGTCGAAGAAGTTAGTGAGGCGGTAAAATACTCCAAAAAGGGAAAAGCTGTTGGCCCAGACGAAATACCCTCAGAGTTTTGGAAAAAAGATGGGAGAAATCGGGTTTAGATGGCTCATGATTCTTGTCTCCAAACTTATACGAGGTGATCGCATGCCTAATCAATGGAGGGAAAGTTACCTTCTTCCAATTTATAAAGGAAAGGGTGATACTCGAAGCTGTGATAATTACCGTTCGATTAAGCTGATGTCACACACCATGAAGATCGTTGAGCGAGTCTTGGGTAGCCGACTGCGAAAAATAATTAGGCTATCTGATGACCAGTGCGGGTTTGTCGGGGGTAAGTCAACCACGGATGCAATCCAGAGTATAAGAATAATTATGGAAAAACATCGGGATTCTTTGGAGGATTTGCATGTCGTATTGGTTGATTTTGAAAAAGCATTCGATCGGCAACCACGAGATCTAATATGGGTGGCCCTCAGGCAACGAGGAGTTCCAGAAACCTATGTGCGGATAATTATGGACATGTATGATGGAGCAGTTACTAAAGTAAGATGCGCAGCTGGAGTCACCGAAGAATTCGAAATCACAGTAGGTGTACACCAGGGAAGTGTCTTGAGTCCCCTGCTCTTTATTACAGTTCTTGATTACCTGCTTGAAGGCAAAGTGACGGATCCAAAAGTGCATCAGTTATTCTTTGCTGACGATGGAGCTATCATAAGTGAAGACCCGATATCCCTACAACGAGCACTTGACGTATGGGTGGATGTTCTAGAAGGAAGTGGGTACCGCATAAGCGCGAAAAAGACAGAATACCTATGCTGCCCATTTTCTGATCCACACAGGCCTATTCCAGACATTTGTTTGAATGGAGTAGTGCTTCCCAAGTGTGAAAAGTTTAAATATCTGGGGTCTATGATAAATAACGAAGCTACTTGTGATGACGATATCAATCATCGCGTAAGCGTAGGGTGGATGAAGTGGCGGGAAAATTCTGCTATCTTCTGTGACCGAAAAATGCCCCATAAGCTGAAAGGAAAGCTCTACACTTCAGTTGTGCGTCCAGCACTCACATACGGTTCACAATGTTGGACAATGTACAAAAAGTATGAGAGTAAGCTAACGGCAGCTGAGATGAAGATGCTTCGTATGACAGCAGGAGTTACAAAGCTTGATCGAATTAGAAGTACGAAGATCCGAGGAAGCCTTCATGTTAAGAATACCATTTCCCAAAAAATTGAACACGACCGACTCAGTTGGTATTGCCATGTTCAAAGGAGAGATCCTGAGAACCCCGTCAAAAAGGCAATATCATACAACGTTCCAATTCGGAATAAAAAGAAAGGTAGGCCACCCTAGGGGGTGGCGTGGCGCGATGGTTGTGTGCTCGCCTGTCAACCTCATGATCACAGGTTCGATCCCTGCCGTCGTCTATGTCGCTTTAATTCCATTAAAACCTTCTTAAAATTGTCATCAATGGGTTTACTGGTTTACTCATTACATGTTGTTCAGGCATAACACTAACAACATGTAATTGAGCTAAACTAGTATGCCCATCAAGGATGAATACCAAATAAAATAATGTGAATTATAAGTGACATAGAAATAAGACACGGCATTTCTCCGCTATAGTTCAGCCGCCATCCCTGGAGATAAAAATATCTGAGACAACCACCTTCAGTCTCAGAACATCGTGCCACACATCTTTCCTATCCTTCTTTCTCTTCATTAACATCACGCCCGCGCTGTGTTGAAACATTTAAAGGGTAATCATAATCCCTTGAGCGCGGGTAGATTATAAAAAAAAAAAAAAAAAAAAAAACACTCCTGGTACAAACAAATGCAAAAACACCAGCATTCAGTTGGCCTCAGAAATGGAACAATACAAAACCGGGAGGCTTGCCGCCGATTTCTGAGGTCAACCCGGCGAACCCCACAGGCGGATCACTAGTGTGAAGCAGATACGTGGGAGAGTTATGATCCCCTCGACATCGAGATCATAACAGCGCCGAAACAAAGGAAGAAGAAGAATCTCATATGTAAAAACAAAGTATAACTAATAATAAAATTCATTAAGTTTTTTCTTTAATCTATTTTTAAGTTAAATTTTGTAAAAAATAGCTGAAGCTAAATAAAGAATCAAATCAAAAAAAAAAGAAGCTGTACTGGAAAAACATTTTCTGCAACTCTCCGGAAAAATCACCAGGAACCTGGAAGATCATCCCAACTTAGACGTGGCACAACCCTTCCAGCACCAAATATGGCCTAGTGACAGGTATCTATACGGACGAGCCATCGAACGAAAACCTGGTTTTTATTGAGATCAGGTGTAGAAGATTTAATTCAAGTAGTACTTAATCCAACGATGATATATTTACTTAGACATTGAAAACATAAATATCGTCTCGAAGCCCTTCAAGCTGGCGAACTTTGCGTCGGGACTTGGGCCTACATCCATACAAAATCCAACTCATTTAGGAGCTCAACTGACTGGGCTTCAAAGAGATCGGAAGAGGACACCTATTTTAGCCGAAAAATCATGTTTAGAGACTAGGCGCATTTTTGGTTGAATAGGTCTGTTAAGAAGCAAAATTGCCGTATATGGGACGACTAGCTTTTCTAGGTGACAATGTATCCACAAAAAGTAACCGTTTGGTCTAGACTTTGTGCTAGCGTCATCATTGTTCCTTACTTTTTCGAGAACGAAGTTGGTGAGGCGGTCAAACTCAGCCGGATTTGTGCAAAAGAGTGAGGAAAAATTACACCACTCGGATATTTGGCAAGAAGACGAAGCGCGCATTTGAACAATATCATATACCAAACATAATCACATACATCGACCTTTCAAATAAATGAAGAACTTTGTTAATACCTCAGACATTTCTTCATTCTATTTTAACATTAATTGAAGAACTCGTTACACTATTCTATTTTATCTACTGTCCAAAATGAATTCCTAGCCGGCAGGTCATCAACAAATAACATTGTAGATTTTGTTACTCCTGTGTTCCACAAGGCAGTCATCTTGGCCTAATGATGTTTGTGTGTGTTACGAGTAGCGTTGCCAGACGTCCCGGATTTCAGACATAAATTCATTTGTCCATCCGGGGCAGCTCTTTTCCAGGTTGTGACTCAATATCACAACATAATGTACCTAAATATCTTTCATTGATAAGGAACGAACGCTGCATTGTGATTTAACCTTAAGAAATTGCTTTTAAAATTTCAATCAAACAAACCTAACTTAAAGAAGAATGTAGTATTTTTGCAAACTGATATCTGTCATTAAAATTGACAAAAGAAAAATATTTGCAAATGGCAAAAAAGTCATTTAATTAGTAATTAATAAAAGAATTTATTTATTCTCATCTACACGCATATTATGATTTTTAATTGTATCCCTAGCAATCCAGGGATTTTTCATTATTTTAGCCTTTTGTCCCGCCGAGGTGTAAGAAAAATCTGGCAACCCTAGTTACGAGCACCCATGATTATCTATATTTTTAGTTCTGCTAGACATCCCAAGCTGACTTGCGGTCCTGATTGCCTGATTTTTCATAACCAAGGACTCCTTTTTTCTCCACAAATGCTAAATCCTCAGATTTGAGTCAAATGTACTTAAGGACTTTTTGTTACCAATGTATCAAAGTTTCAAGTTCCTCATTCGTTTACTAACTTTTTATCACTAATACGAATGTACCGAAAGTAAAGAAAAGTATTTCTCTGAGAGGTTCTAAAAGTTCATTACTTAAAAAGAAATCACAATCAACCGCGCATCTCACATATGCATATATGCACGCATTATTTCAAGCTTATACGATAGCGCATTATAGCAAAATGTCGGAAAATCAGTGAAATGCAATCTTCCCTACTTGCTAGGCACTAGCAATATATTTCTCAAAGGAGCCAACCGGATATTTACCATCACGCTGCATATTATGTCAAACATTTATACCAACTACGACGGAAGTCGATAAGCAGAAAATTAATCAAAACAAACTGCATTGAGGTCTCCCATATGACTTCGTACTGCCAGCTCGCTGATTGTTTCCCAACTTTTCCATAGCAAACTGCATCAAAACCATCAAATTGCGTACAAGCACACTACAAACTATCTAATAAGCTACACAGTCGAATTGTACAACACGAGTACAACTAGTCACATGCACAATTGAATGTCAATTGCCCCAAGGGAATTAAGTCATCATAAATATCCTGCAGCATGCCGCGCTCACAGAATAAACTAAACATATGACGAAGCCAAACATCATCAAATGCTATCAATGAAGGAATGCTGTCAAACGGAACTGTTGGCGTGCATGTCATCATCCGAACTTGCCATACCAACTCGACGACGATGAACACGAAGATGAGGATGACAACGTCACTCTCAGGGGACACCCCTCCGGATGGATCCTCCTGAAAAACCAACCTCTCATGTCATCGTGGTCGTCACGCGTTTCGCGGTGCGGCCCAGCGCACATCACTGGGACTAAATTCTTCAACTTCAAAGGAGGAGCTCAGGTCAATCATGATTATTTTTTTCGGTTTTATTTTTTTGAAAGTCACCAAAGGACTTCATTAATATGCAGCAGCAATTTTTCGCTAATTCCAATCCTCAGCCCACTGTGATTATAAGTTTTTTGTTTCGTCTTCAAATTAATCGCTCGCAGTTCACATGGATGGGGAGAAGGAAGGAAGCCATTTTTTCTTATTGTTTTACACTAATTGAACTGTGAGTAATTATTCTATTCGCCGCTGCAAGTGATGATGTGACGAAGATGTCCTTTCCCCAGAAAACGATGACAATTTTTGAATATTAATATAATTTCATTTTCATTGATATTCAGATTTTTTTCGTGTACGGCGATTTTTTTTTAGGGTTTGGCTAAGGGGAAAAAATTACTTCGCGGTTAAGCGTGTTATCATAGAAACAGTGCTGTGCACACAAAATTGAACAGATAATTAATTATGTTGAAATTTGGGATTTTTTTTTTTTTTTTTTTTTTAATAATCTACACACGCTCAAGGGAATATGATTACCCTTCAAATGTTTCAACACAGCGTGGGCGTGAAGTTACGGAAGAAAAAGAAGGATAGGAAAGATGTGTGGCACGATGTTCTGAGACTGAAGGTGGTTGTCACAGATTTTTTATCTCCAGGGATGGCGGCTGAACTAAAGCGGAGAATTGCCGTGTCTTTTTTCTATTTCCCTTATAATTCGCATTATTTTATTCGTTTTTCATCCTTGTTGGGCATACTAGTTTATCTCAATCACATGTTGTTAGTGTTATGCCTAAACAACATGTAATGAGTAAACCAGCAGCCCATTGATGACAATTTATAGAAGGTTTTAATGGAATTAAAGACGACATAGATTGTAAAAGTCTTTAAAAAAAGGTGAACGATACTTTAATACGTCTCGTATAACCGCACTCGCTTGACCTAAATGAACCTTTTAATGGTGTTAATTATAGTGTTTCGAGTAAGAACCTCAGGTAAGCTGACGGACAAACCCCTTCCCACCCTTTCTCTCTGATGGTCATCAGATTATAGCAATGAAATGTGACAAGACTTTAAAAGTTGTGGAATCAAACAAGTGTGTTTTGACAGGTCTATATTGGCAGGACAAGACTGAACGAACATGACCAGTCACGAAGATGCAGGGATACCTTAACAGAAAATCAGAAAATTAGATTAGTAGCAATATGAAACTGTAGTCATCCTGGGGACCACTTTAACGCCGAAGGACCACGGTGATGGACAAAACGATCGATTATTAACATCGGTTGATATTACTTTAAGCAGGTTGGAAATGATGGTGGAATCAACGTCCTGACAGAGAGCCATTTGAGTATTCATGTCAATCTGGTTGAAAATCTAGAGTTCCGTTTCCACCAGCCGGTTGAAATTTGTGATACAACAAGATTGTCTGTATGCGGCGATCAGTTCGATCTCTTAAGAAATACCATTATTTACTTTATCCCACCTAGAAAGTCGTTCGCCTTAAATAAGCATTTGTGATGACTAAAATTGTTCAAGTGGAGAATAATCATCCATTTACGATATAATTCATTGATCTCTATCGACATCACGGCAAAAGTCAGGATCTGAAGAAAAATGATAACTGTCTTGCATTATACAGATAGGAATCAACTGATCTTGTCGATTTCACACATGCACTCGGTTTTAACAAAAGAATGCGCTCTAAATTAATATCTTTAATCTCGTTCCGGAGCTTGAAATGCCCCAGATATGAGGATTTATATCTTATATGTTTATGTTCCTACTCACTTGAATAATAGACGAAACTTCTTAACCTTGAGATGAAGAAAAATAATTGACAATCTTGTCAACCAGTTGGGAGAGAAAGTCAATGCTAATAGCAGCAACTTCAAAGAAGTTTAGAATTTCATCTACGAATGGGATATAAGTGAAGATCTGCTGAAAAATTATCCTTGGAAACCACAACTTCGATTTGCCACCTACAACAAAAAGTATTCAGCAAATATTTGGTCATTTGGTCATGTAGGCGAGGAGAACGAATTGATGAGAAAATATCACCATGTTGGCGTCTCCGACCCTCTTCCTCATTTTTATAAACGATCTCTTGTTTGAAACTTCTAATCCACTTCATTGTTTTGCCGATGAATAAACTCTCAGCTTCTCATACTCTTTCTCAAATTCACGTCCATGTCCTTTGGAAGTGGAATTGCCACGGTATCGTAGCTCAGTAAACTCCGACCTTTATAGGATTGCTAAATGGGGTATGAAAACCGTGTAGAGCTTTATGTTTCGAAAGCCCAATGCTATCTATTGTCGTTGAAGGAAAATGTCCCCCTTATACCATTGTCCTTGCATCGAAAAAACCGAAAAATCTCTGTATGTGTGTCAAAGACGATCTTCGTTGGAATGATCACATTCTCGAGATGCCCAAAAATGCTGATAAATACTTAGGATTACTATTACTATATCGCTGTAAGAAATTCTTCACCCCCCTTGATCTGGCTACCATCTACAAGGTGTTTATATGTCCAAAACTCGAGTATAACTCACATCTCAGGGTAGTTACAGCACAAACTTCTAACTTCTCTCCACTTATTGGATAGAATTCAGAACAAAGCGTTAAAAGTGATTGCAAACAGAGCTATCATCGACTGATTCCAATCTCTTGAACACCGTCGGAATGTTTTATGTATTTCCTTGTTTAATCGCTTCTTTCAAAGTAGCCAGTTGCATTCCTCCCCTAAATTAATTCACCCGTGATACCCGCGTGAAGAATTATATAACGTGGGCGTGTGAATTATAAAAAAAAATCTTCCGAGGTACAAGGATGTGAATCTTGAAATAAATATAAAAGTCATCAGCAAAACTATAAAACGGATGTTTCAGACAGAAGATCATTGATGAATACGGGGAAAAGAGTCAGAGACAATATGGAGCCCTGGGGCACACAAGCTGATAGAAAGGTAATTTCTTATCCAAGGATTAAGAAATTCATCAAAACCAAATGCTACCTACTTTCGACAAGAGATCTTGTTGCCAAACTCTATCAAATGCTTTTAATATATCGAGTGCAATAATCTTACTTTCTTCACTTCAAAACGATGTGGCACTGTTCGGTGAGATAGGTATACTATCAGATAATCAGTGGACCTGTTGCTACGGAAGCCACATTGACGGTCACTGACAAGCTTTCTTTCTTCAACATATTTCTTGAATTGATAATTTAACAGCGTTTCCATGACCTTGGAAAGAATTGAACGATAGTTAGAGGAGGAACAACTTTCCCCATTTTTAGGTATAAACTAGACAAATAGTGTCAAAGCAGCGGCCTTTTTTATTGTAGTATTGGCATATGCAGCACAGCCCACGCATATTCAGAGCAAACAAAAAATACTAAATCAGACAAAAATCTAAAATTAATGTCAATTCTTAATTCCAGGAGAGCTTTTCAATTCCAGATTATCACTAGTGTTATGCCTTAAGTACTATTCACATGAGAGCGACCAACGGCCGACGAATGAACGAACATTCGCCCATTTTGACATTTCGTTCACATGCATTTTTTTTATTCGTCGCGAATGGCGTTTACTTAGACAACTCTTAGTTTCTTTCCAAATTTACAAATTGTTTACAAAACAGTATGAGATCTAAAAAATATTTGTTAAAAAAAAAGAATTTTGTTGATCTTAATTATGAAAAAAATAAAAAAAGACTTCATGTACATCCACTTAACAAATCAATCAATTTGAAGGAGAATATGTTTCCCTAATTAAAAAATTGGAAAAATATCCCACCAAGTTTTTCAAATACTTTAGGATGTCAAGAGTTAAATTTGAATTTATATTTAGATTAATTAAAAGAAACATACTTCCGGAACCCACAAGCTTCAGAAAAGATGTAATTTGTGCCAAGGAATAGTTTGTTATAACCATAGCTGGGCATTAACTCGTTAATCCGTTAATCGTTAATTAACGAAGTTAACATTTTGATTAACGGATTAACTTTTAAGTTAACTTTTAAAAATGTTAACGGACACGTTAAATCCGTTAATCCACGTTAAGTCCGTTAATCGTTAATCCAATGCCTACTATTTACCGCGCGGCGCGAAAAACACGTTCAGACAAGTATGAGACAAGTGCCGCGCGGTGCGTGCCGCGGGTGAAACAAAACTAGCTAGGTACATATTATATATAGATATATAAAATTGTTCGATTTTGACAGAAAAAAAGTTTTTCGAGTTGATCAACTGCGTTTTCGATATTGTTGTTTAACCAGTTGATGAACGAGTTGATACCTTCGTACACTTAACCAAGGAACCAAGGATCACTCGTTCAGGAACACGTTGAACGCACCACGATAAACAAAAAACTCAAACGTCAAACCTGAAATAATTTTGACTTCAGTTCGGTACATACATTTATTGTCGACGTACGCCTTCGCTTTAAAATATTCTTAAATTTGTTCCGTATGAGTATGATTTCCTCTAAGAAAAAAAAAAGTGGCTGCCGCATTAATAATATTAGAAAATGAACTACAAAGGAAGAAAAAACAGCCAAGACGATTCTGGGTAGATGATTTTTTCTTGAGTCGCGAAGAAAATTGTTTTTTCAATGAAATATATGAGAAATTAAACCGGTGCTTAGAGAAAAAAAATATAAAAAATGCAATTTTTATCACATGTTAACGGATTAACGATTAACGTAAACTTGCGTTAATTTTTTCGAAATTTAACGCTTTAACGTTTAACGAAGCTAACTTTTTTAGTAGCGGATTAACGATTAACGAAGTTAACTGTTTGATTAACGGTGCCCAGCTATGGTTATAACGCTACGGTAAGATATATGTATGTATATTTCGTTTGCTTTTTTGTTTTCTGTTATACTATTTGCACTTTATTTTCTGTAGATTTCTTGCTACTGGTACAAGTTTTGTTGATTTAGCCTACAGGTTTCGAATGGGAGTATCAACAGTAAAAAAACCAATAGATACAACGATTCAGGCTATTATTTCCAATTGTTTGAGTATTGCTATCTCAAACTCTCTTTCCAAAGAAGATTGGAAACAGATTTCTTTGGACTTTTTACAGCTCTGGAACTTTCCGAATTGCCTAGGTGCTGTTGATGGAAAACATGTTCTAACATTTGCCCCAAAGAACAGTGGAAGTTTGTACTTCAACTACAAAAAATCATTTTCGTACAACCTGATGGCCGTGGTGGACGCAAAATATCGTTTTTTAATAGTTGACATTGGAGCTTATGGCAGCAATGCAGACTCAACAGTTTTCAGTAGCAGCCCTTTTGGAAGCACTTGGCTTTATAATCCTAAGCAACTCAATATTCCAGATGATTAACCTCTTCCTGGAACGACAAACAAATTGCCTTATGTTATTATAGGAGATGAGGGTTTCGCATTAAAATCAACCATTCTGAGGCCATTTCCTGGACAAAAACTTTCAATTCGGGAAAGAATTTTTAATTACAGGTAGTATTGGGAGTCTGTAACTATAGTTTTATATTCAAAACTTATTCTTGCAGATTATTCAGAGCAATAAGAGTCGTGGAAAATGCCTTTGGCATCTTGGCCCATACCTGAAGAATACTATTAAAACGCCTCGAAGTCAATAAAGAGTCAGGAAACAAAATAATATTGTGTTGTTGTATTCTTCACAACTTCCTCAACATATGAATCTCCGGTGCAGAAAGATATCCATAACCAAGCTCCGAACAGTCCTTTTATTTCAACACCCGTTTCAGGATATGATGTCAGAGCAAAGTTTGCTGACTGGTGTTCAGATGAAGGAGACGTGAACTTTCAACATAACATGATTTGAAATTCCAAAATAAAACTAGCTTTTTCATATAAAAAATTATTAAAAATTATTTTTACTTAAACTAAAAACAATATTTAATTTCACTTAGGAAAGTCTTGTTCAGTCTTTTTAAACAAATTTATAGGTATTCATACATATTAATTTAATGCACTTCATAGAACTTAAAACTAATTTCATAAAAAAAAAAAACAATATTCAAAATAACAAAATAACATGAATTAAATAAGAAAAATAACAAAGAGAAAAATAAATAAAGAACAATTATCAAAAAAAAAACCAAAGGCACTTCACAAACCCATCTTCATTCATCCTCAAATTCGATGTCATGAAAGACTTGCAACACGCGCATTTCCAACTTGGATTGTTTTTGTCGGCTCCAAGTATTTGCACGTTGCGCTAGAGACACGAAAAACTTTTACAAGGGCGATGTGTCGGGTTCATTTAATTCGGTCAATGCCGTCAACAGTCTGTCCGTATCTGATTCGGACTTTTTTTTCTTCTTGCTTGACTGCGGTTGTGTGGGATGCACAGATTTAGTTGTGAGCCGCTTATTAGAGGATGCTGTTGGTTCCGCAGTTCCTTCTATTTCGAGGTCAACACAAGCATTTTCTTTTTCACCTAACATATTGCGTCTTAAAAATACTGTCATTAGTACTGCCAACTCCATCTTAGGCAGCAGTCGTGAAAATCGGAACGACTGGTTTGATGATGAATGCAAGCTAGCGACTGAACGTAAGAATGTTGCGTACCGAGCAATGCAACAATCTCATAGAACGCGGGCACGCGAAGAGGAATATAAAGAGCTCAGAAGAACAGAAAAACGGCTTCACAGACAAAAGAAATCAGTCTGGGAGAAGAACCTAATCTGTGAAATAGAAAACAGCCGAGAGCGAGGTCCGCACCAGGCGCGGAAGTTCTACCAATCCGTCCGAAACATGACGCAGTACACACCACGCTGCACATACTGCAAGGACGGAGAGGAAAATCTGATCACCGATCCTGAAAGCATACTGGAGCGATGGGAAGTGTACTTTAATGAATTGCTAAATGGTCAGCTCACAGCAGAAGTTGAGGCTCCACTACTTCAAGAAGAATACCCTATGTTGCCGCTACCAAGCATAGAAGAGGTTAAGTAGGCTATAGGCCGGCTTAAACAGAACAAATCCCCGGGAGCCGATGGCATACTAGCCGAATCATTCCATCACGGCGGGCCAGCCTTACGTCAAGCAATTATAGTACAGGTATGGGAGCAGGAAGAAATGCCAGAAGACTGGCGAAAAGGTTTAATATGCCCCATACATAAGAAGGGAGATGTCACAACGTGCAGCAATTATAGAGGTATCACGTTGTTGAGTACCGCCTATAAGATACTCTCCTCTATCCTACAAGACCGGATAACCCCATACGCTAAAACCGTCATCGGACAATATCAGTGTGGTTTCATTCCAGGCAAATCAACAACTGATTAGATCTTTACCCTTAGGCAGGCGATGGAAAAATGTCGAGAATTTAACATCCCAACATACCATCTGTTTATAGACTTTAAGGCCGCCTATGATAGCATAGCCAGGGTAGAACTTTAAAAAGCCATGAGAGAGTTCGGCATCCCAAATAAATTGACACGACTATGTAGGTTGACCATGACCAACAAGGGGACCTGCTCGGAAAGTTCTTTGTGGTACATTCTATGGTAGACGACAGCGTGGTAGACCATGCTTGCGCTGGAGAGATGGCGTAGACCAGGACGCCCGAAGCCTTGGGGTGCGCAACTGGATGGCGTCGGCTAGAGACCGGTATAGGTGGAGAGACTTGTTGAAAGAGGCCAGGACCGGAACCCGGTTGTCGAGCCGATGATGATGATGATATTGCCATACGTTCTAAAAAAAAAAACATAAAAAAGCAAATTAGTTTAGCAAAGATGAAAAATTTGATTACTACCTTGGTACTTCTATGTTCGGAATGAGGAACTTCATTATTTCAAAATAAGGCCATTGTTTCTTGCTTGGAACTGCCTGTGACCCACTAGGAACATTCTTTTCTTTTTTGTACTTTTTTGCAAAAGTATCACGCAAATTTTTCCACCGCTCCTTGCATATTTGCACTAAATTAAGAACAAACTTTAATACTGATTGAGTTATCAACAAAATATTTTTTATATTACCGACGGCGACGGTATTCAAAATAAAAGCAATATTTTGCCATTTCTCTTCTTTCTTGTACCTATCTGAATAGGAACGGCCGGCCTATACAACAATAGTGTTGGATTTGCTTCCACTTCCAAAATTAATCTTTCGTCAAATTCCTAGAATTATTTACATTATTTTAGTATTCCTTGCTTAAACATTTATTTGAATTTTTATTGAATATATTTATTTACCTTTTTTTCCAAGATCGCTTCAGCCATTACCAAACACCAAGAAAATTATTTTAGAATGATTTTGAGGTTGCAGTGTGGATGGTATGTGGAACGCGAATAGTATTTGACAGTTCGTAGCAGTCATATTGCAATTCGCGACGACCAATTTATTTTCTCAAATTTCTCTCATTTAATCAATTACAACGCAAATTTTAATATATTAACATTAAATAAAACTAGAGTTCTACCCTTTTGTAAAGTTTTTGTGAAGAATTTAGGCTTATATATGTTTTAAATCCCCTTTCTTTTTTTATTGGTTGGTCGTTGGTCGCTCTCATGTGAATAGTACTTTAGTGATAATATGAACCGCTCCGCCCCTGTTTATTTAGAAAGATTTATATTTATTCCAGGAGCGGTAATCCAAAAAGGTTTAGAAAAGATTCGACCTTAGATTAAATTTTTCCACACAGCACTGTAGAACCGACCCTTTCATACCTCATACTTCAATAAAGTGTTTTTAATTTTTTCACAGTTTCTTAATTTTGATGAGGAAAGGATGAGATGGAAGATTGGCCGCAAAAGTTCATTAGGGCGGTGTGGTATAGGTATTTTTTTTTTTTTGAAGAAATACCAAAATGTAACTTGTGTTACAAGCCATCAGTATGGTGAAAGAAACAGAGGCATTTTTTTTCTTCTGAAGGACGACGTGGGTGATGTTTTAATTTGTTTCTCTTGTCAAAAGAAAATTTTTTTTTAACTGAGCCTTCACAGGAAGGGTTTGTGGTTGAGGGAAGTTACTGAAATGTTTTAATTGCATTTTTGTTTTTGTATACAAAAAAAAAATCGTCATCAAAAGACTCTAAAACAGCGTTGGTGTGGCTCATACATAAATAAATTAAATTGAGTTTGTCACTATAAGTGTGGGTAAGTGTTAAGATTTACAAAGAAAAGAATGTCATACAAAGAACTTCAAATGAAACTTAAAAGTTATATGAACTCTCTCTCTCACGAGTCGAAGAACTTTCGGTATAATGGATTTTTGAAAAAGACTAGATACCTATAAATTTAATTTTATTTTCTTTAAATATGTCGTAAAGAGCAAAAAGAAGGATCATTAAAAAGATCAAGAAGAAGATCCTGCACCAATATGAGTAAGATGAATGAAAGAAGATGACTTACGTAGTCTCACAGCTTAAGCGGATCCAAAAGATCCTCGAGATGAAAGCAGCTGGCTGCTGGCTTTAATACCGGAATGCAGGTTTTACGAAAAAGTAAAGAAACCACAGGGAAGAGTATATATGCATTTGCAAGAGCTGCTAAATGAAAATTGTAGTGGGATCGATCATGGATCGGGAGCTGGTTAATTAAGTAAGTACTATTACATCTGCTTGCCTGCTGTATTACTTTTCCTGTTATGAAATGGAAAATCGTATGAAATAGGGCTCTTGATTTTACCCGGGTAATACCCATTTGATCAAAAATCCGGGTACCCGGGTAATGCGGGTATTACCCAAATTTGCGGGTACCCGGGATATCTCAACTGGCGGGTACCCGACAATGTTTGTGTTACGGGTACCCAGTACTCAAAAATGCTACAATTGCTTGTAAAATAATATTTTACAGAAAGAGGAAGCAATGAAATGTGATTTGTATATCCATAAGCATCATGTTGTACTTAAATTTTATTGAAAATACACTTATGTGAATAAGTTTTGACTAATTTCCTTCACATTGCTCTTAGATCTGCATCTTTACATTCTTTTCCATAAAAAGAAATATCCAGAATCCAAATGATTTCTCAATAATTATTAATTAATTAATCCCTGCTCAATAAGGATCGATTCGATTTTCTTGATCCGATCATCGAAAAGTATTGATGATCAAAATCAATCATTTTAGTCGATCTCAATCTCAAACATTTAGATGATTCTCGATTCTGGATTCTCGAGTTTCTATTTCAATCTCAATCATTTCAATGAGTCTCGATTTTCGATATCATAGTTGACTCGAATTATCATGATTTACTCGATTCCATTTGTTCCGATTCAATCAATGTGGATTATGAAAGCCAAACGGACGGTGGACTAGAATTTCTGGGTTGAACTAGGCACTGAATAACATGATTGATCCGGTCGGTTGTTGATGTTGTGGGCCGCAAAAACAATTATTGAACTGATGTTATTTGATGTATCAGGATCCGGTATGTTTAATGTGGAATTTTGGACGTTTCTTAATCCATCGAAATCGTAGCCATCCTTTGATAGAATTTGACAGTTTATGACTTGACAAATAGAGGACGAATTCAGTTATGACGTACAAAGTATATTTCGTACAAAATGTCAGCCGAAAAAGCCCTAAAATTGATCTTTTCCGGAGCAAAAAATAAAATCTCTTTTTTTTTGTCTTTTAAGACGTTTCTTAATCCATCGACATCGTAGCCATCCTTTGATGTAATTTGACAGTTAATGACTTAAAGAATAGAGAACAAATTCAGTTTTGATGTACAAAGAGTATTTTGTACCAAATGTTAGCGGAAAGCCCTAAAATTGCTCTTTTCCGAAGCAACAAATAAAATATCTGTTTCTTGAATTTTTTGACACTTTTTATTCCATGTACAAAGTAGCCATCATTCGATGTTATTTGGCAATTTATGGCTTACAATAACAGAGTATTTTGTGAGAACTATCAATAGGAACAGTATTGAATCATTTCAGTGAAATGAAAATGATCGTATGATCGATTGATTGATTGAAATGATCGGATCATTTTCGTAATCGATTGTTGGACGATTCGATCATTTGAAATGAACGATTTACACAGCTCTACTGCCCAACAATAAAGCAATATTCTGAGACAAAATAGTTTAGACGCGAATGTAAAACACACTATAAAATATAATGTTTGGGAATGCATTCATAAATCATAACGTTTTTGATATGAAGATACATTTAAAAAAAAAAAAAATGTTATGAATCCGTTTACCTTTTTTTAATAAAAAATGTTGTTATGAATCTGTTTATATTTATTTTTAATGTTTTTTTTAACCAGAGCTACATAGTCGAATCAAAATCCGACTACTTATCTATGTATGTTGTAAGGAGTGGTTAAACAAAGATGCGCGATGTTAATTGTAAATAAAACAAAAAGTTTTCTGAGAATTATCTTAATATTTTTCATTATAATAGAAGGATATATGATAATTATGTGTGAAACAAAATATCGGCCAAATGTTCGCCACGGCTTCGGTGGCATACCTCTATCCGATGGTCCATATTTTTAATGACTCTGAGACATAATTGAGGTTCAATGTCGTTAATGTGCCGAATTATCTCATTCTTTAACTCTTGAATTGTTCTTGGCTTATTGACGTACACTTTTTCTTTTAAATATCCCCACAGAAAAAAGTCCAACGGTGTCAAATGACATGATCGTGGCGGCCAATTAACATCGTCATGATGTGGGATAACACGGCCATTGAATTTCGTTGGCTGTGTGGCAAGTGGCACCATTCTGTTGGAAACACATATTGACCATGTCCATATCCATGTCCGTTATCATCTCGCGATAGCGAACACCATTCACAGTTACTGCTTGGCCGACCTCTTTTTCGAAGAAGTACGGCCCGATGACGCCGCAAGCCCATAAACCGCACCAACCAGTCACTCTTTGTAGATCCATAGGTTTTGCAACAATCATTCGTGGATTATCATTTGCTACAGACCCGGTTTGCTGAAATTTGCGCACAATTTTACCGATTGTGGACACATTTGGTCGATTATGCTGACCAAAAAAATCACGATCAATTATGTCTCAGAGTCATTGAAAATATGGACCATCGGATAGAGGTATGCCACCGAAGCCGTGGCGAGCATTTGGCCGCAATTTTGTTTCACACATAATTGTCAAAGATCCTTCTATCATAATGAAAAATATTTAAGATAATTCTCAGAAAACTTTTTGTTGTATTTACAATAATTAACATCGTGCATCTTTCTTCAACCAACCTTTATAAGTGGTAAGCAGCAGAGAAATAATATAATTACGTTCTTCAATATTTCTTCAAGTCTTTTTTTATAACTATACACGAATATGTTTTGGGTACCCGGATTTTACCGAGTACCCGCAAGAAAGCGGGTACCCGAAATTATGGTACCCGGGTAATACCCGTAAGTGCGGGTACTCGGGTACCCGGGTAATTACCCGGGTATGCGGGTATCAAGAGCCCTAGTATGAAATGTTAACCCAATACAATTTCGTACAGTTTGTGAACAGTTTTAAAAACTGATAAATTGCCAGGGAAAATGAAGAATGATAAGGTCCCATTTTTCATTTTCTCAATGAACTAAATGTCCTTATGCCCAACAAAACTGTTCGAAAAATTAATACTTACTTACTCAAGGTAGCGCTACAGTCCGGGGTGAACCAGGGCCTCAACTAACAAACTTCTCCAGCTAGCTTGCACACTAGCTACCTGTCTCCAGTTTCGAACGTCAAGTTGTTTGCGACGCCTGAGTCGCGGTTTTCCTCTACTGCGCCGCGCCGCCATCCCTCGGGGTTGGATTCGAAGACTTTCTGGGCCGGAGCATTTGGGTCCAATTGCTTTCAGGTTATTGTCTGAATGAATAGCGGCCTTGAGGGAGCAAAGTTCGTTCTCCATAGTCATCCTGCACAAAAGGGCAAGTTTGTCAGGGATGCCAAAACTAGACATTGTTCTTTATAGTTCGTTCCTATAGATGCTATTATACGCGGATTTGAAATCGATGAAAAGGTGATAGGTGTTGATTTTATGCTCCTGTGTATTTTTTTAAGATCTGCGGCAATTTAAATATTTGATCGATGGTGAACTTTCCTGGCGAAAGGCTTCAGACATTCATATAATAGGGGAGAAAGGATCTTATATGTAATGTTCAGGAGACTTATGCCTCTGTAGTTCATGCAGTTCAGAGGGTGTACCTTCTTGAAGATCGGTCAGACAATGCTGAAGTTTCATTTATCGGGCATGCTTTTTTCCGACAATATTTTGCAGATAAACTGGTGCATACACCCAACCAAATCATCGCCTGCCTCTTTGAATAGTTCGGCAGTAAGAGCGTCAGGTCCAGCGGCCTTATTGGACTTAAGATTCGATATGCATAGCTATCTTAACTTTGTCCAGGTCGGGTGGTTGGTATTGTTGGTCTGCGTCGCCCTAATTGAATGGTACTATCTCTATAGCTGCTTGGAAATGTTGCCATTGGTTCTGAATACTTGATGCTGGCGGTATATGACTTATTAAGATGTTGTTAGAAACTCGATCGGAAAAGGACCTTGCTATCTCTTGCGATTGTAGACGTCCAACGTCGAACTTGCTCGCAGTACTTCCTTGTTTTGGTTTGTGTCAGAATATCTTCAGCCAAACCTTGGCTACAACCAGGTAGTGGTGCAAGTCGATGTAAATCTCTCGGAACGTGTGGACTTCCTCTATACTGAAGAAGTGCCTTGGGTCGATCACAATGTGGTCAATCTCGTTGATTGATCGGGAGATCACCATGTCCCTTTGTGAATATCGAGATGTTTAAACTACGTACTAGCTATCATAACGTCCTGCCTCACAACGAAGTCGATCGACCTGAATCCATTATAGTATGTGGTGTCGTTTAGGCTTTATTTTCCAATCGTGTCATCAAAGATGTCTTCTCTTCCTAGCTGGGCGTTAAAATCTCCAAAATCAATTTTAATAACATAACTAGGGCACTGCTCGCATGTTTTATCCAGGAGCTCTTAGAATATGTCTTTGGTGTCTTCATCTTTATCCCCTGTTGGGGCATGCGCTTATGTTGGCCTTAATTTGGATTGGCGTGAGGCGCTCGTTCATATATCTTGAAACTTAACCAACACCAAATCCGCATCCAAATAAACGCTTCTTATGTTCTCGATAGCAGAGCTTTTGGATAGTATTCCCCAAATTATTGTTTTGAAGATGTGTTCTTCAACGCTGACAGAATGATTGCGTAAGCTTTTCCATCTATCCTAATCTATTGATCGTTTTCCCAGTGAATGGAAATCAGCATTTGTCCAGCCTATCCTTTAAAAAAGCCAATCTTCCTGGCCCTCTAATTATGGTCCAATAACACTTACGTTCCTTCTTTCCCGTCTTTCTGCTCAAGAAACAAAACCTCTCAATGACCGGCAGTATGGCTTTCGAGTGGCAGAAATCTTCACATCGTTTTGGAGAAAGTAAGATTATTGTACCTGATATTTCAAAAGCATTTGATCAAGCATGTTTGCATCAAGCTCTTTTATCGAAAATGCGTTCATTTGGTATTGATGAATCTCTTCTTCATTTGATTGGGAACTACCTTTCGATCCGTTCAATACAAGTTGTATTGGAATGATTTAAGTCTGAAGTTCATAAAATAAACTATGCGGTGTGCCACAGGGCTCCATTTTGGGTCCGACTATCTTTTTCATATTCATCAACGATCTCTTGTCTGAAACTTCTAATCCATTAAATTCAATTGTTTTGCTGACGACAGTACTCTCAGCTTCTCATTTTCGATTCCAGTTGCACGTCCTTGCTCTTCGGAAGTGAATCTAGAACGGCAGAATGAATTCAAGCTTGCTGTCAGTATATCTTATACGTGATATTGATAAATGAAGTTACGGAAAGCTTCCTCGAAAAGCTTTTAAATTTATCGACGTTAAGAATCAAAGAGTTACGGCCACGACATTCAAAAAAAGAATCATATTCACGAGAATTTGAAAAAAGTTTTGAGGATTGTAACATCATCAGATGGATGGGCACTAAATTCTGGCTTTTTTTGTTTTAATAACAATATTCGATGTGCGACTTTATAGAAAACCTTACTAAAGTCTATGAAGACACAATCCACTTGATTCCTCATTTTGAAGCAATCAATACGATGTTCAGCCAATTCAATAAGAAAATTGACTGCAGAGTGCCCCTTTATTGATTTAAAACAATAACTGATTCAACATGGAAAGAATACATTTTTTGTCAATAAGCGATACTTTTTTAAGCTTAAAAATTCAGTTAATTCTGATTAAAAAAGTAGCAACAAAAAAATAAATTCACTCAATAAAAAAATAACAAAAAACAAAAAGTTAAGTAATTCTAAAACGTAACAAAAAATAAGTGGAGGGTAATATGGACCACCTGGTCTTCAATCCTTGACACTGACATATGCCTTGCCAAACAATTCACATATATCCAAATCATCAATGGTCGATCATCCACCCTCATCCAGACCCGAAACTTTTTATATTGAAATGGCGGGTAATGTGGACCACTATAGTCCATATACTCCTTTCCTCCCGTGGTCCATATTACCCGCAACGTAATGTTTGGAAAAAAATCAATTTTACTACAAAATGAGACTCTTTACAATAGTTTTATAAATAAAAACCTTAAAACAAAAATATTCAGTTCTTATATTTAAAAAATAAAAAGAGAACAAACTATATTTTTAACTATAGAAAAAAGGAGAAACACCTACGAAAAAAAAATAATCATGCCTTGGATTTGCTTTTAATCCAAACAACTTCGTGACGCGCTACTCCTGACTACTCAAACTAACTGAGTTAAGTTTTAGCAAGTCGTGCACAATCGCAACCAATCGTCTCCTCGATTGCATTTGTGTAAGGCGAGAAAAGCTGGTGGTCCATATTAGCCGAGTGGTCCACATTACCCGACTTTACCCTACTTATTCGAAAATGAGACTGGTGCAACTGTTATGGTGAATGGATTGCACTACCGAGACATGATTAATAATTTTTTATGGCCGAAATTGGAATATAATTGACGTGGACGACATTTATTTTCAACAAGACGGCGCACAGTGGTGCTTTTGCGGAAATAAATACAAAAAATGAAATTTGGAATATGGATTTGTTTCATTTATTTTTCCATAGATATATAACTGATTGCACTACCGAGACATGATTAATAATTTTTTATGGCCGAAATTGGAATATAATTGACGTGGACGACATTTATTTTCAACAAGACGGCGCACAGTGGTGCTTTTGCGGAAATAAATACAAAAAATGAAATTTGGAATATGGATTTGTTTCATTTATTTTTCCATAGATATATAACTGTTCTATTAGACCGAGAGCCCACAGCAATTTTTGGGTGTGATTGATAACAAAAAATAATTAGCATAATTAGTTAGGCCTTTAGTAGTTATTCACAAATGTGAACGTCTTGCATACTCTAGTGGGCGCCATAGTGCATTATAGTGCATCAAGTATGCAGTTCTTTCCTTATTCTAAACAATTGGGAAAAAAAATTTGCCATAACTTCAAAATGAACAGCTAAGTGCCCTGATTGCAAATATCGAGGTCCATGACGTTTTGAAGGTGGCCTTCTTGGTGCAAGAAGTTGCCTATTCTTATCGCGTCTGGCAGGCAGAAGGCTGTCTGTAAAACGTCTTGGACCTCGATATTTTCAATCAGGGGGCTTAACTCTACATTTTGGCAAAGCTGTTATCACAATTATTTGGATTTGGAAGGAACTGCATACTTAATGCACTATAATGCACTATTGCGCCCACTAGAGTATGCAAGGCTTTCACATTTGTAAATAACTATAAAAGGCCTATCTAATTATGCTAATTATTTTTTGTTATCAATCACACCCAAAAATTGCTGTGGGCTCTTAGTCTATATGTTTTCCCAAAATTTGAGAAATTTATATCAAGGAACTCACGAGATACAGCGCTCTAAAGTTACCCTATCTTTAAGTTTTGAAATGTATGTAATTTCTTGCATCAACTTTTTTTCATGAATAGTACTCGTAGCATTTAAATAACTCTTTGTAAAAACAAAATTTCTTTAATAAATAATATGCTATTAAGCTTTCAAAATAAAAAAAAAAATAAAACATACACATTTTTTTTTCGTCTTTTAGTTGGTTTAGGACTGAGTGACCTAAAATTAATATTTTAATGCTCTTTCCTTAGAGCTATAGTTTTAGACATTAAGCTACATCTAGTGGATACTATTTTTGGAAAGCTACAATATTCAACTAACTATTCTCGAAAGAATTGTATCCGTCCTGATCCGATTTTGAACGCAGTGTAAAAATTTGTTTCACTAAATCCGATTGAAAAACACGGTTTCGGTTTCGGTTTTGGTCATTTTGCAAAAATTGTAATTTGATGGCTAATAATGGTTGGAAAAAATGCAACCAAGATTTTATTTTTGCGAAAAATATATATCTTTCATTAAAATATAAAATAAAATTAATTTTTAACGGACCTCTGATATATTTCAATTTTAAACTCAATAATTTTTCTTGCCTCAATTTTTTTTCATAATTCAAGCTTACTTTTCTTGGAAATATGAGGTGAGCTTAATTGTTTTATGATGTTATCAAAATGAACTAATAGTACTTTAAAAAATGTTTACTTTTATATTTTAATCCAACATTTTAGAGACAGGTAATAAATAAAATAGTAAATTTGTTTTTGGGTTTTTACCTGATTACGAGTTTTTGTCTCCAAATATAAAACAAACCATTAGTAGGAATTTTATTGCTTTTTATGATCGTGAACAGATTTTGAAGAGTGTTACATAATATTTTATGACCAATGTCCTGAAAACCCTTTCAGAATTAGTACTTTACACAAAGTGGGGTTGTGATGGTTCATCTGGGTAGAGCGAATATATGCAGACATTTTCTACTGACAACCAAGAAGCATCGGAATCTCATCTTTTCATGACATCGATTGTCCCTTTGAAAATGACCGCAACTACTGGAGAAAACAATATAATAGGGTAGATCCCCGTCTTCAACGAGATATTGCAGAGCTCTAAAATTTGAATATAAGAAGCAAACACTTGACATCATACGAGATGAGAAAAACCGTGTGAAAAATTAAATTCAAGAACTAGAAGCGAGCTCAATCACTGTTGGAATTCATGTTGTCAAAGTTAAACACCGTCTTTATTTTACGATGATAGATGGAAAAGTAGCTCAAGCTGTGACAAATACTAGTTCAGCGAGCAATTGCATTATTTGTGAAGCTAAGTCTTCAGAGATGAATGACTTATTCAAGTTGCAATCTAAGATCCTGAATGAAAAAGCTCTCGAATTCAATTAAAAGCTCAAGTGACCTCAACTCCAAGGTGTGTTTCGCCCAGGTACGACAGTGGGCTCATCAGTTGAGGTCACTTGAGCTTTTAATTAAATTTAATTCAATCATTCCACTTAAACAGAAATTACGTTCTATCTTCATTGAAAAGGCTCTTGTTCTAGGAATGTCATCACTGGATTCAATTTATGGAGTACATATTGCACCTGGGATATAACTTAAGCTTTAAAGCGTGGAGAACTAATGAGACTACTCGTGCTATCAAGGAAGAGGAAAAAAACTAATTCAAGCAGAATTCATTTCAAAGATTAGAATAAGAGTTGACGTTGTAAAGCAAGGAACTGGAACAACTAATGATTGCATTACTTCATGAAGATTTTTCGGAAATCCAAATGTCGCTTCAGATATCTCCAAAATAGATATTAGGATGATAATCAGACTCACAGTCATATTGGAATTTACAGCAATTTTACAATCGGTACAAAAAAATTTAAGACTTAAAGTGAAAAGACAGGTAAGCTCGCGATATCGTTATACCCTTGGTATCACATGCCTGCAACTGTTTTTGCTACATTGAACAGAAGTAATAGAAAGTGCATCCTTGCCAGTTGGATCACTTTCAGAAGAGGCCCAAGAATGCAGGAATAAGGACTACAAGCACTATAGGACACACCACTCCAGGAAGTTTTCCCGGTCATCAACGAATGAGGATATATTTTACATGATCCTGATATCGTTCGATTCATTTATAACCTAATTAAGTCCTGAACCAAATAAAATAACAAATTAAATAACTTATTAATATATGTTAATTAATTATGTGTACTCATTTATTTATTTCTTATATTTGATATATGCTTGTTGTTTTCATGTATGTATTTGATTATTTAGCTTAAGAACAAAACAAACACCAAAACATATACAAAAAAATATGTTTTCGATATAAATTAATAAACGCTGCAAATCCGAAAAATGTCAATAACTTTTCTCCCAATGATTTTTTTTTAAACAAATTTTGTCGAAGTGTGCGTAAGTCCAAATATGTGTGCAAAATTTAATTTCATTCCGTTACATAGTTCAGATTTTACGGATTTTTTCCCACTCTCCTTTACAAATGGCACCACTGTGCGGGCGCTACATACCACACAAGCAACGAAACAATCGTAATTTTGCAAGAAAAGTTTTCTGACTGTGTTCTTTCTCGAAGAGGTGATTACAATTGGTCACCGAGATCTTGTGATTTCACACCTTTAGACTTTTTTTTGAAGCCGCGCGAAAGATAAAGTATATGCTAATGCTCGACAGCCGATTCAAGACCTTAAAGATTGAATTTGTGAAGTTATCGAGGACATAAAATCGGAAATGTGCGCATTGGTCTTGGAATTTTCATGCACCGTATCCGTGGCGGCAATTCGGCTGATATCGTCTTCCATTGTTAATCGAATACCTTCCTCTTTTTTTTTAATATCAAAATGAAACTTCTTATTGGGGCAGGAAGAAAAAGTTTTCACACACCACAGATCCTTGCTCAACTCTCCACTTTATTCAAAACTCTTACTACTCGTAATATAGTAGTTAATTAGTATTCGTAAAGAATTTATACTGCTAGACGTTCTCAAGAGCTTTAAGAACCTCAAGTTATAAGTAACCCGAAACACCTTGCATATTATGTAGGTTATGATTCGATTCTGTCTTGTTTGTACTCGTATGTTAAGTTTGATCACTTATGTCCCATCTACCCTCCCTTATCCCACCGTAATTGAGATAATTCCTAGTGCTCCAATTGAGTATTTAAATGACACTCCCAAGTCACAAACGGAAATAAGTAATTCCTCAAGTTCATAAGTGCCTTGTCGCGACTTTTTTCCGCTCTTATCTGATTCAGACATCTTGCCAAAGCCAACATAATCAAAAGTTCATAAAATTCTATCCCCCAGGACACTGTCACGAAACACCGGTGGTTGCGGGTGTTGGGAGTTGGTAAGCCACGAATAAAAACATCTTTCACCTAGGTTGTCTGTTGTCGCACGTAGCTCGTTGGTTTGGGTGGCCAAACTCAAGACATGACATTTTATTTTCCTTCACGAGTTTGTCCTTTTATTTCCATTCGAATTCATTTCATTTGGAAATCAAGTAAGTCTGCTCGCAGGACTCGTATAAATTACGAATCCTTATAAAATACTTTCCGTTTCCATCTCTAACCTGGCTATACGAGTATCATGTGCCATGCTGCAAGTAGGACTTTTATTTTATTCCTCCTGCTTTTTCTGCGTTGGTGTATCAGAACTGGAATCTTTGCTGTTTCTTAATTCTCCGGAGTAATTTCAAGGATACTGACTGCACTCGCACTGTGGAAGGTTGGGAATGAGGCTGAAGGTGTGCTCTGAGCTCTGCTATTGACGGTCGGGTTGGCGGTAGTGTGTTGGGTGGTGCGGTGCTAGACGAGTGCTTGATGATAAAAAGTAAACTGAGCGTATTTAATTTAATTTCGAGCGTCTTGATTTCACTTGTGGAGAAATGTTGCGCGTGTGGGTTTCGGTATGATGGGGTGGTACCGAAGCACCGGAGTCCTGGTCGTCTTCCTAATGCCTCCTTCCTCATTTCTTCAGCACTCACTGTGCAAATGTATACAAATGTATTTAAATGCGATTTCAAGATGTTTGCCATTAATTCAAAGATGGAATGTTAAACGAAAAGGAGCTTAGTGTTGCCTTTCCACCTTGATACTGTTTGATTTCTTTTCATTGCAAGAACTGAAGACGGCTTTTTGCCGCTCGCATCCTTCCCAATTGAGCAAAAAACAGAAGGAAGGAATAAAAAAAGTCAAGAAAACGTAAATCTGAAGGTAATAACGTTGCAATTTCAAGCGGAAACGATTTTTTTTGTTGTTGTTGAAGAACATAACGCTGATAGGAGGGAGTGGGTTGTATGAGGGGCTTTGATGGTAATAACAAGTAATAAGTATTTTTGTAAAACGGTTGTTTGTTTTTGTCAGAAGGTTTTTATTTTGTGCTATGATTAATTTTTTATTACATTTTTGTTGTCTGTGTTTTCGGTACATTTCACCATACAGCGATTATAGAGTAAGGATGATAGATGAATTTTTAAAGTAGACACACAGATTGAAAGACCGTAATCTGCAGATTTATCAAGAACGTAATTTGGTTCTAATGTTTAATAAATTGGTATGAATATTAAATGTTACCAGGCCGAAATTAGACCATTTAAAACTCCTTTGTGTTGATACTTGAAGCAAAAGGAGGCTTCCTTACTTTCATTAGAAGACCTTCGTCTTAAAGATCCAACCTTTAACCTTCCCACACTCGGGCTCGTAAGGGATAGGTGACATATCTTTCAAGTTTTTTTAATAGATAAACTTTCCCCCAAATCGTTTAGCCAGAATATCAATCGTAGCGTCCGATGCGTGGCACGGGGCGCTACCTGCTAGAACTAAATGTCGCCTAGATTCATGCGGTTCAATTTGGAACGCACAAAATTTATTATTATCTTTCTGTAGCACTCACCATTGATGGTAACCTCCTCACCAATGTCGGTTTTCGAAAAAGTACGGACTAATGACTCAATCGGGCCAAAATTGATACCAAACTGTAACTTTTTGAGTGTGCATTGTCACCTGGTGAAGTACGTGAGGGTTGGCCCCGTCCCATATAAACTGTTTTTCAACAGGGACTGTTACGGTAAAATTTTCCGTAACAAGAATCATTCTTTCGGTCCCCTATCCTTATTCCTTTCTTTTAATAACTTTCTTCAAGCAGGTGTTTCTTTCAACTTACTGAGAAAGAGAAGGGCAGCCATGGTCCATCAGCCATTGGTTCACTCGCTCAGTAACTTGAAGAAACAAAATACCAGCGTGTTCAATTTTGAAACTTAATGGACGACAGACGGGTGGTCTGTCTATTTCTAGTGACAGCTGGTCACAGAAACAGACGGGGGCGGTCTGTGTTAAATATGCACAAAAGTAACATTGGCGAAGTTTTGTTCCCAATTGTTGAAGTTACTCCTGGTGAGAATGGCTGCGTGCCCAACCTAAAACATAAATTTTTATTTCTATATATGTAAAAGATGGAACGTTAACGGCTAGTCCCTATACATTCCCCAAATCTGCGCAAAAACCCAACGAATGAAGTAAATTCGCGAGGTAGAGAATTACCACCAACTTCCTCTAAATAGTATCTAGTTTATAAATTATAGCAACTTTCTTTGCACAGGTTTTCCAGTGTTTCTTTACGAGTTTTATGTTAGAAAGATTAAGTTCTTTTTTTTCAGAAAATTTTGTTTAAAAACTTGTCATGGGGATGTTAGTGGCTGAATGCACCCATTGAATTGCCCGCCACTGGAAAGTCATACCGGAGGTCGGCGTCTATTTCTAGTGACAGCTGGTCACAGAAACAGACGGGGGCGGTCTGTGTTAAATATGCACAAAAGTAACATTGGCGAAGTTTTGTTCCCAATTGTTGAAGTTACTCCTGGTGAGAATGGCTGCGTGCCCAACCTAAAACATAAATTTTTATTTCTATA
Source organism: Philhelius festivus (assembly GCA_963931855.1). Lineage (NCBI taxonomy): Eukaryota > Metazoa > Arthropoda > Insecta > Diptera > Syrphidae > Philhelius > Philhelius festivus. The sequence goes on along the minus strand of OZ007555.1, from coordinate 225,391,239 downwards.
TATGTAAAAGATGGAACGTTAACGGCTAGTCCCTATACATTCCCCAAATCTGCGCAAAAACCCAACGAATGAAGTAAATTCGCGAGGTAGAGAATTACCACCAACTTCCTCTAAATAGTATCTAGTTTATAAATTATAGCAACTTTCTTTGCACAGGTTTTCCAGTGTTTCTTTACGAGTTTTATGTTAGAAAGATTAAGTTCTTTTTTTTCAGAAAATTTTGTTTAAAAACTTGTCATGGGGATGTTAGTGGCTGAATGCACCCATTGAATTGCCCGCCACTGGAAAGTCATACCGGAGGTCGGCGAATTCAATGACGATGACTGTGCATAAAGATGGGTGTAAAGTGCGAGTACGAGAAGGCTGATGGGTTCCAACTGCGTTGGCGCACTCTCGCCAATGTGCTGAGTGTTGCTGATAAATGACGCGATCGAAGCCCAAGTCACTGATTGGCGGAAAGCACTGGGTTTGAAAAAGAGAAGAAGTCTTCCAGGCAAGGTGAAAGCCTGGAAGAACACTTCTTTACGGATATTGGATAAAGCAACAAGTGCGAGAATTAAAGTAACAAAGTTTTTTTGAAAACAGAAAACAGAAGGAAAAGGAATTTTATTTTGAAATAAAAAGAAGTTTTATTTGCAAATAAGAAAAGGATTTTGGCAGAGAAAAGTTGAAGTTAACTCGAAGGATATAGCGAGGAATTTCGTGGAAATTAAAGGTTGTATAATTGTTATTTAAAATTTTATTGTCAGGTCGATAATTTCATTTAAAAGTTCATTTTAATATTCGTTTGGTTTTTGCTATCGAAAATTTACGATATTGCGGAACGCGCGACCCGTTTTCTTAACACCGTTTGTGCTTTCGGACCGAGTGTTAACGGTCCATCTTGATAATTTCATTTTTTTTGTATTCTAATTGTTCAAAAGATCTTCGGTTTTAGCCCTACTTAATTGCAAGGTTTCCCAAGCAATTCAATAAAATTTTCAAATTCCCATTCGGAATTATAAATTTAAATCTTTTATTTAAAATATCTTTCACCGTCGGTTTCGCTCCAAAGGTTTGTGATTTCCTTATCTTTAAAAAAAAACACTGGCGCCCTTTTTCATTTTTCAGCTATGCCTCTGCGTTAATTGAAAATAAATCATTTCACTCTTTTGATTATTTTAATTAATGATCCTCATCAAAATTGTTCGTGAAACCACCCCCTTACTGAGCTTAGTCGTGGTGGTAGCATACATTGTTGCTATCAGTTGCAATTTTTTTTTTTTCGCTATACTCGTTCGTCATCGCTCTCTTTAGTTTATTTAATTACATAATACATAGTTGTTGTTCGGTCGCGTCGTCGTGGTTCTTGTCGTCATTTTGTTTGATTATTTTATTTCAATAATCAATTTAATTTCGCGAATTAAAAATTGTAACAAGACGCTACAAAAGTAGAGCGACAGGGACAGCAAACGACGCCATATTTTTTGCCGCTCTTTTGACATTTCTCTTCAGTAAGGTTTGCCATTTCATGATGGAAAGATATACGAGGATACGAGCCAAGAACGAGTCGAAATTATTAAAATTTACTACCGGAGTCAGTGGCCTCAACGGTAAGAGCGCTACGTCCAATTTATTGCCGTCATAATCGTCCTAGCAGATCAACAATTGAGCGTCTAGTGGAAAAATTTGAATCCACAGGCACAGTACAGTACAGTCGTGCGATTTGACGCCGTTAGACTTTTTCCTGTGGGGCTACGTTAAGTCTATATGGTCTATGCCAACAAGCCAGCGACGATTGATGAACTTCGTACGAATATCGAACGTGAAATTGCAGCAGTATCGGCCGATTTATGCTTGAAAACCATCGAAAATTGGGTTCAGCGTCTGGACTTCTGCAAGCGTGCCCGTGGTGGCCATGCAATAGAAATCGAAATTCATACATAATGGCATCGAACGTACTTTCACAAAAATAAAGAATTTCATTGATATCCAAAACCGTTTTTGTTTTATTTAAAAAAACTTTAGTAGCGCTCTTATTGAAAAACCCGATACATACGTACATATGTAAATTTTGTTTGTTAACACAACCATTCATCCAAGAATGCGTCCATCGCTTAAGATGATTTTTTGGCAAAAATTGGTGTCATCTTCCAAACGCTCCAAAGCCCAGTTAGCGAACAGACGGCAGACTACATGGTCATGAACTTTGCCTTGAGCTCCTAGGTCAGTTGGATCTTATACCTATGTAGGCCAACCCTCGACTCGAAAAAAGTCCAAGTTCTGGTGAACGGTAAGGAATCGACTGCCTCGTTTTCTAGGACATTGGTTACCGAATCGGTCGTTTCAAATTTGGCCACGAAATATTGAATAGTCGACAGTGAAGGGCCAACACTTCCATCTTAAAATTGTCCCAACATCATTTGGACATGCTGTTCAATCATGCAGCTTTCCATATTGATTTGGCATCCGAAAATGAATAATAAATAACAGATTTGACAGGTGTCTCTAAAACAACATGGCTGCTACATGCCACCAAAATCAACCCGCACCAATTGAATCAACAACAAATGATGCTGCAAGAAAATGGGTTTTTTTTTGTGAGCTGACTTAAGGAGTGCAGTGCCGGATTAAGCCAGCGCGGGGCCTGTAGCAAATTCTATTAAGGGGCCCTTAGACTGTTTTAGGTTAGGTACTTATCAAGTTTATGGTATTAAATAAAACAAAACTTTTCTTGATTTAATTTGGGAAAATTTATAAATAATGCTGTTGATATCGACTTCTCGCAGTAAATCATGTTCAAAATTCATTAAAGTGAGGTGATTAAGACGTTGTTGGCTCAATTCATTTTTAACACGTTTTAATGTTGAGAAAGATCGTTCACTACTGCAGTTGGTGATCATGAGAGACAAATAAATGCGCAAAGCAATTTCAACGTTCGGGAAACAAGATTGTAAAAAGTTATTTATCAACAGCTTGTAAACCTGCATTTCCAGAGCCTCAAGATTCCTGCTGTCAATAATACCAGCCACATCAGAATTGAGCATTGAAGCGAACTGCACTAATTCGTTGCTCAGACTGTCCTCCATCTGCGTAAGCACTTACTATGGTTGCAGATTTTTTCAAAATTTCTTCTGGTGGAAGAGATTTTATATGAAGGTTTTTATAATACAAATTCTATATACGACTGAAATAAATCAGCCAAGCAGAAGACAGCACTATTAATGGACTTATTGAATTATTGATTCAAAATAGCTTTTATGGCCTTTAGTCCACAAAAATTGGCGTTTCGTCCGAGTGATCGCACATGGACTCATCAGTTGACAGTGAGGACCTTGTCAATACGCAATTTTTATTAAATTCAGTTCATTTTACATCGATTTTTTGACAAAAATCCAATGTGAACTATATCCAACCGAGATTAAAATTGTACTCATTAAAGTTGGAATATTTTGCCCGTGGCTCAGCTTTGATTCTATATGAAGGTTTTTATAATACAAATTCTACTACTGAAATAAATCAGCCAGGTAGAAGACTTCACTATTAATGGACTTGTTGAATTATTGATTCAAAATAGCAAAATATTCCAACGTTAATGATTACAATTTTAATCTTGGTTGGATATAGTTCACATTGGATTTTTGTCAAAAAATCGATGTAAGATGAACTGAATTTAATAAAAATTGCGTATTGACAAGGTCCTCACAGTCAACTGATGAGTCCATGTGCGATCACCCGGACGAAACGCCAATTTTTTTGGACTGGACTAAAGGCCAAAATAGCTATTTTGAATCAGGAAGGGATTTTAGCTCTCAGAATATTCCGAAAATGCCAGCAATTTTATGATAACTGTTCTGTTCATACGTTTACCTAAAGCAGTGAGTACGTTATCAATGGTGACAATAAACACCTGCATTTCATACCGTTGTCCAATTTGCGTGTAGTGCGGTACTAAACATGATTTTTGGTATGACCAGCAGATAGCAAAATAAAATTTTAGTTGATCATTTTGGTGCAAATATTTTCTTCTTAGTAATTGTAACTAAATCTAATATATAAATAACACTTTTTTATGGTCAGAAAACGTTGGTGCGCGGGGCCCCTAAATGCGCGGGGCCCGTAGCATTTGCTACTCTTGCTTCGTGGCTAATCCGGCACTGAAGGAGTGTCATTGAAGATGAGCGTTGAAACCGAAGACGAAGAAGTATTTCTTAAATGTTTTACAAATGATCAAAAATTTTACTTCCTTTGGGACATTGTAGTATTTTTTGCCTTAATTATTAGTAATGCAAACATTTTAGTTCGTCAAAAAAGATGATAACAGGTCCTTCTAGCTTGTGTGAACTTATTTCGGTTTTCTACAGTTGGCTTTATAACATCCGAAGCTTAATTTTCTGACCCTAATAACCTCTTTGCAGCTCGAATCAAACCATGAATTATTCTTTTTCGGTTTGATAGATTTTTCCCTATTCGGGATAAAATGTCTCTTTCCAAAAAGAACTAAATTTTGCACTGGAGTCTACATTACTATCCAGGAAGCAGTGACCAGTTATAGTTCGTGAAAAAATCAATTCAATTCAATTTTGTTTTATTGAACATACTATTTACAATTTGGCTTACTGCTAATAAGATACTACATTATGTATGAAAATTTACATTTGTTGGCTCAAAGGGGGCCTAACTATATACAGTGACTTAAGTTTAATTATTTTTATATAAAATGTACATGACGAAAAAATTAAATTTAAAATGTCGGTTGATTGTATTGTCCTCAGGGTGTTCATTCCTGGTTGTCAGTGGTGATTTTTGTGGGTTGTTGTCAGGGATGCCGTTTTAGCCGCGGTGGTAGGCTGACCCAATGTCAGCGTAGAACGAGACTACTTCCTCGTTGTTCATGATTACGTTGTCATCCAGAGTTTCCATCACACATAAGCTGATTCGGGTGGTCGATAATCTTCCCCATTAGTTTCTTCGTTTAATGAACTAGATATTTGTCCAGTGGGATTAAATTGGCTTCTGTGTAGAGATGCTCGTTCCTGTAGTGTTTCTGTCGTTGACGGTCAAAATAGAGTCCAGTGCAGATCCTCAGTATCTTCCTTTCGAATAGTTGAAGTTCCTTCATAGATGTCTTCTAGATGGAAAACCAGACTGGGAAGGAATAGCTGATCACTGGTCGCAGGAGCTGCTTGTTGACCAGATCTTCTTTTCAGCAATGGGTGCAAGCGGCTGAAGGCTGGCCTTCTTCAGAACATTTCTTGAGAGCAGGTTAAACCTTAGCAACTTGTTGAAGTGCACTCCCAGGTACTTGACATTTGGCTTTGCCACTATGTAGGATCCGTCAGGGAGATTTCTGCAAATTGTTGCGGTGCGAAGGCTTCTACCAGTTGAATTTCTCCTGAAGCAGACAAGTTCCGATTTGGAAGTGTTGATTCGGATGCCCCATTTCTGGTAGAATTGGAAGAGTCTGTTAATGTGGGTTTCTACTTTTTGGACAGCGATTAGTGGTGACATTGATGTGGCGTAGGTGAGCGAGTCATCAGCATACAAAAGATTCTCGCATCCAATTGGTGAAGGTTGGTCTGAAGTCATCAAGTTGTAGAGCAAGGGGCCTAGTTTTGAGCCTTGGGCGACTCCAGCTCTGATGGTCTTCATGTTTGACTTGCAGTTATCTACTTGAATGAAAAATTTCCTGAAAAATAGGAAAGAAAAGAGAATTTTTATTAATGGCGGAGGTACTTGCATAAGATGAAGTTTGTGGATTAGACCGTCTATCCACACGCTATCGAATGCTTTCTCGACATCCAGAAAGTATCCGGTGGTGATATTGTGTTGGAATTTTACCAGTGGATGCAAGGTTGAGTGTTTTTCTCGAAAGCCGAAGTGCATGTCAGGGATGATTGAATTTTCACAGCAGAATTTCCTCAGTCTTCGTAAGATTAATTCTTCCAGTAATTTGCTGATGTTGTTGAGAAGTGAAGTGAGATAAGTTGGAAGCACCTTTTTTCGGAATTAACACAATCTTCACTTTTTTCCACTTCTGGGGGAAGTAACAGTTGTGGCAGCCTTTTCATGATGTCATTGTATATATATTTTAATAGTACTATCATGAATAGGAACGCGACTAGGCGAACCAAGCGGCACCATAATTACTAAATTAGCAGAGATGCCTATGGCAGAGTTTTAACAGATAGACATTTAATACATGACAGTGACAGCAATAGGAATACTGTATATAAAATAGGAGAACAAAGACACATACTATGTACATTGGAGTAGAATGTAGGTGTGTGTGGGGATTTGGTAGTTGTTATTTTCTGTAGGCAAATATTTTCAAGGTCAATACTTTCAATACTTTTTTGGCGATTACGTATTTTTTGGGATAAAAGAAAATTATTTCTGTGCATATTGTCGTCTGAGTTATTATCTTGTTCAAGAGCATTTTTGGCGAAATTTAGTTAGAAATGCAGTTTTTATAAATCAAACATGCTCTTTCGAATGGCATACTCCATTTCTTTCTATCTCTTTTAGTTTTTAAGTTATGAAGAACTATTATGTTCAAAAAACCACTTTATTAAACATTTGAGTTCGACTACAGCTAAACGGCTCGGCCGATTTTCTTCAAACTTGGTAGATGTTTTTTTCTTTGGAATTTTTTTTCGAAATTTCATAAATATTTTTTTTTCTCAAAAACTGTCCCACAGATTTAAAAAAAAAAAATCATTTAGTTAAAGCTAGGCATTGTATATATATACAATGAGCTAGGTAATGGTTGAAAAAAATTTTACAAAAAATTGTTATTTTTGGTACCCCCCTTGGGACCATTTTTTTTGTTTTCGATTTTCTCAAAAACTGTACGACGGATTTTGATCATTTTTTTTTTGCTAAAGGTCCCTAATAATTTGAATATTATTGTGTATTCAAATTTTCAAAAAATTATTTTTTGGATTTTTAAAAAAATTTTCAAAATTTTTTTGAAAACTCAATATTTCGAAAACCCCATGCTCGATTTTGTTCAAACTTGATGAATAAAAGTTTTTTAAATAAAAATTATTTTTGAAAAAATATCAAGTAACTTACAAAAAAAAATATTTTCACTCGTATACAAATTTTCCTTTTTCCAAAAAATGTTCATACTTTTTTGAAAATTTTAATATTATCAAAAGTCTTATATATTTATATCTAGAAAAAAGTCATTCTTTTTGGAAAATTCGATATCTCAAAAACCGGCGCAATGTTTTTTTCGAAATTTAATTTCCATTCGTACAGTAATAAAACTTAAAGCTAGCGCACGATTTTATGAGATTTTACTTAAAAACAATATTTTTTTGTTCCACGCTTAAAATACTTTTTAAGCGTTTTCGTTTTTCGTTTCATACGTGGATTGAAAGGTGGCACTCCCTAGATCACGAATATGTAATTTTTAATTCTGTAGGATGAATAGTTTGGCCAGAAATCACGTTCGAAAATGTCAACTTTGAGGGGTCTACGAGGCTCCGTTTAGCCGCAAATCGCGTTTAAAGATAAAAATTCGTTTTTTGATACCAGTTTTTCAAATTTTGACATTTGACAATTTTCTCATTATCGAAATAGGGATTTTTTATAGAGATGCTTCCAATAAGTTTAAAAAACATTGCATCTCAAAGCTTTTAAAATTTTTTTTTTTAATTTTTGGAAAAAAAATGTTTTTGAAAAATCAATGTCTTGAAAAAGTTTGAGCGATCAATTTTTGAAAATATTTCCTAGAATCTTTATTATTAAAATTAATATCCCAATTTTTTTTCTAGAACAATTTTAAAGAAATTTCTTATATTTAAAATTAGTTTAATAATAAAAGGTTTTTTAAACTTTTTTTGCATAAATTCTTACTTTTTATATTTATATTAACAAAATAAAAAAAAAAAAACAAAATTTTTATTTTAATGAATTAATAATTTCCAAATTTGATGAAAATTCGTAGACAAACATTAAAAGAAATGTTTGTTTGTTCAAAATTCGCAGGGCAAATATCTTATTTTTTACAAAATATATGGATAAAAACTATTTTTTGTAAAAAAAAGTTTATTTTTATTTTAAAAATTTTTCATGTGGGGTGCATCAATAATTTCTTAAAATTGACACCAAATTCCTTTTTTTTTAATTTTTTAAAAATTGCTTATAAGCAATATGTAAATGCATACAAAATATTTTTTCCAAAAAAGGTATCTGATTTTTTTTTTAAATATTATGTCAATAATAATTTTATTCTATTTTTTTAATTACCTAATTTAAGTTTTCTAAAATTATTTTTTTCTCGAAAAACTTATTTGATTTTTTTTTCAAAATAGCTTTATGTGAATATTTATGAATTTCTGAAATTGTTTATTATACACATAAAAAGTATTTAAAATTTTCCATGTTTTTTGCAAACAAAGTTTATATGAATAAATTTTAAAAACTGGTCTATACCTATATCAATTTTTTGTTTATATATTTAATTATATAAATACCTATCAACGCATAACAATAATTTTTCGTTTTTGTACCTAATCAAAATTATTATTTTAATTTCATACAATTTTCTATGGGTATGTACCTACATAGGTAGGTACTATGCAAAAGCTATTTTTTTTAATAAAAATATAGGTACGTACCTATAAGATTTTCTTAAAGAAATAGTTTTCTAACTGTGTATGTACATATCTATATTAATTACAACAAAAATACAATTGCCACTATCTACCTAACTACCCACTGCATATAATTATTATAAAATTATTTTGGTTACCATAACGAAATAAAGCCAATTTGAAATTATTTAGTTTTCAAAAACGAAATAAAACCATTTGAGTTTATTAAGTTCAAATTCTTTTAGATCTTATTACAAAAGTCAATAAAATGGCAACTCCCGTAATTAATCGTATCAGAATTCAAACAAACCAGATTGCACGAGTAATAAAACAAAATTCACAAAAACTCTCATACACTCTCAATACTTTTTGCTTGTATTCATTTCGCGCCTCGCATATGCAACTTTATATACCTAACCTACCTACAATTGATTCTGACAGCAAAAAGAAACGCAGATAATATTTTCTCCCTTACCCTCATTATTGTTGTCAGAATAAATATATCTCTACCTCGTCACTTGTTTTGCTTATATTTTCTCCTTCCACATCAGCTCTGCACAGCTTAACATAGCCACACTTACGATTTTGCGGCACAATAATAAAACTTTTTTTCGTGTTCCATGAGAGTACTATAAAAATATATATACAATGATGATGTAGTAGGAGACACCATCTGGTCCAGTAGACTTTTTTGGCTTAGAATTGCCGATGATTTCTACAACCTCCTCTATAGATTGCATAAATGTGGACTATCGGTGGGATCATTTGCTGGATTGATAATATTAAAATTTATTTTATCCAAAAGAAAGTTGGGTCAGTAGGTGGGCTCGGTGTGAAGTTTCCTTCGAAGTAGTCGGCGAACGCTTCCACCTTGTCTTGGGCCGAGGTAGCTTCAGTATCATTGCTGATGATGGTTTCCGGTATTTGTGGCTGTTTTCTAATGGTCCTATTGATGTTTTTGAAAGCATCTGGTCCTGGCTTGATTGCTTGTAATCTTTTCTGGTATTGGATATTAATGTGGTATTGAATGGAGTTCCGGAACAAGTTGTTGACTTGCTGTAGCTCATTCCAAACTATCTGGTAGTTTCTGTTTGTTGTATTCAGTTCACTTTAATGGATCCGCTGGAGACGTTTTCTTATACGTTGTCTGTGAGCTTACAGATTTTGAACGTACTCGGGAAGGTGCTGTTACCCTCTTTTGACGTTTTAGATTGTTTTTGCTTGTCCAGGGCATCAGATACGGCATGTTCAAAGTTGACAATTGCTGCATTGATTTCGATATCCAGAAGATTCTTTCCGGAAGGTGGAAGAGCTAAGCTCTCTTCTATACGTCTCTGTGAAGTCTATCAATATCCAGCCGTCTGAAATTAATGAAATTCTCAGGAGCTTCTGTTGTAAGGAGTATGGGTTGGTTGAGGTTAATCGTGAAGAAATCATTGATATCTTTCCAGTTGGCTTTCTCTTTAATTGGGTTTTGCAGAAACGAGCAATTTACCGATATGACACAATACACAATAATCGGATGTGCGTAGTGGTGATATAATACACTAAAAGTGTATTTATCAGGGTCAGAGGTAAGAAACAAGTATAGTGTATTGGCGGATTGACCTGTAACGTCAGAAATCCATTAGGCTCGTTAACGACCTGAATCAGGTTGTTTAACTGAGTAAAAATCTCGACATACCTTCCTTCGGGTATTGTCTGACCAGAATAAAGCAGCCATGAAGACTTTTATACATTAAAATCGCCCGTAACAACTATATTTCACTGTGCGGATAATGGGAAACAGTTTTCTGGATAGAGTCAGATAGCGCATCGAGTTCATTGGAAGTCAAGTTGCTATCCAAACTTAGACTGCGATTAATAAAACTTGTATGAATCATGCGCTTATGGACGGTGAATTTAAACCACATAAAATTAAAGTTTGTACTTAAACAAATGCCATATTGTGATTGAAGCTGATAAGCAACATCATTACGTACATAAATGGCCAGGGTGAGGGAAACATAATGGCACTAAGGTTTAACCATGTAGGCTGAATTCCGAGTGTTCAGAATTTTCACCAACCTATGTTTCACTAAATACCAGAACTGGTGGCCTGAGTTTCACAGTATAGACATTTACAGCACAGACATTTTTCCTGAACCCCCGAATGTTGGTGCAATAGAGTTGACAGAGGTCGGTGCTTAGCTTTCAGAATGAAATATATGTCCCTTCCTTGCAAGAGGTAGTACCCACAAAAAAAAAAAATATTTTATGGTGGAATGGGCTAACATCGAACACAGCCCTTTGGTGTGATAGGCTAACGCAGTGCGTTAGGGTAACTATTTACAATAATCTTTGTTCTTCTACAATTTTCATTAAAAACAACTGTAACATTTTTCAAATTTTTATTTAAATCCACCATTTTGTATATTGTTAGATCTATAAACGGAGGTGAAGTTAGGTTGACGTGGCTGTCAGCAGGACGGACCTAAGGTTATTTCATGAGTTTGATGAAAGGAAGTTATTACATATTTGGATGGAAATTATCAAAAATAGGGACTTCACCAATAGAATGCTATTAACATGAATAGTATACAGATCAGCACTAAAAAAAATTGATAATTTGCCAAAGAAGAGTTTCTTATTTATTATTCCACCAACTATCATCCAATTATTATTCTAAGGACATTGTGTACAGTAATCAAATGCGTACTTTCCTTGTAAGCAAATTGCTGTCATTTGTTCGACCACATTTATCACATCCTACAACCAGGCATTGGACTCAATCCCAATGATAGACCGACCGACCCCGCACAATACAATATCAACTGGAAAATAACTTTTTCCCTAATTACCCCCCAAATAACAATGTCGAAGCATTCTCATATGTATATTCATATTATGTACATATCTGGGCTGGGATATGATTCCATAAAGAACAATTTATTGTTCCGTTATGCCAAAAAGGACAACTATCATCTTCCGCCTTGTATTATCCACTTTATGCGATTACGGCCAAGATATTCCACATATCCGTTTTAATATTAGCGCCAAAAGCATACATAGATGCTTGGTCGTTCATAAAACAAAAACGAAGAACAATACACAGAAAAAAAAATTATTATTCAAAGATGAAAATGACACTAATAACAGACAGTAAACTGTGTAATGTTATGTAGTGAAAAATATGACAAGAGTCCTTCGCAAAGGAAGTGCCAAATGAATACGAAATGGCACCAACATGGAGTAAGTGATGGTGTAGGCAGCCTACTCGTAGAGTTAGCCTTCCCAGTTGCATGCTTGGTCGACAGACTAGAGTCTTATTCGCTTCCATCTTAAGATTTTATCCTTTTCATTATTATTTTTTTTTTGTTTCATAATTTTGTTGCAAGGATAATAATGGATGATTAAGTTTATTATTTCCGCCCATCTTCATTATAAAATATAAAACATTATTATCTCCATCATGGGGACGCTAATATCTGCGTTCATATTTGAAAGGAAAAAAAAACAAAGGCAAACAAAATATATCGCACATGTACTCGTATCCTGGATCCTGGATGATATCCTAAGTGCAAGACGTTGACGGCTGGGTATGCAAGTGTAGAAAAGTATACTTTTATGATAATAGACCTCGATTATGTTTACAATATATGGCAACAGGATGTTAATTTTATTTTCAATTTACAGCAACTACCCATAATGGTTATGGTATAAGCTTTTTACTTTCAGCGTTATCCTATGTATCTCATCCTGGGATGTCAAGAAGATTAAACCCAAATGGGGTGAATGCAAAATAACATGCAGATTAATAGTTTCCATTGGAAAAATCAAAGAATTAAAATAGTTTATGATTCATAGTCATTGGACAATTAAGGCAGATAAAAATGAGATTTTCCAATGAACCGCTAATCCACGGGCACATTTCTAAAAATACCATTTCATTCAAAATTTCATGATATACATATACTATTTTGTCCTTCTTAATGGGATCCTTAGCTGGAACGATCCTCCCAGTCATATATTTCACTTAACAGGTTTCTCACATGTTGTATTTCTCGCATGATAGTTTTTTTCGCATGATATATTTTTCGAATGATATATTTCTCGCGTGATATTTTCCCAGCATGATAGTTCTCTCGCATGGTAGTTTTTTCGCATTTTCAAACCTTGTTCTTGAATGTTTTAAAAATTGAAAAGGCAAAGGAAAAAGCCGTGTCGGGTAGATTATTCCATAATAAATTGTGTTGTACGACTAAAAATACGAACCTCTGTATTTGACGGAACGTTCAAAATTAGGCTCGAGGATGAACTCATGAGCATTTTTAGCGAAACGGGTATCATGGGACAACTGGCAGGAACATTACTTGTGAAAGAAGTGATAACGAAAGGAAAGGAAAAAAGAAATGAAACATTTCGACGGTGTTCAAGAGATGGGAATGATTCCGTTTTCTGTTTTCTGTTTTCTGCCAGTTTTAACGCTCTGTTCTAAATTTTATTCATTAAATGAAGAGAAGTTTGGGCTGCACCTGCCCAAAGATGTGAGTGTTAGATTAAAAGGATTGAAACATTTACTACACCGATATAGAAATCTAAGCATTTAGCAGCGTCTCGATAATGTGGTCATTCCAACGAAGATCATCGTTGACAATCATACGGTGTACTAACAGCTTTTCGGTTTCTTCGATGAAAGCGCCAATCAGAGACAATGGCATAGGGTATATCGAATGGCACGACTATAGGTCATGACGTTCGATGTTAGAACATATTTTTAACGAAAGAATAGCTTTAAGCTTTTATATGTTTGAACCAAAAGAACGAAAGATAAAATGTAAGTCAGTCGGAAAGAAATCGGGAAAGACTCAAGATGGGTCAAAGAAATAAACCAACGGATAGTGGTTTTTTAAACAAGATTTTTTCCACTCTAAAATCAACGTTTTTTATTTATATTAATATTGTTTTCAGAGAAAGAGTTTGTTATTTACGCTGAGCTACGAAACAATGGGTACATTTTGCTTCAACATTGATTTTTCGAAGCATTAAACTCCACACGATTTCGTATATCGCATTAAACAATGCTGTAAAGAATCGAGTTTAATGAGCTTAAAATTCCACTTCCGAAAGAGATGGAAGTGAATTTGAAACCGATTATGAAGAGATGAGGATAGAATCTTCCATAAAACAATGCAGTGTATTAGAAATTTCAGACCAGAGATCATTAATCAAAATAAGGAAGAGAGACAAAACGGTACCCTGAGGTAGGTACATTAGAATTATTTTAAAATAAAATAAAAGCTTTTCGAAGGGGTTTTTGTATGGTCAAATACATGCAGTGTGCCTGCGAAGCTTCATATATTTATGAATTTTTGAATATTACAACAACAACTTGAATGAACTACCACCAGGGGGTTCTTATTTGGCTGGAGTTATAGCTATTTCATGGTTGCCAAGCCAAACCCTTTCAATACATTTGAAACTTGACCAGAGTCAAATCTTTCATTAAAATCTCCCTCCTTATAATATACAACGAATTGTTGGCTTATAAACATAGTTCGCAGAAATAGAAAGAAACCGAATTAACAACAACAAACTTGAGTGACTAATAAAAACGCTAGTCCTCAAGTGATAATTGATAAACTATAAAACCTAAATTGGGATGGACCTGATCATGTGGTCTCGGTAGCGTGATGCGTAGGGCATTGAATTAAATAAGAAAAGTCTCCAGGCCCCACCCAAAGAGGCGCAACAAAAAAGTGCTGATGCCGAGCTGCAACCGCCAACCAAGCAGCCCCATCAGCCGCAACAAAAACAACAACAGCCGCTGCTCACTGATAAGCCAAAGCAGCAGGCAAAACAACAACAACAACAGCCAATACAGCAGCAGAGACAACAGCAGCAGAAACAACAGCAGCAGAAACAACAGCAGCAGAAGCAACAGCAGCAGCCACAGCCGCAGCAACTAAAGAAGAAGAAAGAGCAAGTGCCACCCATCAATGGGTATAAGATGGACCTAAAGAAGACCATAGAAACATGTAAGTCGGCCATAGGTCAAAACCATGAAACAGCTATAACTCCAGCCAAATAAGAACCCCCTTGGTGGTAGTTCATTCAAGTTGTTGTTGTAATATTCAAAAATTCATAAAAGCTTTTCCACTGTTAAAATAACAGAAGTAAATCATTTATAAAAATTAAAAAGAGAAGTGGTCCAAGATGGCTTCCTTGAGGCACACCGGAGTAGTGAATTATAATTTTAGATCAAATATTTCCAATTTTGACGAATTAAGTAATAGCTTTTAATCCAATTCAAGAATTTTGAATCTAACCCCATATTTTCTAACTTAGTTATAAGAACTTTATGTTGAACACGTTCAAAATCAGTGAAAATGACATCAACTTGTGTTCTATTTTTCATTACTTGAAGGCAATAATTAGTAAATATTGCCAAATTTGTTGAGGTTGATCTTCCACTAACAAAACCATGTTGAAATTCCGATATATAGTTCTTAACCTATAATGGGTGATTTGTTTGCTATTTTCTTTTTGGCAACACTGGTTTTGACAGCTCATGCACGTTTCGTGTTTTGTGTCACTGTCAAACATCTTCAGTTTGGTCTATAATTTTACCATGAATCGTCTTACAAGCGAACAACGCTTGCAAATTATTGAATTTTACTATCAAAATGCGTGCTCTGTTAAGAAAGTTCATCGCACGCTTCTTCCAATTTATGGTCAATTTAATCGACCTACTGAGGCGGCTATTCCGGCTATTGTGACTAAATTTTGCACCAAATTTGCATTCATGGACATGTAGAATGTAGTGGAACGCGAATAGTGTTTGACAGTTCGTAGCAATCATATTGCAATCCGCGACGACCAATTTATTTTCTCAAATTTCTCCCATTTAAGCAATTACAGCAATTAATATATTAACATTAAGTTAAACTGAATTTCTACCCTTTCGTAAAGTTTTTGTGGAGAATTTAGACTTATATATATTTTAAATTCCATTTTGTTTTTTATTCGTTGGTCATTGGTCGCTCTCATGTGAATAGTCCTTTACTCTACTACGTGGAAAATTTTGCGGAAAGATTTAGGTGTGAAGCCTTTCAAAATACAGCTGGTGCAACGTCGAATTTTTGGTGAATGGGCTTCTGAAAAGTTGGCCGAAAATTTTTTTTTTATCGAAAAATTGTGTTCAGCGAAGCTCATTTCTGTTTGAATCTAAAAAGTAAAACTGCCGTATTCGGAGTGAAAAGCAGCCAGAAGCATTTCAAGAACTATAAATGCATCCAGAAAAAGTCACTGTTTGGTACGGATTATGGGCTGGCGGAATCATTGGGCCGTATTTTTTCGAAGATGATGCGAATCGCAACGTTACTGTCAATGGTGAGCGCTACCGTGCGATGATAACAAACTTTTTTTGCGCAAAATGGAAGAGCTTGACTTGCATGACATGTGGTTTCAACAAGACGGTGTCAAATGACACATCACACATAGCACGCGATTTATGTTTTTATGTGTCCGAACGAAATAAAAAAAACTTTTTTATTTATATTTCAATTGGGCCACAGGCCTCTTACGCTTTATTGATTGTAAAAATAAGTTATTAATTAAAGAATAAAATATTAATTACAAAACCCGAATAGCCCGCCGTCCAAGCGTCGCTGCAACTATTCAGGTTCTCAACGTATTATTAAAAAGCCCTTTCAGTTTACAATATCTTTTCTTATATAGCTATAATTTGTTGACGCTGCATCTATTGATTTATTAGTGATCGAACAAGCTGCTGACCCAAATGTGCTGGTGTTGCATTTATTGTTAATGTTACATTTGGTTGTTGACCTAAATGTACTGGTGTTGTTAATGCTGCATTTGGTTGTTAAGTGGGCCCGCTTGTAGAATCTATATCATATGTAACTCGCGTAACAATGGACCAATTGAGAGCGAGTTCGGTGAACAGTTTATTTCACGATAGCTCTTAAAACATCACTCGTTAGTACATGAGACGAAAACAGCAATATTTTATTCTCACCAATTCAATTTTAAGTATTTGGATTTTTTTTTGGTCAAAATCGAAAAGTTTTGACAAAAATCTAGTTCATGTTCATAATAGCACACTTAATTTTTTTTATCAACATCGTTAGATCCGTTTTCGAGAGATATAAGATTTTACATAACGGCTGTATGCACCAAGTTTTAAGAAAATAGCTACAGTGGTTTAGGCTGTAATGAGAGGTACAGACATACTGAAACATGTTTTTATGAATACTTAATTTTCCTTAAAATTTGTGTAAAATTTTATAAGCAAATTGTTAGTATTTAATAATATCCAGTTTTGCACGTAATTTCAAAATCGTGTACCCGTTTTCAAGACATTGAGTTTTCAAAAAAATTTGTATTATTTTTTTTTAAATCCAAAAACCATTTTTATAAACCATATTTTTTCAAAGGAGCTCCTGGAAAAAAAATTGGTTAAAATCGATAGAGCCGTTAAAGAGAAAGGCGAAAATGAAAAAACGGTTCTATGACAGGTCCGGTTAACACCATTTTTTCCTAAAATTTTGTTGGACCAAAATGTAGTCCATGCCCATAATAAAATATCTCCAGTGGCTTAGGCTGTGGGGAGAGAGTGAAATTCCTTAGATATTATTTGACAAATTATGCATTCTTAAGCAAATTGAATTTTCGGTCAATATTAACATATTACTATCATAAAGGAGGATAGGAAATTGTGGATCTTGCCATTCTATGTTTGTTTTTTTTGTTCTTTAAGGTCACAAATAAACAGGTCAAAGTACTTGTCAGACACAATTTTTCGAAAAAAAATATTTTTTTTTTAAATGTTAAGCAAATTTTTATACAAAATAAATTAAAAAGAGTTCTAGAAAAATTCTTATTTATGATACCATTTCTTATTATTTCGATTTTCTCAAAGCCTTATAACTGATATTGATAAATTTTTTTATGTTTCAAGAATTTTAATTTAAAAAAAAACTCTATTTTCCGAAAACTCATGCTTGATTTTATTAAAAACTTACACCTATAAGTCTTTCAACATCATTTAGAAAAAATTATTCTTATATTCAGAAATAAAGGTATTAACCACACAAAGTTGCAAAATGTTTTCTAAAATCTCGTAAACGGCTACTAGAATTCTTATACAATTTTGTCTAATTAGACGATCTGTCATTCAATAATTTTAAATTAAGAAATAATTCACATTTTCTTTTATTTTCCTTATTATTAGCATAACAGACCTAAGGTGGAATTTTAATATATTCAATTTTCTAAAAAGTTTGAAAAACATTGTACCTCAAAACTTTCCAAAATATTTTTTGAATTATTATTTTTTTAAATAATAAAAACTTTAAACTTGGTACCAAAATTTTTCCTTAAAAATGTTTTCTGAAATACAAAATTATTTTATTGTTAACCATTACAATGGTAATCTTTTGTTCTTTTTTGAACCTACAATGATGGTACTTTCATAATTTAAGGAAATTTTTCTTCTCAAAAATCGTTCAAGAACTTTTGGTTGAGAGCTAGGTCAATTATAAGTAAGCAAGTAAGACAATCATTATTTCAAGACAAACCACAAAGTTTTTTGAACTTGTTGAGAAAATTGACGAATTTCTTCACTTAACAGTGGCAAAATCTAATTCAATTTCATATCAACCAAGCCACAAAACAAAACAAGATTGCGCAAAATAAAATTGTTCACCACAGAAACCAAAAAATTGCATATTTGGCGATAGATTACATATAGCAGCATGGTAAGCCTGCTCACTACTTATAAAATCATAATTAATGATAGATACCTATTATGAAATCCATCTACGATAAGAGAACAAAGAGGTTTTGGATTTGTTGGTCTTTTTTAAGATAAGATTTTTTGGTCCCGTCACATAACGAGTTCTATACGTAAGGTAGGTACTTTGTTTATTTATTTACATCTCAAATTTCTTTTGATAAGTCATCGTCAGGCGATAAGAATTTGGGATGGTGCCATATGGATATGCTATCTCTGTACCACCATTAATTCTTAGGTTATTTGCTCCTCAACTAGTAAAGTAAAATGAGATTGGATGTCAATGAGTTGGTTTTTCAATGGTTGTATTGCATCTACACGATGGCCGTGTAATGGCTCGTTACGGATTCGAAATTTATTGTCTTTTTAGCTTCAAGTCTGATATTCATAAAAAAAATTCTGCTTTTTCTTAGGCACTCTTTTTTATCTTCATAATTCATTTCATATTTGAAGCTTCCAATCCACTTTATTATTTCGCTGATGACAACACCTTTAGCTTTTCAAATCCAATTTTTAGAATCATAACCCTGTTCTTCGGCTGTGGAACTGAAAAGGCAGCTTATAAAATCTCAATCGATTTCGGCTTCGACAACATTATACAATGAGGTATTAACAACCGCGTGGAGTTTAATGTTTCGAAAACAAAAAGCTGTCTTCTGTCAGCCAAGCAAAAGTATCACCCTTGCCATTATTCATGAATGGCACTTACGACAAGGAAACTAAAAAGCTTCCCATAGTCTGTAAGTGTGTTAATGGGCATCTCTTATGGAATGATCATATAAAATGCAGCGAAATGCTTAGGTTTCCTTTAAAGATGCAGGAAACTTTTGTCCCTGTAACTTACAACGTTTATAACCTATTTTGTAATAATTCAGAATAGAGTCCTAAAACTTATAGAAAACATATCCATTACGGAAACTTTTGTCTCTCTTGAACACTGTCTTAGCGTCTCCTGTTTTTCATTGTGTTATAGCTGGGATTGCTAATCAGTTTACCTTTGAGCCTAACACGTACATACGTTCTATCAAACCTTCATTGCGATGTACCTACAGGTTTTCAAGATATCTCCTATTTGTTCCTCTGCACTTTACCTAAACTCTCGCAGTCCGTTAAACGGTAAAATTATAACGGTAATCATACCCTTGAGTGTGTGCAAATTGTATTATAAAAATTCCTCGCAACGCACAGTGCGGCCGAAAGCCGCTTTGTGCGGCCAAAAGTCGAAAAACGTAGAGAATGATCCACAAATTGGTAGATATATAGGGGTTTTTGGGGTCGCTGATTACGAATCTGTTATCGGAATCAGCATATTCAAAATGGCCGACCTAATATGGTGTCATGTCATACGAAAAAACTTATCGAAAATGAAATAACTTTGATAGTTGATATTATTAGGGCATGTACTTGAAAATTTATTAAAAATGAACAAATTCAAAATGGTGGCAAATATGGCAATATTACTATATAACAAAAAAAATGGAAAAAAATTGTTCATATGTTTTTATTAAAATCGACAGTACATAACTTATCAATGATAAATTTAGAAATACAAAATGCAATATGAGTAAACAATATATAAGTTAATCCGATATTTACATGAAAAAGTTTTCATTGCCCATCTCGTGACAGTCACAATCATCTACATCTGAATCTGTTTCAGAAGCGGAAGAGCTGTCAAATGATTGTTGTTGATCTTCTGTTTGATTATTTACAGGTGGAAGTGCTAACAAATTGATACAGTCCCTAGACAAAGATTTAAGTGGTTTTAGAGGTAATTCCCGACAACTAGATATTAATGGATCGGATGGGATTAGGAAACTTTTAAAAACATCCTCCATTGTCTTTTGACGATCATGGTTTCTTGCGAAATTAGCTTGATAGATTTAAAAAAAAATTATTACATGCTTCTTGTGCATCTTCCGACAATTGACAGATAGGTAACACTGAATATTTTATTATTTTGGGGCCATTAATTAAAAGTTTGTGAACTAACGTGTACATACAATACCAGGGATATTGTTGCAAGTCAAGGTACTAGTACGGTCTAGAACGCCAAACAACGCACGATTTTTGGGAATTTTTTTCTCGGAAACTTTATTAGATAATAACATATTTTTTTTAAATAATGAATACATGCGTCAAGAGTACAAGAATATTTTTTTTGTCTTAATTTTGGCCGAATTATAGAGGGCGCCAACGTTGACTATTCAAAAAACACATTGTACCATTGCGGACAGTTAACCTCCGGATCTACTGAACCGATTTTCAAAAAAACTTGTTGCAACTTGATTGTTTTTATGTTTTCTAAGATAATTTACCACAATTTGACAAAAAAGTTATGTACAAAAAAATGGCCAAAACAAATTGTGGTAAATTGTCTCGAAAAAAACTTTCCTTAAAATAACCCACTTTGTTTTTTTTTGTTTTAGTCCAGCCAATCCTGAGATTAACTGTCCGCAATGGAACAATGTATTTTTTGATGAGTTGATGTTTGCGCCTTCTATAATTCGGCCAAAATTCAAAAATTTCCAAAAATTTGTATTCTTGACGCATGTATTTATTATTTAAAAAAAAATTATGTTATTACGAGTATCTTATAAAGTTTCCGAGAAAAAAATTCCCAAAAATCGTGCGTTTTTTGGCGTTCTAGACCGTACTAGTACCTTAATGCACAAAAAAACTCAACGGGCATCTACGGGCAGCTGAATTGTATTTAATTTGGTACACAATACTTTTATGAACTATCTCAAATAGCTTTCAGAACAAGAAATAGCAAGAAAAAAAGTTTTCACTCAAACAAATATTTTTTTTTTCTTTTTTCAAGTAAATAAATAGTGTTGACATATCTCTGTCTAACAATGTACTATTTAGAAATTTTTATTCAGAAATTATTTAACTTATTTTACGTACCTGCAGCTGTTGAATCCATTTATTGCAATAGATTTGCTTGGAAATAAAAACTTTTACACGTGTTTTGATGGAAGTGTCCATTAGCCTATCTTAACGATGCGTGACTACGTTAACTTAGCAGCCACATTTAGACTAAGATTATGGGGGGGATTTACGGCAAGAGACTCTTCTACGAACATTCTTCGTCTCCTAGGGGTCTCCTTTAGACAGCCTGCTGACAAAAAACCCCTAACTCAAAACTTTTATTTTGGACTTTTGGCCGCAAAAAGATGCCTTCGGCCGCACTGTGCAACGTGTGGAATAGAAGGGACCCACAATTTTCTGCCGAGTCTCAATGGCTCTATGACATGGCTTTTTAGACTTTATATGATTTTCCTATAAAACGCAATTGTTAAACACTTGCAGCCTATCTATAAAGAAAATTTAAAGCTTACTAAGCTTTAAAATACCTCCAAACAGCACTTAAATATGAAATCGGTATCTATAATCAATTTTCACATTTAAGTAACGTTACTTAAAGGCCTCTTAACTTAAACGCCATCCACCGCGTTTAAAGGTCACTTAAAGACGTTTTAACATTTATTTTGACATGTCAATTGTCATCCCATAAATTTTGAAGTTTCGAATTGAGAATTTGTGTTGTGTTGATTCAAAAGTATAAAATTAAAATGGATAACAATTTTATTTCATTTATAAATGATTTGAATGTGTTTAGCACATTGGGTTATGGTAGAAGATCCCGCATAATCTATAAACCTATCATATGCAAATTCATTTGGGATCAAATCCATCACTCGTTCGTCGTTGGGATTTGGTGATTTTGGAGGTGTACCACCTCCAGTTGCACCCCTTTCTCTCCTGTAGGTTGACGCTCGTTTTTTGATTTGCATTTTGGTGTTTCGCCATTGGCACTGTATTTGTTGAACATCTCTTGGACTATTACTGCATTTGTTAAATCTAGAATATGTAAAGAATTAAGATATGGAAATTTTGTATTGAATAAAAAGAGAATTCCCTTCCACGCTTCCCGAGTAGCCTTTGATGTGAATGTATCAACACTTTTGTCTTCTATTATTGAAATTTGCTCTTCAATAGCTGTTGTAGGAGAATCTGTGCATAGAAATGATTCTTTGTTTAAATTTATTCTGGTATATTTTTAACTCAATACGTTACCTTGTCGGAAATGTTCCGATTCTCAGATCTTTTTCGTTTGCTTGTGGGGTGCTCGGGGTGGATGTGTGTTCCATGACTCTTTTTTAAATTTTTAAATATTTTTGAATTTACAATATTTAAAATATTTCTTCCAATTGCAACTTATAAATTTAATCCGTCAGAAAACAGCTGTCTTATTTAAAATGTAGTAGCACTTTTTTTTGCCTAGATTTGTAGATTCTTGTACGTTTAGTGACACAACTATCGTTTAGTTAAGTGCCAATGAAACATTGATTGTAGATACGCATGGAAGTTTCATCATTTAAAGGCAAATTAAATATTTAAGTATGCTTAACTAAATAACCTCTAAGATGCAGTTTAAGAAAATTTTACAGATACGGCTGTTGGTTGTTAGGCATAGAGAGTAAACAATGCCTGGGCACCATTTTGTTCGGTTTTCTGCAAACCGATTAACCAACTGTTTTCGAGTGTCCTCGATTCATCGTCGCCTCTTCTTTGCCATGGCTGCTTAGATGGATCTGCTCTTCTTCCTGACTGGGTACAATGGAGTTATCTTCGGGCATTAAGGTCTTAAATTCAATGACTCCTTTATATAATGATGTCGACTGACTCCTGCTTTCTTCTTATTGACAAAGGATTACAGCTTGCTACTGATTACGGTTATTACCTTCCAAGTACTACACCCGTATAGCAGTACTGAACTCTTATTATCATCTATCAAGACCAGAAGCGTTAATAAAATGTAACCCTGCTGAACTTCACTTTGGAGCACAAAGGCTTCTGACAGCTTACCTCTATGCATGACAAGAAATTGTGAACTTCTGGTTCACGTTATCGAAAGCCTCCTTAAAGTTAGTATAAAATAGGAAGAGCTGGGATATAAACTTGACCCATTGCACGATAATTATCCACAAGGTTTTAAATTCAGAACGATCATCAGCGTTTTCTCATATCAAAGCTACACAGCTTGATTGGTTTTCCGGGGACCTATGAATTGTATGAAGTCGATTAAACGATGGTGAGACTGGAGTTAGACTGTAAATTCATTGGTTCAAAGACTAAGATGCGTTACACAGTTTTTTAGAATACGATATTCAATGTAACTTTTAACAGGAGCACGCATCGATAGTTCCAAGCAAAAAATAGAATCACCGCTTTTGTAGAATAGAGCTGAGAGTCCACTAATCGGGGACGGTTCCCTCCATCCATACTTGGTCGCTGGGACCCTACCACCACATCACCTATGTGTTTTCTAAGCTTGTCTTTCTTTAGTTTTATAATAGCAAACCTCTTCTATACTTTGGGTGAGGGAACTGTGTCTTCATTGAACATATCGTCTGTTTGAACTCGCGATAAATCTACATTGTGCGAAACATCTGAATCAAGAAGCTGAAGAGCATGCAATAGATAATAAACAATACAAGCATGCTATACAGTCATATACTCTTACAACATCATCAACAATCATAAGTCTAGAGCAGAAAAAAAGACAGGGCTTGCCATGCTTTCAATTTGTGTTTTTTTTTTTTTTTTTTTTTTGACTGAGAAAAGGTTTTCATAAAACTAAGATTTTTTTGCTAAAATTAATAAACCCTTCCATGCATTAAAAACCACTTGACGGAGAATACAAATTTGGAAAAATAAATAAAAACATTATTCCCAAATGCACGGCCAGCCAGCCCGGCCATCATGTGGAAGACTCATCATCCTGTTGCGAGGCTTAATTGAATTCAATAAAACCGAAGAGCACTTCATCAATTTCATATTCATCCAAAGTAAATACAAAGAGATATAAATCTCATCTTGCTAGAATATATCCCAACACCCAAATCCAACCCTATATTCAAAATTTCTCAAGTACCTATCTATATAAATGTACCTTTTATTCGTATAAGTCCCTCGCTATACATCTGCCTGTCGAATACAGTAGCTACTGCTTCGTTCGAACTATCGAAGCCATCATCGTGCTTAACTTAAAGTTTCTTTCCATCCACATATCCTTTAGCCTCAACCCTCTGACTTGGGAATACGGTACAATATACCTCGCACAACCCCCAGTCCCGGGAGACTTTTTAGCCAAACTCTTTAGTTTAACTTTACATTAATTTCAATTGTAAGTTTGCACTTGTTTGTCAGAGTGAGTAAAGGATACGCAAACATGATGCCGGGTGTGTGTTGAGATGTATCTTTGCATCTGTAACATTTTTCTGCCGTCTTCGTCGTTGTCTACCTTAAGAGCTTCTATCTATATCTACCTCGAGTCGAGTGATTCAGATTCAGCGTACGCCCAAGGATACAACATCACTACTTGAACAAATGGCTGAAAATCTTCTCCGGAAGGAATTTTATTCGACAAAAACTTTGTCCTTACATACAAAAGGTCTTACATAAATAAAGGAAACGCACATTCTATTCGGGTGGATGCACCTTCATCGTAAGCTTATTTCTGAGCTCAAATATTGACTCCTCGAGCATACTTCCGGGGCATGGCGATGGCGGAGCACTTCCTCCGATGTGGCACTATACCTCTCTGTATCTGCGCACCATATACACGACAAAGATGCACGACGTCATCATGATTTGTTGGAGGAATTTTCGCAGGTAATATATCCTTCGAAGGAAGATCGATTTACGATTACGGCGACTTAACGATTTGCGAATATCGGATGGGGGATTTTCGACAACGTTGTTGAAAGGGTTTGTGTACTACGAGTATATGTGTGCGACGCGCTTTGTTTTCCTTAAGGAACCGGGAAGTATGCAAAACTTTATACGAATCAAGATAAATAGCTTTTTGAAAATACCACACATTAGGAGGCTGCACTCTGAAGCTATTCTGTGTGTGAGTCTTATTGTGGAATGAAGTTATCCTTTTTAGTTTTTGGAAATCTCTTGATTTGTTTGCTATTGAAATGCAAATCAACAGGATATTGAGAGAGCAAAGTTTATGAGATAGTTTTGGGACTCAATTGGTTTTAAAATTGTTTTTTTTTTTCGGGGCGAGTCGAGATTGTTAAATAAGGAAAAAATGAAAAAAATCACTTATGTAATTTATACGAATTAAGTGAAGTGGGTACAAGAATGGAGTGCATAGTTTTCAGAGAGTTAATTTTTTGAAAACAAATATTTATGTAGGATGACTACATTTTACATCTAATTAACATCCTAAATTAAAACCAAACATTTAACATTTACACTATTTTAATTAATATCAGATTTCCAAATCATTCCATTTTGAATATAAATATGTAATTTAAGAACTAACTATAGTCTAGAGGTAAAACTTAACGTAATGAACATTCTGAAAAGTAAAGTCAAGCGAAGTAAA
The DNA here is from genome assembly GCA_963931855.1 of Philhelius festivus. Lineage (NCBI taxonomy): Eukaryota > Metazoa > Arthropoda > Insecta > Diptera > Syrphidae > Philhelius > Philhelius festivus. The sequence continues at coordinate 225,365,450 of OZ007555.1, read as the reverse complement.
AGTAAAGTAAAGTCAAGTTAAGAAAGTAAAGTCAAAGTCAAATTAAAGTCAAATTAAAGTCAAGTTAAAGTTATATTTTTTTTCTATATTTTTTTATAATATCTAAATTATTGCATTATTGCATTTAAATTATAAACTTTTAAAACTTTTTTAAATGAATTAAAACTATTTAAAAATAGACAAACTCTATAGTTTTCTAATTTATTACCTTTCCCTCCCCCTACAATTGGTGTCAGAAGTGTTACTGGACAAGTGCCGCGAAAATTGTTCAAGTTGTCTTTAAACTATAAAATTAAATTACCTAATTTTAAAGTCTAAATAAGAAAAAAAAAACATACAAAGTTATTAAATACCTACTTAAAACAAAAAGTTATTAACGACAAAGTGACAAAGTGAAAAGATAGAAAAGAAAAGATTAAAAGCTAAGAATTAAATTAAAGAAAAATCTGAAAGTTCATGCATTAAAAGTAATAAGTGCTTAAAAAATAATAACTGTGCGATACATATACATTACTGCATAGAAACAAAAAATAGCAAATAATTTACCGCGATCAGTGAGTGCATAAAAAAAGAAAAATATCAAGAACGGAAAAAAAGAGAGCAAAAAAAGAGAAAAGCGCATACAAAATTGGTGAGATCGTTTCATATTTATGTTCTCTCTTACTTTAAATTTTTAAATTATTTTTGCACCAAGATCGATTTGCTCGTAAAGTGCTGAGTCAGGCTTGAATTGAGTGTAATTCGATTTTACGATCTTGTATCATAAATGCTTGAGCTTAGTAATCGCATGCAACAAATATTTGACATTTGGCTGATAAATTAAAAGCTTTGTAGTTTTAAGCTTATTGTGTTTTTTTTTTTTTTTGAATACAATTCAAAACAAAGTTAAGAAAAGAACTTTCAACCCGAATATATTTTTTTTTGCTATGATCGTACGAGTATTATGATGGGGAGGAAGGTTTAAATTTACGAATGGACGATTTAAATAAATTAACAACAAAACATCTACAAACAATTTTAAAAGAAAAGAAATTATCATATAGATATAACTTAAAAACCGAATTAGTAGAGAGATTATTTAATGCTATATTGAATGAAGGAAAGTCAGTAGGTAGTTTTATGGAAGAAATTAATAAAGAGGGAACGGAAAAGGATATAGATAATAATTTAGTTGATATTAACGAAGCTGGTGAAGGTGATAAAGAGAAAGCTAACGTAAAGCTAAGAGAGATGTCGGAAACCAATTATTTTGTATTTAAGGATGTAGAAGAATCTTTAGATAAATTTTCTGGTGAATCTGGGAAAAATGTAATTCTATGGTTAAAAGATTTTGAGGACATAGCTACAGTGTGTAAATGGAATCCCATACAAAAATATTTGTACGCGAGGCGTTTACTAAAAGGAGCTGCCAAACTGGCAATTGAATCGAAAAGCGGTATTTGCAGTTGGGATGATTTGAAGCAGTTTCTACTGAACGAATTTAATAATGTGCCTTCTTGTATAAGTCTTCACAATGAGCTTCAGTCTAGGAAGAAAAAGCATGATGAATCTTTCTTAGAGTACATGTATTCAATGAAACAAATTGCAATGAAGGGAAATTTTGATGATGCATCGTTAATAGCCTATGTAATTCAAGGTATTTCAGATAGCCCATTGAATAAAACGGTGTTGTATGAAGCAACGACTCTAGATGAGCTGAAAAGGAAGTTTTTGGTGTATGAAACTATTAAAGATCATCAGAAAGCTAGTACGAGCAATTATAGAAACCAGACCCAAAACAGTTCACAATATGCAAAGGCAAATTTTTCGGGAACGTCTAAAAATGTTGTGACCCAAAAACGATGTATGAACTGTGGTTCTCTATCTCATGCACAAGGTTTTTGTCCAAACAAGAGCAAGGGAGCAAGGTGTTTTGGATGTAGTGAATTTGGTCACATATCTACAAATTGTCCGAACAAAGAAGCAAAGAATGCAAACCAAAATATGAAAAGAATTAACAGACTAGACTGTTGTGTGAAACTTATGTTGGCTGGAGAGGTGTACGATGTGTTGGTGGATACGGGAGCGGATGTATCTTTAGTACAAGAGAGCGTTTGGAGAAGAGCTGGCGCTGTTGTTGTGGATGGGGTTGGAGAAATTTTGACGGGATTTGGGGATGGTAATGCAAACCGTACTCATGGATCTTGTTTGATGGACGTTTCAATCGAAGATGATTGTTATTCCATTCGATTCCATATTGTTCCTGATGAATGGATGTCAGACTGTATGATTCTAGGAAAAAACTTCTTAAGCATTTCGAATGTCAGTATTAAGAATGGTAATATTTTTGTTACTAAAATTCCGCAAGCTGTTAGTTTAGAAGAAAACAAAATTTCGAAAATTCAAGTAGATGAATTATTAGAAAAGAGTGACTTAAATTCAATACTAGACACAAAAGTATCTCATATAACCGATCCACAAATTAAAAACGAGATTAAAGACTTGGTATATAACTATGAGCCAAGAAAACCAGAAAAGTGTAAAGTAGAAATGCGAATTGTATTATCCGATGATCGTCCAGTGTACCAGAAGCCAAGAAGATTAGCGCAACAAGAAAAGGAAGATGTTAAGAAACAGATTGATACGTGGCTAGCAGAAGGTATTATTCGACATAGTTACTCTGACTATTCAAGTCCGATAGTTTTAGTAAAGAAAAAAGATGGAACCAATAGGATATGTGTTGATTATAGGTTACTGAATGCGAAAATTATAAAAGACCGTCATCCACTACCACTGATAGAAGAAATCCTAGAAGACCTTGTTGAAGGAAAGTTTTTCGTGGTTTTGGATTTCAAAAATGGATTTTTTCATGTTCCAATAGAAAAGGAAAGTCAAAAGTATACTGCATTTGTAACGCCGGACGGACATTATGAATTCCTTAAAGCACCCTTTGGTCTTTGTAATTCGCCATCGATTTTTCAGAGGTTTGTTAATGCGGTATTTGAGAAGTTATTACGTTCAGGATGGTTACGAGTCTTCGTTGATGATTTGGTTATTCAAGCTAGAAGTCCTGAAGAATGTCTTGAAAAACTCAAATTAGTTTTGGAAGTAGCAGCTGAGAATGGTCTTGTCATTAACTGGAAGAAGTGTAAATTCGTCACAGAGAAGATCGAGTTTTTAGGTCATGTAGTAGAGAACGGGTCATTGAAGCCATCGAAGGAAAAACTTAATGCAGTCCAAAATTTTCCAAAGCCGGATACAGTAAAGAAAATTCAGTCGTTTCTGGGGCTGACAGGTTTTTTCAGGCGATTCATTGCTGGATATGCAGTTCTTGCGAAACCTTTATCGGACCTATTACGCAAAGATACGCCATTTTGTTTTGGTCCAAGTCAGGTCGAAGCTTTCCAAAATTTGAAGGATGCTTTATGTCAAGATCCAGTTTTGAAGCTTTACAATCCAGTGTTAGAAACGGAGCTTCATACAGACGCAAGTAAGGTTGGATACGGAGGTGTTTTACTACAAAGGCACAATGATAATGAAATGCATCCTGTTTTCTATATCAGTTACAAGTCGTCGAAATCTGAAAGCAATTTTACCAGCTATGAGCAAGAAGTTTTAGCAATTGTTAAGTGTTTGCAGAAGTTAAGGGTATATCTTTTGGGGATACCGTTCAAAATATTTACAGACTGTAAGGCGTTTACAGCTACTATGAGGAAGAAGGAGCTATGTACGAGAGTTGCCAGGTGGGCAATATTTCTTCAAGATTTCAACTGCGAAGTCCTTCACAGAGCTGGTACATCGATGAGGCACGTAGACGCGCTTAGTAGATTTCCAGCAATAATGAGGGTAGAAGATGGTGTTTTGCATCGTGTTAGAAAAGCACAAGAAACGGATGAATTTTGTTCACTGATAGCAAACGTCTTGAAACATCAAGAACATGAAGATTTTGTTATGCGCAACGGTGTTCTTTACAAATTTTATGAAGGTGATTACTCTTTGGTTGTTCCGAAGAAGCTACAAAGAGAAGTACTGCGAGGCATACACGAGCATGGTCACATGAACGCAAGGAAGGTCGAGGTTTTGGCGAGGAAAGATTTTTGTATACCAAACATGTCATCAAAAATTAAACAAGTAATTGCGAATTGTATACCGTGTATCCTTGGAGCGAGAAAGAGTGGAAAGCAGGAGTGTTTACTCAACCCAATTGAGAAGTTTGATATGATTTATTACCTTTCCCTCCCCCTACATTTATTTCTTTATTTAGATATTATCTACGAGTTTCAGGCTCAACAGATTATAATAAGATTAACTTCTTAAAAATACGTAATATATGTCTTTTTGAACTTATTTCTCGACAATGTCAAATCAATATTAGCATCAATTTCATAAAACTCCCTAACTGACCTTGAAATTGGTTCGTTCATACCGTAGTTAGTTCTGTGCCTAGGCTGAAAAAGATGGTGTTTTTCCCACAACGGTCTTGATGGAGCATAGATAAAAATTATGGAAAATTATGGTAGCACAAAATATCACGCACAAGGACTATGTCATGAATAATTCTTCTAGATTTGAGCATCTGCAAGCCCAAAAGACTTTATGAAAAACAAACCTTGTAAAGTGATTCTGGACCTTTTGAATTCTATCGGAGAAAAGATGTTGGTGAGGGTTCCAGATAACATCCGCGTATTCAAGAATAGATCAAACTAAAGTAATATAAAGCGCAACATGGGTGGTATGGATTAGAAAAGTCTATAGAATTTCTTTTTATAAATCCTAACATTGAATTAGCTTTAGCAACAAGAGCATCAACGTGAGGAGCAAATCAAAACTTCAAATTGAAAGTTGCTCCTAAATCTTTCACTTTTGCAGTTCTCTGGAGAAGATTGCAATCTAGAGAATATGGATATTCTTACACAAGGTGTTTTCTAGAGATAGAAATAACGAAATATTTTTTAATGTTGAGGCTCAGGTAGTTTCGTTTACACCAGCAGGATAAGTTATCCAAGTCCGTTTGAAGTTTAAGGCAGTCACTATTGCTTGTTACTTTCAAAAATAATTTTAGGTCATCAGCATATACGAGTAGATACAAGACATTGGCTAAAATTGATATGGTTGACAATGTCATCAATAAATATTATAAACAGCAATGGACCGAGGTGGCTGCCCTGTGGAACACCAGAAGAACAACTAATATATCATGAAGTATATTCATTAATTTTTACTTCTTGGATCCTGCGCATTAAAAATTAACCGATCCATTGAAGTAGGCTTGAGTGAATACCGAAAATTTCAAGTTAACGAAGCAATATTGAGTGACAAACTGAATCGAAAGCCTTAATGAAGTCCGTATAGATAGTATCAACTTGGCTTTGGTCCTCGATAGATTCAACCACAAAAGCATACTAAATTTGTAACGGTTGACCTACCTGAAATAAATCCATGTTGGTGAATACTAACGTGTTCCTTGACTAGAAAATCAAGCTTATTTTTAATTAAGCTTTCAAAAAGTTTAGGAATCGCAGATAATTTACAAATTCCCCTGTAGTTCGCAATATTGTTTTTTGAGCCTGATTTATAAATTGGTATCAAGTAAGATGATTTCCATTCATCCAAGAACATTCCAATAACAAGGAAAGATTGAAAATAATTAGCAAAGGTAGGCAAAGGGAATTTGAACATCTTTTTAATATAAGTGCAGGAATTCCGTGAGCGCCAGGTTTTGCATTCTGTTTAAGACTTTGCAGTCCATCTAAGACATCGATGAAGTCAAGTTCCATGGACCCAATATCTACTTTAGGTAGGTCATTAGAAAGATTTACAGTATTTCTTTGAGAGTTACAGTATACAGATTCAAAAAAATTTAGCAAAAATTTCAAGAGTCTGATTAATATCGGTAGATTCCACCCCATTGAAATTCATAGACTTAGGAATCCCATTATTTTTTAAGTTTAATTCGACGTTCATGATGTAGTTTCTGTATGAGAATTTACTAAGAGTAATTAATTCTTTACGGAGTTTACAAAATTGTATCTTATCATACAAATGATTAGATTTTTCGAATTTGGCAAAAGATTTGTTTTTTTAATTTTTTTCAAGTGACTCAACCTTTTATTATACCATGGGGGCTTAGCGACATTCTTTTTCAGTCGAGTTGGCACAAATAAATCAAACCCATTTTTCATAATACCCGCAAAATGATTAAATGCATGTTTTAAATTTAAATTAAGAAATTCAGTTTTCCAATCGATCTTACCAATGTATTTATCGAGTTCAATGAAATTGGTCTTTAAGAAGTTATAAGATTTTAAGTTGGTAGAACTAGTTTTTAAATAATTATATAAATAAAGTGAGGATAATTAGATCATTTTTAAAACTACGTTTTAGTTCGTAATTGTTTACACGCACATTTGCCGAAAATACTTTGACGAACGGCTATCGAACTCCGAATGCGAAATAGTTAGAAAACTATCATACGAGAAAACCATTATACAAGAAAATTATCTTGCGAGAAAATTATAATAAGGAAAAACTTCCATTCGAAAAACTATCATGCGGGAAACTTTCATGCGAGAAAACTATCATGCAAGACAATGATTATGCAAGAAAACTTTCATGCGAGATAGCTTTAATACGAGAAAACTATCTTGCGAGAAAACTATCATGCGAGAACCCTATCTTGCGAGGAAACTATCTTGCGAGAAAACTACCTTTCGAGAAAAATGTCATGCGAGAAAGCTGTCTTTCGATGAGCCCTAACATAGCCTCACAAAAAATAGCCTAGGCGCTTTAAATCGCACGATCTAGGCGGCCAATTGACCGGACCCACACGTGAAATAAACAGTTCACCGAACTCGCCTCGCAATTGGTCCATTATTAAGCGTGATATGTGGCATGTGGCACCGTCTTTTTGAAACCACATGTCACACAAGCCAAGCTCTTCCATTTTGGGCAGACAAAAAGTTTGTTATCATCGCACGGCAGCGCTCACCATTCACCTCATCTTTAAAGAAATACTTGTACGGCCCAATGAATCCGCCAGCCCATAATCCGCAACAAAAACAGTGACTTTTTCTGGATGCATTGGTAGCTCTTGCAATGTTTCTGTCTGCTCTTTACTCCAAATATGGCAGTTTTTCTTGTTCACTTATGCATTCAACCAGAAATGAGCTTCGTCGCTGAACACAATTTTTCGATAAAAAAGTGGATCTTCAGCCAACTTTTCAAGAGCCCATTTACCAAAAATTCGGCGTTGTGGAACGACCGTTCGGCTTCAATTCTTCCACCAGCTGTATTTTGTATTCTTCCACCAGCTGTATTTTGAAAGGCTTCACACCTAAATCCTTCCGCAAAATTTTCCATGTAGTGGAGTAACAGAGGCCTAATTGCTGCGAACGTTGCCCGAATCGATAATAATTCGCGGTCATCAATCGCACTTAACTACTAAATCCGGATTAATTCTAATTAGGGTTTCAATAAATTCCTTAGCTCAGTCTTAATCTCAAGTCTAAAATTGTCAAGATCTTTTGACAAAACAAGATAGAAAATATTGTTTGTTTGTTTTTTTTTAATCAAAGGATTAATGATGACTTAAGACAAATAATGTCAAAAAACTCAAGGGGGTATGTTAGCGGTCAATTTTAAATAAATTAATAAGTGGAAAAAAATGAAGTTTTAGTTTAGAGAATCGAACCCAAGACCTTCTGCGTGACAGTCCAACGCTCTAACCATTATGCCTATCTATTATGTTAATTGTGTGAAAATCCTATTTTACTTCAGATAGCTTTCCAAAACAGAAAAATCACAGCTAATAACATTTGAAACAATCATTAATTCACAAATAAAAAAAATATAGTACAGTAAAACCCGCTTAAGAGAAACCCGCTTAAGAGAAAAACCCGCTTACCTGAAACACTTTCTTTATCCCCAAGTATTTTCCGACCAATTTCCCTTAAAACACTCCGTTTAAGTGAAAAACCCGGATAACTGAAACATATTTTCAGTTAATTTTTTTTAAGTGAAAAAAAAAATTGAATCGAACAGAACAAAAATTTGCTAGTTTTCGTTTTTCAATAAATTATTTCTGTTTTATTTAATCGTTGTTTTATTTAACTTCTTTCAAGGCAAGTTCAAAAGATAAAAAAAATATTGTTTCTAGCATTAAATCTCCGCTTAATGGAATTTTTAAATCCGCTTAAGTGAAATTTTTTTTTCACTTATCCGAACTCCGCTTAAGTGAAATTATTTTTCACTGAAAAACCCGCTTAAGTGAAAGAAAAATTGTGACATTTTGCCGTTTCTCTTAAGCGGGTTTTACTGTATTTCATAAAGACTGAAGCAAACACAATTGTTTTAAAATTTAAAAAAAAAGATATTTTTTATAGTAGGCTTAAATACGATTCATTTCTAATTAATTTGTTGAATACAAACATATCTTCTTTCAAACTACACACCATTGGATCTATAATATACCTGCCCTCCACCCTTTATCAAAAATATTATAAGTTTGCATCTTCAGTTCATTTGCTTAGACTTTTGGATACATAATGAAGCTGATACCTTCCGTTCTGAAATAATAAACATCTGCACTCCACCTTAAACAAAGGAGTACTAAAAAAACAAACTGCAGATCATGACCAACAAAGCAACCCACTATCGAATTCAAAACAAATACAAATGGAACGTGTCATATTGCGAAGTTTGAAAACTTCAAACGACCAACTGCCACTGCCACCCAAATTGATTTCTGCGAACCCGGAGGTGACCGTCAGCCAAACTAAGGTAATCGTTGGACCAAATATGATCATACTTTTGACTGTCGTCATTCTCCGGGTGTGCCATAGACGGGATATTTTCGGATACACACTCCTCATTCCATCTGCAGATGCAATTCAGTTTATTTTATTTTCTCATTAATTTTATGAACGCAGAACTTCGTTCGAAATATTATTTTGCTGTCTCAGCGAGGGCAATTTATAATATCGCAACAGAAGCAACACAAAAAAAACAGAAACGCAAATCAAAATTTGGCCTCAATTTTTGAGAACCATGGTGAGCAGCTAAGAAGGTAGCATTGAGTTTTTAATGAGTTTTTCAATTAAGAATTATGTCGAAAGCAAATGATTAACTTATAAATGTGCCACTGTCACAATATTCCGCTAATTTTTTAGATTCATATGAAGTGTCTCATTTTCTGAATCTTAATTATAAGAAACCATCAGAGCTTCTACGGAATTCAAGATATGGGAATTGGCTGGAGTTCTATATCGGACTCGGCATTGAAGCTTGCAAACATAATTTTCTATAATAAATACATACTTAAATCTGAATGAATATAAAGCAGCTCATAAGACAGTGATGCATAGACTTGTGAGACGTGACAAGAGGGCTATGGTGGACAAACTTGCTCAGAGTGCAGAAATATCTGCAGGAAGAGGTGATACCCGGCAGCTGTACAAAATCACCAAAAAAATTGTCGAAGAATGTAGCAAAACGAACCATCCTGTGTTAGATATGGACGGCAACCTATTGGGGACAATAGAATATCAGCTGCGAAGGTGGAAGGATCACTTTTTTACACTGCTCAACGATGTCCAGGATGCAAATCTGGATCTGGCAATTGATGATGTGACGATTGCTACAGTCGGTTCAAACGAGAGGCATGGAATACAATGGAGATCGTTTGACAAACTCAGCCATATAGACTATGCCGATACCTGTCTCCTGGTAAATAGCACCGGTGCGGTGGCTTGAATCAAACGGAGTAAACGGAGAGGTGGCTGGAATAAGAATTAGGGTCAACAAAACCAAAGTAATGCACACCGGCCAAAACATCCAACAGCAAATTATTCTAAGGCAGGGGTTCATTGAAGAGGTCAAGCAGTTTAATTATCTGGGTAGTTGTGCAGCAATTGACGGTGAAACAGACCTGGATGTTAACATCAGAAAAAGTAAGGCCCGACGTGCATTTGGAATCTTCTCTGCAGTATGGAACACTAGTAAAATATCACTATGCATCAAGTTGAAACTCTTCGAATCCCACATAAAATCTGTGCTGTTATACGCCTGTGTAACATGGTTAAACAAACACTTAACTGATTGTTTCTTGATTTCAATTTCATGTTGTGAATATTGAGCTTTTCAGCTAGAAGAAGAAATTTAATGTTGGATGACTAAGCCACCTGAAGTTTCTAGAGAATGTCTAAGAGAGAAGCTCTCTGCAGACAACAATAAATAGTAGTCTCAATTTCATGATACACTTAAAAGGCAGTCGAAAACACCGTTGTCATCTAACCATCCCAGAGAAAGAACCAGTGGTATAAGGATGAATGCGTTCAACTAACAAAAATGTAAGAAGATGCAGAATATTCCGTAGTTTAAAAAACAGCATTGTTCAACGAGAAAATCTAAGAGTCGCAATCGGGACATCACCCGAAATTTGTATAAAAGAAAAACAAGCAACTGGCTGCAATCTCTGGGATGCAATCACTTCCAAACCGTTTCTGGCTGTTAATACATTAGACCTGCGTTTCGCAGCTCAACTTAGATCGTCCCTCTTGTTCGCTCACTCATGTATATCCAGCTGTTTTGCCACCAGGTGAAACCTAGGTTAGGTTAGGTTGTTGGGCTGACAATTGATGTTGCTATCGTCACACTTAGATCAATGTAGATCCATTGTTTTACCCGTGAGTGTAATCACTCTTTCCTGATAAAACCTATGTATTCTATTAATCAGTCAAGCCATTTTGAGGCATTGACGAAGTTGAATGTGTGTATTCCTGAAATATTAGAAATATTTTCTAGACTGTCAAAGAACTAGCTACCAAGCCATTTCCTTCTCTAGTGGCATAGTGACGGGCAAGACAGAGAAAGTGTGATGTGTCTTCATGTACCTCTTCATCACCACATCCTCTGCATAGGTCATCTGTACTTAGTTTCATTTTAAATTTATGGTATTTACATAAATTATGTCCGGTGATTATGCTCGTAAGAGAGCGAAGGGACTTCTTACTAAGTTGTATAATTTTGTCAGTTCTCTGCTTGTTAAAGCAGGGCCATATTTTCCTAGTAGTATCACAGGTGTCAAGTAGACTCCACCTTTCATTGGATTTCCTTAGGATTATATCTGAAATTTTCTGTTTAATATTGCAGAGTGGGATGCTTACCATCTCTGCTTGACTAGCGTCGAGCGCTGATCCTTGTCTTGCCAACTCATCGGCATTTTCATTACCTGGTATGCCGCTGTGTCCTGGTACCCAGCAGAGTCGATAATATTGTGCTGCGTGCTAAGAACCTTAAGCTCTTCGCGGCAGCAGGAGACAAGCTTCGATTTTATCACAGTGGCAGAAATTGCTTTTATTGCCGCTTGGCTGTCAATGTAAAAGGCGATATCACCCCGTGGTATCGCCATCATTGATACCTGTCTAGCAAATGTTGTCACTGCCAGGACCTCCGCTTGGAAGACACTGCTATGATCTGGGAGCCTAAGTGAGTTGTTTAGCTCAAGAGGTTCTGAGAAAAAGCCTGCACCAACACCTATGTCCATTTTGGAGCCATCAGTGTAGATTGCTATTTCTGATTCACTGGTGTAGGGTTGGTTGTTCAGCCATTCTTCTCTGCTTGGAAAGGCAGTTTGGAATGGTTTATAAAAGTCAAGCTCGGGTGTTGTATAATCTGTAATGATGCTATCACCCAAGTATTTCTGAAGAATATGAGCATGTCCTATTGCGCTGTTTTTCCAGGTATCAGTCTGGCTTAGCCTTAAGGCGCTATATGCTGCGGATTCTTGTACGAAAAGGTCTAATCGTTTCAGGTTGAGCATCGACTCCAACCCTGCAGTTGGTGTGGATCTCATGGCACCCGTAATCACAATGCACGCGAGTCTCTGTATTTTTGTCAGAGTTTTGAGGTTCGTGCTTTTTTCCGTTGCATTCCACCATACCAAATTACCATAGGTTAGTATTGGTCTGATTATCGCCAAATACATCCACCTGATAATTTTTGGACTAGGTCCCCAGGAAACCTAGATTGGTGTGAATACTGATCTTTCAGAAATTTGCCTGCCTGGCTTTACTATAATCCCATTATTTTTTCGCCATCACGGCCTTATAATTTATGTTACAGCCTTCTTCAATAAGGGCATTGTTGTAATATGAACTTTAAGTTTCTGTGGCTCAAATTTACTATGCACACATACGTCATCTATTATTGTTTTATAGGAGTTCCATTCTTGATGGAAATTCAAATCTTAATGAGTTTCATGCACTGTCTGATTCCATTTACCAAATTTTTTACCTGGATTTCAAGGTGCACAATTCAAGTTGACCCCGCTTTTCAGGACAGACAACACCCAAAGGAAGGTATATTGAGATCTTTACTGTACTTGAGAACGTAAATCATTCAATAATACATGGATATTTCCGCACTCACAGTTGGCAAGAGCCCTTCAAGATCTTGATATAAGAAATTCCGCCGGTGCGGATGGTATATACCCCATTCTTCTGAAAAGGTGTTCTTCATCGCTGAATAGACCATTGCATTAGCTTTTTAAACGCTTTTACTCTTTTGTAATCTTCCTTAGAAGAAAGAAAATAGCATTTGTCTAACCTGTTTCTAAGGAAGCCAACCCTCCCTCTCTCTACCGACTTATTGCACTTACGACCCTTCTTTCCAAGGTCGTGGAATCGCTGATCAATTATGAGCTCAAGCAAAAACTCGAAGATCGAAAACTTCTGAATGACCAGCAATACACCTTTCCCAGCAATCGCTCCACAGGTGATCTGATGGCAACCTCACCGAAAAGTGAAACAGATATTTACTAGAGAAAGTAATATTATTGCGCAAGTAAAGTTTTGCTCTCTTATCGAAAATGCGTATGCATTCTTCTCGATCGTTCATTATATGTTGTTTTGGACGATTTCAAGTCTGATCGTCAGAAAATTAATGCAGTTGTTCCCCAAGGCTCCATCTGAAACTTCTAATCCACTTCATTGTCTTGGACGACCCTACCCTCATATTTTTAGTCTCGTTCTAAATTGACGTCCATCTCCTTCGGAAGTGGAATTGCAACGATATGATGTAATGAGCTCATTAAACTCCGATCTTCACAGGCTTACTGTCCCTACATGGCACTTTCATCGAAGAAACCGAAAAGCTGTCAATACTCGGTATGTGTGTCGGACGATCTTCGTTGGAGTAGGAGAATGCTGCTAAATGCTTTACACATCTCTATCGGTATAAGGCGTTTATATGTCCTAAACTCGAATATAGCTCACATCTTTACTGGATAAAATTCAGAACAGAGCGTTAAAGATGATAGAAATCAGAACTATCATTGAATCATTCCCATCTCTTGAACACCATCCGAATGTTACATTACGCTTCTCTCATAAGCAGTGCTTCCTCTAAGTAACCAGTTGCATTTTTTCCTCCAATCAGTTCAACCCTTATACCTGTTTTTCTAGAAATGTTCATCAATTCAACCTCCAGTCTTATTTTGGACGATTAGTTTTTTGCCATTCGATTTGCAAAAATTTCCCTATCGCTCGTGCTATGTTTAACATTATAACGGACTCAATAAACCCTCTAGAGCAGCTGAATTTTCCAGTCAATTAAGAACCAGTTCCATCATCCAGCATAGAAGAAATGAGCTCAGCAATAATAAAGCTAAGAACAAGAAAGCCGCAGGATCTGATGACTTGCTGCGGAGTCCTTCAAATTCGGATATGATGTTTTGCTATCCACCAAATCATTAACCAAGTATTGGTGAACGGAAGCGTTCTTGATGACTGAACTATCAGTTCCATAAGATGCATCTACTTAAAAGCAAACCTATGTTCTGCAATCCTTCTTCTTGCATATTCTAAATTTCGCATTTAAGATCCTATTCAACGTGCTATGTGAACGTCTTCAACAGTTCTGCAACACTATACATAGTAGATGAGCACCAGTACAGCTTCCATCCTGGCAGCTCGAACCGTGAACAGATTATTCATAGTGAGTCGAATCCTGGAAAGGACCATCGAATTTCAAGTCGAGACTCTCCATCGATTTCAAAGTCGCATATGAAAAGATTCATCGCCAGAAAATCTACAAACATATGTGAGGGTGCCCGAACTCGGGATCTCGGAAAAACAGATTTAACATTGACATTGAAAATCACGTGGTTTAATATGCTACTAGGGAATCCCCGTAGCTTTTTCGAACTTTTACATTCACACGGTTCGGCAGAGAGTTGCCCTATCTTGCTTAGAAGCACATAATGCGTAGGGCAGGTGTTAATAACGAGGACACTATATTTAACAAATATGTCCCAACGGCATGTAAGTAAAAGAACACTTCATGACGGTTTAAGATCAAGGGAAAATAGAAAAAGCCGACAATACCAAGTACATGGCTATCAACAAACAACCATTTATCCACTGAATATGACAAAATGTCATTCTTGATATCAAGAAATTCGAATATGACAAAATGTCACTCTTGATATCAAGAAATTCGAAGCATACAAGGAATTCATCTACATACCTCCGTGATCTTAATAGAGATTCCAGGAAAAATTTCCCTAGGAAGTCGTTGCTGCTTGGGTTTGTCGAAACAAAAGGTTCAGACTCCTCATGCGAAAGACCAAGTGCATATTCTATAAAACTCTTATAATATATCAGTCATGTTTTACGACGCCGAGTGTTGGACTTTAAACTGAAAAGGGGAGCAGGTACTTGGATGTTTCGAACCAAAAATTCTTCGACGGATTGATCCTATGTGTGAAGAGGGCGAATGAGGGAGAAAATTCAACCGCGTATTCTACGAGCTGTACCAAGATGTGGATGTAGTTCAAAAGCCAAAATACCTCAACTACATTCGCTCCGGCTACATCGGACAAATGGACAACCAAAAATGAATGGACAACAAAGCTAGAGCCAAGTCCAAGGTTCAAGGCTAAAATTAAGATCAAACATCAGGGTTAAGTACCATGCTAGAGCACTTGTCCTAAGACTGGAAGCAACGAGCTCTGAATTACGTAGAATGAATCTGTGCCTCAGGCTGAGAGCCGAATAAGTTAGTATTAGTAAGAATATTGAGATATGCATATTCCTTGCCATCGTATTATGATCCTTGTGCCAGTTGTCCCGCTGCAGTTTGATAATTTCATTAGCTCCTGGGTTTGTTTTCCAAAATATTTCTGTGAAGCTAGTATTTCCCAAACAATATTTCCTCTCTCTCTTGTCCCCAGTATATGTTTCCATACCAATCTA
This sequence comes from Philhelius festivus, assembly GCA_963931855.1. Lineage (NCBI taxonomy): Eukaryota > Metazoa > Arthropoda > Insecta > Diptera > Syrphidae > Philhelius > Philhelius festivus. The sequence goes on along the minus strand of OZ007555.1, from coordinate 225,350,220 downwards.
AATAAAAGCCATAAAGCTCGGCGACGACGTTAAAAAAATACATAAACAATTCTCCACACGAACTTTTCATATTTTATTACTTATTTTAAAGCGAAGGCTTTGACACCAAGAACAAGGGGTATCTAACTCCACAAAGTCCTTCTGCTGACACATTCAGATAAAAACTATTAAGTCAAACTTTAAAACAATCCAAAATTTATTGACGCATATAAACCGCACTGTTAAATGTCAACGTTAATAGACCATCATCATCAAAAATAGCCCAACCCAAGTGGAATGCCACTTCTGATGTGATACCTTTTGGAACATTTTCTCAAATTTAAATTGTCATCTCAAACTGTGTTCACCATTGATAAACCCTTACTCCTTTCGATACAAAAACACAACCATCAAGCTCCCTATGGGATAATTTCAACAATACTCTCTCTCCATAAAATAGGTATAGGTATGTACTATGTGGACCTACATACATCTTGAGAAGATGCCCTTAAGAAACTTATCCCATATAACTAACGCATGCCAATTAATCCAACTTAAGAGGCTAATATTTATTAATTAGTTCAACTTAAAACGAAGGAAAAGTCCAGACCCAAGAAATTTATTTCATTAGATAACATGATGTTCCCAAGATGTTGGTTAAGACACCTCACCTAACAACCGAAAGGGGCGATATGATGCAAAGGGCTGGCCGAGCGGGTGGATGGATGATGGAATGAAGCTGGGGTCCGGGCAATGAAAATTGTGAGATAATTTTACATCGACACCGACTAAATTGCTCTAAAGTATACTTCAAGTTAAATGGATGCAGGCATATATCTGCTGTTAGTTGTTGGAGCACATGTGTGTGAGCAAAACCAGCCACCATGATGCCTTAAGGAGGTATATTTTCATTGTGTAAAAGAGGGAAATTTCGCTTCAGGTCAGAAGACGTCATCACAAAAAGGAAACTTTCGCTGTAGACTGTGTAAGAGATGGGTTGAATAAACCCAGGATTACATTACAGTTTGCAAGAAAAGATCTAAAAACTTAAAAACTAGAACTTCGTTAACTGATACATAAGCATCAAATTAAAAAGCACTCTTCGCGATCGTTGTTTCTTAGACGTTTCGAAGGATGAAAGTCAATAAAGAACCAAAAAGATGTTATAGAAGACCTTAATTCAGCTGGACCTAATGTATGGGGCAGAAGCAACCTTGTCCAAGTCGATCCTGGCTTAGTTCTTTTGAGAGGGAGACTGTTCAAGTGTCAATTGGTCAAGTGTATATCGATAGAATTTGAATGAGTAGAACCAACAAGACCAGTATGGATTATATCGTGTCAGGTTGATTAAAAACCTAAAATAGAGAGGATGTGATGACTGGGATATGGGTCAATGAATGATGAAACCCAATGCTAATGGATTTCATAGCAGACTTGTGACGAGTACAAGTGGAGGCCGACCTCAATCATCTTGGGATTCTTGGGTAGATACATGTAGGTAGAAACAGGAGGTCGTTATTGATTGAGACCCTAGTCCAAAATAATTATAAGAAGCATACAAAAGGAAAACCATTCAACCTGTCTTATATGGTCAAATACACGAATTATCAGTTAAAAGAATCAGCTTTGAAGTGCCACAAGTCCACCCAGTCAGAAAGAAAAGGAGCCACATCTAAAACCTACTGTCTGCAAGATCAACTACAACAAGCTTGAACTCATTTCATTTTTTTCCGAACAGCAGTGACTGCTTCAATAACAAATAAAATGCACGACTGGGTCGCATTAACTTGCTCCTATGTAATAGACTAGGAATTTTAAGAACGAATGTTATTAAAGAAAACTGTTCATAAGGATAATATGAATTTTTTAAATTCTTTTAGTAGTACATAAGAGATAAAAACAGAATGCTATGCAAATATGAATTTCTGCTAGAACAAAAATTATAAGTCATTTAGTGGTTCCTTAAAAAAATAAGCTTTTATGCAAAAAATTTTTAAAACATTTAAAAAACAAAAATTGGTACACCAACCTTAAGTTTTTGTTATTGTACGAATGAGAGTTAAACTTCCAAGAAAAATACAAGCCGTTCTTGAGATATCGAATTAACACTTTTTTGGAGAATTTTTTTCAACCATTACCTAGTTTTAACTAAATCAAAATTTTCAATTTTTTTTTTAAATTCTGTGGGACAGTTTTTGAGAAAAAAAAAATATTTATAAAATTTCGAAAAAAACCTATGGGGGAAAAAATTAAAACCCATATCTACCAAGTTTGAAGAAAATCGGCCGAGCCGTTTAGGCTGTAGTCGAACTGACAGACAGACAGACAGACAGAATTGCGAGACCATCTTTTTTGGTCTTTGATATCATCGTTATGTCAACTTTGATCAAAATCTCGAGTTCGATTTTTTTTACGAATGCATAACTTGCCTTATAGTACCTATAAGTCGCAAGTAATAGAAGTGAACGTATTGCCAATGGAGTGCTCAAAAATATACAGCTCAATAACTCTAACCTCTTAAGTGGAAATGCGCCTCGTCGCTTATGATATTTCTTGACACAAAATAGTCTTCTTCGTTGATGAGATTGAGGATAATTTGACAGTAATTCAAACGGGACAGACGGTCCGGCGGCAGTAACTGATGCACTGTTTGCACTTTGTACCGTAAGCCGTCGCCGTCGTCTGGTTGATATTATTTTAGCAACATCGGCAGCCACAGTCGCAAAATTCTCGGCCGAACGACCAGTTCGATGGCGGTCATAGCGTGCATGGTCTCTTGTGGTTCCAGTCGAGTAGCCAAGTCCCTAGTTCACAAGTGTCAAATATGATTAACGTAGGATACCATCTGCAAAAATTATAACATCTTCCGATAGGTTGATTAATTTCACGCTACCTTGTTTATTTTGAGCTGATGATTACTCAGCGTTGACATAAACGTCTGGAAATTAGTTAAAAGGGTAAGAAGAATATCGAATACCCAAGCCCTCAAATTTGGAAAGTTGGAATTACTGAGGTTTAAGGGACTTTCAAAAATTGGAAGTCTCTTAAACCTCGGCTCAGTATTCACTTTAATGTTGGTGTAGGTGCAGTGTAATGCATTCAACATCATCACAAATTATCAATTTTATTAGCAGGAGTAATTGTCTGCATGGTTTTGAATGATAACTGGAAAAAGTAAACAGACATTAATTTCTACATTCAAACCTGAGAACCAACAAAAACAAACCAAATAATTTAGCTCATTTCAAAGCTTATTCTGAGAATTGGTATTCCGTCGGGTACTGCGATTTTTTTGTTCCTGGTTCATGCAGCTTACAGCTCGTCTGCTTCTAGAACTAGGTTTTATAAGACAAAACAGTTCGGACTTGTTCGAGTTGGAGTGTTTAAGTGGGAACATCTTTGAGTTTTATTTACACAAAACTTTGAACTGCTGAGAAGAAAAAGTGAACAAATTCCACAAATAACATAAGTTATCTAATAAAACATCACCACGGTACGATCTAATAACTGCTCTGGTTTTGAAGAAAATGCGTTCAAAAGCCTTCAAAAAATTAAAATTAATAATAAACACAAACATGTCTAAAGCTTCGATATATTCCACATCATTGCAGGAGTCATTGTTTTACCTAAGCAAGTTAAGCCACCAACAGAAGTAACATCTTACAGACTTATAATCGCTTATACCAATAATTCGAGAAACTGCTCCTGAAAAGGCTCAATAAAATAATAAATTAATAATAATGGAAGAAGGAATTCTAATCCCGAACCATCAGTTTGGATTTAGAAATAAACATTCCACGATAGACCAAGTGCATAGAATTACAGATGTTGTAGGAAAAGCACTTGAAGAAAAACCATATTGTTAGCTCTATTCTTAGATGTTGCTCAAGCCCTTAATGAGGTCTGGCATTTAAGACTTGAGTACAAACTGCATAGGGACCTTTTCAAGCAGAACTACGAAATATTGAAATCCTACGTTACGAACCGACGCTTTAGAGTACGGTACGACCAAAATTACTCGAAGCTTCTGTCAGCAATTTCTAGTGAAAAGCTGGAGTATGTGATGGAGTCTGCTGCAAATTGTTTTGCGTGTGTTCCTGGTATGTTGGCTGGTTCATCCAGCGGTACTGGAACTTCGGAGTGACATGTCTTTCACTGCAATTTCAAAAAATTCGAATTTGAGTTGAAGTGAAATTGAACTATGTTTCATATCCGACTGCGTCTGCGTTGAATTGAAACGGGTTTAATTCAACTACAATCGAGGTAGTTCTTCAGTGAAGTTGATTCGACCAAATTAAAATATTGAACTACTATATAGGTTTCAATCCCCATGTATTTTTGTGGTATCTGCGTTTAATTGAAATGGGTTTTCACCCGTACCAAAGGTTTTAAATCCGTACTAAAACTCCGGTATGACATGTCTTTCTCTGCAACTTCAATAAATTTTAATTTTAATTACAATTTGAAAGAATGAAGAATTGACGTGAAATTGAACTATAAGTTTCACCAATTTCTAATCCGACCTGCTTCTGCGTTGAATTGAAATGGATTTTCACCTCGATTGCGCACGCTCAGTGAAGTGCTTATTCTGAAAATCCGTACCGAAACTCCAGTATGACATGTCTTTCTCTGCAATGTGTGTGAGAAAGTATGATGAATCGAAGTGAGATTGAACTGCGTTTCAACAATTTTGTATCCAACCTTCGTCTGCGTTGAATTGAAATGGGTTTGATTGAACTGAATTCTGCTTACTCAGTGGAGTTCAATCGATCAGAATTGAAGTGATATTGAACTATGTACGTATCAACCTCTATGTGCACAACGTGCTTCTGTGTTGGATTAAAATGGGTTTTCACCTCGATTGCGCACGCTCAGTGAAATTGTATGGCAATCTTTCAACTCAGAACTCCCACGATGCATCAGTTTGTCTGGAATGTACCTATAGACCGAGAGCCCACAGCAATTTTTGGGTGTGATTGATAACAAAAAATAATTAGCATAATTAGATAGGCCTTTTATAGTTACTTACAAATGTGAACGTCTTGCATACTCTAGTGGGCGCAATAGTGCATTATAGTGCATCAAGTATGCAGTTCTTTCCAAAGTCTAAAACATTGGGTTACAAAATTTGCCATAACTTCAAAATGAAGAGCTAAGTACCCTGATTGCAAATGTCGAGGTCCAAGATGTTTTGAAGGTGGCCTTCTTAGTGCAAGAAGTAGCCTATTCTTATCGCGTCTGGCAGGCAGAAGGCTGTCTGTAAAACATCTTGGACCTCGATATTTTCAATAAGGGGGCTTAGCTCTAGATTTTGGCAAAGTTGTTATCACAATTATTTGGACTTGGAAAGAACTGCATACTTGATGCACTATTATGCACTATTGCCCCCACTAGAGTATGCAAGACTTTCACATTTGTAAATAACTATAAAACCCCTATCTAGTTGTACTAATTATTTTTTGTTATCAATCACACCCAAAAATTGCTGTGGGCTCTTAGTCTACTACAATACTTTAGACTGGGTCGAAAATATTAATAGAAAACTTTACAAATCTGTCAATAACAAAAAGTGACAGCCATTACTTTGATAAATTTGGAAATTAAAAAAAGGTTTTTTTTTTATCATTTATCATTATAGATAAATAAAATTTCAGCATTTTAATTAGGTCCTTCCAGAAGCTATCAATGTATTTGATCTTTTGACGTTTGAATAGAGTTACATTGGCCAATTTTCCAGTGCTCGATGAAAATATCATGTACAATTGAAAAATTGGTACCGAAATTACTCAGACCCAGACTTTTGTAACTAACTTGAAACGATTCATAACTTCCTGTTAAAAATAATAGAATTTTATAGAGTGAGTGAAAAAAAAAAAAAGAAGTTTATCGGTAAGTTTTCTACAACTAAATTAACCATCAAGATATTTGAGCTCATATTTCAAAGTATATAAATATTCTGAGGATATTCTTTCTAGCCCTAGTGTTGTATACCTTAAGCAACTATAGTTGTCCACAATCACCACCACCAACCGCCTTCACTTCATTCGAATAACTTTAAATTAAATTTGTTGTCCTGTCGGTCTTAAGAATTATTATGTGGTTTCCAAGAGTTTAACACGACGTGTTGTTGTCGTGTTTCTTTTCCTCTGCATGGAGGAGGGGGCGATAGAGAATGATAGGTAGTGGTGTAGTGGGCGAGAACGATAGCGGCCTTTTATGAAAATTTATCATCCCCATGTGTTGCCTGATGCTTGGCTTCAAAGAATGTAAATGTTCCTCTTCACAATCTTGCCTCCAACCACTCGCACATGAAAAGGACAATCCAAGTGTAATAGCTTGAGGTGTACAATAAGATCCTTGTATCTTCTTGAGTAGATTTTCTTAGAGAGTGTAGTTATAGTAACCCTTTTGGGCAAACCCACAAGGGTAGCTATCCCATATATAAGAGAGTGTCTCAGTCCTTTCGGAATTAAAATGATGAAGGTATTAAGTGGCCCAGGAGTTAAATGAATCGCATAAAGCTACACCCAGGAATAACCCTTGTGTTGTACGAAAAAAAGGAAGGACAATAATGGGAGTCTCTGGGTGAAAAACCCCGAGTCAACCCTGAAAGGAAGAGCAATTTTTCAGCACCGGCTCGCTGCCGCTGATGCTTCTGCTGATGCTATTTTCAATGCGAGAGAGGTAATTATTTCAAACTGTCAAGTGGCTAATTTTGAACTTCCTGCTGTTCGCTTAGCGGAAATGGTTTTTGTTTAATGGCGATTGCCAATGACATTTCGACGGTTGCCGCTCGATAAAAGTCAATTGCTTCGAAAGTGATTTCGAGTGAAATAATCCACGAAATGCGACCGAAAACAGCCACCGCTAATGTACACCACCACCAATGGTGTTGTGAATTTAAATTCAATGTTCTCTGTAGGCAGATAGAGAGTCGACAGGCGAGCCCCATCAGAAGCCGAAAGAAGCACCCAGGCATTTTGGGCCAGGACGCTCCCTCTCTCTATATATGAACGTAGCTCTGCATGGTCGAATGGAAACGAAACAATAACAAAACGGTAAAATGTTAATGCCAAATATTGTAGCTGCACCTATGGTGTGGGTGTGGGGCAGTTGGTTGTAGGTATAGCACCAGCCGCACGCACCGTGGGTGGTCTAGGCGTGCACTACATCCGTCTATCTACCGTTTGACGAAAATAGTTGCAAAAAGATCGACGAGGTGGCATTCAGCAGATATCTATCTATCTACCTCAAACAAATGGATTGTGATGTTTGCCTTTTTGACAGGTTGAAAAATTGAAATTTTTCTTGGCACTGATGGTAAGCCATCGCCAACGACGACGTAGCTCTCACAGTGGCCTCTTTTGATGTTTTTGAATGCCAAAATTATTCATTCTTAAAAAGTCATAAATTCGAAGTTGCTGCAATTTGGTTTTTACGACATTTTCTTATTGTTTTTTTTTTAAGTTGTCAATAAAAATAACTATGGAACCTTTCGGTCAAAGTTCTGGAGATTGAACACCTTGATACGAATCTCTCGCGAGCAAGTTTTTCTTCATGTTTTGGAAATGGAAGAATCACTATCTGTTTTATTTATCTAGTACAAACATTTAACTTCTACATAGAAATCAATGTATTCATACTATGGCCTCCGAATCCTCAAACCGATTGAACTCAAGTTTTCAGACAACCTTTGATAATGAACCGAGAACGTCTTTTGTAAATATCGGTCCAGCAGTTTTCCAAAAACTTGGTTTTGAAGACGACACATCGTAATATTCTAGGTAAATTACTTATTTCAAAATTAAGGTAAGTTAAGGAACATATATTATTGTATTAATGAATATTGCAAAAATTTTTGGCAAAATGCTCCACAGTGCAGCGATGTAGAACCAGTGACCACCAGCAAACTAAAAGAGTAATTCCTCTGTAAATGTATAGACTGTGCAAATTGAAAAAAAAATAAATTCAGTTCTAGATAAGCCAATACAGGATGAAAATTTTTCTTTAAATTCATCAAAGATGCACACACCTTGAAACACACTTTCAGCAATTTGATTGGCACCAAACACTTCTAAGTGGCCCGAATTTTTAAACAAGGTCGAAGCTTCAAATTGTCGGTTGACTTTTTGCCGCCAAGACTAGAGACTAGAGAGAATATTTATTAATTATATTATTGTCTTTCAAACGCTAAATTCTAATTTAAATTAAAAAAAAAAATAAATAGATAGTTCAATTATTGTGCACAGAGATTTTTTTTTGAACTCTTTTAGGCTAGTAAATTTGTATTTTTGAAAACGATTAATATCTGATATCTTTCCGAGAGGATGGAAAACAGCATTTGTCCGGCTGTCCCTTAAAAAAGCGAATACTGTTGCCTCTCTAATTTATCGTCCAATTGTACTTACGTCAAGTCCCTTCTTTCTAAGGTCGTGAAAACGCTCATAAATTATCAACTGAAGAAAAATCTTGAAGAACGTAAGCTTCTCACTGACCGACAGAATCGCAATAGGTCCACCTGGGATCTGATGGTATATCTCACCGAACAGTGACACAAATCTTTACAGCGTTTTGGAGAAAGTAAGATTATTGCACTTGATAATTCGAAAGCTTTTGAGATACAGTTTGGCAACAAGCTGTCTTATCGAAAATGCGTCGCTTTGGTATTGATCAATTACTTCTTCGTTGGATTAGGGACTACATTTTGATCCGCTCAATACAGGTTGTGTTGGATGGTTTTAAGTCTGAAATTCGTAATATACAACCTGGTGGACCACAGGGCTACGTTTTGTCTTAGTCTCTCTTTCTCATATTCAACAAGGATCTCTTGTCTGAAACGACAGTACATTCACGTCCTTATCCTTCGGATGTGGACTTAAAAGAGCTAGTCGTGTACAAATTTGCTACTGCTTTCCATTATGGATTCAAATTGTTTCAAGTGTTCAGTATTAACTTCCGATAATGATTTGATATATTGCGGTTGTTTTCACTCGCCCTTTCATTTAACTTGTGGAAAGCTGAGTGAATCTGATCAATCCGCACTTAAATCAAATAAAAATTTACTTTGGAGGTGTAAAGAATATTTCTTTTTTAAATTGCAAGTGGATCAAGGAGATTGCCAAAATCACTATTTTTTAATAACGCTGATTATAATGATATTAAACAAACTGTAGATTTCTTTACAACGTTTTTGAGTCAGTGTACTCGCATTCTGATTCTATATCTCGTACTGAACATAATTCATATTCTAAAGTCGATATTGGTTCTCTTCATTTATAATTATACGAAGTTGAAAAAGCACTACATGGTCTTAAGCCTGATTTCAAACCAGGAACCGATGGGATACCTGCAATCATCTTAAAAGAATGTTTCCAATTTCTATCTTATCCACTCTTCCTTATCTTTAACGAATCCTTGCTATCTGGAGTTTTTTTTCGATGATTGGAAATCATCATATCTTATCCCTATCTTTAAATTGGGTTCCAAAGATGTTGTTAAAATTTATAGAGGGATATGTAAGCTCTCTTCAATACCGAAAGTTTTCGAAAGTATAGTAAAAACTAAACTTTAATTTGAAATTAAAGAACATATTTCTGAATTTCAGCTTGATTTTGTAGTTGGGCGATCGACTACGTCAAACTTTGCACATTTTTCATCTTATGTTAATGTTATAAACGCAATTGAGAAAGGGTTTCAAGCAGATGCAATTTACACTGATTTCAGCAAGGCCTTTGACTCAGTCAATCATAGAGTTCTCATTAAAAAACAGAAATTTTTGGTTTTCATTCTTCAATGCTTAATTGGATCTCTTCATTTTTAGTTGGTAGAACCCAAAGAGTAGTGATCGATAAGAATTTTTCAAGGCCTATAAATTGTTCATCGGATGTCCCACAGGGTAGTCACCTTGACCCTCTGCTATTAATATTATTTATAGATGATATTGTTTCTGCTTTGAAATTTTGTGATTCATTAATCTTTGCAGATGATTTAATGATATTTTTAAAAATACAAAATATTAATGACTGTATGAAAGTACAGTTAGACATCAATCTACTATCCAGATGGTGTACTCAAAATTGACTTAATTTAAATATCAATAAATGTAGTGCGATTTCGTTTTATAGAGGTTCGTCAAAAATCTCGTATGATTATTACCTTGGATATAACTTATTAAAAAGAGTTGATAAAATAGAAGATCTCGATGTAATAATGGACATAAAGTTATCACATTGATACATTACATTCTGATCGAATTGAAAAAGTTCAAAGGGGTTTTACAAAATATATTTTTAGAAAAATAAATTGGAACTTGACTTGATTGATTAAAAAAGAAATATTAAAAAAGAAAGTTAAAATGTCATTAAATTAATAATGCATACAAAAATTAAATTGAATTCAGTTAAACATTTTATGAAAACATCAGGTAAAACCATTTACAAAAAATTCGATACTCTCATTATCAAGATTCAAGACTAAGGAGCCAGTTTTTAACTTGTTTCAAAAATACAATATGAGAAGTTTGCATCCTGATAGAATTAGGGAGTCTATTAAATATTCGACATGAGGAAATATTATAAAAATTTCGAAATGCGGTTGTTCGAAACACCGGTATAGGCACTTGGTTCAAAAAATTACCACGTAAATTATAATTATCAATTAATCTAAAATTAAGATTACCTGATCTTTTAAAGAAAATTTTTAGAACTTTATAGCAAAACATATGTCGCACCGGAAGAATTTTCACATCCCTAAATAGTGGAAAACTACACTCAGAGAAAAAATCTGTGTAAAATTGCCTTAAACGCCTTAGGCAAACTTTTTTATATGGAAGTTATTTTTCGAGCATAACTTGCCTTAGATCTAAGGCAATTTATGCTTGAAAATCCTAAGGTAAATTAACCTAGAATAGGCTACCGTGCCTTAAAAAAATAGGTTAAATTTTTTTGTATGGATGTTAGTTTCCTAGCATAACTTTGCTTAGGAATAAGGCAAATAATGTTAAAAATTTTGCCTAGAACTAAGGTAATTTAGCTGGAACTAAGGTAATTTCTGTGCAAAATTTTTTCTAGCATAACTTTGCCTAGGACTAAGGCAATTTATGTTAAACTTTTACTTAGGGCTTAGATAATTTTACCTGGGACTAAGGTAATAAAAAGTACCTTAACCCTAAGGGCAGGATTGCCTTAGGGCTAATCTAAAGTTCCACAGATCTAGAAAATGTGCGGGTTAATCAAGTTATATTTAAGGCAGATTTACCTCACGAACAGGTAAAATTACCTACTTTTCTGATGTCAACGTTCTCTTCTCACTCGCACTCGAAAGAATAAAGATGTTACTAGAAGTGGAAGTGTCTCGTCAGCGGCAGCCATATTTATATAAACAAGCGAAGTATTTGAGGGTTACCATATCTTAAAAAAATATGATTTCGATAAAATAACTTGGCTGTAGCACTTGACTGACTTAAAATGTATTAGGTGGTATGTTCAAGTTTTCGTTTCGCATTGTGGTGATTGCATAGAAAGTATTTTATTATAAAATATATTGTGTAACTTTTTTTCAATTTATACTAAATACATTAACATCTTGGAGACTTTATTGCTACTTACTACCTTTTCGTTCACATTTGACAAAAAAATTGTATTTCTTATGTTGTATTACACTAGTAATTTTTTTGTGACAAGAGTAATAGTAGAAAATTACAGAAAAGATGAGATTTTATTACTATTGTAAAAGCAGCATAAGCTTCTCAGTGTGTAGTTTGGAGTATTTTGTATTAAATTTGACCTTTCCGGTTTCCTATCAACTCTCACACGCAAATGACCCATGACCTAAATAAAAACAAAACAGATTTAAAAGTTAATTTGGATTTTATTTGCTTACGAAAAAATATATGGTAACCCTTTTTCCGATAAAAGTTATAAATAAAATAATTTAAATATGGATTATTTTGAAGGCGCTTTGTGTTTTTTCGACGTAAAATGTTAGAATTAGTAGATACAATTTCAACCGCATTTATATTTCGGTTCCCATATGTGCAAAATAATAAATACATAATAATGCATCGCCATTATAATAAAATAATTGATAGACTTACAAAATAAATACTATCAGCCTATCAGTTTGTTAGCATATAGTAAATCATGTATACACACAAACTTAAAAAGTATTTTGTTTCTTTCTTTATTAACCCATTAAAGACCAAGGTGCTTAAAAATAGAGATAAATAAAAAATCTTTGAAATGCTGTTTATTGAGGTTTATATTTGCACAAAAATACAATTTTTTAAAAAAAACTTTTTTAAATTTGGTAATTAGAGGGGTGTACTCAATTGAGTACACTGGCCAGATATGGGTACATTCTCTTAATAATTATGAAAAATTTTAAAGCATTCTTTTTCGATGAAAAGAGTGGTTTGACACCGTTCACAAATCTATCGAACCCTGCTGTGACAAATGTGGCACCGTAGTTTATTTTTTATTTTTTAGAGGAAATGTTTTCCGTTGCTGCGAACAACACTTTCTAGTACATTTGGCTTACTTGGAGCTTTTCTTGACGACTCTGAGCGTAAATAAGTTTTTCCTATGGTCCTAACAAATGAAAGGAGATTCCGGTTTTCTTTGTTTTTCAGACAATGGAGTTCCCAAGCATTTACCACCATTTAGTTTAGCATGTGTGTGAATTATGGCCACCACAATTTTTTACCCTTTATTTTTATGAGGTAGTTGTTCACAAATTGGTCATGAAGGTCGACACCACCCATGCCTTTGTTGTATGCAACTAGAGGCTTTGGCTGAGGAATGACAACTATCTCTTTTTCTGTTGATGAACATCTCTTGACTTTTCCTAGTGGTTTCAAGTTGTCGTAGTTTGTTGCAACGGTTACAACAGCATTATCTTTCCAACGAGCTAACAAGATATTATTATTTTTGCCAAATTTGTGATGAAAGTAACCAAAATTTGCTTTCATTACCGTTTTCATGGATTTTAGTGGACATTTTTTCGTTCTATTGTTCCGAATAGTACCTGTTGCACTAAATCCTTTTATGCGTAAAGTAGCCATAAGGTCATGGCTGGTCATTGGATATCAACAACTGATAGAATAACCACTATATCTATTTCATTTCCATCATCTGGAATATCTTTAAGAGCCATGTAGAAGTTGGGAAAACACCTGGCATAAAAGCTACTTCAGTTTATAGTTGAAAAAGGCATTTCTCTGCAAATCCAGTGAGAAAAAAATTTAACATGGATTTGGCCAGTGTACTCAATTGAGTACACCACTTTTATTTACGACCTACCATGCAGAAGAAAAAAATGTTTGTTTGTAATTTATACGCAATGTTTTTCTAGATACAAAATCTAAAGAATAGAATCCATTATTCAAATGTTATTCAAAAAATTAAATTTTTACTAACATTTTACTCTCGCAAAGTCACCAAATTGCTTCAAACAAGAAATGCTCGACACAAAAGTTCATGAAAAACCTTGAAAATGCTTTTCAATCTCGACAAATTCACTGCCAGTATCAAAGCACATGTCAATAATTGCTTTCCAATCGAAAGAAATGAAAATCAAAACCCACTTTAAAAAAAAAATCCAGTTGAAATTTAACAAAATACTGTACTCAATTGAGTACAGTGGCAGCTAATGGGTTAAGCTTACAAATATTCTGTTCTCTTTTTATCACCTCTCATTGGAAGAGAAACAAGGTAAAAATTATCTTATTCCTGCTAGATTTACCTTATCTGAAAGCTTCATTTAGCCAAAGAACTATGTTAAATTTACCTAGTTGTCAAGATAAACTTGCATAAATTTTCCTACTTTAGACAGTTCCTAACAAATTTGTTTTGCCTTAGCAATTTAAGGTATGTTATCTTAGAACTTACCAAGTTCAAAACAGCCCTAGGAGTAACTTAGTTTATACCCCGATTTAGGTTAATTTTACACAGGTTTTTCTTTGGGTGTAGGGTACAAACGAAGCTTACCACATATTTTCTTCAGAACACTTTTTTGTAAAAATAAAAGAGGCTGTATTTTGTTGTAATAGGAACCTCCCCTACAAAAAATTCCAAATTCTAGTTTGGAATAAAAAATGCCATAATAAATCTTAAGGAACAGTTAAGAAGAGCAAACTTTACGCAAAAAGGAGAAATTTCTAAGAGTGCACCGAAAATACTGTCTAAGATTTTCTGTGTGGTTATAAAAACTCATTCTAAAATCAATAATCAATCCCAAATACTTGAATTCGTTTACTATTTCTAATTTAAAACATTTATCACTTCAGCTCGGGGAATCAGTAAAGTTTGTAGAAGTATCCATAGGACTACAGGTACAGTTAAAAAGTTTGAATTTTTGACACTCAGTAGCATGAAAAAAGAGATCAGCATCAACAATCTTTTGGCCAGATAAACTCAAAAAGATTACTTTAGTTTTAGAACTAATTATCAGTTTGTGCTCTGCAAACTAGATTCTCAAACAGTTGAGATCCCAATTTATATCAGATATAAGATTAAGACAACTATCTGTACCATAATAAAAGCTCACATCATCTGCAAAAGCTGTTAAAGAACTCCTAAATGGCAATCTGAATAAAGAATTGAGATATAACAAAAAAAACTATTGGTTCCAAAACCCGAACCTTGTGGCACTCCCAAATCGAATGCCTTTGTATCACTCCTAATACCACCAAATTTCACTCTTTAGGTTCTTACATTTAAATATGATCTTAACCAATCACTTATGAAACCTCTAAGCCCACTTTCACTTTCAAGTTTGCTTATCAAAATTTGTTTGAAAACCAAACTGAACAGAACTGAAAAATTTTTGTTCTCCTTAAAAAAACTCACCATTCTATTTTTTACAGCTTTTTCAAAAATCTTACTAATCGAAGGCAGGAAAGATAAAGGCCTATAGTTACCCAGATCACTTGTAGCGCCTTTCTTATAAAGTGGCAAGATATTGGCACATTAAGGAGCAACCGGAAATACTCCAGAAAAAATACTTTTCACCATTTTATTTATTTCATCGCTTTACCTATTTCCCTACCATTTTGATATTCAGACATTCAAAGCCAATGTGTATCGGTATCTCGTTTTGAATCCTCTGCAACTTCCCTAAAATGCTCGGAATGTGCTCAACCGTTTTGAGGGTATTCATAATCAAAAATTATTATAAAAAACAAGGTAGATTATTAATTTATTTTAAACAAAAAATGGTTATCATCCACCGATAGAGGTTGCGTAAACGATGATGGCATGGCCAAAGTTGTCGTTCTCAGAAATTTGGATCGATGAGATCGAAAGCCCAAAATCCACACCAAACAGTGATTTTACTTGCGACTTATAGGTACTACGAGTATAAGGCAAGTTATGTATTCGTAAAAAAAATCGAACTCGAGATTTTGATCAAAGTTGACATTACGATGATAGCGAAGACGAAAAAAGTGGGTCTGGCAATTCTGTCTCTCTGTCTGTTCGATTACAGCTAAACGGCTCGGCTGATTTTCTTCAAACTTGGTTGATATGGGTTTTGATTTTTTACCCCCGGATATTTTTTGCTTTGATTTTTTATGACCAAAAATAACGGTACCTGTCATACGATTTTTTTCCGAAATTTTATAAATATTTTTTTTTTCTCAAAAACTGTCTGCGATTTTCTTAAAAAAAATTCAAAAAATTTAATTTAGTTAAACCTAGGTAATGGTCGAAAAAATTTTTCAAAAAAATTAGTAATTTTGGTACCCCCCTTGGGACCATTTTTTTGTTTTTGATTTTCTCATAAACGGTACGCGATTTGTTCAAAACTTGATAAATAAAAGTTTGGAAAAATAATCTACAATATATGAGCAAAATAAATTCATTTTACCTAAAAATAACGGTGCCATCCATACAAATGTTAAAAAATGGTTTTCGAAAATCGTATTTTTCTCGAAAACGGTTCCGAGAATTTCGCTTAAATTTTTTTTTCTATTATTTTTTAATATCTGTAATTTAATAAAAAAAAATTGAAAACAAGATATTACTGACTGTACCTACCATAGAACGATTTTTAAAAATTTTGAATTTCTCATTATTAGCACAACGGATTTTAATGAAATTTCGTAGAAGGAAACTTCTAAAAAGTTTAAAAAACATTGCATTTCAAAACTTTAAGAAAAATATTTTTTTGAATTTTGAAAAAAAAAATCAATTTTTTGTTTTTTGAAAATTCAATGTCTCAAAAACGGCTCAATACTTTTTTTGTAAATTTTATTTTTATTCATACAATAATAAAAACTTCAAATTGGCGTACCAACATTTTTTCTTAAAAATGTTTTAAAATGTTCTTATATAAAACCTTATTTTTTAAGAAACCACTACAAAGACTTATAATTTTTGTTCTTGCATAAATCTATATTTGCTTGAATCACATGGCATCCTATTCTTACCTTTAACTACTAAAGAAGTTTTTTTTAGTCATTTAAAAAATGAATTTTATGCTTATGAACAGTTTCTCTAATAACATTCATTTTTGAAATTCTTAGTCTTTTACATAGGGGCAAGTTCGTGCGACCCAGTCGTGCATTTTATTTCTGGATGCATTGGAATTTTGTATATCTCGTGTAGATTGTGAAATTCGAAAATTTTACTGATTGAAGAACCCATTCATTCAGAAATGGGGCTCGTCATCCCTGAACATGGTTTTTCGACCGTAGTATAGGGGTAAACAATATTTAATATTATTATAGGCGCACTCAAGGGGCTATGAATACCCTTATAATCTCAAACACAGTGCGAGCAATTAATGAAGAAGGATAGGATTAGAAAAGAGATTCCGATGCACATTGGTTTTGAATGTCTGCACATTGCAATGAGTGGGAATAATTGAACCGGGTAAAGCATTCCACATTCGTGTAGTGAGGCTAAAACAAGAATCTCTGAACTTGACAGTACGTCCGAAGTTGGGCTCAAGGATAAATTTATGAGCATTCCTAGAAGTACGTGTATTACGATTGAATTGTTTGAGGGGATGAGTGGAACCGGCTATTTCACTAGAGCACTGTTTATGAAAATAGTCGTAAAATAATGATAGACATGACGGTACTCAATGGATTTCAATGTTTTCATTATATTTCTATCAATTATCATTTTTAAAGCTCTTTTTTTAATTCTATTCAAGACAATTCTATCCATTAAACAATATATTCATTTGCAAATGTTGTTCAACGCTTTAACTCTCCATATTGATTTGGTAAAACAGACTTAACAAATGAATCCTTGTCTTACAGATGTAGCTTCAAAAATATGGCCGCAATTACCTGTCAAAATTTAGAAATCTCGCTTTCCGAAAATCTGTTAGTTGCAGCAGAGGTTCTTATATACATGACCTTGTGAAAATGTTCGAAAAGTTGTGTAGTTGCAGGATTTTTTTTCAGAAATGTGTATGATGTCACTTATGAACTGGGTAATGTATTTATGGTGACTTGTTTGACTCGGACTTCGTGTTGTGTTCAAAGCCATATAATAATTTTTTTGATGTGGTCTAATAGTGTTGTTGAAGCAAAGACTTATTAGCTTTATTGGGAAAATAATACACTTCATAGACCAATTAAATGGTCAAACCGCTGTGTGGCACGCACGCCCGCCCCGTTGGAACCAAATTTAATATAGAAACATTATGATTATCATCGTTCTGTAGAGCTCGGAATTAATGGTCGTTTTCGAAAAAGTTCGGACCAATGACGCCACCAGCCTCCTGTAGTTTGGTGTCATCCCATATACAGCAGTCAGCGAGCAAACGACGTTGTCTATGGTTATGAACTTTGAGTTCCTGGGTCAGTTGGATCTTGTAGTCGTATCGTGGAGCTCACCACAGTAATTTAGCATCCGTAGCTAAATAATTAACAACAGATTCGTGACTTTTTGCGGATGATTTGTCACTTGGTGTACCTCGAGTGGATTGGCCTCGTCTCAAATCTGGCAATCGTTTATCAAAAAATAGACCTCAAAGATGGTCCAAGACCCATTAAGCGAACACACCTGTGGCCTTATTTGTGATCTCTTTCAATTGTGATTTGTCCTTAGTGCCTGAAAAATATAAAACAAAAACGGAAAATGACAACAGAGAAAACAACATGGCCGCCATAAACTGTCAACATCTACGAGTCCCTATTGGAAGATCCTTTACTTTTTGCCTTCAATGCTTGTTTACATTTTACCTTCAAACTATAAGGAGACGTTCTGCCTCAATATGCACATTCGGCCTAGTATTGAAGGACAATATTCGAATATAGTATTATTTTCAAACAAAGATAAATTCTTAATTTCTCAAAACAGAGGATATACCTAGAAAAGCTATGAACGCAGTTTTGGTTGTCGAGCTAAATATCAGAATTCGAAGCATGGTCATGTATCACCTTTTGAATTGGAAAAGGCCATACAACCCCTTCGCTTTGACTTTCTTGATTTCTTCACTTCTCATAAATTAATACAATACATTACACTTAAACCTTTATCATCTCGGTCGACGAGTCAATGAATGGAATTTTTTAATCTTGAAGAAACACGATAAGAAAAACACTTCATGGACGAATGAGCAAGAAAAATATCCAACCGCAACGAGTCGAAAGGTATTAAACTCCACTCACGCTGGCCCTCAAAGCAGTGGCGTAGATAGGGGGGGGGGATCAGGGGGATATATCCCCCCCCATTGAGATCGATAATTGTTCAACATAACCAGTCATGAACCAAATAAGTTAAAGAAACACACTCTGAAAATTTTTTTTACGCTTCTCACCAATTAATAATAGGTAAACGTGCAAGAAAAAGAGCTTCCATCAAGCTATATATATTTTTATTAAAGATATTAGCTACACTGCCGATTTCTACGTCAACTCCCGAAAGAACTTTCTCCAGTCAGTAAAGAGAATAAAAACAATACAAAGAAGCATGACCAACGAAGTGAGATTATTGAAAATATGTCTATTTTAATAACAGTGTGATAAGCTTTGGCAACCATATTAATAAAGATGGTTTAGTGGAGGTTTATCGTTAAGTCCTGGACTAAGTGCGAAATTTCATTAATAAAACAAATTTTCTGTTAAGTGACGTTTACTAATTATGATTAAGTTAAACCACCGAAGTAGGTGGTTTAGCGAAGGAATAAGAAATAGAAATGTCCACAGTCAGACACAAGCAATTGACAATCAATTTAGGTAGCCACAGAATATAAAAAAAGAGATTACTTACTTTTGTAGAAGATTATCTTAAAAGGATTTTTGATAAACGTCATTTTACTATTCCGGGAACATTTTGTTTTTATTAATATAAATATTTAAGCCAGGACTAAACTCCTATTCTATGGTTTAGTAAGACAGTGGACTATAGAAGGAATAAGCGTTTTTTTATTAATATGGGTGTGGATGTTTACTTATTTGCAGGATCGTTTCAATGTTGGCTGCTCTAGCTATTCATCGCGAAATACCTATAATTGCACACGTGGTTATTAGTGTTTTATCTAAAAAGAACAGAAAACTGGATTTGATTTTGTGATTTATTTTTTAAATGAATATTATTTTACTTAATACAGTGCCTTGCATAAGTATAACCGCACCTGTAAAAATGCCTTTTGTAGAAAATTAAAATGGGAATGACACCCTACTATTTTTTATTGAATGGCATCACTAATCAAGTAAATTGAGAAGAAAAAACAGTTTCGTTAGTTTCTCTTCTGGTGGTTAAAAATTAAAACAGATTTTGTTTGTATTGCAAAAGTATAACCGCTTTTTTATTTTTATCCGTTTTTTGTTTTTTGTATTTTAAGTAAATTTTTTCGGCTAAATTAGTAAAGGACATTGCTGCCCCTATTTTCGACCAATCTAAAAATTGTTTTTGACATACTGTTGACAAGGTTATTTAATATGGAATCGTCTATACAGTTTCATTTTTCCACAATCGCCTCTCGCAGCTCAGCAACACTGTATAATTGCCTATTATGAGCATAAATTTTGCGGGTCAAAATTTCCCAAAGATTTTCAATAGGGTCACAATCTGAAGAACGTGTCGGGAACACCATAAAATTTATGTTATTCGATTCGTACCATCCCAAACTTTGACGACTAACGTGAATTGGGGCATTATCATGCTGGAAGACATGCCGAACTCGACGAAATCGTGTTAATTAGGGTACCAAATTATCCTGAAGCACCTGGGTGCAAGCAAGCAGAGGTGAAGGCAAGTGTAACCTTACCACGGTCGCAGAAGGCCCCCCAAACCTTACAACTGCCAACGCTAAAGTTCCTCTTGGAAAAAAACTTTTTAGCTTTCTCAGATCGTGCCAATATCCGTTAAAATCACCTGACCTATCAAGATTAAACTTTTTTTCGCCAGTGAAGATAATCTAAAATAATCTAAAAAAAAACATTCATTAGATTATGCCATTTGGGATAACAAGAGTTAAGTGTAAATTAATGGAATGTTACTTATGGTTTTCCAATTCCGTTTCATGTTTTGCTGGGCAAATTCTTACCCTTTTTGTAGACTGTTGTTTTTTTTGTCAAATTTGGAGCAGGACTCATTTTGCACCGAACAATCACTTTACTGCTTTTTAAGGCACGAAAAATCGTTGAAACCGAAATTCCTAAGCCTAATTCGTCACGAACGTCCGGTAAAGAATGCGCCGAATTGGATGCAGCATTTATTAAACGCCTCTTATCTCGACGTGTCAGCTTCTGCAGATCCC
Source organism: Philhelius festivus (assembly GCA_963931855.1). Classification (NCBI taxonomy): domain Eukaryota; kingdom Metazoa; phylum Arthropoda; class Insecta; order Diptera; family Syrphidae; genus Philhelius; species Philhelius festivus. Next base: position 225,329,523 of record OZ007555.1, on the reverse strand, counting down.
CGGGTCTTATTTTCGTCTCATAAGATTCTGGATCTTGTAAGAAATTTCGGACACGATCGGATCTTTAAATTTTCCTACCAATAGCCCTTAAGCTTAGGCCAGTTAACCGAAAAGCTTGAATTTTGACTTTTTCCGTATCGCTTAAATATTTACCACGCGGTATTGTTGCTTGCCATTTCGAAGCACATAACTGAATGAAGCTTAAGAGAGGTTTGCATTGTGCGGTTATACTTTTGCAATATATAAAAATTTGTTTTTAATTTTTAAACACCAGAAGAGAAAATAACAGAACTTTTTTTCTTCTCAATTTACTTGATTAGTGATGCCATTCAATAAAAAAAATAGTAAAGTGTCATTCCCATTTTAATTTTCTACAAAACGCATTTTTACAGGTGCGGGTATACATATACAATATAAGGCACTGTATATCAATATTTATTCTAGTTCATAATCAAATTAATGCGTATAATATATTATCTTTTAAAAATTTAATTTTTTTATGGCATACATAATGAATTCAATGCAGTCTTGTTATTTCTTATTTGTTGTTTTTTTTTTTTTTTTATTATTAAAACTTAAAAAAAATGAGCGAACTAGATCCATCCCCCCCCATAGCGAAAAGCTATCTACGCCACTGCCTCAAAGTATACATTAATAATTATGTATGTTATCAAAACAAAAAATTCCACAAGTCGACCTCAGAAAAAGATATCTCGCCATGCAGTGGCCATATGTTGCCTTATAAATCCTTTATCTTCTCATTTCCTTCGGCCAGTACCGCTTTCAACCGTTTCGATACAAGTCTGTCATATTTTCAATGCATATCTTTGCGGCGGTAATTATTTTCTGTTTATACGATAAACGAGCAATGACACTTTATCTTTTTTCTTTCTTCAAGTCGTCGAGTGTCGAAAAAAAGTGTTATCTTTAATCCAGGTCCAGGAGGATGGCGTAGGGCCTGTAGCTTGTATAAACAACTTTGTTTAAAAAAAGAAATGATATTTTCCAGGAAGGCGTCTTCCTTATCGTTTTCTCCAATTTCTGTCCAAATGCTGCACCGATTGGTAGCAAAGGGCTCGCCTTTATGCAAACCAAACGCCCTTTGACTAATTGATAACACATAGAGCACACAAAGGTGCTCAATATGGAGTTTCGAACAAATAGAGTAGCCCACAGTGTGAAAGCTATGGTCGGTTAGTTAGTTAATTATAGATGAATTCTCGGTTTGGCAAACACTCTGTTTGAGGTAGTGTAAGGAATATTTGGAAACAGGATTATAGTTGTTGCTTATTTGATTAGTTCGTGTGTTGCATGCCACATGGCTACACGTGATGTAGAGGGTGTTAATGGTCAATGTGGTTACAATGTGTGGAAGTTCTTTCTAAATTTGTATATTTTTTTTTGTTTGTGAATGCAAATTTTGTGTAGAATAGAAGAGATGTTTATTTGATTAGGACAACGAGGTTTCATTTTTGAAGTTATACAAAGTGTGGACCTTGTTTTTTGTCCCGAAATAATATTTATATACTTTTACTTTTAAAAATAGATTTTATGAAGGCAGTAAGACGCTGTGGTAGTCTTATAAGCGGTTACAGTTGATGGAAGCTAGACCGCCTCCACCTAGACTGTGAGGAATGAGAGAAAATTCTACTCAAACCTACCACTAAGTTAGATTAGGTGGGGTACTGATGCAGCAAGCCATATCACCTGACTCGAATCTCAATGGAATTATTGTGCTCCCCAAGGTGTGGTTATGTAGGAACGGGAAGGTTAAGAGAAAGGATCTAGTCTTAGGTGTGGGATACCTCACTTAACCATCTTGATTTCTGATCTTGATTTTGATACCGTCTGCATAATTCAGATATGCTGATGCTTATTCTGCTCATGTAGGTTCCAATTGAGTTTTGAACCGCAAGGATTTCTACCAAGAGAGACAATTGAGGTCAGCTTAGCTTCAGTAAATACTCTATTTTTTTCTTTGAAACATCTGGCTAAAGATTCCTTGAAACACGACAGGTGTCAATTGTTGACCGTATTATGTGATTTGCGGTCTTAAGGAAACTTTGGTGAATTAAGTTTTCTTGCTTCAGTGGCATAAGTAAGTACCCAGGGTACAATTTGTCTCGGTTCAAGTGATGAACCGTTTTTGGCCAGTCCATCAGCCATTTCATTTCCATAAATGTCACGGTCTCCCGGCAACCATCAAAGGGGCACTCAATTTGTTTCGCCGGGCAATCTCAATTCAGTACGGTCGCTAGCAACCAGTTTTGACTTCGTGTGAATTGAAGAAATGGCACTGATTGCCGCCTGGCTATCTACGAAGATATCAATATTCTTGTCCTTCAGCACACATGTGAAAAGATATTTTGCGGCCTCGCAAGCTGGAAGCACTTTCGCTTGGAAAACACTGAAAGAGTTTGGGAGCTTTAATGATCTATTTATGGTCGTGTTGTCTGAGAAGATGCCTGACCTTACCCCAGCTTACGTTCTGGAACCGTCTGCAAAGACCGATATATGATTTGCGTTTAAAAACCGGTTTTTCATCTTCTTAGGGGTAGCCGTGGCGCGATGGATGTGTGCTCGCCTGTGAACCTCATGATCACAGGTTCGATCCCTGCCGTCGTCTATGTCGTCTTTAATTCCATTAAAAACCTTCTAAAATTGTCATCAATGGGTTGCTGGTTTACTCATTACATGTTGTTCAGGCATAACACTATACTCTGTCCTACAAAAATTGTCAGTACAGGGAAGATAGGACGTTTGTCTCTCATTCTGGTTGCATTGCCATGCATAAGTGTGTCGCCTTTTAAAGCTCTCACAGGAATTCCGTAGTTTAAATTATAAATCGCCGCAAATGAAAGTAAAAAACGCGTAGGGCTACCGTCTGCCGATTCAAAACGACTGAAAACAATATTCAATTTACCTTTTACCACAACGCCAAGCGGTAAGATAATAGGCGCGTTTTTTTTTAAGTTGAAAAGCAATACGACAACACTCAACATACTCATCTTCTTAAAATGTGTTCTCAAAAGCTTCAAATCCCAAAAATAATTTTCTTCGTGAAAATTCGATATCTAAAAAACGGTTAAAATTTTGTTTGGAAATTTAATTTTTATTCATTCAAATTTTTTTCTTAAAAATTAAAAAAAAAATTATATATAAAAGCTTATTTTTCTTTTAACCGCTACAACTATTTATTATTTTTGTTTTAGCATAGACTAATATTCACTTGAGGAATCACATGGCATCCTGTTTTTCGCTTTAACTTACATGAGAGGAAGTTCTACAGCGGCATCTACCCACAAAATAAAAAAGTCAACAATTAAGGTGGCTGGATTATTTAGAGCGATTGCCGATTGGACGTTCGGGCCTGCAAAATCTTCTTATCATAGCCCGAGAACTGGCGAGTCAGTTGGCGCACACAAGTGGAAGAGAACAATAAATCAAATTTAGCCCTGAATTTCGAAAGAGTCACCTAAAATTGCTAGTCAATGGCACCTATAACTTTTAACTATTAAAAACGATCCTGTTCTTCGTGAAGATGTTAAACCAGTTTTTTTCTGTGAACTTGAAGACTATTTCAAAGATCTGCAACTCGACAGCGTTTTATTTGGTCATCCGTCATAGCAAGGATTACCAATTTAAAAGACAGATTGTGGAACAAATGTGGAAGCGATTCGAATTCATCAAGGTTGATGGAATTTTCAATCTCTTTGAAATTTAGTTACCTTCCTACATTTATAGATTGACTTACAAAATGGTAAAATGTGATATCAGTATGAGATAAGTATTGCTGCTTGCTGATAGAAAAGAAGCTCGATAATTACGTGAAGTGTGAAATAGCAGGTTTTGGTAGTCGTAACGAATTACCATATAGTAAACACTGTTCAGAGCATTTCTTCAAGAAGAGAATGCTACAGCTGATGTGATTTTCTCAAAAATTTCCAAACTTCAAAAAGAGTTTCTTTCATGAATATTTGTGTATGACAAAACCAGTTGAGGAATACTTACTTATCTTCGAAATATACTCGAAAAGCGCAGGTCTCCAAAAACTAGCGTTCTTTCTTTACTAAGATTCACCTTTCGCCTAAGAACCATCTCCTCTTACGTAAAGATTATTCATCAACCTTTCTGCTGTTTAGATAACGCCTAACTAAATCCATTGTTAGAGTACACTTATGAAAATATGTTATAACCCTAAAGCCAGAGCCTCTCAAATCAACGAACGTACATATTTCAAAATTTTATTATAAACATCATGCTCTTCAATGACATCAACTTCAACATATCTTCTCAAAAAAGCAAACAAAAGTGAAATTATTACCATTCTCGTTGACGCCAACAATCCGAGAGTAGGTTTTAGGAATCAAAAAAAATATTAAAACGAAACGAAACTATCTGTCGCATGCTCGGGCTGCCTGCGATGACGGTTGATTCCCTGAGATTACCCTAGCGAGCTATATATTGAGGTCTTCTGTTTCCCAGGCACTTTAATAACACTTTGCACTCGGCCTGGCCGATTCACTTAACCCCGTGAACGCTTCAAATGGAATTGATATGCTGTTGGCGTAAAGATTAGTAAGCGAGCAACGTGGATTGTATTTAAAATTAACAAAAAAAAAAAAAAAAAAAACAAGAAACTTCTGCGTAGCGGGTTATTTTTATATCTACCCAATTGGAATACCGCTCTATCTGCACGGAAATTACATACATCCAGCAATTAGATGACACTGCACTGAGCTGAGTTCTGTACTCTCAAAGGGCGTTAATTAGTCCCTATAGCTATAGGCTAAGGCTAAGTATGGGAATCAACGGTGAATTCAAGTAGAGGAATGCCGCCCGGGTTAACAAACTCGAGCTTGGAAAAAGCGATGACGGTCGAGCTAATTTTAGATCTGAGCTGTGAGCTGGAGCTGTCATGCAAATTGTATACTTTACAACTGGCAACAGTGGAAAATTATTAAAACGAGCAATAAAATGTTGAAAAATGTGTGCGAATTAATTGCTTATCTGTTGCAATTGAAGCGTGAGAGTTATCTTCATGCGATGACACGACGACGCGACGGGGGTATTGTTGGAGTTATGCGCGCTGATGATGGGTTGATGTTAATTATATTACTATTAATTTTTGTTGCACGTAAAGATGGACTTTGATGCAAGCAATAGTTTGAAATAGAAGGTCTCATTTACATGATAACAGATTAAGATTATAGACCGGACGGTGTCATCTCCTTGGATGGAGATGATCTTCAAAGGGTGCATCTATAGGTATACCTACATACATAATGTACCAGAGTCATGAAGACAGGAAAAAATAATTTTTAGCCCGAAAGAAAGTAGGTGGAGTCATGATTTCGCGAAAGATTTCCGACCCATTAGTTTAAGGTCTCTCTTACATAAAACTATGGAGCGTATTCTAAGCAAGGGTAAGTCTTAGGAGACGGGCCTTCATTACTACCTCAGTTGAGCATACAATCCATTGTAAAGAATACGCTCTTGCTACCTTCTTGGACGTAGAAGGAGCTTTAAATAACGTCGTAACTGAATCCATTCAAGAATCACTTACTGTCTTTGGTGTAGAGGACTATATGGGTTAGAAATGGCGACCACTGGCAGTCTAGTCCTGTGGCTAGATAGATTGATAAGACAATATCAGACAATGATGGATAATTTCCATACCCAGCGGCAGAAGGATTCAAGCTGGGTTTAGTATAAAACAAAACTGAAGAAAACACGTGAATAGAAAAAACACCCCAGGGTAGTGTTGTGTCTCCTCTTGTAGAGATGTGGTGTTGAATACGCGGATGAACTGGTACTATTAGATAGTATCGGAAAAGTGATTCGTAAAATCTCGAAGATGGCTTTTTGGGGAAACCTGGCAACTGGACCACGAGTTTAACCAAGCTTAGACTGAACTGATGCTCTTTACTACTAAAACTAAAAAACCCCGTTTTCACTCTACCTCGACACAAATATCGAAGTCTGTCAGGGTTTTCCAGTGCAAAATATTTGGGAGTTACCCTCGACCTTAAATTAAGAAGGCCTGCAAAGCCAATAGTAAATCATTTGGGGCCTGAAATCGAACATAATTTTTATAACTTAAACACAGCTTGCGTTGGCCCTACGGGGGTACTAGAACCCTTAATGAATGCTTTAAGCGGTTTTCTTCACCTTCATCACTCAAATTACACGTTTAATAATTTGTATCCTGCAATTCGTTACGTTTTAAAGAATCATATTGTTGGCTTTTGCTAAAACTTACGGACACAGCAATATTTAAAACCTCATTCCAACAGACATTTTTTCGGCAAACACTGACTACTGAACTCCTACTTTGGGCAGCAGTGAGGTTTTTAAAATTAATCTCCCATCTAGAGAGGACTGGCTTTAAGATGGAGTGATTTCCGGTTCCGGTATTTTTTCCGAGTTTTCAAATGTCTCAGCTACCGCATTTTTCTAGTGTCTTTCAAGCTGAATTACTGGAAATAAGCATGCAAAATACTTAAACTACGGATACATACAATTCAAAACCGGAATACGCCCATTTTTACAGACAGCCAGGTGGATGTTAAAGCCATTGATTCGGCTTTTTCATTATCTAATTTGGTCCGGAAATACTGGGATCTGCTTGCGAGCCTGATAATTTACCTAAGTGTCACTCTTATATGAATCCGGGGTCACAGTGTAGTAGGGGGAAATGTGTGGACTGACGATCTAGCCAGGTAAATATTAGCCCTTCATAGCTGACTTGGGAAAAGAATTAACGTTCCTCTTGGTATTATGAACGGCAATTTTTCTCACAGACTCTAACTGTATATAGGTGGAGTAGTTAAACCAACTGCATTATATCTAGAAAGATGTGATCCAGATGTGCATACCCACGCAAGACATATCCAGGGTAGTTGCAACATGCACTGGACACCGACCAATAGGGGAACATGCAGCGAAGCTAGAGGTATTCCTTAAAATACTCACTACCGTTGTCGTGGGGATCGGCAGGAAAACGAAACAGCTATTCATTTTCTGTATAAATATCCTGCTCTGTCTATAATCAGAGCCCAACTATTCGGAAAGTTAATCCTCGACGACCTTAACGGACTGAAGAGCAAAGAATTAATCTCGTTTCTTAACACGACAAAGTGGTTCTGACACGAATCTCGACGATTTCTGTAGCGGGAGCTCATCGATCTTAAGACCGCATGATAGCAACTAATATCCCACTAAATCCTCAGCTCAAACGAATAGAAACAAAACGGGGCATTCCAGCTTTATCAGACTACAGGTCTTTCCAGTGTATCTGCAATTTAAATATATTTTTTTAAGGCCTAAAATAACGGTACCAGCTGTACATTTTTTTTAAATGTTAGAAAATACTTCTCAACACATGTATTAAACCATGCTTTAAAATAAATATGAACCAAAGGATCAAACCTCAAAACAACCGATAACTTCCAAATCCGCTGTCACAGAAAACAGTCTTGCCAATTTAAAGTTCTCTGCCTGTAAAAAACCACGCGTTAGAACAGAATTCCATTGAGGAATTCCGAACCTTCTGGATTCTATCAGAAATCAATTTTTGGTGAGGATTCAAAATGAAATCTGCATATTAGATCAGGTTAGATCTTACTAAGGAGGTATAAGTATTAAAAGACAAGAGTGTAAGAATCGGAGAAATCTGTTGAATTTCTCATAAATACTTACATTGAGTTTGGTTTGGCGACAATAGCATCAACATGTGGAGCAAATGAAAATTTGGAGTTAAAAGTAACAGCGAAATCTTTGACTTTTACAATTCTCTGGAGATGACTGCGACCTGGATCTTAGGAAACTCGTTCGCAAACTGATTTCTAGAAAGAAATAGAAATCACTAAGCAATTCTTAACATTAAGGTTCCAGTGGTTTAGACTACACCAAAGAGATAAATTATCAACATCCATTTGAAGCTTGAAGCAGTCATCTCCGCTCGCTACTTTCAGAAATATCTTGAGATCATGAGCATATATGAGATACATATTTCTTAAAATAATTAAGTTCACAATATCATCAATAAATAAATGTAGTAAACAGCAACGGACCAAGATTACTGCTTTGAGGAACATATGAAGTTCACTTAATTGGCCTAGGAGGTACTCGTACATGCATCAAGTTTTAAATTTTTATTCCTACCGATTAAAAAGGATTTAAAAATTGAGATCAAAAAGAAGGTTTCCATTCATCCAAAAATACTCTGGATTACAATGACAGATTGGAAATAATTAACAGAGGTATAGGCAAAGCGAATCTCTACATCTTTTTTAGATAAGTGCAGGAATACCTTCAACACCATGCTTCGCATTTGGCTTATGACCTTGTAATCCTTTTAAATCATCAAACAAATCAAACTGTATGGACAAACTGTATTAACTTTTGGTGAATTTCCACAAGTGCTGCCATTTACCAGCGAGTTCGAATACACAGATTCAAAGAAACTGGCAAAAATTTCAAGTCTTATTTATGTACATCAGCGGATTATTCACTTTTGAAATTCATAGAACTCGAAAGCCAAAGCGATATCGGTTTTGAACTAAAGAAGGACCAGAATTGTATTGGGTCAGTTTTTGAGTTAAACTCAACATTCATGACATAATTTCTGTGCGGAATTGACTAAATATAATGAATTCCGTTTTGTTTTTTTTTTCATTTTTAAACTTTTTTTTAGATTTGTCAACCTTTTGCTATACCAAGGAGGCTTCGAAGCATTCTATCCTTTTTTTCAAAAAAAAAAATGATTTCCTCTTTGCAAACTATCGTTTTGTGAAACAGAATTTGGAAAGTTAAATTGAAAAGTTGCAAAGTGCAAACTGATTTACGGGTTCACATCACCACAACAGATCGTAGTTTTAGTTTATAGTTTTATTATTTCAAAGTTCTTATTACATTTTAAGAAAAGTAATCTTATAAATTTTTGTAATATTATAACTTGAACGAAAAATTGACGTTCTGAGGTTAAGCAGGTATATGTTGGTTGGATAAGCACACAAGATCCTTGTAAGACAAGAAATACCAGCTTGTTGAAAATATAACTTATGGCATGAAATTTAAGGTAATTGTCAAAAGAGCATCCAAAAATTGTTTTTGAATATGAAGAAATATGATCCCGTCTTTTCAGATTGTAAACATATCGAGTGACATTGTTGAGAAACGTTCAATTTCTGTCTGGTTCTACTACAAACCTTGCAAACCTTGCATTGGCCATACCAATGTTCTTACAATTATAAGTTTCGTAGTGTTTGGTAAAAATGATTGTGCAGCCCAAAGAACTTGAAGCGTGCCACAAACCTTGCCAATAGTTTGGTTTATATATGGTCGTCCCAAGTTAGAGTTCGGTTAAAAGTGAACCCGAGATTTTTAGCAGTATTTACATATTCAATATTTGAGTTCCCTAGTGTAAGACTAGGAAAAGAAGGTAAATCAAACAAGTTACGATAAATAACGATAGTTTTAGATTTACCAGGATTCAAGCTAACGTGATTCAAATTCGCCCAATCAAGAACATTTTGAAGATCTACGTTCATTTTATTGATAGCCTGTTCTTTTAAGGAATTTGTTGTTTGTATAAGTAGCTGTACATCATCGGCGTACATGTGAATAGAGCAGTTTTGATTGACGAGTTCGTTTATTTATAATCGTATTGTGTGAGATGTGGCATTCTCTTTTTGTAGCCATGACTTCCACATCCATAACTTTATTTGTATTAGAACCTGCCCTACTGCAGCTATGGAGACTGTCCTCCATATATGTCTGTGTGGTCGAAGAAGAAACAAACTACACCCTCGAAACAAATACCATTAAGTGGTACACTGATGGTTCGAAAACGAGCAAGGGTACTGGGTAATCTTAGGACCTAGAAAAAAATTTCCATACCAATGGGGCAGTCCACCAACGCCATAGAGAAATGCGTGGATCAAAATCTCCAAAGGAAATATCGTTAGAAGAAAATTGTCATAATATCAGATAGCCAAGCTGCTAAGCTAATATACCATCAGCTATAAATTGGTGTGGGAGTGCATAAACAGGCCAAACAAACTTGGCAAACTTGGCAAATACAGACCCCAAATACTAATATTCCTTAGATCAATAAATTTGGAGGAAGAACTATAAGATGTGCATTGTGCCATCTCGTCCACTTACCCACAATACATAATTCAACAATTCATTTATCCATATCTACGATTTCATTTCGATTCCAAACTCGGTTGACAATGACATTTGCTTATAGCGATGATAAATAATGGCGACGGTTACACTTTCCTCATTTTCGAAGAAGAACTTGTAGGTTGCATGTGTCTTTTGTCGATGAAATAGTTTTTTGACATTTGCATGTGGATTACAACAGTGAAAATTCAAGCTTTGTAGTAAGTTTTCACATACTTATTACCACTTTCAACGATTGTTAAAAGGTCCATATTGTAAAATTGTAAGCATTAAACAAAACATTTAATCACGGATGACAGTTCGGTTTGACGTTTGTGATTGAAGCAGGAATGTCAAATCCAGACCACGAGTTTGATGACTCTTTACTTGTAATCGTCGCGTTCAGGTGGCATTTAATTATTATACAAAATAAATTAAGGATTTTGTAAAAGTGAGCCTTAGGTGTATGGTGAATATTTATAAGTTTATGCTGCACAGCAGATGTACTTTTTACTTAGCCTCAGGTATGAGTACTCCATAAATACCTTAGGCAATTTAAAATTATATTTACAATGTACATTTCCACAAGCAACATTTTAAACTAGGTAAACTAGTCCAACAACCTGAATGCAACCTTGTTATTCCGGTTCACTGACTGATTTTCCTTTCTGTTTCATTTCAAATCAAATATTTGCTCGACATAAATAAATTATTCCCTCAAAACGATGTCATAAACACACACACGCGTTCTTTTTTCTCTCGTCCCGTTTTACCACCACAATCAACCTAAAAACTTACCCAACAACATTATCCTGATGATGTAATTGATGCACTTGATCACAATTGAATTTACATAAAACGATAAAAAAAAAATCCGAAAGAATCCAACAAATAAAAAACCCTCACATTTGCCCGTATGTCATCATTCCCCCTTTCTATGCGTTATGATGACACGAGCTGCTACTATTATAGCGGTGAATTTCGTACCTGCCAGGAGGAATTCAGGAGAAAATTGTCTCTGCGGACTGGGAACTGGGAATCCCTCTTTGCGGTGGTCCTTCTCCTTACTTTGCCGTCATATGGGAAGGAGGTTAGTAGACGAAGCGACGTGCGAGGAGGCCGATGCGGCACGAACCAGCATTAATCCTTCTGCTCGATTCGATTCCAGCTCGCATATCGAATTCATCGCTTCGCATTGTTCGTTGATTATTATTTGCTAGAAAAAAGGATCTTAAATCCCCGTGTGTGTGTGACGACACTGAGGTGAAAAACCACCCCTCCATGCATGACAGATGGCAATCCTCGCGGGCTGCATTTGGCACACGTTCAGTTTTTTCTTCTTCTTCATCTGATGTTTGTTCCGATTGCAAAGGGGACGACGATTGCCGAATTTGGCTAGGTATAATAAGAGTCGTTATTAAGGTATAGTTCCCGATTCTGATTCCAGAAACGGCGGACTCTATCTCGTCAGAGGATGTGGTTTAAATTTCCATCTTCTTCCCGGCCGGGTTAGACCCCTAACCCAGTTAGAAAGAACATTGATGTTGTGAGAGTGTATTGGAGTAAATCCTTTTGCACCTTTATATGCAGCACATTGCTTATTCATGAGAAAGAATTTCAATTCACGTGTTGGGCTTGGGGTGGTAAAAAGGACTATTAGTGCAACCCCGTCGTATTTTTTGATGAATTTTTAAATGTACACAAAAATTAGATTAATTGATTGCATGGCGGCTTCTGCGCGCATTGCCTCCTGTCCGTTTTTGTTCTTAATGAGATTTCGCCCTTGCGTGCACAGGATTTTGCATCGGCAAGTGAATGGACGCATAGAGCTGTTAAGCAGGATGAATATGGTAAACCGATTACAACTTTGTATTCACTTCAGTAACATTCATTTAGCTCTCGCACAGATGCGCTAGGTATGTACCTATACACGGTGTGGAAGCTAAATGGGTTCCGTTAATAAGACTATCCCAAGTATAAGGGTGTCAAATTTGAGGAATTTAAAAATGACTTTGTTATCCTCTTCGGTGAGAGTTTGTCTTTTTATGTGTGTGTGTTCTGGTTGCAATAAGATGTCTGGAAAATAAAATTCAAATCACTCATCATAGCAGGGGTTCTCGTTTACCTTGTTTGCTTAGTCTTATGGCACTAGCTCTACCTTCAAACGGGATCCTTGCTATCATAAATCAGTGTCATCATTGAAGCACTGTAATGAACGTGAACTGAACCCACACATGATGCCGGACAAGGACCTTAATATCTTTTCATTCAACATGTGTTGGCCAAATGTGTTTATGCTCGACTTAGTGCAGGGAAGGTGTGAATTGATTTCGTTCAGACATCAGTCATTTCATTGATCCTTTTTTTTCTGCTGTGGCTTATAGGATGTCCTTTAGTTTTGTATACATTTATCTACCTATAAGACGAGAAGGGTCAAGCAATTGAAAAACTACTTTGTGTGTCCTCATTTTCCCTTTTGGCAAATAGGTACCTACATTCATTTAGTCACTGTTGTTTTTCTTTATTTTAAGGATAACGCCAGGAGGCGCTAAGATTTCATTCATCTAATCACGTTCTGGGTGTGATTTTCTGAAATTGCAAAGGTGTGATCATATTTAATGGTACTTAGGAACATACTGTTTGAATTATTGAGATGCGGGCGCTAAGGTATAGCGCCTTTTCTTTTGTTTGCTAAATAGTTTGAAAGATTCGTATACCTGAAGAATTAAATACTTTATGAATGAAATGTTCATTTGTTATATGCTTAACTACTCTTTAAATCTTTTTCATACATTTTGAAAATTTGTTAAATTGCCAGGAAATCATATGCCTGCCTTTGGCTTGAAAAACTTTTATTAAAAAGGGTTGTAGACCTAAAGGGACCTAGGTTTAATCAGAAACGAGCAAAAGAAGAAAAAAGAAAAGGAGGACATTACCTCGAAACTGTTTCCTCCATTTATGTAGGTACTCATAACTTAGCAATGAAATAAGTAGGTTTCTGTTTCTACGGTAAGTCTTACTACATAGGCACTTCTGGTTCTTGGGCTGTAGCGTCCATTGGGCCCCAAACAGATATATCCCTATGTGTCGTTCCAATCAGTAATGAAGTTACTAATTTAGCGTTGTTCATCTAAATACCACTTTATGAGTCATTTTAACCCAATTCCAACTGATGAAAAAATTTTACCATTATCCAATTCTATCTTCAGATCCTTCATATAGGATCAGCATACCTATCTACAATTAACCGATGTAACACCGTTTGGAAGTGGGCCTCTCAGTGGCGAGGGGCCAAATAACAAGATTCCTATCATCTTGGTTTAAATTGGATAGGATTCAATAGGAGATGTCGATGCACATAGGAAAAATCGAGAAGGGCAAAGTATTCCACAATCCACATTCTAGTAGTGCGGTTAAAGAAAGAACCTCTATATTTGACAGTACGTCTGAAGTAAACTAGACGAGTATTATGGGGGAATTTTTTGACGGGAGGAGTGCAACTGGCTATTTCATTTGAACATTGTTGATAGAAAAAGCGGTAAAACAATGAAAGAATGGAGACGTTAGGACATAGTTCAAGAGAAACAAAAGTTTCCGTAATGGATGGGCTTTCTATAAGTTTTAGGCCTCTATTCTGAATTCAAGTTCAAACGAGTAATGGGGCACCAGCCCAGATATGAGTGTTATACGCAAGTTTTGGGAGGATGTATGTCATATAGGTCGTATCAGAAGGGAAAACAAATTCCTTGCATCTTTTAAGAAAACCTTAGCATATAGCTGCGTTTTTGGCTGGGTGGGCCATTTAGTTGTTTCTTTTTAAATCATAGGTTATTTTCACACTTACAGCTGTTTACCGCTCGAAATCTTGATAAAAAGTGAGTATAACACCTCCGCAGAATGAATGAGTCGCTTTACGCTTGAAAAAATTTGGAAAATATTGAAAACTTATCTCCAAAGTGAGTGCTGTGTTGCCCAAGCAGTGCGTTTTTTTGAAAAGAAGCTTACCGTGCCTGCTACGAGTATATGCAAGTTTGCCGTGGGACTAGCATACTAGTGGATAACACTCATGGTCCCCGTCGTCGTACGGTGCGCACAGACGAGAATGTACATAACTGTTGTAGCCGAGAGATTGAGACTCAATTCAGGAACATCAACTCGCCATATCGAACTCAAACTATCAACATTTCACGCACTAGCCTGAAGAGAATTTTGCACAAAGATCTCGGATTATTCACTTACTATGTGAAATTAACTAAGCGATTGAAGCGCATGACCATCCACTTGAACGGCGTTGTGTTTCCTATAATTAATTGGAATGTTTGCTCTTGCTAATAAAGCCATAAAACATGGACAAAAATTTAATTTTGTTCAATTTCAATTTCATCATTCATCTTATTCATTCCATTAACGGTCATTACCAGCCATAGAAAGCTTTTCAGTTTCTTTAATGCAATATATAGCTTAGCCGACAGAAGACAAATTTTGTTTTCGAAGCATTATAGATTCCACGTGGTTGTTAATGCTGTCGATATCATACGCCATCGTTTCAGTTCCACAGCCGAAGAACAAAATGGTGTACCTGGGATACGAATTTGAAAACCTGACGGTGCTGTCATCAGCGAAACAATGAAGTAGATTTAAAGTTTCACACAACAAAGAAGATAAGAAAGAGTGTAGGAGACAAAATGGAATCCTGGGGCACACCAGCATTTATTTTATGAGTATCAGACTTGAAACTGCCAATACGACCTGAAAAGAAGGGACGTCAATGCAATTGCACGAAAGCTAGAGGAAGAAGAAGGTTCGCCTTTTTTAGGGACAGGCTGGGGAAATGCTGTTTTCCATTCACACGGAAAGAGACCAGTAGATTAATACAGATGCAAAAGCTTAAATAATGGTTTTACAACCGTAAAACCTCTTTAGATCAATTGGAGGTATACTTTCAGGCCAGCGGGTTTCTGAAAGAAGATTTGTCTCATCAAACCGTTTATGCTTTCAAGTACATAAGGAGTCAAGACACATTCTGACAGCGTCGAATTAACATCAAAGTGCGCTGCAAGCAAATTCGCTTTTTCTTGTGAGCAGACATAGGGAATGTCATTGAAGATGAGCACAGGAACCCAAGACGAAGTAGTATTTCGTAAATTTTAAAATTTTTACTACCTTTGAGACATTGTAAGTTGTTTTTGCCTTAATTGTGCAAAAATTTGATTCGTCAAATATGATCGTTACAGGTCTCTCTATAGGTTGCTTGAACTTATTCCGGTTTTTCTTAGTATGGTTGGCTTTATAACATCGTAAACTAACTTCTATGGCCCCAATAGCCTCTTTAAATCTCCAATCAGACCATGAATATTCTTTGGGTTTTATAGATTTTTTTCTATTCGGGATAAACTTTCTCATTTCGAAAAGAATTATGTTTGAGATCATATCTGCACTGGAGTCACATCACTATCGAGGAAGCATAATGACCAGTTAAGCTCTTGAATAAATCGTTGAGACCGTCCCAGTTGGTTTCCTCATATTGCAACACTTTTGATGTTTTAAAATCTAACTAGCCAAACCAATCGATGCAGGCTTACATAAGGTTGAAGTGAGCTTCCAGTTCTCTTCAATTCCTCATAAAATGACTTTGTTTGATAAATTTGCAAGAGATTTATATCAGCTGATCTTAATGCTAGAAATCTGTACAGCAGCGTTGTGTACACAAATCAAATAGCACGTACGGAACTTTTTGACAGCTTTTCCAGCTTCAGCTCAAAATCCAGTTGTAGCACTATATTATTTTCAACCAGTAAAGCGGAGTTTTGTCCAGAAGAAACAGAAAACAAATTGACCAAAAATTCTACAGCGAAAGCTTATGCTATTTAAATAGTGGAACCAAGTTAGTACGTACGAAATACGCAAAATATATAAATATATCAGTACTGTAAGAGTTTTCTGCTTCTTGCAAATCCGCTTATTTTTGTTAATATAAAACTTAATAATTAAAGGAATATTATTAACCTTTTTGTTGAAATTCATTTAACCAACATTTGGGAAGAAATTCAGAAACAGGGCTATATATGTCGTTTTTCTTCTCGGCCAAAAAAAACTATTTAGTTGCAAAGCAACAACAAGGAAGGATAATGAACTTAGGAACTATGTATACGTGGAATGCTAAGTCTTTGAATATACCACGTGGATTCGAACAATTAGTGAAGGTTCACAACCGCTGGGAAGCAATTATCACAGCCAAGAAAAGCGAAGGAACGAAATACGATGAAAAAAAATGAATAAAAACCTGCCATGAATTACATACTTCTGTAACAGAGAACAAACGCAGCATCTTTTTGGGTGAGGATTTGTCAGCCTCATACAAGAAGCCGTGAGTTTCAAGATTAGCTTGGATTAGATTAGAATTTTCTTTATTATTTTTGCACAGAAAAATTACTCGTACAAACTTAAATTAGTTGAAAAAGAATTACAATCATGACTTATGCCATCTGAAGGTAGAAGTCTTCATTTTTAATTATGTGAACCCACGCTTCACGACAATTCACACAAAGGATAAATTCAACAATATAAGTTTCATTATCACATCCCCCCTCAGTAGAAAACATTGATGAAGATGTTCTACGAGATTCTTTAGAAAACATATGAGTAATGGCCTAGCTATGAAATTCAAGTTGGTCTAGGTGACTTTAGCGAGAAGTTAGGAAGACAATGATGACAGGATCTGAAAGTACAGCCTGCAATACCTCCAACAATGGACTCAGGTTGATCGAATTCATTCAGGGTTTAAACTTAACATTGCGGTAGCTAGAATGTAGTTCTCACATATCACCATTCAATAGTTGAAATGGAGAACTCCTGATAATTCAACCACCAACCAGATTGACCAGTCATTCCTCCACTACGAATTATGTCGAGGAGCCAACATTAACTAAGAGGTCTTTCTTAACAAAGAAATTCGATGTCAGACGGCTATAATCACACGAAATGCCTAGGTTCTTTTCGGATCAAGTCTCTTATAACTTCTTAAGAAGTTCTATAGATACTGCAACCATCTTTTATTAAGAAACATTAAAAATAAGGAAATAGAGGTGACTCCCTGATGTATTTGCTTGGGCATGAACAGCAGAGCGGAACCCTTGGTTTTACTACATATATGAATGCCTGGAACAACCGGAAACAACAAGATGCATAAAAAGTGGCGCTGCATAAAAGGATCAGAGCTAGTTAGAGCTCTACGAGCAGAAGAGGAAAACCAGTTTATCAGGAGGAAAAATAGAAGTAAGAGAAGCGTCTACTTGATAAAATAGAGACATGTCATAGCAACATTAAAATTCAAAAGTTTTACGAAGAAGTAGAAACAACCTCACAAAGTTTCAAGGCCCTAATTGAAGCCTGAAATAACTATTAAGAGAACATCTAAGTAATATCAAGCGTTTTCTCAAGCTGCATAA
This sequence comes from Philhelius festivus, assembly GCA_963931855.1. Lineage (NCBI taxonomy): Eukaryota > Metazoa > Arthropoda > Insecta > Diptera > Syrphidae > Philhelius > Philhelius festivus. The sequence continues at coordinate 225,311,902 of OZ007555.1, read as the reverse complement.
CTGCGATGGTGATTCGGATTCGACCAAATAATTTTTTTTAACATTTAGATAACCAAGACGGAGTAGATCAACAATTCCCCTTGTCTGATCTCAACCAAGTGAAAATAGCTATATCTAAGCTAAAGTACAATAAGACAGCTGGGACGAGCTGTTCAAACTGGCAGGCAAAGACTTTGTTAGGAATATGAATCAGCTCATCTACAAAATAAGGTCAAAAGAAACTATGGTCGATGCATGGAAACTGAGCATTGCTACCGCGATACTCAATAAAAGAGACTGTCTAAATGGGATAATCTACAGAGACATTAGTTTTCTAAACATCGCCTTAAAAAATATTTCCTGTCCTTTTTTTATAATTTACAAGACCTCAATATTTTATTCTGAGATCCTCATAATGTTCAACGAGATACGAGAGCATAGCATGAGCGATGGGGAAATTATGGGGGGAGAGATAAATCATCTTAAGAACATTGGTCTTGAATGTTCGCAAATTGAAATGGCAAGGGAAAAAAGTACCGAGTAAATTATTTCATATTCGTACTGTGCGACTAAAAAGGGAATCACTGTTTTTTGATTATTATGTTGCCATTCGCCAGCGGTCTGATACACTTACCACGACTTTAAGGCCGCGTATGATAGCATCTAAAGGGACGAGCAATGTCTTATTTTGACAGCTTTGCCAAACTTACAAAATGCACCCTCCTCCATTAAAGTCGCATAATCTGAAAGAAATAAGCGTAATGTCAAGGGCGTTTTTGTGCGTATTGAGCGAAGAAGATCCAATAGTCACCAAAAATGACTTCCACCTTCGACATCTTGGACAAAACATTACTTAAGACAGCTATAACTTCGAGGTCTTTTTCTACATAGATTCTTCTCGCACAACGATCTGTCAGATCGAAAAACGGTTTCATTTTTGTGAAAAAGAGTAATGATGATATTGAGAAAAAAATTACATTGAGTGGACTCTCAACTATAACTACAAGTATAGCAGAAGCAGACTCCCCGACGCCGCAACTTCGAATGTAACCAGGAGCGGATTTTTGCCATCAATTAAATTAATTTCATTTAGGTATTTTTAAATTCAAAAATAGTTTTTTTTCCCTCTCTTTGCATTTTACTTTTTTATTTTTAACTTTTTTTTTTCTTCTTTGTTGTAAAGCCTGTTTATTTTTATTTTTGTTCCTTTTTGTTTTTTGGTTCTTAAACTGATTGCGTTTTTATTGTTTGTTTGTGTTAAATGGATGGTTTTTCAGTAAGATCGGTTGTTAAAATACTTTCAGGTGCCCGTGACGGTTTCAAGGTATGTTGCATTAATGCACGAAGCCTTAACATATATAAATTAGATTTTTTAAATTATGTATTTGACTCTTCAGGAGTAGATATCATCTGCATTACTGAGACCAAATATTCCAAGTAGTGCATATGAAATTAAAAACTATAATTTAATTCGAAATGACAGAGTCACAGACAAAATTGGGGGTGGTGTGGCAATATATTGCAGTGCATCTCTTAGTAACAAAGTTATTGCTAAATCAGAGAATGGCGGCTTAGAGTTTTTGATATTGGAAGTCACTGATGGCAATACTAAGTGTGTTTTAGGTGTGGGCTATAATCCCAACAAAAGTGTTTCTCCTGAACCTTTATTCTCAGCTCTACAACAATTCTCCGCGTCATATGAACACATTATTCTATGTGGTGATTTTAATGCAGATCTTTTACTATCCGATACTCGAGCCTACCAACTAAGAGATGTGATTGCAACTAATGGACTTTATGTTTCAAATTGTTACGCCACTCGTTTCGTTCCAAACTCAACTCCTAGTCTTCTTGACCTCATAATTGTCTCTGATCTTTCGAATGTTGTGGTGCAAGACCAATTGTCTTTGGATGGTATTTCTGATCATGACCTCATTTACTGCACCTACAACATTGATTTCTCACGTGTGCCTACTCCATCGACTTTTCAATTCAGAGATATTAAATCAGTGGACTATATTGCACTGCAAGCTGATGCCATGGAGTTCCCTTGGCATTTATGTAAAAATTTGCCCAATTCTACCGACAAAGTTGAATACTTTCAATCATTGGTTCTCGAACTATTTGAAAAGCTAGTTCCTCTTAAAACCGTATCAGTTCGCAGCAAAAATTGTACCTGGTTTACTTCAGATGTTGTTAGGTCAATTAAAAAGCGTAGAAAATCGTATGCAAAATGGAAGCTTAATCCTACAAATGACAATTGGAATTTATTTTGCCGGGCTAGGAATGATGCAACATTTTTGTAACTCGCAGAGCCAAAAAGCGATTCTTCATGTCAAAGTTGGATACAAATCAATCATCTCGCAAGCTCTGGAATAATCTTCGCACGATCGGAATCGGTAAATGAAGCTGTTCAAAATGTGCCTGATGTAAATGAATTAAATAAATCATTCATATTGAAAACATATCAAAATCCTTAATTTTGTGCCTAATGACCAAGCCCGTTATGATCCTTCCACTGAATTTGAATTTGTTTCTGTCTCAGAAGTTGAGGTTTTTGATGCAATTCGATCGGTTAAATCAGATGCTCTAGGAGAAGATGGGTTGCCAATATGCTTCGTTTAAATTATATTGCCATATATTTTGAGAGCTCTGACTTATTTGATCAATTTCTGCATAATGTCCTCAACTTTCCCATTAAACTGGAAAATAGCTAAAGTCATCCCTGTAGCCAAAAAGCCTAACCACTTTTCTTGCTCAGATTTTCGTCCTATAAGCATTCTTCCTTGTCTGTCAAAGGTTTTTGAGAAAATTCTGGCTTTACAAATTACAAATTATATAGGTATGTTTAAGCTACTATCACCATTTCAGCCTGGGTTTCGTGCAAAATCACAGCTGCCAAACTGCATTGATTAAAGTCCTCGATGATATAAGGCTTGAATATGATTTGAGCAATATAACAGTTCTTTGCCTGCTGGATTTCTCTAAGGCTTTTGACAGTGTAAACCATAAAATACTTTGCAAAAAACTAAAGTACTATTTTGGCTTTCATGATAGATATGTGCGCTTAATTGAGAGTTATTTGTACAATCGCTCCCAAAAAGTGAAGTTTGGCCAAAACGAATCAGATTATTCGTTTTTGCATATGGGTATACCACAAGGTTCTATTCTAGGACCTTTATTATTTTGCATATTTATAAATGACCTGCCTAATGTTTGCTCAAATGTAATGCTACATCTATATGCTGATGACGTTCAAATTTATTTATCACGGCCGCTTGGTCTGCAGGAAGACTTGATATGTAGGATAAATGAGGATCTGATGGCAATCTCCAAATGGTCCTTTAGCAATGGTCTAATTCTAAATCCGCTTAAGTCTCAACTTATTGCGATATCTAAGAAACAGTTTAATACCTCACACTTCCCTCCAGTTTTTCTAGACCAAGTCCAGCTTCACTTTAAAGATACTGTTAATAGTCTTGGTTTTAAAATCAACCGGTCGCTTTCAGCAGATGATCATATTAACTGCATAGTTGGAAGAATCTACTCCGGGCTACGTAGACTCTGGCCATTCTCTACCATTACTCCAGTTAACACCAAACTGAGACTAATAAAAACATTACTGGTACCTTTAATTGACTACGTTAATGTCGTCTATTGTAAACCTGATGCACACTCGAAACATAAACTGCTTGTGGCTTTTAATGATATGATTAGATACGTTTATGGTATCAAGAGACATGAACACATCTCACATTATCATAAGCTAGTCCTTGGATGTTCACTACAGCAATTTCTTGATTCTAGATGCTGTATATTTTTACACAAAATTATACAAAACAAAACACCACTTTACATATACGAAAAATTAGAATTTGCACAGTCCCTTAGAACTATCAATCTGTTATTACCGGCTTTCAACTACCTTAACTCTTCACGGCTCTTCATTGTATATGCTTTAAGAATGCAATCTCTTCTCATTTTTGCTAGCATGATGTCACAATTCATAATTTTAAACAGGTTGTTAATTTATTTACTCATTTGTGTTAACTAATGAAGGAAATAGAGGGGAAGAATAAAAAAAAAAAAAAATTATATATGTATGTAGTGTAGGTATTATCTATATGAATGAATGTATAAGAATTTTTGAAATATTTTAAGTATTTTTTAGGTATTTTTTTTTAACAAAAATTTTGTATCAACCCGTTTTTTAAGGTACTATAAAAGACTCAGTCTTATTTGTACATTGTTACTAAATAAATTGAAAATTGAATTCAAATTAACTATTCACGCCAATCCTGATATATGGTATAGATACAATATCACTGTCAAAATTGGTTCAGAACGCCGCGACCGTAGTCTGTTTTGAGAGACAAATTCCCCGGGTGATTTTTCGTTCGATCTGCATTATTAGGAGTGAAGCAGAATGCATAAAAGAACTGCCCCGGCTTTATATAGCGATACCGACAAAGTCAAATAGCTAAAGATGGATGTAGTTGGGTCATTTACAGCAGTTAGATACCACAGCTCAGAAAAAAATGTTTAATCCAACCCCGAGAAACCGCATCACTATAGAGAAAGATCATTGCGAAGGAACTGCGCCTCAACGAACTTGGCGTGTGAAACTGGACTCACTTAGCAGAAATCGAGCTAACTGAAGTTTGTTGGGGCCACGTTTTACTCCTGACTGTAGTGGAACCTTATAGGTAAGACCTAATATAAGGTCTTGCAACTTCCAAAAATTAGATGACTGTAAATGCAGTCTTTAACTTTATACTAGATCAATTTGATGAACTTTTTCATCGAAATGTATTTAAAATTCTAAACCTAAAATTCTAAAACTAAACAAATAAGTAGACCTTGTTTTTAGTTGGTATTCAATACCTAACTCTGTTTCGCTGATCAAAAAATTACATTCCAACTAAGACCATCGTCCCGTTCCTCTACCATAAACGATTTAAGAACGAAAAAAAAAATTAAAATAACTCATCAAACCACCAACTGATGTCATTTTAGCCATTTTGGATTCAATTACCCTTTCATCATTATCCTTTTCCCACAGCCGCAGCCAACTCATATGTGTACCCTTCTTAGCAGAGAGGCAATTATGTTGATCCAAAAGTGTTTTCATTAGACCGATTTCCAGCACTCAAATCTGCAGTATACATACTGCTAAAAGTACCAAAGGCATCCGCAGGAGGAAGAAGAAAAATATTGAAAAAATAATAACTGTCCTTCGATGCAAACAAAATAAACGCACGCTCGCTTTGTGTACACACCTTGATGCCAAGGATAAAACAATAATAAAGATAGGTATGAATGTATATTTTTGGAACTGTGATGTCTGCCTTTCTGTGTTCTTAAAATAACAGTATTGCTGATCCAGAGCACACACACACCGTGTGTTCAATCAAAACTATATGCGGCACGCGACACACGACCTACCTTATGTCATGTCGCGCTGCGATATACAGCTTCAGCTTCAACTTCCACTTCGACATCACAAAAAGGACGCACCACTGTTCGTTCCTTCCACCTTTAATAAGCGTACCATCAGGAAGCGGGTGCCATTGCCTGCAACCCCTATGCATCGACAATAATCTACCTTTTGGCAATATGACTATGTACACAGGCTCAGGCTGAGGCACAAGGATGCGAGCGATAGACGAAGTCGTTGTCCTGATTGCTTTGGTCTGACAAAAAAACGGATACTTCAAGTTGATTACTCTCTAATATCGTGTCGGTGTAGTGATTTTGATTGCTTTCACAACTCACACACTCACCTATCCGAACGGGATATCCTCGTAACCTGTGTCCTTATCGAAGGATATTTGGCACGGGGTGCGAATCTAACGAATTTTTTTTTTGTTTTTCGTTGCCATTCGGCATCCCATCATTGAGGGTTAAATTGCCGAATGTATAACTCGGGAGTTGGGAGTTGGGAAACCCATGTGTGCAACGATAGACTTTTAGACACACAATTGAAGGCCGCAGTAAATGGCATTTAAATGTGGAAACCGACGTGAGAACAGCTGATCCCAGCGATCAGGGGTTTCTGATTGCAAGCCAAAGGTAAGCCGTTCTGCCGGTGTTCTTTTTTTGTTCGTTCTATTGTTGGTTGAGTGTGTGTGTGAGTTCTTATTGTTGTTGTACAGGTTTGATTTCGTCTGACGAAGTCACCCCAATCGCATTGTTATTTGGGCGGATTAGGGCGACTATACCTATCTACCTACTACTATTGCAGTGCATCACATCATCAGGGTGGTAGGATTTTGGGGTGGTATAGGTATATATGGTCGGTTTAATGCTGGCTCCTGGGTGCTGGCTGCTGGGTGATTAAAGGTGAATGAGATTCCTCTTTTGTTTGGTTCTTTTGTATTTATTTTTTATTGTAAACCTACCTACCTTCATACTTCTGAATTCTATCTAAGGGTGAATATGAGGTGCGTTATGCATGTTTAGATTGCATCGAGTGAGAATGGATTTTCTATTTTTTTCGTGGGTAAGTAAAGACTTTTTGGCAATGCAATGCAACTCCTGCTGATTTTTAGCATTTTAATCGATATTTTGGGTGATTTTCAATTTTGTGTTTTTTGTTCTCATGCATGATAAAAGCGCTAATGGCCGTACAAGCCAACGAAACCAATTTTATTGCTTTTAAGTTAGCTGGATGCAATTAAAGTGCATTACAGAAGGGGGAAGAGTTTTGTTTTCAATGTTGACTTTCACTTTTATTTACGATTAAGAGGATTTTCACTGTTCAGTTCTTTTACTAGAAAGAAAATGGCTGTTTTAGCAATGGTCAGTGAAAAATACAACTTTGTATAGAATAAGAATAAAAAAATGAAATAGACATATGTGCCTTTGACTTTTTCGTCTTGCCAATAATCCTACTTATCCTATCATACTAATATTAAAAATATGGAAGTATGTTTGTTTAAATGCTCCAATCACGCTCGAATGGCTGGACGGATTCTAATGGAATTAGGCATAGAACTCGATAATGTTGTGAAGTTGGCTATAGAATGCTTTTTGTAACTCAAGGGGGTTGCAAGAGGCCCTACCAAGTGGGCGGGTAACCGCTAATATAGATATAAATAATTTTTTATTCAAGAACATATAAGTTAAAAAAAAGCTTACAACAGGTTTGATAAGGGATAAAAGATTGTAAAATAGACTTATATTTCAATTGGCAAATAATATGCATCAGGAATATTATTTATAAATATGAGAGGATGAAATGATTGAATCTGATAGTTAAGGGTTTTACCTATGTACATATACCTACCTTATAATGATTTTCTCTGACAAATGCTCATAACTTTTTATTTATTATAACTCTTAAGCAAAGTCCGAACGACTAGGATGATAAATACGGAGGAGCTCTTTGGGATTTTTCACTTCCCTCCAAGGGCAGTACCCTTGGACAAATACCCATATTTATTGGTGATATCATGACAATACAACACACTTACCATTATGTCAAGGGGTAAAATTTACTAAAACTAAATAGAAACTCTCAAAACTACATAGTCCAAACAATAAAAGCCTGCAAGGACAATCACGAGAATATGGTATTAGAATCGTTACAGAAAATATAAGACGAATATACTCGAGATTGTAGAATTGTGATGATACGAATAATTTTTTTTTTTTTTTTTAAGTTCTGCCATTAGGAAAAATGACCACTTCATTGGAGTTCTTTCTCTGGCATCTTCGAACTTGAGCATATTCTGCATGAAATCAGGAACCTAATCTGTACAGTTCCATCATTCACCAACTTGAAACAGATTTTTCGGGCCTAACACTTTGTTGAGACTTGAAAACCATTCATACTCAAGAGAATTTATTGCCAAATCAGGTGTTCCGCAGGGAAGCCATCTGGGACCACTACTCTTTACATTGGCTATTATTGATGCTCCTCTGTGTGTTCGCAATAGCGAAATTCTAATCTTTGCAGATGATATGAAGATTTATAAAAATATAGTATCTTCAAATGATCGGGCTCTACTGCAAGATGATATTAACCATTTTGCCTTGTGGTGTGAAAAGAACAGTCTGAACCTCAACTCGACAAAATGTCAAACTATGACTGTTTCTAAAAAACGTTTTCCTTACTCTCATGAATATGTTATCTCACGGTACATTTTAACTCGTGTCATGACTGTAAGGGACCTTGGAGTTCTTTTTACACCCAATTTAGATTTTTCTGCTCATATTAATAAAATCGTGAATAAGGCCAATTCAATGTTAGGGTTTATTAAGCGCTGGTCTAAAGAATTTCCCAATTTCACCCGGGCTTTATACAACTCCTTGGTGCGTCCCCATCTTGAGTATGCATCGCAGGTTTGGACTCCTCCTTATGATATTCATATTGAGAGATTAGAATCTGTGCAAAGAAACTTTACTCGTTTTGCCTTGAAAGGACTTCAATGGAGTGATCCTTCGTATGTCCTCTCTTATAACCAACGATTATCTATTCTTCAGATGCAAACTTTGGAACAAAGAAGAACAAACAATGATTTGGTATTTTTCCACCAATTAATAACAGGCGTCACAGATGCACCAGATCTTTTATGTTCGGTTTATTTTAATTATCGGGGAGGAGGTTATAATCTTCGAGGCCTCGATATGATTAAAGTCCCAACACATAGGACCAACTATGGCATGCATGAGCCCTTGACACGTATGGGTAGACTTGTAAATTGGAATTCAAATATTTTGGATTTTAATATAAATAAAAGTAAATTAAAAAACCTACTCAAAACCAGTGGTCCACGCTCCTAAATGTTCTTTGTTTCATATTAAGTTATTGTTTTGTTCTTACGTAATATTATTTGTTTATTTTTCATGTTTTCTTGTGTCAGTGTTAATTGTAATAGAGTTTGCCTACTAACAACTAACACTGCACTAAATGATGAGCCGGTGGTATAACACAGTTCTCTGTGTTGGCAAACCATTGGTCGAAAGACGGAGCTTGCTATAAACTTTCTTCGACCAATTCTGGTAGTGTAAAAATACAGTAATGCTATTGCTATGTTGTAACGGAACCGATATTATAAAGACCTCTTCTTCCCTTGCTACCATTACAACCCCATGCTACAGGAACATGAGGCTGATCCTGGCAGCAGGAAGGAGAGGGGGTCAAGGCTACAGCAGCAAGGCATGCTAGTTGAAGCATGTCCTAGCTCGTCGGATGGGGTGGGCTCTTGCCACCGTAGCACTAGACGGTGTTACGAAAATTTTCATGCCAAGAGGGGTAAAAAAAAATTAAATATTGTCGGGTTCAAAAAATGATTGTGAAGCCCAGATTCGTCCAAGAGAGGTATTGATGTTATGTGATTCCTATAGGGGGGGGAGGGACCATGGTGTTGTTGCCCTCCGGAGGATTTAGCCCACCCATTGTATCCCCAGGGATACCACCATGGCTACTGCCTCCTCCATATCGCGCAGCAGCCCCAAACCGGATATAAAACAAGCTTACCAGTACCTTATCTCGTCCATCGCCACATCCAATTGACAATCGTCACTTCCCACCCTGTCACTTATGCTTTAGGCAATCATCCTAAGGAGAAAAAAAATCATTCAAGAGGTAATTCTGCTCCAGAAAACACTTCCCCTAAATGAACAAGAACAATGGCTCACTCGACCATTAGGAAAAGACTTCATAAATATGATTCATAGTACAAATTTTATTTATGCCAAACAAAAGAGAATGTTCAATTACCGCTAACAAAATTTGATATTTTTTTAGTAAATTTATTTAATTAGTTAATTTAATTATTAGAAACATGGTAACACCAAATTAATTCAATCGATTTTGGAACCTATATATATATCTCGTAGTTAAAAAAAAGAAGAAATGAAAAGAAATAGTAAAAAGAAAAGGAAATGTTTCAAAATTTTTTTTTTAAATTTCAAAAATTTTTTTTTTTTTTTTTTTTTTGCCGAATGACGGTGCTTTACCCTAAGTATATACCTTATTAGTAGATACCTTGGATTTGGATTATTTAAATTTTTTTTATTTTTCTGTTAAAAATGTTGATCCTAGCGAAAATCAAATCAATAAAGAAGATTTTGGTTTTGGTTTTACATTTTGTTTGTAAATAAATAAATTTACCTTGCTTTGAATACGCCAACGTAGTGCACCACCTTGGAGATCAGCTGTTTACCTATAAATCGCGGTAAAGGAAAATATTATGTAATTTTTTTTTATTTTAACTTTTGATTTAGATTTTCACTTCTTTCATTACTTTTATAGGGTAAATTTGGTATTTAAATTTTTTTTTTTTTTTTTGGTATTGCTATCGTCGAATTTCATATGATTTCCCCTTTTTTTTCTATTTTCTTCATTTATTTCTTTAATTCTCACTTACTTGATAATACTACATTTATTAATTTACTCTTTTGGCCACTTATATTATCATTTATATAAACTTAAATTTCTATTTAAATTTCACATAAAAAAAATAAATAACCAACACATCGGACACATAGGAAAAGGGGTTAACAAGAGGGAACACTCGCACTGAATGTTAGGTGAGGTAAGAATGGAGGTGGAGGAGCACAGGGGACACCTTTTTGATTACAGGTAAGTTGATGGTAATGGTGACGATGATGCTGATGATGATCACAATTGCTGGTATCCTGGTATCCAAACGAAGGTCGTATTTTATATTTCCAAAACTATAATTTTAGGTAGGTTGGTTAGCAGGTAAGTAAATATGTACTCCACAGACTTTTTTTTTTCTTGTAGGTTACAATGTTTGATCACTATTCTGTCAGTGTTTTTTTTTGTTGTTTTCTTTAAATATAATATTTTGCTAGTTCTCACAACTCTTAACACTATATGATATATATTTTTTCCTTTTTTCAAATTTTTCCTCATTTATTTGTTTTTTTAGACTTCGATAAATAATTTCCCGTTTTACTTTTGGTCGTTGATGTAGAAGGGCGCGAAGCGATTCTTTTTATTTTTTCTTTCTTAGTGTTATTGATTAATTTTTATTTTATATCCACGTTTGATTCATTATATTATAAAAAAAAAGAGAAGAATGATACAATGTTGTCGGCAAGAATGGAGGATACCTACAATTTTCTGTAGAGTCCGAACTAAGTATATGAGAAGCAATTTTCATGAGAAGTCATACTTTTGGAATATTTGTAACTTCTTTGTATGAGCCATAACCCCAAAATAAAAAATCTTCCAATCCTGGAAAAAATCGTCAGGAATAACATTCAACCAAAATCAACATAGTCAGCCTTATCGGCAGTTCCTTGGGAAATATTTCTCTCACGGAATTTTTCTCTTCTCGAGAACACATTCCTCCTATCATGAATTCCTGGCGGAATGCTTTTCCCAGATAACTTTCCGGATTCCCTTGCAAAATTGTAACGGAATTTCTCCAGAAAGCGAAGGAAATTTCCCATACAAAAATAGTTCACGATAGGTAAATATTTCTCGCGGAATTTTTCCCTAATTTCGAAATTAGTTTACGATAGCTATTTTTCGAATTTAGGAAAAATTTTTCGAGAAATGCGATTCACGATAGCCCTGAGTGTGTTAAAGTAATAGCATTCGTTAGTTACTGGGAAGAAATCTTTAAACCCAAAAGACCTACAGATCCAGGTTTCGGAGAATTAGTTGGGGCATTCATTTAGAAGACCTTGTAGTCGAAGTGTGATTCGGTGACGGTACGAGTAATCTAGAAGGGGACAAATAAATATCACATACGAGTAACTTTAGAACAACAAAAAAAAAATAACATAATTTTAGCTGTAAGTCTTTCTAAGAATTTCAGGAATTAAGACTTTTTTTATTTGATAGTTAGAAGAATGGTAAAATGGTCAGGTATGGTTAAAGTGGCTGCCATTTTGCAACTGACACACTTCGCCAGAATTGGTCCATTGTGATACCACATGAATCTAGAGATTTTTCTCCATACTCGTTGAACCGTTTGGAGCTCTTTATGAAGCGAGAGACACAGCAGATTAGATCCCTGGGTTCCTGCACGAATAACCCTTTGAAATTCAGCGTATGTCAGGAATTGATACGCATTACGCAGCAGGTTCAAAAGTCGTTTGAATAAACGCCAAGCGTGCTTGCCTTTTAACCATTCTCTAGTTATGAAACCATTTACGGAGTTGTTGTGCAATCTATACTTAAGGATAATAAACAATTAAAGCGTTTCAAATAAAGCATTGATCAAATCGTCCTGTCAATAGCATCTTCTTTCAGCATAGTTTTAGATGTAGCGATTAAATACGTTTATTCGACTTATCGGGGAATATAAGTAATGGTGTTTTATTTTTGGCGAGTTTGTCAGCCTTACAGTTCCCTGGAATGTCACTATGCCCTGGCACCCATTAGAGGTGACTGCTGCGCCATCTTCTTAAGAAGACATTTAAGGGCCATTCTAGAGTCAGTTAGTTAGGCCGTTACAATACAGAGATTAAATAGCTGCTTGATTATCCGAGAAGACCCGCATATTAGTAGCTGATAACACGTTTTCTTACAGCCAAGACAGGACTTCGTTATCCGCCATAAGTTCCACCTGGAACACGCTAAAATTATTAGGAAGACGGAAAGAGAGACATCATTTAATCTGAGATAGAAAAAGTATATGAGAAATTTTAAATTTCCTAGAGAATAGCATAAGCTCCGTTTGATGAGGGTTGACTGCTAGGCCACACCGCTCTGGCCAGTTTAGTAGCTTGTTTAAAGCGTTTTGTAGTAGTTCTTTAGGGACGTTAGGATTTTGGGTACGAGAATGTTCTTAGCTTCTCTAGATAGCAGAAGAATGTGGAACATATTTAAGGAACAGTGAAATAGTGTTTCTGGGATAGGTAGAATTAAATCTGAATTCTCGGCTGGAATGATGCCATCTGGTCCTGCAGATATGAAGCTTTGAAGCTGTTAAGGTCCCATTGTAATCAAACCTTATGGATAGTTAGACGTCTTAGTGGACACTATGTGGGCGGCTAACATTTTGAGAACTAACAGGAAAATGGGTAGACAGTTACAAGAGTTGGTCTAGAAGCCATTAGTATTTTTTAAGCTGTTTGGTATGGCTGGATTTGTTGAGAAGATCTTTCTTAACCTAGATGCTCTTGAAGTTTCTTCTATTCAACCACAAAAAATCCTTCAGCAAGATCTCTTTGATTTCCTCAATTCTTTCTTATATAATTTAAGGGATTCCATATAGGAGTCCCAATCCGGTTCAAGCCATGACGGCGTAGATAGCTTTTTGCTATGGGGGGGGATAGATCTAGTTCGCTCATTTTTTTTTAAGTTTTAATAATTAAAAAAAAAACAAATAACAAGACTTCATTGAATTCATTAGGTGTGCCATAAAAAAATTATATTTTTTAAAGATAATATATTATACGCATTAATTTGAATATGAACTAGAATAAATATTGATATACAGTGCCTTGCATAAGTATAACGGCACCTGTAAAAATGCGTTTTGTAGAAAATTAAAATGGGAATGACACTTTAATATTTTTTTTATTGAATGGCATCACTAATCAAGTAAATTGAGAAGAAAAAAAGTTCCGTTATTTTCTCTTCTGGTGTTTAAAAATTAAAAACAGATTTTTATATATTGCAAAAGTATAACCGCACAATGGAAACCTCTCTAAAGCTTCATTCAGTTATGTGCTTCGAAATGACAAACAACAATGCCGCGTGGTAAACATTTAAGCGATACGGAAAAAGTCAAAATTCAAGATTTTCGGTTAACTGGCCTAAGCTTAAAGGCTATTGGTAGGAAAATTTAAAGATCCGATCGTGCGTCCAAAATTTCTTACAAGATCCAGAATCTTATGAGACGAAAATAAAACCCGGGCATCTGCAGAAGCTGATACGTCGAGATAAGAGGCGTTTAACAAATGCTGCATCCAATTCGTCGCATTCTATGCTAGACGTTCGTGACGAATTGGGCTTAGGAATTTCGGTTCCAACGGTTTTTTGTGCCTTAAAAAGTAGTAAAATGATTGTTCGGTGCAAAATGATGCCAGCTCCAAATTTGACAACAGTCTACAAAAAAAGTATGAATTTGCCCAGCAAAACATGAAACGGAATTGGAAAACCATAAGTATCATTCCATTAATTTACACTTAACTCTAGTTATTCCAAATGGCATAATTCAATTAATGTTTTTTTTAATATTATTTTAGATTATTTTCAGTGTCGAAAAAAAGTTTAATCTTGATGGGTCAGTTGGTTTTAACGGATATTGGCACGATCTGAGAAAGGAAAAAAGTTTTTTTTCAAGAGGAACTTTGGGGGTGGCAGTTGTAAGGTTTGGGGGGCCTTCTGCGACCATGGTAAGGTTGCACTTGCCTTCACCTCTGCAAAGATGAACAGTTCAGCTTGCACACAGGTTTTTCAGGATAATTTGGTACCCTACTTAAGACGATTTCGAGGAGTTCGGCATGTCTTCCAGCATGATAATGCCCCAATTCACGTTATTCGGCAAAGTTTGGGATGGTACGAATCGAATATCATACATTTTATGGTGGTCCCGGCACGTTCTCCAGATTGTAACCCTATTGGAAATCTTTGGGGAATTTTGACCCGCAAAATGTATGCCCATAATACGAGTAGGCAGTTATACAGTGTTGCTAAGCTGCGAGAGGCGATTGTGGAAGAATGGAACTGTATGTCAAAAACAATTTTTAGATTGGTCGAAAATAGGAGCAGCAATGTCTTTTACTAATTTAGCCGAAAAAATTTACTTAAAATAAAAAACAAAACATATCAAAAAAACGGTTATATTTTTGCAATACAAAAAAAATCTGTTTTAATTTTTAACCACCAGAAGAGAAACTAACGGAACTTTTTTTTCTTCTCAATTTAATTAATTAGTGATGCCGTTTAATAAAAATAGTAGGGTGTCATTCCCATTTTAATTTTCTACAAAACGCATTTTTACAGGTGCGGTCTTACTTATGCAAGGCACTGTAGTAAGTAAAATAATATTAATTTAAAAAAATAAATCACAAAATAAAATCCAGTTTTCTGTTCTTTTTAGATAAAATACTTATAATCTCGTCTGCTAGTATAGGTATTTCGCGATGAATAGCTAGAGCAGCCAAACCATTCAAACGATCCTGCAAATAAGTAAACATCCACAGCTTATCACACTGTTATTAAAATAGACATATTTTTAATAATTTCACTTCGTTGGTCATGCTTCTTTGTATTGTTTTTATTCTCTTTACTGACTGGAGAAAGTTCTTTCGGGAGTTGACGTTGAAACCGGCAGTGTAGCTAATATCTTTAATAAAATACATATAGCTGGATGGAAGCGCTTTTTCTATAGCACGTTTACCTATTATCAATTGGTGAGAGACGTAAGAAAAAATTTCAGAGTGCGTTTCTTTAACTTATTTGGTTCATGACTGGTTATGTTGAACAATTATCGATCCCAATGGGGGGGGATATATCCCCCTGATCCCCCCCCTATCTACGCCACTGCGATGACATCCACCAATGTGGCTTCTTTCAACCTTACCTGAGTGAACTGGGAGCGGGCAGGAATTGGTCAAAGATTTAGTAACATCAGATTTTCAAGTGTTAAACTTTATTGTCAGCCAATTTTTCGGTAATTTAAAAATTCCAAACTGCTAGGAGTATCATCATTAAGATTGAATGTATCTTGATTGTGTGTATCTTTGATCCGAGAACGATCTTTCCTTCGTTTTTTTCTGATTCGAAATCATCTGATTAATACTGTCAGAGACAAGAGTTATATCTAATACTGTTGGTTTCTGGAAACAAATGTGGGTAGTAGTATAGAATATAATATTTGTATTATGTCATCTAGTTAAAATCTAAGTTCTATAGAAAAAAAACTTCCTAGAAGGGGGCTTTGAATCATATGCACCTCTAAGTCAAACACTAAATTTACTGCGTCATTTTGTAACATGCTTCCATAATCAGTAATGTGCGATTGCTCTTCTTACAATCATCTTGAACAACAACTGAATAAATAACAGCTTCTTCCCCAAAAAACAAAATTGTAAGGATCGTTGCAGTTCCATAAAAATGGCTATCAACCTAATTTCCAACTTTAAATATGAGGGTTATATATTTTACAAACGTTTAGCAAAATATTGGAAGAAGTGACACTCAGGACTACCAAGAGGTTCTGCAGTGAAATTTAAATTATGCCACATACAACTAGGATTTCGGAAATAATCGACATTTCATTCTGATTTGAAATTCCAAAACGTTCCTCTCCGGCTTTTGAACACTCATCCAACTCGTGCCTATACTAAATGCTAGATCCTTCTCTTTTTAAATGACCCAAACATTTGCTCAGATGGACGTGACCATTTTAAGATGTTCTGAATCAGCTCATTTAAATCAAGACTTGTATGCTTAAGATAACTTCCAACCGGTAGAAGCAATCACACATCAGTAAATTACAGAAACCTGCTCTTGAAAGTCTCAGACTGATCGTCATACCAAATGCAACCTGGGAATCAACTTCAACGATTTACTTACATTCAATGCCTCCTCAATGAATGTGTTCAAAAAGCCTTTGCACACATTGATGAGAAAACTAACTTGATCATGCCAACAGACAGACATTTTAAAAGCAATACTCCTGAGACCAGCAATCAATTAGGATCTTCAACGCAGCGAATAAGGTGCTTTAACTTTTTGAAACGATAATAAATTTAATATTCGCGATGGACTAGCAGCAGCGCAGAAGAAGTACTACAGGAACGACCATCATTATTTAGAAGCGAATATAAGGCTATTGGAAAAATACCTTATGATCCGGAAAAGAATCTCCTTTCGAACAACGTCAACCTCTCTAATCAGCTTATAAGCCAAGACATTCTGAGCCAACTTTCCTAAATGCAATGGATAACTTGGCGGATTGAATTATGTCAACAGTCAACGATGAACCTCTGTACCGACTTGTGATCCGACTTCTTTTGTGGCTACAATATTTTTACTGCTGCATTGTATGAACGCGTACAACCGTTGTTAAACATCCTAAGGTACCAGAAAGTCTACTATACACCAAATATTCATACCATAGAAGATCTTGACAAAAATACAGGAACATAAGATCGGTATATATGTATATACCCATCAATCACTGTCTTACCGATTAAAAAGTCTGATTCTATAGATTCGATGTACGGAACATCGCCGCAGTCCGCGAAAGTGTACCTACAGCAGAATTAAGGGCAGATTTGCGTCGGGTCCGTACAAGATCCAACTAACCTAAGAACTCAAAGTTCATGACCATAGACAACGCTGTTTGTTCGCCGACTGGTCTTCGTAGTGTTTGGAAGAGGAACCCAATGGCTGCCTTAACAATCAAAATTGCCATATATGGGCCGACACCAATCCACTCAACGTTCACCAGGTGAAAATGCATCCTCAAAAATTAAGCATTTGGTGTGGATTTTGGACCAGCGCCAGCCAGCGGTGTAATTGGTCTGTATTTTTTTTAAGACGGCGTTGGTGAGGCGTCCACCGTAAATGGGGAACGTTACAGAACTATGATAACCAGTTTTTTATGGTCCAAACTGAACCAGATGGACCTATAGATGAAATGTGGTTCCAGCAGGACGGCGCTTTTTTTTTTTTTATTTTTTTTTTTTTAATTCATTTTTATTTTCATTCATCTTAAAACTATCTTAAAGCTAGACAAAAATTCATAAAAAACTAGCCTAATTATCCAATAACTTAAAACTAACTTACTGGCCCTATGCGGGCGCTCTAAGCTAAACTATATCTTAAATGTAATGCCTTTCGGCCTAAAAAACTATTTTTAATTCAAAAACTATATCTATTTTTTTTTTCTCGAGAAAATTTAAAAAGCTCGGATTCTTTATCTCTTTATATTTTTTACATAAAACTTACAAACTAAAGTAAAACTAATTAAAAACTACCTAAACCAACTTAAACTACTTAAAATAAACTAAAACTAAACTAAAACTACTTAAGAACTAGAACAGCCACAGCAGCAGAGATTTTTTTTTTTTTTTTAAATACATACATTGGAAGAATGTACTGTAATTTTTTTTTTTTTTTTTTTTTTTTTTTTTTTTTTTTTTTTGTGCCACCCTGACTGTCCCTACCTAAGAATACCCTTAAACTATGTAAGTCGGCCAAGACAACTTGTCAACTATCGCTATCAACATTAGACAACCACCAAAACTGGTTCTCCTGTCTTACCCTGTCTTTCAGGTCCCGATCGGACACAGTCCTACTGAACCGAAGTCGCTCAGCTCCGTCTTGTGCGAGGACGTCTCGACTATAAAGGAGCCGCCTACCCACAGCCCTACGGCCGACGTGGTAGATTAGCGGAACCGCCTCTCTATCCTGGATCAACCAACCCTATACTATCTAAATAGAGGAATGCATTAGGTGCAATATGGCCACTTAAACGCACACTCTCGAAGTATTCTGTGTTGGGGTAGTAAGCCCCAAAGATTAAGCTATTTGCTGAGGTCATCGCTCTCGCAATGTGACTCCGAATCAGCTTTATCAAAAAATTATCTATTCTGTTAATGTTGGCTCCGTTGTATAGAGTCCTGTTGGAATAGTAATGTTTGTACTCCGATTCTGGTGTTCTGTGTAATCCAAGACAACGTCTAAGACACTGCCTCTCAAACACCCGAATCTTTTCCATTTGAGATGGGGCAGCAGGACGGCGCTATGTGCCACATAATGTACGCAACGATTGACATTCTTCATGAACGATTTGATGGTAAGGTTATGTCTCGCGTAGGTAAAGTGAATTCGCCACCAAGTTCATGCGATTTGACCAGTAAGATTTTTCCTGTCGGATGTCGTGATGTCGTAGGTCTCTATGTGTATAAGCCACTATCGACCTATAACCTAAAGGTGAACATAAATTAGCTTATCGCTAAAAAGTCCAGTCGGATGCGGAAGAGTCATTGAAATGTGGACCACTTCGATCCGTGTTACCGTAAAAACCCGAAGCGAGTATTTGAACGCTGTCATATTCTGTTATCAATGGCATATACAATGGCCTTTAGAATAAAAAGAATTTTTGTTAATTCCTCACACATAACTTATTAAAAATCCCCTCTCGATTACAAGGCGCGCGCCCCAAAATACAAACTGTTAAGTAAAGGGTGGTTAAATTTTAAGGGCCGATGTTGAATATGAACCACACCTAAACGTCAGGTTTTTTTCTGCATTTCATTTGACAATTTCAGACTAACTCAATTTGAACCATGGAAAGATACACAATCGAGCAACGCGTTAAAGTTATTCAGGCTTATTATGAAAATGAGCGTTCAAATCAAAATGCATATCGTGCACTTCGTGATTTTTTCGGTCAATTTAATCGTCCAAATGTGCGTACAATCCGAAAAATCGTACAAAAATTTGAGCAAACCGGGTCTGTAGGAGATGTGAAAACACCAGTGCATGCTCGTACAGCTCGTACTGCAGAAAATATTGCTGCTGTTCGCGATAGTGTGGCTGAAGAGCCGTCCACCTCAACTCGTCGTCGTGCCCAAGCCCAACAATTGAACCTCTAACGCTCGTCGTTGATGAACATTATGCATAAAGACTTGCATTTACACGCTTGACCATTTGAAGCGTCGTCAATGGTCAGAACGGTGGCAAGAAATGCCAACAGTGAATGATCAATTTTCGCAGAAAATCATCTTCAGTGATGACTGATGAGGCACATTTTCATCTCAGTGGATTCGTCAATAATCAGAATTGCTGCATTTGGGCGAATGATAATCCAAGAGTGATTGTCGAAAAACAAATGCACCCACAAAGAGTGACTGTTTGGTGCGCTTTATCGGCTGGCGGCATCATCGGGCCGTATCGTGAGATGATAACGAACTTTTTATGGCCCGAATTGGAAGATATGGATGTGGACGATATGTGATTTCAGCAGGACGGTGCCACTTGCCACACAGCTAACAAAACAATGGCCGAGTTATCTCACGTGGTGGTGATGTCAATTGTCCGCCAAGATCATGTGATTTGACACCGTTGGACTTATTTCTTTGGGGTTATTTGAAAGAAAAGGTGTACGTCGATAAGCCAGCAACAATTCAAGAGCTAAAGGGTGAGATAATTCGGCACATTAACGGCATAGAACCTCAATTATGCCTCAGCGTCATCGAAAATTTGGACCATCGGATGGAGGAGTGCTTCCGAGGTCGTGGCGGCCAGTTGGCCGATATTTTGTTCTATACATAACTGAACCATACCAATATTATCATAATAAAAAGAAATGACAATAATTTCCTAAATAATTTGTGTTTTATTCAAAATCAACATCGGCCCTTAAAATTTAACCAACCTTTATTTCCAAACGCTGTCGTTACATTTGACGAAAGCTTGCTATGAACCTGACATAAATTTGGGAAATACCAAAAATCACACACGTAGAAACGTCAACGCAAATAGTTGACTGTCTATAATAGTCTATGTGTTAGTTTGTATTAAGATGGATAGTTAAGACACATTAAAAGTCTTAAATTTTTAATTAAATGAATATCAATGTCGATATTTCCAGTTACATTTACTTCAAACATCTGGATATTGTTCCCAAACCAGTTTACTCCTTGTCCTTGTATATTGAATGGTGCATTCTAATTTCTTTCTAAAATAGAGTAAACATAAGTTGCCAATTGTTTTCATTGTGACAGTGTCAGTTGTGAGTATTATCCCTTTGCAAATGCATATTTATTACATTAACCAAAATGCACATTAACATGAAAGGGTTCATTAATTAAATCAATCTTTTGTAAACACTAACTCACACTAAAATATTGCCACAGCAATCTAGCTTGAAATATTGGAAGAGAAAAATTCTCCACAAAACGGCCGGCGTGTTTGTTTCTCTTTTCAAAAAAAAAAAAATAATAATAATACAAAATAAAAGAATCCACTCGATCAAACCAAAATGTCACTTGCACGACACGGTAACACCCTAATATTCTAAGCGCGACAACATTCCACAAAAACTTATTGTCACAATGTGAATGTCAACCCCCAGGAACATTGCTCATATTCTGCACCAAATAACAGAAAAAAAAAGACCGAAAAATGTGCTACAGACACCTTGTCTTGCTTTTGTTGTCGAAAAACGGTTGTTCTGTGCTGCTGTACACCGCTACAGCTACACCGCATCGAACACCTTTTTTGGAAGAATTTGTCTCCCTCGTGATGTTGGATTTAGCCGAATTGTGATTTCGAATGCTATTGCAATGATGCTGCCGCCTGTCTTGATTTACCACCCCTGGAATATGCCAGCACCACTTACAGTTTTATGAGTCCTGTCTTCTGCTGCCACATACACTAGGTATACCTATGACTGGGTAACGCTGATGCTGATGGTTCTGAGGAAAACGACAATCGGAACGAAAGGATTTTCGATATGTGAATCCGATTCCGATATTGAAATCTCGTTTTTTTTTTTTTTTTTAAAGTTGTGTTATATACCAGGGTGACCATTTGAGGGTTTTTTCTAATAAAAGTCTATCTTGTGTGTTTATAGTTTTTTTCAACGGAGGATTTAAATATTATACCTTTTGTGTTACCTTTATTTTTAAAAATATATAAATTCCCGTATGGGTGTTTGTCGGTTAAAAATGCGTCGAGTATAAAATTAAAAATTCGAAATGGCGGCTGGACGACAAGTACCCTTTTCACCAAGAATCTGAAACGCAGTTTAATTACAATAATTTTGGGTTACAAACTCTCAATACTCGGTATGTGTGTCAACTACGTTCTTCGTTTGATTGACCACATCCTCAAGACCACCAAAAATTGTTCTAAATGCTTAGGATTTCTATATCGTTGTATATGGCGTTTATACGTCCAAGACCCGAATATAACTCACATCTTTGGACAGTTGCAGCCCAAACCTCTCTTAATTAAATGGACAGAATTCATAACAGAGCGTTAAAAATGATAGGAAATGTTTCATTCCTTTCCTTGTTTTATCTCTTCTTTCACAAGAAATGCTGACTAGAAGAACGGTTTTCCCTTGCCATTTATATTTGCAAACTTCAAGACCAATGTTAAATTGTCAAATCATTTAGTGAAAATCTCAAATAATAAATGATGGCAGCGAAATCCAAACGTGGACCAAAGGCTTCGGAGATTCAAGAAATTTATTTAATAGATTTTGTGGAAGAAAGGCCTGATTTGGCCACCGATAAGTTAGTAAATTATATTACATTTTGTTAATACAAATATTTACATGCACAACCAAAAAATCTTCAATTAACAGGTTCACAACAGCTGACAGTGCCCATATTCGGAATAGAGAATGTACCAATTTAAGTACAAAGCTTAATAGCTTAGGAAGAGCCATCAAGGACGGAATAAAATGGCGAAATATTGGAAAGACCTCGTGTGAGTAAATTTACTTAATATCCTTTTCTCCAGCAGTAAACATGCTCTATTTCATTTAGTACGTTTCAGTACTTTTTAGTACACACTTTGACAGCTGTTTATCAGTACGAGTTCTAGGATGGAACTGGTAAAATATAAGAACTCAGAATAAATGACATATTTTTTATCACTTCACAGCTTAACAGATCGGGAATTGATCACCATTTCTAAGCCCGCTTCATTTTTCTTCCTCATACTTATTTATATTTTTTGCATAGTTCGTCAACAGTGAATCCGTCCGTATCCGAAGCTTGTTTTTGCTTCGCAACTATGTCGTATTTTATGTGGCCGGGAAGTCACCCCGACGGCACAACCCCCAACCTGGAGGGCCAGGTCCTTAGTATGACTTTTGAAATAAGGATAACGAACTTCGGATCTGTACGTGGAATGTTAGGTCTCTTAATAGACCACGTGCAGCCGAACAATTAGCGGAAGCCCTAAACTGCTACAAAGCAGATATTACCGCCATCCAAGAAATACGATGGGACGAACCGGGGAGACGAAAATTAAAAGACTGCGATATTTACTACGACGGCTGCTACAGAGAACAAAAGTAGCGTTTATTTGGATGCGGATTTGATGTTGGAACTAGGCTCAGGCAAAAAGTTTTAAGTTTCAACTGTGTGAACGAGCGCCTCACGACAATCCGCATCAAGGCCAAATTGGCCAACAGAGGAGAAAGATGAAGATACCAAAGACATATTCTACGAGCTCCTGGACAAAACATACGAGCAGTGTCCTAGTTATGACATTAAAATTGTCCTTGGATCCCAAGCTAGGAAGAGAAGACATCTTTGGTGACACAATTGGAAGATATAGCCTGCACTACACCACCTCCGATAACGGATTCAGGCTGATCGACTTCGCTGTGGGGCGAGACGTTCTTGTAGCCAGTACGCAGTTCAAACATCTGGATCTCTTGATCAATCAACCGTAAACCAGATTGACCACATTGCGATCGATTCAAGGCACTTCTCCTGTATAGAGGATGTCCGCTCGTTCCGAGGGATTAATATCGACCACTACCTCGTTGTAGCCAAGGTTCGGCTGCGGATATCCCGACCCAAGACAAAACACGGAAGTATTGCGAGGAAGTTCGACGTTGGACGCTTACAATCGCAAGAGATCGCAAGGTCCTTTTCCGATCGAGTTTCTAACAACCTCTTAAGAAGTCCTTTGCCGCCAGCATCAAGTATTGAGGACCAGTGGCAACATTGCCAAGCAGCCATCAGAGATGCCGCCTCTGATGTGCTGGGTTTTACACGACCACCACAACGAAACCCCTGGTTTTTGACGATGAGTGCCGGCAAGCACATGCAGCAAAACAAAACGCTTATAAAGCGGCGCTACAAAGAAGGACTAGAGCTGCTCGCGAGCTCTACGAGCAGAAGAGGAGAGAAGAACACCGGCTTCTAAGAAAGAAAAAGAAGGAGCATGAGAAGCGCTTGATCGAGGAAATAGAAGGATGCCATGGCAGGAATGAGGTTCGGAAGTTTTACCAAAAGGTAAAAAAACATCACAAGGATACAATCCCCAAGCCGAAGCCTGCAAGGATAATCACGGGAACATCGTAGTAGAACCGCAGTCCATGCTGAGAATATGGAAAGAACATTTCTCTAATCTTTATAACGGCGATGAAGAAGAAAATGCCGCTGCTATAGAGATAAAACCATTCAACCTAGGCGATGCAGACCAACAATACCGCCCACCCGACCTGGACGAAGTGAAGATAGCTATATCGAATCTCAAGTCCAACAAAGCCGCTGAACATTGCGTACAAGATCCTTTCTGCCGTATTATGTGAACGTCTGAAGCCTTTCGTCAACAACCTGATAGCTCCATATCAGTGCGGCTTTAGACCAGGAAAGTCCACCATCGATCAAATATTCACATTACGGCAGATCTTGAAAAAAACACAGGAGCTACAAATCGACACATACCTACCACCTTTTCATCGATTTCAAACGATAGCATCTATAGGTACGAACTATATAGAGCAATGTCTAGTTTTGGCATCCCTGATAAACTTGTCCGCTTGTGCAGGATGACGATGGAGAATGCACGCTGCTCCATCACCATCAAGGTCGGAAAAGATCTCACCGATGCATTTGATGTCAAATACGGATACGCCGACGACATTGACATTATTGGAAGAACAAAGCGTGATGTCAGTGGCGCTTTTGTGAACATTGAGACGGAA
This sequence comes from Philhelius festivus, assembly GCA_963931855.1. Taxonomy (NCBI): domain Eukaryota; kingdom Metazoa; phylum Arthropoda; class Insecta; order Diptera; family Syrphidae; genus Philhelius; species Philhelius festivus. The sequence continues at coordinate 225,287,291 of OZ007555.1, read as the reverse complement.
GCGAAGAAGATGGGTTTAGGTAAATGAGGGCAAGACCAAGTATATTCTGTCATCAAGAAAGGACACACAACACCGACGTCTTGGACAACACGTCATTATAGACAGCTATAACTTTGAGGTAGTGAAGGAAAGGACTTCATATACCTATAGGCGCCGCTATATACTCTGAAAACAACACCAGTGCTGAAATCAAACGGAGAATAACTCTTGCCAATTGCTGTTTCTTTGGACTAAGAAGGCAATTGAGTAGCAAAGTCCTCTCTCGAGCAACTAAAGTGTCCCTCTATAAGACCCTTATCATCCCGGTCCTTGTCTATGGTGCAGAGACATGGACTTTGTCGAAAGTGGATGAGAGCGCCTTAGGATGTTTCGAGAGGAAAATTCTTCGCGTGATCTTTGGTCCCGTGTGCATAGACGGGGAGTGGAGGAGAAGATATAACCACGAACTGTACGGGCTGTACAGCGAAACTGACCTAGTCAAACGAATCAAAGTCCAACGACTGAGATGGCTAGGTCATGTAGAGCGAATGGACCCGAATGCTCCGGCCCGGAAAGTCTTCGAATCCAACCCCGAGGGACGGCGCAGTAGAGGAAGACCACGACTCAGTTGGCGCACACAAGTGGGAGAGGACCTCAACCAACTTGGTGTGCGAAACTGGAGATAGCTAGCTAGGGACCAAGCTAGCTGGATAAGCTTGTTGGTTGAGGCCCTGGTCCACCCCGGACTGTAGCGCCACCGTCAGTAAGTTAGTTATGCATATTTCGAAGAGAAAATTCGTGCAAGAGGACTCAAACATCTTCTATCCAACTACAAATGTTATTTTCATTTATGCAGTTATTAATTATTATTACCATACTGTTATTTATTATAATAGTAAATGTTCTTATTAAGCTTAGAGCTATGCACTAATCTTGCACAAATCACACATTAGATACCTCAATTTGTGTTTCTTTTTTCAATCAGAGCTAGCTCGAAGCGCACTCTATGAGCTCAGAGTAAAATGACCGAGCATATATATCGAAATCTTAAACGCGGCCAGCTTCACTCTTTTCTTATTTTTATTGGATAGAGAAAAAAATAAAACTAGCAAATTAAAATGGCGTTCGAAGCTGCAGTGAAGAGCGACCTTCCAGTCTAGGACTAGGTTGAAGATAAAAATGAATTAACCTTAAAAAATTGCAATATTTTTGTTTTCTTTTTTATTAAGGAAATTAAGCACACAAAAAAATTAAATGCGTCTCATATCAAAAATGTCATGTCCACTTTATTTTTAATAAATTAAATGAAACGCTTGACAGATTGTAAAAAAATGTTCTACCACAAGTGTTTTTCATTTATTAATTCGAAGATCTCTGATCATACTTCCTCGAGAGCTTCCTCGACTTGCCAAAACTGTGATCAGTGCTCTGCTCAAAGTAAAAAATAAGAATAATCCCCAATGTCTGTGACACACACCTATAGCATAGACCCCATAGTATAGAAATGAACCACATGTCTGTCAGGATATACGTATACTACGGTAATAAAGGGTGGTTAAATTTAAAGGGCCAATGTTGATTTTGAATAAAACACAAATTATTTAGGAAATTATTGTCATTTCTTTTTATTATGATAATATTGGTATGGTTCAATTATGCAACAAAATATGGGCCAAATGGCCGCCGCGACCTCGAAAGCACTCCTCCATCCGATGGTCCAAATTTTCGATGACGCTGAGGCATAATTGAGGTTCTATGCCGTTAATGTGCAGAATTATCTCATCCTTCAGCTCTTGAATTATTGTTGCTGGCTTATCGACGTACACCTTTTCTTTCAAATAGCCCCAAAGAAAGAAGTCCTACGGTGTCAAATCACATGATCTTGGCGGCCGATTGACATCGCCACCACGTGAGGTAACACGGCCATTGAATTTGTCGCACAAAAGAGCCATTGTTTCGTTAGCTGTGTGGCAAGTGGCACCGTCCTGTTGAAACCACATATCGTCCACATCCATGTCTTCCAATTCGGGTCATAAAAAGTTCGTTATCATCTCACGATAGCGAGCACCATTCACAGTAACTGCCTGACCGGCCTCATTTTGGAAAAAATACGGCCCGATGATGCCGCCAGCCCATAAACCGCACCAAATAGTCACTCTTTGTGGGTGCATTTGTTTTTCGACAATCACTCTTGCATTATCATTCGCCCAAATGCGGCAATTCTGCTTATTGACGAATCCACTGAGGTGAAAATGTGCCTCATCACTGAAGATGATTTTCTCCGAAAATTGATCATCCACTGTTGCCATTTCTTGCCACCATTCTGACCATTGACGACGCTTAAAATTTAAGAGGCTTTAGTTCTTGAGTCAATTGCACCTTGTGAGCGTGTAAATGCAAGTCTTTATGCATAATGTTCATCAACGACGAGCGTGAGAGGTGCAATTGTTGGGCACGACGACGAGTTGAGGTTGACGGCTCTTCAGCCACACTATCGCGAACAGCAGCAATATTTTCTGCAGTCCGAGCTGTACGAGCATGCACTGGTGTTTTCATATCTCCTACAGATCCGGTTTGCGCAAATTTTTGTACGATTTTTCCGATTGTATGCACATTTGGACGATTAAATTGACCGAAAAAATCACGAAGTGCACCATATGCATCTTGATTTGAACGCCCATTTTCATAATAAGCCTGAATAACTTTAACGCGTTGTTCGATTGTGTATCTTTCCATGGTTCAAATTGAGTTAGTCTGAAATTGAGAAATGTCAAATGAAATGCAGAAAAAAACTTGACGTTTAGGTGTGGTTTGCATTCAACATCGACCCTTAAAATTTAACCACCTTTTACCAGCCGAGCAAAATGGTATGAGCTTAGTATCTATACTAGGGTTTTTTGTGTAGTATAGTCTTCTCCGTAGCAAAAACAGCGCCGTTTTTCTAAAGTGCATAATAGTTTTACTTAAACTTATTGTAATATTGATGTTTTTTATAATTTTTTAATGTACTAAAATTTCTGATTTCAATATGGTAACGAATTTAAAAAACGGAAAGTTCTTGGCAGCGACTGAATTGTCAAGATTTTGAATATTTAGAGAGAAAATATCGAAGGTTTAAGGGAAAATATATTATTTTAGATGTGATTAAGCTGAAAAAATGAAAAATTTTGTTTGCAGGAATATGACTGGCTGTCAAACTATATTACGTTCTGTAGTGTGTCACGTAACATGGTATTGCGAATACTATAGTATTCATACTAGATGTCTCCGGGTTTTATGGGGTATTTATTGGGTTCAAAAATTCCATACCTCCGGTTTTAAAGTAACGACACCCCTGGCTGTATGACAGGTTTGTCTTGGAGCTAAAAAAAATTTGAATTTCTCCTCTAGGGAACCACCGTAGACCCTCAGATACCAAGTTTAAATAAAATACCTCCAGTAATTAAGGCTGCAGGTTGAAGTACAGACATGCAGACGGACGTAATCGCCGGACGCACTTTTTTCGTTTTCTCTATCATTGTCATGTCAACTTTGATCAAAATATCGAGTTCGTCTTTTTTTCCAAATGAACCTATATTACAAGTAAAAATGTACACCTAGTAAACACTTTGGTATTGAAGTGGTTTCGACCCAATGATGTTTTAGAAAACCAATATTTTTCTATGCTATGCCTAAAAATATAATTGTAAAAAAAAACAACCAACTGCATTCCCTCCCTTAGGCAATTCAACTGTAATACTCGAGCTTCTAGGAAAGCCCACCAGTTCATCCTTGAGTCCAACTTGGCCATACTGTGAAGTACAGAGATTCGTTCATTAGCTGTACTACGCGAATGTGGAATACCTTTCATTGCAATGTTCAAGAATTCAAAATCAATTCACACCGACCCGACAGCTCCTTTCTAACCCCTACCTTTTTTTTAATGCTCACACTGTGTCTCTAACTAACACTTATTTCAACGTTTTTTAATAATCAAATATCTCCGCTCAACGGACTTTTATAAATTAAAAATTTTACATTCTGTAATTATCATTGTTCACTGAAAACATGTGTTTTTTTTTTTCTACCCCTTTCTCGATCTTGTAAAATTCATCGTCAATTCTCGACCTTGATTTAATTCTACCCCTATGTAACCCTTTACAAATTAAAGTTTCAAGAAATTCTAAATGAATGTACCTTTAATGTAAATTCTTATATACCTACATACATTAAATTATAAGAACAAACACCCCATCCGAAAAAAAATCTGTCGCTTTGCATAAATTTACACCCCATCCGGAACCTGCCATAAAGAAATGCATCCTAAAAAAAACCTTATAATGGTCACCCTAATAATAAGTTGCTATTCCTAAAGATTACATATTGCTTCCATCCCCTGCATCACATACGAATGCATATTTGATCCTGTTATACTGTTTCCCTTTTAACTATTTGCTAATGCTGCCACTATGCCATAGAAGAGAGGGTAGTGGCCCAGGAAATCCGATATTTTGATAGATATATTATTACTTATTTCTATATTCCCAGCTGATCAAATAAAAACCGAATATGATGGATTTGTCTTGGCAGTAGCTCGTGCCCGCATTTCACCTTTTCCATCCAAACCAAACAGCAACAACAACAAGAAAACACCTACCCGTGCTTCAGATTTCTGAAGTCAATCCAATAAATGCACTCATTTTGCAAAATATCTGTTCCCACAGTAATTATTAGAAATGTAACTTTAATTTCTGAAATAGAAATTTAGAGCGTTTTTATGTTCTAAGTGCTGGTACCGGCATAAACACTGTAGCCCACCATCACCCTTTTGCCAGAAAATACATATTTTTCAGTATTCCCGATAAATCGAATTTCAAAAACCAAACACGAACAAAAAAAAAAAACATTCAAAAAGCCTTAAATTTTAATGAAAATCTAATGTGTGACCATATAGAACATGGAACATGTCAGGAACTCCGTGATTCTTCCCCAGAAAACCCTGTACACAATTTATCGTGTGAACGGGAAGAAAAAAGAGTTCCGAAACGGTTGCGTATGGATTAATTAAAAGGACACAAAATAGTGGTTATTTTTAGATAGCTCTTAGGACGACTTTTAGAGTCGAGTTGAAAACCCATCAATAGCACAAAGCAAGGCAGAGTATTTCTTTGGAAGAGAAGGATTAGATATACCTTATTTTAGAAAATTGGGGACTCGAGAACTCTTTTTCCCATGTTTTGTGGTACATGTCCAAATCACAGTAATTGTGTTTTCTTTATTTTTGGAAATTAGAAGAAGGATTGAATTGCGAGGGTTGCACTGGATTTTAATTAGCAGTAAATAAGTTGAAACAAAAGTAAATGGGATTGAAAAACTGTGTAATTTTTTGTTTTACTTTGACTTGAAGATGCTAAGTTATTGGGGTCCTGTGGTTGGGTAAATTGGTCCAGAACAATTTCAATTTAACTATTTGAGGTTGTGAGAACATTTAATAGCAAATAAAGTGTGGGAACCGATGTTGATACAAGCAAGAAAATTACGAAAAAAATATCAACACTAAAGTTGGATTCTACAGAGAAGGCAATTAAGGGACAATGTCTTAGAGTATTAAGAATAGAACTGCTGGCAAAAGCTTGAAATTTACATTTCATTAAGGTTAGCAAATAGCAAGAAGTATGTACTACATATATTCCACAAAAATGTATGTGTAAGCAAACAAACCTACAAAGCTCTCTGCATTGACCGCCATTTGGAAAAAGGCACTGTAATAAATTGTTGAAACATGGGATTTTCCCTAAGAAATATATCCGACTCGTTGACAAATAAACTAAACAACTTATTTCGATTCAAGATAACAATATAATAGACAATTGGCAGCGATATTGTGAGCCCAGACCAATGTTAACTAAAGGCCAAATTTACAGAGGTGCCCTAGTTTCCAAAAGTTGATTCGCAAGCTCTGTTTAAGTTTCTGGATACTTACTCTGTATGCGGTATCTGTATATGATAGAAAAACGTTACTCAAGATTTTGTATACTAAAGGGTGGTCCAACCATAACGCACGATGTTTATTATGAGTCACACCTTAACGTCAAGTTTTTTGCCCAACCTAATTTGACATTTCTTTGTTTCAGTGTTTGACAAATTCAACCATGGAGAGGTAAGCAATTGGGCCGCGTTTTAAGGTTTTTGAAGCCTTTTACGAAAATGGGCGCTTAAATCAAAATGAAGTCACCATAATCGACCAATTGTGTCCACAATCGGTAGAATTGTGCGCAAAATTTCAGCAAACCAGGTCTGGAGGTAATGGGAAAACTCCTGTGCGTGCTCGCCATAGCTGGGCATTAACTCGTTAATCCGTTAATCGTTAATTAACGAAGTTAACATTTTGATTAACGGATTAACTTTTAAGTTAACTTTTAAAAATGTTAACGGACACGTTAAATCCGTTAATCCACGTTAAGTCCGTTAATCGTTAATCCAATGCCTACTATTTACCGCGCGGCGCGAAAAACAGGTTCAGACAAGTATGAGACATGTGCCGCGCGGTGCGTTCCGCGGTTGAAACAAAACCAGCTAAGTACGTATTATATATAGATATATAAAATTGTTCGATTTTCACAGAAAAAAAGTTTTTCAGGTTGATCAACTGCGTTTTCGATATTGTTGTTTAACCAGTTGATGAACGAGTTGATACCTTCGTACACTTAACCAAGGAACCAAGGATCACTCGTTCGGGAACACGTTGAACGCACCACGATAAACAAAAAACTCAAACGTCAAACCTGAAATAATTTTGACTTCAGTTCGGTACATACATTTATTGTCGACGTACGCCTTCGCTTTAAAATATTCTTAAATTTGTTCCGTATGAGTATGATTTCCTCTAAGAAAAAAAAAAGTGGCTGCCGCATTAATAATATTAGAAAATGAACTACAAAGGAAGAAAAAACAGCCAAGACGATTCTGGGTAGATGATTTTTCTTGCGTCGCGAAGAAAATTGCTTTTTCAATGAAATATATGAGAAATTAAACCGGTGCTTAGAGAAAAAAAATATAAAAAATGCAATTTTTATCACATGTTAACGGATTAACGATTAACGTTAACTTGCGTTAATTCTTCCGAAATTTAACGCTTTAACGTTTAACGAAGCTAACTTTTTCAGTAGCGGATTAACGATTAACGAAGTTAACTTTTTGATTAACGGTGCCCAGCTATGGTGCTCGCCCAGTTCGTTCTGCGGAAAACATTGCTGTTGTTGACGATAGTGTATGGCAGAAGCGCCGTCAACCTCGACTCGTCGTCCTGCCCAACAATTGAACATATCACGGTGATGCAAATTTTGAATAAAGATTTCAATTTACTTACACGCTTACAAGGTTCAACTGACTCAAGAGCTGAAGCCTACTGATCATTTCACACGCCGTCAATACGCCGAATGGTTGGTTAAACAGACAGAAGCGAATTCAGTGACGAGGCACACTTTCGCCTCAGTGGATTCGTTAACAAGCAGAATTGCTGTATTTGGGCAAATGAGAATCCACGAGTGATTGTTGAAAAGCCGATTTATCCAAAAAGAGTGACTGTTTGGTGCGATTTATGGGCTGGTGGTGTCATCGAGCCGTACTTCTTCGAAAATGAGGTCGGCCAAGCAGTTACCGTTAATAGTGTTCGCTATAGCGCGAGATGATAATGGACTTTTTGTGGCCAGAAATTGAGGATACGGACCTGTACCATATGTGTTTCCAACAGGATGGTACCACTTGGCACTTTTGGCTCTTTTGAGTGAGAAATTCAATGGTCGTGTTATCTCACGTCGCACTATGGGACCAAATGATGAAATCCATCTCAGAAATGGTTTTGGTGAATTTCGTAATTTGAAAAATCTAATGATGGGATTATATACTAGAAATAGGGTTCTTCCTAACACAGTAAATTTTTTTTATCTTACTTTTGTTCTAGGTACCTAAAATTACCGTTAAAAATGACATTTCGATATTTTTATTTTTTAGAATTATTGGAAGTGAGAGTTTGAAGTCAATTATTTCGTATTTTTCTGGACAGAATGTATAAGTATTATACCTTTTTGAAAAGCCCAAGCCCTCTTCTTTACAAAATAGTTATATTTTTTTTAATTAAGTTCACCAGTAAATTAATAAAAAAAAATTAGTAAGGTGCAGTATATTTTTCATTTTTTTGTTTTCAATTGAAGTTTTCTCTGTTAGCTCCGGCTGCCTCCGTTTAGTTAATGGCTGTTTAGTATTCTAAAAATATTCTAAATTTGGAAGAAAAAATAGAAACTTTCTCATTTTCATGCATTTTTGTTTAAGAAGAAAAAACGTATGATGAGGAAGAAAAATAAGTTTTTAGAATAAAAATTCGTACTCTTATAACTTTATTGTTAAGTGATGAAAAAAATTAAAATTTGGCAAAAATGTGGAACCTTTATTGATGCACATAAATGTGTATTCCAAAAAGTTTTAGACCATTATTTTATTACTTTTAGCTCAAAATTTCAAAAAAAAATGTTATTTTTTGTCAAAAGTTAAAAAATATAGTAACTGTTAAAACATGTGCAACACATTTTCATAAAAATCATATAAGTGACTATGTTTCCACAAAATTTATAAGTTTTTATCATTTATTTCCAATATTATTAAAATTCTAAATTTTATTTTTACAATAAAATATTTTTTGTTTTCCAATTTTAAACTTCCTTACTCATATTTATATTAAAAAAAATCATAATTAAATAAAAATAAATGCCAAGCATTTGAGGGTGGGAGGGGGTGTGTGGTTTGTGGTTGCATATAATACAAATGTAGGTACATAGTTATAAATAACACAAGCGTTGTTTGACGAGGCTTAAGAACTTTTAGACATGCATTAATATACCTAGTAATAAGGTGTACTTTTGAATTCCTTTTTTTTATCTTAAGGGCGAAAAACTTTCATATATCAAAAAGGGGCGTGGCAGTACACGGATTTTACTAAAAATAAATAACACTTTTCATAAACTCACTTCTTCATATAAAACTTAAATTAAAAAATGCCTGCTCTTAATGAACTTTAAGCTGAAAATAAAAAAAAGGGGAGTGCAAGTAGGCGGGAAGGAAAGAAAAATATACATGCGATGTCTTAAGTTTAAAAAACCTCAAAAACAAATTTTCGGCTTCCTGTTCACAAAAAATAAGAAAATAACAAAAATCTGAAAAGCATGGGCGTGGTAGTGGGCGGATTTTACAAAAAAACTACTTTCAAATGTTTTCACCGGTAAAAGAAGAAAACAAATTTCATCCAAATTGTTGCAATAATTCTTGCTCCAACAAATTTTTCCCATATACATGAAACAAAATCTACAAATTTGTTATTTTATTTTATTAAAAAAAAAAATAAAATAATTTATTTCTATCTAAAACGTTTTAATATTTTAAATTCTTGGTTATACAAGTATAAGTGTACAAAATTTCAAAAAAAAATATTGAGAAACGAAAAAGTTATGGATTTTTGAGATGGTTTGCACCATTTGGTCCCATAGTGCGTCGTGGCGATGTTAATTGGCCGCCACGATGATGTGATTTGGCACCGCTGCCTGGACTTCTTTCTTTGCGGATATTTAAAAGAAAAAGTGTACGTCAATAAGCCAAAAACAATTCAAGGATGAGATAATTTGGCACATTAACGACATTGAACCTCAATTATGTCTCAGAATCGTTGAAAATATGCATCATCGGATAGTGGTCGATATTTTGTTTCACACATAATTGTCACAGATCCTTCTACTATAATAAAAAAAAATAAGATAATTCTCCGAAAACTTTCTGTTTTATTTACAGTTAATATCAGTGCGTTTTCGTTATACCAGTTAGGATCTGGGATCAAGAGTTCCTGCACCTCCGTTCTGAAGTTTTTCTCGAAGTTATTCTTTTTAAATCATGCCATCTCATGGAATGTCTGGTAAGCTCGATACTGAAGAATTTGATATGGAGGTCTAGGTCCTTTACATTTAGCCCTCACAGGCCCTTCGCTAACGAATTTTAGAAAAGCTCCCTTAGCACTTCCTATTACCACATGTAGTGGCGTTAGGTTTGGAGGATAACCTCCGTTACTGCCGTGATTCGAGCAAGTTGCTACAAAACTGCATGGGAGCCTTTGAAATTTTGTTAGCGATTTCCTAGTTGTTCCTAGTTTGGTTCTTTTGTCCTATCACTGAGAAAATTGAACTATGAGATATTCAAATAGAAACATGTTTAAATAAGTACAAACAGAATTCAATTATAATTTAACTCTTACCTGTTTACATTCGAAATTACTAGCATTCTAAAGTAAAGTATGGTTAAATCAAACTCATTCACGTTTGATTATTTTAAGAGAATCTGATCTTTATTTTGCATGTGCATTTAAACTATTTTCAGTTTGATTTTTGAAATGCTAGTTTAATTTTGTTACTCACTTAAAAATGTTTAACACAAAATAACCATAAACGAGTTTGTTTTAAACATAAACCGAGTTGAAATATTTATAAGACAAAGAGATTAAACATGCATGTTAAATTTAAACTCGAACAAGTTTGAATTGAACTCAAACGAAGTAAATATGTAGATAACTGTAATTTTCTTATTTTTCGTATAGTTTGGCGTTGAAAGTCATTGTAAATTCGTCCGTTCTGTTGCGTATATCGATTTGTGTTCCGGAAATATATTTAATTTGTGAAAGTGGTAATATAAACAATAAAATGGAAAACCAAGAAATAATTGACATTATACCATCATACACCGTAGGTAATTTGGATATCGTAAATTCAAACTGCCACAATACGGTTTACATACTTGAACCTGAAGATTTACATCAAAATTTGTATTTATCATCTTTTTCGTATTCAGACGCTCCGATTTTATTTTATAAAATTATTTAATTTTTAACTAATGATATTGATGTGTTTGTATATTGCTATCAAGTTGAAATTAAGTTATTTGACAAACATTTTCAGTCTTATGAAATTAGTAAGAAGCTAGACAAATCCTTGTATATCAAAAATATTTCTTTTTTTACGAGCCCACCCTTACATGTTAATACTGTAAATAATGGAAAATGTTATTTTAGAAATAAATTCTTGTAAAAAGTTATCTGAATGTGTTTTTAATCATATATGTAGGTGATTAAAGCGTTTTCATAAACTTTTTTACATCGATTAAGTTATGTATGTGAAAAAAAGTTTGGGTAGAATTGGCTACCTGACACACTTATATGTATAATTGATTCCTTGTGATTTAAGTTCGGGTAAGTATATTTGGATGTTCATACATACTAGTGTATTTGTAAATACAAGTCTCATATAAAGAAACTAAATAGATTTTAGTTTAGAATAACTAGTATCTGTTTGAAAAATCTGAAGTCAAATATATTTGTCTTGAAAAAAATCGTATTTGACTCAAACACGGAAATGTTCAAAAAAAGTGAATATGATTCTATTTGAAACAACATCAAATGAAGTAAATTAAACAAAGATAAACATGTTTAAATCAAACAGAAATCGAGGTATATTTAAACAAAATCCTGTTTAAATCGGATCAACCATATGTAAATACGTTTCTATTAAAATTAAATAGATATCGATTCCATGCCAAATCGTATGTGTTCGAGTTTGATTTAAATATGAATATGTTTGATATTTTTCTCAGTTTACGCAACAGCACCATAGGTAATGATGGTTGTTATACCATTATAGATGTTTGGGTTGTAGCCTAAAGTCTTTTGTGTATCATAAGACCTTTTGTGGCTTTCCAGAGAGTATTTCGACAGTTTATTCTAGAGGACTTTTCTATTAGTATTAGGACGTTTTTGAAAACTTCATCTGCATCAAAAATGCATTTGCCGAATGTTCTTAAACTCATACTGCAATAGTCAACTGTTCGAAAACCCAAAACGAAATTTTCATGCAAAAGAATTGCTTTCGATAACGCAGTTTGCTTAAGTCAAATATTCTATAACATCATTTGCGGCCAGCTCTGCAGTAAAAAAAATCGAGTTGACGACAAAAATAATCATAGATGAGTGGAAGTGATTAATAAAATCTTTCCTTCGACTTTTTTTTGAGTGTATTTTTTATTGTTTTAATTGTTATTGCACATTAAATTGTAACTTTTATATTTTTTGCCTTAATAAAGTTCCCCGCTGAAGAAGACAGCAACCCGTGTCGAAACGTCGGGAAAGCAAATGTAACTTCGTTGTTTCATTGGCAAAAATACAGTGACCAAAAATAGCCGAAGGAAAGATTTTATTAATCACTTCCACTCATCTATGATATTCCAAATTGGTCAATAAAGCATCTTTAAGATAAAAATAATCGAAGTTCAGAAAATAGAGCTTAGATTGTCTTTTTTGATATGGGTGCAGTCGATTGCAGTCACAACGCACATGACTATGTGCTCAGTGTTTGTAATATCAAAAAGGGCGTTCTTTGTAGATCTACCCGCCCCCGCTTAACGGAATTCTTATATCAGGTTACCCTTTAGCCCAACTTCAGACGTGTAAGTACTGTCAAGTACAAGGATTCATTATATAGTCGTACCTACTACACGAATATAGAATTCCTAGCCGGATTATCTACCTACATATGTCTTTCTTTCCTCTTTCAATATTCAGAACCTCAAAACTAATATAGGTACCTACATGGATTCCTCCTATTAAATCCTGCACTATTTCCTTAAGGCACTTGTTTTAGGAGAAAAATTAACTGAAGCCAAGTCTAGAAAATATATCAACTGTCCCTTGCTCCTATCACTTCTTTAATTTCTTTCCCAAAAAGATAATAGTGCATCCAAATTACTTGCAAACTTTTCGAGAATCTATAGTCTCACTACCTACCTAGCTACTAGCTATTATTATGAACCTTAAGCACTAAATAATTGACCTCATTATTCATTATGATATTGGATAATATAAAATATGTCAAAGGGCGCCTACCTATCCTTATATTCAACTTCAACTGCTCTATACTCCAAAGTCCGACACATGATTGAAAATACAATAAATTACTTACATTACCCCCGAAAATGATTTCCACTAAAATATTCTACGCCAATGCATTCACTTGTTAAGATATCTCCCCCATTTGTAGAATAGGTACCTACATCTCTTTCCACCTTTGGAACAGTTTGAAGAACAATGAGTCAAGAATGGCAGGTGCGCACACTTTGTACCTATCTGAAGTAAAAAAAAGTCAACTTACAAAAAGCAACCTTAAAAAAAACTATTCAAAGGTAAGAAAGAGTAATAGAGATAGAGAAACAACCATAGTCTGTGCCTGTTGTATCTTCTCACGTTCACGTGGGTGAATTTCTCCCAAACATGGCGCATAAAAGAGAGAACCAGAATAACCTGATGATTGTAGCTATTTTATTGAGAGAGGTCAAAGACAAGCTCCACCTACTTTTTAAAATGGTAACTTTCGTACAATTGTGGTGGTGGGAAATTCCTCAAGAAAGCTTTTTTTTTTAATAATAATTAAGAATGAAAATACAGATGCTTTATCTGTGATAATACCTTAAATAAAATCAGAAAGAACCGAATTGGTAATGTACTCGTATCTTCCTACAAGAAAGATAAACGAAAAGCTTTAAAGGAGCGTACCGCTTTGTATGTAATTTTTAATTGTTGGTATGATTTACATCTGATTCACAATAACAATCTTATGCCGCAAAGTTTTTCTTGATCACGTAGGAATCATTCACAAGCACTGTGCAGGTGGTTGTGACTTGTGGTGGTTTAGATAGACTAACGAACCTAACGTTCTTTAATATCCAAACTCTTTTTCATTGAGTAATCCAGGACCGGCCGTGGAAAGATTATTCCTCCGAATGAGTGAATAGATACAGTACAAACTCGATTTACGCAACTAATAAGAATTAAGGCAGTTGCAGTAACCGAGGTTGTTGAACTTACTGGGTTATATTTTTTTTTAATACAAGATTATGTAGTTGTAATGGCCTTTTTTTAGAGAAAATGTTATAAAACAACATTATTGAAACCAAACAAATCGTTTTTGTTGGTTTGATGTTTTGATTTTAATAAACAGATGCATAAACACAAGGGGCCTTACCAATAAACAAACTAAGAGACGACTTTAATATTTGAGCAAAATTAACAATTATTTAATGGACTCTATATACTCGTATGTAACTGACCATACATGTTACATTTTATTTTTTAAGTTCGTACAATAAATGGTTCATAATTTAGAGTCCACTTAAATATTAAGTGCATAAGATTGTATGGCTAACTATATAGAGCTCATTACATATTGGTTCATTTCTCTCAAATATTAAAGTCGTTTCTAAATTTGATTATTGGTAAGGCCCAAGAAGTTGCATTAATTGATGTAACATTTTTCAAAAGCAGCACTTATAGAGTAAAGATGTGCTTTGATTTTAGAGTTGCGCGAATCGAGGGTTGCGTTAACTGAGTTCGTACTGTATATTTTATAACAACAAAAAGATTTTAATACATTTTGCAGAACACATACATTGCTTAACACTTAGGTACCTACTTGATTCTTGGTGGCACTTTAAAGAACAACAAGCTAAATGCTGTGGAACATCAGCCTTTGGCAATTAGCCTTTCAACCGAAACCCCTTGCCAATATTGGGAGGACGCTCTAAGAAAACAAAAAAAAAATAAAAGTTAGCCCGCATAACTTCGAGTATAACTGAAAGAGTGATGTTTGTGATTTAATAATTTTAACGATTTTTATTGAACATTTATATATAATTTTTGTTAACTTAAAACCATAAAATACATTGAAAAAGTTTAAATCTTATGGCACATAGGTGGCTCTTAATTTTATAGGTATCTACAATGACTTAACTAAAAAAAAATATTTTACTTGTCAACTTAAAATTTTAAAGCCGGTTGACTTCGATATTCTCGGGGTGTTCCGTCCCAGTTGTTTAGTGGTGGTTTAGGTGTGGTTTGGTAGAAGGGGCTGGCATTTAGCCACGACGGAAGGCTAACGCCGTGTCAGCGTAGAAGCTTCGTCATTTTCCGTGAAGATATTTTCGTCCAGGGTTTCCATCACACTGATGTACCTCGGCTCGGGATGTCGTTTCTCGGAGGCCATGTTTCTCATTACCTGGTTAGGGTGATCGACGGTCTTCTGCACTAATTTCTTTGCCGCATATCGTAAATATTTGTCCAACAGTATTATCCTTGCTTTTCTGTAGAGATCCTCGTTCCTGTAATATTTTGCTCGCTGCCGGTCGAAGTGGAGTCCGGTGCATATTCTTAGCATCTTCTTTCCAAAGATCGCTGACTTTGAGATCGTAAACCAGACTGGGAAGCAAAAGCTGATAACTGTCCGCAGAAGTTGCTTGCTTACGAGTACCTTCATATGTTGGCTAAGTCCTGATCTTCTCCTCATCAAGGAGTATAGTCGATGGAATGCCCAGTTTGATTTTCCTATAGTACCTTAGCAATTAATTTAAGTTGATCCCCAAGTATTTGACATTCCTTTTGGCTGCAATGGTGGATCGATCTGGAAGCTTCAGAACTAAGTTTCTTCAAGTAGTTGCTGAGTTTCCTGAAGCAGACAAGCTCCGATTTTGCTGTATTGATTAAGATACCCCATTTCTTGTAAAAATCGAACTGTCTGTTGATGTGAGCCTCTACTATCCGGACAGTGACTAGTGGTGACATTGAGGTTGCATACATAAGCGAGTTATCAGAAAACAGAGGTTCTCTCAGCCGGTTGGGATGGGTTGGTCTGATATCATCAGACTATAGTGGAAGCGGTCAAGTTTTGAACCTTGTGCGACTCCGGCTTTGATGTTCTTCATAGTTGGATAAGCCGTTTTCCAATCAATTGCACAAAGAAGTTCGTGGAATGAAAGAAAAAGTGATTTTTGTGCATCCCAGGAGGTCGTCATTTTATATTTTCAACAAGGACTGAATGTAAACTGTATTATTGATGAACGAAAATAATAAATGTAATTTACTGCGATCTCTTTTGTATACATGGTGTTCGTGAACTATATTGCACTGGGATCCGTTTTTCGATGAATCCTAATTGGTGTACAATATCTAACTATAGGATAATAATAGCATCAACTATAAGAAAATAAAAGAGAATGTTGTAGCGAAAAATACTTCGGCACAAGATCATATGGCAACAGTAAGGCAGTTTCTATTCTATTATATTCAAAATGATTCATGGCTTTAATAAGAAAGTTTAAAAAAAAAAAACTTAACTCCGCTTAACTACACTTTGCTCATTTATCCGAAGCTTGGTAAACTGATAAGTCCGTTGAACTAAAACCAAAGTTCTGTACTTTCGGAATTCCAGTTAAGCGGATCCGACTCTAAATATACTCTTAGTATGAAGCGTTTTTGAATGTTGTTTGGTGGCATCTATCAAAACTGTTGTTTATTATTACTGATACTAAATCACTACGGCAAGTTACAGAATTCAACATCACGTCCAAATAATAAAATATTGTAATCAATATGATAGTTCGCTACTGCAAACGTTGCGCTCATTTTATGGTATACGTGGTGCCCTTTCACAATCAACTGCCACAAGTTTCGAGTTCAAATTTGAGACGAACGATTCAGTGATCACCCAACTTGTTAAGGGAACGCAAGAGAACATCGTTCGCCGATTAGTCTTCGGAGCGTTTGAAAGAGGACCCCAACTTTGGCCGAAAAATCATCTTCAGCGACGAGGCACATTTTTGGACGAATAGGTGTGATAACAAGCAAAACTCCCGAATATTAGACAACACCAAACCACACGATGTTCACCAGATGAAAATGCATCCTCAAGAAATTACGGTTGGTGTGGATTTGAGCAAGCGGCGTCGATGGTCCTTTCTTACACAGAATCGACGTTAGTCACCGTCAATTGCGGGCGCTACAGAAGGATAATTATCAATTTCGTATGGCCATATGGACCTAGATGACATGTGGTTCCATCAGGATGCCGCTACGTGTCACATAGCGGACGCCACGATTGACATTCTGCATATGAACGGTTGAGGTTATTTCTTGCAGAAGTAACGTGAATTGACCATCAAGGTTATGCGATTTCACCTTGATAGACTTTTTCCAGTATCGTTTCCTAAAGTCGCAGGTATACTTACATATGCCAATAAACCACGATCGACCAATGTCCTTAAGGTAAATATACCTACTTCAGGTCATCGCTCAAATTCAGCCGGAATTACGCGGAAGTCATTCAAAATAGGACCATTCGGATCCGTGCCACTGTAGAAAGCTGAAATTTAGGCATTAAATAATGGCATACATGGGCCTTTCAAATAAAAGAAGAATCTTGTCAATACCTTACACACAGCTGTTCCATTCCATTTTAAAATCTCCCCTTTCCTAACCCAATATACCTACTAAAACATCCCTCGATTGTTTCGTTTTGCTTCAAGATTCAGCTTAACAAATTTGAATTCTTCTTTCTCAAAACCTTGTAAAGAATTTACCTAACTGAATTTAATTCAATCAGTCCCACTTAAGCCGAGATAATTTTCATATCTTCATTGACTTGTAAAGAAAGTTTCTCTCTTATATTTAATAACGAAAAATACGCAAAATTTTGGAACATAGATATACCTACCTATACCTGTCTATCTATCCTGTCATTGAAACTCTAGTAACAAAAATATCTACTGTAACTAAATGTTCCCAATACTGATAATATAGGTATAACAACCTACCTAAATTAAATGTGCAGATTAAAAAAAAAAAAATCGACATGAATTGGACCCACAAATACCTACCTACCTACATACATACATATGTAGAAAAATCTATAAAATCTTAATTTCTGCTGAGTACCTACCTACCTACTGAAATACTCAGTCAAAAACATGGGATATTGCGTCTTCTGATATGAATAATATTGATATTTCTTCCTGCTACCGAGCTCTAAAATCAGTCTCTAACAGAAGACAAAGAAAAAGTGAACTGCTAGTATTCCAAGTCGCTACCAACTCAATACTCAACAGGCAGCCTGCATAAACGGTATGGATAGGCATCAACTTCCTACGCACAAATACTGTATTTGTAAGAGACAAAACCAATTTGCTTCTTCTCCCCAAGCCTTAAATAGGTAGGTACTACCTAAATGATATTTCACTCAAACAAACAAATATTCATTCCCAAAATGAACTCTCCGCATCGCCCCACTTTTATTTAACATGCTTACCTACCCAACTTATTCTGTTGAATTTTAAGTACCGTGGTAGGCATGTACCCAACTAAAATATTAATTCAAATGAACTCACAATCTCCTCTCAAAAATATTCTAACTCAACAAAATCCAACCGCTGAAGTCAAAGAGGCAGCATCTCTCAATCTCCCATCTGGAGCTTTTTCTCCCCATGTAAATACACCAACACACTCAAAATTAATTTCCCCTTTAATAAGCACCTTATCAATCCGTACAACAAAAGGTGTTTTCAATCTGATTCCAATTCGAATGTTATACGAGCACCCGCTCAATTCACATTCTGCACCTCACAAGAGGGTGCGACGAACTTGCTGTTATTCACTCAACAACAAATTTACTTCTCCTTATTCAATAGCCGGTACAGGGAAAGGGGAAATCAGTATAAGACCCACTCAATTCCTGTACATAACAGAGAGACAACAAAAATCACATTCGTTAAACGTTAACCACCCCTGTGCTGTGCGGTGGATGCGACTTACGAAAAAGTTCCCATCTTCAGGTTGTAGAGGTGGAAAAAGAAACAAAAACTAAACCGTACGGTGAGTATCTCGAAGCCTCCGAGTATCAACTCAACTCCATACGAATACGCAGTTTATAAGGAGGAGTGTACTGTAAGTATATAATCTACCTTACACACACTACTTGAGCATGTACGCATCTTCTCATAATCATCCCCCATTCATTTGCCTACTTACGGTACTTGTGTTATTGTCGTCATCATATCGCACAAAAAAAAACACTCACAGAGAGTACAGCTCGAGTGTATCGTAGCACATACAAGCGTATAGTTGTGTGGCGTTGTGAATCCGTCCGAGTACGTGTCCGATCTGTACCGAAACTGAGAACAGACCCTGGAGCGCGTTTTCTGTTCTTACAATTTTGAGATTCTGAGATGCGATGTTTGTTGTGAATCTCAAGTATCTGTCCTAGGTATTCTCAGTACGTACGCGGTACATAACGTACGTAAGAGGTAGACACCGTTATACCAATGAGAAGAAGTCTTCTTTTTAACATCGAGCAAGTTACGGGAGTTTTTCTCTGTTATAAAACGGTTGATGGTTTTTTTTTTTGCTTTATTTACGTTCGTTTCTCCGTTCATCGTACGGAATATAGAAATCATCCACTCTGTTAGTAGTTGAGGGTAGAAAAAGCGTTTTACGATTTTTTTTTTGTGCTCGTATCGTATTCTGAGTTGTGTGTCCTCCTGCTGCTGCTGGCTGCTGTTCTTTTGTGTTTATTCAGAGATACTCAGATACTTTCGGGGAAAACACACGGTGTCGTCGACGGCGGCGGCGGGCGCTTTTTTCCACAATACAATTACCGAACGAATATAGTAGCGACCAGAACGTCGCGGCATCAACAACGTGCTTTTTCAACAAGCGGTCTTTATACGCAAACAAAAAAAAATAATAAAAAACAAAAATAAACATTTATCCCAAAACAATAACACAAAAAAAAAAAGATAAAATTTCTTGTTTGTTTAAATGGGATTCGTTAATCGAGCGGTTAGTGAATAACAGTGATTAAATACACCTCTACCTTCCTATTGTGAATATTGTTGTTCTACCTACTTGATGATAATTCAAGACGCGCACCTGTCGGATACTAATATGATTACATACTTATCTATTGTGAATTAATAAAGGATGCGTCTATAAGATATGCATTCATTGGATAAAAGTACAAGTTTTAACAATAAAAGATTCCTTTTGGATAAATCAATGGAATCAACTAAAGAAGAACGTTAAGTGATCCTTAAAACAAAAAAAAAAAAAAAACAGAAAACAAAATTTCAACCTGCTGCACTTCCCCACAAAAAAAAAAAACATCACTCACTCCTCCTCCAAACACAAATTTGAGATTCATTCGAACAAAACGCACTTCCCTTATTTTTTGAATTGTTAACTCACTTCATCCATTTTTATTTTTCTTCTACGCACAAGTGTTGTTGTTGTTCTTTTTTTTCAATTACTTCTTCGATAAGGTGGAGTGAATCAAAATCAAAATGAATAAAGCAGGAAAATTATTATGAAAAGAAAGTGAAAAATGTGGGAATAGAAATTAAAAAAAAAATTATTAAAGTGAATTTAAATTAAAAAAAAAATATATAAAAATTGAAAGAAATAATTAAAAGTGGAAATATACAAAAAATTGATCATTCCAATGTTGTCTTGTTTGGTACCACCCCGTTTTGGACAAGAGGATAAAATCAGTAGTATGCCATCATCACCAGCGTTCTCAATGCAGTGTAAGTGAAATATTTTTTTTCCTTTATTAGATAGGTAGGTAGATACCTACCTATGCTTACCTGCTTTGTAACTTTAGGAAATAGGTACCTTCCTAACGACTTATTTCTGAGTGTTCAGAACTTGATTCTAATAAAAAAAAATATTGAAAAGCTACCAGAAAAGACACCAACTCAACCAAATTTATTTAGAAACAGTAATTAAACATATGTAGGTAGGGATTACGGAGTTAGCAGACCATAGACTTCTAAGATACTTGAACAAATTTCAAAACTAAAAATTTAAATAATTCATATACTTAACTAAAGAAAGTTTTTAAAAGCCAAAATTTCAAGTGATAATATAATCTTAAGAAGAAAATTCGATATGCGACCTTTAATTCTAAGCTTAGTTTACCTATATGAACGTACCTACCTTAGGTACCTATCATCTTCAAGGAAAGTAGAAGTCATACGTACGGACAAATGCCGTTTTTCCTCAATTGTGAAAAAATAATTTTCAACAAAACCACTTCCCTTTAAGCCTAGAAGTACGTACAAACTTCGAATAAAAAAAAAAGAATGTATTTATAGAAAACCGTAAACGTGAAATTTTTAACTTACATTCCACATCTACTAGGTATATTTGGAAGCAAAAGTTTGTTGAATTTCGAATGAAAAACATATCAGCATTGGGAAAAAAATTTCCTTTAAGCCTAGTACTCACCTAGCGTGAAATGAAATATAAATACGTTCCAAATTACACGCGGAAATTAAAAATGAAAATAGAATAAACTTTTCCACGTGAACTTTCAATACTCACCTGAAATACTGAATACTTTCATTAAGAAAACTCTCGAGAGCAGTATCAAAAAATTCGTTATCCATTCTTTATTTTTGTTTATAAATTTTCAATTTTTTATTTTGAAACAAAATATTTAAATTAACTGACAAATGTCACAGTTTTTCACGCTGCCTTAAACTTTTTCCTGATGGTTGTAGGTACATTGAGAAATGAAAATTTGGCGTGGAAAAAGTTGTGGAACATAATTGTTTTTCCAATCCACATTTTGGTACTCACCTCTCCTTGGGGATTTCATGCGAGTGAACCAGCCGCCACATTTATGTGAAATTTTCATTTTCACTTGAACTGAGTACTAGGCTTTAAGGATTAGAAAAAATTGTAAATACTGTAGCTTTAAGTCTTTATCTGAAATAAAGTTAAATAAATAAAAATAAAAAAAAAATTCGGGAAAAAAAACCTTCTTGAAAATTTCAAATATTGTTAGTAAAAGATTGTGGATCGCATTGATTTTTCATTTCACGGGAGGTGAATGTAGATGCTAGCAACTAGACTTCGACCGAGATTAATCGAGAAAAGTGATTTTTTTTGTGGACAAAAACTTATCCCACCTGTCAATTAGAATTCGCTGAAAGTTCCTATCTAATGTTTCTTTCTTTCTACACCAGCTTAAATGATAGTGAGGTTTTGTATTAATTAAATTAAAGAAAATTAGAGGAATTCTGTCGGCATAAATCTGATTTTTAAGTTTCCCTTAAACAAATTCACATTTAAAAAATATTTCATAGACAGATATAAAAAGATTGAGTGAAAAAGAAATGTTTTTTACAAAATCGGTACAATAAAATTTATACGTTCCACAGTTTCTATCTCAAATGAAACCCAATCAAAAAGCAAATGTTAAATTTGTCCAAGCACTAACCCTTTGTGAAATAAAATATTAGTGCATTCCACAATCATCGAATGACATTTTTATTTAACTTTCATCAAAATTTGTGCATCAAATAATGAAGGAAAAGTCCCTTATTCTTTATTATTCGATGCACAAATTTTGATGAAAGTTAATAAAAATGTCATTCGATGATTGATTAATATAGAATGTTAATTCACTCTAATATACCTACCTAGTACGTTTTTACCAAAAAATAATCAAAGATTTAAGGCAAGAGATTTATGTGGTGTTTCCAACGCACTAAAAGATTAAAAAGAAGATTAACTTTGACAGCATCTATCAAAATGCTAATATAGTGTTTCAATTATTATTATAAAGTGGAAGTGAGAGAAAGAAAGTTGTATTTGTGCCAAACACGATGAAAAATCTTCGAGATAATTTAGCACGATATGGATATTAGGTCAGTTCGAGCAAAATTTATTTCTAATATACTAGATTAACAAAATAAATTTGTATGGTAAATCTTCGATAGATTTAAAGAAGATTCATGGTTAATCCACTTTAATTCAGGATTATCCTTGGTGAAAACGTGGCATAAATGCAAACAATTATTAATTAGAAGCCCACAAAAATTTGTATACGAGTCTTTGTTGTCAAAATTTTTGAGAAATCACATACATAGGTATGAAATTTGACTTTACTTCATTTTTGATGGACGAGGGTTTCCATTTCATCAAATTTATTTATTGACAAAACGTCAATAAATTTTAACAATCGATAAATATATAGGAGTGTTTTTGGCAACGTTTAGTGTAGTGAGAAACATTTGCAGCCTCAAATTTATTGGTGCAAGCTTATTCAATGCATATTTCGAAATGTTTCAATTTTAGCTAAAGATCATACCTATGACAAATGTGCCATGAAGTAGATTATAGAGAAATAAAGATTTTTTATTTATTTAATTTTTTCAAAAACTGAATGCAACTCTAAATAAAAACAAGGAATAGACTGAAAGAAAGAAATTGTCGTTTGACAAAGTTTTTTTAATCCGAACCAATTAGTCAACATTCAACTAGTGACTACATTAAACATGAATCACATGATTAGCATATTTGATCAATGAACAACAAAAGATCAGAAAAATACCTATAAAATTTTACTTGTAAAATATAAATTAGCCTCTATAGCCTGGTTAATGCATCAATGTAGAAACAAGGTAATTTTAATAAAAAAAACTTAAAGAAATATAATTTTTTTTAAGTCGATAAAATATAAGATTTTTAAAAACTTTACTTTGTTAGAGCTATAAGCTTGTACCTGCAATTCTGATGCTAAAACACATCAGCGGGAAAATATTCATAGAAATCCTACAACTACCAATAATTGTAAAAAACAAATTCCAAAAATATATTGCTGTAATAAAGGATGCAAGAAAAATGTTAATAATTGTGTGGAGACTTTTACAAGTAATCTAATACATACCATTATCACGATTACGATCGTCGAAGAGGTTACTGCAGAACTACTGTTAACTACTCATTAATTTTAGTGTTTTCAACACGAAATATTATAAAATTTAACATAGGGTTTTATGCACCGCTGTGAAAACTAGGCTTAACATTTCGGCTTAGACGAATAATAGAAAGATTCAGATAAGAATCAACAAGCTGTTCTAACTAAAACTATGATCCAATTGAAAGTTCAAATGACCTCAACTCCAAAGTGCGTTTCTCCGAGATACGACAGTTAGATGCCGCTGTACCCTTCTAAGATGAAATTATTTGTCGATGTTTACCGACTCTTATTAAAATTTCAGCATTAAAACACTATTAATTTAATATTCTAGGGGAATTTTATTGAGATCAGACACCTAGAATATTATTGTCCGTAGTCAGACTTTTAAATCATAGAAGATGAATGAAATAAGAAAATTATTTCTGTCTTACCTGGCTGAAATGAACTTTGAAGTTGCGTTCATTTGAACTTTCAATTGAAATAATTTCAATCACTTCACTTAAACAGAAATAATATTCTTATTTAATTCAACTTCGTTAATACTACGATCATCAGAAAAACTGAGATATGTAGCTTTTTTTAATAAAAGATCGGATACTTTGGTATCTTCAATGGAAATGAATGCAGTCGTGGACATTTTGAATGGTAAATTAGGCTAGAAAATTGTATATAAGCACGCGTTAACTTCGCTGAGTTACAGAAAACGAATTATAGAAAAGGAGACTTTTAATCAAACAAAAATTATTAAATAACTGAACTTAGAAACTGTCATTGAAGTTGATGGTCTTTGGTAAAACCATATTAAACTTAAGATTAACCAATTGTAAATTTATTATTATGTTTTTCTTTAAAAAAAGCAATTTACTAACTAACAACAAGAACAGGTTTCGAAAAGAAAAAGGTTTCACTCTAATTTGAAAGAAATAAAAAAAAATCTTAATTGGATACAATTGAAGTTCTTTTGAACGAAAATAGGGTGTTTACGTAATAGTCTCACTTAGAAAAATCTGCAAATTTAAATGAAAACCCAGTTTTGGTGGGTTTTGATATGTAAATACTTTCGAAGTAGTTATTAAAATCACAAACAATAACATCTTATTATAGTCTACCATATTCTAAACGAACAGAAAAAAGATCTGCTTTTATGTTCTGAAGATTTCAGAACATTAAAATTAAGACTAATAAGCAATTTGTAGGATTAAAAGGGATTCTATTGTTTTAATGTTGAATATCAATATTTTTGTTTGTTTTTGCAAAAGTTCTTGTTCTTGAATTTAAATAAAACTTTTTTAAAATGAACTATTGAACTTCTTGGAAAATTTTTAATAATATAACGCCATTTTTAATAGAACTAGAGTTGGGGAAGCATAAGGCTAAACAATAAAATAAATAAACATGTGGGGTCACGAAAAGATAGAAGTATGTATTAAAATAACATAACGAGGATTATAATCAATAAATATCTAGACAGCTAAATAACTACAGACAAAAGCTCATTTACATTTTGATAATTAAGGTCAAAAAGCCAAAGTTTCACTTTTTCAATAAAAAAAAGGATTCAGTTCTTATTTCTCTTATATTATAGGAAAGACTATTAAAAAGTGTTGGAGCAATAGATGTGAAAAAATTGAAGAAAATTTGAAGGTTATGATTAGGTATTAAAAAAAGACTCTGAACTAAATATGTAGGTAACATGATTTTTTTAGTTTTAAATATTTCGGAAAAACAATAGGGTTTCCTAGACTTTTTGTCCAATATTTATTTATTTTCGTCAATCATTTAAACTAGATACTTTTAAAATTACAATATTGTTGAATAATAACTGCGACATTGTCAAATTTTTTGAAGAGTATAATTTAAATTTTCATAGATCTCAGATAGAAGGTAGCTAGATTTTGAAAACGATTGCTGTCTAGAAAATCGAAAAAAATTAAGAAACCTGTTAAGTATCTTTAAATGTTAAAGTGTTTTAAAAATTCTGTAGATAAATCCTTAAAAATAATTAGTAAACTATTTTTTATTCATAATTTATCGATCTATCTGTGTACATGTATCTTCAAAAAACGAATGTTAGTTTTGTTAGGCTTATTGGCCTGCAAAACTACTGAATAGATTTCGCTGAAATTTAAACAATTTGTTCCTGTTTGTGACAAACAGGCTTTAAAAAAAAGTTTTTTTTTTATTAAAACTCGCCCATTGTTTTATACTTACTTTATATCAAAAGAAAATTTATATTCTGAAATCAAGAGCCTTTGAATCAAAGCATGAGTAATGTTCGACACTTCTTGAAATTGAATATAAGCATACGGTAGATTGGCACGTAAAACGTATATATGACCAAAAAAATTATCTCAGTCAATGTTTATCAGAAAAAGTAGCATAATGGATGAAAGTTTCGGACCAGCTCTCCCACTTTATGTCATTCAATATGTTTGTCATTGATTCATCAATTCCATTTTAAATAAATGTCATCAGCCTCATCACTAACTGCTTGAAGAAAAATACCTATTTTGTGAATAAGAAAAAAATAAAACAGAAAAATTGGTTATGACCATAAAATATTATTTATTTTTGAATACTGTTTACTTGAATCTAATGTTTTTTTATAAAAAATTTATACAAAAACGATTTCACATTCTAAAATTTCTTAAATATACAATCCTCAGCAAATGTTTTTGAAAATATGTTTTTTTTTACATATATTTATTTTACAATACTTTTATTTCATTTACAAATGTCTAGAATTGCCCATATTCATTCCACTTTGGGTAGCACCCTGATTCGAGCCGTATTGAAGAGATATAACTCCATCACCAGCTCTCAATTGTTCCTCGGTAAAGGTTCGAACATTTTTCGTTGCTTCAACTGGTCCAATAGAAGGCTTGCCAAATTTATGTGCTTTTCGACCTAGCGATTGAAGACACACAACGACAGTACTTAGATTCTGTTTCTCCCACAGATCGACACTTTGGAATAATTCCTGACTGTTTACACCGAATTTTTTGGCACAACTTAAGAAATTGGTAATATTTTCCATGCACTTGAAAGCCATTGTTTTACTCATATTTATTTTCTTAACCGATTCAGCTTGTAGACAGTTGACAAGTTGACACAATAGAATACCATCTTTTAAGACTTCGAAGAAATTTTCAGCGTCTCCAGAGGTATTGATTGGCTCATTGGTGATAGTTTTGATCCATTCTAAAGTTTCCTGAGCTAATTCTTCGTTGTATTTCGAGTTCATTTTTGCTTGAGCTTCGGCAGCAAGTCCAGACTTTTTGGCACGGTTGGATGACATTTTATAATTTTGTTCAAGATATGAAAATGGAATCAGAACACTTCTTTACACAATGAGATCAGAAAGTTAACTGCTTTAAGTTGGCATTGTTTTACTTAACACACAAAAAAAGAAAAAAAAAAAAACAACCATATCAGTATCAGAGGCTGACCAAAAAAGCTTATCATTTCCTGAGAATTTTTTTTTAGAACCATATCATATAATTCCAAGAAAAACATTCATAATTTCTTGATATCGAAATTGTGTACGTCGAGTTGCAAGGAGTATTTAGTCACTTATACGACTCATATGACCTCTTTAGGTACACATTCTTCGAGTTATCTTAAAACAGCCTTTTGAAAGAATTAAACAAACCGTGATTTGTTCGCAAGAAAATTTTACCAGTTTCTTTGTGAGCATATGAGAGGGAGGGGTTTGTTATATGTGGCCTATTATTTTTGAAGGTTTAAACTTTCTGCGTTCATATTTCACATGCTTACCTAGGCTAATAAGAATAAAAGTGAAGAATAAGACATTCTTCCTCAAAGAAAAAGGAACTTGGATTTCTGTATTTGAAAGAGTAGAACTGCAATCTTAAACCTAATTATGAAGTTTGTTAACAGTAACCTTATTTAGACAGCTTAAGTTAAATTTATGTTTGTGAAGTCAAGCCTCTAAACTGTTTGTTTGGATGCCGACATGTTTTTACTTTACATCAGTAAATCTACAGTACAAATTAGAAGTCAGAATAATGAAAATTAGGAAAAACAAATAAGTCGATTTAACAAGAAATTAATACTCAAAATTTACTTTTATAAGTATTTAGATTCTTTGTCCTTCTTATCTTCCTTGAAATAAAAAAAATAAGTCTTGTCACGTTGTCACTTTCCCTATACGCTATAAGAAGGCACCTCAAACAACTTGTGAAGAAACAGCAGACCACATAAAGGGTGGGCCAAATCCAAGTTTCTTTTTGAAAATGCAATAAAATGAACTAAATTAAATTTTGTCCATGTATTATGGCTTTATTAGTAAGAGCAAACGTTCCCATTAATTATGGAATACAACGTCGCTCAAGTGGCTGGCATCGTAGTAGCTCATTCTGTCACTTTAATTCTCCAAAACCTAGTTGATGGTTTCGGGCTGTGGTGTGATGATATTGGCCTTAAGTGCTTGAATTGTTTCCGGATTGTTGGTATAACATAGGTTTTTCACGGTTCGCCACAAAATAAAGAGTCCAAATCGCAGCTCCGAGCGGCCAACTGACATCGCCAAGAAGGCTGATAACACAATTTGGGAATTTGTTGCGCAAAAGATCGATTGTGATATGAGCTGTGTGGCATGGCGGGCGCACCATCCTGCATGAACCAGAGGTCGTCCAAATCCATGTCTTCAATTTCAGTAAATAAAAAGCCGGTTAACATGGCTCTGTAACGCCCAACGTTGACCGAAACGTTGTTCACAGCCTCATTTCGAGGAAATATAGTCCAATGATGTTT
The DNA here is from genome assembly GCA_963931855.1 of Philhelius festivus. NCBI lineage: Eukaryota > Metazoa > Arthropoda > Insecta > Diptera > Syrphidae > Philhelius > Philhelius festivus. The sequence continues at coordinate 225,258,888 of OZ007555.1, read as the reverse complement.
CCACTCTACAATGCGGACCAAACAGTCACTGGATGCATTGGCTTTGGACAACAACGTGCGGATTTTGCGAGCCCTAGATGCAGCAATTTTGTTTGTTAACGTAGCCACCGAGATGAAAATGCGACTCGTCAGAAAAGATGATTTTTTTCCCAAAATCGTTGTTCTAATGCCCAAACTACGAAGATATAACCAAGCAGATGGTCGTGCCGCTTCAATTGCTGAGTCAATCGGACCTGTTGAGATCGATGGCGAGTTAATGTTCCTGAATTAAGGCTTACACTCTCGGCTACAGCAGCCACATTCTCGGCTGTGCGCACCGTACGAGGAAGGGGACAATGAGTGTTGTCCACTAGCATACCAGTCTCACGAACTTTTTGCACAAACTTGCGTACAGTAGGGACGGTCGGTGGTGCTTTATTTCGGTCAAAACTTCTTTTCAAAAAATGCACTATTTGGGTTACACAGCACTCACCTTGGAAATAAGCTTCAACATTTCCCAAAGTTTTTCTAGCGTAAAGTGACTTATTTCGTTCCGCCGAAATGATGCTGCCTTTCTGTCAAGATTTCGAGCGGGAAACAGCTGTCACTGTCAAAATAATCTATGATTTAAAAAGAAACCACTAGATGGCCCACCCTTTATTAGATAGATATGCATCACGATGTGCGAAAAAGTTCGAAAATCCCTGAGAGGTTATGTTCGTTCATGTTGAACTTAAATTTCAAGATTGTTCTTTCCTTTTGTTTTTGTTTAAATAAAATAGGTCATAAAAGGTAACCTTGTGGAACACCAACTATGTGTGTGTACTACATTCTAGAGAACTGAAACTTGTAGGCAATTTACAAATTTAGATTCAAGGCATATACATACGTGCACTACTCCGTTCACTCCGTCCTCTGATCCAAACTCATCGTTAAAGAGAGGCAACGGAATAAAGTTTTAGACGGATCCAAACTCATTGTAAGATAGAGTTCAACAAATAAAGTTTTTAGCAGATTGAATTTAAAGGGTTGGGTACGATATCCCGCTTTTGAAGACGGGATTTTAAAAAAGCAGTATTTTAGCAGACAGAATTTTAAAACTTTTTTTTCGGGATTTTCGAAAAGCGTTCTTGCTGGGTAAACGGAAATAAACAGTTTATGAATATACAAGTATTAACAATTCGCCCTACAAACCTTTTCGAACTTTTGGACCATTTTTAATAGATCCTTTTTAGTCAATGAATTAGATGCGAATGTCATCAACTTAGATAATATTATTACATGGCTTTCTTAAAATGTTCATAACTAAGTTAAAATGTAAATGATCTCTATTTTAATGGACAAATTAGAAGACCGTTAAGTATGTTTTTAGTTAAACATTTGCGAAAAGATTTTAAGAACTCAATCTTAAAGAAACGATCAGTAGATCACACGTTATAATCAACGCAACCTTTTGTAACTCATGGATTTTTTTGAATTGATGACACTCTACCGTTCGTAAAGATCGAAATGTAAATGTATACTACATTACCAGAAGAAATCTACTACATTCCTCCTTCGTGCAAACACTGTCGTTGTCTCTTCTTATTCCCTTGAATACAATCAATAAAATAAAGTGTGAAAACAATAAAGCGCATCCTTGGTGAATGAATTTCGATTAAAATTAAACAATGATCTGTCTTTTTTTTAAATTTTTATTTCCTGCTGAATTCCTTTTACAAAGTGAAAACTTTTTGAAGAATTTTTTTTTTGTATCCCAAAAAATACTCTTCATTCTTTAAACTCTTAATATCACTGCATCCCGGACATGAAGAGAAAAAGAAAATCCAAAACATTCTACCTCGATAGAAACGTGTGGTTCATTTAAAAAATTGTTTTTTTTTTTATTAAATCATGCAACGTGCGATTAAACATTTTATTTTATTTTACATTTATGCCTTTTCCATTTCAATGTAACTTTTTCGATATTTGTTATATGTGTAACCACCTCTAGTATCCGGAACTCATCTGGTCCAATACAACAATATCTCCATCTCTGGATCTGGATCTAGACATAAAAAAAAAAAAGAAATGCCTTCAAGGGGGAACTGAAACATTACAAAACAAAATATCCAAAAATACAGGAGAGCGCCACCATCACCAAAAGAAACGAAATAACATCAACAAAAACAATAAAAACAACAACAAAAAATAGCAAAATAATCCCGGAATTCCTTTGTTTTCCTATCAGAACACAGCAGTTGAAAAATTAAGCTCAACCAAAAAAAAAAAACACAAACTTCACACAAAAGCGAGTTGCAGATGGAAAGATACGAATCCATCCGGCAGATGAGAATGGGCATTCGAATTCGATGTAGGTGCAAAGTTTTATGTTTTTTTTATTTTCAATTATTTGTAAAATTTTTGGCAAAAATACTCCGATTCCTTTGTATGGTTCCAATTTTCTTCTTTTTTTAATTTTTTTTTATTTTATTGCAGCAAAAAATTACTTTTGCTTAACATGCAACACCTATTTTAATGAATTTTATTTGTGCTTTTATTTTATTTCCCACACACAAAATGGTAGAACAAAGATACTTTTTACACTTTTTTTTTTTTAATTTATTTTTTTTTTTGCTGAATCAAAATCGCATAGCCTTCTTCCCTGCTGCATGCCGATGCCATGGGGACTAAAATAAGGACTTTTAAGACATATTGTGGTTATGTAGAAACATACAAGTCAAAGAAGAGGCGATTTTTTGTTTTATTTTTTTTTTGTTGAAATTCGTTTTCGGGAATATCTGTCTACCAGATGGGATTGGGTATGGGATTTTCACGAATTTAATTTTTTTTTTATTTTTTCAAACCACAGAAAGAGGCATTGCAATTGATTTATTGTCCTGAGGATGTAGGGAGTGAGTGCTGAAGAATGAGATGTTGGTTTTCACATTGTTCGGCAATCGGGTAAATTAAATTGCAAAACGAATAAGAAAAGTGTATTTTCTTTTACGAATATGTAAATGGAAGTTGATTTTAGTTGTGTTGTATTTTTTTTTTTTGTGGAAAACAAAATTACACAGATGTGAATATTTATCCTTGATTTTCATGGTTTTTTAAGTTGACAGGCGGTAGATGATAAACAGAGTATATTTCAATTGAATTTTAAATCAAAATTAATTTTTAAAATTTTTTATCAAACATCATAAGGAATGTAGTCAAAAGGTAAAATATTATAAAGTCCTGCGAATGGAGTTTCATTGAAATGAACTTTAAATTTCAATTTGAAGCAAGCTAAAGCTCCATATATGACAGAGATAAGTCTCTAGTTAAATTAAGAAGGTGCCTTTTTCCATATAGAAAGATGTAGAAGTCTCAGAAACGTACGATTTCAATCGTTAAATCTCCCTAAGGTCATTTCTTTTCTAGTAAAGAACCTACAACAATATAAGTTCTGTCTATTTCCAATTTTTTTCCATTTCTTGTCAAAGATAACCCCTTTAAAAAATAAACCCAACCGAAAAAAACATGGACTTAAGAAGTTTCCCTCGAACGAAGGCGATATTCAATGTTAAATCAACATGGTAAGCATCTTTGGCAATATAGTTGATTTAAGAAGGTGCCATGTTATTTTCACATACAATTCTAGTAAATACGAAAATAAGAAGATATATTTTAACATGATCTAAGTGTTAATTTTCAACAAGTTTTTCTTTTAACATTGCCACTTGCAAAGTTTACAACATAGCCATTTGACTTAACGTTTCATATAGATATTTTATCAATTTTTATGTTAGGGACTTTATTTGTTATTGGATAGGTGTGTGTTCATTTGAAGATGAGTAACCAGATCTTTTTGTTGATATACGAGCTTACTGCTCTTTACCTGAATAAAATGGCTTTCTGAAGTCTTGAAATGCCCCCCAGTTTTGAATTGATAACACAACATCTAGTCAACATTTGGGTAATCAGTTCACTAAGCGACCCATCTACCTTCAAATATATGACAGTGCAGATGTGATTGCAGATGTGTCGACGTTGTTAAAAAAGCCTTCTATATCTAGAGAAGCAACAATAGTGAACTCTTTATGGTGGATGGAATATTAAATAGTTCGCACTAGTGTGTGTAAAGCAGTGTCTACGACTCTTACCTTGCAATAAGCATGTTGAGCTATAGACAGAAGTCTTCTATAGATGCTTGCAAGGAAATGGATATCAACCAATCTTTCAAGAGCTTGTAAAAAAATGATGATAAACTAATAAGTCTGACATATTTCGGGTTTAGTTGGGAAGTTTAAAGGAGCTGTCAATAGTTAGTCGTGCTTGAGATTAGATCAAAAACAGTGAATACACATACAAAAACCGTAAAATAGCAAAAAAAAAGGCAAATTATTGAGGTAAAAAAAAAATACAAAAATAAGGGCCATTACGGCCTAAAGCTAGTAACTTACAATTATCAACCATTCTCGTGTGCATGTTACCAGGAATGGAGGGGACCTTCAATTGGTTTGCCGGTTCCGAACACCACTTCTTATGACAAGAGATACTTTAGATACTTTGTTACTTCTTCGCAACTAGCAGAACATATTTTAATCGGCTGAGTAACAAACCCTAGACATTCTACATGACAGTCTTACGCACTAGCCTTTATTCCAAGGGGTACCACTGAAGTTAGGAAAATAAAAAAAAGGAACTTTGTTGATTTCGTACCAGCTTTAAATCTTGTAGGTATTTTCTACATTTTTGTTTTATATTTTTGGGGGTACTAAAGGGATTACGACTACCCTCAAAATGTTTGAGCACAGTGCGAGCGTCTTAGGACATTGGTTTTCAATGTCTGAATATCAATGGGAGGGAAATATTGAGTCGAGTAAAACATTCCACATTCATAAAGTGCGGCTAAAGAAAGAATCTCGGAATTTAACGGTACATCCGCAGGTAGGCTCAAGTGTAAACTGATGAACAGTTTTAAAAAATAACAACCTGATAAATAGTTAATTTCTGTTTCATTTTACATGATGTTTAAAAGCTTCTTCCATAATAATTATTATTCTTATTTTCATCACCTGTATTTGTATTTAAGAAGTTATATTACTTGGCTGTCAGTATCCTTAAGTCTGTAACCTATATTAAATTTAAGAATTATAAATATTTTTCCATATAAAAGTTATGTTTCAATCCATTCGAAATAAAGTTTTAAGGCTTGTTCATCATCTAACATGATTTCTGAGACATATCTACAGATTTCACAAACCAAGAAGATCATTTCAAAAACCTATAGTACACCTAGTATACTGTAAAATGTATCAAAAGAATATCTTGTTTTCTAACTTAGCGTGATTTAACAGAATGAGAAGTATTGAGAATGCAGGATTCTGTGAAACCAGGGACTTCTCTCGGTGTGGAAGCTTTCTTATTTTGTTAACTACGCGAAGATCGTTTTGTAAATAATAGTAAGGTATACCTACTGTGATTCAAGTCCAGGGAGTTCACAGGTGTGGAAACTAGACGCACGCATATTTTTTCGTTATTTAACGTAATTAAGTTTAGCATAAAAAGCTTACATCGCTTAGTGCGATTTTGCGCGATTCAAACAAATGACTTTGAGTATTTGATAACCCAACGTCATATAGCCTCTGAACCTATATACGAGGCTACATCCATATACTGTCTTTAGAGGCTTAGCGCTGAGGTGATTTTGGTTTCTTTAAGAACGCAGCACATATGGAGTGCTTATAGCTGTACCGAACCAAGTCATAAAAGAAAAATCCAAAACTAACGCCAAAATTTCCGCAAAATTGACCTCTATTTAGAGCTGTAATGAATGTAATGTAGTTAATTACAGCTCTAAATAGAACTATGTAGCTCTAAATGAACTATGTAGTTCATTACAGCTCTAAATAGAGGTCAATTTTGGCGTTAGTTTTGGATTTTTCTTTTATGACTTTAACACTAAAGGACTGTTCACATGAGAGCGACCAACGACCGACGAATGAACGAACATTCGCCCATTTTGAAAGTTCGTTCACATTCATTTTTTTTATTCGTCGCGAATGTCGTTTACTTAGGCAACTGTCTAAGTTTTAGAATGATTTTGATGTTAGTTGAGCGCGAACAATTCATTCGTTGCAGTGTGGATGGTATGTGGAACGCGAATAGTGTTTGACAGTTCATAGCAATCATATTGTAATTCGCGACGACCAATTTATTTTCCCAAATTTCTCCCATTTTAGCAGTTACAACGCAAATTTTAATATATTTACATTAAATTAAACCAGATTTCTACCCTTTTGTAAAGTTTTTGTAAAGAATTTAGGCTTATATAGATATGTTTTAAATCTCATTTGTTTTTTTATTCTATGGTTCCAAAGTTTCAACATCTTTCTCACCTCAAAATCGTGGCCGTCCCGTCTACCAGCCATCCTTTTGTCAATTTCGAATCACACTATGATCTATTCCTGCTCCTTCCATATACTCGTTTAGTCTATCTTTTCAACAAACTGAACCTTTTAAAACTATAAACCTCCTCAGATACTATCCAACATTAAATCTTACATCCTCTTTCATATTTTTACTTACTTCAAGGGGCTCTGAACCTCTTCTAACATAAACTTAAACTCATTGCAAATTATTAAAATCAAAATTTATTATTTTGTATCAAAATAAATCGATGAGTCAACATTCATTAAGTCAGTTTTATCAACAAACAAACAAACAAAACTTTCCCTTCTAGGTGACCCTAATAAACCTATCATCAATTAGCCTAACAACAATGGTAGATATTGGTAGGTGATAAAATCCCTAGTCTGGCACCTTTTTTTTCCAAACAAGGTAAACATATATGTATGTGTCACTTTGTAAACAAACAAAAGTGTGTGCGCCTACCTCAGAACAATAATTTCCCTAACCTCAATTACCTACACCACCTACATACACCTGGCATGGCTATTGGTATCAACTCAGGGAATCAACAACAAAAAACAACATTGTTCCATCTCAATAGCATGCGCCATGATAGAGCCACGTAAGGGGCTACGACAGGTATCCTATATTAAACCTAACAGGTATAGGTACGAGTATACCTAGATCCCTCCTAAAAGATAATAACAACGACAGACCGCCCTATTTGTTGACTCTTTCCCTCTTCTCTTACCAACCAAAAAACAGGAGTTACGGCGCGGCGCACAAACTGTTTAGACATGCTGTCGGCTTTTTGGGAAAATGATTTGTTGTTTTCGTCGTCGTCGGTATAAAATCGTATACCTAACCTACAACAATTGCGGTTTCACCTGTGTTAACTGTATCCATGGTGGTGTTCTGTAGTTGGTATACTGTTACCTTTTATTTTGAGGAGAGACGTGATGTGTACCTAGTACCTACGGTGATGTGGTTCGTAAAAGAATGATTCATGTTTTGTTTTGACGGGATGAATGTTTTTATGGTAAACATAAACCTGTAGAAAAACGTGATGTCTGGCGGACGACACAGTAAACAACGATGATGATGGTGATTTTGATGAATGGCAGTCAGTAGCAGGTAAAGATACTTACAGGTGATAAGTAACTTGTTTTCTGATTTATGACTGCGTCACGATTGGTTGGGTTTTGGTTGGGACGGCTTTGATTTGTGGCTTTATGGAGTATTTTTGTTTTTAAATGGCGGCGTGGCGACTGTAGTTCCGGTTGGAAATGAGCGTGGTTTATGGTCTGGGAAGATGCAGACTTGAGAAATTTGACAGCTCCAAAACTGTAGTTACGGTTAGAACTGTGAGCGGTTTAATGTATCGACTCGATTAAAAACTAGGTACATGAGAAAATCTGTATAAGAAGTGTAAAAGTTAATGTTACCCAATGTTAATTACTTTAACATTAAAGTACTCATTACCTGTTGACTGGTATTTGAACTAACACCAACGGGTGTTTGACATTTAAAGTCAAAACTTGGCTTTTCGTTTCTAAAAAAAACAATATTTGTCCTCCAGACATTGAATGAGTGTTATTTAACCCTTAACCACCTACCCCCTATTTCAGTCACATAACCACCTACGTGCGGTCCATGAGACCGCTACAGTATTTTACCCCTATTTCGTAATTTCTCGTATTAAATTTAAAAAAAAATCATTAATATTGTTTTTAATACATTTAACTGTTATTTAAAAAAAAAATAAAATAAATTAAATAAATATCTTGTGATTTTATCAAAAAATTCATATATTGGCACTTTTAGTGCAAAAAATGACTGTCCTCATACAATGAGATCTGTTACAATAGGAACTTAAAATTTCAAATTCTTTTTATTTATTCTTATAAGCTAAAATAACAAAGAATTAAATAAAAATAAAAAATGGAACATAAAAAAAAAACTTCAACAAAATTGCAAGGCACCAACATTCACAATTTTTCGCGGCAGCTACTGCAAATTTAGCTCGCGCACTCTAAGCAAATTGGTTTTTTTGCACATAAAAAATAAATAAACTGTCTTGCGTTTCTTTTTTGGATCACAAGTGGAGCATGTTTTACGTATTTCAAGCTTTACTTCACTTGGTAAGCTTGATGAAACTTCACTAATTTGAAACTAAATACAAATAAAAAAATCACATAACCACCTACCTGCGGTCTCGGAGACCGCAGGAGAAATTTATTTACTAACCTAGGCCAAACGCATGCACGTGTTAACTCACCAAGCTCATGCGCGACACTTTTTCATGTCTAGAAAAGGTACATGGATGCACATTGTCGTACGACACACACACAAGGAAATATTTGCATTTGAAAAACCGTTGCGGTCTGTGAGACCGCTGGTAGGTGGTTAAGGGTTAATAAAAGCTTTCCAGCGTTGGGCGCCATTTAAGAGTTTCTACGAAAATTCGTCAAGTTAATACAGCCATTACATTGCTTTTCACAGGATATAATAATATCACAATTCCTCCCAGTTAACAGGGGTGTCGTTTCCACTATTGAAGGTCTGGACACTTCCATATCTGCAACCTTAACAGGTATGGAATTCCAGACTTAAGAATATGAAAAAAAAAACTCAACAACCTCTCTCATAGCCATTAACCCTACGGAGCTAGGCCTCGCTGCGCCCCGGGCTTGTGGGGCTAACAACTTTGGGGAGAGCTGCTAGAATTTTTTACGGCATAGTCTCCAAAAGCTTGGCATCGCTGCGCCCCTGGTTTGTGGGGTTAACAGCTTTGGGGAGGGGTGCTTGGATTTTTTTATGGCATCGTCTCCGAGAGCTTGGCCTCGCTGCGCCCCGGGTTTTGTGGGGTTAATAGCTTTTGGGGATAGCTTGGTCTCCGGGTTTTATGGGGTATTGGGTTCAAAAATTCCATACCTCTGGTTTTAAAGAAACGACATCCCAGGCTAATTAAAGGAAAAGAGCTACTTTTAAAAGTTTTAGTTTAATAAACAGTAAAAATTGGAAAATATATTCTCTCTCGAGTGAAGATTTCTTCTCGATTTACTAAAAACAAAACATGGATGAAAATTAGAATTGAAGATGGCTTCTCCATGACTTACTCACTATACAATCTACATTCATTCCTTAAACAGGTCCACCTTCTTATGAATGCGCACCAGCTTACCATTGATTCAAACTTTGGAACTGCTCTCAAGTACCTAGACGTATTCTAGCTTTAAGCTCACCATGTAAATGAAGAACGCGTTACCCGATTCTATTTTGTTTGTCATTTTGAAATTCAGAGAGACAAAACGAATGTTCATTAGTATCTGATTGTATATCCTAGTCTATTTTTCAAACGCTGCCACTGCTTGAAAATTATATTGAAAAAAAATTCACATTGACCGTTGGGCGCCATTTAGTAACTCTATTTTAGTAGTAGTCATAGACTCAGCTTGTGGAGAGTTATGAAACGAAATTAGCAGCTTCTTCCTATGTCTAATTAATCAGAACTAAATCCATAAACAAACATTCATCGTTGGGCGCCATTTAGCGGTCAACCTAAATTAATCATTTCAAAGTTACAAAAACCACAGAATATTTTTGTTGACTCGATAAAAATGAAAAAGAATGAACAACGAACAGCCTCTTTACGCATCAATTAATAATTTTATCAAAAGAATTGCATTCAAAATAAATAAATATGTATGTTATTTTCATTCAGACAGTTTTTGATTTGGGTGATGGATTTCTAGCTTAATACAAATTCTCTATTTTCACACAGTGAAACACACACCTCCCTGGTTGAATAGCTTACCACAAAACGATTTAACCATTTCAATAAAAACTTACCCCCAGCTAACAAACAAACTCAAAAACGACCATATAAACAAACTATAAACCTATCACTAAACAGTTCTCATTACAATTTCATATCCAATCCCATTTACATTTCCCCAAAGGTGTGATTTTGGATGTCCGTATACAAGATATACATATAACACATCCCTTCTCGGTATCACCTATTTCCAATAAAAATCTATATGCATTTCCATCAGCACCACCAACAACAACAACCAAAAAACTGTTTACATTCGAATTTATTTCAAAAATAACATTTTCCTGTTCGTAGAGATGTATATCTATCCTATAGGTAGGGACCTACATATTTCCCTCCAGATATTTATCTTGTGTAAAACACACTATTTTCGTGATTGGAGAAGAATTTATTTATTAAACTGTGGACACTTTCAATTAATAATTATTTTTGATCACCAATAACTGTTAACATTAAGTTGCTTAAGTTCTTGTTGAATTGAAATTTATAACCCAACCAGAGATGCCAAATATAAATTTCAAAATAAAATGGATTTTCTCTTATACGTGTATAAGTTTTGAAAAGATAATCTATTTTTTATTTTTACTAACAGTTTCGATTTATTTTTTTGTACGATTTTGATGTGACACGAATGAAAATATGCTACAATGACATCAATATATTGTGTTATATTTGACAAATATTATGTTAAGTTTTGTTTTTATTTAAATGTTATAAATGTAAATCAAATGAAGAGAATGTAAATTGAGACATTTGATAGTCTGTTAACACATCCTTAAGCAATAAACGAATGAATTTACAAATTAATTACCAAGGGTGTTTGGTTTTTGAATTGGCAACACTGCTTCTAGGAATAGTAAATTTGACAGCTGACAGATGATTTAAGATCAATCATTTAGTCGCCATGAATATAGCTACACAAGAACAATACTTTCAATTTGTTATAACTGACAAACGGTTCAAGCTGCTCGATTAACTGGTCAAAAATTCGACTTACAGACTGCTCTACATTCGAGCCGAGATTATTTGTGAGCACTAGAGGGCGGAAAATGTTGAGTACAGCCAATAGCATGCCCATTAAGTTATTTACCTCTGCAAAAAAACACCCTTTATAACAGTATAACGAATAAATGAATGAACGAATAATTGACCGAATCGACGAGTGACCTAGATAGCAAACTAACTAACGATTAACGAACAAATTGATTCGTTTCTTGCTGCAACAGTGTTACCAGAGTCAAATTTTTACTTTGAAAATCCAAAAAAGTTCCAGATCGCTAATCAAAACAACGAATAATTCGTTACTTACTTCAGTAGGAATTTGAAGGGATTCCTCACAACATAAATCATTTATTTTTGTTGTTTTAATAAATTAAAAAAAAAAAGAAGAAAACTATGTCACCTCCCAAAATCATGAAATTGGCAATGGCTTGGATGTTTTTTTTTTCAATGAAATAGATAACACGTGTTAACTTAAACTTTCAGCCAATCAAATCGTTGCTTTTGTTTTTAAAATTAGCTAAAACAAAATACATATAGTTCATCGTGCCAAAAGAAATAATTATCTAACAAATCATGGGAGGGAACTAAAACTATTTGCAAATATTTAGATATGTAGTTTTGTGATGGTTAGACAGAAGGTGGGTTGTTTCCTATAAATGAATTCACATAAGAACGAAACAAACAGATTAAAAATATAACAAATTGTATAAACACGCATTTTTTTAATCGACGACGACGCGCCAACAACACTCCCATTGATTTTCAATAATTTTCTTGTTTGAGTTTATTGAGGCAATTAAAAAGCAAAAAGGATAAGGTGAGAACAAAGGAGTGAGTGTTGTAAAAAAAAAAACAAGATGCATTATCATCAACATCATCATCGGCGGCCCATCATCCTTTGTGTCATAAATGAGCCAACATATGGATGCAGGCGGCGGCGGCGGCGGTGTATGGCGCGTTGGTCTTTCCATTCTCAGTTCCTTTGGTTTAAACTGATGCAAGAAGGTGAACGATGATTTTTTTGTTCTGTGTTGCGGTGTGATTTGATTTCGCTTTTATTATTTTTTTTTTTAATTATTTGTATTGAAACTGACGCGCAAAATTTCCACCGAACGAAATCTGAGCATTTATCGGCGAAACAACGATGATGAGCTACGGCAATGACGACGCGACGTGTGTGTCGATATGGTTAAAGATGGTGGGCTTTTGTTTGCATCAGAAAAGCAAGGTATACAATAAACTTGTGTGGTCTAAACAAATATTTTTTTTTTTTTGAATTTGATGACAGGAAAAGAAAACATCGTCTCATCATAATCTCATCCAATTATGAATAGGGGATAGATACGGATGTAAGGTACAGTGTACTTAAACACCTGAAGATATGGGTTGGAGGTTTTAAGAACTGACGTACAGTTTTCTTGTTAAGATTATGGGAACAGTAAGCCCGGAAGGTGTTACGTTGCGTTTTCAGTAGGTATTGAGTTTGATACTTGCGGGTGGCAATATGGTGGATGTTGTGCTTTGTTAAACTAGCATATTATAGCACATTTTTATGCCCCCAGATTTAACCGGGTGACTTTGAGGAGAAACAAGGCTCAACTAATTCTTTTGTTTTCACAAACAACCCAAACTATCTGGCCTTGGAAAGGCCACGATCTATGTATTCTCTTTCAAAATGACACACTTAGATTCTTCCCGAATTCAATATAATTCAAGGACTATATTTCGTGATTTTTCCTTTTAAGTTCTTGCCTTTTATCTGGAGTGTGGAAGAATCCACCGACAGAGATGATGCAGCATCGGGGTATTTTCAAATAAAATCGCCCTCAGCCCAGACTCCTTTTAACAAGAGAAAACTTTATCCTGCAATTATTTATATTTTAGAACAAAATGCCACGATTAAGCCTCGATTGTCGCCCCATGTAAACAATTTTGAAGAAATTTTTTGGTATTTTTTTTCATACTTTATGTCGGGTCCGTTCAACGAAGATACTTTACAATTAAACTACAAACAAATCTCTTTGTTTCTCATTTGTTGTGTCACGTTAAAGCCACAAATGATTTTAAAAGAAACGACAATTCGGCAATTTGTTTTATATCATGTGAAATCAAACTTCTTTAAATTGGCAAAATTAGCTTACCTTACCTACTTTATATCCAATCTAGAAATAGTACCTTTAACTAAACATTTTATTCCCTACTTGCGAGTCTGAATCATTTTTGTTTCTTGTTAGCAATAGATCGAAACTCTGTATCTTCCTATTTCTAATTTTTTTTTGTTTGTCGGTGTGAGAGCTCCAAACTATTCTTCTATTAAGCCTAGATCACGTTTTTACTTAATTTAGTTCTTCAATTTAAAATACACTTTAAGCTATTTCTAAGTGGAAAATGTCACAGTCACAAAAATTGTTATTTTACAGCCTAGTTAAATATTTCCACGAAAATACTCTTGGCTAAAGGTATCCCTTGATATTTTATTCCGTAAACATCACCCTTTGTCACACTCGTAACAGTTTTTCATTGTTTTTTAAGAAATATTGAAGATCAACTTTCAGGTTAATCTTATAATAACACACTGTCCTTATGCTAAAACAGTTTCATCGTAATACTCGCACTTACAGGAATCCTCATGAACAGAGATTCATTCCTTAAACCGTACAACACGAATGTGGAATGCTTTATCTGGCTCTGTTCTTTTCCCCACTTTCAGTATTCACAACTTCACTATTTCCTTAAAGCAAGCGCTGTGTTAAGGGTAGTCAGTCTGAACCTCATATGCACATTATGAAAGAAAGTTTAATATCTTACACCAAATTGTAACCAAAATCAAAATACCACTATCGAATAAAATTTATATTTTTTATATTTTGCTAACTTAATTAAAAATATATTCTTTCAAAAATGTGGTAGAAATTGATAAAACCAAAACCGTTCAAAATCGTTCAACCTTTTTAGAATTTTACCACAGTGGCAACCACGAACCCATTCGATGACATCTATATGCGAAAATTTCGAAATTAAATGTCAAAAAAAGAATATCAAACTGTAGACTCCATCGATTTTCTTCTTAAACCTGAAAATTGAAAGAGACTTAATCTCCTATTTCTAAAAGGGCTCTAGCCAACAATATGATGTTGGTTGCAGTATTAATGTATATTGTCTATAAAGGACACACATAGGAGCGACCAACGAATATAAGAACAAATGGAATTTAAACCATTTATAAGCATAAATTATAACTAGACAAAAACTAGACAAAATGCTAGAAAACTTATTGAAATTAATGTTAAGATATTAAAATTTGCATTTGAATTGCTAAAGTAAGAAAAATTTGAAAAAAATAAACTGGTCACCACAATGAGAATCTCATTGTTACGAACTGTCAAAATCTATTCGCTTTACACATATCATCCACACGGTTACAAATGAATTGTTCGTGCGCGAATCATCATTCCAAAACATTTTTGTTTTTATTTGCAATGTCTGTATTAATCGTCAAAGAATAAAGAAAATCATCTATGTATGAAGGAAATATCAAAATGGAGGAATAGTCGTTCATTCGTCGGTCGTTGGTCGCTCTCATGTGAATATTCCTTTAGTTTTCTTGCCCAAAAATACTAATTTCTTAAAATTTTAGCCTAAAGTGTAGCATAAAAGGCCATACAAATATATAACGGAGTAATGTAGATAATTTGACGTTAAGTTTGCCAATATCAATGGCGGAAACTCCTACATTTTTTACAGTTTTATTTCTGTTAAGAACTTATTTTACTTTTCATGGTTCAATGTGAATTTCTTCGTTAAGTATCTTTTTCAAAGGCAAGAAAAGTACTTCCGTATTTTGTACTCCTTTTGAGTCAGCAACTAGAAAATAGCTTTCCGATTAAAAGTTAATTACAAAAACCACCCACTTCAAGTTACACGTTCCAAAAAACAAAATCCAATTCCACACAACATCCGGAACATTTGTCGTTATTCAAAAACTAAACTTCAAAAATATTTAACAAATTTAAAAACTTTTCACCTTAATATCGCAAACAGAATCAAAAAAAAAAAAAAACTAAACATTCAAACAAATTAATATCAATGTTCAGCGACAACTCAAGTCACAAAATATGAAAATTTTCTCTTTCGTTCAGCTTTTCGTATCAACTGAAAAACTCCAAACGGAAACAATGCCATCGATTAGCTTACGCACTATTTTCCAAAATTGAAACGAAAAGAAACCGAAAAAAAATCGTTGACAGAATGGGAATTTTTAACAAATATCACCTCAGAAATAAAAATGTTTTTACGACCCTCATGATGGCGTCGCCGTCGCTGCTTTCGTTATTGCAACGCTAGTGGTCGCCATTGCCATAGCCACAGCCATAGTTGTTGGGTTATGGTTCGTTCGCATTGAAAATGTTTCGTTGTTGTTTTTGAGTTGCAAGTGGTCCAATCAATCAAAACTAAATTCCACATTCAGAATATTTACTTTCGTTCATTTGTCATTGATGTTGTTTTTGTTATTTTTTTTGTTTTGTTCGTTTTTATATATTTTGTCGTTGGCTGTCTGGATTTTTATTGTTTATCATAAATTGTGGATTAAGCAATCCATTTTGCAGAATACAACTTCAGCGACATTTTGTTGTTTTATGTTTTCTTCACCTGACAGTTAATGTTGGTTATTTAAATAATAAGACAAAAAATAACACCCCTTCAATGACGTAAGTCGGAGAATTTCACAGTTCACACTCGAATGAGATTGGTTTATGATTTATCTGTTTCATTGGTTAAATCAATAAAACAAAACACACAAGCAATCAATTTTGCATCGAATTCATACGAGAAAAAAAAATCGTTAAGTTAAATGTCAGATTGTTTATTTGAATTTTAATAAACATTTCATCCCATAAAAAATTGTTATTTTTTTAGAAGCCAATAAGAATATTAAAAAAAAAACACAAAAAAGTATGGGAGAATTGGAAATTTTGTGTTTGCCTGATAATTAATTATTTTTGTTCGTTGTTTCGTTAAAAAAAATTCCACCATTTTGGATGTTAAGGCTTAGGTAATGAATGTTTATGAATTCATGTTAACTTGGTAATTAAAAATAATAAAACAATCCTTTCAACTTGTTTATTATTTTTAAATTTAAGAAAAATTAATTTTATTAATTATTTAAGCATTCTTAAGTTAAGCGGAAATATTATTAATAATCTGATGCAGCCATCAGCCAGCCAAGGCGTATATGATTCATTATACAGTTTCTTGTATTCCTTGGAGGAAAACTGAATGAATATAGGGCGGGTATAATTAATCATCTTATGGCTTATAGTACACAGAAGATTGTATTGTATCTATTACGATCTATCTTTCTCTCTTTTACTCTTTCTTGGTTGCGTTCAAATCCTTGTGTGTTTGTGTTTGTTCAAGGAAGGAAAACTGCACCGTGTAATGAGTGATTTTCATAATGAAAAATTAAGAATACAACTACTTGTCATCCGTGAATAAATGATTGATGTTCAAAGTGCACATTTGCGGGTCGGGCGTTAAAGTGGATACATGTGGAACGTAAGTGCACAGGGATTTTTTTTTTCTTCTTTTTCATTTTTTTCTCGCCTTTTGTTGATGGAAAGTAGTTGGTTGCAAGGAAAGAAAATATAAAAATTTTTAATGGAAATTGATTTGCTTTAAGTATAGTTGGTGGTTATGGATTGTGTTGAACATCTGCGGGAAAGACTTAGATTTTTATAATCA
Source organism: Philhelius festivus (assembly GCA_963931855.1). NCBI lineage: Eukaryota > Metazoa > Arthropoda > Insecta > Diptera > Syrphidae > Philhelius > Philhelius festivus. The sequence goes on along the minus strand of OZ007555.1, from coordinate 225,241,949 downwards.
TATTAGTTTGATTATTTTTTTTTTAAATTCTTTGAAATTGTTCATTAATATAAAAATATAAAACTCTATTTTTTTTTTCTTCTCAATTTGGTCCTTCGAGCCGGCTGATACAATACTTTCAAGAAACTACAATTTGTTGACAATTGTTTTTATGAGTGTGAAAACGATACAAATTATTTTATTAAATTATTCAGACAGTATTCCTACTTAGTAAATCAATACTTGAGTTATTTTGAAGACACGTGACATTTTTTAAACAATTAAATATACTGAATTTTGAAAAGGCGTTGTTTATTTATATGATCCATTAAAGTTTTGTTACGCAAGTGCCTTTAGAAAATTGATATTTGTGAATGGAAAATTTAATGTTCAATATTTTCCTGAAAAACTATCCAAAATTTTAGTTAGAAACAGTTACGAGTAAAAGAAGTTAATTTTACCTGTGGGCCAAATTATGATTTAGATTCTTATAATGATTTTTTATTTCTCAATAAAATTGTTAAATAAATACAATAAACCTTTTATTTTGTAAAACTCGATTTTTTTTTATTCAGTTTGGTCCTTCGAGCCGGATGATTTCATAATATAATTAAAAATTAACTGAAAAACAGAAAATTTAAGCGCCAACTTGTAACCAGTGTGACACGAACTTGAAGTTATAATTTTAGTGTCAGTCTATATTTTAAATTCAATGAAATTTAGACCGACGGTAGATCACAATATTATTTTGATAAAAAATGTTGCTTTCGTATTACAGTGGATTTTTGAAAAGCTTATCTCTCTGAAAAGTTATAGTTTCTCCAGAAAAGTAAACATTGTTTTTGTAATACATTTTGAAAATTAATCCAGATCCGGATTCACGTAGATCCGTAGATAATAAAACGCACCTATTGTTCTTCTAAGAACTTTTCTTACTAAAGTTTGATGATAATAATTTGTCCACGTTGTAAGAAATATATTTTTGAACTGCATTATAATTAGGAACCACTCGACAACTTCTATCGAGGTTACCTATTATTATTCTTTCACATTAAAAATCACTCTTCACTTCTGAATATTAAAATTCTTCAAAAATAAAAATTATATTCTTCTAATTTCCCATAAATTAAGCTCTTTTTGCATCGCTTTGAAAATATTTTTTGTATTGTTTTGCGCCATAAAGATGTCCTTCAACATCACAAATCTCCGATGTCAAATTTGAATTTCTTTCTTTTATAAAAAAAATGTCATTCGAAAAAACGCTATACCCATCCATTTTTCACCTGACAGCACATCATTCATAAAATCAAAAAAACAAAAAAAAAAATTAAAATTAATTTCCAATCTCTAGTTTTGAAAAATAAAAATTCAAAATCACCTTTCTTTTTGCTTAGTTCACAATTTCACAACGTGACACATGTTCACACACAGTTTGCAATATATATTTTTTTTCTTGGTTTGTCTCACTCGCAGGATGTATATTTTAATTAATTCTCACCTAAATGGCTTGCAAATGTGAACAAAAAAAAATTAAATTCATCCTCTACTATTTGTCGTCTGTTTCAAATTGTCTGCCAAGATTCTTACATTTTCTTACCTGCCCAAGCCCCAGTCCAATAAAATTTACGCAATTAAAATTAATATTTATCGTTTAGTTTTATGTCGACAATTCTTGTGAAATTTATTCTTGATATAATTATTGTTTAAATAAAAATTCACCTGACAAAGAATATAATAATAATTTCTCATCATCATTTTTGTGTATTTTATAATTAAATAATACCTTTATTGCAAATGAGGTGGAACGAAAATGCTTTTAGTATTTCATTCTAATGGGTAGAGGCGGGGGTATAGGTAGGAGATGATTTTTGTGTGTGAGGTTTGGCTGTGTGGCGTCTATCCATGATCTATCTTCAGTCTCATGGGACCGATCTAGATTGTCCAAAGAACGATCGTTTAAATTTTGTCTTCTCGCTTAAAAGATCATAAATTAAAAAATATATACATAGGTACCTCCCTATACCTATAAAGAAAAAAAAAGTCAAATAGCACAGCTTTCATGATTTTATTGCGTTGGCTTTAGAAAATTATATCCACGGTGGATTATCTGATTATTTAAAACCAATCCAAGTGTAATAAATTTCCAGATTCTTAATCGTGACAAGCGAAGGATTTAAAACGTACACAACAGATCATTTACGTATTTGTGAGTTGGCATATGTTGTGTGTTGCAATTGCAATCAATGTGTTGTGTCTATAGAGTTTTTCGCAGCTGGAACACAAAACGGCATAAAAAAAGATTTATTTTTAGAAACTTTACACCTTTTTCCAACTAAATACCGCACTTTCCTGTAGATATATAAATATTTCGAAGAACTCCACAAAATCAGAGTGAGTACAGACAGGGCCGGATTTCATAGGAAAAAGTAGGCGATAATTCAGATCATGCACAACATGAGGGTACCTTTTTCACAATTTAACTTTTAGATACAGTTACTATTTTACCAATGAATATAATTTATTGAGAATTATCTCTGTTTAAGTGGAGTGATGAATTAAATTCAAATAAAAGCTCAAGTGACCTCAACTCCAAGGTGCGTTTCGCCCAGGTACGACAGTGGGCTCATCAGTTAGATGCTGCCGTTACCTTCTAAGACGCAAATATTGGTCGATGTTTATCGACTCTTATAAAATTTACAACTTTAGAAAAATAAAATTCACAGTCTGTTAAAGCTGTAAATTTTATAAGAGTCGATAAACATCGACCAATATTTGCGCTTTGAAGGGTACGGCAGCATCTAACTGATGAGCCCGCGTCGTACCTGGGTTGGAGTTGAGGTCACTTGAGCTTTTATTTGAAGTTACTATTTTACAATTATGGAGAAATGCGACGTCTGTCGAACTTAACATTCAGCTAATCCGGGTGGAACGACTGGATAAAAAATTGGGGCGCAGAGCAAATTAAAGTGATTCTTTGGATAAGAAATTTGAATTTTTGTGTTAACTCATCTAGTTAACTCAAAAACGAGTTTAAGAATTTTGATCAAACTTTGTAACTGTGATGTCGTATAATCGACTCTCTCGGGTTCTGCTGTACACTTCCATGGTTCACGGCAATGCTTTCGGTCGAATTGGGCTTCTTTTACGTACGAATGTTGGCTGTTTCATTACCAAATTTGTACACCAAACGTTGACAGTTCTACACGTCTGCCGTAAAATTGACGGAACTCACGCAACTTTTGCACTAACGTACACTCATTTTGGTAATAAAGCTTTATCATTTAATGTTTAATCGTGTAAATTACCCTGGTGACATTAGGCATCAACAGATTTGACAGATGTCAATAGAACAACATGGCTGCATACCGCCAAGATCTAACAGCTCCAATTGAAAAACTCTTTAGCAGAACAAAATTTGTTGAATATACCCATCCTTACATTTAGCGCTTTTCCGTTAGTTTCTTAGTTTGATACGTCTAATACAGTTATTTAGACTTGATTGTGGAGTTCGATTATCAAAAACGGGTTTCAGGAGTGTACTGCCTCTTGCGAGGAAGTGAGAAATCGTGCAAGAGTGTCTGCTATTATGAAGAGTAATACTCATTAGCAGCTCGGAATCGGCAAGAAGTTGTAGGTTCTCAAGTCACTAAGCTTATGCTCTCTTTCTCTTCGAGCCTAAATGGTCTCTAATCAATTTATTTTTTAACGAATGATAAATTTAAATTATGGGCTCTGCTAGAATCTTGTTAAAATGCCCTTAGAGCCCTATTTGAAAGTTTGATCGAAATCGATTTATATAAGACCTATGAGCCTTGAAGTTACATCTACCATAGTGCGGCCCTGGATACAATGACTTGATGGCCGGTCTGCAGTGGGCTCAAGGGAACAAAATACGATATAGCGGCTGCCTTATGCAGTCAATATGCCTGCCAAAGGGAAAAGGTGCATTTTGGTGATATTTTTAGATTTTTCTGCAGTGTCGGGTCGAAGTGGTATTCAAAGGATGCACAGTACACAGCACGGATACAGCACCATCACTAGGTTGTAGATACATTTATAGACGCCTGACGCACCAATTTATCCCAATAAACTCTCAATGTGTGTGAGAATTTTATAGTCTCACTGATGCTTGACTTATCCTCTGATGTTTGGGCTTCAGTTCAGATGTTGTGGAGAAACAGCACATAAATATCCAAAAAAACACACAACTTCTATGTCACATGAGATACATTTTTAATGATGATTACCTTGAAAATTTTCACTCATTTGAAGTTTATTTTGGGACATGCACGCATATTTCTTGTTGTTGTTGTTAATGTTGTAGATACTACATTGCGTATCTATGTATCCAAGTATCGTGCTTGCATCGTAAAACAAGGCGAAAAATTAAAAACTATAAAAAATGCATAAATCAAATTGTTCTCAATTGATGATCAAGGTAGGTACAAATATGTGTGTAAACAAAAAACCTGTGAATAAAAAACACACAATTTCAAAACTACAGATATATACGTGACGAGCTACCCGATGAACGGTGGGGTGGGAGGCAATGAATTAGATTGAAGAGCACAACATCACACGAAAAATATATTTTATTTTCTCTCTTAACAAGCAGCCCATCATCAGAAGAGCAACATTTCGGAGAACACAAAACATCACAAACTATTACTTTAAACAAGCGCGACAATCATGCTGACGTTAAGTTTTATTAAATGATCTATTGAAGGGGGGTGCTGAATTGTGTGGGATGAATGAACATCTATCGCAGCGCATCGAAACTAAAACAACAACAACACAAGATTTTTTTTAATGATGTCGTCGTAAAAATACGATTGATTAGATAGCCTAAATATCAATATGTGGGAATATGTGGTAGATAAATCTCAGGTGAATTTGATGGTTCTTTTGGAAATTACCTAGAAAAAGAAACAGCAAAGGCTAAAAAGAGATAAAAGTTATTTTAAGATTGAATTTCTCAATCATTATACAAAGGTAGCTGACATTTAAAGCAGCTCGTTGACTTGTAAATTACTGGAAATCAGAAAAAAAAAAATAAGTTTTTTTTTTAATTGGTCCTTCGAGCTGGATTAAATTCAGATTTTGTTTAATTACTCATGTTTAAGAGATTCTTCGGATGTGAAAAATTTTAAATATACTGGAAAGATTAGAAAAATCATGTTTCACAGGTTCAGTTATAAAAATAGCAATAGGATCACTAGTCTTCTATATAGTGGAGCTTAGGTACTTAATCCATTTTCTAAAAATATAACTTTTAAAGACAACATACTGATGCTCAGCTTTACAGTCTTTCACCTTGTTGATAGTAGTCATACCTACCATTGCATATTTACGTCATATGTAAAAATATTAACATCTTCTCAAAGGCTAATGGGGCAGCTTGTATAGAGAATATAGTTAAAGTTGAAGATTTCTTCTTATATTTCGTGTGCACTAATGGGATTATGAACACTCTTAAAATGTTTGAGCATAGCGGTAGCATCAGGAAAGTTAAAGAGGTTTTAAAGAAAATACCGATGTACATTACTTTTTGAATGTCTAAACATCGCAATGGGAAAGACCGGGTAAAGCAGTCCACATTCGCGTAGTACAGCTTAAGAAAGAATCTCTGAATTGAACAGTACGTCCGAAGTTGGGCTCAAGGGTAAGCTGATAAGCATTCTCTGAAGTACGAGTATTATAGTTGAATTGCTTAAGGGGAGAAGTAGGTGGAAGAGGTGATATGTTCTTTTTTTTAATTTGGTCCTTCGAGCCGGATTAACGACTGATTGTGTTCTTTTAATCATGCTTTAAATGTCGATAATCATTTAAAGCATGATTAAAAAATACTAATGAAAGTAATTATTTTCAATGACTTAAAAACTCACTTATATTTTATAGTGGAGATTTTAAACGTGTTTTTTCTTATTTAAATAAATAAAATGTATTATTTTGAATAACTTAAGTTTTTTTTTATTATTTAAGTTATTCAAAATAATATCTTTACATTTTAAAATAAAACGAAAACAAATTACAAAAATCCACTATAAAATCAATTATAATTCTCGTCTGGGTGGTTTTTGAAGACCTCCAAAGTATACATGATGGCGACTAACTATTAAAACAAATTTGAACTCAAATCTAAGTCAAACACTTATATTTTTCTTTTAATTGGTTATTGGAATCATGTTAAGCCTTGTGAAGACAAAGTAGGTATGTGAAGGTTATTTTCTCATTTCCTAAATAAACTTTACTTAAAAGCTAAAATTTCATAATAAGAATTTGGTCCTTCGAGCCGGATTATGACAAAACATTTTTTGCTTCGCTGCTTTCACTCAATAATAAATATAACACATTATAAGAAAACAATTTTAGTTTTCCTTTAAAAAAAAAAAAAAATAAAGTTGAACTTTTGGATCAAGTAGAGAAAAAATCATTATCCCTAAAAAAAAAATTCTTTATGGAACTTCTTAATAATCTTAAGTAATATTATCCACATGGTTGAATTTAAATCGACGTCTGTCGGCATTATCCCCAAGTTTCATACAAATGAATAAAGCTCCATGTTTTTTTTTTTTCCATTTATATGCCTATAAAATAATCCCATAGTCACTGAGCATTCTTGTGTGATATAAAATTATCTAAATTCATTATTATTGAGGACTCAAACATCATATTCATTAATGTTAATTAAAATCTGCCTATAAGCCGTTCAAATAAGATACAATTTTCTACACCCACATATTATATATATGCAAGACCCATTACACACTATTTACTTTACCAATTGTAGAGTTTTGTGTATATTCAAATTAAAACTGAAAATATTTTTATTATTATTTGATCATCAATTTACATTATTAAATAATTGTAAATGATATTTTGAATTAAGCGATGATACATACACTCTTTGGCTTGAACATTAGGTGTTTACATTTTAAGCCCGAGAAGTAAGGTTGTTGAGGTTCAAATAAGTAAAGAGAAAACTATTTTCAAGATTTTAAAATTCAAGATTCTTCTGGAAACCGCTTAAACTAATTGTTTTTGAGATACAAATCAATTCATTTTTACAAATATAATGGAATTTTCCAGTTATTCGCCTCGAAAACTTAAAAATGAGCTTTCTTTGTTAAGCATAGCTTCAAACTTTTATTATGCCTATATTTTACCAACTATAAAATCAGTCTACCTATATTGCGTTCGACGTTCGTTCAATTTGGGATCTAATATAAAAATCATTTCTAATACTCATTTTAAGATTTCTTCATAGCTTTAAGTTCGATTTTTAAAATTAAGTGACCATGAACTTTTAAATCTCTCTATTCCCCAAATGTACTGATCTCTCTCTGACTGTTAAGAACTGATATCGATGAAAATAAGACCTAAAAAATTTTGTTTGATGTATTTTTTCCTTAAAAAAATGCATTTTTATTATTTTTCAGAAAAACATAAAATAGATACTTAAACAAAATACGATTCAACTCAACTGTATATTTATTTTTTATATTTTTAATTAGTAAATAGCTCAAAAATGTACATTAAAATTTAGATTGTCGTACAAATTTTCAAAAAGTTTAAATCACTTGGGAAAAAACAGCAACAAAAAAAAAAATAAACAATAATAATATCTTAACCTATTAAATAAATCATATGTCACTGGAATTAATTAAAACGCCAGTTTAACAACCAAATAAAAGTCGTAAAAGTTGACAATGAAAAAATAACTTTTGTTACATATCTATTAAAAAAAAAAAAAAAAAAAATAATGGCAAATAATTTATCACTTTCACCTAAAAGAAAATTAATAAAACTCATTCAGTAGTAGTTTTTTTTCGGTTTGTATCTTGCGGATACACATCTATCTGCCTCTCAAATTTGATGTGGATTGTGTGTCTTTGAATTCACCTGTTCTGAGTGGGAGTGATATTTCAAAAAGCTCGCTTGTTCTTACAAAAGAAATATCTATATAATTTTTTAAGAAGTTTAATAAGATATTTTTGTCTAGCACTCACACGAATGCTGTTAAAATTTCAACGCAATAATATTTTTTTTTGTTCTCATGCGAATAGACGCTTACATTTAAAAATGTAGTTTATTGCGTCTTTGTGGAAATTAACATTAAAAATTATGAAAGTTATGTGCCCTCTGAACTGTGCATAGAATAAATTTCCAACACAAGTGAAGCCATCCAAAGCCAACAAAACATAAACAAAACTGATTTAGCAATAAAACTCTGAATGACATTTTGAGGTATTTTTTTTTGTGAGAAGAAAAAGATTAAAGAAAAAACACATTCTTTAGATGTTTTTTTTTTTTGGTTGTCTTGTTCTTGGCATTATTTTGCAAAACATATAATAGGTCAACTAAATTGTTTGTTGTCAATGTTGAAAATTAATGTTAAACTTATTAAGTTAGACAGCATACACCTTTTGGGTGTTCTGCGCATTTTAGTTGAAATTAGCTCTACATAATTTTTGGATTTTATCGTCTCAAAAAGTTACGACTCACTGGGACTTTTACGACTTGAAACTTTGTATATACATATAGTTAAGTGCGTTGTGTGATAGGTGGACTAACATCTGCTCGAAATAAAATAAAATATAAAACACATTGACGTATGCTCTTTAAATTATTATTTATGAATCTTGTTAACGAAGGACTGCAGAATTTATGTTTCTATTTAAATTAGTAGAATTATAATTTGGAAAGCCTTAATTGGTTATAATTGTCTTTGTGTATTTCGGCCATGATATACTTTGAAGAGACGAAAATCCCTTTCTTTTAAGATCTTATCACTTTTCCAAAATTGATCATTTGTTCACCCATAGTTGATATTTGTAAACACAGAGACCAAATACTTGGTCCTTCGACCCGGATTATTCTAGTAAAAAAAAAAAAAAAAAAAAAAAAAAACTCAAATGGTACTTCTCTTATATTTACATATATTTATATTTATTTATATATTTTTATTATATTCGGCATGATATACTTGACTGTGTATTCACCCATATTGGTTATATAGTAAATACAAAAAACAAATACTTGGTCCTTCGACCTGGATAATACATTGATTTTCTAGAAGATATAATGCTTTTATTTTGTAGGGGAATATATTTTCTAGAGAAAACATGAATTATAACTTTCTTGACTTTCATTATATTTTCTAAACTAAGAACAATTGAATTATTCGGGTCGGGCGACCAAATATTTTTTTTTTGTATTTACAAGTCTTAGCTTTTTCAATGTTAACTAGTTAATATCCACTATGAGTCAATACATAATCGACCCATGACAAATTAAAAGAGCTCAAAACAAAGTAAGATATTTTTAACTTAACAATTACCATAAACTAAACTGTTTTAGATATTAATATTAAATTATTTTATGAAAATATGGAATAATTCTTACGGTGTTCACATACATTTTTAACAGATACCAATTTTTCACAAAGAAACAAACAAAAAATCTAAAAAGTAAGCCTTATAGCTGAATAATATTTTTTTTTACTTTCAATAACTTTTGATGTTCTTAACCACGCTTGGAAAATTAAAATTCAATATAAATATTTATGTCTTTTGGGCATTACATTTGATTTAGAACGATTTTTTTAACAAAATAAAAAATACAACTGAAATTGAATGTAATCATTGTACATTAATTTTTGTTATTTTTAATACAAATGAAAATGGTCGTTCGAGCCGAATAACTGAAACTGTAAGTTGAGTGGTTTGCTAAAGTAAATTTAGATATTCGGAGGTATGTCCTTGGCAGCACACAAGTCAGTAGACTTCCTCTTTGATTGATCAGCAGGTATTAGCCGTTAACGGACCCGCAGCAGGATTTCGTTCTGACAGATCAGTGTTGTTATTCGCGTGTTTTTATCGTTATAGGCTAAGATGACGGTTTAAGTCAAGAATGTATCACTTATTTAAAATCCCAATGGAGTAGACTAAGAAAAGCAAAAGTAATTATGTCACATGGAACTTTACAAGTTTCATGTTTTCTTAAATAATTTGGTCCTTCGAGCCGGATTATTTATCATATTGGTTAGTAGTCATCTGTTTGTGAATTTTAAATTACATTATTACTTTTGCATTTATTGAAAAATATCCCAAAACAAAAGCTGATATTTACAGAAATTTGTCCACTTGAAATTTGACTAAATAGATTTTGTTCTGTGATCTGAATGATTCTAGTAAATTTAATATTAAATTCCTTTCGAATTCTCTTTAACATTTGCTTTGGTCTTCAGACAGATTATTCATCATCGTCATTTCCACATACAAAAGTAATAAAATTCAATCAAAAACTTCAATTAAAATTTCCTGATAAAATCACTTAAGCCCTTTCCACAATATGTTCAGTTCCTGTTCGAATTTTTCCCAATAATTTACATCTGAATATCACATGCTTGGATATTATGGTTCCCTTTAACATTCCCTTTTTTCCTTAGCTTCATATAAAATTGAACTATCCAAGTGATCTTCACAATTCTCTTGATAGGAATCGCAGATATTTATTCAAAATGAAAAAATCAGTATTAAATAATCATCTTGGTCGTGCAAAATGTATCTCTCAACATCATATCACGTATTTATTAATTTTTTTAATACGAACAAAGTCTCAGCATTTACTAGATTCACATTTATGAAACTACACAAAAGAGACGCACAACTTTGTCGCGACAGCAACGTATCTTTTGTAAGATATCCCAACAAAAACTACTCACCGCAAGTTAATAGACTTCAATTAATTTATATCTTTTCATCTCACTCTTGAATCTTATAAGTACATACATTCAGTTGAGGTACACCAATATTCTCACACACACACACTCTTCATATTTATATGAAAGTAAAGAAGCAACATTATATCTCGTAAAAATTACACATCCATAGATACTTTCGCATCTTATGGATGAAGAAATATGAAGGCAAGGGATGATGTAGCGGTGCGTTGATTGTTTGTATATCTTTACTGTCAACGAACTAAAATCATTGACGATGTCATAGTTTTTACCTTAATAATCATCATCATCATCATAATCATCATCATCAAATTGAGTAGAAGGAGCACAAAAAATCATAAATTGTATCTAAGGTCTCTTATAGTGTTGTGTACCCGCACGTTCTCAGCCGTTAAAAATTAATGAAACATACAGGCGGTCGAAAGCGGCAGCGGAGGTGGTGGCGGTGGCGGTACTGACAACGCACTGCACTATGCAATGGGACGGCGACGACGGCGACGATGCGATGATGGGATGAATATTGAAAACATCCCCCTTCGCCAATAAAGCGTTCGTTCTTATAGCGAAATGAAAACAAAAGTCCGCGTATCATGACCCCTTATGGAATGACATATACTTGTAGTGTGCTTGTACGTACAGCTCTTTGTGTTTGTATATTTCATAGGTGTAGTATATGGCCCGTACAACCACACATGACAACAAAAAAAAAAAAGGAACACACAACAATAAGCGATTAATTGACGTAAATTAAGGTACACACCATGCGGCGCGTATGGTGGCTGTCATGCCTTCAACCCATATAGTATATACAATCAAGTCTTGAAAATAAAGAACCAAAAAATAATGAAAAGAAGAAATCGGAATTGAAAATGCCCTCTTGAAGCCCAAAGAAGAAAAATAAATTGAGAAAAAAGCCCATTCGAGGGCATTTTGTAATCTAACAGATACTTTCGCGAGATAAGCGGAACCTCGAAAAGATTCGTTTCTCTATTTTTTTTTGAGAAAAATAAATGAAAGTTTTTGTCTGCTTCAAGTATGGAAATGTGAAGATCTCTGTCTTGTCAGACTTTAAGGCCAGACTTGTGTGTGAGAATGTTTCGATGAGATCACCAAACATAGTATTTTAGTATCTTTGTATCTTTTGTGTGATGTTTTTTTTTTTTTTTCTACCCCTTCTTTTTCCTTGAGTGAATATGTGTTTTCGAGTCATTTAATGGAATCAAAAAATATCTATACCGACAGGGATATAGTTACCCTGATGGGGGATATCTTTTACCGGCATTCAAGTTAATTAATGCCGCGAGGAAAAAATGTGAGCGGTCTAAAAAAAAAAAAAAAAAATTAATAAAAAAAGATAAAATAATTCTGTTCAATTAACTGAAATGTTTCTCTTATTTGATAGCCTTTCTGTGATGTGCTTAATTGATAATGGCGGTGAGGTTATTTTTTGTTTGTATTGTTTGTTGAAAATTATAATAATCACGAGAAGGATTGTATAAGGTTCACAGTTTGAAGCATAATTTTAAAATTCCTATTTGAGTCTTAAAAGTTTCCAGTTGGGCGCCATTTTTTTATAAAATACTAAATTGGAGATGCAACAGCTCGTAAAAAAGATTTATATTTCTCAACCGTATTACCAGCAAAATCCCTTCTATTCCTGCTGGCAACGTGGACTCAACACTTGGACTATGATGGCTATACTACTCTTGGAGGATTTGTCAATTCCTCGGAAGACGCAGTACTTGTAAAACACTGTTGACCTCTAGCTTGAGAGTTAAAAGCACTAACTATTTTGCCAAAGAATACTACTATTAATTTGAAAATAATAAATGGCGCCCAATCACGGAGTAATAAATACAAATATGAAATTTATAGGTGTTTTTCAATAATGTTTACTACAAAAAAAAAATTCCAATGTACCATTGATGACATAAGTATGGTCCTTATAATGATGGCGAGCTAGAATTTGTAGCTTTAAACACAAATTCCTGTTTCCTTTTTTAGAGGGTTCTTTACCTGTTTGCATTTTAATTTTTGTTCTTGAATTTTATCAGTAAGAAAAAAATTAAAAGTTAAGTTAATGTTTGAAGTTTCTGGTTGGGCGCCATTCCAAATATTTCAAAATTCGGAACCAAACTATTTCTCTTTCTAGGCTTCTTATGAGTTTTTGTATACCCAAGTATTATTTCTTAGCTGCTGTATTAAAACTGCAATAAATGGCGCCCAACGAAAGAATATACTTACTTGGACATTGAAATAAAGAATTGCAAAACTTTAAATGGAATTGTGTACAATACATACATGAAATCACTCAGAAGCTTTCCTTATAAAATGCTTTAGTCTATTACATTTTCTGTTACAAAAAACAAAAACGGTTTAACTGGCGCCCAATGCGGGACTTTAAATTTTAAATGAGATACAAAAATGTTGGGCATTTATATTAGTATAAAAGTGAAGTTGATAAATTGTAATGTCGCTCAAAATAATAATCAGTTTTCAACTAGGAACCAGCAAATAACTGTAACATAAAAGACTTGACTTCTTGAATGAATAGATGTAACGGCAGTCATTCGTACTAGAAAAGTTAATTCAAAACTAACAAAATAAACCTATTTTCTCTTTTGCTGATTCAATTAATTATTTTGAAGCCTTCCATTTGTAATTAATGAAGATTTCTTTTTATTCAAATAAAGTAAGCAATCAATGCTTATTCTAACGGTAAATTTTTTTCTAAGATCTCCCACCCTTATGCAATAATCAAATCAATATTATTTGGAAAATTTTGATTCGAGTAAGTAGCCTCTAAATCAGATTTAACTAAATGGCGCCCAACTAGAAACCCATACAATTTCGGCTACACTGAATTACTTCTGTTTCAATAAAAATTCCATAGTTTCTTGTGTGTATTTGTTCATGTTTCAATGTCTATCACAATTCAAGCTAATTTCTGTAATGTGATTCTAATTTGTTTGTTTATTTTCTCTTCCCATTAACAGTCCCATCACTGGCATCGAGTCTACACCACCATAGCCAAACGACGAAAAACGATGATAGCAGCCAGGCATCATCGGCCGTCACAGCAGCACAGCAGGGTGGCGGTAGTGGGGTTGGTCTTGGTGACTACATAATGAAGTGTCCGCAGTGTCATCAACGATTGTCTAGCTTTCAGGTTAGTAATTGAAAATCTTAAAAAAAAAAATATATATATAGTCAAACAATAGACATTTTTGGACACTATTTACCTTGAGGAATTTACCTTAAAATAACATTTTTGTCTGTCTTTTTTTCTAAAGGCCCTCCACGAACACATAGAAAATGAACACTCTCACGAAAAGTTCGCCTTCGAAAATCAACCACCAAATGGCTATCACATAGATCATGAAATTGACTTCAGCAGTCGACAACAGCACCAACAACAACCACAGCACTTAAAACAAAATCACAATAATAACAATTTAACCAATTGCACCAATAATAACAATAACAACAACGACAGTAATAACATCAGCAATAAAAATAATAACAATTCAAAAATCTATAGTATTAGCAACAATTGTCACTTGTCATCGTCGTCCTCCTCCATGTCATCGTTGTCTTTGATGCCAACAACTGGTGGCAGTGGTGGCCGAACATCTCCGGCCCCATCGTCGCACTCACCGCTGGCGGGAGCTAGCGCACAACGCACCACACCACCCACCGATCTCAGTTCGCAGTATCACCATCATGCAATGGCAATGGCCGCCCTGGCCGTTGGCATGTCCAATTCGGCCACAGCCTCATCGAATGGATATGATGCGAGTGCAGCTGCCATGGCCGCAGCGGAGGCGATAGCCATGGCTGGTAGTCGGTCAACTACAAGTCCATTGAATGGTCTTAATGGAATTGGCAATGGAAGTGTTGTTGGTGGTGGTAATGGCAATTGTGGTGCATCAACGGCATCATCATCGTCGTCGTCATCGTCGATGTCGCTGGGATTATCATCGTCATCGGCAGGTCCTTATCAGTGTTCTCAGTGTTCGGCTGCATTCCCAAATCGTGATCTCCTCGATAAGCACGAGCTGTTGCATTCGCCTAACTCATCGGGCGTCAATCAGGTCAGTAAAAATGTAATGAACTTTTCTTCAATTTATTTTATTTATACAATATTAAGCATGAAAAATTAAACAAAAGTTAACTGGCGCCCAATTGGAAACCGATAATTTAAATTTAGATACTTTTTTCTGCATCATATTCCAGTATTTCTGTTGTTGATTGTCTTCAAATATAAATCGTCTTCAAAAGAGCTCCATGTCTCAAATTTCTTTAATTACCACGGTCTTTGTGCGTTCATGACACAAATCGAGCAGTAAATTGATTTTTTTTTCCATTGGTCCCCATTACTCCATCAACAGAAAAAAAAGGTAATTACCCCTGTTCGAGTTGGACTGCGTGATATACGAAAAGAGTCAGTGAAGATGAATTGTACGTAGAAAATGTGACTGGCTTTGTTAAAGTGAATCATTTTGTTTCAATTTTAACCCAGACACGAGTCTTTGCGGGGGACGCGCATACCTTGTGTTTGTATGAACCACACATTAATTTTTTTTTTTGGAATAATCATGATTCATAAATTTAATGAAGCATTCTAATGAAATTTTTTGGTTCGTAAAACAAAACTAAGAGAGGACGTTTGTTTGAATTTTTCATCACGTTCCGCAGACTACCTTAAATGAATCTTTTCCCCATTTTAGGTTTAAGTATGACGTAGGTATGCTCAATGTTTTCTTTTTTATAAAATATCGTGATATAGTTTGTTTGGAAGAAAATTTGAGTGAGAATTGGCTTTTACGAATTAAAAATTTTAGACTAAAACCAACACCAGCTTTATTTTTCTTAAAAAAACAACATTTTGTTCTTTTGAGCAACAAAGGGGGAAGAAAGGGGTAATTTGAGCTATTTTATAATACATATTGTAATTTTCTTATTAGAAACTTCAATTTTATGTTTAATTAGATTAAAAGAATGATTGATATAATATATTATTTACGTTTGTAAATAAAACATATTTAACTGGCGCCCAACTCGAAACCGTGATTTCGGTTTTAGCTATGTAGTTAGCTTACAAATCAGGTACTTTTTTCTTATTTTCTATGCATTTAGGTTGTATAGCAAAGATTCAAAGCATAGACCTTACAATCTCGGTAGTCACTTGAAAACCGGGAAAGTATTTGTTGGGCGCCATTTAATTTTTTTCTTTTTTAAGACTTCTTAACTTTTTTGATATTTTGCACCAAAATTGTTATCAAAACTGACCAAACAATAAAAACCACATTTACTTTGACCCCCGCCCCCTCCCCTCCTCTTCATCACAAAAAATACAACTTTTGTTAGCCCTAACCTCAAAAACTAAAATATCTACTAGAAAGAAAAAATCAACTTCCCCCCCAGTTGGTAATAAAATTTGTGTTTGATGATATGGTCAACCTCTTGGGGATTTTCTTCACTTCATACACGAACACTGACTTGAATTATATCAACTAAGACCCTTTAGGTTAGTTTTTTTTTTTTTTCTTTCGTTAACAAAAGGTAGACAAAATCTAATATTTTTTTAACATATCTGCCAACATTTTGAGATATGAAATTATTATCTGCACCCTCATTTCTAAACAACCGTAGCCAATTGACCACTCCAAGGGCTGTGGTGTTTATTCGTATTAGAACCTTCATACGGTATTTTCTATTCCCCTCTAAATGTCTTTCATTTAACCTGTGGTGATAAAAAACAGTAGAAAAAAAAAAAAAACTTATCTACGTTCTGGTAATAAGAAAAGGGTGTTGTCTTATTTATTAGTTATACCTCCATATGTGTGCCTATGTAGTTCATAAGACATGACGAAAAAAAAAGTAAAATGGAGGTCGTCAATGTTTGTTGTTAAGTTATGATATCAGAAACCCAACGTTAAATAAAGGCGAGAGGTAAGACGGTATAGGTACTATATGGAGAAACAAATAAAACCCTCAACAAAACAGAGTTTTTTATGCCTACTTTTTTATCAGTTGGGATTGGGGCAGAAACTTCTTATCGGTGTGTGTCTATTTTTTTTTTTTTTTGTTATATTCCTCGTGTAGCCTGTAGGCACTTTTCTACGCCTACTAAATCGCAGGCATAACAAAAATATGAAAAAAAAAAATAAATATCCACATAGATACAAAAGTATCTATGATGGGCGGCAGAGGTATCTTGCATATTTTTCGGTAGAGGATGATAGTTTAGTATTTTTTTTACGGATACGCCTGAGTGAATATATCCAAGAGGAAATGAATTTTCCTGGTATCTATATAGGACGTAGGTAGTCCGCATATAAGACTCTTTTTGCACAGATATCTGTAGATACTTTTGTATCTTTTGTTATGTTTATTTTTGAGAATGATGTGTTTTTTTCAATTTTTTTTACAAAAATATGACATACAAAATATAATATGTTCGGTAGATTTAGTTTGATGGAAGATAAAAAATAAGTATCATAAACTATAGTAGGTATCTAGATACAAATAAATAAAAATAAAAAAAAAAGTTATAACTCTGCCAACAGGAAACGCGACGAAGCAGATTCTACATATTTTATTTGTTTATTCATCTTCTATTTATCTGTTAATAAGCTATAACAGTGAAACAAAACAGCCATGATGCTGCTCACGTTGGAAAAACAACACATTCGTCAAAAGTGTCAAAACTTCAATCATAATCTCAAGAGATACATTATAATTTTATACCGCCCGCTCGTGTATCTATATTTATTTTTACTTTGGCCGATGGACTTCTGGTGAGCAATTCCATCTCTGATGTGTATAGGGATTCTGTTAAAACAATGGTTAGTCATTGTTCACCTAATAAACATACATACACACATGAATACGATGCATCTCTTCCACTGCAAGATGTATAACATTTCCATTGAAATCAAAGTTGAATGAGGAAAAATAAATAAAGACTAAAGGGCAAATGTTATAAAAAGAAGAATTTCGCTCCTCATCCAATCCAGGCTTTATAAATATGCCCACGCATCAATCTCAGCCGAGAAAATTCTTAAAGAACTGTGAAGATATTTTTTTTCCTGAGAATCAATTCACATAAAAAGATAGATACTTTTATTTTTTTTTTGTCTTTATGATGTTATTTCATCCAGAAAGAAACCGCGACTAACAATGTCCGGCTTTCAGAGAAACCGCAAAATATACTACCCGCGATGCCCTGGATGGATGTTGTATATAATGGCGAAGGCTTATTAAATTCTAAGCAAAGCATAACTATCCGACAGATGCACACATATGTGTGCGTGGTCGACGGGTTTTTAGTTTTTAGTTTAAGATGTTTTTTTTTTTAGTTCAATCAGACAGCTATGTATATATGTATCTGCAGTCCATATAAGGAAAGTTGTGGAATTAAGTTTTTGTTTTCATTTTTGTTTTAAATTGTGGTTAGGTGCATAAATGTTTGTTTCTTTTCTAATTTTTTTTTTTTATTTGTGGTAAAGATTTTATTTTTTGAAAAAAACAAACATGCATTTAAAAAAATGCTCTGATACGAAATAAAAAGGATGTGGTTTCAAAATATAATTTCACATATAATAAACAACAAGTGTTTTGGAAAAGCAAGTTATGTTTTCAATTAACTTCTATTTTTTAAAACTCAAAAGAAAAGTTTTAATTTGGAAGGTTCACTTGTTAAAAGAGTCAGTGTCCAAAATTGCAACCAATTTTGGTGGACCATTGCAGCAATGCGACAGTATCACAAAAATAAAATATTTTATTTTTGAATTGTTTGCATTGTATGAATGTTAAGCTAAAAATCAACTCTAAAACACAATTTAATCAAAATCGTTGAAGTCATTTTCGAGTACCTACTTTTGCTAAAAAAAAAACATTGCTGTATAGTCGCTGTAAATCTAATACCTCGTCATCCAAGTGAAAAAAAAAATGACCAGATATTAGTTGATGCTTAGGTTACGACAGACATTTCTTAGCAAAAAAGGTTCATCTTGGTTGGTAGTAGTTAAGGAGGTATTGTTATTTAATGACTTGGTTGGTTGTAGATATAAAACTAATTTAACGGGGCTCACGAGACTGTTGCCATCAGCCCCGTAAACTTTATTTTAGCTATAAAAACTGCGCCAACATTTTAAAATTTGCGTTTTTCTGGGTTACGAGATATTAGAACTACAATAAACATATACAGTTAACAATGTCAACTAAAAATATAATAAAAAGCAGTGGCCCTAGGTGGCTACCCTGACGGACACCAGAAGTACATTTTAGTTGTAGATCTAATACCTCGTAAAGTTAATTTTTAGGAGATATATTTTGGGAATTGATTAAATATTAGTTGATATTAGTAGTTAGATTACAAAATATATGAAGCAGGTATTGTAATTTATCGACTAACAAGAACAAGATATTTTTCTGTGTTACGAAGTATTTTCATGACATAATGAACATTGCAAAGAAGGATAGGATCCATCGGATTCAGCAACACAAATATTTTTACAGGGCTTACGAAACATTGTCAGATCCAGAATATTTTTTACTATAAAACTGCATCATAATTTTCAAATTAGTTTTTTTTTTTGGATAACGAGATATTAAAACTACAACGACGTTATGAATATATATTTGTGTTGAATTTTCCAATGGAATATTCTCAAAACTAAATAAAATTTTCTATTTTAACATTTTTAACATTTCCAAAGACAAACGTTCCTATAGCCTCGCTCTAGATCTAATACCTCGTAATCAAAAAAAGTTAATTTTCAGGAGAGATGTAAAAACGTATTTTAAAGATAGTAAGCACTTGGGAGTTGATCAAATATTAGTTGATATTAGAAGATAGTTTACGAAATATTTCATCAAAAAAAGCTCCATCTGAGTTTGGTGAAGGAGGTATTGTAATTTATCGGCTTATAAGATCTTTTTTGAGTAACTAAATTTTTTTTCATCGCATAATTTACATTGCAAAGAAGAAAGACAGGGTCAATTGGTTGTAGCTATAAAATATATGATACTCCTATGATAATCCTATGTCGATCAAGCCCGTTGAGGGTGTAGATGGGTTACAGCAAGCTATAACCTGAAATGTCGGAGGCTATTTCTAAAGTATTGAAATTTCTATCGCCATAATAACCTGGCTAGGGAGAGGTATACGCCTTCTCAGGAGGTGTTCCTTTCCTTTACATCCACTTGAGCAATCATCCCCCCCCCCACCAGTCCCGTAAGAGCATGTGGGTGCTTGCAACGTCTGGAATCACATAAAAACGATCTCTACCAATTTTAAATAATTCGGAAGACCAGTATAAGGGACGTCCAAAACGCGTTTGTTTTTAAGGGAATCAAAATCAGGCTAATCTGAGATATAGTCAGAAATATAATGAATAGAAGAAATCATAATTGACTCCCAAACCGGAACAGCTTAGATAAGAACCATTTCCCCATGACAAAAGATACTCTTATAGGATTTTTCAATTCCTCTTAAGAGGCAGTTCCCCTAAAAAAAAATTATTTTTAGGTGGTATAGGTTTGAAATCGATCGCGAATCTTCCCTTGGACACCTTAAAATGCTTACTACAAGAATATGCGTCAAATGTCCTTTAAGATGCAAATTTCTTCAAAATTATTCTCGCATAATATTATCTAATTAAAAATAAATAAAATTTAAGTAAACTCAAAAATAGACAAATATTTATAAATGGTGATTCCTTATCACTACTATGTTTGAACTACCGAAAAATAAATGAGAAAATTTCGTGATGTGATGAAATAAGTTTAAAATAAGTTTGTTTTTCTGTCAGGTATCTATATACAGGGTGCGTTATATGTTTCAGGTCGATGTTTTTTTTCAATAGCTTTTAAATGAAATACATTATCATAATTTATATTTTATTGGTTAATATTATGTCGGTCAAGTGGGCACCTTTGTAAGTCTAAATGTGATTCGTCGTTAATAATGATTTTTAGCCAAAAATGGCGGTCTTTTATACCGAGGACTCCATTCTTGTCAACGTTCATCGTCATTTCCATGCTTCATTGCATATTGTTATCTACGACTGTTCAAATGCCAACTGACAAATTTCATTCACACAAAAATAGCAACTAAATAAAATCGATGTGGAACATAAAACGCGCCTTGTGCGAACCAAAAAAACAAATCTATAACTTGAAGTGAAAATGGACGGTATATGATGAGGTTAAAAACCTTCACATCATTTTTAATATTTAGGAAGGCATTTAAATTTTTGAAACGATTTTTTTTTCACAAAAACTTCTTATCAAATTAAAAATATAAAACCGTCAACGGCAATGAGGTATTAACTTATATTTTTGTTCACTCCCTTAACGAACGGATGTGTCGTGGTTAACGATTATTATTTATTTTTCTTTGCTGAATTTTGCGGTAAACAATCACTAAGGTAAAGATAAGAATAAATGAATAATAATTATTCTTGTTGTTCATTAATCTTAATATAAATTATAGTAGTGCTGCCACTTGTGTCCGTTATCTCATTTTGTGAACTACGCATCTACTTTTGTACCTTTGTGACTTCTTTCAATTCGATTCCGAAGTCCGATGTATGTATAATAAAAAAAATATTGATCGAAACCAAATAATCTTCGAATTTCTTACTCATCAGTAAATGAAATGAATCTATAAATGAATAGTGCTGAGTCATTCATAAAGCAATGTATGCAATACACAAAGGGCCAGTTGATCAAAGGGCCCTTTGAGACAAGCAATTTGTATTGCATTAAAATATATATTTATTGAGATTAAATAGAATATACATATAAAATTGAAATAAAAAAAGCTTGGACTCACTTTTTTGTACTGAAAGACCATCCGAGTTACGGCATCATGATTTTTGGTCAATTAAAACTCGGGTTAATCAGGAGATAATCCACTTAATTTGGTAAACTTTGAATGTCATTTCAAAACTAAAAACAAATATTGAAATCAAAGCAAGTATAAACAACTCTTGGAGGATTTGTGACTTCCTCGCATGAGGCAATATACACCTCAAAATCATTTTTTGCAGCGGATGGGAATCAGACCTTCTGTATTACCATCAATTCTGATCTGTAAAAAACATAAATGCTTCCTTAAATACATCAAAGCGATCAACTTGTGCTTTTTTTCCAAGCTGAGCTCTGAAGAAATTGACAGAACTGATGGAGAAAAAATCTGAACGCGTTCATTTTTCATGTTATTTGACAGATTTATATAACACTTCATTATAACACTTTCTTCATTTTTTGCAGCGGATGGGAATCAGACCTTCTGTATTACCATCAATTCTGATCTGTCAAAAACATAAATGCTTCCTTAAATACATCAAAGCGATCAACTTGTGATTTTTTTCCAAGCTGAGCTCTGAAGAAATTGACAGAACTGATCAAGAAAAAATTTGAACGCGTTCATTTTTCATGTTATTTGACAGATTTATATAACACTTCATTATAACACTTTCTTCATTTTTTGCAGCGGATGGGAATCAGACCTTCTGTATTACCATCAATTCTGATCTGTCAAAAACATAAATGCTTCCTTAAATACATCAAAGCGATCAACTTGTGATTTTTTTCCAAGCTGAGCTCCGAAGAAATTGACAGAACTGATGAAGAAAGAATCTGAACGCGTTAATTTTTCATGTTATTTGACAGATTTATATAACACTTCCGTGTTGAAGTACTCATAATTACATTAGAAAGCTTTGGTCATTTGCTCGGAGATTAATTTTACACGTTCAGGTTATTTGGATCTTATGTCAACTATAGTTTAGTGGGGTTTTATAATTTGTAACTTTTACATTGATCAGTGGTTGTGTGAGAGCAACACTTATATCTTTAGTGGCGTTTTCCAAAAATCGTCCAGAAGTAAAATTCAGGAGTAAGAATCTGAACTCGTCGAGATCGAGATGCCTTCTTCATCTCGTAGTATGACAGTTCTTTTTCTGAAGAAAAATTTTCAGAGCTGAAACTGGAGGGCTTGACTTCAAGGACGAACTTACACAATTTTGAACACTTTTGCTCGATGTAGCTTAGCTTTCCCTTAAACCATTTTTGTTTCGAGACGTTTGAATAAATTAAGAGGACTGAGATCAATAGATCTGTTGTTGTGCCCCCGTTTTGAAAGTTAAATGAGTTTTTCCAGATTAGTTTGCTTAAGAAACTTAAATATATAGAGTGGTTTCAGAATATTAGGTGGAAACGGTGACCACCGGCAGTCTAGCCCTGTGGCCCAATTAGCGCTTAGGTGCGCCATTTTCATATTCAGAGATATTAGGTTGTTCTCGTGTGTCTGGTGACATTCAAGATATCTTTGTCTTTGATGGATGAGCGCATCATATCTACCTCATAGACGGCCCGGTGTTTCCTCATGAGTATGACAGAATTTGAATGTATCACTGCTCACCAGGCCAAGAATATTGAGATGAAAACACGTGGTTATTGAGAGATTGTTGCTATGCTTAAACGGTGCAGGATATAAAGCGTTTTTGGTTGTAGCTCCCAAGAAACATTAATGCCGAGGTCGTTTAGCCTGCACACACACTCCCATATCAGTTTGGAATTAAGCCTATCTGCCCTAATGGCAATTTTTTTGTTGATAGTTCCTTACTATCGTTCGGAACTTTTTTTGTGGCATTGACGTCGACTTGGAAAATAGTTGCGGCTGCCCAATCGACAGAGAAAGTTTTTTCTTCTGGGCTAAAAGTTCCTACAACTGTCCTTTGACACGTTCTAGATTCATCAGTTTACCATTTGATGGCACTTGCATTGAGAGAGAAGTTCACTGTTCCGCCTACCCGAACTTTCTTGCTACTTAATTCCGTTCTGAAGTTTTCTGTAAGTCCTATGCATTTGCCCTTCCCAGTACCCTCCCAGGCGAATCTTAGGATGGCTCCCTTTACTGCACTTCCTACTACGTTTAAGAACTTCGTGAATTTCAAACGCAGAATTGCGATAATGTTGGTGGAAAAACCATTTATTCTTCGATGTGTGATGTTAATAAACCGCTCATTGAAGACGATATTATTAGTACGAAAGATTAAGTAAAAATGCCTTGCTTTGTTCTTGACATCTGTCATACAGACCAACCATGATGAATTTAGTAAATGTCATTAAATGACAACTTACATGCACGCCATCTATTGGCTTACCATTAACAAGGAATTTTTATCCGAAATGTCAAAAAGTCTCTCACAGTTTCTTTACTCATTTGAATGGCGTCTTATGAAAGAGTCATCACAATATGAGATAAAGCTAAGGAAGGGCCCTACTGTTGGTCCACCATTATCCTCTTATTCCGGCCTTGGTGACAAACAAAATAAATTCATTCAAAAAAACCCCAGATAAGATAGGTTAATTTATTATTGTTTATTTGTTATTTGCAATTAAATACCTACTCGCTGGCATATCTTTTGCTTGCATAGGTGGAAAATTAAGCTGAGGTACGATTTTTTGTTTGCTAAAATGGGACGTTTATTATTCTCCCTGTGTTGTGTTGTATTAATTACCTTTAGATAAGGATCACATTATCGCAAACAGAACCTCAGACTGACGCCGCCACATTTATTCAATAAAATAATAGGTACTGTTGGAAGTTGGAAAGGAAGAAGCTCCTGGACTCCTGACATGTTTAACATACTGTGAATATAAGAGTGATTTATATTCTGCACTTGAGAGATTTACTTCGCCGCGCCGATGAAAATATGTTGTTCTTTTTTTTTGTTGGATTGTGTCTTGTTTTTCTGTTTTATTTGCTGCTGCTCTTCTCATTTCAATTGAATTAATTATTCTCATTAATTTCACTCTCCACATGTGTGTGTAGGTATGTATGTTTTTTTTATTTCATTGTAATAAACAACCCAACTAAAAAGTAATAATAAAATTAAAAAAAAAAATAACCGCCAGAAAGAATATTAAATTTCTGATTATAATATAAAACGAAATAAGAATTAAGGTGGAATTCAATTGGTAACATCCGGTTTGTTGTGGTACGCCTCTTCTTTTTTTTACCGATAATTCAGTTTTACTGTTTTTTTTTTATCTTCTGTCCTCCATTTTTGTTTGTAGGTACCTTCAGTGAAAAAAAAAGAAAACCTGTGGTATTCTGACTTTATGCAGTGAGTTGTAGGTACAGTTATAATAATTGCAGTAATCACACGGATAAACGAATGAAGAGAAATGGAGAATGCATTTACAAAAAAAAAAACGAAGACAAAAAACAGACATACCATCAATTTTACTACACAAACATAAAATAAAATGAAAGTGAAGAGTGGAATTAATCAAAAATGAAGTTGAATGCCACAATGGCTGCTTTGTCCATTCCGTTGGATCTGGATGTTATGTTATGTTGTTTTTTTTTTTTTTGAGTGTTGCTGAGTGTGTGTGTGTTTGTTTGGTGGCATGGAAATGGTAACAGTTGCAGCAGCCATATTCGACTTTGGTTATCTTTCATCGGTTTGGTTTTGGTTTCTTTTTCATGTTTTTTTTTTCTGTTTTCTGTTCTGTTTCATGGGAATGTCAGTTTGAAATTCTGAAACAAATAAGGTTCTTTGTTACCACTGCAAATTATATGAAAGGGGGCGAATAAAGTGAAAAAGTATCTATCTACCTGTTTATCTTTTTGTTTTGTTATTTACTTAAAAACGTAGGTAACTATACTTAAAAACAGGTAGATACCGAGGCAAATGGTGATTGGTTAAGTTGTAAGCGAGTAGATATTTAGGTATTTATTCTTAAATATGTAAATAAACAGTTCGTAAATATTTTTCATATTAAGTAGGTACCTACCTATTTATTTATTAATTTATCAATTATTATTTATTTATTAATTTATCAATTATTATTTATTTATTGGGGTTCGATTCTTCAGGTGCTTACTGCCTCTTGCGAAGAAGTGACAAGTGTACCAAAAGTAAAGAATGGCGTTTGGAATTATTTGATGAATAACTTTCTGATTGTAGTATTTAACTTTGACATTTATTAAAATTTAGACTACCTACCTATAGCTTGGAAATGTGTTGACATTATGTTTTAAAGATGATAGGTATCTGCCAATCGTTGTGGCCATTGTTTGTTTCGATCTAACGTGCTCTTTTCATGACACTTTTCATTACTTTCTTCGAATTTTAGGTCCCAGCAACCTCACTTCTTCTAAGATATTAGCCTTGAGGGGTTCCACAGTTCTTGGCTTACAACTTAGGTACTTTTTAGGTATCCACAAACAAAACAATCTGGAGCCGTTAAATCGGTCTAACGCGGTGGCTAGTTAAAATCAGGAAAACGGGATATTATCCGATCACCAAAAATGTCTCTTAGGAGAGCCATAGTTGGATGAGCCGTGACTCTATCTTGTTGGAATCACAACTTTGAATTGTTCTCTACCTCTTTAGCCTTTACAAAAACAACTCAATCATTTCCCGATCTTGAAAGCCATCCACAACCAATCCAACCGTAACTTGTCGTCGTTTTCGAAAAATGTGGTCCAATGATCCTTTCTGATGTTATTCCACACCATACTTTGAATCTAAGTGGGTGCACTTGACGTTCAACAATTAGTTTTGGATTTTCAATACCCCATGTTTTGCAATTTTGTTTATTCGCGTTACCGTTGAGGTGAAAATGGGCCTCATAGCTCATTATGAGTTTATGAATAAACTCGAAACAATTCTGGAAAACGCCGATCATATTGAGTGCGATCTTGTGGATCATTCGCTTTCAACTCGTGAACCAATCGAATCGTATATTTATAAAAAAGTGTAACTTTCGTTAAATTCTTTGCAATGACCACTAAAGGCAACATCAGCTGCTAAGAACGTCACCTGGTGGTGGTTTGGGGGTTTTCCTCAATACTTGTTTGCGCACCCAAGCATTTTCGAAATGCATGTGATCTTCCGGCACGTGGTACATATACTTGTAAGTACATATGTATATGTAGGTGAAATTTATTTACCATGAAATAATATTTGCATTTGGCATTTGACGCATAGCTTAGTGATGGGTGATTACTGACTTGATTCGTCCATGAAAAGTAACGAATAGGCATAACACTTTCGTTGGTTGTATGTGCGGGTCAACTATAGTTTTATACTTATTGCTAAGCTAAGAAACTCGTTGTCGAAAAATTTGGTTTTTAGTGTTTGTGTTTCATCGTGATGGATGAATTTCGTGAGGATTTTAGTAATATTGGTGGTTTAAGATGCAATTTTCTGTCTGCATACGGCCACACTAGAAAGTACAGGCCATCAATTTTGGCATTAAGCGAAACCCAAGTAGGTGAAAATACTGATCCATCAGAATTTAACTTATAGGGTTACATCTTGATACCACTTTTCTTTCTCCAGGAATGATGTGGCTTTCCACCTTCAGCCCCAGTACGGCTACTGTTCTAATACTAACTTAAATTTTTTTTTTGATGAAGTTTACTGTTCGTAAGCACATCATTCATTATTGTTTTGTTTATAGAAGCCTAATCTCGACAGCAATTCAACCTTTGACGAAGTTGATGCGCTGTCGAACTACATATATGCTATATTATTACGAGCGATGATTTCAATGTACATAATTCTTCTTGGCTTCGACATTCTGACCAGAAAACACCTGAAGGAAGGTATCTTGAGATCTTTTCTGTATTAAATCATTTAACTCAGCTTGTGAATGAGCTAACTCGGTTTTCCGACATTGACAGGCATTCCACAAACACGATTTATTTGCACCTCTAGGCAAATCGGACCACTGTGTCACATCAGCTAATTTCTCATGTTCCACTAATTCAGTTAAATACCAAAGAGAACCGTTTGGCAATATGAGAAAGGAATAATAGGTAGTTGTAATACATGTTTTTTTTTTTTTTACAAAATCCTAGATTGGACCAGTCATCATGAAATAATCAAAGTGAGATAGTACTTCGAAAAATGCGAAAACGAGATTCAGCCAAATTTATAAAAGATTTATCGGAAGCTTCATCCAGAAACTTGTCTAGGGAAGAAAATTTCATAATTGACGAATTCTTTCCAAACGTGCTTATATATGTAGCAAAACGAAATGAGCTTAAAAAACCATCTGCGATTTTTAAAGGATTTGTCGATACAAGATTTTCATAGAATGTCTCCACTTCGTCGTTGAGATAAAACGCTAAACCTATAATAGCTTTAGCGAATCGCTGATTCCATGTACCAAGAGGTCAATTGAGTGACCCATTATATTTAAAACCCCAGTCTAGTTCTGCTGTATGTTACCGATAAATGCACCTTGTCTAATCCGAATGAGGATGATTGATTGGCGGGTTGTTTTTGGTAGCTTAGCTACCTTCCTGATTGAAAGGTAAATCGAGAAAAAATTATTGCAAAGAACTCTACCTACTACTTATTTACTTAGGTCCTCTGGACCTGTTACGTCCGTGTGGTTCCCCTTGCGGGGTATAGTGCCTCCGCACTACTCCTTCGCGCTATCGTGTACGGTTTCTGGAGATGTACCTCAGCTCTCTCCAACTCTTCCCCAGTTGTGCTGATACCTCTTCGACTGTTCTTCGCCAAGTACTTCTGGTTCGGCCCACTCCTCTGCCTCGCTGCGTGAGAGGGTTCCGTTGCATCGCTTGACTCGCAGTGCACTCGTGGCCTTTTCGGAGCGTATGTCCAATCCACTGCCACTTACGTTTTCGTATTAGAGAGTCGATGAGTTTCTGACCTGTCCTCGCATGAAGTTCATCATTGGAGATACGGTTAGGCCAGAAAATCCGCAAGATGTTTCGCACTTTCCAAGTGCTGCATCCATAAAGAAGCATGGATTCTACATTGGAGGGGAACAGTCGTAGTTTGGTCTTTAGGTTTATAGAGTTGTTTCTCCATATTTTGGACAGCATTCCGAACGCAGCCTTTGCTTTCAGGATTCGGTTGGTTATATCTAGTTCGGTCCCGCCATCAGTGGAGACAATACTCTCAAGGTATTGAAAACTATCTACAGTCTCTACTGGTTGTCCAGAAATATCTATTTGAGTAGATGAGGAAGTTCCAAGGCTGATCCTTTTAGTTTTTGCGGTATTGATCTTAAGCCCGACGGTTTCGGCTTCTCTCTCCACCCTTGTTGTCATTTGATGGAGATCCATGATCCTATGAGAGATTAAGCCCACGTCATCCCCGTAGTTCAGCAGATTCCACTGAATTCCTCCATTTAAAGTCTACAAAGCTGCATGCACTCTACCTACTGGTCAATTTTTATGATTGCAATTGATAATTTTTGAGAGTTGGCCTTGACCTTGAATTTTCAAAAAAAAAAAGATGGCGAAGCGCGAGAGTTCATGTTTCGTTGCCCACTTCTTTGATCTTGCAAATTTGTAGACCGTGGTTTTTTCAAAAGAAAATCATCTCCATAGATAAAGGGTGGACCAAATACAAGTTTCTTTTTAAAAATGCATTAAAATTAACAATTTTTTTGTCCATGTATGTATAATAACTTTATTAGTAAGTGCAAATATTCCCATTAATTATGGAACACAATGTCGTTGAAGTCAATTGGACCTTATAAGCGAATAATCCGAGATCTGTGTGGAGAATTCTCCTCAGGCTAGTGCGTGAAATATTGAGCTGTTGAAATTGATGGCGAATTGATGTTCGTTAATTGAGTTTCAAACTCTCGGCTACAGGACCTACATTCTCGTCTGTGCGCCCAGCAGGCACGGTGCTTCATTTTGGCGAAAACTTCTTGTCAAAAAACGCACTTTTTGGGCCACACAGCACTCATTTTGGAAATAAGTTTTCAATATTTCCCAACGTTTTTCAAGCGTAAAGCGACTGATTTCGTTTTGCGGTGGTATGATACTGACTTTCTGTCAGAATTTCGAGCGGGAGACAGCTGTCAGTGTCAAAATAACCTATGATTTAAAAAGAAACCACTAGATGGCCAAATTTTTAGAAGACGACAAAAGTCTAAACTGATACTGTTGTGTTAGGCCTAATTTTTGTCTCGATAAGACAAATTTTATTTTATCCAGTTTTTTAATTTTATTTTATTTGAAATACAATATAGAAAATATCTCTGATCAGATTGGAATTTAGTTAGTGTTCTAGTTTTGTCATTCAGATCTTAATTTTTAATTTTTGTTGGGCAAAGTGTTTTCTTACATTTTTTCTGACACATCAAAAATAAAAGTATTTATACATATAATCCCATTAAGCCTCTAAAATTAAATTAAGTTTAACTTTTTAAATGATGTCCAAACAGATTAGTCAAAGTCCCATTAAAATAGACTTAGACAAGGTTAAAGTTTTTAAGCCAAATAATTCTCCCTCAAAAAAAAAAAGAAAAGAAATTAATACAAAATATGAATGTAAGAACCAAACAAAAATCACATTTTTTGGTTCCGTCTCTCGATTTCAATTCAGGCATTTGAACTTGCTGGCACCACTTAACCAGGTTGACATACACACTTATTTTTATTTCAAAGCTATACCTACATCTACACTAATCTAATTATAAAAAAAATTGTTTTGCCTACTTAAAAAATAAACTGCTTAGATAAAGTTAAAAAATAAAATATTTCATTTCACTTTGATTTATTATTTTACTTAACAGCTAAATCAATCAGCTAATTTTTTAACACCATTAGGTAATTTATCCACATCAACAAACAAATGGGCCTGTAGGGGGACATTTTCATCATCATCAACATACATATACGAGTATATGTATCTAGAGATACATATGTGTCCTCAAATATTTTCATATCTGAGATGTGTGTTTTGAAATTTTTAATTTTTACAAGCAACCTAATGTTGTGTGGAGACACATGGCAAGTGTATATCTTACTCTATCGGAACACCCGTGGGAGACATTCCTTAAAACGAAAAAACCAAGTTTTTTTTTAAATGAGATCAAGTTAAGTATTGTTAAGTATTTTGAGATGACTTACAAAATACTTACAAGTATCAATCTTTTGTGATTGTTTTCAAATTAATTTGCATCCTAGTTGAAAGGCACAAACTAACAGGTGGAATTCCCATTTTTCATGAACAACAACAACTGACTTAATAGAATACACGGATATCTCTGTTGTTTTTATCTTCTTATATCTGTTTTTGTTCATTTAAATTGATCATAAAATTAAACAAATATTCAAAAGAATAAACAAAAATTCGTATAAATAAAAAAGCCAACACCAAGTTGACCAATAATTTATGGCCAGTCGAATGTTTATGTTGAACTTTTGTTATATGTATATTTTTGTATACATTATTGTGTGTTGGGTTCCTGTTCCTGGTTGAGGCTGTCTGAGGCATGATTTTTTTTTTTTTTTTTTGATTCAACTTTCAGCAGTCCTAGTTGTTTATTCAGTTTATTTGTTGTTTAAACAATGGCTCCGGTGCAAAAAGCCAACCTTTATAGGTCTGTCGGCGGCATGGTAGGTCATTCCCCATTATTTCGTATCCAAACAATTCAAATGCACTTTATTTTACCGCAAAAAAGCCGTGCATCACGTGTGCCACAAAAGATGACTGCCTCTTTCTCTCTTTCTCTGCGTCTATATGTATGCGTATGGAAATGGAATCCATCTATCTATCCGATGGATATTGCAATTTACCAACTCTCCTGCGAATACGAAATCGTTTCCGGCTTTCGTCTAAAAGCTTCCTCTCAGGACGACCCAGAATGCTGCCCCGTGTCTCCGCCACCGCCATACCCGCCAATTGAAATGATTGTTGACAAAAAATAAATAAAAAGTTTAAAAAAAAAAACAGGACGAACTCTGGCTTTTGTAGAGGCATTTTCAGGACTGCCATCACCTACCTATACGCACGTAAGTATATGTGGGTCATTTAATGGTTTAACAGTCCAACAATGTGCGGTGACAATTGAATGCAGAACTTATAGGAAAAATATCTACAACAACAAAAAAAAATACCCCATCACAATCTATGGACATGAAAAATGCTTTCATCTGTGAATTTATTATTGTTGACCAACTTTGACCATTTTGTGGAGTCCTTTTGTTTTATTTTTTTTTGTTTTGTTGTTACTGTTGAATTTACACAAAGAGTTGAATTGTTATGTAAAAAAAAAAGTTTTCTCTTCTATATATAGTTGGTTTGAGTATTAAAATAAAAATACAAAAAAAAAGTGAAAAAAAAATTATATATTTTAATTATTATCATCAGTGGTGACAAATGGATATGACCTCTTCAATTCGGCTTTTTGTTTCTTTTAATTGAGTACGTAATTAATCAGACTTAATGGTAGAAATGGTATTTTACCTATAGAGAGTTTAAAAAAATGTTAAGTGACATTTGTTAATTATCGTTTAAATTGTTAAAAATAATGTTAAAATGCAACAGAAAATTGAAAACTACATGGACAACCGAAACCATGCAGGAAATTTTCATAATAATAATAATAATAATAACATAATCCTTAAAACTTGTTCTTTAATTGAAAGAAAACATTTTCAGAATTGTTTAAACTAAAATAAAATAAATTAAAACTAAACACAAGTTTTTTTTTTTAAATTAGAAGCAAATATCTTATAAATCCCTTATAGAATTTTGCAATTTTAAAAAAAAATTAAAAATGGTCTTTAACGAAAAAATTAAAATAAAAACTTCATTAGTGTTGCCGTTGTGTTTATTTATTGATTTTTTTTACCCATACATTTATTTGTCATTGTCAGATTAGACTGACATCATCTTATCCACGTAAAAATAGAATTAAATAAGTAACTCTGTGGTACTGTCAAAAAAAAGAGAAAACTTAAGTATAAGAAAACCGAGCGGGACCTTCCTCCTGGAATAAGAACAAACGAATTTTATCAAAATCTTAAGAGTCATTTTCAATTAACCAATAGGTATAGAAGGCCTAGAAATGTGAGGATTTCACTAAAACTATTTCTTTCTTCCTTCCCCCGCAAGTAGAATAAAATCAAAAACATCATTCAAATCATAATAGCAGTTTCCTAGAAACCAAGGCATTTTAAAAGTGGGCGTGGTAAAGGGCTTATTTTGCTAGACGATTTTCCTATAAGGACGGGTAGATGTTGAAATGGGATAAAACAAACTGTGCGTGAGGTATAAATACAATCTTTTTTATTTGAAAGGCTCATGTATGCCACGCATCCGAGTGGTTTAATTTTCAATGACCCTTCCGCATAGATCCACCTGAGTTTGAGCGATGGCCTTTATTATTGCAACCTCTAGGGTATCTGTCAATTGTAGTTTATTCGCATAAACCTGAGACTTCACAAAACCCCACAAGAAAGGAAGTCTAGCTAATTCACGTCACCTCTGCGAGAGATAATCTTACCTTCAAATCGTTCATGCACATGGTTCAATTTGGGCTATAAGAAATTGGTTATCATCGTTCTGTAGCGCTCACCATTGACGGTGACCGCCTCACCAACGTCGTTTTGTTGAAAAAGTAGGGACCAATGATGACAACGAAGGCTTAAAATCAACACCCGACGGAAACTTTTTGAGGATGCATTGTAACATGATGGCTCTCTTGTGGGTTGGTGTCGTCTCATATACGGCCATTCGTTCTAAAATTCGCCTCGTTTCTAAAGATGATTTTCGGCCAAAATGTGGGTCCTGTTCCAAACGCTCTGAAACCCATTCAGTGGACAAACGGCATTGTCTATGGTCATGAACTTTGAGCTCCTGGGGTAGTTGAATCTTGTAAGGGTCTTGGCCCAACTCCCGACGCTAAATTCACCAAATCGAAGTCTGTGCTGCGAAACTAAAAATTAAATGTGCGCGCCTGGCCTTAAAATGTTATGCCAATCATTAGAGTCTTTCAGGAGATATCGAAGAACACAACAAAATTGGGCGTGGCAGTAGGTTAATCTAGATTAAACCACTTTCAGAACCTTCCCTTCGCTGATAAAAAAAAATGTATATACATTTATGTTTATGCATGTGTTCAAGAATCAACAGCTGTAAGTTATAAGATATACTGATTTCGCCTATTTGGTATAAAAAAATACAAGCTGATTGGCTGCATCGCTTACAGTATCGACTATAAAAACTTTTTGTATATTTATTAAGTGACATTATTTTAATGTGTAGAATTGCTATAAACTGGTCAGCGCAGCTCATAAGTCAAAAATCAAATTTTATGCTTCTGATAAATCAAACATGTGTAACATTTAACACTACACATTATATTGAACATGTCGAATTATTGATACAGAACCACACAAAAATTTGAAAAAATGTGCCAAATTAATCAACAAATGATTTTTTGTACCATCGACGAGGATGAAAAGCTTCAATTTTTTGGTTACTAACCGTAAAAAAGGCCTTGTATACTTTTTAAAATCAAAAAAAAAACACTTAAGATCTCCATTGAAATTAGACCAGTTTTTACCAAATAGAAGAAATATAAAAACAAATTATATCTATATAATAACTAGATTTTACAAGATTCCTTAAAAATAAATAATTGCACGGAAATAAAATATTACTTGATTAAGTGTTATGCAAAAGTTTATACCAATCAGAGGAAAAAGTAACTAGAAATACGAGTAACTATTAATAACTGCATACTTCTTATAATACCCAAAAGGGTTAAAACATACGCAAATAGTAAGCAAATGTATACTTATGCATTTATCTTAATCTTACGACCAGATTATACCAGTCAAATTAAAAATAAATTAAACACCTATGTATGTATAATATGTTTGTGTATAATTTGAAAAGTTTGCTTTTCTTATAAAACTCCATCTTAAATATAAATATCTAAGTAAAATAAACGTTATCTGTATTACTTGGTTAGTATGCCTTATACCAGTCATAGAAAAAATCAATAAAATGCGTAATGTTTAATATATATATTTACCTAACGCCACTTAAAAATCTGAAAACAATCAGAAATATTTGTGAAATCGTATTTTATTTTTGGAAAAAACAATGGCCCTTAGTAATAGACATTCATAGAATCGGTTTTAAAGTCACTTTTTGTTAGATGTAGAAAAGTTGCTTTTAAAATTTCGTAGTAACAGATCAAATTTAACAACAGTCTTATTTATACCAATAATTTATTGTGACTCATTTTCATAATTTCGTTATTGTGAACTGATACACAGACAGATTTCTATTAACCAGATTCGTAAAGTTCTATTGTGATTCTATCATTTTAAATTTAACTTAGTTACAGGAAAGCCGCTTTTAAGTATTTATACTTGAAATTTGTTTTATTTCTACGAATGTTTGGTTAAAATCGAACTTAGGCTAGATCTGGATCTATTACTCAGGGCCAATAGTTATTCTTTATTTATACCAATAAGACCCACGTATTGAATACTTAGTTCTTAAGCATTCAAATTTTCGTTTTTTTTTTCGTATATGATCTCTCAAGGGACGTTCCAAAATTAGAATTTAGGTAACCTATATTCTTCCCACACACTCAAAGGTACCCAGGTATGCTTTATCTAAAAATAAAGTTCCAAGATGTCTGCTAAACAAGTATATCTCTTGAGGTATCCATATAGATCACATATATTCCCAATAAAGGTACACAATATTATACATCTCCTATCTAGGTATCATCTGTTAAGAGAAAAAAAAAACAAAAATCCTAATATACTTCCTGTGTAATGTGTATGTGACTTGTAAAACAAAAAGAATCCTTAAAAAATCATATTAAAAAAAAGTAGAACTTTTCCATATATGTATACGTACTTTATAGGTATTTCTACCTAAGATTATGCAAAAAAAAGAACAACTATACTGCACCGTGTGGACGACACAAAGGGACATGTGATGTTTTCTAAAAATATTCTCATGTTCTTCGATGGATTTTTACATTAATGTTTTTTTTTTTGATTTTTATGTTTTTATATCGAATCTTCATGTAAGAATAAAGGAACCCATACCAAGTATGACATACAGTGTTGGCCAAAACATTAGCAACTAAAACTACCTCCATCATTATGTCATTCAAAAATGAGTAACTAAAACAAATCATGTTAATTTTTTTTCTAAAATTTAATACATTATGTATGTACTTCTGAATAGACAATAAGAGAAAATAGTTTTCAAAACGGTTCATTAAATATGATATGAGTAGGAAAGTGAACCCAATTTTTTGCTGGTCAAAACAAAAGCAACTTTTTATTACCACCTCTCTTTTTCGTATTAATAAATAGAAGTTAGACCGTTAACTAAAAAATTCATTGCTCATAGTAAAGGTGTTGGCAAAAAGTGCAGTTGAATCTATTTATTAGGTATTATTCAGTTCACGAGCAAGCTAATCAGTGTTCTTAGCTAACGTTTGTAAAATGGCTCGAAACAAATACTCTAACGAAATAAAAGAAAAAATTATAAAAGTGGAAAGAGTCAAATTAATTTATCGGAAAAATATTCCATTCCAAAATCAGTGATTTGCCGATTAGTAAAATTCTATAAATCCACATAGTAATTCCAAACGGTTCATCGAGGTGGCAGACCAAGAAAAACAACAGAACTAGAAGATTCTGCTATAATAAAATCAATCAAAAAAGACCCTTTTATATCATCGCGAGAAATAAGAGTCCAACTCGACCTGGGCGTAAGCGCTAGAACAATCCGGAGACGAGCTGTTGATGGGTGACTAAAATCCTTCAAAGCTGTAAAAAAGTCTTTTATTTCAACCAAAAACAAGCTGGCGAGATTAAAGTTTGCTCATGACCAAATCAACTGGACCGTTAGAAAATGGAGGAATGTACTCTTTTCGGACGAGTCCAAATTCAATTTCAAGGGTTCCGATGGTTTCCGTCGTGTTCGCAGACCAGCCAAAGAGGCACTAAATCCACGTTACACCAAAGCTACTGTAAAACGTGGAGGAGGAAACGTAATGGTGTGGGGATATTTTTCAGGGCATGGACTGGGACCGATTCACAAAATAGATGGTACAATGGATCGTTTTGTGTACCGTGACATATTACAAAGTGTAATGCTGCCACACGTTGAAGATCAGTTGCCTCTGAAATGGATATTTCAGCAGGACAACGACCCAAAGCACACGTCCAATACGGTTAGGACGTGGTTTCAAGAAAACCGGATTGACGTGTTACAATGGCCAGCACAGTCCCCAGATCTCAATCCCATAGAAAATTTATGGGATATTGTAGATCGACGAATTGAAAGGCCTAATTGCAAAAATAAAAGTGATCTGTTTGAACAAATTAAATTGGCTTGGGAAAGTATCCCAAACAGCATAATAAACAATTTAATTGACTCCATGCGTCGAAAATGTGCTGAAGTAATAAAAAACAAGGGGTTTGCTACCAAATACTAGCAATATTTTATATAGTTTTAAAAAAAAATATGTATTTGTTAAAAGTTGCTTTTGTTTTGACCAGCCTAATATTGAACTAATTGTACTAATTTTGCTATATTTAATGAACTACTACAAAAACCATTTTATTTTATTTTCCACTAGAAACTGTAAATATTTATTTAAATTTTAAAAACAAAAATATACCATGATAGATTCTTAAATTTGTTTTTTAATTACTTAATAATGGAGGCAATTAAAGTTGCTTTTGTTTTGGCCAACACTGTAGGTGTCCTTTTAGTCACACATGTGTATCAACACGAAAAAGGTGATTTTTCCTTTATATACACTATCGTCATACCTACTCGTGCTTCGTCATGTGTTTTTGAGGATTCCTTTTCAAGGAGTCCCCTTTTGTTTTTCCTTTTTCATCTTACAATCTGATTATGCTGGAAGAACACATGCAGTTTTATGACCTGAGTGCATTATGTGATCAGCACATGCACGTGGGGGTGCTGCTATTTAAACACCACATCACACATCAAGGTTATATATTTTGGTCTTATTGAGTATAGGTATAGCTAGGTATAAGGGCTGATTCATCATTATGAGAATTATACAAAATTCAATTTTATTACTTAAACTGCATGTCAAGTCAAAGGTGTTTGTCTTTCGTCTTTTTAATTATTCATCTTATAAAAGTTCCAAAGAAAAACAACAACAACGAAAAATGGGGAAATACCTACATTTTTTTTTTTGGGAAAATCATCCAAATTTACACAACATAAGACTCGTGTTGTCACATCAACGCTCTGCTCAATTTGTATCTGAATGCAAGAATTGCTTTTTGTCATAAATTTTCGTTATAAATAAATAAAAAGATACAAAATCTCACCCAAATGGATATGTGCGGGGAGTCAAAAATGAGATATATTATAACTGCTTAATTGCCCAGTGGGTCTGCGGGAATATTAATGTTAAATATTATATTCATGTATATATATGAATGTGAGTGATTAAAAGTGGATTATATTTTTATATTTTATCTGGACAGTCATACATTTAATTCATATAAGAAACGAACAAAGTATATCTCGTACTACTTGGCCCTCCCTACATTCGTAATGAGTTTGATTATTAATGGTCTTTCTTAATTTCCGTCGTTTTGTATTTATTAATTTTTTCTCTCACAAATAACAAATATAATAAACGAGTACCAAGAAAAAAAAACCACAAAGCCTAGGTATTTGACCTCAGAGTTCTCACCGCGTTTTTCTCAAAACTCAGGATTGAAGCTGACCTCAAGCTGATAACCCACAACACATTCCTGAGTTTGTTTGATTTTGTTTTTTTGTGTTTTTCCTAACCGAGGTTCAGCACTTATAGCGCTCAAACTTCATTCAAATAAATTTTACTATCACCGCCACTAACATGAGTTGAAACAAGTAAAATTAGAAAAAAAAAATAAAATATTTAGAAATTATATATTGAATAAATCTTGCACGAGATTGATAATGATTTAGGTCGCTTGACGAGTGTGTTAGTTAGATGCGCGTAATTTTTTACATTTGAACGTAAACAGAATTTATTATTTTCCAGTGTGCGATAAGCTTTTTAGGATCTATTGAGAAATATTATGATGAAGATTTTTCTAACCACAAAACATTTTGTTAAAAAACAAACAAAATATTTAGCTTACAAATTGAATAATTTTGTGGTTTTTCTTACCACAGCAGAATTTCGGTGATATTTTTGATATTTTTGTACATGGACTCATTTCAGGGGAGATTCTCCTTTTTCGGCGACCAAAAATGCATTTTGTTTTTTTTTTGCATTTTTTTTCTAGTAAAATATTTGTGGAATATGTAGCTAAAACCGTTTGTCTGAATACTATCTTTTTTTTAATTTATAGAACAAAAACGAGACCTACCTTTTTGTCTCGAAAATTGACATTTAGCGGTATTTTGAGCGTAGCATGTTTTACATAAATATTTTTGAATTTGGCGCATATATATCCATACCATTGTAAGCAGAGGTACCATATGGGCCACCAGGTGTCGACACATGTCGCCACTTAGACACATGAGACATGAACCACCAGGTGTCGACACATGAGCCATGACTCGAAAAAAACTTTAAATGCGTTTTTCTCGAAACAACGTTTTTTCAACTGTTGGCCACGATTACTTTAAAAGTACTTGACGGATCGTCATAATTTTTTTTTGTTTTAAAGCTTATTAAATTTACTGGAGTCTGCACCAAAATCAGGCTGATATATCAAAAACTTTTTTTTTTTGTACAGCGCTCAGAAGAGCCAAAAAAAGTGGAAAAACGAACACTAAAATTCAAGCGTCCGCCATTTTTAAAATTTTTGACTTTGGGCAATTATATTGGTTCAGACTCCAACTACACTCTTCTATTTTATAAAAAAATTTCATTTTTTAGTTTTTGATCAGTTTTGCAGGAGCTAGAGTGGCCAACAGCGAACAACTTTTTTTGGAGGTGGTCTCGTTCCGAGGCGCATTGTTTTTTAACGGCCTGGTATTTTTTGATGAAAAAAATATTTTTTGTACTTAATATGATAATAAACAAGCAAAAAAAATTTGAATTGATTATATTATCATTCCTTACATGAAAAAAAAAATCATGAAAAAGTGTAATTTTTAACACTAAAAAAAGGAGAACCTCCCTTTAAGCTAACGAAAGGCACTAGGACTTCATCATTCATGGATGCATGTAATGTTTTGTTTTGAATAACCTATCGGATATTTTCTGAAACTCATTCAAAAAACCCAACCCACCCACCGCCCCTCTCCCTCAATGACCCTTGACAAAAGTGGCTTGTGATCAACAGATTATTTATCAATATAACACATACTAAATAATTAAAACTTTTAAGCTTCTGTTAAATTCGGAGATTATTTCTTTATCCACACTACACGAATGTGGAATTCTTTACTAGACTCAGTAATTCCCCTCCATTATAATTTTTACACATACAAAATCGGTATCTTTCTTTAAATTCTCTCCAACTTTCCTAAACGGTCGCACAGTGGTCAAACATTCAAAGGGTAGTCATAATCCCTTTAATGTTTAGTGTGCTCAAAATATACAGAAAAGCGTTAAAACTTCTACGCAAAATTTTCACCCTACTCCCTTAGATGCATTTATAGGCACACTGCTGAATTTCACCATACCTTCCTCCTTTCTAGTCCTAAAAGGTGTTATTGAAGTGGTCAGTGACCTATCCACCGTTACGTAACTCATTGAGTTGCATGATTAGAATTTACTCTATGGTGCGTAAAATTACGATATCAGGCACTGTAAAAATAACTTCAAACTGATTTTTACATCAGAGAACAGGTTTGTATTTTTTCACCTAATCGACATATTCAGAGACTCTCACTATTCAAAGATTTTCATACGTAAAAAAGACCTCATCTGAAAAACTAAAAAATCATTTACTTTATTTTTTCAAGCCCCCTCTTTTCTTAATGCTGTTTGTCAAAATTCCAAAACTATTTCTCACTATTATAAACCTCCTAGTATGTTCAAAGACATGTTTGACTGAGGGTGAAATGTTAAAAGGAAAATGTCTGTGACATTGATAGATTGTGTATCTTTCATTCTCCCCACACTATACACCTAATTGTCAAAATATACCTTTGATTTTTTTTTTATCTTAAATGTCAGATGGTGAAAACATAACCAGGTAATAGGAAATTCTTTGTTTATTGTATATTGCTGGTTTTTTAAATATCTCATACATTCAGCTTCTATCAACAATATGGAAACCAATTGAGATGATGTGTCAAAAGTCTTTTAGGAACACTTATAGATTTTTAGATATTTTTTCGAAAAGTTGGTGAAAAATTGAAACTTAGCGCCAGGAGTAATTTGTCGATGAGTTTGTTTGGATGAGTTCATTTTAGACAGGGGATAAAGAGATATATAATTTGACAGGACAGTATGACTTAATATTTTGATTGACGTTGACATGACAGGTTGTTTTTTGTCTGGTTTTATTTTTACGTATTATTAGTGAAAAGATTTTATTTCAAGTCGGAACTGGTTCACCTGAATTTGTGAGAGATAAACTGCACAAAGAATTTACGAATGAATATACATATGTATGTATATAATTGACGTCTATAAAAACAGATAGAGATAAGGTAGATAAGGTAGTTTGGAATGATTCATTTATTATTCGTGTTTTAATAAAGTAGGTAAACAAAAAATACCAAGGCGTATGTGAGTTTTTTTTTCAGCCAATTCAAATTAATAATTATAACAATTTGAAGAAAAAAAAACATGCATAAATGTATAACAAAGTGATAACAGTGATAATGTAAAGTGATAATTTACACATTTCAACATTAGCCGTATTTTTTGACAAAGCTATCCGTAGTACCTATGTATAGTAGGATTTTATACGAATAACAAATACAATATCGACAGTAGGAATACTGCCGAAAAAGCTAAAGTTGAATCCTACTGCAGATGAGTTTTCTACTTTATTCCAATATCAAATGGAATTGATGTTCTTTGTTCTAATATGTTGGTGGCGATTGAACTTGTTTGTATCTCGATGGATGTGTTCACTGAGTGCTTGTGCGTTTTGCACGATGAGTTTTTCCATTGGGCAAATAGATTAATCTTTTTGTGTTTTTCTTTGCATATGAAATATCACAGGCTTTCAGCTGAAATCTCCTATTTCGTTTTGGTGAGAACATAGTATTACTATGTTTTTTTTTTGTTTGACCAATAAACACACCTAAGTTATTTAACATTTATCTGAATTTAAAAAATAAAACGATGCTTTCCTATCCTGTTCTGTCAAAAAATCAGGTTTGACAATTTTTAACTTTCATCGGGCAACAAATTTATTGGAATCCTTTTACTTTTCCCTATCTTTATTACTACAAAAAAGTACAATGATGTAAAATTTGATATTTTATTTGACAGATCACCAAAATGTCATTTCGTTCTGTCAGCTGTTATTCATGTCTGAAATTGTGTGGACAAATAATTTAGTTCTTTAGTATGTTGCTGCTTTTTTATTATGTAGATAATTATTAAGAAATGGAAATTACAACAAATTTTGGA
Source organism: Philhelius festivus (assembly GCA_963931855.1). Classification (NCBI taxonomy): domain Eukaryota; kingdom Metazoa; phylum Arthropoda; class Insecta; order Diptera; family Syrphidae; genus Philhelius; species Philhelius festivus. The sequence continues at coordinate 225,199,846 of OZ007555.1, read as the reverse complement.
ATTTCTTTCCGTGTTGCTACAGATTACAAAAATAGCATTCACGATCTATTAATTAAATATAAAACTATACAATTTATTTACACCTGTTTCACAAAATTGTATTAATCCAACCTAGATTTACAGCCGATGACGCAATCTACTGCATAGACATAAGCGACGAGATTTTACTTTGACCATAATCTACGAACACACCCCATTTGCGTTTTATTTTTTTCAAATTATACTGACAGCTGTTTATGAATGTGAAATAAATTTAAACTGCGGATTGATTTTTTTTGGAAAAAAACAAAGTTAGTACTGACTTATTTATAGATTTTTTTAGATTTATTTAATTTCACGTCTTAATGGGGGCAATAGACCCTCTCTAGCATACAACTTTTTTATTTGAAATTGAAAAAAGCAATAAAAGAAAAATTCAAATACCCACGAAAAGTCAGAAAAGTAAAGCAGGATCTTTGACAATTTAACTGTAGATTTTTAAAATCGTAGATGGAATACATAAATAAATAAATAATGCATTTGTTACACATCCTTAACTGTTGAAAATAATTTCAACTCCGACTAATCCACAATACAACTTAAAGTCTAAGATTTTCATGAAATATTTTAAAACGCACTTTTAAAAGATTGACTCTTCACTGACTAAAATTCACTCCTATGTATTTAACTTTTTTATATTTCTAAATTTCAATGCCAACAGTTGCGTAGTGGTTAGTGTGATGGCATGTCATGTCCAAGGTTTGGAATCGATTCAAAGCTGCTACTGCCTAAAAAGAAAAAAAAAAGGATTTTTTTTTCAGGAATACTGCCTTTTGTGAGGTAATGAAAACTCCCTGGAGAGAATCTCTTCTCGTGAAAAGTGCTTCTCACTTTAACTATTTGGATTTTAAGGAAAATGTGTTCAGAAATGGAAGGGACCTGCGATTCTCTGCCAAATCTGAAGGCCTATATTCCTTGTGACACCATACGCATTGTCCTTCATTCTTTGCTGAAATTTAAATTTACATTCAATTCCTTGCGCCAAGATAAATTTTTGTGTTGTTACTACAATCTTAATGGAAATGTCAATCTCTCTCTAAAAAAAATAGTTTATATTAATAATTTGGAATAAAAGCAAAAAACAAAAAATTTTAAATCTTAAAATATGAAAATCCACATAAATGTTTAAAATTTTTCAAAACTATTAGAAAATATGTGTATATTTGTTTTAATATCGCATTTCACTTTATGTGGGTTACGCGTGTTGTTAAACAACTCCAACAACAAAAACTAGAACACTTCAATAGAACCAACCACCTAAATTTAGATAGGAAATAATAATTCATTGGACTCCACCCCACACAATCATTATAATTAGATTAATCAAAAATTTGAAGACAGATATCGGCCTACATGCATTATTTATTTCTTGTTGTTTTTTTTTATAAATTTTAAATATTTTCGCACATAATATTGTACAGTAAATTTATATTTATTCGACCACTTTTTCAATTTAATTTTTAAATATATAAAATAGACTCAAAACAAAAATTTAAATATACATAAAGATGAGAACAAATTTGTGGCGCCCGACAATATGGCCCATTCACTGTAATAAATTATTATCTACTAGGTTTCTGTCTGTAAATAAAGTTCCATGAAAAAAATTAGTTTATTTTAACCCAAATAAAACGAATAAACATTTGTTATTCTTTCCATTGTCGTATATATTTTATTTTATTTTCTTCTTCTTCTTCTTTTTTTTTTTTTTTGTTTTTGTTTTAGACTAAACCTAGCCAAAAAAAATTTGGCAAACTTACATTTTTTATAAAAAAAAATATATATACATATTCATCACGCATATGTCTACGATCTAGTAAATAAAAATTATTGAAAGTAATAAAAACAAGAATCTAATCGGTGTGTTTTTTGCTTGTTTAGTGGGGAGGTACACCTCCATAATAGTTGTGGTACTTTAATTCAAAACAAAAAACCACACATGGAAGAAATTAAAGATTAGGAAAATTAAATAAAAACAAAAACAAAAACAAAATAAATCCACTTTAAAGGCTGATTTCTGCTCCAAAAATTTTTTTTGTTTTGTTATTTCTTTATTAATAATTGTGCGTTCATCATTGCGGTAACAAACACGGTTGCCACCACTTTGCTTTTTATTTAATTTTTCTTTACAATTTATTAGAATTTAAAGATCTAAAACCTAATTTAGACCTTCGTTCTTCATTCGCTGTACGTTGTTCGTTCTTCTCTCAACAACGTACAACGAAGAAGCATTTACATTAATTTGATTTTGTTTTTCAGTTCGTTCTTAACAACAAACACATTGTTGGCATTGTTAATAGTTGAGAAAAAAGAAAAAAAGAAGATCTTGTTGGACGAATACTTTATTGCTGAAAAGGAAACGTTTATAACATACAAATCTTATTTTATTTTCTAAACTAGCGCAATAATATCGTGCTTTTTTGCATGTTCCTCTGATTATTATATCTAAAGTATTATTATTCGTACTAGAAAGATAAAACCCATAGACAAAATATTTTATTTATTTACCTATAGGTACCACAATTTATAATGAAAGCTTCTGATGCTCCATTCTCTAATAAAAAAAATTCAAAAATTTCCCTACAAGTTACACGGCACTGCAAAACAATATTTATTTAAACAGTTTTTGCACTTAAAAACACGTTGTCCGGGTAACAACGTACAACGAACACCAAAATTTGCGAGCTTTTCTGAATTTGTACGTTCTTCATTCGTTGTTAGTTCGTTGTTCGTTTTTATCATTTACATTTTCGTTGTTCCGCGTACGATCAACAACGAACAACGTACACAGAGCACAACACCGATGGACCGCCAGTGATTTCAGTATGCTTCTACACGTGTCTTACTACACATTGTTTGACTGAATACATTTCAGCAGAGGTGACAGATTCTTCATCCATTTTCTTCAACAAAATCAAGGCTGAACGTCATACTCGTGTATATACGGCGCAATCACTTTATTAGACGTGGCCATTAGACGTTCGGACTCGGTTGACATTTAAATGTCCCCTCCGTTTGAAGTCACTATGGGCTTTGGATTTCTGCGAAATGACATTTCACTTAGTTTCAGGATACTTATAATCAAGCAGAAAACTATTAGTTTTTAATCCACTTATAGAGAGTGGAAAACTAACTTAAAACAATGCCTGTCAAATTTAAACAGCTCAGTTAGATTTTCTTTAATTTTTTGCACATTTAGACAATATGTATATTGTAAGATATTTGGCAACCCTAGTTAGAGCCTCATGAAATACTATCCCCCAAACCCCTACAACTTCCCGCAAGAATGTTCTTATTGTTCGTAGTTTGGCAAGTTCCCCTCTTTTTTTTCAGCCTGTCATAATCTTGCGTACACCTATGAATGCTTGCGTAGTGGTGCGCGCTTAAAGGCGCAGAGGCGATCTTTTTTGTAACAACTCCCCGTGCACAAAGACGTGCGCTATTATAATTGTTATTCTTTCTGCTCATCATCATCTTCATCATCATCACTGGCAGCAACAACTTGCTTCGTAAGCAAATGAACATCTTCGCCGACGTAGCGTAGCTTGCAGCCATTCCGCGCCGACTATAGACGAACGTGCCCACACTTCTTCTAACGGTATCGGCTATAGCTACTTATACTCTACATATATTTTGTATCTTGAAAAATAAATCGCAGACAAGAAAACAAAAAAAAAATATTATTAAGATACACGGAACTTTTAGCATTTAAAAAAAAATTATTTATTGAACATCGAAGAGGAAAAAATAAATAAATATTTTCGAAGGCGGATGTTTGCCCGCATTAGTGTCATAATAGATGGAACAGGTAGAATAACAAAGTACCTACTCTCACAACGGAAATGCAAACATTTTTAAATCAACGTTTTTAAAGAGTTGGTATTTTTTCAATGGGGTACTCAAATAGTATCACATTTTTTTCTTTGGTGCCAAAAAAAAAAGTTCATCAAAGTGTCACATCATGACATCTCTAGATACTCGTATCGTGGTGACAGATAAATAATTATATATAATTTTCGCCAAGTTACAATGACTGGTAAAACACAATGAAATTTGTTCCCAGATATGAAAGCATTAATACATACGAAGACTCCTTCTAAAAAAATCTTAATTTTGCCATTACAAAAAGGAGAACCCATTTTATGGTTTAGGTTAGGTATGTTTTATCGATGTACCTGCGTTCTGAATTTTTATTGAGAATTGGCTCCATATACATTAATAATATTGGTCTACACTGTCATACAAATTGTATATAAATGTCAAAAATGTGTCAAGAAAATTATGTGCGTTCAAACCCGCTTAAATAAAACAACACAAAACTTAAATAATAACTTCAAATAATCGGGTTCTAACCTAAGCGAGTCTCATTTAATCAGTCCTTGAATAACTGAAAACATAATTCAGCTAAGTGGTCACGTCAACAGCTGAAAAACCAAATGTCATCATAATTAACATCTGTCAGAGATCCATAAAATGAGTGGTGAAGGTGAATATTAAAAATATAGGAAAATGGATTCATTCAAAGCCTGTTCAATACTTTTTGTTATCTTAAACTACGTTTTCACAAAAAGATAATCCGAGATTTAAGGTAAGAGATTTTTGTGGTGTGATTTTTCACCACACTATAAGATTTAAAAGAAGATTAACTTTGACAGCATCTATCAAAATGCTAATGGTGTTTCAATTTTTCTTATAAAGTGGAAGCGAGAAAAAGAAAGTTTCATTTGTGCCCAACGATGAAAAATCATCGAGATAATTTACCACGATATGGATATTAGGTCAGTTCGAACTATAGAACAATTAATCCAATGAGGATTTAACAAGATTTCTAATTTTCTATATCGAAATAAATTTGTATGATAAATCTTCGAGATTTAAAGAAGATGTATGGTAAATCCACTTAAATCCAGGATTATAACTTGGCTAAAACCTAGTATTATATGCATCTACGTTTTCCTGTCAAAAATTATACATTTTCAAAGGAATTATTTTTCAATTCCCTGGTTTTTTATTTAAGCTGGTTTCAATTAAGTTGGCTTAACCAGTTTTGAAAATATGCATAAAAGTAAAGTCATAATCCCTTTTAGTGCACGCAAAATATATATGTATAACAAAAATTTTCCTTTCTTTGTGACCTTTTCTTTATAAAAATTATGTTTTCCTATTTGATATTTTTAATAATTAACCTTAAGCCCACTTTAGGACAAACATCATTTTTATAGAATAAAAAAGTGTGAAAAGAAAATTTCAAAGCCAGTCTCACAAAATGACAGGATATCTCACAAAATTTGACACACGTTTTTGATAAAGTACGACCATGATTTTCACCTGCTCCATCTTGTCATTTCATAAAACGTATTAAACTTGGTTTTAATTTGCGAAGGCGTTAAAAGGTATGGGTATTCAGTTTTTCTACATGACATTAATTGACAAAGAACTGTCAAACAAAAATAATTGGGAACCCAAAATATTAATTCGATTTTAATGTTGAGGCTCAAAGCTTTTCAAGTGCCTCTCGTATGATAAAATTGATGAACACTTAAAAATCCTTTTTGTCAAATTTAGGTTCCGTTTGTGGACTTGACTTGCCAAAATTTGTAGATACGGCAATTACAGATTTGGCGCCTGTAATTGTACATAATGTACTGAAACAAAATTTGTTAAGACTGATGAGACAGATATACAAATTATTATTAATTTACTGAAGTCAAAGTTAAGACTACAAAAAAATAAATTAATACCTATCAACATTGTATAATAAGTTCTGAGAAAATATTTTCTTTTTCTCGATCTTACAAAGTGTTTGACTGCTTTGCGTATATTAATTGAAACATATCGTTCCGTCTATCACAGTTTTCAAAAGTCATAATTGCCTTTATGACTTTTTGGTCCATATCGTAAACCTCGAATGTGTAAAACAAAAAAGAAACAAAGATGTCAAATGACAAACCTTCCGTCTGTCTGTCCATTCGTTTGCTTTGCGTTAATTCAAATTCACCCCATCATCATCCAGAGTTTCTCATATACATACATACATATGCGTTTTTATTTTTTATAAACGAGTCACACCCTGACTTGAGCTTAATTGAAGTTATTCCATATAGATTTAATTGTATGATGGATGAATCACGAGTGAATCGCTTGAAAAAAAAAAATCTAACAACAATTACAAAACATACAGTGAATATCTGTGCCGTCATCTTTTGCATCTTTTTAATAACCCATACCTACCTATTCTACAGACATATGTCATGTTTGTACATCCCTGCTTCCATGGTGAGATGATGATATCTTCTCTGATGCTGCACATCCTTGATGGTTTGTTAGTTCTATTTTTTTTTTCTCAAAAATGTACATAGCTAGCTACCTACTTACTATACCTTCATCATAAAAAATAAAGAAAAAAAAAAACACGACGACGGCTATACATATTTCTGCAAATTAATGATTGTTAGTCACACTGTCAGTTAGGGCACTTAAGATCCACACACATCATCCATCCTATGAGAGACAGACCCCAAGCCAAGATTGTTCTGGCATCTCTTCTATACTCGGCTTCTGTGTACGCGAATTTTATCCCCACATATGGAAAAAGACACTTGAGGTGTCATCCTTTTGAAAGAACAACAAAAAAATAAAACTAAGAAAAATTATACGTATCTACATGCTTTTTTATGGTTTAAAAAAGATCACAGATAAACAACATTATTCAGCCAAACATCACTAAGAGGGAGATACTCTCAACAATAATACAGAGACAGACCAAAATGACATCATCACCAACTTGTTCGTTTTGAATCTATACCTACTGTGGTTGGATGCAAAACTTGTATCTATATATGGATGGTACCTCTATATATGTATCTTATCTATGCCTTCTATCTTGATGAAGATAGAGGCACCGATGATAGTTTCATCTACTTTATCTTGGATGACTAAGAATTGAATCCATGAATTCTATATAAATTAACCGCCTTTTTGGAATGAGGAAGAGAATCAAAATGGCGATAAGCAATGATAGCTATGTACTCGTTGTACGTATTCATATTATGATGACGTTTATACGTAGCTAGCTATAGGCTGATGAAGACATCGCTTATCGGTTGCTGTTGATTAAGTGGTTTTAAATTGGTATTGGTATTTCTATGGCAGTTAAATAGGTTCAACTGTATAATTTTTTTTTTTTTTTTTTTCAATTTGGAAATATTTGAGAAAACTTTTATTATCTACATAAAATGTAAAGTGTCTTTTGAAAAGTTTTGGTTTGGCAACACTGACAGTAAGTTTGACAGCTGAACGATCATTTATTAAAGTTATACTCATTTCATTACAAGCTGTTCTTATCACAAAATAATTAATTTAAAAAAAATAATAACACAAGATCATTGTGACCTTACAGAAAAGCAATGGGTGTTTCTTTTTTTGCTCCAAATGCTGCCCAAAGCGGGGCCTAAGTGAATAGAGCTCGCTCTGAACCGAGCGTGACATGAACACTCCAATCTATTTAAGAAACACAATTGAGCACTGAACTGTCATAAAGAACGTCAATCGTGGCGTCCGCTGTGTGGAACGTAGCGCCATTTTGTTGGAACCACTTGTCGTCTAGGTCCATAATCAAACTGTTACTTTTTAATTGTCACCTGGTGAACATCGTGTTGGTTGGTGTCATCCCATAATATGTACGTCAAATTTGCTTTTTAACACAGCCATTCATCAAAAAATGAGCCTCGCGCGAAAGATGATATTTCAGTTAACAATAAGGGTCCTCATGCAAACGCTTTAAAGCCCACGCAGCGAAAAACGGTATTGTCTATGGTCATGAACTTTGAGCTCCTAGGTCAGTTAATCTTGTGCAGGTATCGACGCAAAATTCGCTAAATTGAAGTCTACAAAAAGCCAAGTTCTTGTGCAAGCCGAGGATTCGACTGCCTCCGATATTGAGTTCCTCTGACGTACGAATGTTGACTGATTGATTACCGGACCCGGACCGGTCGTATTAAATCTGGCAACCAAAAGTTAAAGAGGCGACTCTTAACCACCAGCACATCTTCCGTAAAATGGGCATAACGTCCGCAACGTTTACACTAACGAACACTCATTTTGATTTTTATCATTTGAACGTGATGTTCAATCGTGTTTTCTTGCTTTAGTGATTTCGTATCCATTACTTAATAATAAACAACAGGTTTGACAGATGTCACCAATTTATTTGTTGGTATTTTAAAATTTATTGATGTACCTACCTACCTATCTTACTAAACTATTAATTCGTCCAAATTGACAGCGGGACGTTTAATTAATATTTTGCTTACCGATAAACTGACATTTGGCACAACAGTTATTTTTGCCCACGGTCAATTCTTTCAAAAGGAAATCTACTCTCTCTCGAGTGCTCTCTTCTTTGGTGTATGAGTATGACATTTGATTAAATGAGCTATATACCAACTATTATTAAACCACCTCAATCATCGTGAAGATGATGAGATTTCACTCAATATGAACTCACCTAAAATAAACTTGCCTATCAAACTTCGATCTGGCATAATAGCAGCTAAATTCAAATTGGTGAATAGGTATCAAAAATCTTAATTGATCTTCATGTGCCGTTATAAAGGAACTCCTCTTCAACAAAAAAAAAAAAAAAAAAACAAACCTCTCATTTTATTGCCATTTTCAAATGAAAAATCCCTCCACACAGTTATTTCTTATTAAATTTCTAATCAAAGAAAATTTTCAATTGAATCCACCTGGGTATAAAGTGGATTCTGTTGAATTTCTGGGAAATAGAAAAAAATAAGAAAAATATTATAAAACTCTTCATTCAGCGCTCGTGCCCTAATGCATAATTGAATTATTAGCCTTCTCCCCGTCAGTTTGTGGTGATAGTGCGGTGTGTTGGATTGGATGGATGCTGCTGGCTCCCTATTTTTTCCTGGAACTCCTTTTCTCCATTAGTGGCAAGGTGCAACAATGTTGGATCACTCATCTCTCGTACTGGTTTTATGCAGAAAGAGCAAGAGCGATTCGATACGTTGCACTTGGCTGCTGCTGCTGCTTGTTGTTCCCCTTTTTACTTTTTCTTTTTGTTTTGATCTTTTTTTCTTTTGTTTTTCTTTGTATTCAAAACACATTTTTAAATCATTGCCGTTTTCTTTTGCCACACTGCGATCGAGAGGTGCGAGAGGTAAACCTCTTGGTAATTCGAAGCTCTCGGCTCCTCAACGATGATGACGGTGATGGCGATCGTCATCGGGCACCTTTAAGTGCCTTCACAGAGTCAGAGGCGTAGGCAGAAGTATACAAAAGTACACTTCCACTCGGTTCAGGCGAAAAAGAACTTAAAATCAAAACATCTTGTCCTAACGGTTGCTTCTAACACGAAAAGAACGGACACAAAAAAAAATACCCAATTTGAATCAAGTGCTGACATACAAACATATGTTTGGAGCCGGTGTGTAGCAGCACACACCTCTCCAGAAGACCAGAATGAGTAGTATAGGTATTCATATGCTTCCCTTCTTTCTCTTCAAAACCATGATGGATAAGAGGAACACATTAGCCGTGTGCACATCCAAATTGTTTCTATAGGTTTCTTGCTTTAGTGCTCCTCAATCAGCTAAACTCTCTAGGTACATCTAGGTGGTGGTGTATCTATCTCCCTCCGCCAACCGCACAAGCACAATTGCGATGGCGATCGTGTCGATCAACTTAAACGAGCGCGCATCTGCAACCACACCTCAGTTGATTAGTCTCAATGATTTAATGGCGGCGGATGTTTTATCACCGGGGTTTTTCTTATTTTGGTTGGAAATTGTACCCATACGCCTATACACATATTACACACCGACAATTCACTCGGTCCGTGATAACTTTAAATGGAATTTTTAATTTCGATAGCGTGAAGCTTACATATAGCAATCGAGCGGCAGAGCTAGTGTGGAACTTATTTTTGTTTTATTTAAATCGCTAATGAATTCAAGTGGAGTTTATTTTGTTGTAGTTTTTTTGTTTTTATTTAATAAGAAATAATTTTTGACTTTTACTTTCGTATTAGTAAAAGAGTGAGTAAAGATGAAAAGAATAAAGAGAATTTTAAATCTCATAATGGTAAATATTTGTTGTTTTTTTAATTTAAAGTTTATCGTCATTTTTAAACAGTAAGGTGCAGATTTAATAGCCGAAAAAGGTTTTAGGGATTCTACTGGTTTTATTGTGAAAAAATTTATTTTTCAATCAAACTTAGTACTACAATGACAGAGAAGTCCAACGAAGTGGTTTTCGTCATACAGTAGTGTTCATAAAAATAGCAGTGCTGGTCTCACTTTATTAAATAGTCAATAATTTTATAGACGCAGATTCTTTCAAAAAAAAATTAACCTGTTATTTGCATCTAACGGTCTTTCATTTTTATATTTGAGGCTTTAAGTTTGTAATTGAACCTTACTTTTTCCGTTGTAGACGCATTTGTTCAAGCTCTCTGAACATAGCGTGTTCATAAAAATAGCAGTGTCTTGCATTTAAAGTTAAAAAGTGTTAAACATTCTATTTTTTTTTGTTTTTCGGTAAGTAAAAATTTTACTATTTGTGGTTTTTAGTATTCTCAAGACAATATTATAGAAAAAATTATAAAATATTAGCTCAAAAATAAACAATGGGTCGGTCAAAACATTGCAACGAAGAAACTCGAAGTTTAATAAGAAAACTACGTTTGGAGGGTAAAACTTACAACGATATTAAGGAAATCTTAGGATGTTCAGCAAAAAAGATAAGTAACGCTATAAAATGGCAGAATAAACCGGAAACACGCGGCCCAAAAAGGATGACGAGTGTTAGAACTGACAGAAAAATTATGCAGTTAGCTAAACAGAACCCTTCCATAAGCTCCACAGAAATTAAAGATAAGCTTGAACTGTCTGTAAGCGCTGTAACCGTACGAAGACGTCTTTTGGATGCCAAATTACCAGACCGAAGTCCACGCAAGGTACCATTGTTGACAAAAAGACATGTGGCAAAGAGAATGGAGTTTGCCAAAGCGCATCGAGATTGGCCACGAGAGAAATGGAGGAATATTCTGTGGAGCGATGAAAGCAAAATCGTTCTTTTTGGATCCAAGGGTCGTCGGGAGTATGTAAGAAAACCAGAAAATGCAGCAAACGATCCACGATACACTGTAAAAACAGTGAAGCATGGCGGAGCGAAAATTATGATATGGGCTTGCTTTTCTTACTATGGGGTTGGGCCTATCTATCCCATTAAGGGTATAATGGATGCAGCTGAATATGTTAAAATTCTCGAGGAGGTCATGTTACCCTATACTAAAGACGAAATGTCGTTGGTTTGGGTATACCAACAAGACAATGACCCAAAGCACACTTCAAACAGGGCAAAATCATGGTTCCAGGAGAACAAGTTATGCGTTATGGAGTGGCCCGCTCAATCCCTTGACCTTAACCCTATTGAAAATTTTTGGGGGGATGTTAAGTATACGCGGTTCATGAAGCGAAACCGAAGAATTCGAAAGAATTGTGGGAAGTAGTGCGAGATTTGTGGAACGCAATACCAGTCGAGAGGTGTCAAACTTTAGTGGACTCCCTGCCACGCAGATGCATTTCCGTTATAAAAAACAATGGTTATGCTACGAAGTATTAATGGTAAGCTAAAATATCAATATAGTTTCATATAACTTTTTTACAGTTTTTCTAACTTTTTGCCTTATAGATTCAGAACATTCAGATGCACTGCTATTTTTGTGAACAGCCATAAATCTTAAAAACGCTTCTTACTGTGATAAAAGTAACGGTAAAAAATCAATCTTAATTTTTTCTGTTAGTATAAATGAAATACCTTAAATTGTTATTAGAAGTTAAGTGAAATATATTATAACGTTGATAATGAAAGCCTTTTTGTTTTATTTGGGGAGCACTGCTATTTTTATGAACACAGCTGTACCTTCTATCGGCTTATGCGTCTGTCTCTCTAATGAGAGCTTCGAGCAAGAGTCTAAACGGTTAAAATTTAATACAGATCATTTGTATGTGATTCCATAGAAGAAAAAATCCAATTTTTGTTTTAGCTAATCAAGAAATAGTAGCTGCCATACAATGGTTTTCGTTTTTTTGTTGTTACTCAAAAACGACTTTAACAATTTTGATTAAAATTTATACTTTTGATTGTATTAAAATTTAAAATTAACGTTTTTTAGTTTTTGGAGAAAAATTAATTTTGTCAATTTTAAAATTACATAATTACTTATTTCTGGAATAGTCGCGTATGTACACGTTAACGGCTGACTTAAAAAAATTGTGTACAAAATTTTATTGAAGGGTTCTTCTATATAATGCAAAAAATATTGCATTTTCAAATTTAACAACAAAAATTACTTTTTACAGCAATTCCTTAGTGTGAACTTCTATATTAAACTATTTTCATTAAAAACGTTCTTAAAAACGATTTCATGTAACTTAGTTTGAGACATAACTACATACGTTACGTATACATATATGCAGCATTTAAAAAAAATAACCGACAGACGCAGCCAGTTATTATTTTTTTAGTTCTCAGAAGTTAGTTATACCATACTTGCAATCGGTTGCATCTCGAAACTCCTGACTCTCTTTATTGTCAATACTACCTACCTATATGTGACAGATTAGCAGACATTTTTATTAATATCTACTAACCCAGTGACAGATGTCAAAAAAGACCAAAGGCTTGATTTTAAGATAGGTTCTTAATAACATTATACCGCCTGTGTTCGTAAAGTATTGTGCCATTGATAAAAGGTGAAATATTCGATACCTATGAATTATGTAGATTGTAGATTTATTTTGACAGTTGTTGTTGTGACATTTATTTTCACCGTTTTTTTTTTAGATTTTTTTTAAAGTCTTAAAAGTATTCTCAGTCAAATATATATTTCGACTTAAATTGATTATGGGCTTTCGATAGAGGTTCTTCAATTTTTTTGAACACTTCAAAATAACAGTTTTAAAAAAAATATTCTTCATCTTTTCAATTCATGATTACAAACTACAAAAAAAAAAACAGAAATCAAATAACATCAAATTGTTCAAAAACACAAATTACTCCACTTTTACTAAAAAAAGTACTAAAATTGGTTTCATTTGGAGCTAAAACTAAAACCGAATTGTTTGCCTGTAGCGTAGCCATCTTTTAATGAAATTTGACGTACAATAGTGGAAATGAGCATAAAAGCAATACAGTTTTTAGTATAGTAATAATGTATTGCACTTTCTAGAGAATTGGTAACACTTTTTCATTTTGGGTGGACAATCATCTGTCAGACAATATTGAAGTAAACCGTTATGTTTTTGACATAACGGTTGGATCTTCACTTTTTGAAAGCAAGTGATAGCTTTCTAATTGGTCTGATTTCTTTTTTAAAGTAGGTTACACTTAATTTTCTGCAGAAAAAGGATGACAAATATTTTGACGTATGTAGGTACAGTAGTGGAAATTCTCATAAAAATACTTTAATATTTAGTACTAATGTATTGCTTTTACTACAGAATTCATCTGTCAGACCAAATGGAAGTAAACCGTTATATTTTTGACTTTTTAATTTAAACAGTTCTTTGGAAGTCCTCTGTTTGCAACTTCTTCTCAGAATGTGACATTTTCAAATAGAAATTCCCATAAAAACATTGAAAAAAAAAATGGAATTCAACTAAATTGGTCAGTATTTTCTTACCATGATTTGAATGCAATTAGTATCTTAAAATCTATAATAAACACAATGAACTGAAATGTTTAGGAAAAATTACAGAGCTACAAGCAATTTGTGGTACTGAACACAATTCATCGGATTGTTTTTTTTTTTTTTTTTTGCTAAAATAGTAGATAAGTATGATATATAATTATGAAATCAAGGTTCATTGGAATATTAATCATTTAAAAACTAAGCGAAATGTGAGGGTCAAAATCTCGAAAGAAATTAGGAGGCCAAAAGATCCAAAACTGGAAAGAACTCTGAAACTGAGGCAGGCCAAACTACTTTTTGGAACTATAACCAAGACCGTCTCATGAACTGTATAAGCTAAAGTTGGAACAATCTACGACTAAATGGGCCTTCTCACTGCAAACTAAGAACGCACTTGAGTATGCACATGCTGATTCTTCAATACTTCTTCAATACTTAAGACGAAACTCGGGAACACATACTAAGCAGATGCGAAGAGCTAATGCATCTAAGAAATACGTATCTGGGAAGCTAACAGGTAGAAGAGTGTAATTTATCCTCTCTAAAGCCTAGTACGCAGATCAACTATACTTTACCTTTCATATAAAATTCTCCAAAATTTAGACAAGCTAAAATTAAAAAAAATTAAAAATTGCTGTTCGAACTGTACATAACTTATCTGTCAAAATTTTGCGCACAAAATAATTTTTTGGCATATTTATTCTCAAACTAAAATTTCAATTTGAAATGGAAGCCTTACAAGATTTTCCATTTAGAAAATCACACTTTAAAACAAATTCTTTTAAATCTTTGAAAAAATTTCATTTAAAAAATACCTGTTTTCTGTGACATATTCTCCACAAGGTTCTTATGTCAATATTTAGCTGATGTTTGGAGAAAAATGTGGAAGATAAAATTTAGCGCGACCTAGACTAGACGTAAAGCCTAGTACGCAGATCGCGCTAAATTTTATCTCCCAAATTTTTCTCCAAACATCAGCTAAAACCCAAGCTAAATTTTGACATAAGAACTTTGTGGAGAATATGTCACAGAAAACAGCTGTTCTCTAAATGAATTTTTTTTCAAAGATTTAAAAGAATTTGTTTTAAAGTATGATTTTTTAAAAATTATGAATGAGAATCATGAATTATGAGTGATTTTTGTTGTCGAAAATCTTGTAAGACTCCCGTCACCAAATATTCTTCTAAATATTATTCCATTTCAAATTGAAAGTGAAATTTAGCTCGAAAATAAATGTGCCAGACAATTATTTCGTGTGCTAAATTTTGACAGATAAGTTATGTACAGTTCGAAGAGAAATTTTGATTTTTTAGCTGAAGCGGCGTACCTTTCGGCTAAAATGCTTGACATAATTTTAGCTTGGCTAAATTTTGGAGAGAATTTTGTACGGGAGATAAAATTTAGCGCGATCTGCGTAGGCTTAAAGGTATAACACAAATAATTAAACTCAGAAGAAGAGCTGTAGAGTTATCAACTCATCTAGCCTTGGATGGTTGCACAATAGATTTTTGAGTCGCAGTGTAAATCCCCACTCAATATTCATTGAATATCAATCAAGGTCGTTAAGCAAACAAGTCTTTAATCAAAAGTTATTTACTCCAGATATTCACAAGGTTAAATAAATAACGTCAGCCTCAATATTAATATTCACCACACACACTGGATATCTACATACAATTTCATATTTCAAAATATAAAAATACCTCATAACCTCATAAAATTTTCTCCAGTACGAGGTACACCTATGTATAGTGAACCAGATCGTTTTTTTTTATAGATCCCATCAACAAAAACACTTAAAAAATTAATATTTTCCATAATTCTTCTCAGGAGTCCATTAGAAACGGACACACAAGCAAATCCAAATAACAATAAATAAACAAGAAAAAAATATTATATAAAATAGTACCTAATCGTATGTTCTTTTCAATAAATTTTAAATTTCTGGGATCTCCATCATGATGAATCTTTTTTTTTTTTTTTTGTTTACATTGACAGATACGTAGTTTAATTAACAATCTTTCTTTGTATGTCTATCAACAAAAAAAGGGGGCGTATCTCTTTAAACACCTGCGTTTATTCCAGCGAACCAATTAAAATCGTATGCTTGATTGCGAAATTCCCTCGGTATGGTTGAATTTGAAAAATACAATATTAATACATTATTTATTGAACACAACTGAGAATTTATAATTTTTTAAATTTATTTATTTTTTGGTAGGTGTAAATTTGCAAATACACAAAAAGATTTATTGGGCCAGCTTAAGAGGAGCGAGAAATAAAAATTACGACAGAAGCACGTTTTGTTCCAAATTTAAGCGAAAAATTATCAAAATATGAATATGTGTTTTGTCTTTTTGCATTCGCACTAATTTAAAATATGTTAACTGACTGAGTTAATGTGGGTGTTCGTTAAAATCTCATTGATCTTGAAGCACTTTAGCGTTCTTGTGTTTTTAAGTTGATTTTTTTACGTGAGATAAATTTGAATAATTTAAAGTATGGTGCGTGTGAATTCGCGTTTTTACGTCAAAATTTTGTATGGTGAACAAATGGTTCTCTTCAAATCAAATTTTCGTTTTCTTTCACTCGGAAGATTCACCTTAAGAAACGAAGGGTGTAAATTTGATCAGAAAGCTTTTTTTGAGACACCTTATTGTTTTTAAATATCCGCTGGATAGCACGATATTTAAGTGAAACGCAACAATGTACGAGTATCTTCAATCAGATTCCTTCAGCATTTCCGATTGGGGCAATTAGAATTTCATACATTTACTTTAAAAATACTAAATCAATATGCTTCTATCATTTTCTAATGGAACAATATCTTCTCTTTTATTTTTTCAGAGCTGCAAAATCTGCCACAAAGCGTTCGCAAATGTATATCGCTTACAACGACACATGATCAGCCATGATGAATCAGCACTGTTGCGCAAATTCAAATGTACTCAATGCGATAAGGCCTTTAAGTTTAAACACCATCTCAAAGAGCATGTACGCATCCATTCCGGCGAAAAACCATTCGGTTGTGATAATTGCGGTAAACGTTTCTCACATTCCGGTTCGTTTTCGAGTCACATGACATCGAAGAAGTGCATCAGTATGGGCCTCAAATTGAACAATAATCGAGCGATGCTGAAGAGTTTGGAAAAGAGTGGGATATTAGGTGGAAGTCCTAATGGTAAGCGTCCTGGTGGCGCACAAGCACCAATCGGAACGAATCCTATGAATTACTTTCCACATGGTTTGGGTGTGGGTGGTGGAGCGGATGGAGTGCCATCAGCGAATCCTACAAATGGAAGCAATTCGTTTTACCAAATGCTGCCAAAATATAGTGACTATGGAGCGATGAATGCCGCGTTGTTGGCAACATTCCAGAATCCATTTTACAATATGGCCGCACTGAATCCGAATATCCATCCGTATAGTATACATCGGTTGCTGGAGCTAACTGCAGCTGGTAACCAAAGATTGCAATCGGATCCGGAAGATCTGATCGAAGAAGTGACAGAGGACGTGGCTGATGAACCGAAACTTGTGATGGACTTAGATGATTGTGAAAAGGATATTGAGGAGGATCATATTCGTACTTACAATCGCAGTGACGACGAAGATGATGGGGACGATAGTCGTAATAGTAATAACAGTTCGCCACCAAAGCAAACCTATGAAGACTCGAACGCTGAAGATGTGAAAATGCAAAGAGTTCAGAGTCCTAGTCCGGTGCCGGAAGAGCGTCCCCATTCACCTGAAATCAAAGTCGAAGAAGAAGAGGAAGATGAAGAGAAGACTACTCAGGAAGAAGAAACTGAACAGTCTGAACCGCTGAATGAGTTACGCTGCAGTCGTTGTGATAAACAATTTAACCACCCAACAGAACTGGTCCAACATGAGAAGATTCTTTGTGGATTGATCAAGCAAGAGCTTGAGCAGCAGCAACATGAACACCAACAACAACAACAGCAGCAACAACTACATCAGCAGCAACAACAGTCACAACAGCAGTTCCAATCAAATGAATCTGATGCTGGAAACTCGTCGTATCTTCATTCTGGCAGTGAAGAAGAACTAGAGGATCGAGAATCAAAGAACGGCAGTGAAGCTGGTGAACGGAAAGTACGTGTTCGTACAGCAATTACTGAAGAACAGCAAGCGGTATTAAAGCAGCACTACGCGGTAAATGCTCGACCAAGTCGTGATGAATTCCGAATGATTGCCAATCGCCTGTCACTAGACGCCCGAGTAGTTCAAGTGTGGTTCCAAAATAACCGATCTCGTGAAAGGAAGATGAATAATGGTTTCAACGGAATCAACAAATGCTATCCACCAATTATCAGCGAATCTATGCAAGCCAATAGCCCACCACCAGCTGCGGTGGATTCGGTTAAACTCCCCAGTGGAGAAGACCAACCTTTGGACTTGTCACTCAAAAAAGAATCTCCTCAGCAACCGGCTCATTCGCCCCTCTATGGGAGTGTTCCCATGCAAGTGGACACCAACGAAGCAATCAATCTGAGTCAAAAGCTCTCACCGAGTCCGACCTTGTATAAGCAACCCTTGTACTATGGCGCTACCATGCCAAGTCAACGCCCTTCAGACATTCCAGTGCCATCGCATCATATTCGTCAAACTCCATCGCCAAATGAAGCAATGCCACCGATGCCAAGATATCCCACTAACACTCATCCCTACATGATGCCCAATGGCACTGGACCCCGATCAATGGTCCCAATGGAGTGTCTCTTTCAAATGGCTCCCGAATATGCCCGTAGCCATCTAATGGGAAGCATTAAAATGGGCGGTAGTGATCGTGGTACAAGTTTAAGTCCTGGATCAGAGAAACGATCATGGCGTGACGATGAATCAAGAATCTCACATGAAGATGAATATATTGCGGCTGCAGCTGCTGCAGCAGCTGCTTCGAATCTCATGCCACCGCAACAAAAGCGACACAAGATCGAAACACATGGGCATGCCGGTGATCCAGATCTGCCGTTTATTTGTGATCAATGCGATAAGGCTTTCGCAAAACAGAGTTCGCTGGCGAGGCATAAATATGAACATTCTGGTGAGTTGAACATTGGTTTATTTTTATTACTTATTGAATGAGAATCATTCTCACTTTAAAGTTTTTTCTAAAATGACTTAAATAGGTTAAACATGCTTTCTTAAAAAAAGGTCTCAAAATAACCCCCTATAAGTAGTTTTCACCGTTTTTGCCAACAAAGACCTTAACGGCTTTCAGAATTCTGCAATCATTCCAAAATTATTCACAATTAAACTTGTAAGATAGTGTGCCTTTAAATTCGATCCCGCGTTGAGTTTTTGACACTATCATGGTGGATATAAATGATGGAAACGTCAAAAATTAACTTAATTTAAGCAAACTTTTGAATAAACTGATGCTTTGCCTAAATGTAGTTGTATTTCAAATTAAACACCGGTGTGGTGTGTTTTTAATAACTTCCTCATTATTAATACTCACAAAAAGTAGGATTCATTCCTGTGAACAAATGTTCCATACTAAGGTGGTTGGTACAGAGAACTGCATTTTCACCACAAATGTCATTTTAGCGTCAATGTAACTTGCCTTTCTATTTTTGATTTTCACCACAGCTTTCAATTTTTCTTCCACTTAGTTCAACTGTGGTGAGATTTTACGCAAGTTTTTCGCATATTGCCTAATGAATCCTCTTTAAAGGATGCAAAATTGTAGAGCTCTTCAAGAGTTCATGCTCATTTTGTTTTAAGTACCTAGTCTTTTATTTTTAATTTTCACCACAGCTGTCATATTCATGATAATCATTTGGTTCTAAGACAACTTATTTTAAAACTGTGTTTTTGTTTTCTTATTTCTTCTAGGTCAGCGTCCTTACAAATGCGTCGACTGTCCCAAGGCATTCAAACACAAACACCATCTCACCGAACATAAACGTTTGCACAGTGGTGAAAAACCCTTCCAGTGCTCCAAATGCCTGAAACGTTTCTCACATTCCGGCTCCTATAGCCAGCACATGAACCATCGGTACTCGTATTGCAAACCGTATAGGGAATAGGTAAGCGAGGCGTCCGCCCTGCTGAATCTTGATTTTCGAAAACAACATCCGTCGCAACAAAATCAACAACAACAACAACAGCAGCTCGGCACCTTTTTCAATAATCGTCACCTCTTAAATAACAGCAACAATGCCAGACGGTTAGTACCCCAACAGACGGTACAACAACCACCACCACCGCCGCAACCAACGATTCCACCCTCATTCTGGCCAATGATGCAACAACAATCGCATCTAAACAGCTTACACCCGCTTCAACAATTGCAAATGCAACAACAGCAGCAACGTTTACAAGCCGAACACTTCGCTGCATTAAGCGGTTTCCATCGAAAATTCTGAAAACTGAGTGAGAGTTGAGCAGAAAAAAAATATTCTAGAAATAGAACGGATTGTGATTAAATATATACAAAATTTATATAAAAAAAAAGAATTTAAAATTAATTCTAAACTATTTGCCGGGCTTTTCGAGAGCGTACTTAAGAAAAACAAAAATTCACAAAAAAACTTAATAATCGAGAAAAACAAAAAAGAAATTGAAAAACAAATCGAGAAGTATTTTTTTTTAATACAAAAATGTGCATTAGAACGTTTTTTTTTAATTTAGTTATTTAATATTTTCGGAAGTTTTAATTTATTTAAATATTGGAAATAGAATATTTTTCGTTAAAACCAAACAACAAACCTTTCTTTAAAGAATTTATAATTTTTTTTTTAAATTTTGTTATAGTATTTAGTTTTTTTTTAATATGTTTATGATTTAACATTTATCTATGTAAATGTATGTTTTAATATTTAAGTTGAACCAAATGTAGTCGTATCTTCCAGCATCCTTTGGGTACCTGTTGCAATACTCAAATTCTGCGTTTACTAAGTGCCATATAATTTAATATATGTATATCTTCATATTTATGTATATATTCATTTGTTTAAAATATAAATTTTCATTTCAATGAATTTGTTTCTTTATTTTAATTATTTTTTCATTGATTTTGTTCTTATCAGCCGCTCTTATTTTGGTTTATAATTTTTGTTTTTTAATTTAGTTTAATTTCTATCAAAATTTCTTGACAAAGTCAGGCTGGGTCATTTCGCAATTATATTTTCAGTAGAATAAAATACAATTTATTCATAATTTTATTTTTCCAAATATCATTTATATTTAATTATAATTTATTTAAAAAAAAAACAAACATCACATTATCTCAATCATCACTTCTCTCGAATAGGAAAACAAACTACAAAAAAGAAATTAATACTCAAAACGAGTACAGATTTTCTTGGACCACAAGGTGTTAACATGACAATACAATAAATTATTCGCAAAACTTGAAATTAAATTTAAGTAAATAAAATATACTTACATATTTAAATATAAAACAAAAATCAATTTATTTCTCTCTCAATAGAAAAAAACAAAACTACCAAATTTAAAATCTGTTCACATAAAATTCATTAAATTAAATTTGTAAAATTGTTCATGTATAAATGTATAAATAAAAACTTAAATTAGACAAAACAAAATTATAAATTAAATTATTATTAATCAGGCAGTGTTGAGATTGATTAATTTAACGAATAAAAAAAATCAGGATTTGACAGGACTCCACACAAAAATAGAAGTATTTTGTATTTATATTTATAACAATTTTTTTTACAAAAAAAAAAAAAAACAATTTTAAGCACCAAAAAAAGATACAATAGTTAAACAAAAAACAGTATAGCCATTTAAATAATAAATCTACCAGTATAAAACATTAATTTTTTAAAGATTCATTTTTGAAAAGCCTTTTTCCACCCACCGGTCCTTAGGAAAAAATTTGAATCCTGTTTAAAAAAAAAAATAACCAATTGAAACAAAAATTTAAAAACCAATCTCAACCTGTGTTACAGTGTCTTTTTCGTATGGTTAGTTGAAAATTATAATAAAACACTAATTAATAATAATAATTAAAATTGTACATTTTTTCTTATCAAATGCAAGCTTCTGCCCAAATAAATTGTTATATAAATCAAAAATAAAAATTCCTTGCATATAGTGTAAAATAAAAAAAAAAAAAAAAATAATTAATTCGCGTTAAAATTAAACATTTTTCTTCATTACATGGAAAATATTAAAAATTAAATTTAAACAAAATTATAAAATTAAAAACACAAACGATCATTCCATAACTAGAAAAAAAAATATATAGTTGTATAAAATTCATTTGGCCTTAATTTAAATAATTTCTTTAAATAAACAAAAAATTGTAAAATAAAAAATATTAAATTTAAGCTGAGTTGTGCTCTAAACAAAATATTTCCTCTCTTATCAAATGTGTAAAAAACAAATTAAAAAAAAATCAAATAAGTTTTTGAATGGACAATAAAATTTCAAATAAAATTGTAATAAACGTTATTACAAAAAAAATGATCTTAAAATAAAAATTGAAAAATTTTCTCCCTGTCATCTCGTTTGAATTTCTAAAATTATTGAATTTTTAACGATTTTTTAGACACACACACAAATATTAAACAACGAAAAAAGTATATTCTACACTCAGCTTTGTTCGATTCGTAATATAAATTCAAAATTCAGAACCATCGCCATTTTGTGCAATAAAAATTTACCACACTTACAGTTATAAATTCAAATATATAAGGTTTCCTAAACAACGAAGAAGAGTTATATGAAAAAAAAAAACGAAAATAAAACAACTGAAAGAATTTCCTATAAAATGCATTTACTTTAGTTTTTTTTTACATTTTTGTTGTTTGTAATTTTTTAAAAAAAGTTCTTGTAAATTTGTTTCGATTAAAAAAAATATATAAGAGAAAACTTAAAACAAAAAAAGCTAGAAAATCCAAAGACATGTGTACTATAAAACTGAATAATTTTCAGATATAAACTAAAATCTAATTTAGTTATAAGAAATATGTTTTTTTATTAAATATAAAATTTTTGCAGAGTATATTAGGTTAAAGTTTTTTTTTTTTTTTAAATATTATTAAAATGGTGTTACAAAAAAAGAAAAAAAAAACACGAATACTAAGAGAGTTATATAGATATATTACGTGAAAGATGATGCATTAGGGCCTTACAAACAAATGTTAGTTATAAAAATGACATTTTATTTAATAATTATTTCTTAAAAATGAAACAAACAAAAAATTAACTACAACTATCTCCCCCTTGTGCTAAGCAATTTTTGTATGTTTTCTTTGTTTTTTTTTTGTAAATATATTATTTTTTATTTGTTTCCATCATTATATAAATACTCAATACACAAATACACACGTTGTTGATGTGCAATAATTGCATACTTTTTTTATATACATATATTTCTACATTAGGTTAGTTTATATTTTTTGCAATTTAAATTTAAGTTGTTTTTATTTTTGTATTTTTTATGTAATCTATGAAAATGATGAAATATTTTTTTAAACTTGCCAAATAAAAATAAATATGAAAATGTGAAGAAAATTGTGGGAGATTTGTTTTTTTATATAAATAAAATAAATATATATATATAAATAAATATGATTGTAAAATTTAAGATGCATTATTATATTATTATAAAAAAATGATTGATTTTAAATATTAAGAAAGTAATAATTAAAGAAAAAACAGTGTTATATTATATACATTCAGTACGTGTATTTTAATCATTACAAAAAAAATAAAACATAATGATAATTAAAATTAAATAAACAATGTCTTAATTAAATTTACAAAACTTACAAAAATTGAAAATTAAAAAAAAAATGATACAAAATGATAAAATAAAAATTTTATGAAAAATTTAAATGACTAGTAGATATTTTTTATTTTTATTTTTTATAATTTTGCACGCAAAGGGATTACGAGTAGCCTTAAAATGTTTGAGCAAAGTGCAAGCGTTTGGGAAAGTAGAAGAAGATTTAAAAGAAGATACCGATGCACATTGGTTTTGAATATCCGAATATTATAATGGGAGGGAAATATTGAGTCGGGAAAAGCGTTCCACATTCGAGAATCTCTGAGTTAAACAGTGCGTCTGAAGATCGACTCTGGTGTAAGCTAATGTGCATTCCCTAAAGCACGAGTATTACGGTTGAACTGTTTAAGGGGAGAAATGCAACTGGCTATTTTACTTACTGTTTATTGAAATAACGATAATACATTGAAAGACAAGAAACATTACGTCGGTGCTTGAGAAATTCAAATGTTTCTGTTATAGTTTTATCACCTATAATTTTTAAAGCTCTTTTTTGTATTCTATCCAAGATACTTAAGGGGGACATTGGAGCACTTCCCCAAATATAAGAGTTGTACTCAAGTTTTAGACTAATGCTTTATAGATTATGGCCAGATGAGAAGGGGTGAAGCTTTCTTGCATCTAAGCACTTAGCAGCGTTTTTGGTAACGTTGAATATAATGTGGTCATTTCACACAAGGTGGTCTGTGTAGGGTTGCCAGATCTTACTTACACCTCGGCGGGACAAATGACTAAAATAATGAAAGATCCCGGGATTTCAACATATTGCCCGGAACAAAATAAAAAATCATAATATGCGTGTAGAACAAAATAAATAAATTCTTTTATTAATTTAACTTTAATGACAGATGTCAGTTTGCAAAAATACATTCTTCGTTAAGTTTGTTTGATTGAAATTTAATTAAAAAGCAATTTCTTAAGGTTAAATCACAATGCAGCGATTGGTCCTTATCATTAAAAGATATTTAGGTGCATTAGGCATTATTTTGTGAGTTTGAGTCACAACGCGAGAAAAAAGCTGCCCCAGCGGGACAGATGAATTTATGTCTGAAATCCGGGATGCTATCTGTGATGTACATACCGAGAACTGAATACTTTTCTGTTTCTTCAATGCAAGTACCGCTCGTGGATAACGGAATAGGGGTGGGTTCGCCTTTACTGACAGGATTGAATTTTTGAAGCATTGAAGCGGTTTTTGATTCCCCATTGGATAATGCTGTTGAGATCAGAATCAGAAATAATCTAGTTCTAGTTCCACGTTCAAAGGACAAGGATGTCAATATAGAAACAAATAGGAAAAGCTGAGATTAGTGTCCTTAGCAAAAAAATTTTATGGATTATAAGTTTCAGACAAAAGATTATTTATGTATACAAGACAAAACGCAACCCTGGAGCAAACCAGGATTAATTAGACTTGAAACCATCCAATACAATTTGTATTGAGCAGTTGGAAAGGAAATTTATAATCCATCGATTGAATGATTGATCAATACCAAATGCACGCATTTTCGATAAGAGAACTTGATGCCAAACTCTATCAAATGCTTTTGAAATATCAAGTGCAATAAACTTAATTTCTCCAAAATGATGTACAAATTTGTGCTAGTGTTCGGTTAGATATAACCATACTGCCTGTCATTGAGGAGCTTTCGAGGTTAAATATATTTCTTGAGATGATATTTATTCTTATTCATGACCTTGGAAAGAAGGGACGTAAGTGCAATAGGACTTTAATGAGAAGGGGAAGGATGCGTCTTTTTTGGAACGAGCTGGACAAATGCTGTTTTCCATCCACTCAGAATGAGACCAGTAGAATAGGAAGGATGGAAAACTTACGCGGTGGTTTTGCCAGCCAGCGTTAAAGAACTCTCTTCAGATCAATAGAGGGATAAAATTTGTGATTTGATTTGTGTATATCGAGATCTTTCAGTACTCAAGTAATTGTATGAGTGCGAAAGAGGAATTATCCCATAAAATCGTTTATGCTCTCAATTAAAGGAGGAATCATGACACGTCGAATAATAATAAACAGTAAACTGTGCTGCAAGCAAATTTGTTTTTTTCTCGTGAGTTGACATAAGGAGTGTCATTAAAGACGAGATTTGGAACCGAAGACTAAGTAGTATTTCGTGCATTTTTTTACAAAAGACCATGAACCATGAATGAATTCAATTTCGGTTTCATATATTTTTTCCTATTTGGGATAAAATTTCTCATTCCAAAAAGAATTAAATTTGTTATTATATTTGCACTGGAGTCCACGTCACTATCGAGTAAGCAGAGTGATCACTTGAAGTTCCTGAAATCATTGAGACCCTTCCAGTTAGCTTTTTCGTAAAGGGTCAGAGTGTCAGAGGTAAGAAACAAGTCTAGAGTGTTGGTGGATTGATCTGCAACGTCAGGAATCCGAGTAGTTCGTTAACGTGCTTAAAGCCTAGTATACAGTTCTTTTTGAAGAAAAAAAAAATGAGTGGTGAAAAAAAAATTTTGTTCTCATGAATAAATTTCTGTAAGTTTTTTCCGTCAAAACAATGGGATGCACATTGTTTTGCGTGAAAAAAAATCGTGGTGAGTATAAATTTTTTTTTCGATTTTGGTTTACAGTTTGGTGAAATAAAAAAAGTTTTTTTTCGGGAAAAAACTCTCCCATAAGAAATGCATTGGTTTTTTTTTTTAGAAGAACTGTATACTAGGCTTAACTCAGAAAAAATCTCGACATATCTTACTTCAGGAGTTGTCTGACTAGAGTAGCACAGCCACGAAGAATTGTGTATGCATTGAAATCGCCCGTAACATAGATTTCACTATTCGGAAAATGAAAAAAATCTTTGGATAGAGCAGCTCATCGAATTCGTTGAAACTTGAAAGTCGAGTTCCTATCGAGTTACAAACCGGCGACGGCTATTTCGAATTTGGGATGATCACAATCTACACCTGATCCATCAAACTGCAATGCATCCAGAGAAAAGTCACTGTTTAGTTTGGGATTTGGGCTGTTTATTCCATTTTTCTTAGAACGTCCTTGGCTAGACCATCACGGCGAACGCTTTCAGTCCATGATAACCAATTTCTTTTAGCCCGAATTGGATGATATGAACACCGACGACATGTGGTTTTAACAGTATGACTCTAAAGCTAAGTGTACACGATTGGTAGATCTTAAAATATTGTAAGATCTGACAATAGGTGCGTTTTATTATTCACAAATCTATTTTGATCCGGATCTGGATTAAGTTTTAACATGTATTACAAAAACAATTTGGGATCCTGTTTTCTATCGGGATCTATTTCAAAGATCCAAAAATTAGTTATTACACTGGCGAGTAGATGGCTTTTTATGGTAAGGTAGTGTAAGCTATAGTGTAAAGAAAAAAGACAAGAAATAATTGAAAATTTACAAACCCAAGGATAAAAAGAGACGGACTTATAACACTGCTGTAACTAAGATCCGTATCGTTTTATTTTCAAGGGAAGATCCAGATCCGGATCCAGATAGATTTGTGAATAATAAAACGCATCTTATGTATTATAAGCGATAATAAAGGGCGTTTTTCTTTTTTCATTCAGAGTAAAGCACTGAACAGAGCACGAGCATGTCGAACATGCTCTGAACTTTCTCCCAATCGAGCGTGTTCTAAGAGCTCTGAATTATTTTATAAACACACGCGAGTTTTTGAGTTTTTTTCCTGTCTGTCAGAATGATTTCAGCATTTAACTCTCTCTGCTCAGCTATTTTATACCGAGCTCATAGAGTGCGCTCTGAACAATCTCTGAACACGCTCTAAACGAAAAAAGAAACACAAATTTGAACTGTTATACACTCTGAGCTAAAAAAGAAACACGATTTTTTGTTTGACAGTTCAGGTTCTACTCTGAACTAAAAAAGAAAAACACCCAAAATAAGGTCTCAATAAAAACTGTATGACCGATACAAATGAATTTTGTATGGAAAAGTCAAAATATCTGAACTATTTTTGTGTTAAAAAATGGGCAATCTTCTTGGAAACTTAATACGTTACAAATTTCCTTCCATGCCTCAAGCTTAAACTTTATATTGATTGTATTGACACTTTTGCCCTCGATTATTGAGCTGTCTTGTTAAAAATGTAGTAGCATTTGTTGATTTGTTTCAGATTTGTAGATTCTTTTACGTTACGGTAACACAACCATCGTTTAGTTAAGATATAGATACGAATTGAAGCTTCATAATTTAAAGGTTAGCTTAATATTAAGCATGCTTAACCAAATAACCTGTAAAGATACAGTTTAAGAAAATTTTATAGATACGGCTCTGTACATTTCTTAATTTAAATTAGTCTTCTATTTATATTTGTAGATGAGATTACGTATTAGTAGGAAAACAAGTAAAAATTCATTTTGCTCTCAAAATTGGTTGAAAATATTTAATCGCAATCGCTGGTAGCAGCTCATTACATGCGGTCTCCACTAGCGATGAATCCAGAGCATGCTTTAAAGCATGCGTTCATTATCGCAAGTGGAGACCGCCATCGCAGCTATATTTTCATCGCTTGCGATAGAAAGTATGCTCTCATCGCATACCATCCATCGCTTGCTTTATCGCAAGGAGAACTGTCATATTGTTCTGGCGTAACCAAATTTAATTTAACTGAGTTTGAGTTTTGCGTGCGAAGAAAGCTTTTGCTTGGGGTTTACGTTTTTCTAACAAAATTAAAAAAAAATCTGATTTGAAATTGTCCATAGAACTCATTTATATCCATTAAAATTATTCACTATACTAAAAAAGTATGCGATGAAATGCCCAGCCACAAAAATCTGACAGTTCTTCTGCTCTCTGCTTTCTGCTTTGGCTATTGCGATTGCGATGGATTTATCGCTAGTGGAGACGGCGTGTTAGGTACTCAACAACTCAACATATCTCTCAAGTTAAAATTCAAATTTTTAAATATTTTAAATTAAATGAAACCCTATAAATGTCTAAAAGCATCCATCGCGTAGCAACGCATATTTATCTTATACATACACCTTTTTTTCTGAAACAACCATACCGACAAAATACAACTGTCAATTTCACTTGTTGAGAAATGTCATCCAAACGTCAACGCTTCCATGGCAAAGAAAACGTTTGCTATTTTTGTTGTTTGCTACGCATAATATTGATTCTAATATTTTAATTTATACACAAAACCAAGACTAAATAATGCTTGGATTAAAAAACTATGGAAACAGTTCGAGTGGAAGTGATTCGGATGATGATGTGTCAGAAGAAGCCACTATACACCTTAAACCAGTTACAGATCCAACAAACTCCGTGGCCAATACTCTAGCAGTGTGTGCAGCACCCGATGTCATACCCCTCGGTGCAGTAGCAGTTCCCCGTGTAGTTGATCCTTCTGTAAAAGAAGTCCTCTACAATCCGAAGTACGAAGAACTCTTCACACCTGTACAAGGACCCGAGAAGCCCAACCAAACAAACCAAGAACGTGCCGCCAAAAACACACTTGCTGGTTTTCTAGAAAAGGCGCACATAAATGCCTTTCAATTCGAAAACCAGAGACGAACTTTCCACACATATGGATATGCGATGGATCCATCGACCGATGAAACGGCCGATGGCCAGAGTTATGTTGGCGACCTGCAAGAAGCCTATAACACCGATGGCAAGACGGTGTTTGAGTCACCTAAGCCAAAGAAGAAGCGAAAACAAGAGAAGAATGATTGTCCAGAAGACGTCGAAGGATTTGTCGGGCCATGGGGTAAATATGAAAACGAGCAAACAGTTGCCAAGCCCTCGGAAGAGGAGAAGGCTGAATTGGATGAGATTTTAGCAAAGCGACACAAGCGCGGACGAATTCCCGAAGATAAACCACTGGAAGAAAAGTCCATTTTACACAGTAAGTCATTAGAATAACCGAAGTTCCAAAATCGGACGTCGTTATTGTGTATATAACACTTTTAAGATTTTCTATTTTTGCTCAGCTGAAACAAGTTTTCAATAAAACATCCCATTTCTGTTATTTTTTCAGTCAAAGATGCCGTCGACTACCAAGGGCGTTCCTACTTGCATGCTCCCCATGATGTCGGTGTCAATTTACGATCGAATGTACCTCCAACGAAGTGCTTCCTGCCAAAAGCACACATCCACACATGGCAAGGACATACCAAAGGCATATCCTCCATCAGATGGTTTCCCAAAACAGCCCATCTTCTGCTCTCTGGAAGCATGGACTGTCGCGTTAAACTGTGGGAAGTTTATGGTGAGCGTCGTTGCATTCGTACCTACTTTGGCCACAGACAAGCTATCAAAGATGTCGGCTGGAATAATAAAGGAACGCATTTCCTTTCGGCCTCATACGATCGTTACATTAAACTATGGGACGCAGAAACTGGAGATGTTGTATCGCGGTTTACAGCTAGAAAAATGCCTTTTTGCGTTAAATTCCACCCGGACAATGGGAAGCAGCACTTGTTCGTCGCTGGAACATCAGATAAGAAGATCATTTGTGTAAGAGATTTGCTATCCCAATCAGAGTATTGAATCTAATTTGTTGTTTTTTTTTCAGTGGGACACTCGTAGTGGTGACATTGTCCAGGAGTACGATCGCCATCTGGGAGCTGTGAATACAATCACCTTTGTCGATGAGAATCGACGGTTTGTCACAACATCCGACGACAAGAGTATGCGAATCTGGGAATGGGACATTCCTGTGGATATGAAATACATTGCCGATCCCACGATGCATTCCATGCCCGCTGTAACACTTGCTCCCAATGGCAAATGGTTGGCCTGCCAGAGTTTGGACAACAAAATTGTGATATTCTCTGCTCTAAATCGATTTAAGATGAATCGAAAGAAGTCTTTTTCGGGACATATGGTATCGGGTTACGCTTGTAATCTAGACTTCTCTCCAGACATGAGTTATCTCATATCGGGCGATGGTGATGGAAAGTGTTACATTTGGGACTGGAAGACAACAAAAATGTACAAAAAATGGCAAGCGCACGAAGGTGTGTGCATAAGTACGCTTTGGCATCCGCATGAGCCGAGCAAGGTCGTCACAGCCGGATGGGATGGGTTACTTAAGTTTTGGGATTAAATTTACTTTTTTTTGGACAATTAAAAAATTATTTTAAATAAGTTTCATTTAAATAATAATAATTGAATGCTATTCTTCTTATTTTGCTAGAATGAAAATTCGGGATGAACGTTATAAAGGAATTTGGACGGTACAGAAATTCGAAAAATGTTATAAACTCTGGAATCTCAAGAAACTTTAATCGAAACCTTTAGTACTTTCAATGAGAAAATTGAAAACCAAAAAAGCGGTTCTATGGCAGGTATCAGTAGTATAATTCAATAAAAATTCCCACCAAAATTTAGAACATACCTAACCTAATCTATCCAAAAGAACATACCTTCAATAATTTGTTTATTTAAATTCTTAAATCCGTTTTCGAGATAAATAATCTTTTGCATAACGGTTGTATGGAAGGTTGTATTTCCCCTTGACATAATGGCTAGTGCAGAATTTTTTGGGTTCCATTGTGAGCCGCTAAAAAAAACTTTTTCAGGGGTGTACTGCCTCATGTGAGGAATTGATAAATCCTCTAAGAGTATCTCTTGTCATGAAAAGTGCTGCTCATTAGCAGTTTGGAATCGGCAGAAAATTGTTGGTCCACTCAATTTCCCTGGTAACACAGATTTTAGGTTCTCTACGAGTCGTTATGGTCTCCTATTCATTTATTTGTATAGAAGGTACCATTATTTATTTTTAGACCCAAAAAACTTAATTTTCTCTTAAAGGAATTACCTAAGACCCTTATCTAACTAAAGAGACAGGAAATAAGCACATAACAAACTACTACTAAGGATTAAGTTAGGAGAGTGCGTAAAAGGGAGGGCTTTGAGAGATTAGGATCGAAAATGGTTGAGCTGTTAGTTTTCCAAAGCATTCTAGTCATCCGCTCATTCTGGCTGTATTCAGTTCGATGGAAGGGAAAACATAAAAGTGTTATGGTACTTAAGTGACTTTGGCTTACGTTCCATTTAATTTGTTCATCAAGAGCTGGACAGCAGTCAACAGATTATAAATCCATTGATGATGAATAAATAAATGACAATCGATGCCACCAGTCAAGAGCTGGTGCACAAAAATAATTTCTGCATTATCGCGACGCTGCTATAATGTATGCAGATTTATAAGTTTAAGAAGATTTTCATAGGGAGGTAAGTGGAATGGATAATCCCAACTAAGGCCACGTAACGTAAATCGTAAAAATCTACGCTGAACCGCCTCCATACGTTGAATATGAATCTTATAGTATGGCCCCGGACCTGGAGGGAATATTCTAGATATAAGGGTTCTTACAAAGGTGATATAAAGGGACTTGGTGACCAGCTCTGTTGATATTATTTCTAATATGTTCACGAAAGTTAAGTAGACAGTCACAAATATCGCCTAGGTCACGAATGGAAGTGATGATGAAAATTGGTTGATTATCAATTAAGTATTGAAAGGCGTCCGCTTACGAGAGTAAGAAATCACCCTTATTCCGATAGTCGTTTTACTAAAACGACAAGGCTCTAGAAACGAAAATTTGAATTTTGTTGAAACGATTATCCTTATAAAGCTTAGAAAAATGAAGAACATAGAGAACGCTGCCCTTTTCGTATTATTTAAACACCAAAATGTGGTCTCTGAGCCTTCTCGTTTTAAAAGCGTTTTATTAAAACGACTACCGGAATGAGATTGATTGTCTTGACATTTCGTCGGCTGGATGCTATCTTGTTCAATGTCCATTTTTCAAAATGTTGGGAAATCGATTTTTAAAGTTCAAATTGAAAGTTTTTGTTTATGTAAGAAAATATTTGTTTGGTATTATTTTTTTCTGAAAGCCTTGACAATTTTGTTTATAAATGAAGTTATAGAAATTGTTTTTCTTTTATTTTGAATTAGTTATAAATTAAAATCAACGAGGAAGTCATTTTGGATATTTGTTTGAATTGAAAAATCGTTAAAAAAATGTCTTAATGAACAAAACAGTTCTCTGTAAATTGAAAACTAAAAGAGACAGAACAAAATGGTTTGCGCCAAATGACAGAGCGTCCAAAATTATGAGGACTGCATACCTAACTCAATTTCGTAAGAAATGGCCTTTTGAACAAGATAGCATCCAGCCGACGATTTGCTTACATTAAGCTCAAGAAAGTTATGTTGGCACTAGGTAAAGAAATTATTAAGGTCTGCTTGTAGCGATTGCACATCTGAAACGAATAAAATATGTTTTGAGATGAGCATATCATCAGCGTAGATCTCAAGGTCAGGTCCTGTAAGAATAAGTTCAACATAATTGATAGTTAGTAGGAAAAGCAGGGGCCCTAGGTAACTTCCTTCCGGGACTCCTGATTTCGAACATATAGAGTTGGAAAAACATTATGCAAAAATAACTTTATATTGACGATTGTTGAGGTACGATACAAACAGGGGACCAAACCCGTATGCTTTAAGTTGTTTTCTGTATGCGTTTTTAAAGCGTGTTTTTTGCAGGAATCCGTGTGCTCTCCTGGTGTTAATAATGATGATGCATATCTGTCGAATTTCACCCATAAATTTGTAGCATTCCGCTTTCTTGTTCTTATTTTCTGGGTTGATTTTGCGTATAATGTTTTTAATGTGTGATCTTTCGCCGTATTAAATTGTTCGATGGCATTGTTCCCGTTTGTATTTTGGATATAAGCGTTCAGAATGTTTTGGTTGATGAAAAATCTTTCTTTCCGAGTGCCGATATCTTAGGAAACAAAATGCACGACTGTATAACACGAACTTGTTCTTGTGGTTAAGAACTGACTATATATTTTATAGAAACATAAAGCACAGCCAATTAACAGTTTATTTAAACCAGAAATCAGAGAATCTTTAATTATTGTTTTGAGTTTTCTTTTATTAAGCATCTGCAACTAATTACTCCACGAACACCCTTAATTACGATGTTGCTTTCTTGGAAACAAAAGGTTAGTCAATCCTTTTTTATTAATTTATTTCATCAAATAGAGCATAAACTCTATAGACTAACTACAATATTAATAAATTAATTAATTTTACAAAGAATACATATTTATGTGTTTGACAATCTTCAATGATAAATAAACATAAATGGAAAATAATAACATAAATAAAAGTAAAAAATATTATCAATTTAATGGTTCATTTTGAACCTCTTTAACATAAAGAAACTGTTGATTTTCGTAACACCATTTGGCTAATGCATGAAGTCTTCTTGAAGAAGAAGACAATCATTTGGGGTTTCAATGGATCGATAGATCGATCACCATGGCACAAAATATGCCAAGAAAATCTTAGGCAAGATGGAATACCATTAATAAAATGAATGAACACCAGTGGACCTAAGTGACATCCTTGGGGAACCCCAGAAGTTACATCAATCTTCCTAAACTTTAAAGCTTGAAAATACCAATTATAGGATTTAGCCTATAAAATCAATAATAACATCATCAGCCAAACATATATGTATATAGTTTGTAACAGTGGATTTACCCATAACAATTTCGAAGAGTTAAGGAATCGTAAAAATCTTGCATATTGGTCTATAATTTATCACACTTTGCTTTGATCCAGAGTTGTGTATGGGAATAATATAAGAAACCTTCCAACACTCCCAACATTTAACTAAGATAAGAACGTTCTATTCCGCACAATGCTGTTACGGTACTTGCTTTGGTCCAGTTGTAAAATATACTCACAGCCTGGTAGAACCGATTTCGTTGGATTCGCTTGAACCTCGGTTTATCCGCCGAATTTAAATTTTTAGGAACCGGAAATGCTTCGTAGATTTAAATTTGTTTTTGTTTCTTTTTAAAAGTAACGTACGTAAATATATTTGACATTGTATTAACACCTGCGCATTAATGCGCTTTTTCATCAAAACAACTTCGTATTCACCACAAATTGTCTTCACCAATCTGTTTATCACGTTACACGATTTATAAAATCGATTTTTTCACATCCCTCGAAACAGAGCACTGTCGAGTCTTCACAATGAAAGTGCAAAAATATTTTCGGTCGTTTTTTTTACTCGAAAACAAATAAATTAACTTTCTTAAAATATAGTAAAACCAAATTTTAATTGTTAATCTATCAAAAAAAGCTTTTCAAATTATCAAAAATTATAAAAATATTGTAGAAAAGTGTCGTTTTAGAATTGACCGTCCTCTTATCAAACTGTTTACCTACATGTATATCGAGTGTCAAAAATCACGGAGCCATGTAATTTCCATTCCAATGGAATCCACACACGGAATACCAAACCCCCAGTTTGATAAGAATTAATTTTAAATTACATAAAAGTGTAACGCAAATAAGTCTCCCCTAGTTCCTTTGATTAGATAGAGAATTACCTACCTAGCCCCATTCCTTCAAAATGTCGAAACCACCGACAGATACCTCTGGCCTTGGATATTCATACCACATGCCATCTGGTGGTTTGTTTTTACGCCTTAGGAGCTCCTTGACGCAATTTAGTGATCTCTTTAGCGAATTCAACAGGTATATTGCTCCTGCTTATCATCATGACCGTTGTGAACGATCCGTTCACATGCGTCTGTATTCAATGCATAAACGTGAATTTGTTATGGTCTTCCTTGGCTTTTTTACGTGTTTTGGACTGGGCATTGTTATTGGTTTGGCGGGACCGCCTATAACCAGCACTTCAAAGATTACCGATAGGTCCATCTTAGCTAACACATCACTAGCCAATGACACACATATTCTAGGAACGGGCCCGTTCGCTATGAAGACTCCACTTATGACTACCTACTCACAGCAACTATGGCTCATTGCCAAGCTGGTCACAGATAATAACGATGGTAAGTTTTATGAAAATACAAATTAATTAAAATATAAATGTGTTTGTGTGTGTGTTTCTAGATGAAACTTATGACAAAAGTTTTCAAATAAGTGTTGGAATCGAGGGTATTACTTCGAAACACACTCCATTGAGTATCCTATCCGAGGACAACGTAAGAAATCGAACGAGACATCTGCACTGTGAAAGGAACAATTGCAAAGAGTTCACAGTTGTTCATTTGGGTTTCATTGATTACGCGCATTACATTATAACAGTAAGGTTCATCGGACTGGAATCCTTTCATCAAAAGTATAACATTAAAGATATTACTTTTTATGTAAGTAAAGTGTAATTAGTTTGTCCATTAATTGATTGTTTATATGTAATGTTTTTCTTTCAGTTCAAGACGTACAGTCCGGAGTTTACGCAAATTGAGATTTGGTTTCGTTTTATATTTCTGTTATTCACATTTATTGTAATTGTAAGTTTGGTTAAATCTGATAGAAGGATGGAAGTAATTATGTTGATATTGTTTTTTTTTTTTGCTTTAGATCTGGTTTGCGCACACATTAAGAATGTATCCAGCAACAGATTGGTCCATTGAACAGAAGTGGATGTCAGTTTTGCTCCCTCTACTTCTATTTTACGACAGTAAGTGCTTTGAAGACTTATTTTTCGTTTATTAAGATTATTTTAAGCAAGTTTTTGAAAAGTATGCGGATACATTTTTTCCATTTTCGAAGTTTTGGTGTGATTTATTTTTGAATTATAGAAATATTAAGGAGGAACAAAGAACAACTTAAATAGCACAAGGAAGGTTTAGAAATTAATCCTATTCTACTAAAACAAAAATCTTGTGAAAATTTCACCTTGAATAAAGTGCGCAAAATATGATTATTACAAATTTTAATATATGTATGTATGTCAATATGTACATATGTATATTGTTTTTTTCGCATTCTATTATTAAACGGTTCGATTCTCAGCCGCTGCAAGAAGTTTTTTTCAGGGGTGTACTGCCTCTTGCGAGGAATTGACAAATTCTCCAAGAGTATCTCTTGTCATGGAAAGTGCTGCTCATTAGCCGTTTGGAATCGGCAGAAAATTGTAGGTCCCCTCCGTTCCTGGTCGCACACAGGAATGGTTAAGAGTTGTAAGTCACTGGTTCACTTCGAGCTGTTGCACCACCAAATTTATTTATATTTTATTTATTATTAAACGGTTCATGTCATCGAAAAGTAATTTAAACATAAATCGCTTTTCCATAGTTCACTTATCATCTAAATAAATAGATCGCTAAATCAATGAAATACTACAAGTTTTTGATTTTATATGCATTATATGCAACCGAGAGTCAGAAATAGTTAACTTGTTTTGGTATCTGGGATTTTGGTATCCAAATAATCATGGATTTTTCTAGCCATCTTAAGATGATGATGTTTTCACCTCTGGCTTAAATTTTTAAAATAATAAGATTGATTTTTAAATAATATTCCTCGTTTAAGCCTAGAACTCAGTTCAAGTGAAAATGAAAATTTCATATAAAAGTGACTGCTGGTTCACTGACATGAAATCCGCAATGTGGATTGGAAAAACAAATATGTTCCACAACTTTTTCCACGCTATGATTTTCATTTCTCAATGTACAACCATCAGGAAAAAGTTTAAGGCAACGTGGAAAACTGTGACATTTGTCAGTTGATTTGAATATTTTGTTTCAAAACAAAAAATTGAAAATTTATAAACAGAAAGAACGAATCAGTTTAAAAATAATTGTCATTTTTTTTCATTCAAAGTGAGTATCAAAAATTCACGTGGAAAAGTTTATTCTATTTTCATTTTTATTCTTCGCGTGTGATTTGGAACGTATTTATTTTTCATTTCACGCAAGCTGAGTACTAGGCTTTAGGAGTTGTATTCCAAATACTGAGAGTTTTGAATGATTTTTTAAAATAGTTAATGATCATAAGGAAGACATCGCTCTTTCTGTATTTTCTTCCCAAACTTTAGGTATACCGTTATTTTAGTCAATTTACTTTTTTGAAAAAAAAAAACATATACATATCCTAATAATAGATTATAGGAAAAAATGTTAGATCTTTTTTTTTGTAGACAATTATCACGTACATAATCTGTATATTTTGTATAAATTACTTAAAACTCACTATTTAAAAACTATTAGTAAAACCGATGTTTTATACAATTGAGTATGAATTTTTTTTTGTTGATAACACGCTTACATAAATGGTTGTGAGTTTTTAATCACTATGCCCTGGTTTTATAAGAACTTTTGAGCCACTTTTTTTGGTACTTGCATAAATAGGTACTGCAATACGCCCTCGGTAAAATCAAACTTCGATAAAAGCAACACCCAAATTTTTACCATTAGTGACTCAGTAATTGCAACTATTCAAAAAAGTTGGGTCAGTGAATGCAACTTTCCATCCATGATCTCCTATTTTATATTTTTCGGTATTTACTTTTAATCTCACTGGGCAGATATTTTACAGCTTCTTCTCAGGATTGCTTACACTCATAGATCGTAAGTGCATTGTTAATATTTGCGTTTTGAAATACCATTGTTCAGCTATTTTCTCGCGCTCGATAGTTGCTTAGTTTTATTGTAAAAGATGCTAAACTTAATTATGAGTTCAAAAAAACTCGGTTTCAGTAGAAGACACCTTGAGTCCTCAAAAACAGAGTAAAAAGAAAAAACAAAAACTGTAATTTTTTTTTAAATTAATTAAATTGGGACTTTACTTTTCTTTTACGACGAACAATATTCTTTAATTTTTCAT
This sequence comes from Philhelius festivus, assembly GCA_963931855.1. Taxonomy (NCBI): domain Eukaryota; kingdom Metazoa; phylum Arthropoda; class Insecta; order Diptera; family Syrphidae; genus Philhelius; species Philhelius festivus. The sequence continues at coordinate 225,161,655 of OZ007555.1, read as the reverse complement.
ACGCAACTGCTCGAATTTCAATCGGTTGCTTTTACCGAGGGCGTACTGTATATGCAATTTTTTTGTATAATTTGCATAAACTCAAGGGGTTACTACTACCTCTATAATATTATTTTGTTCCACAATGCTAGACTTTGATCTTAATAAGAAATTGTCGATACCCATTGGTCTTGAAAGCTTGTACATCACAATTATAGGGGAAAATCGATAAAGGACAAAAAATTCCACATTCTAGCAGTGCGGCTAAAGAATGAACCTCTTACCTCTATATTTGACAGTCAGCGGAAGAAATGCAACTGGTTATTTCATTTGAGCATTATTGAAAGAAAGAGTGATAAAACTATGAATGACAAGAAACGTTACGACAGTGTTCAAGACAAATAAAAGTTTTAGGGTACTAGTCTGGATTCTATCCAACAGGTTCAAATGGATATTGCGGACACCAGTGTAGATATGAGAATTAAACTCAACTTTTGGGCGTATGTGTGCATTAAGGATCGTAGCCAGATCAGAACAGGAACGAAATTTCTTGCATCTTTTATGAAACCTAAAAATTTTGCTGCATCTTGAAAACGTCAAATATAGGATCATTACATAAAAGATAAGAGATGGTCGTTAACACACATACCGCCTATAGAAAGCTCTCCAGTTTATTTGATGCAAGTGCCATTCATAGATAATGGTATCGTTGGTATATTTTAATTTAAAAAAATGAATTGAATGCATTTGACCATTTTTCTCTAATTATTATAGCCAAAATTTTTAAATTCCAAATCGACCAGTTTAAAGCTTGAAGTTAAAGGAACGAAAGATGGGCAGAAAACATCACCGCCGTCGGTGAAAGTGAACAGCCGAACCCAAGCCAGGCTTAAACTAAGCGAATTTTGCGTCGGGACTTAGGTCTACACCCGTATAAGATCCAAGTGACCCAGGAGCTCAAAGTTCATGACCGTAGACAATGTCGTTTGTTAATTGACTGGGCTTTGGAACATTTTAAATAAGACCCCAATTCTGGCCGAAAAATCATCTTACAACTTACACGAGGTTCATTAGGTGACAAAATAGAAACTGAAGTATTAGTTGGGAATGCATTCTCAAAAAGTTACCGTGTGGTGTGCATTTTGGGCGGAAGGCGTCATTGGTCCGTACTTTTTCGAAAACGACGTTCACCCTCAATGACGAGCGTTACAAACCGATGATAACAAATTTGAACTACATTATATTGAACAAGACGACATATGTTTCGAGCAGTGAATTGGCCACTGAGGTTGTGCGAGTTGACCCCGCTAGACTTTTTCTTCTGTATAAACTAAAATCTACCGATACATTTGAAAACAACACAGACAATAGCTTAATTTCAGTGGGATCTATGCGGAAGAGTCATTGAAAATTGGACCACTCGGATCTGTGCCACCGCACCGTAAGAAACTGAGGCGGCTGCTTAAACGATGTCATATTCAATGCATAATGGCATTCATGTTTTTTTTTTCAAATAAAAAGAGAATTTTTTTAATATCTTACACACAGCTTGTTTTATTCCATTTCAACATCTACTCGCCTTTATTGAAAAACTCTTTAGATGATCAATACAGTAAAATGAAAAGCACTTTTTGTATTTAGGTATTTATTTACTTGGATTCGCTTCGTCACTTTTTTGAAAAACCTAATTTTCCTTATCTGGTCAAATCTAATTTTCAAATATCTTATGTTCCTTTCTTTCAGATCCCTTCTTCCCGGCGATATTCTTGTTCAACTCCTGGTTTCCGGGAATGTTAGATGCAGTTTTGCAGGCAACTTTCCTTTGTGCTCTGCTAATGTTTTGGCTTTGTATCTACCATGGACTGCGACAAAACGAACGACGTTTTATGCGGTTTTATTTACCCAAAGTAATTGTAGTTTTACCCATATGGCTGTGTGCTATTGTCTTAGCAACGTGGGAGAAATGCAACGAGCTTAGGGATCCAACTTATAGTCATTTTGTCGACACCAAGAACTATAATGTAATGTACCCTTATCAATCTGTTTACAAAACAAAAAATTCTTTTTTAATAATTTTAAATATTTTCAGGGATTCAAATTGTTTTTCTACATAGCCGGTGTAATGTACATCATGTATTTGTCTTTATTGGTGCTGAGGGCGTACACAGAACTACGCTCAATGCCATATTTTGGTAATTTGCATAACGCCGTTCCTAATATCGATCATGTTGTAAGACCTTTTTTATCCTTCTCTTCAGATATGCGTCTTAAATTTTTAACACTACTTATGCTGTTCGTCATATCGATTACGATAACCGTTACAACTTGTCGTTTCGGTTTTGGAATTTTAGAAGATAACTTTGTAGCCTCATTGAACACTACGTATCACAGTTCTGCACAATTTATGTGCTTTTATGGACTTTTAAATTTTTATCTGTACACTATGGCGTATGTGTACTCACCGAATGGACACGTTTCTTTGGGTAAAATCAATTACTTGTACATTAATGTTCTGCAATTCAGTTATTGATTTCTGTTATTATTTGTTTTAACCCAGAATTGTCTGTAACGAAAGATAATCCAGCGTTTTCAATGATAAACGATTCAGACGAGGATGTTGTTTACGGCTCAGAGGACGAATCAAGGCGGCCTTTAAACTCGGGTGGCAAAAATGACTACGATAGTGACTGAATGGAATTTGAACATATTCAAAGCGGAATATTTTTTTCTTGGAAAATTTCTTCATTGTTGCATTGTGAAAAGGAGATTAGGATGATTTGAATAGCTTGCATTTATGCTATTACGTGGGTGATTTTGCTAATTTGGCATTTGTTAAATTATAATGGCTACCAGCAGCCAGCTAACGATAACAAAAAAAGAAACAATAAAATTAAAGGAAATTATGAAGAATTAATAAATAATGTACAAAACAATAATAAATTTAATAAAGATTTTTTTTCACTTGACATACACATTTCTCTACTAAATAAATATTTCATAATAAATTATTAACGTCAGTCTCAAGTAAATTATTCTAAGATTTTTCTCGAAAATATGGCAGACAAAACAAAAATAAAATGCACGACTGGATCGCACGAACTTGCTCTTATGTAAAAGTACTTTGGGCAAGAGTACGATAACTTAGGCGCCAAGAAATTATAACGGTTTTTTGTAGAAAAGTTCAATACAAGCATTTTTTACTATGTGAGGGGGGGGGGGGGGGTCTATCTCTCTATTTTTTAGAATTTGGAAAGAACTGGGGTGCCAGCACGTAACTTGATACAATCGAGCATTGTCGATCGTAAGTCAACTCGAAACAAATTATTTTAGGCAGCACGTAATTTGAGACGAGTTTCTTTGTGACTTCCATTTAAAATATCATTGTGAACTATAAAGTGAAATGTCAAATTGGTATTCTTCTGATATTTTTTGATTCGGAAAGTGAAGATGAGGAAGTACTTAATGCTAAAATCATGCATGGACCTCGGCCCGTGCCTTTTAAGTGAAGTTTTTTACTTTTTAGTATGTTTTATATTAGGTATGTAACTTGTAAGTCTAAAAAATGATTTGAAAAATTTGTGTTTGTACACATATGCACCTGTATTTTAAGAACAACCTATCTTTTTTCAATCTTTTAGATGTTTTTGTGGGGGACCCACTGTATTTTAAGAAATGATTTTTCCCACAGAAAATTTCTGTTTTTTCTACCTTGGGTACTTTTAAGCATTCCTATGGCTAAATCATGGTGAAAACTCATAAAAGTGTTTGAAACTTCCGTCTGTTTCTTATTTATTGACATTTTTTTTGTTTTTCCATGCTATTTCTTAAAAAAATCACTGCCAACGATAACTTTTTTCTGTCGAGTGAAAACTTTTGTTTCAAACCTCATTTTCAAGTTTGTGTGCTACAAAATCTGATGATACAATCGAGACACTCGATTGAACCAAAATAAGTGCTGCCGAGGATCGATTGTATCGATTAAACTCGATTGAACCAAGTTACGTGCTGGCACCCCTGCATACTTGATGCACTATAATGCACTATTGCGTCCACTAGAGTATGCAAGACGTTCACATTCATAAATAACTATAAAAGGCATATCTAATTTATGCTAATTATTTTCTGTTATCAATCACACCCAAAAATTCGCTATCATTGTAATGTCAACTACCTAGTCCTGCCATAAGTTCTGTCCCTAACAAAAACATGTTTTATTTAAAAAATAAAAAAGCAATCAAAATTCTTTTTACGTCATTTATTAAGTATTAAATTTACAATATAAGTATATAAAACATTATTCAAAATGCCCCCCCTTAGCCTCCAAACACTTTCTTAAACGACCGGCCTCGCGTCTATCGCCGCACGCACGACTTCCAGTGGAAACGAAGCTACTGTCTTCAACAAATCAGCTTTGAGAGACTCAATATTTCGGTGAGGCTTACAGCAAGCCTTCTCCTCCAAAATGTTCAGCGGATTAAGATCGGGGCTGCCCGGCTGGCAAGCACTGAATATTTCAGCAAGATTCTGCGCCGACCCACAAAGCAAAAACAACACAACAATGGCTTAAGGACAATTTACCAGAGTTTACTTTAGAGAAGAAGGCTTGCTGTAAGCCTCACCGAAATATTGAGCTTTCAAAGGTGATTTGTTGGAGACAGTAGCTTCGTTTTCACTGGAAGTCGTGCGTGCGGCGATAGACGCGAGGCCGGTCGTTTAAGAAAGTGTTTGAAGGCTAAGGGGGGGCATTTTGAATAATTTCTTATATACTTATATTGTAAATTTAATACTTAATAAATGACGTAAAAAGAATTTTGATTGCTTTTTTATTTTTTAAATAGAACGTGTTTTTGTTAATGACAGAACTTATGGCAGGACTAGGTATGATCAAAATCTCGAGTTCGATTTTTTTTCCAAATGCAGAACTTGCCCTATAGTACCTATGTATATCGCAAGTAAAAAGAATGAATTATTTCCCAAATATGATCAATTCTCTTTTTACATGGTTTGAAGGCATTGATAAAAATGTCATAAAAAGACATGAATATATATGTATATTAAAGATACCTGGTAAATATAAATATTTGATTATTATATGTATGGGGGTGGCCGTGGCACGATGGTTGTGTGCTCGCCTGTCAACCTCATGATCACAGGTTCGATCCATGCCGTCGTCTATGTCGTTTTAATTCCATTAAAAACCTTCTAAAAATTGTCATCAATGGGTTGGTGGTTTACTCATTGCATGTTGTTCAGGCATAACACTAACAACATGTAATTGAGTTAAACTAGTATGCCCAACAAGATGAACACAAATAAAATAATGTGAATTATAAGCGACATAGAAATAAGACACGGCATTTCTCCACTTTAGCTCAGCCGCCATCCCTGGATATAAAAATATCTGAGACAACCACCAACGTCTCAGAACATTGTGCCACACATCTTTCCTATCCTTCTTTCTCTTCATTAACTTCACGACCGCGCTGTGTTGAAACATTTAAAGGGTAATCATAATCCCTTGAGCGCGGGTAGATTATAAAAAAAAAAAAATAATCGGTTCTAGCGAGCTATCCGTTCGGAGCGGAATATTCACCGATTTTGTACGATTCGGAGGATTTTTTCTTTGAGGTATTCTTCCGAACAGCTGTTCGGAATTTTTCTCCGACATTATTTTAACGCACCCGGCGAACTGCGTTGAAGTGCGATCAAGTGCTTTATTTGTGAAATTTCTGACAGCTTAATGCAATTGTTTTTCCGATTTCATCCGACACAAATTCTTTGCGGAACAAATTGCGCCAATGCATTTGTGTATTATTATTCTTTCCGATAAGATACATCGAAAGCAATTTGAACCTCCGACAAAGTATGCGTTGCGGACAATTTTCCGCTCCGAACGGATACCTCGCTAGGGCCGAATATGTTCAGCAGTTTAAAATTGTATTTGAAAAATGATTTTTTTTATTTTAATAAATTTTGTTCGATAAAAGACATGTTAAATAATAATTTATTCAACGTAGAAACACGCCAATTTGTCAAAACAAAACAAATTTAGGGAGTTAGACTGCGTTAAACGATGCAATATTTAGACCTATTCTGCCACATCTGTTATTCATCTAAAAATTTTCTGTTATGATTCATATTAGATTTTCTACCTTAAGAGATCTTTTACTAGGAGTGTTTTGTTGAGCTTCTTAATGTACACATTAAGAAATGTTACACATTAAGTAAATGTATACATTAAAATTACTGAACAGTGAATGTGCTGTTAACTTATTGTTGTTGTATTAACATGTGCAAAATAAGCTTACAGCCGTATCTATAAGATTTTCTTAAACTAAATCTTAGAGGTTATTTAGTTAAGCATACTTAAATATTTAATTTGGCTTTAAATGACGAAACTTCAATTCGTATATCTATAATCGATTTTCCATTGGTTCTTAACTAAACGATGGTTGTGTCACGACGTAACGTAAAATAAAGTGAAAATCTAATACAAAAAAAAAAAAACAAATGCTGCTTCATTTTATACAACACAGCTGTTTTGTAACACCTTGATTTATTAAACAATTGGAAGACGAATTTTTATATCTGAAAAATGTCATCGAAAACACCCACTCACCAACAAAAGAAAAAGATCTGAAAATTGGGATGCATCCGACAAGGAAATCGTCTTTATTTTAAAATATGCCATCATTATTAAGAAAAAAGAATTATTTCCGTGCACAGATTTTCCTCCAACAACGAGGATAAAAGTGTCGGTACAAACACTTCAAAGGCTAAGCGGGAAGTTTAGACGAAAATTCCTTGCGAGAACACATATTTTAATCAATACAAATTTTCTGGATTTTAATTCTTTACATTTTATAAATATAAAGTACCAAAACAGACAATATACACTCACAATTTGAAACTTCCAAATTTCAAAGATGACAAAATTGATATGTCAAAATATATTTTAAAATGCCTTTAAGTGACCTTTAAACGAAGTGGATGGCGTTTAAGTTAAGAGGCCTTTAAGTAACCTTACTTAAATGTGAAAATTTATTATAGATACCGATTTTATACTTAAGAGCTGTTTGGAGGTATTTTAAAGTTAAGCAACCTTTAAAATTTCTTTATAGATTCGGCTGTTTTTTGTGTTTTGACACAAACTAAACGATTGCCTTAAATCAGTTCGGTATTTTGTGTTACACATAATCATATGCAACTCCGCGCACATTAAACTAAGTAGTTGAGTTGTTTTCTATAAGCCCAAGAGAGAAAATTGTAAGTGTGACTGAAGTGTTACATGTGCGCGCAGCTCCATCAACTGCTGAGTAAACTATTTGTTTTCGATCACAGTTGCACGTGTGTGCCTAGCCTAGAGTTACTTTCAACTTGCACTCATTCATATCTCCATGTTTAGCAGGAATTAAGGAGACCTACATTTTTCAGCCAATTTCAAACGACTTATGAGCAGCACTTTTCACTACAAGAGACATTCTGGGAGGATTTTTAACTTCCTTGGTTGATAATCGATAACTCTGCCTGACGGTTCAGAGCTGTCTATGTATTAAAAAAATTTTATTTATTTTCCTCATACATTTTTGTAAGAAATGCTTGTTGCGAACCAGCAGAGCACTATACTATTTTTGCATTGGAATAAAGTAAAATAGGAGAACCTACTAACAACCAATCGAAAACGAAAGCAACATTTGCCCGAACTTCTATTTTCTATTTACTATGAAATGAACACATCCCATCAGATTTTCGAAAACAAACGCCACTGCACAATGCCCATAACTTTTTTTTGACATTCCTCCATATCCCTCGATTCTATATTTTCTAATTTCATTTTGAAAAAATATTCTTTTTCGAATTTTCGCTTCATTCAAGAAATCGAATTGAATTCAACTTCAGTTGGAGTTTAACGGTTCTCATCGTTGGATGTGTTTTGTGTGTTACGGGAGAATAGCTAAACCGAACTTTAAGTAGATCAATTTACGGCTAGAAAAAATTTCAAGTGTCGTTCTAAATTAGTAATTATTGAAAATTGTGTGTAATTTAATTTTTTGTTGGAAATATTTAATAAAACAAAAAAAAAAAAAATTGTGAAAGAAGAATCCATTTCAATTCACTGCCATTGCGCAAAGGGATTACCTTCCTGATATTCCAACAAGAGGAAAATTAACCTCATCGGTTTATCTTTGTAATTATAAGTTAACCTATACACCCATCGCCATCGGAGTGTATTCAAGCCTGTGCTTTGTCGTCGTCGCTTCGTCGGTCGTTGTCGCAACAATCAACAGGTAAGGTGTCAAATAATATTTCAGCCGGTTTCTTGATATTTCGCAAACTCAGCGCTTCCACTTCCATATGGAATTTGAAGCTCAAACGCAGCAAGTGAAGGGGTGCACTAGGAATAAAATTCGCGGATGATTGACATTTCAATTCTACAGTTTTGCATTCCAAAAATCCAAAGCAAGTTCCAAGCTGGCAATTTGGAGAGTTGAACGAGTTCGAGTAAGACTACGATAACCACTGGTCAATCTTCTGCTTCCTATTCATTCCTTCAGCTGGTTCTTGTTCTGGTTCTACTGGTCTTTTCTCTACCTGCATTTGTTGTGCTCTTTTTCCTAGTGTTGTGTATCTGTGTGCCTGTGCCACTTCGTCGGTGCTTGTTCATGTTCATGGAGTAAAATAATATTTCCTTTACTTGGTTATAGAATTTTTGAATCAGAAATTCACAGGTGATTAATTTCCCTATTGGTTTCGTTGCGCGGTGTGTTTTTTTTGTCTTCACTTGGGCAAGACCAACAGAAATCGATTGGAAGCTAAATTATGTAGAATGGTGTTTCTTCTATTGAATCACCATGATTACGGTTCAACGAGTAGCGTAGTCTTAAAATGCCACGCTGGTGGTTGTTTGTTGCTTGTTGCTGTCCTGTTAGTCCAAAAGCTTCGAGGGGATTACTTTGAATTAGCCCCTTGCCCTTCTTTGGCTAACATAATCTGCAAGTGAAAGGGGAATCACTCACGTAGAACTTAGGTAATTTTGTGATGTGTAGTGTCGCTGGCTGGATATTTGTTGTTATGCATTCATTTTAAGCGCACGATTTGAATTCAAAGCCTGAGTGATGGTGGTAGGTAGTTTGAGTAATGTTCCCTGACTAATGTTTCTTATAGTATATATAAATAAATAAGAGGAAGAGAAATAGTTGCGATTCGATTTGGATCTAGTTGAAGAATAGTGAGTAGGTACCTAATACGGATTTTTTTTTTAATTTGGTTTGTTTTTCGCCTCAAAACATTTTACTCGTGATTGTTTACGCGGCCAGATAGCGCGGAACATCAAATACAAAATAAAATCAGATTTGTCTGTGTTTCCATTTTCAGGCAATAGAAATGATAAATTTTCTTGTTAACTAAACAAATGTTCAAATTGTTTACAAACAATCAATGCGATGACAAGTAAGGAATGAAGTGAGACAGAAAAACAATTACATTGTAGTTAGTGTTTGTTACTTACTTAATTACTTAGGTCCTCAGACCTTTTATGTCCGTGGGAGACCCCTAGTGGGGCATAGGGCATCCAAAACGCCAGCTCGCCATCGTGTTCGGTTCCTGGATATGAGTCGCAACTCCCTCCAACTCTTGCCTATTTAGGGGCCAGTTATAGCTATCATTGAAAACCTTCATTGAAACACAAATCAGTGGAACGGTGGAATATTTTTTGACAAGTCGGTTATAGCAATCAATAATTTCGCTGTCATTGAAAAGATGTGTCATTGAAAATATCTGTCGCTTTGATGCTTGATAAATTACTAGTGATGGGTATTTCATTCATGAGGCAATACAAAATGTCGCATGTTATGTTATTGCTTAAAGTTTTTTTTTGCTAACTGCAATCATTTAGGCCTATTCGGCGAGATCTTTTATTCTTCTATTCTGTTATGAATTTCAATACAAAAGTTTGAGATGTCAACAAATCTTTCATGAATTATAATTTTGGTATTCGGTATGGTAAAATTTGTTATAAAATCTGCTAAGAAAACTTTTATAAAATGTCAAACGTTCGAACTTGGAAAAAATCTTTTACGAATAGCATTTTTGGTATTCAGCATGCCAAAATCTGTTATGAAATCTGTTAAAAATCATAAAAGAATAAAAGACAAACTTCTGTGACTTTTATCATAAAAGATTTCAATAAGTACACAGGTGCATCAAGTAAAAATGAATATTTATCTTTTATTTCGTCAACGAAATGTTCCTAAAAAGAGCAAATGAAAGAAAATATATTAAAACTCATATCATATAAACATATAAGTAGAGTACGGCCATGGTATTCCCAGAAACATATATGAGGTAAATTCCTGTTTTATGGTATAGATACCAATAGTGTGTAAGAGTTTACTTCTTTCCCAAGCAACACATAAACTCTTGGAGAGTACTTCAATAAATGTATCAGCTCTTTACAAGCTGTTAGTTCAATCTTCTTAATACCATTTCACTTTATGACCTCCTAATTTGCTCTTGAAAATGTTCTTTTTGTTATAGTATAATTAAATGCTCTTTAAAACATCTTAGAGATAATCATGACAAATGTCACCATATTGACTCTCTATGTACCCTCTATAAAACCTTTTTAAAAGGAGTAGTTTTAAAATGCTGAAAGAGGTTTTCATTTTAATCTTTCGAATACATCTTGAAGATATTCTGTGGAAGTTTTCATTAAAACGTATTTATGAAAGCTTAACATCAAGAATTACTACTTTTCTCTTTGGTTGAAAAAAAATGTTTTGTTTCGCCTAACAATTGTGAAACCAAGCGAAAATCTTTTTTTTCTTTCTTCTGTTTAAAGAAAACAACTCAACTATTTAGTTGAATGTGCGCGCCATTGCATATGATTATGTTTAACAAAAAACAAGCAAAACTGCACAACTCTTTGGTTGCTTATAGAAAACAGATGAACTATTTGATTGAATGTTCGCGCAGGTCCGTATAATTATATGTTACACAAAATAGCGAGCTCATTTTAGGCAATCGTTTAGTTTGTGTCAAAACACAAACTTTTTAGTTTCTCGTAACAAACAGTTGCAAAACTAAAAATTGAATGTGCGCGCCAAGCCTAATTGTTGTGAATTTGTTATCTTTTTCTTCTACTCTTGGCTTACACTTTGTTTGCTCTTTTTTTCTTTGAATTTGACTGATTGTAAACAGCTATCTTCTTCCTTTACTCTTTGTATACACTTTTTTCACTCTTTGCTTTGAATTTAAGTTTCGATATCTTATTGTGAAGTGCTTAAGATATTTTAAAGAGTTCTTAACAAATGGATGGCGTATCTGTATAAAATACATATATTTTGTAAAGGGTGACATTGTTAAACGTATATTGAAGATAAAATTATTATTTACTAGATTTTTATGTTTTATCGTTTACTATACGAAGTCATCAGTTTCTACGGATGTAAGTATTATATGTATTACAGACCTCTTTAAGATTGTTCAAAGAGTTGAAAACACTTGGAAAATAACTTTTCAAGATATCTGTAAGAGGCAATTATGTTGTTTGGGTTGTTCGTCATCCATTTTAATTATGTCAGATGAAATATTTTACATAATCGCAGCTGATTATGATAACAGATTTAGTTCAGTTTCATAACAGATCTCGTTTTCGAAGTAGCATAACAGACTTTTATAAAAGTTCGAACCTCTGAATACCAATCATAAAAGAAAATCTGTAGCAGAATAACAGATGTGGCAGAATAGGCCTAATTTTCTTGTTTTGTTTTTGTTAGAGATATGAGCTATAAGAAAAAAATTTATTTCTTTGGGGTTCGGGTGCGTGATTAGTGTTTAGTCCAGTTTAGTTTATAGTTTCCTACTCGCTGCTTTGCTTTCCATAAACCGACTCTCACAGAATTACTCTATATGGCTATGCGCGCACATTCAACTTTTAGTTCCGCAACTGCTTGGTTCGAGCAACTAAAAAGCTTGTGTTTTGACACAAACTAAACGATTGCCTAAAATGAGTTCGCTATTTTGTGTAACATATAATTAAATGCACCTCCGCGGACATTCAACCAAATAGTTCATCTGTTTCCTATAAGCAACCAAACAGTTGTGCAACTAAAAATTGAATGTGCGCGCCTAGCCTAAGTGTCTTTTGTGCTAGTCTACGTATCCAGGTACATACAAACATATATAACTTTGTATGTTTTATTCAAATTTCATGATCATTAGAATTGCAGAGACGTCATTGAAAAATTGATTTTTTTGTTGAAAATGGCAATTTAAATAGGTATATCCTATGGGACATTTGAGTTGAGACAAAATACCACCTCATTTCGAAAAATGAGTACCTCATACAAATTCATTTTAAATTCGTATCCTACCCATCACTATAAATTAAAAAGACAACCTTAATAATTTTTTGAGGCTAGAGTTGATCATTGAAAAAAAAACTGACACATGAGAATAGAAAGAGAATCGAACACAAATCATTGGAACGGTTGTGTTCCACTTTGTTGGAACGAAAATAAGCTGTTCATTGAAAACGATTTTCATCATTGAAAAATTAAATGTAGTTTTATGAGAAATATTTAACATATTTGTTTATTTTTATTTGCAAAAGTAAAATATGTAATTGATTAGCTTCGTTTGTATACCAAACATTCTCAGTATTCATAGTTTAACTATCCCAAAAAGTGAAAACAAAATTTTCAATGATGGTTTTCAATGATAGCTATAACTGGCGCCTTAGGCTTACTTCTCCTCGACTGTCCTTCTCCATGAGCTTCTCGATCGTCCAGCTCTTCTTCCTTGTTAAGTGAGCGGATTCCACTGCATTGCATGCGCCGCAATACAGTTGTCGCCTTTTCGAAACGTGTGTCCGATCCACTGCCACTTTCGACGTCGTTTAATACAGTCAATAGGTTCCTGACCCGTTTTCCTGAGGAGCTCTTCGTTTGATATACGATTGGGCCAGAATATCCTAAGGATGATTCGTAGACATCTATTAATGAACGTTTGCAGCTTAGTGACAGCTACTGTTACTTTCCAAGTGCTGCAACCGTAAAGTAAAACGGATTCGACGTTGGACCGAAACAGTGGTTCTTAAGCTTAGAGAGTTATTCCTCGATACATTTCTAAGCATACGGAAAGCAGCCTTTGCCTTCCCGATTCGACTGCTGATGTCCTGTTCGGTGCCACTCTCGGTAGAGATGGTACTTCCAAGGTATTGGAAGTTCTGTACTTTCTCTACCGATTGTTGAGAAATATTTATGAGAGAAGATGACTGGGTTCCGAGACTGATCATCTTTGTTTTGCCGGAGTTGATTTTCAGCTCCACAATTTCTGCTTTTCTCTCCACCCCTGTTGTCATTTGGTGTAATTTCTCTCTATTTATTAGGACATACAATTTATTGTTTTGTTGAAAAACCTTTAGTTTTTTTAAACTGCATGCATTCGATTCGGCCTTTGTATATAATTATAACCAATAGTATTATCATTGACCATGATTTTGTGGTACCAGCGCTATCCTGGTGGTGGCGCTGAAATTAACGCACGATTTTAGAATGGAGAGTAGGATAAGATACAAAACAAGTAGTAAAAATGAGAATATTTTATTACTAATAAATTTAGCAGAGACAAATCTAACAAGTGCTACCGCTATCCTTAAAAAGTCGCTCCAATCGTCCGTCTTCATGAGATTACTATAAATACAAAGATTAAGGCTAGAGTCTACTAACTTGCGGCACTTTTCGTGGGGGAATCGAATACAAATCTTCTTGATCAATTCTGCAGAGATACGCTTTGTAGGAAGGTTTCTTTTTACTAACATCAATCTTGGGCTCATTCCAGATTTTCTCAATAGGATTATGGTCCAGTAATTGAGATGGCTGCTCTCTGAAACCAAAGCTTTGTTGATTTTGCTTTATGCTAGGTCGTAATTTTTTTGGAAACATAATTTAAGGGGCATATTTTAATCGACCGACGCACAGTGCGGCGACTAGTGGAAAAAAATGAAAAAAAAAATGTGGCAAAAATGTGTAGCAAGTATGCCAAATTCAAGGTAATAAGTCTAATCGACAGTTTATTTATGATAAAGTTCAATTTTCTGTTGTCAGAGATCGTCCGAAGATCAGCAAAATAACAAATAGTGAGAGTAGGATTTGTAGTTACCGGTTGAAAGAGCGTTCACTGAAGAAAAGAAAAGAACATACGATATTTTTTTCGCTATGCTCACAATCAGGAGAGAAAATATAGTTATTCTAAATGCATATTTTTTTTTACATGTAAATTTAAATTGTTTTTTGAGAGTCTAAATCAAAGCTTCTTTGTTCGTGTTAAGTACTGACTTTGATAAGTCATATATTTTGTGTGGTGCCATATGGGAAAAAAGTGTTTTTATTTAAAGAAAAAAAACTATCATATCTTTTAAAAAAAAAGTAAGTTTTTCTTGCAGCAACTTGCAACTTTTCTTGCAACAAGTGTTTGCTTACGAGCATTTTTTACAGAATGTGATCAAACAGGGAGCTTTTTGATGTTTGGTTTTCTAATTCAACGGCCCGAGTACCTGGTGTTTTGCAGTTTATGGAGGTACAATTAAATATGCAATCAAATTTAGAGCCTGAAGGTCAGGAAATCTTAGCAAGACACGCATCAACAACTTGCACAGAAATAAATAAACGTTATCACTTCCATCTCTTATACACTCGAAGACTCGGATAGTGATCTTTTTTCGTAATTGTTTATTTTTCGGTTTTTCCTTTTGTTATTACTTTTTTGAATAATAATTTTTGTCAACAATAAAAACATCCATTATATTTTGCAAGATCTTTTATGTGATATATTCTGTGGTCGTTGTGCTTTGAGAAAATATATACTTTCCTACTAACCTTTAAAATATTACAACTTTTGTATATCATAATCATCATTTTTTAAATGTTTGGCTTCTAACTAATCATTTTACAATTGTGGGCGTGGCAGTGGGTGGATTTTTGTTCAAATAAATTTTTCTTATGAAACACATTAATTTTGTACATTTTTTCAATATCATACGAAAAATTAAAAAAAAATCAATTTTATAGCAAAAGTGGGCGAACTTTGCGCTATTTTAACTCATAATTTCTTCACTGACCAGAATATTAATAATTTAAATCACTATCGTACTAGAAAACTTCATGTAACCAATTTACTATCAAAAATGGGCGTGGTGGGGGGCGTGAAAATTCCTCAAATTGAGAAAAATCCCCTATTTATTACATTTAGCAACCAATTTTTGATCACAGTTATCTTGCTTTTGAAAAATAGATTTTTTTCCACTACCTGCATACAATCGACGCACTGTGCGACGGCAACATTACAATCTGCAGTATGTCCACATGTGACTCTTTTGTCATCTATAAGAAATATTGACCTAACTCAGCACCAAGAAAAACTACTCCATAGCATTATGCTACCACCTTCATGCCTTACGGTTGGTTTTGTGTACCTTCGATTGTAGGCCTGTAGGACGTTTGTAAAAAACAAAAATTATATGGAAGAATGGCAATCCAAGTAACTAGAAAAAAATTGTATACGGCGTTGTTTGGATCTGTTGGTCGAATTTTCGTTAGAAAGAAGAAGAACAACGGACTGAATCCTAGGAACACTATAAAGATGGTGAAGCATGGCGGTCATAATATTAAAATTGGGCTGTTTTTCTTATGCTTGAGTAAGTCCTATCTTTTGGAACAAAAATATTATGACTAAAGAAAACTACCTGTAAATATTGGAAGATGTTATGAAACACGCACACAGGAATGGTTGATAGTTTAAGGTCACTAGGTACTTCTAATCGAACTGTTGCACCACCAAATTTATTAAGTGTGGAAATTTCAGCTGGATCATGACCACAAACACCCAGCAATAGCCATGTCAAACAAAAGTCGTGGTTGGAACAAAGGAATAAATCATTTTAGCAATAAGCTTTTCAATCGCGAGGTCTAAAATCTGTGAAAAGTTAAAAAATAGAGTTTCATGTAAGAAAAGCATACTATGGAAAGAAATCCAAGAACAATGGTACGTAACACCTGTGAAAAATTTTCAAAAACTTATTAAATTTTGTGCCCAGTAGATTTGAAGCAGTTCTTAAGAACAAAGGCCAGCAACCAAGTACTGAAGCCTTGAGTTGATCCATTTACCCACGATCTTGATAAAGTCGAATTTAAACTTGTTTTTGGTTTATCCCTAGGAAAGGCATATACATACATACAAATAGTTTTTTCTATATTTTGAGTTATGAACTTTTTTCGGTTATAAAAATTGACATTGCGACTTTTTTTTTAATAATCGGCGCACACTCAAGGCGTTTTTTGTATACCTTTAATATGCCAGAGACACAATTGTAGTAAGATCTTAATATTTTTGACGCCACTGTATGTTGGTACCTTTCAACAACTGAAATTAAAGAAGGATTATGAGTAGCCATAGTCTCCTTTATGATAAGGAAAGCAGAGGTAGGAAGGACATACAATTTCATTTCATTTCTTAATTTAATTATAATTTAGCTATTTTCTCTTTATGTGTCAGTCAACAGATATTTTTCGATTGGTAATTCAAAAGATCTCTCCGAACCGCGATGCCAATAAAACAAAAAAAAAAAAAACAATCCAATATCATTCTGAAGTTTTCGTATAGTTCTGCTTGTGACATCAACATACTATTCCGCTTGATGAGGATGAAGGGTATGATAGAATGTGATTTCACTGTTTTTTTTTTTTTTTTTTTTTATAATTTACCCGTGCTCAAGGGATTATGATTACCCTTTAAATGTTTTCAGCACAGCGCGGGCGTGAAGTTAATGAAGAGAAAGAGGGATAGGAAAGATGTGTGGCACGATGTTCTGAGACTGAAGGTGGTTGTCTCAGATATTTGTATCTCCAGGGATGGCGGCTGAACTAAAGCGGAGAAATGCCGTGTCTTATTTCTATGTCACTTATAATTCACATTATTTTATTTGTATTCATCCTTGTTGGGCATACCAGTTTAACTCAATCACATGTTGTTAGTGTTATGCCTAAACAACATGCAATGAGTAAACCAGTAAACCCATTGATGACAATTTTTAGAATGTTTTAATGGAATTAAAGCGACATAGACGACGGCAGGGATCGAACCTGTCATCGTGAGGTTGACAGGCGAGCACACAACCATCGCGCCACGGCCACCCACTGTTATATCAAATTTAAACTTGAACTTGTGTTTCTTGCAATGACGTTTCAAAACCTTGACAACTTTGTGTGAAAGTGATTCCGGTTTCGATTCTGAAATTAAATTCAGAACCATTCTCTTTTCTTTTCAAAAAAGTCCAATAGAACACTTAGAAGAGCTTACAGCACACGTATTCCGAGCGCTTCTGGATTGCCAATGAAAAGGCAAACTACGCCAATGGAATATTATGATTGCATTTCTTAGGGAAGCTGACAACTTACTTACTTCTTGCTCCGATCCAGAATGCCAAGTTACAAAGATTTTTTGATTCTGAAGTTTGTGTTTTGTTGTATGGCGAATTGAAATTCATTTTACTTTTCATTATTTTAAAACATGGAAAACACTAATTTCAACTTCTAGGAATTTCTCACCTGTTGGTTTTTACTTTCAACAAACTTCTTTAATAAAAATTCATAACCATCACTTCTTGAAGATGATGAAGAACATGGGTTATTCAAAATAAAAATAATGAGATTTCAGGATTTTGACTTTTAAAATGTGCACATGTGTGCTTGCTTCCGGTTTTCATTTTGTCTTCAAATCCGGCATCGATTTCCTCTTCTTTTCATTCATTTAGGACTCTTTCATAATAGCTCCATCAGACATCGTTTTGCCGTTTGTTGTCTTCATATATTTCCCTTGTTCGATCATATTCCACACATTAATCAGCGCTTAAATAACCGATGATGCATAGTCTCATGCTAATCTTAATTGGCACATGTGCCTGCCTTCAAGAACCTAAACAATTGTATGTATATTAAAGACAGCAAAACCCATTTTTATACCTACCCTTCGCATTAAGTACAAGAGAAAGCAGTTATAAAACAGCACAGGGGGTTGATTTTTGTTCGCAAAGAATGACAAATTCCATTGTTATTAGGCACGTGTGCAAATTTCCAGCTGCTGTCCATAACACTTATCCCTTTTTTGAAATCGAAATTGAAATTTAGTGAGGAGAGAAGAACTAGGGACAACAACAACCAGGAATACTTTTCAAACATAGCTTTTGACCTTGATAGCAGATGCTACAGCACCTAGTTTATCATAACAGTGTGATTGCTTTAGTAATATAAAAATAATCATTTTTCAAGTTGCCCACTTACATGTTGTGTTGGAATATAGTTTTAGGTTAAGTAACATAACAATGACACGGCCGGCATAATCAAGAGGCAATCCGAGAGCTAGATGTGACAGTGAAAGTAGGTTGTGTCATAACAGCAGACGGAAACACACATATTTTTCATTGTTTATGTCTGCAAAAACATACTACCTACAATCTACATTTGAATCAAAGCCGAGCAATTTAAACAACTAACTATATTAACTATTATACAAACTACAAAAAAAAAAAAAACCTCAAGTGAACGTCCATCGTACTGAGTTCAATGGTTCAATCACACACACACCGCCAGCAGCTCTGAAGTCTGCATTGATTGAACCGAAAACAACCAAAGGCATAGGGGAAAATTATTGTTGCTGCCGGAAGTTATGTGCATCGACCGTTGAATAGACTGACACCCGTTGTATTACAATATACTCATCAAGTGGACTTGAACCGAGACAACATCTATACCTTGTAACAAAACTACTGTTCGCTAATTTTCATTTTACAGAACTGAGAAATTCTAAAATCTTTCCAACTGTTTAAAATATCTCCTCAGGCCTTCATGACATGCTTTGGAACAAATACGTTTCATGGAATTCAACGACACCCACTACAAGTATGTTGGCCAACTGACTTATTTCACAGTTTAGCAATTCAATTGCGGCTGGGGAGAAAATTCGTCTTAAGACATATCCAGGCACAGCATCATTCAGTTTTTTTATTTTTTTTTTGTTATAAATTAATATTTAATGACTGGCTTTATTTACATCTTACATGAGGGGAATAATTATAAAGACGCCTTCATAGATTTTCATCTTTTTGCGATTCATTATACGACGTTTTCGCAGTAGAGAGTACTTATAAAGATAGATGAACGAAGGTTCTGGTGAATACAAAAGTGCTAACTCACTTGGACACAGGCGTCAGGGAAGTGGGTAGGTAAATAGCTGTTGCTTTATTTTCACATTGCAGTTTTTGCTATTTTAGTAACGGAGTATGCCGTGTGGAATTGTTAATTCGATGACCATTTATTTGGAACTTTATAAGTCTGGTGGATTAAGATCTCATGTTTTTTTTTAAACAAATTTACTTAAAATAGGTGATATCATTATTGAAGGATTTAAGTATTAGTTATACATAGTTGAATATGAGTGTAAGAAATTTTTAATATTTCCCATTCACGAAAATAGGAGACCTATCCTACCCAAGAAACCATCTCGAAATATCTTTTCTGAATGCCTCTTACAAATTGTTTGTTACGCTTTAAAACAACCGCTAAAGTGAATGGATTATCCATAATAAAGAGTTAACGGAATTTCAGGCTGTTTTCAGGAGTGGAGATTCCACTTGCAACAAAACATTTGTTCTAAAAAGTATTGCGGGAACTTTTTTTGGAGCAAAAAAAATAAATTTTATATGTATTTTTCGTTGACTTTAAGGTGGCCTTTGACAATGTGGATAGACCACCTGATTGACTGTATGCTAGGGGAGTGGAACTTTCTGGAATATCGCACACTTGCTTGAGGCATTGCAACTTTGGATCAAGCGTCTTGATGTGTACTACAGATTGTGAAAGTTAACAGTGAACTTAAGCAAACACAAAGTGATCTTGCAATCTTGTTTCGCACAATGTAAAGTACAAAGTCTTTATAGCAGTGGCCAAATCTGTGATGATGCATGCGGCTCAAGCACGGGGTTATGAGGAATACAAAACGGTAGAAAAATTGTTAAGAGGTGAACTCGGTGTTTGAAAATGCGCTCTATGTGACATGGGATATGCATTGCTGTATATTACAATGCGGCTTTAATAGTCGCTCTGTTTAACAAGGTCGTTAAGTCATATGCTTAGACCTAGTTATGCCAAAAGTTCATATGGTTAATTTTGTTGATTACAATTGGAAACCGTACTATGATAACGAATTCTGGTATCGATAATAATTTCTTTTGGTTACATTTACACGGGAAAAATGGTTCTTGAGAGCTATAAGACCCCAGAGTGGCAATTTGTGGACCTATCCACAGATGCTCTTTTTTGTATAAAAGCAAATAATAAGAAAACATCAACAATGTCGATTTAATTGAATTAACTTGATTGGGAAAATATTCCATACAATCTTACAGGTGCACTTATGAGTAAAGCTCTTCAAATCATCAACCAAGGAAATTGTTGGTGGAAACGAGGTCCGATGAATAATTATCATAGGAGAAACCGCTACTACATCGATTTGGCGAAACAAAGGAAAGCTGATACAGGGTTCTTTGGAAATACAAATTCTTCTTCGAATATTTGGTCCTCTATGCGAAGTGAGAGGGCAAATGGAAGAGAAAATACAACTGTGAACTCTATGACCTAAACTGAGATGTGGCTTTAGTTCAGAAAGTCAAAACACGTCGGGTCTCAAATCCCAGTCCCATGTTCGAGGCAACAAAGAAGACCTCAACCTCCGGTTTAAAAACCGAGCCATTGCGGAAGGTAGAGCGCTTGGTCTACATAACTTGAAGCAGCGTACTCTAGATCTTAGAAGATGAAACCGCCATGTCTAAGGGAGCGTCTCTTACATGGTTCGGGTGCCGACTATGGAAGTTAATAAAATCGGAAGATTGTTATCCACGCACAATTTCATACTCTACGGCTTATCGTTTCAAAGCATTGTGCGCTCATCTTAATGTTTAATCAAGATTATTGACTGTCTCCATAGATATTTCTCTTTCCTTGTTCAGAGCAGAATCTGAGTTGTCAAAAAAAGTTTGCGCTGCTTTTTCGGTTCAGAGCGTTCAGAACTTTGAATTTGTATTTCTTTTTCTTTTGTGAAAGGGTCCAGTTCTACAAAGTCCGAATAAAATAAAAGGACAGAAACAGTGAAATGTTGAATACGTCACTTTTGACACTCGGGAAATCAACAAAACACCAAAAATATTAAAATGAAGGATGAGGGTAGGCGCGCTTGTGCAGAAGATAATATCATTTTAGAAATAGAAACTCATAATGGCTCTATAACGATTTTGATAAAAATAATTTAGTATATTATTTTAGGCATTAAATACATTTGGGAAAATAAAAATTTTATCAAAAGGGTGTTAATAACGGTACCTGCCATAGAACCGATAAGGACAATCTAGTGATATGTTAAATGATTTTAATAAATTAAATTTTGTAATGCTGCTTATAAACCTTCAAGTCCAGTCTTTTTTTTAATTTAGGGTGACTGTTATTTCAGTACAAGGTTTCAAGGTTTTTTATTGAACTTTAATATATACAATTGTGAAACTTAAGGATAATATGTATAGGGTAGAAATTTGTTGGCACATAGGGGGCCTAACTTATAAAATGACTTAAACTCTAAAAAATTATAATATTTATAATGTTCATGGCTCAAAATTAGCATTATGATAAATAGTCTTGGTTTTTGACTCGGGTTGTTCAGTCCCGGTTGTCCAGTTGGCGGGTTGGCTCGTTGTCGGCTGGGATCCTTTCTATCATATCCAAAGCACTAAGGTATCTAGGCTCTGGATGTCGTTCCTGGGTGGTTGTTATTTCAGTACGATAAGTAAATACAAATTACTGAATCTCCCAGGAAATTAAGGCAAAAAAATTGACTTAGTCCAAAGAAATTCGAATAAGAGTTATTTTTAATGGAGAGCTTTATAACTATGTTCTTAGATTTTCCTCTTAAAAGGAGCTAAGATTTTTAGGGAAATAAAAGTGGGTGAATTTCAATTTTTGGCCCATTGATTGGAAGTATCGATTTTTTGAAAATCTTCTTCGACAATATTGCTAAACCTACGTACATAGATGCCTCTGTATAAACAATTTGATCAAAATTCGTTTAGGCTTTTAAGAGGAAATCGGGCATAACTTAGGTTAGTAGAAGTCTCCCAAGTGGAGTCTACGTCTTTGTGCTAGGGCAGGACAAGAACATAGAAGGTGAGAAACTGTCTCCTCTGCAGGAACTCCAAGTCGAAAAGCATGTCTTCCTATTAGGCAGTGTCCAATAAGGACACCTATAACGGTGCTAGTATGCAATCTTCCAATAGAAATTTGTTGTTTTGAGCGTTTAGCATCAAACAATGGCCAAATTAGTTTCTTAGACTGGCAAGTTGGGGTGCTGGTCCATCTATGGTTCGCTTTCTTTGTGGTGTCATGCTTAAGTTTACAAGTAGCAAAAGGTATACCGATGTTAGATTTGCTATCCGACAAATGTAAGATTGTTGCATTTTTTGCAAGTTCGTCGGCTTTACAATTACCTGAAATGTCTCTATGCCGCGGCATCCATATAAGGTGAATGTTAAACTGTTTTGACATCTCCACCAGAGATGATCCACAATTTTGGGCTGTTAGTGAGTTAATGGAGACAGAGTCCAATGACTTTATGGCAGCTTGACTATCTGAGAAGATGCGTATATCAGTAGTCGATATCACATTTTCTTCGAACTAAGAGAGGACTTCTTTTGTTGCTAGAAGTTCTGTCTGGAACACGCTACAATGATTGGGAAGACGAAAAGATAGACAAAGATTTAATCTTCCGGAGTATACGCCTCCACCGACCCCGTCATCGGCTTTAGATCCATCTGTGTAGAAATGAATCGCTTCGTCTACCAACAGTGACTCATTTTCCTAGGAAGGGATGGACACTTGAAAGTTTTTATTTATTTTTGGATGAGGGGTGGTGTAATCGACGTTACTAGGTAGGTATCTGAACGAGTTCAGTATAATGGGGTGGCCAGTATCATTATTGATCCACTGCGAAGAGGCTTTAAGCCGAATGGGTCTGCTAGCTGCCGATTGTTTGCTAAAGATATCTAGCGGTATGAGATGAAACAGAACATCAAGTGCAGCGGAAGGAGTTGAGCGCAGAGGTCCACCCATGATTAAGCAGGCTGTTCGTTGGACTTTGCCGAGCTTGTCGTCGCGTTTTGTTGCTGTTTCCAGCGCAGTCCACCATACTGCTACTCCATATGTAAGTATCGGTTTAATGACTGAGATGTATAGCCAGTGTGTAATATGTGTTGGTAGACCCCATTTGTTAGACTTTTTTTGCAAGAGAATAGAGCTATATTGGCTTTGTTGATTGTCTCTTGAATATTAGGCTTTCAGCTTAATTTCTTGTCTAAAATAAGATCAAAATATTTTGCTTTGTCTGAAAATTTAAGCGGTATACCTTTGAGCACCCCAACTTGCCGGTCTACTAAACTGATTTGGCCATTGTTTGATGCTAAACGCTCAAAACAACTAATTTCTATTGGTAGATTGCATATTAGCTCCATTATAGGTGTCCTTACTGGGCACTGCCTAATAGGAAGACATGCTTCTCGTCTTGGAGTTCCTGCAAATGACTTTTGCAGAAGCTGCATGGATGAAGAAGAAGAGGAGTCAATTCCCCACCTTCTATGCTCTTGTCCTGCCCTAGCGCAAAGACGTAGACTCCACTTGGGAGACTACTACTATAACGATCCTAGTGATCTAAATAATTCCGACATTCACTGTCTCAAACGCTTCATTATTAGCTCAAAATGGTTTAACGAGTAAGGGGGATTTTTGAAATCCTTGTGGTATCACAACGGACCAAATATTGGTCTAAGTGTGCAGACCTTTTCCGGTCAGCAGCCACTTTAACCTAACCTACCTAACCTTTGATATAAGGAGTGTCTGGGTGTGAGATTTTATATTTCCTGATAAATAGGACAAGTTCAGTTTTGTGGGGGTTTACACCGACCACATTGATCTGCCCAGGTAATAAGCTTGTTTAAAGCATTTTGTAGGAGTTCCTTCAGTATGTTAGGATATCGCTATCGCAACATCATTGATTTATCCACCTTCAGAGATGACAGTGCAGATATGATTGGGGATGTGTCGACATTGTTAAAAGCTCCTTCTATACGAGCATAACTTACTTGAGTTTTCTGCGAAAAAATTCTCTTTAACTTAGTTATATATACTACGACTGGGCTTATAAATAAATAAATAAATAAATAAAAAAATATAGATAGGGAGCCAAAAGCTAGTTGGTTACATCTTTCAATTGAGGGTTCCTGCATATTTTTTGATGAGTCTATAGGGCTTAGATGGGAAGTACTTTTCACGACAAGAGATACTGGAGGATTTGTCACTTCCTCGCACGAGGCAGTACACCTCTGAAAAAAATATTTTTGCAGCGTCTGAGATACAAACGCACACCTTCTGTATAAACTCATATGAACCTGAGGATGGAACTGTTATGGGAAATTGTGGACATTCTCACGGAGTCATCCAGTTTGGATTGAGTTCAAAAATAAAAGAATGCATTAGGTTTTGATGTCTCTTATTGTGTGTTTGCTTTTGCACATTCATTCAGAATTTGGTTCAGGCATTCAATCGGAGCACCACAATTATTCGACACCATCTACACTTCCAACTTCCCGCTGGTTCTCACATCTATGACAGTGATTGTTGTGAGGAATGCCTGGCTTCGCTGCATGCTCTCCTATTGATCAGTTTCCACTACAAGTAGCTACGATCCTGGCGATGTCTTTCCTGGACTGCCTATATAAGATTAAGTGTTCGGGTTTTATTATAAATTTGCATTTATTTAAACTGCTGCACGTACGGTTATGCTAAGGGTTACTAAATTTTAGACAACCAAAAACAAATTATTTTTATTATGTAAGACAGTTGCTTACAGTCAGTTAAAAAATGCATTCACTCCTTTGGGCATTTATTTTGTGTCAAAATTTTCCACCGGCAATTAAACTGAGTTTGCTTACTAAGATTTAAATTGGACTTCAAAAAACAAAAAAACTTATGCTGTGGGACCCAAAAATTTATAGGTTTGTATTTGTTTGTATTTAATTGTGTGTACATATTCAAACAAAAGATACAACAGGGGTGCAATTAGATTTATAATGAATATTAACTGAACTGAAATGGCTTTACATTGGCACATTACACAAATATCCAATGGATACAAGTATGTAAATATCAGGAATGTTTATTTATTGTTTTCTAACTGAAAACTCATTAAAATTCCCTCCATTACGGAGTTTATCTGAATACACATAAATCTGCTAGTAGCTGTCACAGTGCACATCAGCTGGATTCATTTTGTTGTTCTTGCACTTCTAATCCCACGTATTGATGTCAGAAAATCACTCTCTCGTCCAGGTCCGGATTTAAGCATCAGATATTCAAAAAAACCCACAGTCTAAAACCCAATTTATTCACCCTCCATTAAATTTAAAGTCTCCATTAAAAATAAAGAAATTGTATGAATCTCCCTTTTTTAATGAAAACTTGAAATCGAATGGAAAGTGTGTAAAATGGTTGCTCTTGAACTTTAAATAAATAAAACGCTGCTCTTGACTGAGATAATCCAGCCCTGATTTCATCAGCTGTGCTAAACAACCTCATTCCTCCAAAAATAACTTAAAACTTAAACCAACATCTTCATACCACATGTTATCCATCATTCGGCACCTCCAACTTTAAGTAGTCTAAAAATGGAATACGGGTTTGAGTTTTGTATTATGTTTGAAACAAAAAGAAAAAAAAAATAGTCTCATGTTGCACGTGAATTATTTCATTGAAGATAAAAGTAAAATGCATTCAAATGCAACTAATTTATTCGTTCCAGAGAATGGAGAATGGCACGCCGCAATGCCTAAGTTTGCCTGTCAAGCATCTAAGTTAGGTCTTCTAACTCAGCGGGAAGAGTTTCACTTTTACTCGAACTAAATGGTGCACACTTTAAAGCCTCTTAAAGACTGTAATTTTGGTGTTCTACAGATACTTTTTTTGTACTTGGAGATATTTAGACGCCTACAAGTAGAGGAAGCAATGTATTTATGTTTGCAGGCAAATTGGTATCAAGTGCGGGAGCTTCGAATTCAAGGGTTAATACACAATGAACGTGTTCCTGTTGTGAATTATTGTTCTTTGTTTGTTGTTTTTTTTTTTTGTATAAGAAGACAATTCAAATGTATGTGGGTGGTATAATTACGGAAAAAAAAATGTGTGAAGAGATTTTATGGCGCGTTAATGTTTGGCAAAAGCTACGCTAGAATGAACATTGCCAGTGAAAAGTAGGTAATTTAGGTGCAATAAATTGTAAGGAAAACCAAAGATAAACTTATGCCTGCAAGAATCAGTTCTTTTTGTTGTTGAAATATTGCTTGCATATAATTTAAATTTTTCTTTTAAAACATGTAAATATTTTGTAGGTTGAGGCCCAGACACATGCAAAAGGTTTTTCAATAAGCGCTGGTAGATTTTGGCGGCCATGTTGGCTTGATGACATCTGTCAAATCTGTTGTTATTCAGTAACTAATGCCAAATCACCATTTTTGATGTGTAAACATCCATTCCGTATGCGGTAGGGTAAACCAAAAACGTAGATCTAACATATAGATACGTTCCATGTAGCAAGTTATTAGTGAATAAAGAAACCCTTTAAACTAAAGCTTCTGTACTTGCTTTAGTTAGTTACCCTGGACACCGGCGAGCGAAACCTCAGCCTTTGACAACAAAGTACATCACAAGATCGATGTACAATGGAGATACAAAAGAAGAAGCTAAGACGCACACAGGTAAATTTTCCCAAAAACATGGCCAAAATTATTTTTTGTGTTTATTGAATTTATTATTGCATGATCATATCAAAATAAGATAATTTTAATAAAATTCACCATTTTCAAGTAAATTTACACGAAAATTTATCAAAAAGAAGAAAAAAAATGAAAAAAGTTTTGTTTTTACAACAATACACCATAGGATTTGTTTCATTTGACATTTAATAATACAATATTTAAACATTTAATATATTGGAAAAACAACGGTATTATAAATAAATAAATAAATAAATAGGTATATAGATAACAATATTATACATAAATAAAAATGTGTGTTTATGTGTACATCATTCAATGACTTGTGAAACTGCAACTAAGTCTGCTTGCTCGATCTCTGGTTGTATTAGAAACTGAAGTACTTCTGACGGAAATGCATTTTTCGTTTTAGGGTTTAGTTTTCTCAAACCACTTATAAATGGGTCAGAAGAAACCAGCAAGTTGTGAAACACATCTTCCATATTTTGCTGCCTCGAAAATTTTCTTGAAAAACTTTCTCGAAAACGCTTTATGTCTTTGTTCCGTGATTCTTGGGCTTCTTCGCCGAGCTGTCCAATAGGAAGAACAGCTTCAGATATAATTTCAGGGCTGTGTATTAATATTTTGTGTACACTTGTGGGCATATTATACCATGGGTACAGTTGCACAAACATATTTGCTGTATCAATACAATACCCCTTAAATCGACTAATTTGTATTGGATATCCACTGGATATTGTTAACAAAACAACCCTGAATCGACATAAATGATGTTTTCATTTATGTTTGTTATATCCGAGGAAGTAACAGAGTCATGGAAAAATCGACGGGCAGTGTTGCCATCGTTCGTACTACCATAACCTGGTTTTGGTTTATCGACTAAAAGTCCCATTCGGCTTCTAAATGCTTCTTGAATCCTTTTCTTGTTTTCCTCGACTTTCCTCTTGTTTTCTTCACCACGAGCTTGCCATTGTCCTATAGGCAGTTTGTAGGAGACATGGATTAAACATTCAAAAAACCTTATCCATGCATGCAAAGAGGATAACCCAAACCTAAGCTTTGACTTGTCTTGAACTTGCTTGTTCAACACCAAATCTATTTTATTGAAGTCTTTTGATGTTAGACCACAAAGATAACACCTTTGAGTTGAAGAGGTTTCAGTTATGGCATTGCAGACCTTACAGTCTATCATTGTAAGAAGCATTTTATGCTTTACTGAAATGCTTCCATTAATATGGTCTATTAAAGTTTCTTTTAAGAGAGATATTTGGTTTTCGATGTAATCGAATTCTCTTACAGTGACATCTGTTGTTTCGTGGACGAATTGAAGCCGTATTGGTCTACAGAACCTTGTGGATGATGGATGAGGATTTTGCCACAGTATAATTTTACTATGTGATTCTGGGTCACCTGACACTAGCTGGATAGGAACAAAAGATGTTAAGAAAATATTAGCATCTGAAATGTTTGGATCTGAAAAATATTGCTTATATTCACTCATGCCTGAGCTTCCATCACAACCCCATTTGGAAATGAGGTGAATGTTAGACTTTTCATTAATATGCAATGTTTCTATAACATTTCTGATTTCATGAAACAAACTTCGAATTGTGTGATCTAATAAACTTTGAAGCGGTGATTCTGCGATTGATTCAGTTATAACCAAGTTTTCAGGATAACAATTTTTTTTTGCTTCTAAAACAGCTGCATAGTTTGGATACATATGGTTATTATGTTTTATTGCAGAATCTCTAATAACATTGTATTGGAACTTAGTTAATTTCCCTTCAACAACTATAGAAAGAGCTTCTTCCGCTGTATATGAAATAATTTCCTGGTCCATTTTTTTCAAAGCTTTTTGATATTTTTCGGCGCGTGAAGGAGTTGAAAAGATTATATTTTTCATCACATTTGAAGAATCTAGTTTTCCTTCTTCTCTAAGTAGCATCTGCGCAGCATAGCTTAATTCTTCGGTATTATAATTAGTTCGCAAATCTTCTGTTTTACGTCTCTTTGATCGTTCGTCTAGGTCCGAAAAATCCTTTTGAGGCCGTCCAACAAAGCCACGGGCTCGGCATGGAAAAGAAATTTCATATTGAAGCCAATTTGTATTTTGTTTTAAGAAGGTGTTGTAATTTCTTGAGGCGCTCAGCCATCTTCTTCTATGTTCATAAGCAAAGTCAGTTAAATGTTTCTTTGTTTGCTCTGAAATTTCAGTATTGGTCTCGTTTTCAACCTTTTCTACCAAAAAATTAATTTTTTCTGTAATTTCATGAGACGTACAGCTTCTAAAAAATTCAGAAAGCTGATTTCTTGAAAGAAAAATGAAACTTGATTGCGATCCTGTGTCAAGAAAAAAAAAATCTAATTAAAAAAAAAAAAAATCACGGTCCTCAATACCTTTTAAAGCCAATATTTTAAAAAGTCGCAAAAAGCCGCAATGTTTTAGGATTGTTTCCTATAAAGGAAACACTAACCTAACTTTTAACACTATTTTCATTACAAAACAATGCAGATCAACTTAACTTTTTCATTACTGAAGAAGAAATTTTTTTTTGTTTTTACTTCGCAAACACATTATCTTAAAAAGCTTAAAAAATTTCCTTAGACTTAAAATATTGCAAAAAAGTGTCATTATACTTTTTTTTACATACCACTAGCAACAGAATCCATATTAAATTATTTTACAAAGCACCAAAAAAAATTAATAAAAAATAAAGCAAACTACTGCTTATCACAAACCAAACTTGCTACTGCACTCGTTAATTTAAAGTTTCCACTTTGAAAGCATCTACTAATTAAACAGTTACAATTTGCATCGCATGATCTATCAGGTTCAAAGCTCTTGTTAGTTGTAAACAACTTGGCATTAAACAAAAACAACAAATCGTAAGTTTTTTTTTTGTAGTTTTGGCCATGAATTTGGGAAAATTTACCTGTGTGAGACGGCGGGAAGTAAGGGAAAACCATTTCTCAATCATCGTAGATTCACATCTACGTTAGATTCAAAATTCGATTTTTTTTTCTTTCTACAAGAAAGCTATAGTTGCCTTAAAAATCCTCTAAAAACATTTCGCTTGGTGTTCAAAAAATTTAAAATTGTCGAAACTTGCAACTTTAGAGATCTACACTTTCAATAGATGTTAAAATCCGCACGAAACATTGTTTTTTTTTATAGATGCCTTGCCACTTCATCTAAAAATGGGTGTCGTCACTAAAGATGACTTTTTTACTTGCGACTTATATGAAAGTACTATAAGGCAAGT
Source organism: Philhelius festivus (assembly GCA_963931855.1). Taxonomy (NCBI): domain Eukaryota; kingdom Metazoa; phylum Arthropoda; class Insecta; order Diptera; family Syrphidae; genus Philhelius; species Philhelius festivus. Next base: position 225,131,493 of record OZ007555.1, on the reverse strand, counting down.
TATGCATTCGTAAAAAAAATCGAACTCGAGATTTTGATCAAAGTTGACATTACTATGATAGCGAAGACCAAAAAAGTGGGTCTCTCAATTCTGTCTGTCTGTTCTACTACAGCTAAACGGCTCGCCCGATTTTCTTAGATATGGGTTTTAATTTTTTCCCCCCGCATGTTTTTTTCCTTTTTTTTAAGACCAAAAATAACGGTACCTGCCATACGAATCTTTTTTGAAATTTTATAAATATTTTCTTTTCTCAAAAACTGTCCCACAGATTTAAAAAAAAAAAAATTCATTTAGTTAAACCTAGGTAATGGCTGAAAACAAACTCCAAAAAATGATTATTGAGTGTACCCCCATGGAACCATTTTGTTTGTTTTTGATTTTCTCAAAAACGGTTCGACCGATTTTGATATTTTTTTTATGTTAAGGCTCCCCAGCGGTTTCAATATTATTGTGTATTCAAATTTTCAAACAAATTTTTTTGGATTTTTAAAAATCAAATTTTTTTTTTTGAAAACTCAATATTTCGAAAACACCCCATGCTCGATTTTTTTAAAACTTGATAAATAAAAGTTTCTTAAAATAATCTAAAAGATATGAGAACAAAAATATTTTACTTAAAAATAACGGTACCTTTCATAGAAATGTTAAAAAATGGTTATCGAAAATCGTATTTTTCTCGAAAACGGTTCAGAGAATTTTCTTTCGATTAATTTTTAAGATCTTAAAAGATCTTATTTTTTTTTTGAATTTTGGAAAAAAAATCTATTTTTTTTTTTTGCTAAATTCAATATCTCGAAAACAGATCAATATTTTTTTTGTAAATTTAATTTTTTTTCGAACAATAATAAAAACTTTAAATTGGCGTTGTTACGGTAAAATTTTCCGTAACAAGAATCATTCTTTCTGTTCCCTTTCCTTATTCCTTTCTTTTAATAACCTTCTTAAAACAGGTGTTTCTTTCAACTTACTGAGAGAGAGAGAGGGGCAGCCATGGTCCATCAGCCATCGGTTCACTCGCTCAGTAACTTGAAGAAACAAAATACCAGCGTGTTCAATTTTGAAACTTAATGGACGACAGACGGGTGGTCTGTTCAAATCGCTATTGCTAGTGACAGCTGGTCACAGAAACGGACGGGCGGTCAGTGTTAAATTTGCACAAAAGTAACATTGGCGAAGTTTTGTTCCCAAATGTTGAAGTTACTCTTGGTGAGAATGGCTGCGTGCCCAACCTTAAACATATTTTTATGTATGTAAAAGATGGAACGTTAATTGCTAGTCCCTATAATTCCCCAAATCTGCGCAAAAACCCAACGAATCAAGTAAATTCGCGATGTAGAAAATTACCACCAACTTCCTCTAAATGTAGTTTATAAATTATAGCAACTTTCTTTGCACAGGTTTTCCAGTGTTTCTTACCGAGTTTTATTTTAGAAAAATTGATTTCCTTTTTTTTTTTTTGGTTTTTGGTTTTCAGAAAATTTTGTTTAAAAACTTGTATGGGGATGTTAGGTGGCTGAATGCACCCATTGAATCGCCCGCCACTGAGTGTTGCTGATAAATGACGCGATCAAAGCCCACGTCACTGATTGGCGGAAAGCACTGGGTTTTAAAAAGAGAAGAGGTCTTCCAGGCAAGGTGAAAGCCTGGAAGGACACTTCTTTACGGAGATTCAATCTAACAAGAGTGATAAAATTATTAGCAGCAAATTTTTTGAAAATAAAGAAAAGGGAATTTTTTTTATCTTAAAATATCGAGAGAAACTTGAAGAATTAGTTCGAGAAACAGAGGAAAACTTGGTAAAGTATTTGCAGAGATAGTTGAAGTTGACTCGAGGACTAGAAAGGGATTTGGTGGCAATTAAAGCTAAGTAAGTGGTGGTATAATTGTTATTTAAAATTGTATTGTCAGGTCGATAATTTCATTTAAAAGTTCATTTAAATATTCGTTTGGTTTTTGCTATCGAACAATTCCGATATTGCGGAACGCGCGACCCGTTTCTTAACAACGTTTTTGTGCTTTCGGGACCGAGTGTTAACGGTCCATCTTGCTAAATTCATTTTTATTTGTGTTACAATTATTTCAAAAGATCTTGTGTTTTAGCCCTACTTAATTGCAAGGTTTCCCAAGCAATTGAATAAAACTTTAAAATTCCCATTCGGAATCATAAACTTAAATCTTTTATTTAAAATATCTTTCACCGTCGGTTTCGCTCCAAAGGTTTGTGATTTCCTTATCTTCAAAAAAAAAAAATCACTGGCGCCCATTTCATTTTCAGCTACGCCTCTGCGTTGATTGAAAATAAATAATTTCATTTTTTTTATTGTATTAATAAAAATCATCATCATAAAAATAATTCGCGAACCCACCCCCTTGCTGAGCCTAGTTGTGGTGGTAGCATACATTGTTGCTACCAGTTGCAATTTTTTTTCGCTGAACTCGTCTGCTTGTAGTTTGACAGTTCATCATCGAGTTCTCTTTCTTTTAGTCTTTTTAATTACATAGTTGTTCGGTCGCATCGTCGTGTGTCTTTTCGCCATTTCGGTTGATTATTTAATTATAATAATTTAAGTTAAAAGTCGCGAATTAAAATTGTAACAGCGTACCTAAATTTTTTGTTAAAAATGTTTTAATTTTTTTTTTATATAAAAGCTTATTTTTTTAAGAAACCACTACGCTTGAATCACATGGCATCCTATTTTTACCTCCAAATACTAAAGAAGTTGTTTTAGTCATTTAAAAAATTAATTTTATGCTTATGAACAGTTTTTCTCTAATAACATTGGCGCAAAATTTTAAACAGCCTATTATTTAGGAATTAGTATGATACTACTTAGCAATTTGCTAACTTTTAAGTACTTTGCGAATTCATTCTTAATTTCAAACATTTTCTAACTAGCATCGTATTAAGCCAATTATCTTAATAAATTGCTTTTGAACACACCTAAAACAATGACATTTCGTGTAAAAAAGTAAGTACACGAACATTTTTTTGATGTTTGCAAATGTCAAAGAGTCATATGAAGCTAGCACGATACTAAAAAAATAAAGTAGGTATTCGATGATTTTAACTTTAATAAAAGGGTAGAGAAAAAATGATGCTATATTCGATTAAAATTTGCAAATTCGTTGTTTTAACCTAGTAAAATACTAAAACAACATAGCCGCCATGAACTGTCAAAACCTACCTAACCCTATTGTAAACTCTTAACTGTATGTGTCGGGGATTAGGGAAAAACTTTTTAAAATATGTTAATCACTTCAACGCTTTTTTTAAAATATAATTATTTTCTTAAATCACATTAAAAACAAAAGATTATGTTTGTTAAAAAACCGAGAGAATTTATTATTCTTTTGTGTTTTTTTAATTAAAATTAAAATCGTTTGTTACTTATTAATAACATTTACAAATTTCGAGCTCACGCAGCACAGATTCTTTGGAGGTCAGTAAAGTAATAAATATTTTGAAAAAAAAAAATACCAGTCCTTTGTATATTGATCGGGTTTCTTGAATTGAAAGTGAATTTTTGTTTATTCCTTCCTATAAACTGGTTGGTCTTCAAACGAATTCACTTTGACGCATTTAATTTACAATATTTTAACATTGTCTTTTTTAAAAAGGTTAATAAATTGTTATTTTATTTCTTTTCTTTCAGAATAATTTGGTTCCTCTGGTAAGTTTTTGTTTTTATTTTTTTTGTTTTAATTTATTTTATTGTACATTTTAAAATTTTAATATGCAAATAAAAAAGACACCAACGCATAAAGATGATGGCGCAACATTTTTTGGCGAATAATAACGATTTTAAATGACGATTTTAAAATAGAATTTTGTATCATGGTTGAAATGGAAGTCTAGCACTGTGCCTCACCCTCAATTAGCGCTGGAATGCGCCATTTTGATACCATACTCGTAACTCGTTTGAACCTTGGGATTGAATTGATATGGGGAGTTGTGAACATTTTCACGGATTCATCCAGCTTGGATTGAGTTAAAAAAAAAGAAAGAATGCATTAGGTGTTCATGTGTGTTGTTGTGAGTTTGCTTTTGTACAATCATCCGGAATACGGATCACTCACTCACCTGGACCACCTCACTTTTCCAACACCATCTACACTGTGCCAAGCTAGGTACCTTACTGACTGGTGCCTTGATAGTAGCTAATCCGATTGACTGATCATCCGGTTCCCCGTATCGTGAACAGTTAAGGTAGTTCTAATAGAAACTTCCCTTCCTTAGTACACCTTTCGTCCACTGAAGAGTTAGGTTCTCAGGTTGACCTTCGAGTCCAAGTTCATCGAATAAATCTTTTTCCATCATAGTTAAAGATGACCCATCATCCAAAAATGCAAAGGTGTCAACATACTCGTACCTTTCATTAGTCCCATAAAGACGTATTGGAACTACCTTAAACAACACAGGCATCTCAGAACCTATATGGTTTGAATTAAACTTTGAACTAGGAACATATGGAGCGGCTGAAACATTTCACTATTTATTCTGCTGGACAGGCAACTGATGTAAAAGGCGATGATGTCGTCCCGAGCATCCGGATATACCACAGGGCTTCTTTTTAGAGCATGACCTCCAATCATGTTGAGCTGGGTCCAAACACCGAAAATATATTTTTTGTTCTTGTGCAAACGATAAAATTGAATCTGGTGATAATAACTTAAACTCTTCACAATCATTAAGAACATGTTCTTTGCCTCCACATTCAGCACAAGAAACTTTTAAAACAGAAGATATAGGTAATGGCTTATGAGTCAACACCCGGTTTGTAGTTTTCTGTGGCAACTGTGTTCTTTTCGACTCCGTTTCCAGAGGCTTCACTAATTCGGGTGGTAAATCAATCAATTTCTGCGTAAGAAAAATTGCAATATCTTCTATTAATGCTCGAGGGTTTGACAGTTGTTTCTTACGCCAATCCTGGTAGAGCCCAGCGCCTAATTTACAAGACAGGTCCGTCAACCTCAACACATAGCCATTTGACAGGTCATCGACTCTGTTCATCGACTTCAAATCAGTCACGAAACTATTTACCTTAACAGTCCAGAAATGTAGATTTGGATCGCATTTTGATTTCAAAGCTGGAAGCTTCAGAAGATCTCCAGTCAGGCCATGCACTAAAACATCAGATCGTCCGAAAATAGAACGCAGCTTCATCATCGGTTAAATATTTTAGACTAACCAGTTGATATGCTTCTCCTCTAAGAGCTTTTCGAAGACGAGCCACGTTGTCCTTCCCATTATACCTCCCTTAAACAGTTGTCGATCTAAAAACCTCCTCGAAATAAGGCCATTCCCGCTTATTACTTCCTGAAAATTTTGGCCACTCCTGCATATCAGACTGATTTATTGACGATTCCTGAAAACTATCACCAGCACAAATTGGAGTAGATTTATGTACTTGAGCAGAATTCTTTAACAGTGACTGATGGTTAGCTTGAATTTTTAAATCTACTCTAGCCTATCCTCTGAAAATGGTTTAGCGGCTGATTTTCATCTACTCCGTAATATTGCCGTGACCATAATGTTTGGCAATCCAAGAGTTCGAATCCTTTAATCTTAAAGCGATGCAAGATTCTAGAGCCGCTGCTAGCTTTGGCAGCAGTTCTTTTAGCCTTTTTGAGTTTTTCGACGTTATATAGGTACTTCGGTAAGCGCGGGCCAAATTTACTTTCTCCACCATTTTATAAAAGTTATTTAATCTTTTTACTACCGTTCTATCTATGTATATGTCACTTATATAAGCCTTTGTCAAATGTCAAAAAAGTCTGTTTGTTTAGTTTTTTGCACGAACTGTCGTTATTCTAGGTTTGTTCAATACAACAAATAATACAAAATCAACCAAACACGTGAGTAGAGGGGGGTTTTGGTCATGAACAAAATTCTGATTATGGAGAGATGTGTTGTGAAGGCGGTTGCGTACACGGATGATTTGGTACTATTGGTATCAGAAAAGTTTACTCTTGTGATTAGTGAAATCATAAAATGGCTTTGAGGAAATTTATCAACCGGGTCACAAGCTGTGGACTAGGGGTTATCAAACTGAACCGATACTCTATTCCGCTCTGCACCCTACATCGGCTCGACAATCAAACTTTGTCCTTGACTTCCAGTGCGAAATATTCGGGAGTTATCCCCGACCCACTACGATCTTGCCCAATGGATTCTTTTAGCGGTTTTCTTCACCTTTTATGACTCGACTTACATATGAAATATTTATTATCTTGCAGCGCCTTAAGACTTACAGAATCAGATTTTTTGCTTGCCTGATCTGATCCCAGCAGAAATTTTTTAAACTAACTTCGACACAATCCGGTCGAGCTATGCGGTGATGACCTTGTGAGTCTTAAAACATACTCAATATAACTTTTATCTGAGTTTTGGGTCACAGTGGATAGAGGGAAAGAAATTGGAAGACGAGCTAGCCAGGCAAGGATCAACCCTTAATAGCTCACTTGACAAAAGAGTTAACATTCCTCTTGGTGTAATGAAGGGCAAAATCTTGACAACTTTTCTCACCGAATCCAACCGTAGATTGAGGAGTTTAACCAACTGTATTATGTCTAGAAATATGTAGCCCATCTATAATATGTCCCCAGGCAAGACATATGCTATTTTCTAAAATGGAATGGTCAGTTACGTCAAAAATGCAATGGCAAGATGTTCTTAAACGCAAACTGCAAAAGTCAACTGTTGAAAAACCCAAAACGAAACTTTTATGCAAAAGCATTATTTTCGATAACTCAATTTGCGAAAGTCATATATGTATACATATACATATATCGTCGGTTGACAAGTAAAATTCACTAAGTGCGTTTAGAACGTATTAGAGAAAATAAGGTTTAATGGCTTTTTCCTGCCGTACAGTCGATGATATTTTTAAAATTTGAAACTGGTGTTTAGGACCATTTAATGAGTTTTTCCAGTTTCCAGCAATTGTTTACAAAAAAAATTAAGTTATTAGCGATAAAAAGTCATTTATGCTTAAATTTGCAGTAAGTGAATTGATCCTGTCAACCGACGATATGTTCGATAACATATTTGACCTTGAAATATCTTCCAGAGGTCATTTCAAACAACAAGCCTAGATGAATTTAGATGTAAAATATTCCGCTCTTTCCGAATTCGGGGTCAAAAATATCATATCGTTTAATTTTATGGATTTGACCTTCGTTTAACCTTGATTTTGACGTGATGGGGTCAAATGGACAACAGCATCGTGATCAGTGACTCGAAAAACATAAAGATAAACTGTTTAAAGGACCAGAATTCCAATTCACAGCCAAAACATAGGCCAAAATCTTAAAAACGAGTCTTATTTTGGATGACCGCTACATGACCTACAGAGGTCGGTAAAAAAACAGTCAATACATGTTTGGACGTGAAATTTTCCGCTCTTTCAGAATCTGGGGTGGAAAATATCATATCGTTAGATTTTAGGGATTTGACCTTCGTTTGACCTTGACCTTTACATGTTGGGGTCAAAAAAAGCCCGGATTCGAATTCAGCGATGCCAAAAACATATATATATAGGTTTTAATTTTTTTTCAACGAATGTTTCGCGATTTGACCTTCAAATGCCCTTAAACCTGACCTGATTGGGTCAAACGGACTCCGGATTTGAAATCAGCGAGCCAAAAAACCTATAAGACACATGGTCTCAGCCAAGAGTCAGAGAACTTTTTTTTTGTGGGGCTGTGTTATTCGACGATCAAATTGACGTTTTCGAAAACTGTCATAGCTAAGGTAGTTGCAACATGCAGTGGACACTGGCCATTAGAGGTACATGCAGCAAAGCTGGGCATTTCTTACAATACTCATTTTCGTAGTTGTGGGGATCAGCAGAAAAGAAAACAGCCATTAATTTCCTCTGTTTGTAAACGTCCTGCTCTGGTCAGAATGAGATCCTAACTATTTGGAAAGTTATTCTTCGACGACTTTAACGAACTACCTGAACTGAAGATCAGAGACCTCGACGACTTCTGTAATGGGTACTCATCGATCCTAAGACAGCAAGCTAGCCACCTTAAGGTCAAGAGAAGCTCATAAATCCTTCATCATATCCCAATAAATCCATAGATGAAACGAGTTCATGGTATTAAAACATGGGATGCCAGCGATATTTGGGTCACTGAGAAAGACTTCTCGTGGCTACCATTTCTACCTACCCATCTAGGTGTGTTCAAAACCAATTTAATACAAAAGATTGTCTTAGCAATTCAAAATTAAGAGAAAGTTAATAAACTGCTTTAAAATAAGCAAATTTTATAATTAAAAAAACCTAATAGTTCATATCTTAACGCATGGTTTTTTTTTAACTTTTCAATTACCAGTTTACTTACATCTTGTTGCTCATTCGTATAACAGAAACTTTAAGTCTTTTTTTTTAATAGCTGATAACATCTTATTTAATGACCTATTTCTGCTCTCTTATTTGACCGCTTTTGTAGACACATCTCACAAAAGTAGTTTCAAATCAACCGCAATTGAACAGAGTTTGCAGATATCTTAAAAATACATCTCAAATTTCTTCCAACAAACCTGTCCGAATCAATTCACTTCCTTCAAAAGTGTGCGCATTAATCGCTGAATTCAGGCAAGAATTTGTGTCAAATGACACTTGTTTTCGTTGCGGCTTTAATATGTACGTGCTGCTGCAAAGGGGGTTAATTATCAACAACAACACACAAAAAAAGGAAATTAAATGCGAAACATTAAAATGACTTAGCTTAAATAAATGAGAACTAGTAGGAAATATCAATGAACTGTATCGACCGTAATAGAGCACTTTTTCTGTGATTTTACAAAAAATCTAAGAATTGCGATTTCTGTCCGCGCGAGCAACGAGGGCTGTCAACAGAATGTGTCACATTTTTTGTGTGTGTGTGTGACAACAACAACTTGCAACTAGAACGTGCGCATTTCGCCTTGTTAAGTAATTATCTTTTCTTTTTTACTTGCTGTCATTTGTATTGCTGAATCTATAGATCGGTTAAACTTTTCTCGGGTGGTAAATAAGCCTAATAGATAGTTTAAAGGTTTCGAGCACCACTTGGACTGCTATAACTTTAAACTGCCTATTTATTTTTCTTACAGTTAAAATGTATGTATGTTGAAAAAAAAAATTGCATTTTCTTCTGTATTTTTCTTTATTACAATTTTCTATTAGAAGAAATCGTATAGGGACAGTGCTGTGCAGCAAAATTTTCATAAAACTGTCTGAAATGTTGGAATTTTTTTTAAAAAGATTAGAAATTTGGTGATACATTTTAGGTAGAATGCTGGGCTTACAATATACACGGGGACTGCAGTGTGTGCATTTAAGTGCGTTAAATCTGCCACGATTAATTTGGTAAGCATCTCACGATGAACTTTACTTCTTTTCATCTAATGCCAATTCCGAAAAAGAAATCCTTTTCACTGACCGGCTCCTCTCTTCGAATCTTGCCCAGATGAGTGGTGTTAAAAATTGTTTAGATAGACAATTAGATCTGATTTTTTCATCTGATGTCCATAATACCGAAATAATGGAAAGTAAGCGTATCATTTTTATGCTTGACAATTATCATCCCCCCATTTCCAATTTCCATCGTCACTTCCATTCGTGACCTAGGTGTTATTTGCGACTGTCAACTTAACTTTCGTGAACATATTAGCATTATTAACAGAGCAATTCCAAACCTGGGTTCGTTAAACGCTGGTCCAAAGAATTTTCAAATCCCTACGTCACCAAGTCCCTTTATAATATCACCTGAATGAGAGTTAAATTTCCAAGAAAAATACTAAGCCGTTCCAAAAATTGAAAAAATATTTTTTTTTTTTAGTTTTGAAATGCAATGTTTTTAAACTCTTTAAAAAATTTCATTAAAATCCGTTATGCCGATAATGAGAAATTCAAAATTCGAAAAAATCGTTCTATGGTAGGTACAGTCAAAAATATCTAGATTTCAAATTTTTTTTTTATTAAGTTAGGTATAGATCGTAAAAATTAATCACAGGAAAAAAAATTTTAGCAAAATTCTCGGAACCGTTTTTTAGAAAAATACGATTTTCGAAAACCATTTTTTAACATTTGTATGGAAGGTACCGTTAGTTTTATATAAAACAATTTTTTTTCTCAAATCTTATAGATTTTGTTAAGAAACTTTTATTTATCAAGTTTGAAAAAAAATCGAGCATGGGGTTTTCGAAATATTGATTTTCCAAAAAAAAAATTTGAAATTTTTTTTAAAAATTCAAAAAATAAAAAATTGGAAATTTGAATATTTAATAATATTCAAACTTTGGAGGACCGTTAGCATAAAAAAAAATGATCAAAATCTGTTGTACCGTTTTCGAGAAAATCAAAAATAAAACAAATGGACCCAGGGGGGCTACCAAAAAAACCAATTTTTTGGAAATTTTTTTTCAGCCATTACCTAGTTTTAACTAAATGAAATTTTTTTAAAAAAATTCAGTGGGACAGTTTTTGAGAAAAAAATTTTTTATAAAATTTCGAAAAAAAAATCGTATGGCAGGTACCGTTATTTTTGGTCTTAAAAAACAAAAGAAAAAAACGTGTGGGGGGAAAAATTAAAACCAATGTCTACCAAGTTTGAAGAAAATCGGCCTAGCCGATAGACAGACAGAATTTCGAGACCCACTTTTTTGGTCTTCGCTTTGATTAAAATCTCGAGTTCGATTTTTTTTACGAATGCATAACTTGCCTTATAGTAAGCCAACGTCATTTACGAACCATACCACTTCTATGTATTCCCTTCCATCGAACTGAATACGGCCAGAATGAGCCGATGACTAGAATGCTTCGGAAAGCTACCGGTTCAACCATTTTCGATCCTTATCTCTCTAAATCCTCCCTTCTACGCGCTCTCCTTAATCCTTAGTGCCTTAAATGTCGGAGGGTACTTCTAAGTCATTGAAGAAATGTCTGTCGTCCCATAAACACCTGGTTGAGGAGAGTTAGACGCCACTTGAGCATGTGTCTCCTTTGCATCATCTACTACATGAGTTTGATAGGTCAGTGTTTGTATATGTCGGATAGTTTGCTCAGTATTGCTAATTAAGAAGGGGTTGTTTCTTTCCTCAAGAGGATTTTACATATCTTAGAGAGAGGTGGAACCACCGGAAGACAGTCAATCGCTGGTGTATAGGCGAAGTGCTCATTCTCCGTTTCTTGCCACTTCTGCAAAAAACGCGTGCGTCAAGTCGTTTTTGATCGTACTATCATAATCGTCTGTGACCATTTTTATGTTTTTTTGACTATCGTTGAAGGCGATTTCCAGCCTCGTGGTCGGCTGGTTGATAGAGCTAAGAAATTTTATAGCCATTTGGTATTGTAAATAAATTTCAATACCCCTTGGCATAATGGTTAGTGCGTTTGACTGTCATGCGGAAGGTCTCGAGTTCGATTCTCAGCCGCTGCAAAAAAGTTTTTTTCAGGGGTGTACTGCCTCTTGCTAGGAATTGACAAATTCTCCAAGAGTATCTCTTGTCATGGAAAGTGCTGCTCATTAGCTGTTCGGAATCGGCAGAAAATTGTAGGTTCCCTCCGTTCCTGGTAACACGCACACAGGAATGGTTGAGAGTTGTAAGTCACTAGGTCCTGGTTCAGTTCGAGCTGTTGCACCACCAAATTTATTTTATTTATTTATGTTTTTGCTTGTAATATCATAGAGCTCCTTCAAGTCGTTGAAGTCTCCCTAGGTGCCTATTTCTCAGAAGATATAGCGCAGCGTAGTGACATAGTGAAGAGAAGGAGACTTTTTACTCTGTTGGATAATAATGTCGGTGTTTTGTTTGCTGAAAATAGGTCATAGTTTTCTGCTTGTTCTGTAGCTAGAACTTTCCTATCGTTTAAGATTACAGGTTGAGACCTGAACTGTTGTGTCTGCTTGATTAAGATCAAGTGTTGAACTCAGCGTTCATTACAAAACCCAATAACAGAGCCTTATGTTTTGCTGTGTTTCAAGAACCCTTAGCTCTTCGTGAAAACAAGTTACAAACTTTATGATTTCAATGTCAGAAATCGCTTTTACTAAAACGAAAGTTAAACGTGAAGGCTCTAAAAGTGATAGTTGGATTCCAATTTTATTGACAATATCATAACTCATTGCTGGCTGACATTGTTAATGTACGAAAATTGTCGGGTCGTATATGTACTACATTCCTGGCAACTATCGGGTTTTTCAATAAGAGCGCTACAAAAGTTTTTTTAAATAAAACAAAAACGGTTTTTGGATATCAATGAAATGCTTTATTCCTGTGAAAGTACGTTCGATGCCATTATGAATGGAACTCGATTTATTTTGCATGGCCACCACGGGCACGCTTGCAGAAGTCCAGACGCTGAACCCAATTTTCGACGGTTTTCAAGCATAAATCGGCCGATACTGCTGCAATTTCACGTTCGATTTTCGTTCGAAGTTCATCAATCGTCGCTGGCTTGTTGGCATAGACCATAGACTTGACGTAGCCCCACAGGAAATAGATTAACGGCGTCAAATCGCACGACCGAGGCGGCCAAGCGACTGGACCATTTCGTGAGATAACACGTTCTCCAAATTTGGTTTCCAATAAATTGATTGTGACATTCGCTGTGTGGCTTATGGCGCCGTCCTGTTGGAACCACATGTCCTCCAAGTCCATATCCATATCATCCAATTGGTGCCAAAAATATTCGGTTATCATTGAACGGTAGCGATCCCCATTCGTAGTAACGTGCCGGTCTTGATCATCACGGAAGAAGTACGGCCCAATGACGCCGCCGGCCACACACCAAACCGTAATTTTTTTGGGATGCAATGATGACTCATGGAGTACGTGTGGATTGCTGCCTGACCAATACCGCATATTTTGTTTATTGACGAAGCCATTCAGCCTCATCGCTGAAGATAATTTTTCGATGAAAATCCGAATCATTTTCAAGTTGTTGCTCAGCCCAATTCACGAAAATACGACGCTTCTAGTGGTCAAGCGGCTTCAGTTCTTGCGTCAATTTAATCTTGTAAGGATGTAGGCCAAGATCTTTTCGCAAAATTCGCCACAACGACGTCAAAGAGATGCCCAACGCTTGAGAACGACAGAGACGCATTTGGGCTTTCTGCAACTGAAGCCTCAGCGGCAGCAATATTTTCCACACTACGGGCACTTCTTTGTCTCACTGGCACGGGAACATTTTGTACTGTGCCTGTGGATTCAAATTTTTCCACTAGACGCTCAATTGTTGATCTGCTAGGACGATTATGACGAGGACGACCATAAATTGGACGTAGCGCTCTTAACGTTGAGGCCACTGACTCTGAATTTCTGTAGTAAATTTTAATAATTTCGTTGTTGGCTCGTATATCTTTCCATCATGAAATGGCAAACCTTACTAAAGAGAAATGTCAAAAGAGCGGCAAGAAATATGGCGTCGTTTGCTGTCCCTGTCGCTCTACTTTTGTAGCGTCTCTGTTGAAAAATCCTTTATGAGCACGTACACAGGAAGGGTGTAAGTCACTAGGCCCTAGAGTTCTCACAACCTTTCGTGCCACCAAATGTGTGTACATATGTACATACCTAAGCTTTCAAGCGCTATTAATGATTGTTTCTTCAAAATTCCCGAACTCAATCTCCAAACGATTTTTATAAAGGAATATTTTCAAAAATTTGTTGCACAGCACTGTATATGTATTCAAGAAAACCTACTTGCTCTTAAGAATATAGCAATCAAGAAAATTTCTTATAATGGAAACAAGTTCTTTTCTTCATAATGCATCACATGCCTCCATATACTAGATGGTCCGAACCATGATCATGGTAGAAGCTGAATAGAAAGATGAAGGTAAAACGGTTCCAACTCCTCCGGATTGCAATCTCGGATTCAAGTTCATCGGCTATGTGTGTAAAGGAAAGAACATGATGTCGACCACGACCACATCAGCGGGACATGGCATCAAGTATTATAACTTGGTTTACATTTTCCGTTTTTTTTATTCTTTATTATTATAGTTTTCTTCTTTTTTTCTGTTTCATTAATTTCTGAGATATTTTTTTGTTGTTGTCGGATCCCATGTCAGCTGCAATCGAAAAACACGTTTTAAAACTGTATATGGCTGTCAAAGTTCTTGTTTCGTCTGAATCTGGCAATGATTGTGTGGTTTCTAGTTGACAAAGAGAGACAGAGAAGAAATAAAAAGGAAAGATCAATGTCTCTTTGCAGAATGTGCGTTCTTTTTGCTCGAAGAAGCTTTTTTTTTTCTTTTAAATTTGTTTTAGTTGAATGACTTGTAAATGTGCTTTTGGAATAATAAATTAAACTGACGCGAAGATGGTAAAATAATTGCGATCGATTTGATAAGTTTTTGTTTTGACTGCGGAAAAAACTAGTTTGAAGGATAAATTCAAAACTTCTAAATAGAGAGAATGCTTGTAGTTTGCCAAACTTTCAATGTATGTAAGCTAAGCTGGAATTAATTTTTTAGTTTTGCTGCGGGCAATACCCCCATTTATTAGGCTTAATACAAGCTTCTTTTTTTAATCTAACTGAAACATAGCTCTTATTACAAATATATTAATTTAGGGTTGGAGTTAATTTGAAGAAAGGCAAAAAGGTTGAAAACGACCTTGAAGTTTCACGATTGTGAATCTGTTGATAGTGGGATTTATACTTGACAGGCGTATTCAAGAAGGGAAAACAAAGGTTACATGTTTATAAAGATCGGGTCACTTTTCATAAAACCTGGCGTGGAATTTGCTAAAAGAATAATCTCGTCGATATTTACGAGAAAGTTGAGCTCTCTATCACAAAAAACAACGAGGTCGCGAATAGATTCAGCGGTGGATGTGGGCTGATAATGAAGAAGCTGAAGACGGGGAGGAGATTGGATGTGTTTTCGGGAAAAAGTGATTGAATGACATTTGGCATTATTTAGCTCTCAGCAATTTTTAAGGCACCAGACAGAGAAACTGTCGAGATCAAGTTGAACTTACGTTTGGTTTAACGTGAACATCTGTCCATTATGACTTAATTCCACGGAAGGCCTACCTTCATCGGAGTCAGATTGGGTTCTGACCATTAAACCCGAGTCAAGCGAAGCCAACTCAGTAGCAAAGCTGTGACATGTTGCAGCATGTACATTTGTACATACCTGTTGCTTAGAGGCGAGGTCTATCTAATACCTCTTGAATCCAGGCAAGCCTGGATATGGTTTCTCTGCATTCAGAGTAAACCACAGCCACCACGATACTCCCACAAGGGGGCCTACCTCATAGATAGCTTGAAGAAAGAGGGGTGAGCATGGGCCAAGCAAGCGCAACAGCCCTCAAGCTCACTATCATGAAGATAGATAGAAGAGAGGGGTAGGCACGAGCCAAGTGTCCAAGAGTGGTACCAGAATATAGCTTCCGGTGGAGCTTCGCAATTGTAAGGTCGCTTCCAGTTTGAGTTCATGCAAAGCTCAGGGCGTGTCATCCCTCTCCCTAGGATACACACACCAGAAATCGATCGAAGTAGTTTTTGTTCACCTTACGGCAAACTAGGAAAAATACTCCTAATCTTCGTTCACCTTACGGCAAACTAGGAAAGATACTCCTAATCTTTGTTCACCTTACGGCAAACTGGGTAACATAATCCCATCCTATCTAGTTAGTTCTGTGATAGGAAGCCGGAGTGCAATAGAATTGCATCAGCAGCCATCCGTCACTGCAACCCCATGTCAGTGAATAGTGGTCCGAAAAGACTTACCCGGACGAACCACATCAGCAATATCTACATACACTCTCGGAGCGGGAAGTGCGCATCAGCAGCCATCCGTTCCACTACGCCCATGTCAGCAGACAATGCTCCGAAGAGACTTACCCGGATCAACCACATCAGCTCAGTTGGACGAGCTCGTTGGAGCCCTGGACAAGTCATTTACCACATCAGCACTCCTCCATACACTCCCACCTGCAGATCAAGAAAGAAGAAATGGTCTTGAAAAACTTGGTATTGAGATACGAGTATGTGAATATTTGATGACCATTTTAATATCGCTAAATAGTAAGAATAAAAAGGAGAGGTCTTAAGTGGCTGCCTTGTGGAACACTGGAGGTAGCTAAGAAATTATCGGAGAAGGAAGAACGGGATCCAACTTTGTAATAAAGGTTTTTCATTAAAAAAGAAATCCATTTTAAGAAAATAGGTTCAAGCCAAAGCTTGGACAGTTTGGACAGTTTGAATAAAATAAGGTAAGGCAAAATTTTGTCAAAGGCCTCATTGAAATCTGTTGAGCGAACGTCGGTCGACTTCCTTTCCGTGCTCTAAGACTAAAAGGATAAGTGATACAAATTCAACGAGGTCAGTCATTGTAGACGTACCTTTGACCGTGTTGGCTGGCAGAAATAAGGAACAAGGAAAACTTAAAATTTCGTACAAAAGCCATTCAAAGATTTTGGGAATATGTGTAAGCTTAGCAATTGATGATAGTTTGTAAAATCACACTTTGGGCTCCTTTAATGATTTTGGGAATATGTGTAAGCTTAGCAATTGATGATAGTTTGTAAAATCACACTTTGGGCTCCTTTAATGTATAGGGATTATAAAAAGAGTTCTTCCATAACTGAGGGAATTCTTCTTGAGATAGAGATATAACAGAAATTTTTGTGAGATGAAGAGAGTGTGGAAGTACATTTTTGAGAAATATGGCGGGAATCAAAGGGCACGGTAGTAACCTGCCAAGTTCTGGCACTACACCCTTTTTACAGGACCAAACTCAGGCGATTTTTACCCCTCCCTATCTTCAGTACCAATGAAGTCAGACACTTAAATTTCCGAATATTTGCTAAGCTAGTCAGGTACAGACGCCTCACCGAATTTCAATTTTTTTAGCAAAAGCAGTTCCTGAGATATAAGGCTTTAAAAATCCCAAAAACTGACTGACAGATCATCAAAATTATGGAGCACTTCCCGACATCGTAGAATCTTGTAATTTTGCACAACGGTAGGTCTTGTTATGCAAGCAGAGAAATAAATCAATAATTTGAGGTTTTCCATTCAGGGGGCGTAGTATCCGCCCACTTTCTCCGAATTGGTCGAATGGTTTGGTTGAATGGAGCACTTGCGACTGCTGTAAAACGATAAAATTTGTTAAAGTGGTAGGGCTTAAATTGCATACAAAGAAAAAATATAAAATTTGATGTTTTTCATTCAGGGGCGTGTTATCCGCCCACTTCCTCAGAACTGATGTATATTATACTCGTATATGGCACACTTCTGATTGCTGTAGAACAATGAAATTTGGTAGAACGGTAGGGTCCAATTTGCATATAAATTTGATGAGCTTACTTGGCAAGTTTTTTTTTATGCCCAATTGGAAAGGTTTTAAAAACTTGACCAGTGAACCCATCAAATTCAAGTCAGTAATCATTAAATAATCAAATTTCTCTATTACATTGTAGCTGTTTCAATATTATTCTACTTTAAATATTTAGTACTAAACCTTCATGAAGTAAGAACTTGGCGTACTTTTCACGGCTGACTTGTTAGACAAAGGTTTTTGTATGGAAGAACTTGGCTCTTTTTTTAACATTTATGTTTTTGGACTTATACACTTATCATTGTTTAAGGAAGAAATGGGCAAAGGTAGAAATTCGGTAAATAATTGAAATAATTACCAACGTAAGACACATAAGCCTATAATCTCGAATTGATTCGTTTTTCGTTTCCGAAAAGCTGGGAACAATATTGACACCGGCCCAAAATCCATAACAAAAGGTCAAGGTTACTTGGTGAACCTCGTGTAAGTTCGTGCCGTCTCATATACGGCAATTTTGCTTGTTAACGCAGTCATTCATCAAAAAATGTGCTTCATCGCTAAAGATGATTTTACGGCCTAAATTGGGGTCGTCTTCCAAAACGCTCCGAAGCCCTATGATCATGAACTTTGAACTCCCTGGTCGGGGGATCTTGTACAGGCTTAAATTTGCCGAGTCTCAAAATTAAGCGAAAGTCCGAGTTCTTAATCATCATCATCATCATCGGCTCGACAACCGGGTTCCGGTCCTGGCCTCCTTCAACAAGTCTCTCCACCTATCCCGGTCTCTAGCCGACGCCATCCAGTTGCGCACCCCAAGGCTTCGGGCGTCCTGGTCTACGCCATCTCTCCAGCGCAAGCATGGTCTACCACGCTGTCGTCTACCATAGAATGTACCACAAAGAACTTTCCGAGCAGGTTCCTCTTCGCTCATGCGAGCTAGGTGCCCTGCCCACCGGAGTCTACCGAGCTTAATTTTTGTCACGATATCTGCTTCAAGGTAGATTGCGTACAGTTCATGATTGTACCGTCTCCGGAATCGTCCTTCCTCACATACGGGGCCAACAATTCTCCTTAAGACTTTTCTCTCGAACGCAGCTAAGAGGTCGGAGTGCCTTTTGCTAAGCACCCAAGTCTCGGATCCATATGTGAGTACTGGCAGGACCATGGTCCTATACAGCAGCAGTTTTGAAGTTATGGTGAGATTTCTGGATTTGAAGAGCTTTGACAGACTATAGTAGGCTCTGTTGGATTTGAGAAGCCGCCCGCGTATTTCTTCTTCTATATTGTTATCGGCTGCTACTATTGACCCAAGGTATTTAAAGGATTGCACCACTTCAAATTCGTGCTCCGCAACCTTGATTGTTTGACCAACTGTTCCTCTCGCATTCGACGCCACCATGTACTTTGTTTTACCTTCACTAATGTGCAGCCCCAGATTTAGTGCCGCCTGCTCAATCTGGATGAAGGAATCGTGTACAGCTTGTTCGGTTCTTCCGATGATGTCAATGTCGTCTGCGTAAGCTAGTAACTGGCTGGACCTGTTGACGATGGTCCCTCTTGTTGCCGTGCCAGAGTCACGGATTGCTTTCTCCAAAGCCAGGTTGAAGAGGAGGCAGGCCAAACCGTCCCCTTGCCGGAGTCCATTAAAGATGTTGATTGGTCTGGATAGCAATCCGGCTATTTTTACTTGGCTTGTTACGTTGGTCATGGTCAACCTACATAGTCGTGTCAATTTATTTGGGATGCCGAATTCTCTCATGGCTTTGTAAAGTGTCTGAGGACTCCTCCGTAGGTCCGTGAACGTTAATGAGGCTGATGTTCGTAAATTTGCCTCGCACGCGAAGGGTGCATAGCCTTTCGCTTATAGCGTTAAAGCCGATGATGGTAGACTTCATTTTTTCGCTGACTAGGAAGCCTACCCCGAGCACATGGTGTTTTGTATGACAGCTATAGTATATGTCATATTCTTTCTTCTCTAAAACACCATTCCCTGTCCATCTGATTTCTTGAAGAGCTGTTATGTCAGTTTTATACTTTGACAGGGCATCGGCTAGCTGCTGAGCAGCTCGAGCTCTATAGAGCGATCGTACGTTCCATAAGAAAATTCGTAAATCGTTTTTCAGTTTTCGTTGCGTTGGTTGTCGTCGTGTGATCAGTCCGTTTCCGAGGCTTGTTGTCGGTCTCGTAATTCATAAGTTTTACGGGACAGGGAATTAACCTGTCGCCAACCTGAGGAACCAGCCTGATCATATTAGCCAAACCTTTTTAAAGGCTTGTTTCTAGCGGCCGCCACGGAGAGGCTATGATCAGACTTCCACCAGTCCCGAATAGTTACGGCACGTGCATGTTTTCGTATGCTACATGTTATTCCCCCTATTCGTCTGATGGCTGACCGCTGACCGAGTTCTTAATGCACGGCGATAAATCAACTGCGTCGAGTAAACTTTCACGGACCCGGCGATATTCTCGGCCAATCTTGCGTTCCTTTGAGGCACGAATGTTGGCTTATTGATTACCGAACTGGCTGTCTCAAATTTGGCCACCAAATGTTGAAGAGTCGACATTGAAGAGCCACCACGATTACCATATAATCTACGCAATGTTTGTGTTGTACTTAAGAATACTCATTTTGATAAAAAAAGTTTTTAGGTTAAAGGCAATGCCCTGTACGAAGGAACAATATTTTTGTTCAAAGCCAATATTTAGAGTTTTCGTTATTAAAAAAAAAAACCTTTGAAAAAGAAACAACTTCCTTACAACTTCCTTTCGCCATTATTACTATAATAATTTACTCATTGCATGAACCGAACTTTTGAACTTTTGCATATTCAAATTTCACCATTTGCAAACAACTTTATATCCTCTTAAACCCATCCAATTCAAAAAGGAATAAAAAATAGAAAGCACTGCATTCGCATTCATGAAATGCATTCATGTTTCAGGATCATATTTTGTCTGATGTGGATGTCCTTCTGCACTGGATATGGTGATATGAGAATCCCGTGCTTTAACAACAACACATATACCCATATACAATCGTAATAGAGACACAATAATCATATCCCTATACATAATAGTGTCTACATATGTAGTTGAGTTGTATAACCCACTGTCAAGGAAACTTAACAAAACTCGCAATTCGCATGTGTAGGAAAGATATATAACGGTTAGTGCAGATATAAATCATGTCGGCTTCACCTACAATACAACCAACAGCGAAAGCAAACAAAAGTGTATAACCATCTCTTCCTCCTTCCCCTATCTTCACTATCCACACAGAACAAAAATGTGTTTGCTGGAAAAATGTCGTGCAAATGCATTTCCTGTTTTTGCGCCTGAAAGACGGACAACAAAACAAATTTTCGTTTATATTTTCTTTTCTTTTTCGGTTTGTTAGCTTTATGTTTTAATTTGTAAATTTATCTGCAGTAAAAAAGACCACTTGAAAATAATTACGTTACTCTGTTGTTATTTAAGGCGAACGAGAATTGGGTCAGAACAGGAGAAAAGCAAGGAATAAAGTTATAAATTATTCATTGCCTCATAAATATCAAAGTATAAATAAGATAAACAGAAATCTGTAAAATCTTTATGTAACTATCTACAGATACTCAGTGATATAAGACATCCTCACCGGCTTACTTAATCATAAAAAAAAAATTGATGGAGCGAAAAGTTTTCCTCCGAGTACATTCAAAAGCATTTGATAGAGTTTGGCATCAAGCTCTCTTATCGAATATGCATGAATATTGAGCAATCTCTTCTTCTTTGGATTAGAAACTACCTTTTAAACTGCTTAATAAAAGTTGTATTGGATGATTTTAAGTCTGAAATTCATACAATGCAGGTGTTCCACAGGGCTCCGTTTTGTCTCCGAATCTCTTTTTCATATTCATCAATGATCTATTGTCTAATCTAACTTCTAATCCATTAAATTGTTTTGCTGACGACAGTACTCTCAGCTTCTCATAATAGTTTTCAGATTCACTTCCTAAACTTCGGAATGTAAATTTACATACGGCAGCGTATGATAAGCTTATGAAATTCTGATCTTGATAGCATTGTCAAATGGTGAACCATAAACCGCGTAGAATTTGATGCTTAAAAAACTCAATGATATTTCCACTCCAATTTTCCTAAACGCTTGCATTGTGCTCAAACCTCAAACATTTTAAGGGTGGTCATAACTTCCTAAGTTCATGAAACAAAAATAAATCTCTTTGTAAAATTCTCCAAGTTTTCCAAAATTTGGTTAATTTTGTTTTGCCAAATTAAGGAAAACACTTTTTTTTTCAAAAAATTTTTGGACAGATATTTATAATTTTTTTTTTCCAAAGCCCCACGTATTCCATATATAATGAATATGACATTGTTTAATTACCCGTCTTGGTTTTATAAGGTGGCACGGATGCCATAATCCAATTTTCAATAAATCTCCGGCATAGATCCGGCTGAATTTGAACAATGGCATGTGTTATGTTCACCCAAAGGGTATCTGTCGATTGTGGGTCATTCGCATAAAACTGATACTTCAGCAAATCCCACAAGAAGAAGTCTATCGGGGTCAAATCGCATGACTTAATTGGCCAATTCACGTCACCTCTGCGAGTGTTAACCTTACCCTAAAATCGTTTATGCCGAATGTCAATCGTGGCGTACGCTATGTGACACATAGCGCCGTCCTGCTGGAACCACATGTATAAGGCCTTATGGTTCAATTGAGCTCATAAGAAATTAGTTATCATCGTTCTGTAGCGCTCGCCATTGACGTTGACCGCCTCACAAACGTTTTCCAAAACTACTGACCAATGACGTATACCATATACCGCCATTCATTCAAAAAGGCGCCTCG
This sequence comes from Philhelius festivus, assembly GCA_963931855.1. Taxonomy (NCBI): domain Eukaryota; kingdom Metazoa; phylum Arthropoda; class Insecta; order Diptera; family Syrphidae; genus Philhelius; species Philhelius festivus. Next base: position 225,109,358 of record OZ007555.1, on the reverse strand, counting down.
TCGCTAAGGATAATTTTCGGCCAAAATTTAAGCCCAAACGTTCCGAAGCACAGGCAGCGAACAAACGAAAGGGCGTTGTCTATAGTCATGAAGTTTCTGAAGTACAAATGTTGGCTGAGTTATCACAGAACCGATCGTCTCAAATTTGCCCACCAAACGTTGAAGAGTCGACTGTGAAGGGCCACATCGTCTGTGAATTAGCATCAGTAGCTGAATAATAAACAACAGATTTGAAAAATATCACCAAAATAACATGGCCGCAAAAATCTACCCTCACCAATTGAATTAGAACATTTAAAAATACTCTCAAACATAAGAGCAAGATCATGCGACTCGTCGTGAAATAAAAAAAAAAATCCCCGAAAAATGATGTCAACATTGTAGATGGACCCATGCTGTAGAACGATTTTGTTCTTTGAATATACCCAAAAATATCCCTGACGAATTAGGGGACACCCTGTATAAAGAGTTTTCCAATGTTAAAGTTGATAACAATTTTTAAAAAGTTTATTTGAAAGGCCTGTCAATGACATTATACATATGTATATGTATGTCAGATGAGTTTGAAATTTAGCGATGACATTGGTTATATTGCCTTTAAGGGCACCGGTAGTTTAGGGCATAGAATAAATCTAAATTCTAAAATCTAAATTGCACGATATCGGTGGCTATTTCACGTCGCCTTGCAGTGTATCCATTGTGACCGCAGGGCCGTTGGAATCATCTTTTATTCACATTTTATTATAATGAGATTTGGAACGAAAGAAATTGGTTTCCATCGAACGGTAGCGTTCTCCGTTTTTGGGAATGGCAATACTATCGTCGTTTTGAAAGAAATACCAATCGATGATAATACGGCCCGGTTCAAAATCTGCACCAAACGGTTACTTGACTGTTGAAATTAGGTACCGCTTCCAACTGCGATAGTTGAGTTGGTCGACGGGATGGCTAGTTACACCAAATGTTTCTTAAAAATAAAAACAAAAATTGGCAACAGATAAAAGAACATGGACGTCATGAACTGTCAAAATCTAAGCGTCCCTTTTGTAAAACTCCATTTCCCCATATTATTACACTTTTTCATTGCCTCTGCTTACAACATTGGTAAGACACCAGAAAATGTCGGAGTTTACAATTTTGGTATTCCCCAAAATTGTACATACATAGGTACCACACATGAAGTATTTTTTTCTTCCTATATTAAATTGATCAAAAAATATTTTTCGCTAAAAAAAAAAAATAAAAAAAAGTATGTCAGATGTGGGGTTCGAACCCACGCTCCCAGAGGGAACCAGAGCTTAAATCTGGCGCCTTAGACCGCTCGGCCAATCTGACTGTTGAAATAAGATGGAACTAACTTCGTATACAAACAACATCCTTTTCTTAAAATAAATTAAAATTAAACGTGATTGTCGATAAAACCCCCTAACGAATAGCACAAAGAATAATAATAATAAAAACAAAAATAAAAAAGACATGAACTTTCACATAGCAGCTTAAGCGTCATATGCACATACATATACCAACATAAATATTTACACAAATCAGCAATAGCATTCATCTCTCTTTTGCTCTTCTTATACGAGTATCCATATAACTGTACCACCTACAAACGTTCTGTAGAATCTACTCACATAGTAACCAAATTGCTAATTGCACCGGAAGCTGACACAGAAGCACGTTCGGGTGATTACCTTTTTTCACCCCTTATTCTGCTCCAAACCGAACAATAACAAAGAACGTCGTTTCACAATTCTCTTCTAGAACTTGTTGACCTTCCCCATCTTTGCTTCTGTTGGGAGTTGTTGCTGCGGCAGGCTGATAAATGAACTTACATATACATAAGTGCGGTAGGATGTGGTGGGTGGGTGGTTGGTGAGAGTTTGAAGTGAATCAAGGGGTATTATTTTTATTGCCAACACGTGAACCGAAACTGTGTATTTTTTCTTTTTTTTTTTTGGTTTATTTCGATTGTGCGCATCTCTCAAATCATTACAAAAGTCAAAAGCTTTTTTTCCTCTCATTTTTGGCGTCATATCGTAAATATCGTAGACAAAAGTCGAATAATTTGGCATCATAGAAATTTTGGGTGCAGTTTTAGTGCAGCTGTTATCTGACGCGAACCGATCCGAATTTTGTCTGCCATCTCTGCGTCCGTGGCCGTCGTCGGGTACTGCTTGTTGGTAAAATTTAGGAAAGCAAAACATAGCCCTTATAGCTCTATCTGGAAGGTGTATAGATACTTTTGTGGATTGAAATTAAAAACGGTTCAAGGGGTAAGTAGAGCAAAGTGTGTTTTTTTTCTCGCGTGCTTTTTTTTTGTGTGTTATTGTTGTTGTGTTTGTATTGCATGCGAAGCAGAAAATCGATGCCACGGTTACTGCAATGGGCCACCTCGTAATGTAGGTCACCGCGTACAGTAAGTACAACTAAAGCCAGACGCAACAACAAAAGGTGGCAGTAACTGTTTCTCTTCATTATCTCCATATCAACATCATCTGCAACTGCAACCGCGCCATATTACATTCACCATCGTGGTTTTAGGTTTAGCTCCATGGCAATGGGATGTAAAGATACAAGATACTCCAATTCAATTCAATGTACGATACGCAGTTTTATATAGTCTGTCCGTTCGTCCCGATGAATAGTATGACTGTCGTATATTATACCAAAGCCACTCGTACCTCGTATACCTACCTACTTTCTAGTTCAATGAGAAAATTGAAAAATTACGGGACGGGAATTTTGCGTCGTTATTTTGTGCGGTCTTAATTTATTATATCCGTTGCGATGCGGTGCGGAGTGGTACCACGTTCTTCTATTAGTCTCACCAGTCAGCTCGGGGCGATTAAATTGCTTCATTCGCAACGCATATGGTTTGCTTAGAAGCGGGATGAACGGAAAACGGAATTATTAACCGCATTTGAACTTGATATTGATTGAATTCCATTGTTTCGCACTGGGGAGGTTTTTTCTTTTCTTTTTTTTTTTTATGCTTCTTACTAAAAGGTTGGATTTACACCTTTTCTAGATAGGTATGTATTTAATTTCATGTAGCTGCTATTTGTGGATCGCAACCCCAAGCTTAGCATATGGAGATGTTGTTGACTTTAAATAATTGTGGTATACTGACCGGCTGGCACGCGGTTTTGGTATTTAATATCAATATAATTTAGATACATATATGCTATGCATATCCAATTGATTTAATTTGTTGAATGTGTGCGAAAAGCAAACGACAGTGGTACAGTTCTTACGACGTATGGGATAAATACATATACAAAAAATATTTAAAACAACAACATGAACAAAACCTATGCATAAACGCTCGTTTCCGAAAAATTAAATTTCTAAGATCATAGGGTGATAGCACCTAAGGTCGGCCACCTCCAGTAGTCGGCCACTTCGTCGTAAAGTACAGCGTAATAGTTAAGGCCTTCGTTCAACTTCCAGGCAAAAAATATTTTCTAATAGGCTAACGGTTTTTCTTCCTGGGTGCAAAATTTCATTCAATTGCAGCTGCTGGTTTTCTTGTAGAAAATAAAAGTTTGCGTCGAGATTTCGTTCGTTGTGTTTTTATGCTTTTTCGAACAAAAAAAATTAGTGGAAGTAAGTTTTTAAAACAGGTTTAATTGGCAAGATATTGAAGGTAGGTGCACTATGTGTTCATTTTTTATTTGTTTATAGTTTATATTTGAGTATTTTCGCTAAAAAACTTAAAAAATGTTTTTTTGTTATTAACTACAAGGGGGGCCGGCCTCAGAAGACACTTTTTTTTCGATTCTTCTTAGCTCGGCCCCCCCCGGCCGACTACTGAAAACTACTCATATTTAGTTTTTTTTCAACTGAGTATGCAAAGTGAAGGGAAATTGTATTCTCTTTTAATTCCCACAAACACTTTGAACAAATATTGCATGGTTTCATTAGTCGGCCGCCTGTTAACGTAAAGGGAGAAGGGGTGGCCGACTATAGACAACCAGTATTCTTAGGTCGGCCTATTACGATTTGTATGTAAGGCTATAGGATTACACATGTAAGATTTACTTAAATAACTTACTAGTGTTATTAAATTCTTGACAAAAAACTTGAATTAATAGTTTAAGTTATTAACAGTATATTTCTTGCCGCTAGTAGTAGATCCCTCGGGAGTCTCAGGACCAGATTTCTGCAAATTGTTGCGATGTTGAGTGTTTTTCTCGAAAGCCGATTTGCATATCAGGGATGATGGAATTTTCACAGCAGAATTTCTTCAGTCTTCGGAAGACTACTTCTTCCAGTAAATTGCTGATGTTTTCGAGAATTGATATCAGCCTGTACTTGGAAACTAGGTTGGAAGCACCTTCCTTCGGAATTTGAACAATCTTTGCTGTTTTCTCTTCTGGGAGAAGTGACAGTAATTCAAGCAGCTGTTTAAACTGTTTGTGAGGTAAGTCATTACGATTACTGCATGAGCAACCTTTTCAGGATGTAGTAGGAGACACCATCTGGCCCATTAGACTTTTTTGGCCTAGAATTACCGATGATTTCGACATCTTCTCTAGATTGGATAAATTTGAAACATCGGTGGAATCATTTGCCGGATTTATGATATTAAAATTGATCGTTCGAATTGTTTGTTGAACTGTTGCCTCAACTTCTTGTAATAAAGTTGAGTCAGTAGGTGGATACGGAGTGAAGTTTCCTTCAAAGTAGTCGGCTAACGCTTCCACCTTGTTTGGGGGAGAGGTAGCTTCAGTATCACTGCTGATGATGGTTTCCTGTATTTATGGCTGTTTTCCTATGGATCCTATTGATGTTTTAAAAGCATCACGTCCTGATTTACAATCTTTTCTGGTATTGGATATTATTGTGGTATTGAATAGAGTTCCGGAACATGATGTTGGCTTGCGGTAGATCATTACAAACTATCTGTAAGTTTCTGTTGGTTGTATTCAGTTCACTTTGATGGATCCGCTAGAGATGTTTTCTTATACCAATGAAGATATGAAAATTATTTCGGTTTAAGTGGAGTGATTGAATTTAAGGTGCGTTTCGCCTTGGAGTTGTGGTCACTTGATTTTTTAATTGATTCGTTTTCTTAGAAGCTGGCAGTGAGCATAGAGACTCTGAAAGTACTCGGGAAGGTGCTGGTACCTATCCTTTGACGTTCTAGACTGTTTTTGCTTGTCCAAGGCATTAGATAAGGCATGTTAAAATTGACAATCGCTGCATCGATTTGGGTAGCCAGAAGATTCCTGTCTGAAGGTATAAGAGTTAAGATGTCTTCGATGTCCCTGTGAAGTCTATCAATATCCATCCGTCTGAAATTCTCAAGAACTTCTGTTGTAAAGTTTACGGGTTGGTTGAGATTGATCGACAGTTGAACAGCTTCATGATCCGTGTCACTGTGCAATAATGTACACATATAATTCATGAACAGTGTGTACTAGGTTCGAGGAAGCCAGGAAGAATTCCAGCGTTGAGGGTGTTCTGGGAAAGGTGGGTTTGTGTTGTGAAAAAATCACTAAAGAGTGCTGGTAATTGTTGCCGAACATGTTCCTGTTGTGTTTTGATAGTTATTAAATGCTAAAATGCTTCTTAGATACTTTTTACTATTGCAAATAGTATGAAAATATGAATTGTCGAATAGAGGCCGACTACTAGATACCTATGCGGCCGACTACTGAAACTGAAAGGGCCGACTACTCAAGAATCACACTTTCATCTCTATAAAGGTAAATAATTTGTTTCATGTAGTAAATATACTTAATTCGTCTAGAATTTCCCAATCTACACATTTCAATTAATCATTAAAACTGATAACTCTATCAAAAACTTAAATAAGTGATTTTTAAACGCTAATCAAAGATAAAAAAAAAGTTAACTGGCCGACTACTGGTGCCATCACCCTACAAAACTTGGTGAAAATAAGTAGCACTGTTTTCAGAAATTAAAAAAAAAAATCTATTTTTCGGAAAAAAAATGTTTTTATTAAACTGTTTTACTAAAGGGCTTCTAGTAAAGAAAGTTTAATGTTGAAAGGTCTACCTATCAATGACATTATACAAGGTGGTGCAAAATTTATCACCCTAGAGGGAGATGTTATAATTTTTGCAAATGGCGTCGTACGTCAATCATATTTGACATTTGTGAACAAGACAGCTGCAGTATACAAACAGACAAGCAATGGTGCGCTATACTCCGCAATAGCGTTCAATAATTGTGTCGATTTTTTTGATCAATAATCGGTCGGTGGTGTTAGCACAGAGTGAATTTCGACGGCGATTTCCTAATCGTGTCGCGCCAACTATTCAAACTTTCCGGCACTTAGCTACTCGACTCGAAAAGATTTGCACCAGCGGAGATAATGCATGGCGTTGTCGAGACCAGACTGGTCGTTTAGTCGAAAATATCGTGCCTGTGGCTGTCGATGTCGCTGAGAACGAAGAAAAAGATGACGGACCACGCAATTAGACATCATCATCATCGGCTCGACAACCGGTTTCCGGTCCTGGCGCACCCCAAGGCTTCGGGCGTCCTGGTCTACACCATCTCTCCAGCGCAAGCATGGTCTGGACCACAAAGAACTTTCCGAGCAGGTTCCTCTTCGCTCATGCGAGCTAGGTGCCCTGCCCACCGGAGTCTACCGAGCTTAATTTTTGTCACGATATCTGCCTCAAGGTAGATTGCGTACAGTTCATGATTGTACCGTCTCCGGAATCGTCTATCCTCACATATGGGGCCAACAATTCTCCTTAAGACTTTTCTCACGAACGCAGCTAAGAGGTCGGAGTGCCTTTTGCTAAGCACCCAGGTCTCGGATCCATATGTGAGTACTGGCAAGACCATGGTCCTATACAGCAGCAGTTTTGAAGTTATGGTGAGATTTCTGGATTTGAAAAGCTTTGACAGACTATAGTAGGCTCTGTTGGATTTGAGAAGCCGCCCGCGTATTTCTTCTTCTATATTGTTATCGGCTGCTACTATTGACCCAAGGTATTCAAAGGATTGCACCACTTCAAATTCGTGCTCCGCTACCTTGATTGCTTGACCAACTGTTCCTCTCGCATTCGACGCCACCATGTACTTTGTTTACCTTCACTAATGTGCAGCCCCAGATTTTGTGCCGCCTGCTCGATCTGGATGAAGGAATCGTGTACAGCTTGTTCGGTTCTTCCGATGATGTCAATGTCGTCTGCGTAAGCTAGTAACTGGCTGGACCTGTTGACGATGGTCCCTCTTGTTGCCGTGCCAGAGTCACGGATTGCTTTCTCCAACGCCAGGTTGAAGAGGAGGCAGGCCAAACCGTCCCCTTGTCTGAGTCCATTAAAGATGTTGATTGGTCTGGATAGCAATCCGGCTATTTTTACTTGGCTTGTTACGTGGGTCATGGTCAACCTACATAGTCGTGTCAATTTATTTGGGATGCCGAATTCTCTCATGGCTTTGTAAAGTTCTACCCTGGCTATGCTATCATAGGCGGCCTTAATGTCTATAAACAGATGGTATGTTGGGATGTTGAATTCTAGACATTTTTCCATCGCCTGCCTAAGGGTAAAGATCTGATCAGTTGTTGATTTGCCTGGAATGAAACCACACTGATATTGTCCGATGATGGTTTTAGCGTATGGGGTTATCCGGTCTTTCATCTTATAGGCGGTACTCAACAACGTGCTGCACGTTGTGAAATCTCCTTTCTTTTGTATGGGGCACATTATACCTTTTCGCCAGTCTTCTGGCATTTGTTCCTGCTCCCATACGTGCACTATAATATCATGAATTGCTTGACGTAAGGCTGGCCCGCCGTAATGAAATAATTCGGCTGATATGCCATCGGCTCTAATTAGACATCACTACAGCGAATTTTAGTGAAAGACTTCACATGTTTCCGTACAAAGTGCAAACAGTGCATCAGTTAATGCCAGCTGACCGTCCCTCGCGTGTAAATTACTGTCAAGTCATCCTCAATCTCAACATCGAACGATTTTGTGTCGAAAGTAATCATGTCAATAAGCAAAATCTTCTATTCTGGGGCATTGCGGATCCGCGTGTGGTGCACGCAGAGCCATTACATCCAATCAAAGCCAGTGTGTGATGCGGCGTTCAAGCGAGAGGAGTGATTGGACCGTATTTTTTTTAGGATGCCATCGGCAAAACGGTCACTGATACACTGCAGGGCCTGGATAAGCGACATCTTACTGCATTTCCAGGAAAGCATTTCCTGGTCGCCTAATCTCCCCTTTTTGGCATGGCCAGCAAGATCGCCCGATTTAACCTTCCCATACTTCTTTCTTTGGGGCTACTTAAAGTCGCGAGTCTTAATTAGAATATGACATCGCTTACCGGGGTAAAATTGCATTGTTGAGGGTTGAACTATTGAGACGTAAGGGAGCACCCCAACAATTCAAGCTGACCTTTGTTGGGCATGCACTGACTGTTCTGGGGGACTCACCTGGTGTTGTGTTGATCGACTCGGATTGTGCTTGTCTCCATCTGATTTCGGCGAGGGTTTTAGGTAGTTTTTCTTGCGGGACCTTAGATAGGTTTGTGTGTGTGGGTGTGCACGCTTAGTTATTGACTTCTTAGTCGATGACTGGGTGTGCACATCCGAGGTTGCTTGGCCTTGAGTTTTGTGGAACTCATCTAGAAGTGACCTACACCGTCGCGAAGCTCCACAGGAAGCTATATTCTGATACCACGGGAGATAGTGCCCCGGAGGTAGGGGGTTTTCTCGTGTCGCAAGACACTTGGCTTCTCTGCTTCAGACTATCTATGAGGTAGGCCCCCTTGTGGGAGTATAGTGGTGGCTGTGGTTGCCCCAAATCGCGGAAGCAAATGGTTTCCAAGTTTAACATGGATTCAAGAGGTGCTAGGTACGCCTCGCTCCTCAGCAAGATGTGTGGACATTTGGACATGCCTCAACATGTTCCCAGAATTACTACTGGGCTGGTCTTGTACTAGCTCAGGGCGGTGGTCAGCGCTTAATCTGACTCCGTTAGTGTGGGTATGCCCACCGTGGAATTAAGCCTTAACTGGCAGGTGTCCACGTTAAACGAAATTCGGTTCTGACCTTTGTTGATCACCTTTTTGACAACGCACAAGATAAGCTGTGGTTATCATTAGCCCCCAGCACCCACCAGGAGGGTTTGAGTCGGGGGTTTTCGCCAGGCTACCTATATTTCTACCAACCTACCATGGCATCGTTTAAATTAGAGGCTGTGGCTCCGCTGGGTGGCATGCTTTAGAGAAGTGCAGTTTTCTATGTCTGGCGCATGGATTATAGAATCCAAAAAAGAGCTTTTAAGAACTATAACGGAAACATTTACATTGTTTCTTAGTGAATTCCGGTTGCATTCGTCTTCTAAAGAAATTCAACTGTTATACTCGCGTTTCATGGAATATTCATCAGTTTACTCTTGAGAGAGAGGAAGAGATTTTTTCTTGAATCGCACTACACGAATGTGGAAGTAAAGCATTCCATTCCTTCGTATAAAAACAATATCTGGCCTCGGACAAGGTAGGTTAGGTTAGGTTGACGTGGCTGTCAATAGGAGAGCCGACACACTTGGACCATGAGTAGGTCTATTGTGATAACTCATTGAATCTTGGAGACTTTCTCTCTAATCGTTAAACCAATTAACCTTATGAAGCTATATTTGCCAGATCACTATAAGATCATAGTAGTAGAAGTCTCCCAGGTGAAGCCTAGGTCTTTGGGATAAAGCAGGACATGTACATAGATGGTGAGGGGTTTATTTTTCCTCTCCCTTTATCCATGCAGCTTCTGCAGAAATTGTCTCCTGTTATAGTACATATTATGGAGCCTGCTTAAAGATATTAAACCTTTGCAGTGCCTCAGATCCAGAATTGGCGAGTTCGTCAGCTTTACAATTTTCTGAAATGTCCATGTGGCCCGGCACCCAGCAGAGGTGAATAATAAACTGCTGCGCCATCTCCATCAGATACGATCGGCAGTTAAGGCCCGTTATTGAGTTGGCATCCGAGAAGGGGCGAATATCTTTGATTGATATCATATTTTCCAAGATGGTACTTCTTTAATCGCCAAAAGTTCCGCCTGGAACACTCTACAATTCTTGGGAAGACGAAAAGAGAGACTTAAATTCAATCTGTCTGAGTGGACACATCCATCAGCCCTGTGATTAGTTTTTGATCTATCGGTGTTAAAATAGATTGAATCATCTTCCAGGAATGCCATTTCCTCCCGCTCCCATATTTCTCGGGTACAAATGGTTACCGAAAGTTTTAATTAAATTGAATCTGATGGATGGTGTAATCGATGCTTCTTGGAAGTCAACCGAATGAGTTCAGTACGATGGAATGGCCAATTCTATTATTGGTCCACTCCGAGGAGGCTTTTAGATGAAAAGCTGTGTATGCAGCCGTTTTTTTGGCCGAATAAATCGAGGGATGTTAAATAAAAAACAATGTGCAGTGCAGCAGAGGAAGTCTTGTGAAATGCTCCGCTCTTGCAAAGACAAGCTGACCGAATCGGTCTGTATAGCCAGTAAGTAATACGGGATTGGAAGGCTCCAATGGCTTTTTTGCATGAGAAGAGTGCTAATATAGCCTTTTTAACTCGGCCTCAGACAAAATCGTTCAGCTTTAATGATTAAAAATTTAGTATTTCAATCAATATTTTCCGTTAAATGGACCAATGTGCAAAAATGAGGAAACAATTTAAATTGAAAAATGTGGAATGTAAGCGAAAATGGTTGGTTTTGGTTTGTGTAACGGTTGTTGGGACTTCGGAAGGCATTTAAAGGCGGGGGTTGTTAATTGGGGTTGAAAAGTGTCACATTAAACCAGTTGGTTTATTGATTTCATTTTCGCAAGTGACTCTTGTGTACACATTCGGAAGTTCTGTTTGTTTTTTTTTTTTTTTTTTGAGTTGATTTTCATCTACAAAAACGAGGACGAATGCAATGTGGTGAAAAAGGCAATGCTCCAGTTGGCAATGTTCCAGAAAGTTCTGAAGGATTTATTTTTTGTTTTGTAAAATCTGTTTTTGGATGATTTCTTTCACTTTTTTTTCCTTTGTTTTTTTTTACAAAGAATCGTGTTAAAGAGGAGAAAATTGAAACAAATGAGTTGTGTACTTTGAAAATAAAAAAGAGAGATGAATTATTTGGAATATATTCGAGAGCTTTCATATATACATATGTATATATTTTTTTTCATTTGGGAGACTTTTTGGCGAGGTTTTTTAGCATCAATTTGAAAGTTATTAGTGCTTGCAGCCATCTTATTAATATGCAAAAGGATGTGTTGTTTCAAATTTCAAATTAATTAATAGTTCATTGACATATTTATATAGGTTCCTATTTTCTAATTAATGATATAGGACTTTTGTTTCCCCCTAAAAGAGGACCCAATAATTGTTTGTAAAAGTTCAGTTTTCACTCGGGTATTTGATTCACATTTAATGAGTTGCTTTACTTCAAGTTGGTTAATTTTGAGACTGGGTTAGTCACCAGTGTGGCATGGCGTGGCCTCGATACTTGATGGCTGGGATTCTGTTGAGATTTCTGAGTTCCACTTAGGTGCTGTTGATTGAGGTAATTTATTGAACTCTTTTACTCCTTGATGTCGATATGTTCCGATTATCCTTATAGTAGGAAAGATTTGCTTAATAAAGTACCCTTGGTGTTAAGAGCTGCCTTTATCTACACCGCAAGGTGATTAAAGAAATCTTCTGATCGCCCATCTCCAAGGAGAATTTCCGTAATTGCTTCAAATAGTTCGGAGGAGTTATTTCCAAATTGTCCATTGCTACGCGTGTTTTCCAATTTCATGCAACATGGTTGAATCAGCTCAAAGAGGATGATTTTTTGTTAAATGAAATATACTCGGATCTAGCTTATAGTTCAGTCAACGAAGGTGTTTCCGTGGAGATTTGATGAAATTATACTGTCAAACGTTACTGCCACGCATTTGAAGCGCCTCGCTTGTAATCGACAAGAACCGGTAGCCTAGTTCGTCCTTTGCTCTTTCATAGCCTTCTTCTTCTATATGGCCTGGTGAAATTGGTTCTTCATTGATTATTATAATCGCTTTATATGATGTCCATTACTTTTCTCTGGGATCCGGTAACTAGGTTACCTTGGATGTTTTGAAGAGTCTGGTCTAAAAACCAGCAGCCAGTTGATGTTATTTTTTTAGATAATCTAAGGAAGTTGTGTCGATCCCAGGGCTCTTCAATCTCCTTGAGCGGATAGACTGCTTACATACTCTTCTTTCTATACGCATGATTTTCTCCAGATTTTTGCTCTGCAGAGGCCAGCCTTATGTTTTTAGGCTACCTCTTTGAGCTAACTGATTCTTGGCAAATGTGGTAGGTGAATGCAACTGGCTACTTTGAGTGAGTATTTCTTATGAAAGAAGCCATAAAATAAGGAAATACGTGAAACATTCTAACGATGTTCAAAAGATGGGAATGATTCCATCATAGTTCTGCTTCCTTTGAGTTTTAACGCTCTATTCTGGATTCTATGCAATAAATGAAAAGAATTTTGCCCTGCACCTATCTAAAGATGTGAGTTTTGCTAGATCAGAGAGGGTGAAAAATTTCTTACACCGATAGAGAAATCTTAAACATTTAGTAGCGTTTTTGGCTCTCTCGAGAATGTGGTCATTCCAACGAAGATTGTCGTTAACACACATGATTGAATATTGAGAGGGTGTTTGCACTGTGCCCTATCCCGGCTAGATGAGTTGCTAACTCTACAGCTCTTCCTCCAAGTATATCCCTTTGATGCGTTTGATTATTTGGAGTTCCTTAAGAGTTCTTTTAGCCTCCCCCTCTATTATGATTTACTTTCAATCCTGTTTTCTCCTATTCTCTGGCCCCATTAGAGGAGTTCTTGCACCTGTTTTTGCTAGGGAGTCTGCCTCCTCAGTTCCTTGGACACATACATGTCCAGATACCCATCAAAGTTAGACATTATTGTTCTTGTCAAGTTCTTTGAGGCTGCCTCAACATTCCCATACCAACTTAGACGTTATGGAGTATGATTTGAGTGTGGCTTGGCTATCTGATGAAATAGCAATGTTTTGATTTTGATATTTCCTTTCGAGATTTAAACCTGCACATTCCCTTATGGCATTGACTTCCGCCTGGAAAATGCTAATGGATTGTCCCACTGGAATGAAAATTTCGGTTCTAGGTCCAAAAACTCCAGCACCAGACCCTTCTGTCGTTCTCGATCCATCCGTGTACCACTTAATGACATTGGATTTGAGTGTATCGTTTTCTGATTCGCCTATCCACTTTTTTTTTGCAACTTAACTCCGTAATTAATAACAAAACTTTATTTTGTAATAATTCCATCCCTAGGGATGTCGCTAAAGTTAGTTACTACCGACTTTAAAAGACAGTCTCTTTCCCTGTAACTTTACATTTTCCGGACCCAGTCCCTTCCTTGTAAAATCTCATAATATATCTCTAAGCAGCACTTCCAAATACTACATGTAATGGGGGCAAATAAAGAATAGCCTCCATCACTGCTGTACGACAAGTTCTCATTGCTCCAGTATTGCATAAACAAACGAGCCTTTAAACTTTTCCTAGTGCTTTCCTAGTTGCTTTCAACTCGGTCCTCTTGTGCCATGTAAACTCACCAATGGTCTTACCATGAGGTGTACATGTAAATTCACCTAAGGATATAAGGGTTGCACGCCCATGATTTACCTTCTAATACCTTCCATATATAATAAGGGCCTTTGTGGCTTTCCCGACGGTATATTCTATGTGCTCATTCCAGCGGAGTTGACTTTCTAGTATGATTCCTAGATATTTCACTTCTTTCTCTGCTACTGTTTCTTCGTCAGCTAACCGGATAGGTTTCATGCATGGCAGAAGTCTTTTCTTAGTAAATGGTATTCTATCCGTTTTTGAACGGTTGATTAAATATCCTGATATTTTGTCCTCTGGCTGATATCACATTAAGGTTCTTCTAACCACCCTAGGGCTGTAATAACGATATTATCAGCGTTGAGATTTTCTATTAGTAGCTCATCCAATACAAGACTCCACAACAAGGGTGATAGTATTTCTCCCTGTGGACAGCCTCTTGTTGCGATGATTCCTGTGTTATTGGTACTGCTATTGCCTCCGCTGTTATGTATTATCAAAGGTATTATCAAAGGCTTCCTCTATGTCTAGAAATGCACACAAAGCTGTTTCCTTGACACACATAACAAGTTATGTAAAAGCTGCCCCTACCAACTAATCTGCCGAAGATGTCTTCTATTCCAACTGTAGGATTTGAGTTCGCGAGAATAATGCTCAATAAGCTTTATCTAGAAAGTCATAAAACAGTTCCTCGATAAGTTCTTCAGCTTTCACTTATCGGCTTAAAATCAATTATTACTTTGCTTCTTAGCCGATTCGCCACGACAAATCAATCATGTCTATTACAGAATTCGCAGAATTTTACTCCCGGTGAGTTGACTAGATTCGCATCCGCTGTAAAACTCAATTATGAAATTCGTCGGATGAACTACATTGTCGATTCCTAAAATTACCTTATCATTTATGAACTTTCGTATCGACACTGTCAACTACAAACAATTATTCAACTGGCCTAGGCTGTGATAATAGTATCGCTTTCGATCAACGAAATCAAGCATCGTTTAGAGTGGTTAGTACGAAGATGGGGGACGGTTCAAAACCAACCGTGTGCTCTTTTTTTTTTTTTTTACATTTCTTGCTCTCTGGTTGCGTTGCTATTTGTGCGTTTTCTATTAAAATTTGTCAAACAAACTGTATCATCAGTATCAGTATGATAAGCTTTTGACTTATATTTTTGTACTCTTCATTGTTTATTTTCGTTTAATCAAAAATTCACTTCATATTCGTCTCGAAATTGGTGCGAATGTAAAATGATAGAAATTGTATGGAGTGCGAATGGATTTCGAATTCTGTAATACCATATAAGTTGAACAAAATGTCAGTGGTGCAGGGATTGTTACCGACATTCGTTCAACTTTCATTCGTCGGATTCAGTAATAGCAAAAGTTTGGAAATGAATTGAAACTGTCACTTTAGCTCATTCGCCGAATTCTGTAATAGGGGTGAATATTCTAAAATAAGCAATCTTTGATGGCAGCTGTTATAAATCTCGCAATTTTGTATTCCTTCATTACGCCCGATTTTATCAATTGGGTATCCTGAATTACAGATGTTAAGTGTTCTCACGTTCTAGACACATACTCTCCTCGTTATCATTTGTTGACATTTAAGGGTAATCAATTTTGTGTGGGTTCTCGATGGAATTCCTTCCTGACCTGAGATCTAGTAAGTATTGTCAGACTAAGGTATCTGTCATTCAGAAAGTTGACGACCGTTGATTCACTATTGAATTCATCCGCTGAACATAATCCTTCTGATGTACTTCGCCTTCTTCGTTTCTGACAACTAATAGCAGACAGCCAGAGTCTCCATAGATCCTCTTGATGAGTAAAGAAAAATTCTTTTGAGGTTCAAATAACGCCACTGTCTAAATTTAAATAATCTTAATTATTAAATCATGTAATCAAAAATCAATCTTTGTTAAATCACTTCCCGAAAGTCATTGCTTCTGGTATTGAAAAATTAAGACATTTTCCCTTTTCAATTCGCTTCAATCAATTCATTTACCTAAGTCGTTTTTCAAGTATGTTATGTGTTTCCCATAAATTATGCTGACAGAAACTTCTATCTAAATTCAAAGACATAAATTCTTCATCCTTCATTAAAGATTGCGCTTTTGAAAATTGATATAAAATCCTTATCCATCCCATCACCATAATACACGGCCTTCATTATCCTGTTCCTTTATGAATATTCAACTCAATTACTCTCGAAAATATTTCCAAGAAACTTCATGAATTTTTAAATTAATATAAACATTATCTCAAACCCTGATTATGTAACCTCTGGTATGTTTATTAGAAAAAACAAACAAAAAATCCTATCCTTGGATACCAAGGACCAGCTGCTTATCTGCATCAATTCATAAATATTATATTTCTTTTGAGAATAAAATATTTAATATGCAACTTCAACACCATCGTCGTCGTTGCCTATAGGTACCAACTTGCTTTTCCACATTCCAGATGCGTTGCAGCACTTGTACCACCAACTGCATAATGGAACTAGACAACTACACCATGTGCTTGGCCTCTAACTATAATATCATCGTCTTTTTAACACTTTTGTCGTAAAGTAGGAATATAGAAGACTCGAATCGTGCCTGCTTCCATTTCATACTCTCGGCAATGCAATACGATCTACGCGTCATTGAAGTTCAATCCCAGAAGTTGTCACTAAAAATAGTCATTCCCTGATGTAGCTGTTTCGCTGTGCCCATAGTCAATTTCTTTCTTTTATTTGTTTTTGCAAATAAAATAAAATGTATAAATGACCAACACCAAGTCGCACCTATTTGCTTTTATACCTGCTTGATATCTAAGAGCTTTAAATTGACAAAGATATACCTTAAAATGTAGAAGGAATTCACTTTGTTTCAACGGAATTATCTCGAAAACGGTTTCTCATAGGAAAAATGGTCCCCTGATGTTTTCTGTGGGAAATTGTCTACCCTAAAATTTGGAGCACTTTCGTTTCCAACTTTCCTACGAATCCATAACCTACCCTTCAAACTTCTAGGTATATAAGCATAGAAGTATTGCAAGTAAACAGATATAATGTCTCATGGATATCATGTCTGTCTGGCGATATCTCTGGGCCGACTTGCTATGACTATGATGGTCGTGGTAGTTCGAGTAGTAAGTAGGTACTCGTGTGACATATTTGGTGAATGCAAGATTTTCCACTCCGTCAATTCCCAGTTGTGTTGTGGATTGTCAAAAAAAAAAAAAAAAAAAAAAAAAAACTTGGGGGACACATGTTGTTTTGTTTGTGTGCTGGGATTAGGAAACTGACTTCGTTATGAGCCAGAAGGTTATTTATATTTTTTTGTTGTCTTGTTTACTCTCCTTGGGGTTTGGCTTTTGTTTTATGACCTTTAATTGTCGGCACGGTTCATGGTATTGGAAAGAATCCGCTCTGACATTTTGTACACACTGAGTTGGTTTTGCGTTCTATTATCATGTGAACCCTGACGCTTTTACATATAATGCGATTATGTTTTGTTTTTTTTTTTTTGTTTGTTCAAACCAACTGTAGACTACAACGTTGGTGGACAATATTTTGTTACTTCAGTTTGTGAGGTAATTTTATGTTGTTTCTGTTGTTGTTGGAAACTAAAAAAAAATGTTATTTATTTTTCTTCGTTTAAATCGATTAATTCATCCAAATAGAAAAAACAATGCTTTAGGAAAAATATTCAGAAACTTAGTGGAAAATTCTTCTTAAATTTATCAGTTTGTTTCCAAAAAGCGTCTAGATACAAGCCCTGGAAAGAATACCCAAAGCTAAGGCAGGCGAAATTACTACTGGGCAATCACAGCCAGGAACTTTTCACAAACTTCATAAGTTTAAGCAGGGACAACCTAAGAAACAGGTATACCTAACTGGACACTCCGAACTTAGAAGTCACCTAGGTTTACTTGGAGTGGCAAAGAGTGCCAAATGTAGATTCTGCAACATGCATGAGGAAACACCAGGTCAGAAACGTATGTACTAGGAAATAGTTGTCCACTTATCCCCCAGAGAAAAAAACCAATTAGAAGACAGTGACCTATCCCCTCTGAAGGTGCTCCAAATACTTAAATTTCTAAGAGCAATAGATTTTGAGGAAGAACTGTTAGATGAGCAAGCTCATCCAGATTCAGGTGGGGGCACAATAGACCTCTATTGTCGCAGAGAAATACCTACCCCTCAAAACAATTCATTCAAATCATGACATTAAACACAGAGATCGATTCCACCACCCTTGTCCACTAAATGATTTTTATGAAACTTTGTGCTTAACGACTTCAGCGATTTCAATAAAAACGGGGCTCCTTTAATGTATTATAATAAAACGACAAACATGAAATTTTTTTAATCCGCAGTGCGAAGTCCGTACTTGGACGGACTGGATAGGGTCGATAAATACAGTGTGTATGAACACGCCCAATCCGTTTTTATTAATTTCTTCGAAGTTCTTTCAACGCATCCCGATTTCCCAGTATAACGATTATTGGGTTCTTTGTGATTAAAATAAAATGAATAAAAGTACAATTTAAGTAAAGTTATTGATTTATTTATATACGACCTGGAACTGCGTTGGATTGTAATAAGTTTAGTTCAATTCTATTACCCTCGAGATTTTTATACTGAGTACATCCATCATACTTCAGTGTGTTTGGAATATAAAATAAAAGTAAAGGGTTTTCCATTAAGCGTTTGCTATATAAGGAATATAACAGCGATCAAATATCCGCCAATGCTCGGTGGCGCCCAACAGATAAGACCAATTTTCAATAACTTGACGCAAAAATAAAGTGGAAAATTGACAAATCGTAATGCTTATGTTGGCTTTTATTGTAGAGGTGGTTTGTGAAAATCCCACAAGAAGTCTTATGGCCACATAATTGCCTCCACAGTAGAAAGGCATGATCGGAAATCTCTTGTTGAAAATGTCTTTTTTGTCAGGGGCTGTGTGGCGCTCTGTTGTCGGTGCCCATATCATCGAAAAAGGGTCAAAACAAATCGGTTATCATGGTCCGATAGCGCTCGCCTTTGACGGTAATGCCGTGTGGATTATGATGTCCCAAATTCGACAATTTTGCTTTTTGACAAATCCATTCATCCAGAACTTGGGGTAAACTTCCATCTGCTCAAGATCTCAGCACACGTTGTTGTCTTTGTTCGTTTACTCTAAGCTCCTACGTCAGTTGAAGTTGAAGTTTGTAAGGGTGTAGCCCTAGTCATGACGCAAAATGCGCTAAGTTGTAGTCTTGTATTGACTGCCTCGGATTCTCTTATACACACTCTCAAATACAGCGGCGATATTTTCAGCAGATATTGTGTTTCGTTGGCATACGAGTGTTTGTGGATTATTAACTGAACCGGTCGACTCAAATTTATCCACCACTTTTGTGAATAATATTCTGGGAAGGATGATTTTGACGATCGTACAATGGGCGAAGCGCACGAGATGTTGCTCGAATAGAATAGCCACATGCACATGTCTTTGAAGGCTTTAACTCTTTATTTTGATTTCGAAAGACAGACTTAATAAATGACAGCCAATTTGACATATGAAGCTTCAACAATATGTTGAATCTCAGTCCATTTACCGAACTCACGACGCAATTGATGGTCTGCTGGCTATAATTCTAGCACCAGTTTGATCTTATACGGAAGTAGGCCTAGATCTTTCCTCCAAATTTTCCAAGTAGTGGACAAAATAGTAAATGTAATGTGAGATGGACGATTATACGCACCGTTAACTTGACGAAGTGTTCTATAAGTTTGGCGAACAGAGCGCGAATTTTGGAAATAAATTTCCAAGATTTGTAAACGTTGTCCTGATGTAAGTCCTTACATGGTGATTTGCCAAATTATACTGACAAAAAAAAAAAGTCCAGCGTACTTCATAGGTATGACAACTAGTTTGACAGTTATCCCCATCGGAAGTTCTATCTTCTATACCTCTAAAAAAAACACCAGTTAGTTTAAAGTTAGGAAAAGGTAACATGGATTACAAATTTCGACAGAAAAAATAATTTGGACTTGTAGGTGTAACAAAACTGATTTTCAAGTATTTGGCTAAAATGTGTTAACATTTTTAGCATAACAGTAGATATTAGTGTTCCCTAATTTCTTATTATTGAAATAATTGTATTAATTAACCAATGTCCTACGTTTTACCCTATTTATACCTCTTTATCGAGCCGTGCATTTTATTGTATCATTCGAATGAGATGGCAAAGTTCTACAAAAAGAGAAGATGATTTATAACTTTGATGATCATCTCTGATGAGTCACAAAAAAGGTGATTTTGTATTTTTTGTTATATCTCAGGACAAACATAAGTTGGTCAAAACCAACTTAGCCACACTGAAGACATCTTTCAGTGCAACAAGTTATTAAACTCAGATTTATCTATGTTTTCGACTTTCTATTACGTGTTTAGTTTGTTTGGTAAATGTTTTCTTATCATGTTTAAGTTGCTTTTTTGTTGCTTGTGCTGATTTGGGGAAAAGTTATCAAAATCTGCATTCATTTATTTTAATTATCATAAATTGTTAGTTTATTTTGGCCTTAATGAGCATCGAATGGAAAAATGAAGAAAGAAAGAAAGAAACTCTTGTTATAATTGCTCATTCTAACAAGATATCTACTTAAACTTGATGAATACAGAAGTATTAAAAATTTTCATAAACAAAAGCTTAAAGTGGGTATGGTGTATAGTTGTATTTAAGATAAAGATATGCCACATTGTATACCTAACTACTTTCGCCTTACTCTTACGCTTTTTTTAATTCTTTTTCTGGTCAATTCTTCTTTTGCTCTGTAGCTGCTGGATTTAAAAAATAATGTACGGTTAATAAAATTTGCACAAAATATAAATTTTAATTTGAAAAGACTGCAAATTGAATTTGCTTCTTCAAAGCTTTGAGTCATTTACTAAAAAATTGATTATGATTTATGATTTAAGGAAATGATGGGATTAAATTAAATATCAATATGATGATTAGTTTGAGAATATTTGGTAGTTAAATTTTTGATTTGATTTGCGTTATATGATGGAACAATTTGACATCATTGGCATTTGAATTTTTTATTCCGATTTCATAGTTTGTTGATTTTAAATTTTCAAACTTGTGGTCAATTTTAATAGATAACAGTCTGACTAATTTGGTAATTAATAACCGCATTACTCTTCCGTGCACGAGAAATAAAGGTTGTGTTCATATCGGAATACCCGAAGCCGGTATAAATTTCCAAGTAAACTCTAAATATCAGACCTATTAGGCCCCAGTTATAGCTTTCATTGACATGCATCATTGAAACAAATCAGTGGAATGCTGACTTCATATTTTTGACAAGCCAGTTATAGCAATCATTGAAAAATTGGTCTCAGTAAAAGGTCCTGTCAGTGGCTGATTACAACCAATTCTATGCATTTGAGGTTAGAGTTGATCATTGAAAAAAAACTGACACATGAGAATAGAAAGAGAATCGAACACAAATCATTGGAACTATTGTGTTCCACTTTGTTGGAACGAAAATCAGCTGTTCATTGAAAACGATTTTCATCATTGAAAAATTAAAAGTAGTGTCATGAGAAATGTTTAACATATTTGTTTATTTTTGTTTGTAAAAGTAAAATATATAATTAATTAGCTGCATTTGTATACCAAACATTCTCAATATTCATAGGTTAACTACCCCAAAAAGTGAAAACAAAATTGTCAATGATAGTTTTCAATGATAGCTATAACTAAGGACATGCAAGCATCGATACGAGACTGCTGTATACGGCTTAGCGTTTTTAACAACGTTGACACATCTGCACTGTCATACCTGAAGGATGAGTCGCTTGGTGAACTGATTAACTAAATGTTGATTAGCAGGGTTATCAATTAAAAACTGAGCGGCTTTTCTGCTAGAAGAACTGTCAGTAGAGGTACGCCGCATGGTGGTGTTTTTCTCCCCTTCCCTGGAACTTTGAACACTGGTTTATACTTCGGTAATCAGACCGATCCACACTTATGGTGAATCAGTATAGTGGACCGACTGGAATTCCAACTCAACCCCTCTACTTGCATCTTAATGTAACAAACCAACACAAATGTCATTCGAAATGACATTAAAAGTCAAATTATTTCTTCATTTATTGATACAGATATGGGAAATATATCCTGAAATCGATTGCATGACATTATTTCTTTCATGAAATTTGAAATTTTTGGCCGGCATTGGAAATTTTCTTAATTCAATTATTGCTCGTGGAATCCTGCGATCTTACTTAAATGTCTGTATTTAATGACAGTTTTATATTTGCGGTACAAATGTAAACAACTTTGAAATCTTGTGAGTAGCCAACAATTGTTGAACTTAGAAGAATTTCATTGACATATTTTTATAGAAAATTTGCTGTTCGTATCCGGTGGCGTCTTCGCCCGGGTAAATTTCATATATGTATATCTCTATGTCCAGTGCTACTGTCAGTTAGTCATTTAATCGAGAAGGATTTAATAAAACCGAGTTTATTTCTTGAATTTGTGTGAATTGAAAAAAATATGAATGCGTTTACTGCAACCCTTGGTGATAAATGATACTTTTTGTTTTTTTTTTTTCAAAAACACTAACCATGGGTAAAACGCGTCAATTTCATACACAGTTTTTTTTTGTAAACGGGAAAATTTAAATTGGCAGCACTGTTTTTAAAAACAGCGGATTTGAAAGTTTTCGGTTGTGTTGAGGTTAGTTTGGTTTGGGAATTTGTCATGCATTGTCTCGGAGCAACGTTTTCAAATTGTTCAAATTTATTTTGGAAAAAACATGGTTCAATTCGAGAAATATATCGGGCGATACGTTCTTTTAATGGTGCACATAATCGTCCATTATAGCGATTAATTCAAGAAAATATGGATCGTTTTCGCAAAACTTTACTCTATACTATAATACGCATCGCGTTAGACGTCGTATAGTATGCACAGAATAAGCGACTGCTTTTAGGCAGCGTAGTGTTGATGAACAAACTTGACATCTACCCACTTGTATCTACCCACTTTATTCAACATTTTGCGCAAATATAAGGTCCGGTGCACACAAGTGTTCTTTTGACGCGCGGTACCGCAGCGTTATAGGTATGCGAAAGTTACTGGTTTTTCTTTATAAACCTCCATTGCTACACTCAAAATGCGAACTGCAGATTGAGTTCTGCGAGAAAAACCCGCATGTGTGCATTGAACTATTGCGGGACCGCAGTGACACGGCTGCGGGACCGCGCGTTAAAAGAACGCATGTGTGCACCGGGCCTTAATTGGAGATCCTGATGACGCCATTTACGCGTCAGTCTCGAAATTATATTCAAACTTTAATGACAAAAAATTTATCTTTAAAATAAAGCCAATTTAATGTAGATATGTATATTAAAATAATTATTCTGTTTTTTATTTCAAATAAAAGTTCTCTGAATCTTAAAAACACCCTTTACTGCCAACGATTGGCCTTCCGATTTATTGATCGTCATTTATCACGTTTATATGGAGGATCGAGTCTGAATTGAATCAGAACTGAGGTTCTTGTAAGCATGTACATATTGAATTGCATTCGGATTACTAGATTATACGAGTATCCAGCTCGCCGAGTTGGATGTATAACTAAATCGAAGAATTGAAAAATCAAAATCGCGATTTCAGCTGCTTGTGTATTTTCTTTCCAGACTGTGGTATATTTGTCTTCTTTCTGATGCGTGTTGCCTATGGTTGATGGTTTTAATTTCTTTTGCGAATTTAGCGTCAAATCCACATTATTTTCAAAATATAAGAAAATAGATTTTTCACTTGGTGAAGCCATAATTAAAAATAACCACAACACCGCACGCACACAATAGAAACAGAACTGTCACTTCGATTCCATTTGAATTCGATCTGTCAGCGTCATATACTTCAATCGGAATTTCCATTTGCGGATTGATTTTGTTCCTTTAATTCGCTCATTTAAGCGTGGTTATTGCTTATGCAAGGAAACGAATTGGAAAATTTAAACATTGAATGTATAATAGTTGGGGTGAAACCTTTTTGTCAGATAATGTTTGCCCTAAATAATGTCAATTGGAAAGAACCGTTCTAATTTTGTGTTGGGCAGAAAGCACTGATGCCAGTGATGGCTCTGGTGGCTGTGACAGTTTTGGTTATTTAACCTTTCCGATCGCACATCACACTCCTGGTACACTCAAAGGTACCTGCACATTTTTAAATTTCTACTTGAAATTGCAGTGTCAAAATTATATTTGTCATATAAAACCACGTATGTACATATACATACGTACATAATATATTAAAGTTTTTCTACTAAGACTAGAATCACCCTATTGATGTAAAATTTACATTTTACTACATAAAATCGTGTTCCATCGTTTACGGTAATTGAACATCATTTTGATTTAATTAGACAAATTACGTGACAAACAAATTTACTTCGAAAAAAAATGCAAACATTCGAAAGCACATATAACAATGAGAGTTCTACAAGTGCTCTGAATGCTATTCTGTTCGCTGCATAAAACAAAACATGCGACAAAGTTAATTACACGAATCAACACCGGCATGTGTATTGTTATTAATGTAAATATAAGTATGTATACAGTTTGTTTTATAATACACTTAAAGAAAACAATTTTTTGAGAAAAATATTTTTAAATGAAACGCTTTGTGTATAATTGCAATTGGAATCTACAGTTCCTCAATTTCTATGTACATATGTACATTAGACTGGGCCAAAAAAATTGACTATTTTTTTTTTTGAAAGATATATCGAGAATATCATTCAGAATGACAAAAAAAAATTTCGTAAAAGTTTGAGCCCTTAATATCAATTTTAAGAGGTCTATCATCGCTAATTTTGATTTTTAGTCATAATTTCATGTTTTGCGTCAGAACTGACAAAACATTGAAGTAAAAAAAATTCCTTTTGACTTACTTTTATATAAAATTAAATTCCCTACAAAAAAGGTCTTATTGAAAATTTTCGTCAGACAAGACGTTTTTGAGTAATTAAGCTTAATAAATTGTTATTTTTCTTCGATTTTACTTTTTTAATTTGGAATTTTGTAACTAACGAATCAATGAATATCTCAAAATGATCACAATGGATTTTTAAAGGAAATTTAATGCTCTACAAAAAAGGTCTCTTAATATTTTTGTCTAAATTTAATTCTTCAAAAGTTATTCACAATTAAAATTGAAATTTCAAGTTTTTCTTTCTTAACTCATTTTTTTTTACTTAAAGGAACAAATTGACTTTTTTGAACATTATTAATCATCATTCATCGAAAATCTCTTAATATTCACCATTATTCTAACAATATTATTACAAAAATATATAAATTTAACAATAAATATGAATTTATTTTTGCCTAATTGATCATTTCTCAACAAAAACATGGTTCTACTATCTTAAAGAAATTTTTGAGTAAACAATTATTTAATTTCGCTATTGAAAATTATTTATAATATTTCATACATTTATACAGGAATGGTGAATATTAAGAGATTTTCGATGAATGATGATTAATAATGTTCAAAAAAGTCAATTTGTTCCTTTAAGTAAAAAAAAATGAGTTAAGAAAGAAATACTTGAAATTTCAATTTTAATTGTGAATAACTTTTGAAGAATTAAATTTAGACAAAAATATTAAGAGACCTTTTTTGTAGAGCATTAAATTTCCTTTAAAAATCCATTGTGATCATTTTGAGATATTCATTGATTCGTTAGTTACAAAATTCCAAATTAAAAAAGTAAAATCGAAGAAAAATAACAATTTATTAAGCTTAATTACTCAAAAACGGCTTGTCTGACGAAAATTTTCAATTAGACCTTTTTTGTAGGGAATTTAATTTTATATAAAAGTAAGTCAAAATGAATTTTTTTTACTTCAATGTTTTGTCAGTTCTGACGCAAAACATGAAATTATGACTAAAAATCAAAATTAGCGATGATAGACCTCTTAAAATTGATATTAAGGTCTCAAACTTTTACGAAAATTTTTTTTTGTCATTCTGAATGATATTCTCGATATATCTTTCAAAAAAAAAAATAGTCAATTTTTTTGGCCCAGTCTAATGTACATGCCCTGCTCTATTGCATAGATGTAGACTCCATCTTAGATAGTTTTTCTTCGAGGCCCCTAGTGATCTAATTACAAGTAATACAGTCCCTCTCGCTTCATAAGGAGCTCCAAATGGTTCAACGAGTAGCGAGAAAATATGTATTAAGATGCATGTGCAATGGATGAACTCTGGTCGTAGTGTGTTATGAATAAAGAAGGTAATCAAAATGTAGATTTAATCAACTATAAATCGATTGTTAACTAAATAGATACCAATATTAATTTATATATTCATAGTTAACCAACTCAGGTTTAACTCAAAGTCAACTTAATACTATCTGGGGCTAAAAAGTACAGAATAATTAAAATGTATGGCGCAAAATTTTAAACAGCTTTTTGCGAAGGTATTGGTGTAATTCTTTTTAACAATTTGCTGATTTGAACTCAGTTTGCTAACATTTTTTAACTAGTAAACTAAGCAAACAGGCCTTTTTGACGTTTGTGAATGTCAGAGTCATATGAAGTTCACACGATAATAAAAAGATGAAATGGTTCGCAATGATTCCAATTTCGATGAAATGTAGGGAAAGTAATGGAACTAAATATGATTGACATTTGAAAAATCGCTTTTTTTAACCCTGACAGCTTTCAACAAAATCTTTGCTTCTTTTTTTTCTTTTATTTTTCTTTAAGTGTAGTTTTATTTTTATTTACAAACAAAATGGTAACAACAACAAGAACGGACAACTTCAACAGAAATCAAGAATCAACTGTACTTGATGAGACGGACAGACATTTGTTCTGTTGTTGTTGTTCTTGTTGTTGTTGTTCTTGTTGTTGTCAAATACGATCTGTTCGAAAGGGCTTAATGGATGCCGTTGAATGACAAAAAATAAACATACAGTGTACGTTTTGAATTAATCAACGTGTGAGTGTGTGGGCAAACCGACGAAACGTCATCGCGTTTGGATGGCGCGGCACAGCGCAGACAAATGAAATGACACCTATATCCGGCTGCGGCCTTGAAAAAAACAAATGTTCTTTTTTTGTTTTCTTTTTTGCTTGCCTTGTTTGAAATTCACTTTTGTTTCATTTATTTTGAAAGCGGGCTCTTGAGTGACGGTAAGTGCAGTTTCGTGGGTGTGTTTGTTCATGTTACCCGTATAGTTGAAGGTAGGTAGAGGTGCCCCTCTGCCGTTATGTTAAATTTTATGTTCAAAACTATAATTTTGTTTTAAAAGAAAATGAGACACACTCGCGTATACATAATGTATGTACTTTTGGGAATCTACATAATGTTGTACGTATGTACCTACGAGTATGAAGTGGACAAAAATTATGTCAATTTCAAAATTAATTTAAAATGCAAGCTGATATGCACTCCAGACACCAGATGGTCCTTGATAAAACGGGATAGAGTTTCTAAGAATATGAACCTAGATAGATAAGTGAAATAGGGTGATTATTTCACTTAACAAAATTATGTACGACAAAATTTCGAAAGCAACTTTTATGTGTAGGTAAACACTCTAATATCCCGAATGAAATATCTTAACGCCTTTACGTCGTGTGCATATTAATTAGGACTAACGATAACGAATTTGTTAACGTTTTTGATAGTAGACTATGGTTTGTACGCTATTTTCCAGGCGCAGGGCTCCATTATTTCTCTGACTCTTCTTTTAATGTTCATCAATGATCTTTTATCTGAAACATACTCATATTCATCTATGATCCATTCGATAGTTTTGATAAGGACAGTACTCTCAGATTTTCATATTCCTTTCCAGATTCCGTTCCAAATCAACATGAGAAGGACAAGGTTCTCATGTTGATTTGGAACGGCAGCGTAGCTTATTAAATTCAAATCTAAACAGCATTGTCTAATGGGGAACCCACCCGCTATGCCACTATCCATGAGCATCACTTGCATTGAGGAAACCGAATAGCTCTCAGTTCTTGGAATGTTCCTCATAAACCACATTGTGTTTAATGACCACATATTTGACGTTGCCAAAAACGCTGCCGAATGTTTAGGTTTCCTTCAACGTTGCAAGAAATTTGTCACACCTTCTGATCTAGCTGTAATCTAAAAGGCCTATATTCTTCTATAAAAATAAATAAATTTGGTGGTGCAACAGCTCGGAGTGAACCAGGACCTAGTGACTTACAACTCTCAGGCATTCATGGGTGCGTGTTACCAGGAATGGAGGGGACCTATAATTTTCTGCCGATTCCGAACGGCTAATGAGCAGCACTTTCCATGACAAGAGATATACTGTTGGAGAATTTGTCAATTCCTCGCAAGAGGCAGTACACTCCTGAAAAAAACTTTCTTGCAGCGGCTGAGAATCGAACTCGAGACCTTCCGCATGACAGTCCAACGCACTAACCATTATGCCAAGGAGTACTGCTGTTAATTTAATGCTCAGTACTTGAGAGCGTAAACTATTTATTGGAACAAATCTTCTTTCGCATTCCTACAGTTGCCAGAGTACTGAAAGATTTTCGAGTGGTCATGAAAACGCTGATAAATGAACTGGTCAAGAAATATCTTGGAGAACGAAAGCTTCTCAATGACCGGCAGAATGTCTTTCATAGCAAGGGGTCCACTGATAATCGGATGGTTAATCTCATCGACCAGTGGCAAAAATATTTACATCGTTTTGGAGAAAAAAAGATTATTGAGCTTGATATTTTAAATGGATTTGATAGAGTTTAGCATTAAGCTCTCAACCCGCTCTACATAAATTGTATTGGATGGTTTCAAATCTGTTATTCATAAAATAAATGCTTGTGTGCCTAAATTGTTTTGCAGACAACAGTACTCTCAGTTTTTCATATTCGTTTCCACATTCATGTCTCTGTCCTTCGGATATGGATCTAGAACGTATGATAAGTTCATCAAATTCTGATTGTGACAGCATTCTCTAATAGGGGAACACAAAGTTTGAAGAACTTATTGCTTCAAAAACTCAATGCTGTCTCTTGTCGTTAACCCATTTGATTCTTTTACACAGAACTCAAAAGAGATATAAAAATCATAGGCGATATAAGTATAGCAGAAACATTTTCATCTCTCGAACACCGCCGCAATGTTTCTTGTCCTTTACTATATTATCGTGTTCTAGTGAAATAGCCAGTTGCTCCCCTTAAATAGTTCAACCGTAGTACTCGCGAATCAGTTTGTGCCCAGTAGTTTACCCTGAACTCCAACTTCGGACTTACTGTTAAATTCAGAGAATCTTTCTTTAGCCACACTACACGAATGTGGAATGCTTTACTTGGATCAATATTTCACTACCCACAAAAATCACCACTGACAACTTGGAATGAACACCCTGAAGACAATACAGTCAACCGACCTTTTAAATTTTATTTTTTCGTCATGTAAATTTTATATTAAAATAATTAAGCTTAAATTACTGTATATAGTTAGGCCCCCTTTGAGCCAACAAATGTAAATTTTCATACATACATATGTATCTACTATCATATTAGTTGTAAGTCAAAAAGAAGTATGTTCAATAAAACAAAATTGAATTGAATTGATCAATATTTCACTCCCATTGCTATTTGCAGACATTCAAAAACAATGTGCATCGGTATCTCTTGGTAAATCCACTCCAATTTTCCTAAACGCCCGCACTGTGCTCAAACATTTTGAGTGTAGTCATGGCCCATTTTAGTCCTCGAAAAACTATAAAAAAGGATCAATTTTTCTACGTTTGAATAGACCATACGGACACAAATGCAAATCATGGCTCCGGAAGGTGGTTACATTGACACCAAAATGCTGAGCGCGGTGACGATACGACACACGTGGGTTCTCGGCAAACCCCCTCTGTTACCGCTTTAACCAGTTCATTGGAACGTCTTCGGCGTTGATGAACGGCATGTCGACGATCTCCCATTTCCCATGCTCTACAAATTTCGACACCAAACGACCAATAGTCTTGTCAGACGGTTCTTGTTGGTCACGATATTTTCGACACAACTCAACGACTATTTTCAATGTACAGGGTGGGCCAAATACAAGCTTTTTAAAAATGCAATAAAATGAACAAAATTAAATTTGTTTCATGTATCATTAGTAAAAGCAAACATTACCATTAATTATGCAACACAACGTTATTCAAGCGGATGGTTATGCACCTTCAATTGCTAAGTCAATTGGACCTTGTAAGCGAATAATCCGAGATCTTTGTGTAGAATTCACCTCAGGCTAGTACGTGAAATGTTGAGCTGTTGAGATCGATGACGAGTTGATTCTCACACTCTCGGCTCCAGCAGCCACACGACGGGACACCATGAGTATTGTCCACTAGCATACCAGTCTAACGAACTTTTTGCACAAACTTGCGTACAGATTTTCGGACAAAACTTCTTTTTAAAAAAACGCACTGTTTGGGCTACACAGAACTCACTTTGGAAATAAGTTTTCAATATTTCCCAACGTTGTTCAAGCGTAAAGAGAATCATTTCGTTATGTGGAAGTATGATACTGACTTTCTGTCAAGATTTCGAGCGGAAAACAGCTGTCAGTGTCAAAATAATCTTTGATTTAAAAAGAAACCACTAGATGGCCCACTCTTTACATCTTGAATGTTTTGGCGCCATGTTTCGGTACGAAACGGTACGCCCACTTTTACGCCTATATTTTAATAAAATTCTATTTGAGCCTAAACCCAAAGAAATATAGTTTTTGAACTTCTTTTTATGGATCTAATTAAAAAGTTTAATTTTTGAAATCCGGCCACTCTTGAACCAAAAGACCAAGATATTTGAAATTTGGTAAGCACAACTGATTCCAAAATTAATTTGTTCGATGTTTGATTTTATTTCAAAAATTTAATTCCGTTCCTGTTTGTGAAATCCATTTTCATATGATTTGCTGTAATTGGCAAGATATACATATTCTGTACAACACACAAAAAAAAAGAAGCTGTATGCGCACCATACACGAAACGGATTGTATGGTGCTAAATACTATGAAGTTATTGCCACTTTGAAAACATGAAAACAATGTAACTAATTGAGCCGTAATTCCATATTAAATAGATCCAGAAATGCTCTCCTGCTGCAGGCATTGGTCTTTCAAAATGGACAAATAAATTGTGTGCAATAAACTCTTAAGACAACAAAACACGATACCTATTCCAACAGAAGACATAAGTTAATAATAATTAGACTGTTATTATTACGATTGATGGAATGAATAGTAACAATGCATATAGAAATAGTGAAAGGCATCAGGTTTAGAAATTGCTTAAAGACACAATTGAAATTATATGAAGAGCATATCTTACTTCGTGATGGATATTTCTCGTCATGTACAGATGGATAAAATTCATTCAATGTCTTTCATTAATTGGTGCAAGAACCGGATAAACGTCTTGCCGCCTTATATTCTTCGTACGCGCCTTTTTGTCGTTCAACTACTGATTATATCTGGCGAATTTAATTGAAACGAATGACAGTATTATAAAATAAATGGCATTTTCTATGTGTAGTCATTTGAAAATACTAATTAAAACTTCTGGGAATTTGTGGTCTAAGGCGGTGCCATGTGGAACTTCATAATGCACTTCGTTTCATCATAAATCCCATACTTAGCTTGAGGAGTAATTTTTTTTTATAAATATTTTGACGTTTAATCATTTTCTCCCAGGAGGTGCTCGAGTGAGAGAGCAATAAATCATACATAGAAAAATATTTGCTTTTAATTTATTCGTTCTTAAAATTCGCACATATTAAAAAAAAAATATTTTTACAATAAAAATTAATAAATTAGAGATCCTAAACCTAGTGATCTTCAACTCTAAACTATTGCTCTGTGCGTGTACCATTACTAGGAATGCAGGGGACCTACAATTTTCTGCCGAGCGGCTAATGAGCAGCACTTCTCATGACAAGAGATACTCTTGGAGGATTTGTCAATTCCTCGCAAAAGATAGTACAGCTCTGAAAAACTTTTTTGAAAAGGCTGATAATAATCGAACCCAAGACCTTCTGCATGACGGTCCAACGTATTTACCATTATGCCAAGGGGTATTACACGTTAAAGTTATTTAACCATAATGAATCCTGAAAAAGTCCAGTTCAGTTTTAAAAGTTTAGATTTCTCTTTTTCTTCTGAAACAGCATGTTCAACAAAAAATGATCACTCCTTGGTAATTAGAGAAGTTAATTTCATAAGACCCAATACTTTTTTTAATTATCTTAGTTTTATTGTTTCGAATTTGAGCGAATGCATGTGATATATGTTTTTCTGTCTAAAAAACCTTTATTTTCACTTTGCAATTTTACATCTGTCAGATTCATCAAAGTCATTGCTGTCACTTTTGTGATTGACGTATTCGTAAAGTTCCCTATTGACATTTCTACAAACCAGTAGACAGACTGACGTTTGTTAAAAAGATATTGCTTTAACTCCACTGAGCGAGAGCGATTGAGTTCAAACCAAACCTATTTCAACTTAGCGCTGACGCTGGCTCCCAGGTCATATACAAATGGGTTGAAAAGCAACTCAATCAATCTGGCTTCAACTCAGAATACCTATGTATATCTTCTCATCAAAGTGAGGGTTGAAAAAACATTTTTATAACTACTAAGCTTTTATAAAATTTTTATCTATTTGTTAATTAATGCTCTGATTAGTGTTTGTTCATACGTGTTTTGAAGGTGATAATCTTTCCAATGATATATGTAGGTACATAATTTATGCGCCTCCGCTTTTTATAAGCCTGACAGAATGTATTACAAATTTTATGTTTGTCGTTTCATTATAAAAATTTCAGAAACCGTAAAGAAAACAACAAAACGACGGTAAATAGGGAATAAGGATTACTGTGAGAAAGAGATTTAGAAAAATAGATTGCTCAAACGACGCTTTACGTAAATTTTGTTCAATGAATTGGATTTTTTTGAATTTAATTTACAAATGTTTTGAATCTTTCAATGTTTGAGAGTTCTCTCTGACTATCTCTCCGAGTAAAAACACAGAAGTAATGGTTTTTTATAATATTTATAAATAAGGTATTATGACTACTCTTAAAATGTTTCAGCAAGTTGCGAACGTTTAGGAAAGTTGGATAGGATTTAAAAGGAAATACCGATGCTTTTGATTTTGAATAACTGAATATCAAAATCAGAAGGAAATATTAATAAAGCATTTCTCATTCGTGTGGTGCGGCTTAAGAAAGAATCTCTAAATTTAATGGTATGTCCGAAATTGGGCTCAAGAGTAAACTGATGGGCATTCCCTTAAGCGTGAGTATAACGGCGGAATTGATTATTGAAAGGAATACAACTAGCTATTTCACTGGGACACTTTGTACAAAAAACAGTAAAGTAATGAAAGACTAGAAACATTGCGGCGTGGCTCGAAAGATTCAAATGTTTCTGTTATAGTTTTATCACCTATAATTTTTAAAGTTCTGTTTTCGGTTATATCCAAGAGACTCAAGTGAGTTATTTGAGCACCTGCCCAAATATGGGAATTGTAATCAAGCTTTGGAAAAATATAGGCCTATGTCTTGCAACGTCGAAGGAAACCTAAGCACTTAGCAGATTTTTTTGACCATAATGAATATGAGTGATCATTGCATACAAAGTGGTCTGTGCTAGAACTGAAAGCTGTTTCCCCAATGCAAATACCGCTCATGGATAGTAACATGGGGAAAAGGTTCCGTAACGACAGGAGGCAGGCGAACGGATTTGTGTATATCCAAATCTTTCCGTACTCTTGCAACTGAACAAGTGCGAAAGAAGCTTTGTCCCAACAAATCGTTTACGCCTTAAGTATGGGCATGACTCCGACTGTCAACTGTAATAAGGAGTGGTGTTGAAGACGAGCGGAACCGAAGGGAAATTTTATACAGAATCAAGAATCTCTCCGGTTTAGCACTCTTCTCTCGTAAGAGAAAGCATGGTGTTACAATCATCAAAACAACCCTAATGACTTGTAAAAATACAAACAAACCTTTTGACATTTGTAAACATGTTCATAATTAAGGTTAATGACATTTGACATGAGAGTCTTAACATCGCAATAAATTGACTTAAATATTGCTTTAAATTTAATTTTTATAAAATATCATTAAAAAAAAAAAACAAATTAAGAAGAATAGAACTATGTAAACTACTCAGATCCTTCCCTATTCTTATACAAAGTTTTAAAATGAAGAATAACGACGAGTTAGTTACCTAGTTACTTTTCATTTTTCTTGGACTTGTTAAGTTTATACTCATGTATATACATTTTGCTTTCATTAATTTTTTCTTACTTTTGTGCTTTCGAACCAAACATTGTCGTTCATTTGTAGAGAGAAAAAAAACACATCTTACGTATACCTTGCATGCCTTATGCCCATGAGCATGTTGACAAAAACCTTTATCTCTGGTTGCACCCTCTTGTAAGCAAAAAAAAATTCGTCAAAAGTCTCCACAAGGCTTTGTGAGTTTCAAATTCACCTTCTTCGCTGGGGATTTCTTTATCGTACCTATGTCTTAAGCAAACATCTCGTAAGAACCTTTTTCACTTGGTAATATCAACGAACGTAAATTCAATCAGGACTGTTGAAGGAGTTTTTTGTTTTGTAGATTTTCTGATCGCCCTACCGTAAGAAAAAAATACTAACATTGATTTATGTTCACAAAAATTCTTTGAAAAGCCAAGACTTTGGAAAAGTTCAGTTTTATGTAAATTTGTTGAAGAGTTAAAGCCCCTTATACATGTGACAACTTTATATTTCATTAGAATCGCCCAAAAAAAAAACTAAGAGAAATACAACAAGCAACAACCACAGTGACGGCTTATAGCTTTCAAACAAAAACAAAATTATGAAGATATGTTAGTCATAAGCTTTAGTATACAACACTTTTAAAACATTTTTAAGAAAAAAATTTGGTATGCCAACTTAAATTTTTTATTATTGTACGAATAAAAAAAACAAATTTCCAAAAAAAAAATACTAACCAATTTTTGAAATATTGAATTTAAAAAAAAGTGTTTTTTTTTTAATTCAAAAATTATTTTTTGTATTTGTATTTGTGTATGAACTTAACTTACGAAAGATTGCATTTAAGACCCTGTTTACATTGGAAATATTGCGTACTTACGACATCGTGTTTACATTGGAAACTTTGAGTACTTAAATCTCGATTTTATTACTTTCCATTGCTGGCTAGAACTAAATATATTCAATCCCACAACATTTCTTCACCTCTCGACCAATATTCAAAAAGACGATTACATTTTATTTTATGCTCCAAAAAAAAAATGCATTTTCAGACTTGGCATTTAAAAATCTGAAAAATGTTGTTCAGGGCAATCAGCTGACATCTGCAGACAAATATTCTCGATAAGTCAAAATTTAATTTGTTCCTTATCTGTCGTACCATATAATTATTTTAATTATGGAATTAAATATTCTATACTATACCAAAATATACTTTTAGCATTCGCTATATCAAAATATAGATCGTTCTCCATCTGTCAAGCCATGAACTGGATGATGACTACAACGATGCAACTTATATTTACTTTAACTATTTCCATTATAAGGTGGGAATGATGTCAATTGGTTTATAAATCCCTGACAGAGATAAAGTACAGAAACTTAAAAAAAAAGTTGGAGGATTTAGCTCAGTGTGAACACCGTCTATAGCAGAAAAATGACATCATGAGCCTGATTGCACGAGTCTTTTCTTCGTCTTTTTGACATATTTTATGTCAGGTGAAGAAATTTTGCTACGCTTCTATACCTCTCACCTAAACTGTCAAAAAAAAAAAACGAAAGACGAAACAAACTAAAAAAAGAATCGTAATCAGGATCCAAAAGTCAAACTGAAGTATCATAGTTTCTACATTCTCAAATATGTTTGACAAGAACGTCATGATTGGCTTGATTTTGATAAGATGAACGCTCCATCTAGTGGCTTGTCAAACAAAAAATGTTTTGACATTTTCGATGACTGCTTTTAAACGAAGCTATATCACTCTGCAATTTTTTAGCATGTTTGCGTGAGACGTATATGGTGGCGGGGTTAAACGCAATAGCTCAGGTTGAGAAAAATGCGGAGTTATCGTTCATTCTTCTTTCTGGTTTCCTTTATTTCTCGAAGAGATAACTCATTTACGCACACCCATGCAATCGAAAGAAAGCCAAAAGAAAAAACAGACATTAAAAATCGGTTTCGTGTAAAAACAGTCTATTTTCTATCAGATAACATCTCTGTTTGAATAAAAGTTTAAAAATGTAATGCTGTCTCAAATAACATCCCTGTTTAAAAATAAGTCAAACAAACTTTACGTTACGTAGTGGAGTCCAATGGTGCGTTCTTTTTTTACAATATTTAAATTATGAAATAATTGCAATTCCAATGTGTACACTGTCTTGAAATTAAAGCGTTATGTACAGCTATGTAGAGATATTTTTGAATTTAAGTGTAAGTGAAAGAGGTAAATTGTGCGAAAAATAGTGGCTTGATTTGAATATATCTAAAGTCACAAACTATGAATGAATGAATGAATTGTATTGGGGATTAATTGCACTGCGACCTGTAGATCTATTGTGCCCCCTCTTATAATGATGAGCTGGCTCATCCTACAGTTCTTCCTCCAAACCTATTGCCTTAAGGAACTTTAGTATTTGGGGCACTTTTAGAGAGGGTAGGTTGCTCTCTTCCACCTGGTACCGTCCCAGATGGGTTTTCCTTTGGTGCATGATTGGACAACACTTTCCCAGTATGTGTTCCGGAGTTTCGTCATGCATGTTGCAGAATCTGCAAGTGGCACTGCTTACAACACCAATTAGATTAAGGTGTCTTCTAAGTTTACAGTGTCCTGTTAGAATACCTGTTATTATTCTTAGGTTATTCCTACTAAGGTTGATACAGTTTTCGAAACGTTGCCGGTTGTAGTTACCCAGCAGTAGTTTCGCCTGTCTCAGCCTAGGGAGTTCATTCCAGTTCTTCATTCTGTTTGCCTCCTCTTCTTGTTTAATTTTGGTTTTGATGACATTTTCACCTATTCCGCAATAGGGTTCAGGCCCTGTTAGGGGAGTTGAAGCTCCTAATTTTGCTAGGGAATCTGCCTTTTCGTTTCCAAGAACACCAACGTGACCAGGTACCCAATAAAGTGTGACCCTGTTCTGTTTGCCTAGTTCGTTTAGCCTACTTATGCACTCCTCCACCAGCTTAGAGTTGATGGTGTATGAGCTTAGTGCCTTTAGTGCTGCTTGACTATCTGACATAATGGCAATGTTCTTGTTACGATAATTCCTTTCGAGATTGCGATCCACACATTTCCCTATCGCGTTTACCTCCGCTTGGAAGATGCTGGTGGACCGTCCCATCGGTATGGAAAGTTTGGTTTTTGGCCCAAAAATTCCTGCACCAGTCCCTTCGCTTGTTCTCGATCCATCAGTGTACCACTTGATGGTATTTGCTTCGAGTGTATAGTTTATATCCTCTCCTACCCAGTTTCCTTTGTTACTAAGCTGTGTAAGAAAGTTTTTCTCGAAATTATGTTTTTTGATCATTCCATCTCTTGGGATGTCAATAAGGTTAGTAATTGTGGACCTGTCAATTAAGTCCCTTTCTCTGAGACCAATTATTTTACCTGTCCCAGTTCCTTCCTTTGAGAACCTCATGATTCCTCCCACTCCAGCACTTCTAATGACCTCGTGTAGAGGGGATAGATGGAGGATAACCTCAATAGCTGCGGTAGGGCAGGTTCTCTTTGCTCCCGTAATACAGATACATGCGAGCCTTTGGATTTTTTCTAGGGTTTTCCTAGTTGTTGTTAATTCGGTTTTCTTGTGCCATGCAACCGCACCATAGGTAATGATGGGTCTTACCATCATAGTGTACATCCACCTAAGGATGCTCGGTTTGCAACCCCATGACTTGCCTGCAATTCTTTTGCAAATCATTAGGGCTTTTGTGGCTTTTCCGACTATATAATTTATGTGTTTGTTCCAGAGGAGTTTACTATCTAGTATAATTCCTAGGTATTTTACCTCCCTCTGCATTTCAATTACTTCACCATTCAAACGGATAGGTTTCATATGTGGTAGAAGTCTTTTCCTGGTAAATGGTATGATTGTTGTCTTGGATGGGTTTATTGAAAGCCCTACAGACCTACTCCATTTACTTGTAATTGTTAGTCCTCTTTGATTTGGTCGGAAAGTGTAAAAGCGATTCGAGCATATTTGCCTCATGAAATAAAGTCGATAAAGTCACAAACTAATACGATTACATTGTATGTATTGGGCACGTTCGAAAACAAAAATTCGGCACTCGGACGAACGTTGATGTTTACACATTTTAACCGGCACTCACACTTTTTTTTTAAGTTTTGAAATGCAATGTTTTTTAAACTTTTAAGAAGCTTCTCTATAAAAAATTTCATTAAAATCCGTTATGCCTATAATGAGAAATTCAAAATTTGAAAAAATAGTCCTATATTAATTTAAATTTTTTTTTTATTAAATTATAGATCGTCCAAATTATTTAAAAAAAAAAAAAGAAAAAAAAAACAACATTTATCAAAATTCTAGGCGCTGTCGAAAAGAATACTATTTTCGAAAACCATTTTTTAACATTTGTATGGTGGGTATCTACCGTTATTTTTAGGTAAAATAATTTTTTTTTTGTCACATCTTGTAGATTGTATTAAGATTGTTAAGTTAAAAAAAATCGAGCATGGGTTTTAGGAAAAATCGACTTTTGAAAAAATAAATTTGATTTTTTTTAAATCCAGAAACAATTTTTTTTTTTTTTAATTTGAATACAAAATAATATTCAAACTTTTGCGGAGCTTTAGCATAAAAAAAATGATCAAAATTGGTTGTAACGTTTTTTTCAACCCCTTACCTAGCTCTAAATGGCATTTAAAAAAATTTTTTTTTTAAGAAAGTCTGGAACAGTTTTTAAGAAAAAAATAAAACATAATACAATTTCGAAAAAAAAATTCGTATGGCAGGAACCGTTACTTTTAATATTGAAAAAAAAAAAAATTATAGGGGGAATAATTTAAAAATGATATCTACCAACATTAAAGCAAATCGGCTGACCAGTTTAGGCTGTAGTCGAACAGACAGACAGAATTGCAAGACCTACTTTTTTAGTCATCGCTATCATCGTAGTGTTAACTTTGATCAAAATCTCGAGTTCGATTTTATTTTCAAATGCATAACTTGCCTTATAGTGTAATATTTTATTTTAGATTTTTAGAGTGTGGTAACTCTAAAGATACATCGCTAAACCTTAAGGTGTCGATTGATGTGATTATGGACGAAATCCGTTATCTCTCCAGTGATATGGTTATGACGAAAAATAAATCCGTACTCGAGGAAATCTTTTACATCTTCATCTTTAAACAATGCGACCGTTGCGCCTGCTTCACCATTATATACATACATACAGGATACAGCTCCCATTTTATCTGCTCCTGCTTCACTTTTATTTCAACCGGCCACATCCTCAAGCATACCTTCATTCTCTATAGAGCCAGGTATAGCAAAATTAGGAACTACGTGTTCTACGAGTATATCAGAATTGAATGATCGATTGAATAGGTTGACCAATGGAAACAAAAAAGTCTATTGTCTAAGAAACAAACGCACCTCAGCCAGTAGTTTTAAAAGCCTCATTCCAATGAAATACGAATGGCCTTTTTCATGCCGTGATGGAATGATTCAACTCGGTAGCATGTCTTTATCTAAATTGATCGACAAGTAAAAAGGAACACCTAAATCGAAAACCAACACTCGGCAGCCTGGCTGTAATTGGAGTTTTAAAATGGGTGTTCTTCCTATTTTTTCTTATTCTAGATTTCAAAACACCCAAATAAATGTATCCTCCCTTGTGTATCTCCCAAATCCCTACATTTAAACCCTCACTAATACATTGCAACCTAGATTCCATAACATCCCCAGAAATGAAAACCCCCAAATCCCAAGTAATTTGCTTATTCCCAAACTTCGACAGAAATGAGTTTCTTTTAAGAATTCAGTTCCACCGAAATCGCACCAGGTCTCTTTCAATCTTACCCCAACAACTCATTCTGAATCCTAACGTAGGGGATTGTCTCCAATTGTGAAAATGATTTGGTTTCTAGGCGGCACCAAATACATATTCCCATTTAAAAGATTCTCAATTAATATCCAACTTGTTATTATTGCAAATGCCAGCCCTGACCATAATACCTGTGCTTACAAACTGAAAACGAAACAGTCAACAGCCTAGCGCCTCTTAATGTAGCTATGTATCTATCTACCTTTCAACAAACCAACAAAAATATTTTCTCTCCACAAAAAAGAAATGAATTAAAAATAAAAGTGCTCTTATCAGCGTCCCAAGTGAGTCACCTGCCATAACTATAAGGTGGTGTACACGTAAATTACTCTTTTTGTTAAGCTTTTTAACTTGAAAAGATTGTCAGCGTAAGTTAGCATTCCACAGGGCATAATATTTACTCAGCAACTCAACACTTGACTCCATTTGTATCTTGTTGCAGTCAAGTTCTGTAGTTTTTTTTTTCAGTTCCGCAGACACAAAAGATTGATAAGATTGTAAGCGGAAAATAACTTTTTTGTTTTATTGAAAATTTTTTTTTAAGTTATAATAATTTTCTTTTTTTTTTTGTATTTGTTTCAGTGGCCAAAATGGACACACAACTGGTGTGGGCCCGTGATCCAATCGAGGGCTACATCCAATGCCGGATCGACAGTATTGGCACAAAGGAATTCGATGTTTCGCCGATTGATAAAAAATTTCCGAAACGTGTCTGTGCAGTCGATGATATATTCTCATCGTGTGATGGACCACAAGATCATGACGATAACTGTGAGTAATGCCATATTAATTACGTAATTTGGAGAGTCAGGAAATTCATTAATATTTTTGTAATTTTAAAAACATGGAGGGTAGACGAATTCAATACGAAATACCTTCGTAGGAAATCAGTAATTATTATTGAACTTTTATTGATCAATTCATAAAATAGAAGATATTGAATATACAGTGAAGTTCTGAAAATGGTAAACTTTTTTTTTCCAATCCAAATGGGTTGAAGGTTGTTCTTTATGAAGTGAAGTTCAATTGGCAATCTACGAAGTTATAAGTAGCTAGAAAGCTAATAACGAGTACAGTATTAGATGATTAAATGAATTTGGTGTGTAATTCTGAAATATTTTGATTATCGCTTTGACTTAAGATTATTTATTTAACATAAAACTCTTTAACAACACCCCAAGAATTAATATAAAAAATAATATAATTAGTTTAAGTTCATATTCAAACCATAAGACAGTTTTGAATTTTAAACATTAATAGAAGTACTATTCAGGAAAACCGGAATAAGTTGAAGCAAGCTAGAAAAACCTGCATGACCAATAATAATCAGGCAAAACATTCAAAAACGTCCCAAAGGTCTTCGTCTTCGGTTCAAACGATCGTCAATGACACTCCCCATGGCAGCTCACATGAAAAGCTAATTTGCTTGTAAGACGTTTTGCTGTTGATTCGACGCTCCCAGAAGATATCGTCACTTCTCCGGTATTTAAGAGCGTAAACGATTTTATGGGAGAAATTTTCTTCCGCAGTTGCAAGAGTACTGAAGAATCTCGATGTAGCCAAATCCGCT
Organism: Philhelius festivus; assembly: GCA_963931855.1. Taxonomy (NCBI): domain Eukaryota; kingdom Metazoa; phylum Arthropoda; class Insecta; order Diptera; family Syrphidae; genus Philhelius; species Philhelius festivus. The sequence continues at coordinate 225,067,988 of OZ007555.1, read as the reverse complement.
GGGACGTTATCGGTTAAGCGAGGTTTCGAGCATTAATACGCTTTTTTTACGTCTTTTTTATTTGAAACCGCGCTTAACCGTGAATATCTTGTTTTATTGATTTAGGGTCTGCGAGAATAATTCTCTATACTAAATTTGAGTCTTCACTGATAATTCCCCCATACCAAAGTCGAATCCTGATACATGAAGGGTCGCTGGTTGAGACATGGCAGCTTTCCATCCTCTACGAGCCCAAGCAGACTGCTTCCAGTCATTTAGGCCAAGAGCTATGACATTCGCCATGGCTTGATTTTTACCGCTAGTCGAATTCAGATACATGAAGGGGCGCTGGTCGAGACATCATCTACCATCATCTACGAGCCCAACCAGGCTGCTTCCAGTCATATAGGGCAAGTGCTCTGGTATCTGTGATGGCTATCTCTTTAACTCTGAGGTTAAGTCTTCCTTGTCGGCTCGAACCTGGGAGCTAGGATCCGAAGACTCTTGACTGTGCATTGATGTCCATTCGCTGTGGCCGAGCCATATACATAAGTCGAGATGCTCTGTATTTTGAATCCATATCTTGGTTCACTTCATCCATTTCGTACTACTCCAATATTTGAACAGATTTTTTTTTTTTCAAAATAGTGCCCTCAGTGTTAACGCTCGCCCTACGCACCATCTATTCCAGAACGAAATTGAAAAAATCTCGGCATTTTTGAAGTCTATAATAAATTGGTCTTCAATAAAACTTCTTTCGTCTTTTCCAGAATTTCCTTCAGTGTAAGAATATGGTCTACACGCAGACAAATATTTTTTTTTTGACAAGATCGTTTTTCAGTGGGTTAAAAAAATGTTTTAAAAACAACGTAATCTTGTATAAAAAATACGTAATGTGCGTTACTAAAACTAGCGAAGTCAACTTGGTTAAATCAAATTGATTAAAATAAACAACTTAGAATGTTAGTTTAATTGAAAAACTTGGTTATATCAATCATCAAGAAACTGGGCTACAATTTGCAATTGTTCTTCCTTAAACTTGTAACTTTTTTTAATCAAATATGAATTCTCAAAAATTTTTACAAATAAACTAATAGTTTAGTTGCTTAAATTAAACGAGTATCTAGGTTAAAACAATTTACCAGAACCAGATTTATTAATTTATTTATTATTTATATACACTGCATCAAAAAATTGTACATACAGGTGATTCTTCAAAAGAAAAGATTAAATTATTAAAAAAAACAGCTTTTAAACCATTCTTTTTTTCATTTTTTTATATTGTTTATTATTGTAGAACTCAAAATAAAACAAACTTAATTAATACAAACTTCATAGAAAAGAAAAAACTACAAAAAATTAGACAAAATAGTAAATCATAGGTCAAACAATTGCACGTACAGTGATATAAAACTTAATTATATTCATATTTTTAGTAGCGAATGTGATAACCTTTCGCTTTTATCACATCCTGAAGGCGATTCTTCATAGAGAGAACAAGTTTTGAAGTGACTTCCGGAGAAATTTTGTTCCATCCTTCCAAGATAAGGGCTTTGAGTTGGTTTTTATTGGTAATTTTTGATTCTCGGACCCTTTTCCCCAAATAATCCCAAAGATGCTCAATGGGACTAAGGTCTGGGGATTGGGGAGGATGAGGCAATGTTGATTTAACATTATAGAGTAGCCACTCTTTTACTATCCTTGACGAATGTTTGGGATCATTGTCCTGTACTAACAAAAAGTCGTCTTTTAACCCAATTTTTAAAGCGCTGGCTTTCAATTTTTCCCTTAAAATTTGTAAATATTTGTTTTTATCCATTGTTGTATCCATAAAAACCAAATTTCCCACACCATTACACCCCATAACTCCCCAGACCATAACATTTCCGCCTCCATGTTTCACCGTTGATTGCAAATTCTTCACATCTAATGCTGTGTTTGGTTTCCTCCACACAAATCTGCGACCGTCGAACCCGAATACGTTAAACTTGCTCTCGTCGAAAAATAAAACATTCTTCCAGAAATTATCTGTTTTCAAAACCTATGCTTTTGCATAGTTCAAACGTTTTGAAACGTTTGCCTTTGAAATATAAGGTTTTTTTTTAACCGTGCGACCATTATATCCCTTTGAATGCAAAAAGTTCCGAACAGTTTGAGGGTTAAGCGATATTCCATGATTTGCTTTAATGTCAGCAGCTATTTTTGGAGCACTTAATTTGGGATCAGCCTTTACCATTCTTTCAATTTTCCGCTCCATATGATCATCCAAAATTTTCCTTCGACCTCTTCCTGGAGCCACTTCAAAACTTTTATTTTTCAAATAATTTTTTAAAACATATTGAACTGTTGATCGTGGTCTACCAATAGTTGCTGATATCTCAGCGTAACTTTTTCCATCGTTTCTAAGTTTAAGAATAAGTTTTTTTTACCTCAAGAGGAACTTTTTTATGCGTAGCTTCCATTTAAAAAAAAAAACTTCACAAAACTAAAAAAATCAATTAAATAGTTCAATACACCACAACGGACTGAGCTTAGATTTTAGATATCTCAATATCATGTTCCAATTTCATTTAAGTACTCATTTTACATTTCAAAAAGAACCATTATTTCTATTTTGTTAGAGAAGAGGGCAGTGTACGTACATTTGTTTGATGTACGAACAATTTTTTGGCATTCCTGGAATAATTCTACTAACAGTAAAAAAAAACATATGAAGCAAAACTATAATATTTTATTGCAGTGTTGTTGCATATACTATTATACATAATAATTTTATCGAATAAAGTCGATAAGCTTAGAATCTTTGGTGGTAAATTCATAATATAAAGGAAACACGTCTATTTTCAATTGCTGTACGTGCAATTTTTTGATGCAGTGTAAAGTCATAAATTACATAACTTCACATGATTTAACCGAATGGTGATGGTTAAAATAACACATCCAATTTTGTATTTTAACTGACTGAAGTTGGTTAAAACTGAACACCTATTCTGGTTAAAACAATGAATTAGATTTATATAATTCTGCCTTAAAAATGAGTTAAGATTACTAAAAATTAATAATCTTCTCGGTTTATGTAACCGAATGGTAAGTTAAAACAACCAACAGATTTATTTAAAGTTCAAATTTCGACTTACTAGGCTTACTATTAACTTAATAATCTCGCTTGATTTTAACTGTCATCAAGTTTGTACATCTGCTCGAACTTGGTTAACCAAGGTTAACAACCAATCAGATTTGCTCTATTTTGCCTCATAAATCGGTTAAAATTTCGATACTAAAATAATCGAATATGGTCAATCACCAAACGGAAACGCAACTAGTGCTTATCTATTTAAACTTTGCAGAATGACAAAAAAAAAACTTTAACAGAACGTGAGTAGAATCTTGAATCCGCCGGCTTAGCAGAAGTAAGTCTTGATAGTCATAGGATTGGCATTTTTTTATAGATGGGACATAATGAATCGGATATAACAGTTATCGGTGTGCGTAGTTCACACTTGATCATTTGATACATGCACCACATCAACACATTAGCTCTGTATTTTAAGACCTTCACTGTTCAGTCATCTTAACGGACAGCTTTTTTGTTCTTAAGTTTTTTTTATATTTAATTCTTTCTCTTCTATACTGGATGCTGGAACTGGGTACTTATTGACTAGAAGTTTGTAATCTTGCCATACTCGCTCTACTTGATGTCAATTTGACAGCTTTTACATATGCATCTAATATTCCCCGACCAAGCTACATTCACTGTTTGAATAGTCTTCAATCTAGTCTTAAAACCAGAAGCCAGCTGCTTGGCTTTTTTTTGTTATATTTATTTTGTTATGTATTATTTCGTTCGCAAAACTGTGCTTTCTTCTTCAGCTGGAAGACTACTTACACTCTCTTCTTTCTACGCAGGATTAAATCGATCCTCTTTATTTGCATTGCAGCACGTGTGGGAGTTTCAGCGAACTCTCTAAAGGTATCACGATACTTGATGGTAAATATCTATGGTAGGTGAATGAACTGCGGAACTCATGTGCTCCTTACTGTACTAGGTTGATTTGGCGGTCACGAGTAAATTCGCCCTATAACCGAATTCGCTCTGGACATAGTGCTACTTAACCTCTTATTAACCTTGTTTCGGCAAGGCTTCATAAAACTCTTTCAAAAGACAATACAATAACGTCATTAGCAATTTGATATCTACCAAGTTTAAGGAAAATCGGCAGAACCGTTTAGGCTGTAGTCAAACAGACAGACAGACATAATTTCGAAACCCACTTTTTTCGTCTTCGCTATTATCGTAATGTCAACTTTGATCAAAATCTCGAGTTCGATATTTTTTCCAAATCCATAACTTGCCTTATAGTACCTTTAAGTCGCAAGTAAAAAATGTATCTAGGAATTATACTAGATAGTAAGCTCCTCTGAAAGAATCATTTAGAAACTATAGTCGGGCAAGCCACAAAAGCTCTAATGATTTGCAAGAGACTTGCAGGCAAGTCATGTGGCTGCAAACCAAACATCCTCAGGTGGGTTTACACTATGATGATAAGATGGCACAAGAAATCTGAAATATCAACAGCTAGGAAAACCATATAGAAAAAGTCCAAAGGCTCGCATTAATTTGTATTAAGGAAGCAATGAGAACCAGCCCTACAGCAGCTATAGAAGTTGCCCTCCATCTTTTTCCTCTCCACGAGGTCATCGGAAGTGCGGAAAATGGAACTAACATGAGATTTTTCAAGCTGGACAGGTATCAGGGAAAGAGATTTATCAGCAGGTCCACAGTAACAAACCTTTTTGACATCCCAAGAGCTGCTAGTCGGGGACTGCAAAAAAGCTTCAAAAGAAAGCAAATATTACGAAACCAGGAGTGAAACAAAACTTACAAAATCTTACTCAATGGCTCCCGGCTTGAAGGCTTTCTTTAGATGGTCGAAAATTTGGCACCATTTGTGAAAAGAAGGTAATTAATCATACCATCAAATTTCTGTCGAAGAACGCATTTCTCTTTTTGAAGAACTTGATTCGCAATATGCAGAGACTGAAAATCTAAAAGTATTTGTGTGTCTAGAAACCCCTCTTGAAAAATGAAGCCTGAGTTTAGCACAAAAAAGTTTTTCGCTATAGAAACAGCACTTAAAGTAATAAGTCCTTTACTTATATTTCTCACAAAAACCCTATTTTCCGCCATTTTTAAGCCTCATAGCTACATGGCCTTGATCGCTAAAACTTTCGCCTGGAACACGTTACAATCCTTAGGAATGTGAACTTAGAAACCTTAGTTTAATTCGTCTGCGTACACTACCAATCCAGTCACCAGTTTTTGATTCATGTGTGTAAAAATGAACCGATTCATCTTTCAAGAAAGTCTCATCCTCCCAGCTAAATAGATCTGGATGGAATGGGATCCCAAACTTGTAGTGAATTCTGTTAACTAAAAGATTGAATATATTCTTTTTTGTCTTGAAAAAACCGAAAGGAAGTTGTTAAAGAAAAATTGGGTACACGGAGGGCTGAAGAAATTATTTTTTTTTTTCAAATAATTCACTCTAAAACCTCATCGATGACTGTGCCAGTGCTAAACTATTCTTTAAATTCCGCATCCGTTCGAAAAAGCACCCTGCTAGGCCTATTCTTTGTTTTTGCAATGTGCCCACAAGCGCCATCATTGCGTGATACCATGATATCTTTTTGGCGCCATCATAAACTTACGTCTAAATGATGAATTATTCTTGAAGTTTTTCTGCCTGATGGCCATTTGTCGGTGCGAACAGAATATATACTTATTTCAAGCTTCAGTTGAGAACTAAATAGCCATAAAAAGGAGTTCAGCGAAAAGGTTGAAATTATCTGAAACTGACACTTTAATTGCTGTCATTTAGAGCTATGGAATAATTGTGCTAAGAATCTACCGCATCGACCGGTAGCGCAGTGATTGTAGTGAAAGAGAAAGGGAGAAACATGGAGGACCATTTTAATGACACCAATTGCTTCCTATGTTAAACCTTCTGTGGATCTTGGTATACCTTTTGAAGTGGAGAGTGCACTAGTACAGTAGTCAACGATATAATACTCCTGCATCCATTTCCAAATGCAGGTCAATATGCAGACTCAATTTTTTTTTCTTTCTTTTTTTTTTTTTGTATTTCATTTCCCTTTGGGGCTTTGTGCTCCTGTTTCTGTTTCCAACGTCGTCATTTGGTAGTCGTTGTTTTCAATTTTTGTTCGTTAATAGAACTTTTTCTGGAGCAAATAAATGAAGCTAAGATTTCCTGACGCAAAGAGAGTTGTGTTTTTTCTGTTTTTCATTTTCAAATTAAGTTCTTTAATGAGAACGTTAAGGTAGTGTATTAATTATAAAGAGAACCCCCTGAGAGCTTTTGTGTATGCATAAAATTGGAATTGAAGTTTTGTGTTTTTTTTTTTTTTTAACGACGATAATGACGACAATGGTGTGTAAAAAAGGCTGAGACTTTCATCAATATAATATAGTAGGACCGAAAATATTAGTTGCAGATATAAAGTTCTACTCGTTTTGTCGTTAATTTGGTGTAATAGAGGAACGGTTTAATGAGAAAGGGAAATTGCTTCAGGTAACTATGAAGATGGAATCTATTGTTTGTTGAACTACAAAGGAGGGAATGAGTAAAGTTGAAGGCAAAGTATTGGCAAAGAAGAGTTTTACGCCTTGTCAAAAGCAAAGCAGATGTTAACTTTCTTACTTAAGGTGGCGCTACAGTTCGGGGTGGACGATGGGATTCAACTAACAAGCTTCCCAAGCTAGCTCGGTCCCTAGCTAGCTGTCTCCAGTTTCGCACGTCAAGTTGGTTGAGGTCCTCTCCCACTTGTGTGCGCGGTCTTCCTCTACTGCGTCGTCTCTCGGGGTTGGATTCAAAGATTTTTCGGCCCGGAGCATTCGGGTCCATTCGCTCTACATGACCTAGCCATCTCAGTCGTTGGACTTTGATTCGTTTAACTAGGTCAGTTTCGCTGTACAGCCCGTACAGTTCGTGGTTATATCTTCTCCTCCATTCCCCGTCTATCCAGACGAGACCAAAGATCAGACGAAGAATTTTTCTCTGTAAACATCCTAAAGCGCTCTCATCCATTTTCGACAAAGTCTTAGTCCCAAGAAGCAGCGATTGTCAAGAGTAATTCTCCTCTCTTTTTATGACAGCATATACTTGGCCTTGCTCTCATTTACTGCCAAACCCATCTTCTTCGATTCCGTCTCAATGCTCACAAATGTGCCACTAACATCACACTTCGTTCTTCTAATAATATCAATTTTGTCGGCGTATACAAGTACATAAGTAGACGGACTTTCTAAAGATTGTGTCTCTTGGGTTGACGCGTGAGTTTTGCACTATTCTTCCAAGAAAGATATTGAAAAAGTCGCACGTCAGAGCATCGTCTTGCCTAAAACGTTTTTTGTCATCAAATGCATCGGTGAGATCTTTTCCGACCTTTATCGAACAGCGTGCGTTTTCCATTGTCATTCTACACAAACGGACAAGTTTGTCAGGGATGCCAAAACTAAACATTGCTGTGCATAGTTCGTTCCCATAATTGCTATTATACACGGCTTTGAAATCGATGTATAGGTGGTAGGTGTCGATTTGAAGCTCCTGGTTTTTTTTTCCAAAATCTGCCGTAATGTGAATATTTGATCGACGCACGGTGGACTTTCCTGGTCTAAAGCCGCATTGATATGGACTTATCCGGTTGTTGACGAAAGACTTCAGACGTTCACATAATACGACAGAAAGGATCTTATACGCGATGTTCAGGAGACTTATGCCTCTGTAGTTGGCGCAGTTCAGATTGTCTCCTTTCTTGAGCAGGTGTTTTATCAGCTCATTTAATCCAAAGTCCAATTCATGCTGTAGCTATATAAAGGGTTTTTCAATTGGCGCGGGTAGATTTCAGCGCCCTGAGGCGGCAATGTTCTTTTGGTGACATCTATCAAATATGTTGTTTGTTATTCAAAAACCGATGCCAAGTCACCATGACTAAATATTTAAATGATAAAACTTTATTATCAAAATGAATGCTCTTTAGTGCAAGCGTTGCGCATATTTTATAGAAGGGCCTTCACAGTAAACTCCTCAGCGTTTGATGGGATAATTTTAGACGACTGGTTAGATAATCACACAGCTAACAATTGTTTGTCAAAGGTACGCACGATTGGCCGATATCATTTCAGCCAAACCCGAGGCAATCGATTCCTGGCTATGCACAAGAACTTCGTAGATTTCAACTTGGCGAATTTTGTGTCGGACTTGGGCGAACACCCATTCAAAATCCAAACGATCTCAACGTTCATGACCATATACAACACCGCCGTTTGTTCGCTGACTGGGCTTTCGAGCGTTTGGAAGAGAGCATCAATTTTGGCAATATGGGATGACACTAACTCACTGCATCCTCAGAACGTAGCCGTTTGGTATGGATTTTGGGCAAGCGGCGTCATTGGTCCGTACTTTTTTGAAAACGACCTTGGTGAGTCGGTGACCGTCAATGGAGAGCGCTAGACAAAGATGATAACCGATTTGTTATGACCCAAATAGAACCATATACATCTAGACGACATGTGGTTCTAGTAGGACGACGAAGCGACGTGCCACAAAGCGGACGCCACGATTGACATTCTGCATGAACGATTTGAGGTTTTGAAAGGTTAACGCTCGCAATGTTGATGTGAATTGGCCACGCTAGATGCTTGTGGTGTTTCCGGAAGTCGCAGGTCTATGCGAATAAACCGCAATCGACCGACGCGCTTAAGGTGAACATAAGACAGGCCAAAAATCATTGAAAGTTGGATCCGTGCCACCGTATGAAGCCGACGCTGGGATTTGAGCGATGTGATATATATCCATAAATAATGGCAGAGATGGGCCTTTCAAGAATTTTTGTATTACCTCAAACAGGTTGTTTTATTCCACCGCAACATCCAGCCGCCCTTATTGAAAAACACTTTAGAATAAAATTCTGCCTAAAGTGAGTCTTAAACTCATACCTGAAAGTTTGCCTTCAACCTATAAATTTATTACTTTGGTTTTGCCATTTTCACTCTCAAAGTCACAAATATTAGGTTCGTTCGTTCAACTTTACCCAGGGTTGACCCAACCCAACCCTCAGAGTTGTCAACAAAAACTGGGGTTTTCGGTTTTCAAAAAACACCCAAGGGTTTGTTGACAACTAAAAGCAAGAAAAAATAATTATGTGCTCTGATAAAACTTTAAATTTGTTATAAATTAGTTTTAAAAATGAACGAAAACAATTTTGTGTTGTTGCTGAATGTTTCATCTGATGAGTACAACAAACATTTAATTGCAAACACTAGCAATAACATGCAACAATTGAATCGCCAAACGACAACAAAAGTAACACATATGAAATCTCATATGACTTGATAGTGTGATCGCTACCTGAACTCGCTCCAAAATACCTTGATCTACTTCAGGGCGAGTTCAGGGCGACCCCAGGTCTCAAAAACACAGAATTTACTCACACAGGGCGACTTCAGGTTTTTCAAAAACCGATTTAGGGCGACCCGAGGATGACTTCAGGGCTCAACGAACAAACCTATTATTACAAACAAAAATGTCAAAATACGCCAATATTTTGGAACATTTTTGTATTATTTATTGGGAAACTCAATAGTTATAGTACTTTTTAGTAGACATCATTTGAAATGACCGTCTTAACAGTTGACCTTATTTATTGGAAAAGTTTTCACTGCACGGACAAGGGCTCGCTGCAATGACTCAATATTTCGATAGAAATCTTAAACGAATAACAACTAAAAATATTTACGCGACAATAAATCATAAAAGTTAGAAATTAAACATTGGTTAACATGAAAAGTATGCAACAAAAACTTCATAGAAAGTCGATATGTTAACGTTTGAATCCGTATTTATGACTTGACTATCTCTTCATTAAATATTTTTATTACGGGCCTTATGGCAAAGCTTTTTTTCAAATCATTGGGATTTACCCATTCCCCAAGGCACTGCACTAGAAAATTCCTCTAAAATACGCACTTAAACCACAGACTTACGACGACATTGTTTTTTAATTTCTTTTTTAATCGAAGTTAATCCCCCATGACCTTTCTGTCAAACAGCAGCCTTCGGCAGGGCATAATGATTTCCAATCACGACATCCTGTTGTTGTGTTCATTAAAAGTATTCACACAAAATTAGAGTTGACTTTGTTAAGCTTACCCACATCATCAACTACTTCTTTAGAAAAAGGAGTGTGCCAGAGCTTTTTTTAAAGCTTTTGAGTGAAAAAAAATTAGCTGTTGTTTTACACTTCTCTCTTACTTCTCTCAACTTAGCTATTCGGACTCGGTGGAAAATTGTAAATCTCCTCCATTTAAGCCGACCCCACGTGTACAGGAATGGTTCCTATAGGTTCAGGCTTTGCACCAGCAGCCGTTGACCTCCAAATTATTTTTTTTTCGAGGTAGACAAAGTTTCAAATTGCCTCAAATTTATAACTGTTTATGGTAATATCCTGCCCAAGACGTCGGTGTTGGACGTCTTTTCATTATGACAGCTGAATTTTGGTCTTGTCCTCATTGACCGTGTAACACATCTTCTTCGACTCGTTCAAAAGTGCCACTGACATCATTGTTTGCTCTTTCGATTATGTCAATGACATCGGTTAATGCGAGTTATTGGATGACTTTTGAAAGATCGAGCCTCTAATATTGGCTCGGGAGCTTTGTACTATTCTTTCGATGAACGATATTATTGAACTCGCGGCGGATGACAGAGCATCGGCTTGTCTAAAACCTTTTTTGACATTAAAAGTTATAAGTGAGTTCTTTGTCGAAATCGATGGAGCAGCCTATATTGTCCATCTCAACCAGAAATTCCTCTACATAGCACGTCTCAATAGATGAGATCATATGCGGCCTTAACATCGTTGAAAAAGTTGCAGCTGTCTATACGAACCTCCTTGGTTTTTTCCTAGATCCGTCATGGCAATATTTGATCGATGTGACTCTTCTGACCTTAGGCACATATCGGTGTGTGTTAATAACATAATACGGCAGACATGATCTTTTATGCAAAGAGACTAATGCCACTGTAGATGGCGCAGTTCATAGGATCTCCTTTCTTAAAAATCAGTTGAGGTTACATTAATGGGATATTTTTGTAGAAGTCATCGCCGTTTCGAACTGTTCGTCACCGTCAGTTCCAGCAACTATATTGTATTTAATATTAGATAAAGATATTTTCAGTTCTTCGAGATCAGATGGACCGACGACGTCTGTGTTTAAGTCTACAATTGGATCCATCATGGTTGTTATACACTTTGTACAAATGATTTTTGCATATTTTCATTAATGGCCGATATTCTACAAAAATATTCCCTTGATCGGTTCTTGTGTGCTTCAGTTTGGCCTAATAGTTACCTTGTTCTTTTGACCTTTTTTTTTGTAAAACTTCCGAATTTGATTCCAGCTATCAAATTCGTCTATTCCGTGGATCACGCTATTTGCTCTCCTTTTTCTTCCTTCTGTTCGCCGAGCTCCTTAATAGCAGCATGTGCGTTCGAGTATTTACCTTCAAACCAGGTATTTCAATATGTTGCTCTTGTATAGGACAGCAATCCGATTGCTTATTAGCAATGTTTCCACTAAATCTTAATACTCGATGGTGGTGGCATATTACGTACCTCTTAAAAGCTTGTAAGAATTTCAATCGGAAATGGGACTGATGATCTCTTGCGACTGTAGCTTTCCGACGCCAAATTTAAATATTTGCAGTTTTGACCTTAGTCCGGATATCCGTAGTAGAACCTTGGAAAGAACGAGTTGGTAGTCCGAATCAATGTTGGTGTAGGAACCATTACGTCTATCGCAATATGGTTAAAGCGATGTACGGTTTGATCGGTAAAAGTCGCCGTTACTTGCCCGGTCTATACCAACGTATTTCATGGATCACAATATTATTTGCTTTGCAGCAGTCTACGCCCTTTGCTAATTTTTCGGTTACATCTGCCCTATCAAGCGACCTAACATTATTAAATTTGCTGGGTTCTTATTCAAGGCTAGATATAGATATTGCTTAAAAAAAAGTAACCCCGGCTGTATGACCCCAATCCTTAGAGAAGAAGATTTAACCATTTTAGGACCGGGAGCCGGGTAAACCGCTCCATATAAATGTAAACTCCAAATATATTTTTTTTCTTGGAAATTATAAATCCAAAACGGTCGATCACAGAACATAACTGCGTTTTCCGCCATATTGGAAAAGAAAAGCGTTATAATCCGTTAATTTAATTTTCTCAACTCCTTTTTTAAGAAGAGTAGGTTATATTGTTAAGTTTTGTACGTAAAAAATATTCTCAAAAACTTTTCGTGCCAAATGTTTCTGACATTTCTTTCTTTCCACAAAAAAAAAAACAATATATTTAAACTCCCCTTAAAAAGTCACTCACACTTAATAACTTAATATACATATAATAAAAAATCTCTATAGAATTTCTAATGGTTTTTCGAATCATTCGAATCATTTCCAGTTCCAGGATTATACTTTGTGCAAAAGCTAATCAAACCGAGAGTTTATTGTCCATCTATACGAAATTCGAGTATATGTAGATTACTTATTCACATTTCCGTTTGGTTTAAAACCACCTATGAGCTTAGCACATTGTATAAACCTAACACCCATCTATTAATAGACATTCATTTGGTTAAACAAAGGATCCGTCACCTAGCAATAGCACGCATATGCAGGCACCAGTAGTGGCACCACACGTAAGCCTTTTTCCGTCCAATGAACCAACAAGTTCTCTTCAATAGCTTCCCCACAGCATCAACCATTGAAGACCTACCGATGATTCAGGGAACGGTGATGATGTTGATGATGTGCAAAGACCACACAAGACATAATGCAAACAACAAGACATTATATGAGTATGTTGGTTATTGTAGGTACAAGAAGTACATACTACATACCTACGCTGAAAGGCTTCATATGTGCCAAGTTGGGAGACTCCTTCGTCATGATGGAGCATCTATTGTATGCTGTAGCGTTTCGCAAGTGCTTTCCAATTTTGGATATATAAATGAGCTTCTATATAGTAAATGTGTGATGAGCTATAGAAGAATCTCTTTGAAACCATTCAATTGCTTCTTTGGAAATTCTCACATAACACATTGTCTGATAATTTCCTCACAACACGTTACACAAACAATTTTTTTTATTATATTTTTTAAAAAATCTACGTAGCAAACACAAAATAAAAAAAAAGACTTTACCTTGATTATCTCCATAAGTTTACTTTAGTATTTATTGTGCAATATATAAAACCGGTTCTCTGGATTCTATTTATGGAATACCGAATTACCCACCAGGTGCCTAGCAAAAGCTTTTGTTTCCCTGCGGCAATCTTTCAGGGAATAAAGTCTTTTAATTATAAAGGGTTTTTATTAATTGGGAAGGGTAGATTTTGGCGGACTGTGGCCGACATTTACTTATGCCAAATCACAGTAACACGATTGAACAGTACCTTCAAATGATAAAACTTTATTATAAAATTAAGTGTTCGTTAGAGCAAACCGTGCGCGTATTTATCCCATTTTACGGTAGACGTGGTGGCCCTTCACAGTCGACTCTTCAACGTTTGGTAACCAAATTTGAGTCGACGGGTTCGGTTATTAATCAGCCAATATTGGTACATTCAAGGAACGCAAGATCGGCCAGCTCCGAGGTCCGTGAAAGCAGAACAGCAGAGTCACTTGACTCGCCGCAGTGCACTCGGTTTCGCAGTCTTCAACTTTTCGAATTTTCCGTCGGGACTTGAGCCACCACCCAATTAAGATCCAGCTAACCCACGAGCTCAAAGTTCATGACCACAGACAACGCTGTTTGTTCGCTGACTGGGCTTTGGAGCGTTTGGAACGAGGTCATGCGTTATTGAAAATCTTTGACTTTTTTTTTTGGTTTTTCTGAAATCGCAAATTCAGCCATCGCTCAAATTCAGCCAGATCTATGAGAAAGAGTCATTGGAAATCGGACCACTCGTATCCGTGCCACCATATGAAGCCGAGACCGGCATGCATTTGAACGTTGTGATATTTCATACATAATGGCAAAGATGGTGCAATTGGTACTGCATGCCAAGTATTGTCAAGTTTCTTATGCCTGGGCCAACAAAATTTCATCGTTTGATCTACCTATTGGCCTTCTTATAAAGATATAAGTAAAACAAGTCTTAACCACACAAGAAAAGCATTCCGGACACAGACAAACGAAGATTTTAATGACTTCATTGCTTCTTAAATCCGATCCAGCTATATCACATTTAGGCAACCAAGTTGGTTTCGATTGATGTCAGCTTAAGGGAATACTTACTTACTGATGATTTTTATAGTTCTGAATAATTTCCAGAAGAATGTTAAGGAGTTCATTGTGTTAACATTTCAAAACTAAAATGACTATTTTATTTTATTATTTTATTTTATTTCAATCAAATATTTAAATTTTCTCAACGTTTTCATTTGCATCCACCTCCCTCATATATTCGAATATAGTAACTCTACTAGGATGTAGCGGCCTTAGATATATATATATCGGGGGTTTTCAGTGCCCAAGCCATAACGGTTATTCTCTTTATTAACAAAATCAGCCAAGTTGAATTTTAATTCGTCGATTTTTTGTCGAGCACTCCAATTTCGCCGACGTTGATGGGCTCCATGCTCCATAATAAATTGTTATCGACCACTCCACAAAAATGGCATAAAACGACCTGGAACGAAAAACACGTTCTGTAGTTATTTAAACATTATGTCTCATTAATAATTATTTAAAAAAAATAAACAACTGAGAGTGCCAATTTACCCATACCCATTCTGTTAAAATTATACGAATCCAAAAAAGTCATTGTCTCAGTTACATAGCCAATCTACTTGTTTACTCTCATATAATTACCCGATTGGAAAAGTCAATCTACTCGGTTAAACAAGGTACCCAATTTAGGTATAATTATTACTATTAATATAAATTCTTTATTTAACTTCACTGTTCATTTCCATTTTTATATATTTAAACAAAATAGCAAGGCAAATTTTTAAATCTGCTTCCCAATTTGAGTAGTTAATTTACTCAGTTCGATTAGCTAAATATACACGGTTGCTTTACCGAATTTTACTTCGAATCAAAACATCGTTTTATCGGTTAGTAGTAGTTTGTTTTACCTTCACTAATGTGCAGCCCCAGATTTTGTGCCGCCTGCTCGATCTGGATGAAGGAATCGTGTACAGCTTGTTCGGTTCTTCCGATGATGTCAATGTCGTCTGCGTAAGCCAGTAACTGGCAGGACCTGTTGACGATGGTCCCCCTTGTTGCCGTGCCAGAGTCACGGATTGCTTTCTCCAACGCCAGGTTGAAGAGGAGGCAGGCCAAACCGTCCCCTTGTCGGAGTCCATTAAAGATGTTGATTGGTCTGGATAGCAATCCGGCTATTTTAACTTGGCTTGTTACGTTGGTCATGGTCAACCTACATAGTCGTGTCAATTTATTTGGGATACCGAATTCTCTCATGGCTTTGTAAAGTTCTACCCTGGCTATGCTATCATAGGCGGCCTTAAAGTCTATAAACAGATGGTATGTTGGGATGTTAAATTCTAGACATTTTTCCATCGCCTGCCTAAGGGTAAAGATCTGATCAGTTGTTGATTTGCCTGGAATGAAACCACACTGATATTGTCCGATGACGGTTTTAGCGTATGGGGTTATCCGTGAATATGAATACGTGCATAACTATAAAAAGACAATGAATGAGACATGGTAAAATGAGTAAATTGTTTATTTTCCAAACAACAAATCGTCAGCAGTGGTGATCGAAATTTGACGCCCTCTGTAGTCTTTTCAAAAATTCTAGACAAATATTTATTTTACACCTACCATTACAGCTCTTAAACTCTCTTGAAAACTTTTTTTTAACAAAAGTTGTTGCAAATATTTTTGTTAACAATTTTTGTTATAACCGATGAAACACAGTATATCAACAATAAAATGTCTGCAATCCGATTGAACTTTGTGATTCCAAATCCAAAAGAGCTAATTTCGGTCAACTAAAATCATGAAATCAAATCCAGAAATAATATTTTCTCTGGCTTTCTGGAGGAGAAATACCATTCCAGGATCAAATCTAATAATTTTACTGGTCGAACACAATGGACTGAACCTATAGCAGAATTTGAAGTTTGGTTAGCTTCTATAACACCATACATTTCTTTTTGCTGTTTCAAAACATATACATAGCTATAAATCATTTTCGTATTCAATTTGACATTGCTGCCAATAACTAAAAGATTTTATTTTTATCATCAATACAGTTTTTCCTCCTGAATTGATGACTACTAGAAAATACGCAGTTGCAAAAAACATGTGTTGCTCTTAGACTTCTTACCAATAAGAATTGTTTCCAGCACTATCAAAGTTATGTAACAGAATAATTAAATAATAAATTCTAGAAAACTGTCTGTTCTAATATTTTTTTTAACTCAGTCTGGTTTTCACAAAGGTTAATAGTACGTCGTCCTCTATAATTAATATTTAACACCTTTTTCAGGGGTCATCTGACCCAAGCAACCTATGTGGATTGAGAATTTTTAATCCGCAGGTATATTTTCTCAAAACTTTAAAAGTTCTGTTGATTCATAAATAGATTTGATCACTTTCTTTGTCTTGTTGTGATTGATTAAATAGCTTTTTTATGCTAATTATATTTACAAAAAAAAGACGTACAGAAATCAAACCCAAAATAGCTTTACAAACTTACTAATCTTAACTTAAACTAACGCATAATTATTGGAGAACAAATGATTAATATTTATCATTATGTTATTTGAATAAATAACTACACCGTTAATGTTAGTTCGGTTTTTGTTTGTCTCCTTTTGAATCATTCTCAATCTCAATGGAGCAGAACAAATTCAATAAGACGACAGATAATCAGGTTACTAGGTTCTTTTGAATGTTGGAAAGATAACTATAGAAGTGTTTTTTGCATATGTTATATGTGATTTATTGCCTTTATCTATAGAATTAAAGAAGAAGATGTTTCTGTATTTACTTTATGTTGTCAAAACTGCGATATCACCTGCTTAATGGAGATAAACTAAACGCTAAAACCTAAAATCGTACAAAAACTAAATTGACTTCATAAATTTTATTATACTTAAAGATTATTAAAACTTGAAACTTGAACTGTTTTTAAGCCCTGTTCGATCCGTTTAACCTTTTGAAACACCACCAATGTAAAAGACAAAAAGTATTATTATTATAAAGAAAAATTAAACAATATTAGGTCCGTTCGCATACTCTCCAAAACTATGAACTTTTACGAAAGTCTAGAATTTAAGTCAAATTGTGTTTGCGTATACAGAAAAATGGTTAGTTTTTCACATAAGAGAGCTCTCACAAAATACTAAAATAATTCCCCTTCCTGTGAATTTTAGTCCAAAGAAATTATTCGGCTAGAAATATGAGTTCTGTCAAAACTTACTTCAACAGAACATCTCTTTAGAACTAAGAATTGGGTTTTGACCGCAAACCGAGATATGGATATGTTAAAACGATCAGCCAAATTTCTGAAGCTACTGTGCTTTTATATGCAGCACAAACGCACTTGTTAGGACGAGGTTTCTTATACGCCCCGGATGACTCATATCTCTTTCGTACAGTGAATGTTTTAGAAATGTGTCACAAACACTTTTTCAGTGAATGATCGAAGCACCAATTTTAAATAATCCCGTATAAAATTTATTTTTGTTTCAAAGATATGCACAATCACTCCCAACACACCTTCTTCTTTGAATAACATTTTACACAATACGTCATTTTTACCTTAATAATGTCATCCTAGAGAATCTTGGGCAAAAAGAATGCACTGTCACCTGATCGTTTTAACTATAAAAAGCGTGTGGCATGAAGGCATGGTTTTCTAAATGATTTCCCTCAATTTCCTGAATAAACTCAATTAAAATAATAATTTTTTTTATCAAACTGGTCTGTTAGAGTCAACCTTTTCACACCCAATTCAAATCTTTGCCGGGATCCCCTAAGAATCCTTCTTGGCACCATTTCTGTATAAAATCTTTATCCAGGACCTAGCTTCCTCATTTGGACCTTCCCACAGCATTTAATACACAGATTAAGTAGTTATTTTTGCTTCCAATAAACGGCAATTCGATTCCGCTAAAAAAAACTGTAAAATATCAATCTCCATGAAAGGCTAAAGCTAAGTGTACACGATTGGTAGATCTTACAATATTGTCAGATCTGTCAGTGAAAAACATGCTTACAATGTCTTACAATCGTGTAGTCTTACAATTAATTGTCAGAAAATTTGTCTGACAATTAATTGTTAGATCATTGTCTGACAATTAATTGTAATGTCGTTTTTATTTGGCAATCCGGAATCTCTCTCCGATCCGGAATCCCAATTGAACACTTTTGTTTGCTTCTGATGATTCTGAAATTTTGTTTGATTGTATATGTGAAACATCAAATGCGTACAATAATCAAAATCAAGAAAAATGTTTGTTGAAAGCAGGGTTGTCACTTTTTAGAAATAACTACATTTGTTATGTCTGCTACGTAGTTTATGTAGTTAATGTAGTTAAATGTAGTTAATTGTAGTTAATGTAACAAATTGTAGCATTGCTGTCAATTAACTGTCAGTTGTGCATTTGAAATTTGAATTTTTAAATTAAACGTTCAGTTATTCCTACAATTTTTCATCCTTATGGTAAATGAAACTTTTTTTTTACAAACCTTCATTAGATCATAAAAGTGCAAAATTGTTTTTTTTTTTCCTTTATTATATTGATTTTTTATGAATTAACTACATACATTATGTAGCATACGTAACAAATTGTAGTAAATTAGGCATGTAGTTTCTTCAATAAACTACGCGGTGTTAAATACCTACTACGTTTATATGCAGTATCGAAAGATCGAGTTGGATTAGGGTCGGATTTTCGAACCACATTTCTACTCGACACCGCTGAGCGATTGGGATCGAGTCGAACGAAGCTCATTTCAACTCAATACAGGTATATAAAGGTTCGAAGTGAGCTTCAAGCTCGCTTTAACACCTCATATAAACGTAGTAAATCATGTAGAAAATGTAGTGTAGTTAATTCAGCCAACCCTGGTTCGCACAATTTGGATACCAAAAATCACAGCTGTTGAGATTGACGTTTAAGTATATGAATGTGTGAGTGCTTCTGGTTTTGCTTCTGATTTCAAATCCAGAAGCAAATTTCTCTTCTTTTCAGAATCAGAACTGTCATTTTTTCCCAATTGAACACTTTCAGAAGAGTCCGGAAGGCTTCCGGATTGCCAAATAAAAACGACATAAGAAACCTGACAATCGTGTGTACGCTAGCTGACAATCGTGTAATCTTCCAATTAATTGTCAGAAAATGTATCTGACAATTAATTGTAAGACGGTAAATTGTAAGGTATTTGATAATCGTGTACACACACAATTTATTGTCAGGCCTGCCAATTTTTATCGTTGTCTGACGTTTCTGACAATGAAGAAATTGTAAGATGTTCGTCTTTTAGCATCATACAATTTTTTCATTGTCAGAAAATTTGCAGCCAAGGTTTAATTGTCAGTTTCCATAACCAAAAAAAACTGACAATTAATTGTGTGTGTACACGGTTGGTAGAAAATCTACCAATCTCTTACAATTAATTGGTATTATTAAGTGGACTATCTGAAAATGAATTGTCAGCCAACTTCTGACAATTAATTGTAAGAGATTGGTAGATTTTGTACCAACCGTGTACACACACAACTTATTTGTCAGCTCATTGGTAGATAATTGTCAGACATTGTAAGATCTTACAATATTGTAAGATCTACCAATCGTGTACACTTAGCTTAAGCATAAACCCTCACGTTCGCCTTACTCTTAACCAATAAAGCTGCTGCAGCTCAGCTAAAGTTCCTTTTCAGATCTCCCTTTGTAGATAAAAACACTAAGCTCCTTCTATATAATCTGAGACACTCGTTAGACCAAAAATCGTTCGTGACCTTAATAAAAGAAACTTGCAAAAATCTATAGCTCACTAATAATAGAAGCTAGCTGACCTTTTATATGGGTCTGCAGATGGTATACATTTTGTTGCCAATATCCCACAAATGAGATGCCAAAAATCGCCCCTGACCTTGCAAAAGTTTAAGCCTTGATTACAAATTTTCTATGGCTGATCAATTTCCAAAACAGATTGACCGTTTTTGACCAATTACTGAACAATTAGGTGGCATACTCCTTACGAATATCCCATATATGGGGTGCGAAGATCGCAGGGCCCACTTCAGCTGATGTTTGTTTTTATATTTATTGACGTTAAAAATCCGTTCGATATTGTTGTTCAAAGCGTTTGTGTTATATTTCATTTTTCTCTGAGAGTTTTTTTTTTTAACAGACTGCAAATTTTAGCCCAAAAAGTAACCCAACAAACCTAATATTTACTCGAGATTAAAAATAGGAACAGAAAATTATCATCATTATAGACCCCAAATTATGTAAACTTCCTTTCTCTATCAAATTAACCTACTGAATAAATTTAACTAAATGCGCCATTTATTATTTAATTACAGGCGAATTGATGCTCCTCAATGAGGCCACATTCCTTGACAATTTAAAGACTAGATATTATAAGGATAAAATCTACGTAAGTTTTTTCATGTCAGTATTAAAAACAAAATGTTATTCATTAAACATCATTACCTACCCAGACATACGTTGCCAACATTCTTATTGCTGTTAATCCATACCGGGAGTTAAAAGATCTTTACGCACCATCGACCATCAAACAGTATAATGGCAGGTCGATTGGAGAACTTCCGCCCCATGTGTTTGCTATTGGTAAGTGCAAAAGTATTTATCTCTTTTGCTAAACATACTTTTCTAAAAATTATATGCTCTTTTAGCCGACAAAGCAATACGTGATATGCGTGTCCTCAAAGCATCACAATCCATCATCGTGTCTGGTGAATCGGGCGCTGGTAAAACTGAATCAACAAAATATTTGCTCAAATATCTCTGTCACTCTCTGGATAGCGCTGGACCCATCGAACAAAAAATCTTGGATGGTAAGTCGTAATAATATTCTTTTTCAATGCATGTTTATTATTATTTTGTTTTATTATAGCTAATCCTGTTTTGGAGGCATTTGGCAATGCCAAGACAACTCGCAACAATAACAGTTCCCGATTTGGTAAATTCATTGAAGTTCATTATGATTCTAAGTGTCAAGTTGTTGGAGGTTACATTTCTCATTATTTGTTGGAGAAGAGCAGAATTTGTACTCAAAGTTCCGAGGAACGAAACTATCATGTGTTCTATATGCTCTTAGCTGGAGCTCCTCAACAACTACGTGATAGATTAGGGCTGGGCAAGCCAGATGATTATAGAGTAAGTGATTTTTATATATATGTATGTTTTTATTTATAAATTTCATTGTAGTAGTAGTAGTTCTCCAGTTTCTTAATTAAAATAAAATATTTGGAACTCAGGATGCCAAATGATCAAAAACATTGATAGAACTCCCAAAGATAATGCAGGTCGAACTGCTTCTTGAGAGCTACAACCACAACTGTAGGCATAGTCTTAGAGTAATGAGGGGTTTTCTCACTGGTCACTGCAAACTTAGAGATAACGGCCAGGTGAGCAGTGCTAGAGGCGGATGCTACAATACTCATAGTCATGAGGGAACAGCAGAACATATATTAAGTAGATGTGATGAAGGCGTGCATCAAAGACATATTTGTCTGGCACGTAACCATACATATCGAAGTTAGCTGCCATCTCTGAAAGTGTTACAAGTACTTAAGTTTCTCAAAGAAAAAAATCTAAAGATCGAAGATCATTAGATCGAAGTTTAAATTGACCGATTCTGTTAAATAAAAAAGTATTGGCTGTGATCTATGTATATAAGTTAAAGTCTTTGTAACCGTAGCGTAATATTTCAGGTCGAAGATAGCGATTCCCACTAGCACGTTATTTATTCCTTCTTATCAAAAAGCTGTTCTCTGCACAAAATTCCTGGTCCTATCCATTCTTGCCGATTACACGAACACATGAATGGTTGATAGCTTAATTCACTAGGCCCTAGTCATTCAAGAGCTGTTCCGCCCTAAATTCTTTTTATTTAACAATTTCCTCACTTGCTAAAGCTGTGGATCTAGGTCTCAACCAACATGTTTCTTATAGACGGCTCGGACCCTAGGTAACTTCCTTCAGTTTTGCACACCAAGTTGGTTAAGATTCGCTTGAAAGCGCTTCCTGATTCGCGGTCTTCCTCGATCCAACTACAAACTCGATGTGGGAAAGATTCAATGTTGGAAACGGCTGCCTCATCTCACCAACCCTATATTTCCAGGTTCGATCTTAAATTATATTATCTACGCTAGTACTATTGTGAGTTTTTGTTGAAAATTTATTAAAAAGCATCGGGTTGAGCCAATAGCTTTTCCACTCATACGCTATGATTTCAAAACATGAAATACAAAAATTGGGCCCGTTCTTTGAAGGAGAATCTTAGTATATGATACCTGGAGTCACCCTTATCGCTAAAAGCACTAGTCGCACGATTTTTTGTATTTATAAATCGTAGATTTTTCTAAAATGTTCAGTCTAAAAACAATGGTTTAATGAACTTTTAAAATTTTAACTGATCTTATAATATATGTAGTACCCCTTGGCATAATGGTTAGTGCGTTGGACTGTCATGCGGAAGGTCTCGAGTTCGATTCTCAGCCGCTGCAAAGTTTTTTTCAGGGGTGTACTGCCTCTTGCGAGAAATTGACAAATTCTCCAAGAGTATCTCTTGTCATGGAAAGTGCTGCTCATTAGCCGTTCGGAATCGGCAGAAAATTGTATGTCCCCTCCGTTCCTGGTAACACTGCACACAGGAATGGTTGAGAGTTGTAAGTCACTAGGTCCTGGTTCACTCCGAGCTGTTGCACCACCAAATTTATTTATAATATATCTAATTACATTTATAGCATTAAATTAATTCTAAAAAATGGTAGAAGCTGCCAGCTGATTTGCTAGCGACTAGTTTCACGTTTTAAGTTATTTGAACTCTCTCCTAACCTTACTTTCGGTGGTCCTCTGTACCATCTCTCGGGCTGTATCAAAAGATTTTTCAGGTCAGATCATTAGTGAGCATCAATTCTGCATCCTAAAATTGCATTTAAATTTTTCCATAAAATAACACCTATTCCCTTACTTATTGAAGCTAATTTCTCATTCCAGTACCTTTCTGGTTGTACTCAATATTTTGCCAAAGCTAAAACTGAAAAACTCATTCCATCGTCGCAAAAGTCTCGCGATCACAACTCGAAGGGTCCATTAAAAGATCCCATCATCGATGACTACGAACACTTTCAACAATTGGACAATGCTCTTGGTCGTCTGGGTCTTAGTGGAGACAGTAAATTAGAAATATACTCTCTAGTAGCTGCTGTACTTCATTTGGGAAATATAGCATTCGAAGAAATTCCTGATGATGCTCGTGGTGGTTGTCAGGTTTCAAAAGCATCGGAAAAATCATTGACCATAACTTCAAGACTGCTCGGAGTGGATCCATTTGAATTGCGACAAGCTTTGGTATCTAGAGTTATGCAAAGCAAAGGAGGTGGCATCAAGGGAACTGTTATTATGTAAGTTGAAAGGAGAGAAACAGATCAGGAAACAATAATACACTTGACACATAAAAATCTTATTTATTTCCAGGGTTCCTTTGAAAATCTATGAAGCCAGCAATGCACGGGATGCGCTTGCTAAAGCTATCTACAGTCGTGTCTTTGATCGTATTGTTTTTCTCATCAATCAAAGTATTCCATTTAAGGCTTCGAGCTATTACATCGGTGTTCTTGATATAGCTGGCTTTGAATACTTCACTGTGAATTCATTCGAACAATTCTGCATCAATTATTGCAACGAAAAACTTCAGAAGTTCTTCAATGACAACATTCTCAAAAACGAACAAGAGTTATATAAACGAGAAGGTTTAAATGTTCCTGAAATTCAATTCACTGATAATCAGGATATAATTGAGTTGATTGAGTCCAAAGCCAATGGAATCTACACTTTGCTGGATGAGGAGAGTAAACTGCCAAAACCCTCGGCAATGCATTTCACCGATGAAGTACATAAAGCTTGGCCAGGACATTTTCGCTTGGGATTTCCTCGTTCTTCGCGTCTAAAAGCACATAGAACTCTTCGTGATGAAGAGGGTTTCCTGGTACGGCATTTCGCCGGAGCAGTATGTTATAAAACGGTAAGAATGATAGTTTATTTTGTTTTCTCTTAAAATCAAATGTGTTGATTGTTTGTTTTAGGAACAATTTATCGAGAAGAACAACGATGCTCTGCATGCCTCGCTGGAAGGACTCGTCCAAGAATGTGAAAATCCTCTTCTTAAGTCCCTTTTCCCTTCAGGAAGCAACAGTTCTCGTGGAAAGCTCAATTTCATATCTGTAGGATCTAAATTTAAGACACAGCTAGCCGAGCTTATGGAGAAACTGGAAAGGAACGTAAGTTCAATCTAAAAAAAACTTAAATACAGAAATCTTATCGTTTTGTTTTTCAATGTTTTGCTGTTAGGGCACCAACTTTATTCGTTGTATAAAGCCGAATAGCAAAATGATAGATCGTGACTTCGAAGGTGGTCTCGCTCTAGGGCAGCTTAAATGTTCTGGTACAATCTCCGTTCTTGAACTGATGGAACATGGTTACCCGTCGCGTGTACCATTTGCCGATTTGTACAATATGTACAAATCATACCTTCCACCTGAGCTGGCCAAACTACTACCAAGAACCTTCTGTGAGGCTATGCTGCAATCACTGAACTTAAGTTCGAAAGACTTTAAGTTTGGCATAACAAGAGTGTTCTTCAGACCTGGAAAGTTCATAGAGTTTGATCGCATCATGAAATCTGATCCCGAGAATCTTAAAGCAATTGTCGCAAAGGTCAAGAAATGGTTGATTCGTTCGAGATGGGTAAAGTCTACTCTGGGAGCTGTTTGTGTTATAAAATGTAACTATTTTGTTGGTCTTAACAATAAACCTTACATTATTATTGATTTTAATTCACAGTAAAGAATCGTATTCGGTATCGTAACAAGTGTGTGCTTGTCATACAAAAAGTTGTCCGTGGCTACTTAGCGAGGAAACAACACCGCCCTAGACTTCATGGAATTACTAAAATAAACAATATTCGTTCGAGTGCAACAAAAACTGTTGATATTGCAAAACAACTTAAGGCTGGTAAGGAGAGCATCATGAGTGAAGTTAGTTCACTTGAATCACAGATTGATGATGCAATTAAGAAAATCAGGGTAAATGAACAAGAATATCCTTGAATTCGGCGTTGAATGATATAAGTTAACCCAATTTTTTATTTGTATAAAGGCTAACCCGAAAATAAAAGCGAAAGAAATAGATGATCTTATGAACAGAATTACAGGCAATATGAACAAACTTACGGTGGCTTTGAATAGCAAGTTGGAGGTATTCACTATAAGACCTTTTTGATAATGATTATTAAAATGTGTTAATTTTTTTTACATTTAGGAACAAAAGCAAGCTGAGGAGCAAGAAAGACTTAGAAAAGTTCAAGAAGCACTAGAAGCTGATCGTCGTGCAAAAGAAGAGGAAGAACGAAGGAATCGCGAGGACGAGGAGAACAAAAAACTGTAAGTAACGCTGCCATAAGAACGATGATAACTCCAATATTCATCTTACCAACTTTTCTTGAAGATCTTTGCTTAAAATAAATTAGGGGATAGGAGGGAGGGTTAAAACAATTGAGTAATCAATTTATGAGCAAATCAAATTCTTGTTGGGATATTCTGAACCCAATCAGGAGCTCTGATTTATATCCAGCATTTCTTTTTTGCGGGGATCAATGACATCGCGATTGGATTTTACTATTTTGTTCATATCGTCGGTATATGCGAGCACTTAGAAGGGCTTTTGAAAGGTTGTTCATTTAATAAAGAAGTCAGTGTGTCACCTCGTCTTAATGTTTTGTCATCAAAAGCATCGGTGTGTTCTTTACCGTGAGGGAATGTGCTCTATACACCTTAAACTATCGTTTTACTCCTCCCAGTCGCTTTCTGCATCATAGGAGGAAGCGACAAGTCCTCCAAGAGTACCGAGAGTCATGAAAAATGCTTGTCATAGGAAAGTAACCCCCCTCAATTCCTGCCGACAACTAGCACATACAAATGAATTAAAGCTGTGGTCAATCGATTTAGGTTCTCTACGAGCCGTTGGCCTAAAATTTTTCATTTCACTATGATATATTGGCGGTCTTGAAATAAGGTGGGGGTATCGATTTAAAGTTCTTTTTTTTCAAGATTTGCCATAGTTTGAATATTTTGTCCATGAAGAACTTTCCTGATATACAAATGTTATTCAAAAATAATGACTAGCTAGCTGGGCAGTGGCCTCAACGGTCGAAGCAACTTTCCAAATAAGTTAAAACTGAGCAAACGGTACTCACTATGTGCAGGAGCAGTGTAAGCATTTGTTAGGTTAATTTGGAAAGGATGTTTTTGTCATCTTGAATGCAAATATCTTTCTTTCGTACCCTATCGTGAAATCTGGTATATATATAAACAGTTTTAAGAAACCCCTTTTTATTTTTTGCAGTAAACACGAAATGGAATCCCGTCGCAAGGCTGAAGAAATCCAACGACTGAAACAAGAAGAGGAAGACCGCAGAGCGGCCCTTTCACTACAAGCCCAATTACAAAAAGAAGCCGAAGACGATGCCAAGTATCGCCAACAATTGGAACAAGAACGACGTGATCATGAATTAGCTCTACGATTAGCTAGTGAATCTAATGGCCAAGTGGAGGACAGTCCGCCAGTGATCAGGAAGTATGTGTGTTTATCGATTTGGGTTTTGGTTTGTACATACAAAAAAAAGTTGTTTTATTTAAAAGTTTACTTTTTACTTTTTTTTCTTTTGTTCATATCTGGAGAGCACACATTTTTATTTGGTTTCTTTTTTTGTTTTATGTATTTCCATTTATTTATACTTTCTTCTTCTTTTGTAAAATGTTTGTATTTCTATTTTAATTTTGATAATGTATAAAAAAAGAACTTTTATTCTCATTTTTATTTTATTTAACATTTCTTTCTCTCAGTGGTCAAAGCGAAGTTTCGTCCATGGGGCCAAACAAACTTATCAGGTATAGCACACTACGGTTATTTTTTACATTTTTAATTTTTTTCTTACAGGAAATTGTTTTTTTTTTTTTAAATTAAAGTTGTCTAACATGAATTAGATATTAATAAAAACACAAAAACAACACGTATTTTCTCTATACATACTAACTTATGTAGCATGAACACATGATGCACTTTTAAATAACTTAAAGCATCAAATATTGTCAAATATTTGTAGATAAAGGTGCATTGTATAGATAGATTGTAACTTTTCTACAAATTGTTTAATAGACGTCGAACTTTAAAATATTTTATGAATGCTCAATGCAAATATAAGATCTTTTTAAATTAATTAATATTGTGATGTAAGGGAAAATACTCATTTTTAATTGATATTTCGAATACAATATTTTGTTTTACCATTTGAGCTGCTGTCATGAGGTATTAAGACACCCTCAAGAGTTTTTTAAAACGATCTTAGCTAAACTAAGTGTTGTAATGTAATGTGGATTCTATTTCAGGTTTTTTACCGTGAATCGCCTTTATAACCCCATGTTTCCTGTCACTATTCGTCGGCTAGCTCTTTTGGTAATAAATATTGTAATACTTGCAAATAAATGACCTAGGTTAGGTATGGTTAGGTTAACGTGGCTGTCAGCGTGATTTTTTGACACAATTAGACCATTGAATCAAGTAGACTTTCTACTAAATCGGTGAAGCACTTAGAGCTAATGTTTATATTTGCCAAGTCGCTAGGATCATTAGAGCATAACTCCCCTAGATGGAGCCTACGTCCTTGAGATAAAGCAGGGCATGTACAGAGAAGATGAGAAATCGATTCGTCTTCGTCCATACAGCTTCTGCAAAAATCGTCTAAGAATACTCCGAGTCTAGACTGTGTCCGGTTATTACACCTATTACGGAACCCATGTTGAATCTGCTCAGAGATAACAAACAACAACAAAACAAAGATGTGTTTAGTTGACAGACAAGTGGTGATGTTGTTCCATCTAAGGTTTGTTTTTTTTTTCAAAAGCCGAACGAAAAACTGTTATACAGCTAATTCGAACTGTTAAGACCTACTATTAGCAGGTATAAAGGAGACCTTTAATCTTCTGCCGATTCCGAACGGCTTGAACAGCATTTATAAAAGGCTTTAAAAATGATAGGTGATAGAACTATAACTTAAACATTTGTATCTCTCAATGTTTCTTGTCTTTCATTATTTTGCAGCTACTTCTATTAGCAATGTTCTAGTAAAATAGCCAGTTGAATTCATTCCCCTTGAACAATTCAACCGCAACACTTGCGCTTCAAGGAATGCCCCTTCAGTTTACCCTTGAGCCCAACTTCGTACATACTGTTAAATTTAGAGATTCTTTCTTAAACCGCACTTAACGAATGTGGAATGCTTTACATTTTCCACCCACTACATTCAATACCTATGTGAATCGTCATCGCCTGTTAAATCCTCTCCAACGTTCCTATACCCTCGCGCAGTGCTCAATAATTTTAAGGGTAGCGACAATTGATTAGTGCGCGATGGCTGGGTCTTCAAATCGAAGTTTGACCTTTCTTGTCTCCTGGATTCGACAAATCTCTTGGCTGAAGCATTCGGTCAGTGTAGTCGAGCCAATGTAGTTGACGTGTTTTGGCTTTCCGGACTACATCCAAATCTCGGTACTGTTCATAGAGTTCGCGGTCATATCTTCACCTCCATTCGCCCTCCTCTTTCCAGAACTAAACAACCGTCGAATAGTTTTGCTTTCGAAAAAGGCCAGTATCGTCTCTCCTTTTCTGCTTGAAAGTAGATCCTCGTATCGGATGGAGTTTTGTTTTTAGACACAAAATTACACAAAAAAGATAATAAAAATGGAAATCCGCATTATATCGCATTGATTGCAGGGGCCTTGTAATTGAAGTAATTCTTTCAAATTAGGTATGCTGCACAGAAATTTGTTAAATAAAAACACTGAGATCTGTCTTTATTATGTCTTTTCAATCTTTCTGTTATTTATTTCCTCTTTTTATATTTTTTTTTTATATGGTCTAATGTTTGCTCAAAAATTATAAAATATTATTGTTGTTCAATAATGGTTATAAGCATTAATATTTTCGATTTTTCCTCAGTTTTAGAGGAGTTTCAAACTTCGCATCGCGTTTCCATCAAAAGTAAGTCAAAGTTAGGAATTTATAGCGTTTTGGAAACCATCATGCTTTAGTAAATTATTAATTTCTTTTGCTAAGCAAAAATTATTCATCCTTTTCTTTATTATAATTTTTTTTCTATTTTGAAAGTTGGTTCAATTTTATTGTTGTTCTTAGAACAATAAATCATCATCTCAGCAGAAGTTCCCATGTTTAAATATCATTCACTGTAAATCATCATTCAAAAGGAAATCAAACAACAAAAATAACTCATCATTTTTAAGCATAGCTAGTGAACAATTTTTTTATTACAAGGTGTTTTTTTATTTTAAGCACTAACTACATTATGTATACATGGAAAGATTTAATATATATATTTTGTAAAAAGCTTAAAGACGCTAGATAATGTACATATATAATATTATTATTTAAATAATGCACTGGCTATACTGACTCTGTATTATATATATTTTATCTTAATAAAAAAAAAACTATTTTTAAAGGTTAATTATGAAATAAACAAATATCTTGAATTTTGTCACAAAATTGAAGTAATCAGAATTTTTCTGTGAATAAAAGAAACAGTTTGTAGTTAAAAATTCATTACGAATTGATTTTTTGAACAGGTTTTTCTGAATTCGTTGTTAAATTTCGATTATGGTGAATTCTGTGATAAAATTGAATAAGTAAAAAGTTATAAGCAGCCAGTTTTTATGTAATGTTAAAAATCTTTCAATTTCATAATATGTTTTTATTTATTTAGGTCAGAAAATGTTCGCGCTCAACAGCAGCTCTTGGGCAAACAAAAATACGATTTGTCCAAGTGGAAATATTCTGAATTGCGTGACGCCATTAACACTTCCTGTGATATTGAATTGCTTGAGGTAAGTTAAATAATGAAAATCAATTAAAATTTTTTAACTTTTTTATACGCCGTATGACGCAATGAACATAAGTAGATATCAATATAGGGGAGTGCATTTTCAAAAGCGGATGTAAATTTCTTTGCTTTCTTTTTAAATAAGTACGTAGTTTTGTTTCTAATATTCTAACTGAACACTAGAAAATTGATTTTCTAAAAAAATGAATAAGTCTCGTTTTATTCAATATTATTTAACTTATTAAAAAAATCGAAAATGGTCAGCCTTAAAATTGATTTCAAATCCTTTTTTGAACAGAAAGTTAAAAAATTCTTTGTATAACAACGCAACACTCCCTTCGGAATTATGAAAGGCAATATTTTCTCAATTTTTCCAAGCGAATCAAACCGTAGATGGGGTAATTTATCTAACTGCTTTATATCTAGAGAGATTTGGTCCACCTATGATAAATTCCGAACACTTGATCTGATATGCAGACCCAGGCCAGACATAGCCAGGATCGTAGCTACCTGTAGCGGTCACTGGCTAATAAAAGAGTGTGCAGCGAATTATGCATTCCTCCACTCAACAAGCTGCCTAGCTTGAAACAGTGTAGATGGTGTCGGATGAGTGAGGTGGTGATTGTTGAAAACCAAACACACAATAAGAGACATCAAAACCTACTAGATCCTTTCTTAGTTTTGAACTTAATCCAAACCAAACTGGATGACTCCATGAGAATATCCACAATTTCCCATATCAAGTCCATCCACAGGTTCATACGAGTTATGGTATTAAAATGGCGCAGTGATCGCCATTTCTGCCTACCTACCTTAAATCCAAGCTCTGCAGTTGATATTCAACGGTTCACCTTCGTGCTAGTTTTAAAGTATCCTTGAGATGTTTGTGACTCATGGTTTATAATGCCATTTTCAACTTTATATTTTAAAGTGGGGGAGGGGGAGTGAACATTTATGTACATATATCTAACTGAAATAATGAGACCAAAATGAAGACAATACCATACCATTCTAAGCGGAAGTGCTTGCAGTTTGCGAGGCCGCAAAATATCTTTCTGCATGTAAACTGACGAAGAAGAACATTGATATATTCATAGATGGCCATGTGGAAATCAGAGCTATTTTGTCAATTGTAAGGTAATGAAAACTGGTTGGTTACCGTAATGAATTAAGATTGTTTGACGAAACAAATTCAGTCACCCTTTAATGGATCCCGCCACACCATGACATTTATGGAAAGGTAATGACTGATGAACTGGCCAAAAACGGTTCATCACTTGAACCGAACCGAATTTTACCCTTGGTACTTATGACACTAGAGCAGGAAAAGTATAGAATTCACCAAAATTTCCTCAAAATCCGAAATGACACCTGTCGGATTTCAAGAAATCTTTGGTTAGATATTTCAAAGAAATATCTTTCAAAGAAATATCTTGGTTGGAATTCTTAATGGTCACAACTCAATGGATACCCACATTAGCAGAATGGGTATCAGAACATCTTATGCAGAGGGTGTCAGGACGAAGAAAAAGCGTACTTAACTTCATTCAGAAATCAAAATGGTTCAGGAAGTAACCCCATATCTAAGAATTCCACTAAATCCTTCCTCTTATATCTACCATTCCGACATTACCCACACTCTGAGGAGCACAATAGATCCATTGAGATCCGAGTGAGATGATACGGCTTGCAGCCTAATCTATACCATACCATACAGAAAGTTATAGACGTTTTGATGTAATGATAAAATAAAAAAAGTAAAAAAAATAAAACGGCATGGGAGTCCATGGTCAATGATTTCAACTCAAGAGTGGATCTCATTACCGATTATTGGCTCCCATTAGTGATCATCGGATTTGATCAATGATTTGGTCAATGATTTCAAGTCAAGAGTGGATCTCATTACCGATTATTCGCTCCCATTACTGATCATCGGATTTGATGTCACTGTGTTTTAAACGTTAAACTAAGGTTTAAGCGACAAAACACTGTCGTTTAACTAAAACTACAGAATGAAAATGTGAAACCTAATTAATTGTTGAACTGAAGCTCAAACCAAATTTGGATTTTAAACTGGAATATCAGTTATATATCGTATATATGTATCTATATTTTACTAGAATCTCATTCAAATTGTTATTTTCCTTATTATCCTCAGGCATGCCGACATGAATTCCATCGCCGCTTGAAGGTATACCATGCCTGGAAGGCAAAGAATCGCAAACGCACTACTATGGATGAAAACGAGCGCGCTCCGAAAAGTGTGATGGAAGCAGGTAATTTCGTATTCAATTTTCCTAACATTTCAAAATCTTAAAACAAAATTTCCGTACAGCTTTCAAAACTCCGCCACTACTGCAGCCCAAACAAGAAATTACAACTGCCCAACATCGGTACTTCCGCATACCATTTATGCGTGCCAATGCCCCAGAAAACAGTAAGCTGAATAAAATTAATTTAATAATCGAATAAACAATTTTTTTTCCAAAAAATAAAATAGCCAAACGTGGTTTGTGGTATGCTCACTTTGATGGTCAATGGATTGCCCGCCAAATGGAACTGCACGCTGATAAAGCTCCCATTCTTCTAGTTGCTGGTGAGAATATAATATAAAAAACGTAATAACTTCCAATAATTAATCTTTGTTAACCATTTAGGTGTTGATGATATGCAAATGTGCGAACTAAGCCTGGAAGAGACAGGACTCACCCGAAAACGTGGTGCCGAAATCCTTGAACACGAATTCAACCGAGAATGGGAACGTAATGGTGGCAAACCGTATAAAAATCTGGGTGCTAATAACAACCATTAAACTCAAAACGGCAATCTTGCCACACACATTATCGCATAGACTTTTGTTCTTAATTTTGGGTTTCAAATCGAATTTTGCATTTTATACGTCTTTTTTCTTTAGAAACTAAATTAAACCGCAGTGAACAGAAATTTTTCAAAAAAAAAAAAACAAACACAAAATCCAGTTAAAGTGCCTTTTAGTTCCCACATTTTATACCAGTTTTGTCCATTTCGACCAGTTTTTACATAGTTTTCTGTTTCTGCGAAGTTTACAAATTTCAAAATGTATGCAAGAGTAGTTAATATACATTAAAAAAATAAAAAAAAAATATTAAACTAAAATAAAACATTTATCACAGTATTCAATTTTAAAACTAACCGAATTCCGTAAAGCATTCCCAATACATTCAACAATAAATATCTTATCTTTAAAGAAATACAAAAATTATTACATAAATGTAATTCCAACTGTTTAAAATAATAAAAATTTATATAAAAAATGCATTTATATACAGAAAATAAAAATTGCTCTAGTAAATTAATTAAAATTAAATGTTTCCATATTTCAATAGTAAAATTTTTAAAATAAACCAATATTTAAATGAACAACTTATATTATATTGTAGTTAACTAGTTTGAAATAATTTATGGAAGATAAAATGAAAAATTATAATTTATAATGAAACACACAAAAAATGACATCTTTTATGTTTTAAATTTAACGGTGTTTGAATCTTTGTTCGCGCGGAAAGGATGTACAATTAAATTTTATTGAAGCATGGAAAATAAAATAAATAATTATTATATATATTGATGTATGCAAACTATGTAAAATTAAATGATAACACAAAATACAAGATTTCTATTTATAATTGTGTGTTTGAGTTTTGATATTAATCTTTTACTATTATCTTTGTATATAAAACTTATAGTACTCTCATGAAGACGAACGATTGGGGCGACATCTTAAGCACAGCGAGATAGTACTTGTTGGAATTTTCTGTGCTAAATTTAGTAATAAAATATTCTCTTTTTTAGTACTTCTTCTGTATCTTATCCTACTCTTGGATAATTGTTTTTGATTTCATTAAAAATTCAAGTAAAAAGAAGTAATTTTCTAGTTTGTTTTCATCTTTATTATAAAATTTGGAAATGAGTTTTTTTTTTCCTGATTCCAAGCAGAGGAATAGGAGAATCCTCCAACAGAAAGCTTCCAGCTCCACGACGAAATGAGTCAATATAAAGAAGAGAGGTTTTTTGCTGTAGATAACTTGCCACATGGCGTTGGACACATTACAGGAAGCACTTGAAGGCCACTTATGTCCCAATTGGATTACCTACTCTACAAATGACGACAGAAGAAAAACTAAATGTAAAACTCTTGTTTAACCCAAAATGTGGTGTGCCTGGAGTTGTTATATGCGTTGACGGTATCCAAATTCCCATAATGACCCTCTTATCAAAACGCAAATCTCTTACATAAATCAGAAAAGGCTACCACAGCCTGATTACAATAATTCATATCTAATCGATTATCTAGTAAATTGATCTTTTTGTCCTTCTACCCCTAAAAATGTTAATAATGTATTTTTTATAGACAAATATTCAAAATTAGTAATACTGCGCAATATTACCGACTTAAATACAGATTCACTTCGAATGAATAGCAGGATAGTGATTAGGGAAAATTCAAGAAAGATTTCCCCCGATGAATAGGGCTGTTAATTTTCGAATTAAAGTTTTTAATAATTATTTACGGGACGAACGTAGTAAGCATTCAACCTATAGAAACTTTTTCTATTATAATAAACGTGCCGAAACTGTTTTTTTAGGTTTGTGCAAGCCTAATTGAAAAATCACTCCCCAGGCTTAATTGGTACGACCCTTTGTGCAAGTAAAAGTAATACTGCACACAATTTTATGGCATTGAGGATCTATGTGTACCTTTTGGATTTGAAGCATACCTTAGCTGTCTTCGTATCCTTAAAGTTTCCAAAAAAAATATTGATTAGTCATGGTCGTCGTCGAACCAAAACTCTATGGAATCCATTTTCTTAAGGTACTAGTACGGTCTAGAATACCAAAAACACGCACGATTTTTGGGAATTTTTTTCTCGGAAACCTTATTAGGTAATAACATAATTTTTTTTTAAATAATGAATACATGCGTTAAGAGTACAAAAAAAAATTGTTGTTTTTTAATTTTCGAATTTTGGCCGAATTATAGAGGGCGCAAACGTCGACTCATCAAAAAAAATACGTGGTCCCATGGCGGACAGTTAATCTCCAGATCTACTGAACTGATTTTCAAAAAAATTGTTGCAACTTGATTGTTTTTTATGTTTTCTAACACAATTTGACCAAAAAATTATGAGCAAAAATAATGGCGACCCAAAAATGGCCAAAAAAAATTTTTTTTCAAAGCCCGATATTTTTTTTTTGTTTTGACTTTTTAAACAAATTGTGGTAAATTGTCTCGTAAGAAACCTTCCTTTAAATAACCCACTTTGTTTTTTTTGTTTCAGTTCAGCCAATTCTGAGATTAACTGTCTGCCATGGGCCATGTATTTTTTGATGAGTCGACGTTTGCGCCATCTATAATTCGGCCAAAATTCGAAAATTAAAAAAAAAAAAAACCTAATAAGTTTTCCGGCCCTAGCGAGGTATCCGTTCGGAGGGGAAAATTGTCCGCAACGCATACTTCGTCGGAGGTTCAAATTGCTTTCGAGGTATCCTATCGGAAAGAATAATAATACACAAATGCGTTGGCGCAATTTGTTCCGTGAATAATTTGTGTCGGATGAAATCGGAAAAACAATTGCTATAAGCTGTCAGAAATTTCACAAATAAAGCACTTGATCGCACTTCAACGCCGGGTGTGTTAAAATAATGTCGGAGAAAAATTCCGAACAGCTGTTCGGAAGAATACCTCAAAGCAAAAATCCTCCGAATCGTACAAAATCGGAGAAATTTCCGCTCCGAACGGATACCTCGCTAGGGCCGGTTATTTTCTTCAATGTTATTCTTTTTCTTTCCTTAAATGTCTGCTAAATAAAATTATGTGGTGCTAGTCTTTTTGAAAATAAAAGTGTCAGCACCTCTCACTGGAATTCAAAATTATTAAAAACATAGAATGCTTTCATAGAAAAAGGATTATGTCTTTGCTAGTCGAAATATCAAATTCTCAAACCAATATTTTTTTCAATATTGTTCTACACTAAATTTTAGGTCGCAAGATATGTATGTTGATATAAAACTTTTATATTAAGCATTTTGCATTACCAAAGCATCGAGTCAGGTTGGCCGAGCGGTCTAAGGCGCCAGATTTAAGCTCTGGTTCCCGAGAGGGAGCGTGGGTTCGAACCCCACACCTGACAAACTCTTTTTATTTTTCAAACAACTACTCATTGTATCTATTCGTTAAAAATCAGAAAAAGGTTAAAAAAGAAACAATTCTGATGAAGTCTACGCAAATTCAAAAAAAAATATAGGTGCACGATCTTTAATAGTAGACACTTGGCTTCTATTCTATTATACACGCCGTCTCCATTAGCGATGAATCCAGAGTATGCTTTTTTAAACCATGCTTTCATTATCGCCAATAAAGACCGCTATCGCAGCTAAATTTCCATAGCGTGCAATAGAAAGTAATCGCTTATCATTCATTGCTTGCTTTACCGCAAGGAAAACTTTCATATTGGTTTGGCCTTGGCTAATTTAATTTGTTTAAATTTGAATTTTGCGTGCGAAGAAAGCATTTGATTGAGATTTAGGCTTCTCTTCCAAATTTAAAATATGTCTAATTTGAAATTGTGCATTGAACTCACTTACATATATTTGTTCCCAATTTGAAAACCTGTATAATGGTTCATTAAAATCATTCACTATTCTAAAAAAGTATGTATGCAATATGTAATGCACAGTCAAAAAAAATCTGACAATTCTTCTACTATCTGCTTTCTGCTTTGGCTATTGCGATTGCGATGGATTTATCGCTAGTGGAGACGCACGGTGGGTTATGAAGCATTGCTTATCACTGAGGGGACTCAATAGACGTTTTTCTTTTTAAGTTCAGAGCAGGGAACTGAGCTGTCAAAAAAAGATCTGTGTTTTTTTCTTAGCTCAGACATATCAGAACACTCAGGTTATTCTTTTTTCCATCAGAGCTAGATCATAGAACGCTCTATGAGCTTAGAATAAAATGACCGAGCACATGGACTAAAAAACTGAGCGCTATCCGCTATGACAGCTGAGTAATAAGACAGAAACTGACGGCGAACAAAAAACGAAAACAACGAATAAAAATGGAGATCGTTCAGTGCTCTAGTGTGTTTCATAAATAAATCGGGGAGCTCTAATTAAACTCTCTGCTCAGAGCTTACTCGATATGTTCAATCTCTGCTCCAGTGCTCTGCTCAGAGTTAAAAAAGAACAATGCATAAAGATTTAAAAAAATATGTGATTAATTTTTCGGCATATGCCTAGATCTGAAGTATTTATTGGGTCTTGTGAATAAAAAAAAAGTTAAAGCTTTTTTTGGAGGAAGCTAAAGCCAACTAGTCATAGCTCTTACTAGCAGCTAAAGCTAGACAGTACTAGCTTAAGCTTTGTTTTATGTGAATAAAAAAATGATAACGCTAAATAGCTTATGCTGGAAAATTCTAGCTTAAGCTTCGTAATTTAAGGTGTTCGATTTTTTATTCACATGTTTCGGCTAGTTAGCTTTAGCTAAAACTGGTACATGTATGACCGAAAGGAAAGTGTTTTTGCCTCAATTTGTTATCTGTTCTACAGAGCAAGTATTGGTTTCGGCTAAAAAATGTTTTTAACATTTCATATGTCAGTTTCTGGGTCTATACGTTCACAGTCCTATTTTTTGAGATATTCCCTTATGTTTAATTAACAACTCGCACAAGTTAATACTGAAAATAAGACCTAGTCAAAGCTTTCTAGACAGGTCGAAAAAATCTTGAAATTTTTGTAGCTTTAACTATAATATTCTAGTTTAAGCTATTTTTATTCACACAAATTGAAGCTTAAGCTAGGAAAACAAGCTAAAACTAAATGAATTTAGCTTTGGCTATTTTTAAATAGCTATTACTAGAAAACATCTTTAACTAGCTAGCTTAAGCTTATTTTTATTCACTAAAAATCAAGCTTTTACTTAAAAATCCAAGTTTCAGCTCTAGCTTTTTTTTTATTCACAAGGCCCATTAGTAATAGAAAGTACAAGCAAATACTATACGTAATCATTGGCCGGGTGAAGGCCATGTAGCAAATAGCTTCACCCTGCTATTAAGCCGGCTGCAGTGAGACAATCGTTTCGTCAGCGCAAAAGCTCCCCTAGCTCTGGTAGGTAGTCTAACGGCTCGCGTACACCTAATCCGTCATCGGCCGAAGTATACTCGGGCGTTGTCAGCCGAAATCGGCCGATCGAACCAAACATATAGAAAGGAAAGAGAGCGCGTACACCACTGAAAGCGACATCGTCCGATGACGCCCGATAATAAGCGATCAACCGGCATATCCCAACATGTTTGGATTTTTCGGCAGTTGTCCGGTTGATTCTTGCGATGAAATTCATGCAAAAATAAAATGCACGACTGGATCGCACGAACTTGCTCTTATTTAAAATTACTTTGGAATTTAAGATACATTTTATAAATATAAAACATGGATTTAATGAGGTGAAAATCTTCAAATGCACGAAATTGCCGTCTGATTTTCAGAAAAGTATGAATTTATGCAAACAAAGTTTAAAAATCCTTTTATTATTAAAATAAACCCCAGACCGGCACCATCCGAGATCGGAAGGAGTGTATGCAGACGAACGTCCGAGACAGTCGTCCGAATAGCTCCGACCCGATATCGGCCGATGATTCGGTTTTAGTGTACGCGAACTGTAACTCCGGCAGTTGCGTATGCCGACGATCTAATAGCATACAAAACAACTCCAAAGGTCGAAGTCATCAGAATTCTTTTGCAGTGTGACTTCGACAAGATTCAGCGATATTGCGATGACTAGAAAATCACCAGACACTAGCTTGCGCTGGTTTTTTACGTATTCCTTGAGGCTCCATGCAGCGGAGTATTGAACAGAATCGTTTCAGATTACTGAAAGTTGATTTTCTAGTCATCGTATCGTGTAGTATCG
This sequence comes from Philhelius festivus, assembly GCA_963931855.1. Lineage (NCBI taxonomy): Eukaryota > Metazoa > Arthropoda > Insecta > Diptera > Syrphidae > Philhelius > Philhelius festivus. The sequence continues at coordinate 225,028,796 of OZ007555.1, read as the reverse complement.
CTGAATCTTGTCGAAGTCACACTGCAAAAGAATTCTGATGACTTCGACCTTTGGAACTGTTTTGTATGCTATTAGACCGAGAGCCCACAGCAATTTTTGGGTGTGATTGATAACAAAAAATAATTAGCATAATTAGATGGGCCTTTTGTAGTTATGTATTTACAATAGTGAACGTCTTGCATGTTCTAGTGGGAGCTGTAGTGCATAAAAGTGCATCATATATGCAGTTCTTTTCAAGTCTAAATAATTGTGATAACAAGTTAGAGTTAAGCCCCCTGATTCAAAGTATTGAGGTCTAAGATGTTTTGCAGACAGGCTTCTGCCTGCAAGACGCGATAAGAATAGCGTGCTTCTTGCACGAAGAAGAGCGCCTTCAAAACGTCTTGGACCTCGATATTTGCAATCAGGACACTTAGCTCTTCATTTTGAAGTTATGGTAAATTTTTTGTCACAATTTCTTAGTCTTTGGAAAGAACTGCATATATGATGCAGTTTTATGCACTATAGCTCCCACTTGAACATGCTAGACGTTCACTTTTGCAAGTAACTACTAAAGGCCCATATAATTATGCTAATTATTTTTTTTTATCAATCACACCCAAAAATTGCTGTGGGTTCTTAGTCTATATTAGATCGTCGGCATACGCAACCGCCTGAGGTAGACTACCTATCAGATCGCTGGTGTAAATTCTGAATAGATTCGGCGAGTTGACCGCTCCCTACTGAAGACCATTTTTAATATCGAAGATTGAGGGAGAAGTTACATCATTAAGCATGTCATAAATCATATTTTTACTATATTGGTTTACTTATGTATGCCGAGTCAGTTTTTAATAGAGGCCTTTTAACCATACGGTATCGAAAGCCTTCTCCAAATCAACCGGACAAGCACCACACTGCATTTTAGTTTTGTTCGTTCGTAATAGATTCGTTGGAGGCATAACTGGCTGAACACAATGGAGACGGAGCTGCAACTGGAGCTGCAACTGGAATAGCTGTCAAAATATTCAATACACGTAAATTCAATGTTACGAACACAACACAACGCAACTGCAGTCGGTGCTGCAAGAGTTGGCGAACTTTTAACTTTTTCGTGCAGCATTTTTGACATTTCAAATTTTATATATCTGTCTGTGATTTTAAGTGTTGTTTTGTTGTATTGTGATTTCGTGGTTAAATTTTAATTAAAATAATGGACGAAAATCTTCAATTTCAGTGTCCATTTTATAGTTTCAATTACTTAAAATATTTACAATTTGCCAAAGATTCAACACCTGACCCAACAAATGACAACAAAACAATGAAAGCTGTACAGCCTCATTGTGGGCACATAAAAAAAAGTACGTACGACACTTTTTGACAGCTCTTCCAGTTGCAGCTGCAGCTCAGTTGCAGCATTCTATTGTGTTCAGCCAGTAAGAGTTACGGTGCGTTGGCAGATAGAAGAAACGAGGATTTCTTATTTAACGGGAATTAGTGTTGAAAGATATGGAATTTCAGAGAATTGTGCAATTACAGATCCTGAAAGTAGTAGATAAATGAAGATAATATCACATATTTCCCTTCGTTCTTCCAGCGTATTCAAGTTATTTAATAGAAGTTGGCCTCGATACGGAGGTAGAACTAAATCAAAGGGTTATTCCACGACAGACCACGGAGGGAAACGTAGGTAACGACGTTGAATGTTCTCGATTCAGGATGTATTAATTTGTTAATAATGGTACCGTACTTAGCAGGCGCATACAAGAAGGGGGTACCTTCGGCTTCGTAGAGTCAAATATGGAAATATTTGATGATCATTTCAATATCGTTAATAGTATGACAACAAAAAGGATAGGTCCTAACTGGCTGACTTGGAGGATCCCAGAGGTAGCTAAGTAATCATCGTAGAAGGTAGATCTAAATCGAAATTTTTAGTAACGGTTTTTCAGGTAAAAATAAATTCATCTAGTTCAAAACCAAGGATGGACAATTTGAATAAAATAAGCATATGTGAAAGTTTAGCAATTGGACGATAGTTTGTAAGTTTACACTTTGGGCCCTTTTATGTCTTGGTGAATTGGGCAAGATCTTCCATAACTCCTTGAGAAAAGGATAAACTGAAGATTTTTCACAGGAGAAGAGAGGGTGTTGAAGAGGATTTTGGTAGAAGTCTGTATAGTAGAATCACGATAAAAAGTTAAATGAAGTAAGAAACCATCATGAACAAAATATACGGAGTACAGTAAAACATGAAGGTGTGGAGATATGTGCGGCAGCATATACGATCAGGAATCTTGTTTTCATTGAAAGTACTGTAATATTTTCCCAAGGTTCGTTAAATAAAACTTATTACTCTTTTTAATATTTCTTCTTTACTCACACTCCAATTCAAAACAGTAAATCTCAATTTATAAACAACTCAAATACTTTTATTCAAATTTAAATCACACTTGTTTAATAACACAATCCAATAAGCAATACTTTTGCACACTTTCATAATCCAAAATCAACTGTGTCTCGCTCACCGTGAACACTCTCCCTTATATACTCAAATTAGTTGTTCTCGAAAGTTCTTGTCTTGGAATGTTCTAGATGTTTGGAATAAGGGAAATACATTTGACATTGGAAAAGAGCTTTTCGTTTCTTCCATAAATTAGATATACAGTTTTCCAACAGATGGCGCTGTAGTAGTATAAAGCTCTGTTCACAACAGTACAATAAATAAACAAGACTAACTTAACATCCTATAAGCAATATCATTTAATCAAGTTTAAGCAAATTAGGTATGCTTAGCTATTCGATGTTTTAGCAAGACAATGATCCTAAACATACTTCGCGGTTCCTTAATGAATGCTTTATTTTATAGGATCTCAAAACACTTCCACCATTTTTTATTTATTGCTATTAAATAAAGCTTTTATTTTCTATTATTGGAATTCAATTTTTGTTTATTTTAGGTATTTACTCACTTTTGACGCTCACAGTATGTAGTTTAAATAAAATGAAATGCTTGTAATTTGAAGCAAATAAAATTGTTTTTTAGTTTTTAAATTTAATATTCTAAAATACGCAGTGATGGTACCTATCTAATACTTAACAGATTCTGGACACCTCCGCTTTCCAAGCATATAAAATTTAACTAAATCGGTTAAATATTTTTTGAGAAAATGGCACCAAGGCCAGTCATTTAAACTGTTCATGTAATTACGCAGCGATTTTATATAACAAAGATTACAAGGAGGACTATTGTGTGAGTCCAAGTAAACAAAAAAAAAAAAAAAAAAAAGAATTTGTCAGGTGTGGGGTTCGAACCCACGCTCCCTCTCGGGAACCAGAGCTTAAATCTGGCGCCTTAGACCGCTCGGCCAACCTGACTCGTTGTCCACCTGCAGAAAAATTATGTATATAACAGACTGTTATAATAAATTTGTTTATTGAAAATTAAGATAGCACATTAAAAAAACCCTATGTAACAAACAGAAAAAAAGAAATATTTTTGCAGTATAGTTAAGTAAATTAAACTGTGCTGTCCACTATTTATTTACCCTCGCGGTGTGTATTTTTGGGTTGGCCTGTTGGAAAGTCCAAAACTGTCCACCAGATTGTTAGGTTTCTGCTGTCATTCTTGAACTTTGAAGATTCAGTTTAATTGTGCGAAATAGTTAACTACTCCCACTATCTAGGTAGGGTCGTCGGATCTTAGATCATGAAAATATGAGTTGTATTCATCGGTATCGTTCAACAATGTTGTTTTCGAAAAAAGGTCGGACCGCCAAATTTGAATACTTGGCCTTATGTCACTTTATAAAAGCGACATTAGGCCAAATTTTATGAATTGGCCTTAAGTCACTTTTGCCAAGTGCCATTAGGCCAATTTGGCCAAATTGTTTACTCTAATTAATGTAAAATACAAAACTGTTGCCTGCCTGGCGACTGAACATAGCCTGAGCGGAGCAACGGAGTTGCGAGACCGGGTGTGAGCCCCGAAAAAGGAGTTAAAATCCTGAAAACCCGCGAAGCGGGCCACCCAAGGTACTGTTGCGTGCCCAAGAAAACCCAGAATTATGTATTATATGAATCTACCGTCAAAAACTACTTTTTTTATTTTAACAAAACATATCGTCGATGTAGATCGAATACCTCGTAACCCAGAAAAGTCGATTTTTCAGGAGAAACAAAAAATATTATGTTTGGCCTTAAGTCACAAACAAATTTGGCCTTATGTCTCTTAGCCTTATGTCACGCCACCAGGTCGGACCAATGACGCCATACTGGCCCAAAATCCATACAAACTGTTAACTTTTTGAGCATGCATAATGCATTGTCGTCTGGTGAGCTTCGTTTGAGATCATATCGTCCCCTAAACAGCTACGAGTATTTAGCTTGTTAACACAATCATTAATATAAGAAGGGGCCTCAGCGCTGAAGCTGATTTTCTTCCAAAATTGGGATCCTCTTCCGGCATTTGGAAGCCCTATAGTCATGAACTTTGAGCTACTGGATGAGTTGGATCTTTTAGTTGTGTATGCCCAAGTTCCGACTCAAAATTCACAAAGTGGAAGTCTGCGAAAGGCCGAATTCTTGTGCACGGCGAGGAATCGACTGCCTTGGGTTCCGCTCTATACTTTAACAGACAACGACAATGTTCTTGGTAGATCTTCCATTCCTTCGACATACGAATATTGACTTTTTGATTACTGAATCAATCGTCGTAAATTTTGACACCAAACGTTGAAGAGTCGACTATGGAAGGCCACCTCGACTATCGTTAAGTGGACGGAACGCAATCACCGTTTGCACTAATTCAAAATCATTTTGATAATATGGTTTCATCATTTGGACTTCCTATTCAATCGTCTTAGTCACCATAATAATTTGGCATCAGTAACTGAATAATACAGAATAGATTTTATAGATGCTACCAAAACAACATGGCCGTCACAAGCTGTCAAAATTTACCCGCGTCGATTGAAAAATCTTTTAATTCAAATTTGTATTTTTCTCTTACAAAAGAAATTGAATTTTACTAGACAATGTCCTACTTGACTTTTGTCAACTAATACTATCATCGTAATTTCAAGTTGTGTTAAAATCTCTAGCTTAAATTTTATGCAGAGGCAAAACTTAAAATAATAATATTGGATTTATACATATTACATACATAATATTATACATATATTATTTACAGTTTTGCTGTTATAATCTCATGAATAAGAAGCATATTTACTTACTAACAATTGGAAAACTCGTTTAATAGATCCACCATTTAGTATTTTTTTACAATAAAAAAAAAAAAACAGAAAAAAAAAAACAAAAAAAAACATAAAAAGCAATAAAATAAGAAAAAGTGCGTATACGCCTGGGTGTACCACTTTTTTTGGGAAAAAATATTGATTGGACATGTTTAAAAATAATCCTGTACATATTTTAAAACAAAACTCGTTTTATGAATATTTTTCGAAGAGCTCTGCATCAAAAGGTCGATTGTTATCGCTATGCATTAATAAACCCCATGACTGATAAAATAAAATGCACGACTGGATCGCACGAACTTGCTCTTATGTAAAAGTACTTTGGAATTTAAGATACATTTTTTAAAAATAAAACATGGATTATTTAATGAGATAATAATGTTCAAATGCATAAAATTGCCGTCTGGTTTCCGGAAAAGTATGAATTTATGCAAATAAACCTTAAAAAATCATTTTATTATTAAATAAATTTTTTATATAAGAAATTTCTCTAAAATTTTACAAGAAAAAAATGTGGGATGCGAATTTTAAGTATTTAATAATATTGGTTTAAGGAAATAATTTCAAAAAATAATCGTTCATAGGTTTTGAAGATATTGATTAAATTTTTTTTTTTTAAACCAAAAAATATTTTTTAGAATATTTTAATATACAATATTATTTTAAACTTAAGGGGACTCCTGCTAAAAATTTTGGGTTAAAATCCTTAGAGCCGTTAATGAGAAAGTCGAAAATCAAAAAAACGGGTCTATGGCAGGTACCCCTAATAAAATTTTGCCCCAAAATTTTTGTTAACCAAAATGTAGTCCATGTCCATAATATCACACTTAATTTTTTTTATCAAAATCGTTAGAGCCGTTTTCGAGATAAATAAGATTTTGCATTACGGGTGTATGGGGGGTACCCTTAGTTTTGGAGCTAAAAAAAAAATTTCAATTTCTCCTCTAGGGAATCACCGAAGACCCTTAACTACCGAGATTGAACGAAATAGGTCCAGTAGTTTAGGCTGTAGTTCGAGGTACAGACATACAGACACACTGAAACATGTTTTTTGTGTACTAAATTTTCCTTAAAATTTTATAAAAAAAATTGATATGCAAATTGTTAGTATTTAATAAAATACATTTTAAAACGTAATTTAAAAATTTAATCATGTATCGGTTTTCAAGATATTGAATTTTCAAAAAAAAAATTGTATTATTTTTATAAAAATCCAAAAACTATTTTTTCGAAAAACTTTTTAGTTTATAATTTTTCAAATGCAAAGCAGCTCCTGCATAAAAATTTTGGATAAAATCGTTAGAGCCGTTGGTGAGAAATTCGAAAATCAAAAAAACCGTTCTATGACGGGTACCTCTAATAACATTTCCCCCCAAATTTTTTTTTCACCAAAATATAGTCCATGTCCATAATATCACACTTTATTTTTTTTATCAAAATCGTTAGAGCCGTTTTCGAGATAAATAAGATTTTGTATTACGGGTGTACGGGGGGTACCCTTAGTTTTGGAGCTAAAAAAAAAATTTCAATTTCTCCTCTAGGGAATCACCGAAGACCCTTAACTACCGAGTTTGAAGAAAATACCTCTGATAGCTTAGGCTGTAGTTCGAGGTACAGACATACAGACATACAGACATACAGACATACAGACATACAGACATACAGACAGACAGACTGAATTGTCGGACCCACTTTTTTCGTCTTCGCTATCATCGTAATGTCAACTTTGATCAAAATCTCGAGTTCGATTTTTTTCCAAATGCAGAACTTGCCCTATAGTACCTATATCGCAAGTAAAAAAACAATGTTAGAGCCATACTAAAAAAAAGAGTTTGACGTATTTATTTACGCTGATAGTACTATCGTCAAAATGAATTTTTTACACAGGATCTAACGTGTGATGAACGTTAGCAAACGCATTTCACGTTTACGAAAATGCTCTCTGGCTTATCAATATTTGTGACGATTAGTTTTTACTGCAGAGTTACCTACAATGTTATCGACTTTAGCAAACCACGTTATCGAAAATAATGTTCCAACGCTCATCTACAATTACAAACCGCTAACTAGCTCTTTATATAAGGCAAATCTACTTGTAGTTCATTTTGCTACTAGATCTACGTTAGGTTAGGTTAGGTTAGATTAGGTAAGGAGGGGCGTGCACAGCACAGAGGCTGTTGCGTACATGGGGGCCTATAGGTCCATTGTGATCCCCTATTAATAAAAGCAGATATGCTCCTAAACTAATGTCTTATGTAGTAGACTGGTTCATTTGTGAACCAGCCTGTGCTTACTATAAATTTTCTCATGTTTACCATTAAGACCTGCGTTAGAAAGTCCAGTTCTCCAACAAACCTGTTTCCAAAGTAACAGAGGCGATTTGTTTGGAAGTTGGGACAGTCGCAGAGCAGATGTTTAATGGTTTCAAACTCCTCGACATCTTGACAGCTCCTACAGAAATCAGGTGCAAATGCACCTATTCTAGTGGCCATTGTGCCAATGGCGCAGTAACCTGTTAGTACAGAGTTCTGAGATTCTTTTTACTCAGCGATAAAATATATCGAGTTTCCTTTTCATTAATTCTAGGCCATAAACTTCTAGAGATAACGCAGTCGTCCCTGGAGGACCAGGAGTTATTGATTTTCTCTTTCGTTATTAGGTCTATTTTTCTTTTAATCATGCCAATCGGGACTTTTGGACCCATATTTAAATGGCTACTGCTGTTTTTATTTCATACTGACCCTTTCCTTGCCAGTTCATCTGCTATTCAATTCCCCTCTATATTAATATGTTCAGGAACCCAGCAGAGCTTGACTTGGTTAGTGTTACAAATATTGTTCAGCATGTCTCGGCATTTTGTTACTGTCTAGGATCTTATAGTCTCACTGGGTGAAGCGTTAATGGCAGCTTGGCTGTCCACGAAAAATGTAACCTCTGACGTGATCAGTTTTTTCATGCGTACCAATTCTGCCGCCTTTTTCAATAGCGTAAATCTCAGCCTGAAAGACACTACACCTATCTGGGAGTTTGAGGCTTCTTTAATATTGAGAGCTTCACAGAACACGCCAGCTCCTGTTCCTTCTTCCATTTTTGACCCATCGGTGTAGAAGAAGATACCTTGTTCACTAATTAGTGAGTTGGGTTCTCATTCATGCCTTTCGGGTATTGTTATAGAGAAGTGTTTGTTGAAATCTATTCTGGATGGTACTCGTAAGTAGTCAGTCGTCACATTTAGCCCGGCCACTGTGTCATACCTTTGCAGGATAGACCCATGTCCATAAGTGCTATGCTTCCAAGAGCTCATTTTTTTTTAAGCCAAAGTGCACTTTTGGCTGCTGTGCATAATAATGTGATCGTCCAGGACTAGAAGATTTTTTGCATGTGTAGAGAGCGCATAGTGCTCTTTTCATTCTTTCCTCTGGTGTTACGTTTGCATGTTAAATTGGAATCAAGGATTAGTCCAAAATATTTAGCTTTGTTGGAAAGTTTCAGAGGAATGTCGTTAAGCTTAGGAGGGGTAAAGTCCTCCAATTTCCTTTTCTTCGTAAACAAAAGTACTCGTAGTTCAGTTTTGAAAGGGTTGACCCCGAGACCGTTTTGTGCTGCCCAAGAAGATAGTTTTTTAAGTGATGATTCCATAATATCTTTGATGGTGGTAAGATATTTCCCCGATATCAAAATTAATATGTCGTAAGCATAAGCAGGGCATTAAAATCGCTGATTCCTAAATCTTGTAAGAATTTTGTTTACAACAAGGATCCAAAGGAGAGGTGAGATTACTCATTCTTGTGGAGTGCATCTTGTAACTGCTTTCTCTACACTGCCTAATAGCAACATTGCCCGTCATGTATTTGATAACGTGAATTATTCATCTTATTGTCTAAGCTTTCCCATCGTTAATATTGTTCTGGAATCTTCCCTAGAAGAAGGAAGACAACATTTGTCCAGCATGTTCCTGAAAAAGCGACCCTTCCTCCCCCTCCTCCTATCGACTAATTACACATAGGTGTCTTCTTTTCAAGGTCATGGAATCGCTGATAAATTACCTTAAGAATATCTTAAAGATCGAAAGCTTCTTAATGACCCACAATACGGCTTTCACAGCAATCGTTCCACTGTTAATCTGATGGTATATTTTTGGAGAAAAAAAGATTATTGCACTTGATATTTCTAAGGCCTTTGGTAGAGTTTGACACCAGACTCTCTTGTCAAAAAGGCGTGCATTTGATCTCAATGAAACTCTTGTTCTTTAGATAGAAATTACTTTCCAGATCGTTCAATAAAGAATGAAAACTTTGAAATAAATTAATTGAAAGCTAAGCAATAGTAATAAAACTTTTTTCATTCGGAGTTTAGACTTTCCAAGTCCAAGTTTCGTTGCTTCTTTGTAAAGAATGCTGGCCACCGACGAGCTTACCTCAGCCACGAAGAAAAAGCATCACAATATATCATCATAGTTTTTGCGTCAGGGTCCATATTATTGAATATACTAGTGCGCTTCATATACATATCTGCAATAACACATTCATTTATTGAATTTTAGAAACTTAAAGGCCTTCCATTTTTTGAGATTCTGACAATACAAAAAAAAAAACAACGTGCACTTTATCTCAAGCCAATTCAAAAATAAACAGACTTCTGTTATAAATAATAATCACAAGATTAAGGTCACGTTTACGGTTGCACCATTTGAAATAAAATAGATTTCTGCGGATTTAACAATATCTGGCAGAAAGTAAATTCAATTTAAATAAACAATTCATTGGAAAAAGTTGTTGACTTTAGACCTTCTTCGGTATTTTAAAGATGGATTCCCCATATATCGTGTTTCTATTTACATTAAGAAAACATCTAGATAAGCACTTGATGGGACATACTTAACCGTATTTGTGATGAGATAAAACCTTGCTCTCCACTTGTTGAATTCTTCCACCCTGTAAAAAGCTTTTTATCTTCCCCTCTTTTAAGCTCAGAGTATCTGAAATCAAATGACTCTTTCTCAAATTCAGAGAAAACGAAAACCAAATTCGAAAGCCATGACTCGCTGGCTGGTTCAGGTGAAAAAAAGATCATTTCAGTTAGATGGTGCTGTTCGAACAGGTAAAACGTCTCCGGTAAGATAGTTTAGAAATACAAAGTCTCGTTAAGCGATATTTTTTGCTGTCTCGTTGACTCAAAGTTGGCGCGCGTGTACTGGGAAAAATTCCCATAAAATAGTTTTAAAAAAAAAGAAAATTTATGTGACTTCTCCATAAGAGTTTAACAACGAATCTCCGTTCTTTTGTTTCGCATAAATTGTTCTGACTTATCAACCAAAAATTTGTATTCCTCAAGTGATAAGACCCACGATAAGAGCCGCTAAATCGTTACAAAAAATTCATCGACTTTCTATTAACAAAAATGACTTGGAATATTTTTGGAATACTTTCGCTATTGACATTGACCATTGGCATTGGTAAGTAGTGTTTTTATCTTATTTTTCTATTTCCAAGATAAGTCTACTTTATTGATTTGAAACATAACGGAAGAAAAGTAATTTTTTTTAAACAAGTTTAAACTTATTTGTAGAACCTGCCTTCTGACCATGGTCGGATTAGGGTATTGAGACATGAGGTACAGCGTTACAGGCCTATTATATGTGTGACAGTTACCTTTTTGTTTCGCTGTAATCCATAAAAGTTTCACTTTTTGTCAATTGGAGTTCTGGTGGAATTTTTTGTTCTTTACCTTAAGGAATTTTAATTCCGCAAAGATATTGTTACGAATATGGTCTTGAACCTAGCAAAGTAAACCATATGCTTTTACACAATCCTGTTGATTAACTTACAATATTTTGAAAGTTTAACAATCGTAAAAAAGATCGGAATCGAGATTATGATTAAACTTCACATTACTATGGTAGAGAAGTCTCGCAATTCTGTGATTAGTTTTTTTTTTCAAATTCGTATCTAACCTATGCGAATCACATTTTGATTTGAGGTCTGTTAAGCTTTCAATTGAAATGAATTCAATCAGTCGACTTAAGCTGAAATATTTTTTCTAATTTAATTTAATCAAATTCTCCTAAAAAAATAAAATTTACAGAGTATTATTGCTGTCAATTTTATAAGAGTGGGTTAACATCGACCAATATTTTCGGCAAAGAAGGGAACGGCAGAATCCAACTGCTGATCCCATTTTCGTACCTAGGCGTAACGCAATTTGGAGTTGAGGTCGCTTAAGCTTTCAATTGAACTTGGTTGCTAACATCTTTTGATTATTCTCTCGACAATTTTTTTTCGTTTTTCTTAAGACCAAAATTAAGGCTATCTGCCATATATTTTTTTTCGAATCTAAGGACTCGAAAATTTGTCAACAGATTTTTTATAAAAAGAATTCAAAAATGTTCTTTTAGTTAAAGCTTATTAATTAATAGTTAATCGATGCTCTAATAAATTCAAATTAAATTTTTTTATTGAAACTTAACCCCTGGTGGTTCACTAAGACTATTTAAGAGTTTTTTCTAGACAAAAATATTATTTTGAAGCAACCTTCTATGTAAATGTTAAACAACTGTTATGAAAAATCTTATTTTCTTGAAAACGGCTGAAAGAATTTAAAATAATTTTGTTCTACGTCGTCGGTATATACATCTACTATCCAATTAAAAAATAAAATAAATGACTGGAACTGGAGCGCATGTACTGGCTCTGATATAAAAGTAGTTTGAAATTTAAAAATTATTTATAAATACAAAAAATGGAGAGATAAATGTTGCCGCCTAGAAAAGTATAAATTTCTTTGAATAAAATTTAAAAAACTGTTTTAGTAATAATTTTTGATATAAGGTGTCGCAAAATTAATCGTCCAATTTTATTTTTGAATTAAGTTTTGGCTAATTTAAAACAAAAAAACAAATTTTATTTTTGAATTAGTTTTTTGCTTAATTAAAAAACCAAAAAATTTGAGTGATGGAAATCTTTGTTGGGATATTTACAATTTTTCTGTTAAGTGGAATAGACGATATCCGTTAAGTGGCTGCTCAAAATTTCCGATGATAACTGTTCGCATTACTGTCAAATATTCTACTTGTTCTCTTGCTGGCATAAGATCCGTGACTTCAAGTAGTCCTAAAGAAAGAAGTCTGTGGTGGTTTAATCGGGCGATCTTGCTGGCCATGTCAAATCGCAAAACATAAGATTACGCGACCAGGAAACGCTTCTCTCACAATATCCATTATGACTCATGCTCTATGAGTGTATGTACGGTTGCACCGTTTTGTTGAAACCATATGTTCACCAAGCCCAGCTCATCTAATTCCAGTAGTAAGAAATCGCATATCATGGCTCTGTAACATTCGCCAGTAACATTGATCGCGTGAACGCAGCTTTGAGTGGATATAAGTGCGACAAAAACGAAGATTTAACTTATTGACGTAACCGCTTAAGTGGAAAAGCGCCTCGTGTCAATCATGATGATTTTCGCCACAAAATCGTCCTCTTTGTTGTTGAGATTAAGGATGCGTGACAGTAATTCACACGCGACGGCAGTCAACAGGCATTAACTGATGTACTGTTTGCAGTTTGAACGCGAACATGTGTAAGTCTTTCACTAAAATTCACTATAGGGTGCGTCTGGTGATATCCAATTGCATGGACCCTCACCCTGCATCGTCTGGTTGTTTTTTTCTTTTTTCTCAGCGATATCGGCACCCACAGCCAAGATATTCTCGGTCGAATAACCTGTCCCATGAGGGCTAACACCACTCGTCAACACTATTATTCCACTCTGCATTGCTTGTCTTTTTGTACTAGTTCACAAATGTCAAACATACATAATTGACGTATGACGCCATTTGCAAAAATTATAACATCTTCCGATAGGGTGTAAGAAATTGTAAAAGAAATTTCATTAAACTTTTTCTTAAAAAAAAATTGAGATATCAATTTTTAATAAATACAAATTTTAGGAAATAATTTGAAAAAAAAAAACTTATTGCTGACCTATTTTCAAGATAAACACAGCTGTTAGGTGAATATTTTTTTTTTTACTTAAATATAATTTGTACAGTAATAATAACTTAAATATGAATGCATAAAACTATAAAACTAAATATGAAATGCATAAAACTAAAAACTTTGTTCTTTAATAGGTTAGAATAATTTAGTTAATTAATAAGTATAAGTAAAAATATTGTTCACGTTAGTATTTAACGAATTGGAATAAAAAAAATTTCTCCGTAAAAATGTTTTGAAAATTTTAGGTATAAAAACTTATTTTCTTAAAAAAAAACACTAAAACGATTCATTAATTTTTCTCTTGCATTTCATATTTGTTTAAGTTATCACATGGCATTCGATTTTTATATTCAATTCGTTTTAGCCTTAAAAAAATAATTTTAATAATTTTATGCTTTCTAACAATATTCTTTAATAACATTCATATTTAAAATTCTAAGTCTTTGTAATAAAAGCAAGTTCGTGTTGGATTATATGATTTAATCTCTTGCCTATACAAACTTTTTTCAAGTTATTTATGCCTGAATTTTTGGTAAATCCGCTATTGGTACTGACGTAAATATGCCCATAGTTCGATAAGATACACAAATTCCACAAAACTGGATTCAAGCATCTCATTAAAATCATCAACTATCTAATTGTTTTCTTCTTGTTCAATTACTAACCACTTAAAGATACACAAGCAGATTGTTGATAAATTAATATTCTGGATGTGTAGTAAAGCTAATAAAAGCATTTCCACGCATACATTCATACAATACATACATATTAACATACTGGTGTATATATATATCCATATAACTTTAGATTTATTTAGAAGAAACCTAAGTTGCCTGACTTCTTTTTATTGTTGTTGTATTTCTGTGTTTTGTTTTTATTTTTTACTACGAACAGATAAAACCTGAGCATCCAGCATCCTCAGAGATTCTGTTTATAGATGCATAAGTGCTTGGGACTTCTTTGTCTGCAAATTTCTTTGTTTACCTTCCAAATCCAAGTTGAAGATTCACATTTTTAATCTTTATAGCTTTTGGTTGAAGATTCAGTCCTAATAGCTTTTGGTCTTTTTCTTTATTATTAATAAAAACCAGTCTTGGGTTATATTAACGAGTATCTGCGGTACATATTTGCCATAATCTTTTTATGGGATTATGATAAAAATATGTTTTTAAGATAGAAAGAATTTTATTATTATTGAGCTGTGATAAATTCGGCTAAAATAAAATAATCATGAAGCTTGCTTAACTTTTTTATTTATGTTTGATTTCTTCAAATGTTATAAAATTTTATTATAAGTTCAAATGAACATGTGATTTAAGCAGTTAAAGCATTTTGAATCGGAACTCGCCACAACATACTATACATAGTTTAAGAAATCAAGTGCAATCATTCTGGAATTCAAGGAATTGCTTAACGGACAGCTAATATTGATTGGATGTTCCACGAATGCAAGAAGGTGATAAAATTCTGCCTCAACCGAGTTTGAAAGATACTCGGAAGGCTATAAATTGTGTGAGAATTAACAACCGGGAGGCGTATTGCCAAACTGTATATCAGCACAGATCTCCATAGTCTGTGCTCAGCCATTTTCTGCTCACCGAATTTGAAAGTATTGTAGAGCAAACTGTATGCTACCACAGAGCGCTCTGTGGTCACATGCAGTTTGCTTGTAAAATATTAAAAAAGCTGAAGCAAACTATATGCTAGTTCAGATCGAGCAATGTACCTGCGATTACAGAGCCATCGTTCACGTTGGTATAGTTATTGTGTGTGGTGAGTTCTGGGTTGGTATACATTTTGCTTAGGAAACTAAGAGCAAAGTACCTGTGATTACAGAGCCATCGTTCACGTTGGTATAGTTATTGTGTGTGGTGAGTTCTGGGTTGGTATACATTTTGCTCAGGAAACTAAGAGCAAAGTACCTGTGATTACAGAGCCATCGTTCACGTTGGTGTGGTTATTGTGTGTGGTGTGTGGTGCCGTGACATAAGGCCAAGTGACGAAAGGCCAAATTTGTTTGTGACAAAAGGCCAAACATAAAATGTTTTGTCTTGAGCAACAGTACCTTGGGTGGCCCGCTTCGCGGGTTTTCAGGATTTTAACTTCCTTTTCGGGGCTCACACCCGCTCACGCAACTCCGTTGCTCCGCTTAGGGTATGTTCAGTCGCCAGGCAGGCGCCTGTAGCAACAGTTTTGTATTTTACATTAATTGGAGTAAACAACTAACAGTTATGTACTGCTGCTCAGGAAAACTGTTGCTACAGGCGCCTGCCTGGCGACTGAACATACCCTAAGCGGAGCAACGGAGTTGCGTGAGCGGGTGTGAGCCCCGAAAAGGGATTTAAAATCCTGAAAACCCGCGAAGCGGGCCACCCAAGGTACTGTTGCTCAAGACAAAACATTTTATGTTTGGCCTTAAGTCACAAACAAATTTGGCCTTTCGTCACTTGGCCTTATGTCACGGCACCACACACCACACACAATAACCACACCAACGTGAACGATGGCTCTGTAATCACAGGTACTTTGCTCTTAGTTTCCTGAGCAAAATGTATACCAACCCAGAACTCACCACACACAATAACTATACCAACGTGAACGATGGCTCTGTAATCACAGGTACTTTGCTCTTAGTTTCCTAAGCAAAATGTATACCAACCCAGAACTCACCACACACAATAACTATACCAACGTGAACGATGGCTCTGTAATCACAGGTACTTTGCTCTTAGTTTCCTAAGCAAAATGTATACCAACCCAGAACTCACCACACACAATAACTATACCAACGTGAACGATGGCTCTGTAATCACAGGTACTTTGCTCTTAGTTTCCTGAGCAAAATGTATACCAACACAGAAAAATCTGCTTTTGATCTGACACAGTATATAGTATGCTCTTAATTTGAATGAGCATTCTGTAGTTTATTATAGAGCGTCGGAGCTCTGTACTGATATACAGTTTGGCAATACGCAACCGGGAGTCAATGGCATAACTAGTCGAGCTGATCGAGCACAATTGGCCAGCAATTTATTAAATAAAAGTTAGCGTATTTGAGCATGACGGTAAAGTAAATAAACGTTATTAAAAACGCTAATGAAGAGACGTCGGAAGACTCATGTAAAAAGATGATTCAATGTGCACCAAACTATGATTACCTCCCATAAAATACGCTTTTCTATCCTTCTTTAAGAGTGAATAGATCTTCATACACTTTTGCAATCTTCATCTTCAGAAAGATTTATCTCATGAAAATTAATAATTATTGATAAGATATGGAGGGCTCACAGCTGTACCGAACCAAGTCATTTTAAAGAAATCCAATTTTTTAAAATGACTTGGTTCGGTACAGCTGTGAGCCCTCCATATATGATTACATGATTGACATCCACACCACATGACTTTACGTCCTGTTGGAACCACATGTCACATGATCATAAGAAATTGGTAATCATCGTTCTGTAGCTCTCGCTATTGACAGTGACGGCCCCAATTACGTCGTTTTCAAAAAAGTACAGACTAATGACGGCCCAAAATCTACACCGAACGGTTACTTTTTGAGGATACATTGCCACCTGGGGAGCTTCTTGTGGGTCAGTGTCATCTCATGTACATCTCATATTCATCAAAAAATATACCTCGTCGATAAAGATGACTTTATCACACAGTGACCGAACAAAGGGCTTTGTCTTTGGTCACGAACTTAAAACTTCTAAGCTGACGTCTGCGAAAGGCCGAGTTCTTGGGCACGGCGAGGAATCGATTGTCTCGGGTTCTGCTGTACATTTTCACAGACTATCGTTCGTTCTATTGACGAAAGGATGTAGTCTTTTCGCCCAACTTCATAAAACTAAAATCGTTACATGTAATATCGCTTAAAAACAGACCCATCACCCAAAATCTAACGGAAAATGCATCCGAAAGCCGAAATAGAATGTCATATCTCCCAAATAAAATGACATTTCTGTTGGGCATTTCAAATTCAGTCAACAGTTCCTTAGACAATAGTACCTAGGACAATAGTACATCGCCGCCGGTTCTGAAGAAGTCTCTTTTTGAGTTCTCTGTACTGCTCATGGAACTCCGTTACTGCGTTACTACAACAATTTTAAAATAAATTTTCATTTGGAAAGATGGAACCTGGGGTGTAAAATTTCTTGCACCGATGTAGAAATACTAAGCATAATTTTTCTATTATTTGTATGAATTTCCATATAACGTCGGCTTCGAAAAAGAATGATATTTTATTCTTTTTCTAAGCCGACGATATATCAAATATATTTTAATCGACCTTCATCTTACACTCATTAAATAGACTGACAAAATCAATAGAAATGTCCATAAATTATTGAAAAAGTACTGTTTTATTTGAAGGTCAATGCAAGCCGTTCACTCACAATGCACTTAACTGTATTAATAGTTTCATTGCCATGAGTTAACAATTCCCATGTCGTAAGACCTATTGACATCAATTAACAAAAAGCCAAGTTATAATTTGTTTTGTTTAAAGGAAAAAGTAAATAAAATTCCATCAGGTAGCCACGTTTAAATAAAGTATCTAGTTGTTCTATAGGACAAGTATTGGATTCGTGTAAAAAAAATACGCTCAGTTGTGCATAGGTGCATACGTATTTCTATAGTAGGCCTGTTTTTTTGCAAGTCCATAAGGAATTGTAGAAAAAAACGACATCGGGACTAAGCGCTTTATAGTAAATACAACAACTACTTAAGTCTATACGGACTTAGCTAAGTCCAGATAATTTTCGAGACTTAACCTAAGTCGTGATAAAAACGGTGATGCCAAAATGATATTATGTATGTATATTTTATCGATAATTTGTTCAGAGAAGTCAAAAGTGACGTTTTTGGATGCTGGTTGATGCTAGTCTCAATACAACTGACAATAGCCATAGCGTGCATAGTGCTTTCAACTTTTTGCAAAAAAGTTCCTAAGCTCCGATGTCGTTTTTTTTTCTACAATTCTGTATGGACTTGCAAAAAAACACAGCTAGTATTAAATTGGATATCAAGCTAAAGCCTAAGCGGACGGAATGGCTTATTTCAAATTTGGAATAGATCATTTGTATGTGAGAAAGTAAAACAATTTAGATTTTTTCAAGTTATTTAAAAAACTTATCTAACGATTAAAAAAAAAACTACGCCCGTATTACGGTTGTCAATTATGAATATGATATTTGATATTTTTATCGTATTATCGTTGTCAACTATTCATATTTTTGATGAACTGTTACCTCTCTTCAGATTTGAGATCTATTGTGAATCGGTCAATTGACAATCTTGGTGTTATCGTTGACAAAAACATTAATATTAATCAAATCTTCACTCAATTGTAAATTTGATGTTGTTAAATATTTTCTTTGAGATCATATTATTAAAAAAAATCAATAATTTAAAAGCGCAATGTCTTAAATCGAACTTTTTTTTGAAGAAAATGACATTGAAGAATAAAAAGTATTGAAAATTAGAAAATATAATTCTCTCTTCTTCCTTAAAAATTCGGTATTTTACTACCCAATTGATAACATTTATAATCATTGAAAATGAAGCAGACTATTGTGAATTGAAAGAAAATCGACAATAATCCATGAATAGTTTATTACATTTTTAATAGATTAAGTTTTAAAATGGCAAATTTCAATATTTATTAATCATCTAATGATGACAATCGTAATACGGGTGCTAATGTACTATAGCAGTTTTACAAGAAAATGTGCGAAATCTAAAAAAAAATAAAAAATTTACACGTCTCTCAGTCTTGAGTCATCAACGAAATATACCAACGAGAATAATCCAAAAGTAATAGAATTTTCCCAAAATCCCTATTTTCGTTATGTGCACTTTTTGCCAAAAAATTAAATCCACAGTTCTTATACTAAAAGCTTTAGTATGGTTGTCAAAGATCAATACATTAATAATAATAAAATAATCAAAAAATTAAACCATTTGATAAATCCATATTGATAAATGTTTTATCAATTGTGAACAATTAGCATAAATCTATTGTGAACAGCTTCTATTGGGTTTGACGTTTGAGTTTTGTAAATAATATTTGGTGGTTTATTACTACGTTTATATGCAGTATCGAAAGATCGAGTTGGATTAGGGTCGGATTTTCGACCCAGGTTTTTCGTCATTTGAGTTGAGAGCTCGATTTGGAGTTGAGTTGAAATGGTGTTGAGCAATTCTGAGACATTTTGTTAAGCCAACTCCTCGACCCAGGTTTTTCGTCTCATATTTCGACTCGACACCGCTGAGCGAGTGGGATCGAGTCGAACGAAGCTCATTTCAACTCAATACCCGTTTACAAAGGGTCGAAGCGAGCTTCAAGCTCGCTTCAATACCTCATATAAACGTAGTATATGAATATTATTTCAATTCACAATAGTCTGCTTCATTCTCAATGATCAAAAATGTTGTCAATATGGTAGTAAAATACCGAATTTTTATGTTTAGAAATTTACAATTGATAAATGACATTCTAATTATCATACACAACACACTGCATGCCTAAAATTCTACGCCACATTAATGGCTTGAACTACAAGAGCAAGTTCATGCGATCTAGTCGTATCGTGAATGTATATGTATATATATTTTTTTTAATATTTAAAATAAGGAGTGCGAATGTGATCTTTTTTGTTTTCAATAAAACTATAGGTAGGTCACGTCTTGTGGTCATGTGGACATGAAAATTGCCAACTTTTTGAGATTTATTTTGTTTTTATTTCTTTTGTGTTGCTAAAAACAACAACACCATCGTAATACAGGCGAATAAAAGAGAAAAATACTTATTGCATACAAAACAGTACCTAGTGCAATTCAGAAAACCACATATTGATACATTATGGGGACTGTTTACTAATATACATTTTATGAAAAGCGCGCATGGCCAAATCCATATCACCTGCCCTAAATAAAAGCTGATTGAAAAATGATAACAATTTTTTTCAAAATATACATAATGTTGTCTACTTCACACATAAATATATTTTGCTCAAATTTAGTTTGAACATACGTTTAACCTTAAACCTGGGGCCTGACGGGCCTAAGTGAAAATAAAACTTGTACCATCTTGAGAAATTAAATAATATTTTATCTAACTTCCTAAAAAATTTCAAAACTGGAAAGAATTCTCAAAGCTGAGGAAGGTTGAACTCTTCATTGGCAACTATAACCAAGATCGTTTAATGAACTGTATCAGCTTTAGTAGGAACAACTTTAGAATAGTAACGGGTCTCATCACGGGCCATTGTAAACTAAGAAGACACTTGAGTATTCTTGGCCTAGAAAATAGTCCCATATGCACATTCTGTTAAACGGCGAACAGCGAAGAGAAATACAGGTAGAAGGGAGTAACATATCCTCTCTGAACGTACTCTAAATAGTTAATTTTCTTAATGGGATAGATAAACTTGGGGGAAGACCTATAGGACTAGCAACTTATCTAGCTCTGGATTGGAACACCGTAGATCTTGAGGTAGCAGTGTAATAAACCCGCCTGATATTCATTCTTTCATCTACTTTCCCAACATTTTAAAATGTATTTGCAAACGGTTATGTTACGATTAAATGGGCAATAATTTTGTCTTAAATTGAGGTTCGGGTTTACAGGACCCAGGTGTGCAAATACTCGTACGTTGAACTTTTTTTCTACGGGGTTTTCCAATTTGCGCAAGTAGCACGTCCAAAAGAACAATCTTTATTATCAAAATGAGTGTTCGTAACGCAAACGTAGTGCTCATTTTACCGTAGATGTGGTGGCCTTTCATGGTGGACTCTAAGGTTTGATGGTTAAATTTGAGACGACCGGTTTTGTAATCACTCGACATTTTTAAGTCAACGAGAACATCGCCACGGTCCATGAAAGTGTTCAGTAGAACCCGATGCAGTCGATTCGATAGACTTAAAATTGTCGAATTTTGCGTCTGCATTAGGCCTACACCCGTACAAGATCCAACTGACCCAGAATCTCAAATTTCTTGACCAAAGACAACGTCGTTTTTTTGCTGAGTGCTACAGAGTGGTACAGAAAGATGGTAAACAATTTCTCGTGACCCAAAATGAACCATATGAACTTAGACAACATGTAGTTCCAGGATGGTGCTATGTGTCACACAGCAGACGCCCACATTTGACATTTTGCTTGAACGATTTGAGGCAAGTTTATCTCTCACAGATGTGCATGAATTTTCCACCAAGGTCAAACGATTTGACCCCGCTAGAATTTGTGGGGTTGACTGAAGTCGCAGGTCTATGCGAATAAACCATAAACGACCAATACCCTTAAGGTGAAAATAATGCAGTCCATCACTCCAATTCAATCGGATCTATAGAAGTCATTGAAAATTGGACCACTTAGATCGGTGCCTCGTTAGAAGCTGAGGCAGGCAATTTAAAGATATCATATTCCATATTCCTGTATGTTAATACCTTACATACAGCTTGTTTCATTCCATTTCAATATCAACCCGCCCTTATGATTGTTTGCCTGGAACAAATTATTTTCTTAAGCTCCCTTCTCATAACTACGGGGCTGTCGTTATTACCTCACAATTTCTACCCACGCGTTGCACTATAGTTAATGAATGAATGAATTTAAAGTGTTCGTTATTATGCAAATTTCAGAATCATCTGTGAATAAAAAATATAAATAAAAAAGACTTTTTTTTTGTTTTTGTATTGTTGTACACATATTTATTATCTAGTGCAAATATGTACATATAGCATATGCGAATAGTCTTTTACTTCATTATCTTTCTACTATTTAGTAATTTAATCAGGAAAAAAAATAAAAGATAAGATACCTTAAGTCTGCAAGGCTGCTTACGCAGGAAATAAAATTCATAAAACGTTTTCATTAACTTTGTACAATGAAAAATAAAATAAAATGAAAAAAAAAGTACCCGTAATATGTATCTTTAAGATACAAATTGAATTACGCATGCTTAATCAAATATGTATTTCAAAAGATCAACAAATAACGTGACATGGTTATTTACTCCAAAGCTGAAAGTAAAAGGAATGATATAGTGATGACAGTGAAAACAGTTTAATGTACTTTAGTTAGAAGAGTTTAGTGAGTCATTTTTAATGTTCGTTGAAGAATAAATATAAAATGTATGACTAAGTTACACGTACTTATTTTGATACAAAAATACTATGTAGTATTTGTTCATTAATTATAATATTATAAGTAAAGGAATTATATACAAAACTGTTTTGAATTATAATACGAACGCACCCCTTTTTCATAATATGTCAATATGAATGGATGGACTTATCATGAGTGAAATGTGGATCTAAGAAGATGGTGCTGTATGTCACACATCTGATCAAATAATAAACTGTTCTATTTAAAGGCGAAGTTCGGTAAACGATTAACTTCAAGAAATCCAATTTAATTGTGCCTACATTCCAGTTTATAAGTCTGAATGACTGGTATAAAATTAAGTCCATCGAATCGATCGCTGGTATCGGGTTCGCGATAATTATCCAGTCGATTCTACTCGTACTTTTAATAATAAATAGTAAGCTTTAGCCCTCCAAATTCGAGAGCCAATTAAGTACGATATTCTGTAAATAATAAAAAGAGTCTTAAGAAAGATACATTTTTTTTATCGGTATTATCTAATCTTTACCACTTGGTAATATTGTAATAAGCCGGAATCAGAACTAATCTATGAAAGATCGACAAATGATGTTTCGTTCTTATTTTAAAATCACTTTGCGGGAAGTTTACACTTTTAACACTATCCCATAATTTTAAGACCATCAGCTCATGATGCGTGGTTCTTCTAATTCTCCGAACATTGTCTCTTACATTTTAAAACGGTTTCCATTTCGTAGTTGGTATATCACTATGTTATGACTGTTTTTCAACGCACCTAACAGCCACAAACTGAAATATATTAAATTTTTGGAACTCATCAAATTGAAGAATTTTACGGTTTTAAATCAATCGAAGATATAATCATCACCGGTATCACATGAAATATCGCCTTTAATTCAATTATTTTTTCGTAAAATATCAATATTAAATCTGCCATCATTTGTTTTATGAAAACATCAACATGTAAGAACAGAACTGTCAAACTAAACGTCACATTTTTTCATGGTTTCATTTTCTTACGGTTTCATTTTCTTATGCGTACTAGTGAACATGAGGAAAATCGAGTAAAAGACATTATAAACTATTTCACAGAGTACCTACATAAATATCTATAACACATTTCTTACATATATTACATAGATCTATTTGGTAACTTGTTTTCAAACATCAAAATCTTCACTTTAATGAAACTGATATTTTTGTATGTAGGTATTTTTGAAATACTGGTGTTTTGTGCGATACATTAATAAAAAAAAACTTTAATTTTCACTTTACAATTGGACATCTGTCAGATTCATTAAACTAATTATTTTCACTTAAGGTCCCCTATACAAACCTTTCTATGAACCAGTCCAAAATTGTTTACATTCCATATTTAAGTATGTTAGACGAATAACCTAGTGGAAAAATTGTTATACAACGTTTTCACCAAGAATAAATCCGAAATTTAAGGCAAGAGATTTGGAATAAATCTTGAAGTGTTTTCACCAGAGAAAATGAGATTTATTTGACGTTTTCACTCTGATATGTCATTCAATTGTCAATTTGGACAAGAGTAAATGGTAAATCCACTTAAATCCTGGATTTACCTTTGGTGAAAACGTAGTATTGCATAACTTTACTGATTATGGACAATTCATTTGAACCGAACCTATATATACAAGATCAACGTAGGGCGTATACAATGAGTTATGGGCTGGAAACGTAGTTCAATCTCTCTTGAACTCTCGTATAGCTTCTCATTTAAGTGATAGAACACTATGGACAAAACCTTTCCAATGATATACAGTATAATATATGCGCCTTCGGTTTTTATAAGCATGACAAAATACACCATGTTTGTCGTTTTACTAAATATGAAATTTTATAAAGTTCTTGGAAAATGGGTTAGGCATACAAAAATTCCTTCTATGACATGAACTTCACGCCAGATAATTTCTTCTGGGCCCTGAATTATTTAGGTTGCTCTAAGCTGTTGACTTAAGGTATTCCCATAGCAAACAAAAAAAGTGCTTTTTGTATGGGTATGAATCCGTATTTGCTTATTAATTTATTGGAAAAAATTACTCTCAGCTAATCCATTGATAAATTATTTATTATTTTGTGTGAAGTGGCCGAATATTGGTTAAATCGTATTCTGTTTTTGAACTCTTGAAACAGCTGCAGGTGGTGTACCAAAAATCTTCAATTATTCGGCAACACACGTCAGCAATGACTGTCTCTCCTCAGTTAAGAAAATTAGGGGAAGTAGTCCTCAAGGCAGAAATTGCACTCCAAATTGTCGCAGAAGTCATTAGTAGAAGAAGTTTTATTAGTTGGACGTGATTTTGATTCCTGTAACTTGCAGCGGTGATTGGGCATGAGTATCTAAATAATAAAAAAGAGATTTGACAGATGTCAAAATAACATGGCTACCAAAATCTACCCTCACCCATTGAAAAATGTGCATACACTCCCAAAATTTGCTCTCAGCTTTTGGTCTAATAAATAGATTTGATGACATTTTAAATATGAGGCCAATAACATTCTTATCGTGCAAATGCACAGAGCTAATTATTGTGAAGTTGTTAAATTAATGTCTACCAAAATCGAAGCAAAAATAAATACAAACATCAGCACCAAAATGAACTAGGTAAATGCGCCTTCATTTTCACTGGAATAAGACAAGTCGCTATACATAGGGAGGTATATATAGGTCACAAAATGTTGTATATGTTATAAACAAGTTCACTGAAAATTGTTTTTGACAACTTAATTACCTGTTTTGTAAGCAATAAAAAATAAATGCCACTTCTGTCAACATTTATCCGTAGAAGTAAATACGTTCCGTCAGCAAACAAGAATTGCAAAATTATCTACATACATACATTTATATGTACATACAAACATGTCGTTTCTGCGTAAGCAATATTTTTGTTTATATAAACAACAACAAAGTGTCATGATTGTGTGTCAGTTAGTAGTGATTTTACTACCTGCATTAAAAAACACAAAAAACTGACTGACTATCTGATGAATCACACATCGATCATACTTAGGCTTTGAGAGAGCTCTTTTAGTTAACAGACACACTAAAAGGTTACAAATATTGAATTGATTTACCCTTTAGGAATTGATGAGAACTACATACATCCACCGAACGAATCTAGAGTTTGTAAATGATGTCCCAAATTAAACGACATGGGGAGATTAGATTTTCAAATATGTACATTTTTTATGTACTCGTAGTTTGTATTGACAGTTGAAGAAATAGTTACGAAAATGCATAACCAATTGAGAAGATGGAAAAAAACTTTATCTGATAAATTAAAGATACAATAAAGTTCTCTTGGGTTTGATTTTCATTATGTTTCTAGGTACATATAAAAGCTGTTGAACGTAACAGTTGAAAAAACTTTCATTTTGTTCTACCTAAAACTAAATATTTTCAAGCTCACTAATACAAAAAACATAAAACCCTCCTTAACAAACCCGTATGTTTGCCCATGGAAAGAAAACTTGTGTGTTTGATAACTTTGCTTATCATTTAACATATTTCTTCGCTTATGATACCTTTTCAGTTTTTCACGGAAAACATAACAACACTTCATTTATATATACATATATATTCAGCATTCAACCATATTCTAATGTTCTTCATCAGTTGGTTGATGAGATGGCGTTGATGTCGGTTTTTCATTTGCACATCAAGTTCAATGATGGCGGTACGCGCCCACGTACAACATCCACCTACCACTATAACTGACTCACTACCTTTTAATGTCCGAACGAAAAACCGACATAAGCGCCATCCCTGGACATTGTACCGCGCGATGGGTTCTTATTTTCCATATAATTCACACATGCTAAAGGGTTAATTTTGATACCCTTATAATGCTTAACATAAACATGGCAGGAAATATGGGGAAATTAGGGGGGGAATGAAAGGAGATTTCGATGAGCATTGGTCTTGCATCTCTATACTTGACAGTACGACCAAAATTAAGCTGGATGGTGAATTGATGAGCATTCCTCGCGAAACGGGTATCACGGGTAAACTAATAAAGGGGAGTAATGCAACTGGCTACTTTGAGTGAGCATTGCTTGTGAAAGAAGCGAAATACATGAAACATTTCGACGGTGAATGATGAGATGGGAATGAATCCATGATACTCGTAGCTCTATTTCCTATCAGTTTTAACGCTACTAGCCGACCCAGCTCTGTAAATTCGAATGCCAATTTATCTATTAAATTCATTATCATTCAATAAAAGACAGAGAATTCATGATTTTTTTAAATTGTTGAATGTAATGAGAAGTACCTACAAAGCACTCAATCCTGGAGTCCAAAGGAAAACAGTTAATGGTAAACAAACTTTCAAACCTTTACACATTTTTGACACATTAACAATTTTTGTTTCGATTCTTTCATGTCATTGTCCTTCAGCTGTTTGTTATGGCCATAATATTGGAATCGAACCCACGTGTCGCCGGAGTGACGTCAACCTGTGAATTTTGTGTTAGGTACATCTAAAAATCTCACTCTCATAATTTTTTCATATCACAGCAATAAAAAAAATATATATCATTTTATTGGGACTCGAACCCACGTCGTTGCAGTGACGTTCTTCCATCTCGAAAAACACAAAAAGTAAAAGTTGAAAACACTAACACAGAAACTGCCCGATAGATGATTTAAGACTTAACGACATTCCACTTCAAAGAGTGGAAAGTGAACAAAATGTGCTGTATTTTCCAAACAACAACAAAAGCAAGAGTTAAAATGGTTCTAACTTTTACTAAACTTAAACTGTATGACTGTATAGTGTAAATGTATGCTCTATTAGCAACAGATGTCGCTAGTCGATTTGACATTTCTAATTGTTTTTTTTATTTCGGGCATTTTTTTGCAATTTTTATTTATTGTTTTAAACAATTTCTGTATAGTATATTTAAACAATTTTGTCAATCTGCACATCTATGCAAAAAATTCTTTCGTTTAATATGTAATCTATGCCCCTTCAGTTTTTGTGGGCCGCGAAAAGTGTACCACAAAAAGCATGTTCGCTGTTTTATTATATGATGTTCTGAATTCTATCTAATAAGTGGAGTGAAGTTTGTGCTGCACCTGTCCAAAGATGTGAGTTTTTGATAAAAAGTTTCAGGCAAGAGATCATTTATATAAATGAGAAAGAGTGTCGGAGACAAAACGGAGCCATGGGGAATACCAGTATTTATTTTGTGGATATCACATTTGAAACCGTCCAAACTACTTGTCCGAAAGGTATTTTTTAATCCAACAATGAAGAGATTCATCGATACCAAATGCACGCATTTTCGATAAGAGGACCTGGTACCAAATTCTATCAAATGCTTTAGAAATATCAAACGTAATAATCTTACTTTCTCAAAGCAACAAAACAATGCAAAGATCTGTTCTACTCAACGATGAGATATGCCATCAGATCACCAGTTGAACGATTGCCGTATTGCCGGTCATTCTGAAGCTTCTGATGTTCGAGATATTTCTTGAGCTGATGATTGATCAGCGATTCCATGAACTTGGAAAGAAGGGACGTAAGTGCAATTGCAAGGAGGGGGGGGAGGAAGGGTAACCTTTATTAGGAACAGGCTGGACAAATGCCGTTTTCCATTTAGTATTAAGATCACTTCTTCAGAAGAATGGGGGTATACCATCAGGACCAGCGGATTTGGTTATATCAAGATCTCGAATCAAAAATTCGGATTTAGCCTTTTTATAATATCCTTGACTAACAAAAAAAATTACCTGGCGAAAAAAATATAAAAAAAAAAATAAACTGGACTATGTGCATTGTTTAAAAAAAAAATGAAAAAACTCGAATCCATACTTTCAAGGGGATTTTTGTATGATAATTTAACGCACATATACATTATACATACATAAGGCTTGAAAGCATTCGCACGAACAATTTATACTGGACTAAAGTATGTTACCGCCAAGTTAGAGCTGAAGTTATAGCTATTTCACGGGGATCTACCCGCTCATCAGACATCTTTTTAGTAGTAAATTCAATCGCCTTAGAAGTCGTATTGAAAAATGAAATTTTTGTTTTTGTATCAGACAAGACAGGGTGTCATCTTAAATTCCGTCATTAAAAAAGAGGAATTCATCATGCATAAGTATGGAGGTTTGTTTCTACTATATTCCGATACTAAATTTGCAATTTTCATGTTCAGTCCAAACAAAAATCGAAATCAAAAACAAGCTTTTTTTTTATAATTAGCACGATCTAATGGAATTCACTCTACCGTTAATATTATTAAAGCATTGCGAGCTTTAAAGGAATAGGGAATATTGAAAGTGGAGGGCAAAATAGAGTCCGGAAAACCATTCCACATTCATGTGGTACGACTTAAGAAGGAATCTCTTGACCGTACCTCCGAAGTTCGACTCAACTTATGGGCATTCCTGAATTTAATTTCTTGAAGGGAGTTATTCTCTAGAACACTGTATCATATCACATATCATGAAAGGTTACGTTGTCGATGATCAAGAGATATTAGGAGATAGCCAATGGTGAGACTATGAAAAGGAAAAAATAAAAGTCAAATGGAAATTCGCTTTTCTGAGAAATTGCTAATTTATATCGCCTTTTGTAAAGTCACTCCCCAATTATACATTCCTTAGTATTTTTGATCCGCTTAATAAATTAGAAATATTTAATTTATTTCAAACATAATTCACAGAATGTGAAGTGAATTTTGTTTTAAGCTCTATAGAGCTTGCACTTTTCTTTATTAGATAATAACTTTCAAATAATTGTGAAATGTGCTTGTTTAATTTGTCGGCTTTTTTTGGTTTATGTTTATTGAAAGCATTGAGACTTATAAGAATGTACATATATACATATAGGTACCTATTACCTCTCTAAGCTTTTCATAATAATTAAATATAAGTTTCTTTCTTTAATTGCTGCGAAAATACACGCGATACAGTAATGCAGTAAATTAATTGTGTTTTGCTTTATTCTTGGAAGAAAAACATGAAAATTCCTTTCACCAATAATTAAATTATATACGTACATATATGGAATAAAATTAACATTAGAAGCGATTGATATTTCCGTGCAATTGATCTTGACTAATAAATCTTGTGAGCTGTATATAGCTTCTTATGGTTTGAACTGTTTGCAATGGAAAAAAACAATTCAGTTTATATTTACTTGTTTTATTATTTTTACTTGCGATATACATACGAGTATGTTAAGGTATTATATAGCAAGTTATGAATTCGTAAGAAAATCAAACTCAAGGTTTTTACTAGACTTGACGAAAAAAATTGGTTCCGCAATCTGTCTGCATGTCTCTCTGTCTTCAACTATACTTACATTCTAAACGCCTCGAACGATTTTTGTTAAACTTAGTCGATAGCATTTTTAAATTTTTCCTCCGGCATGATTTTTACTTGCGACTTATAGGTACTATAAAGCAAGTAATGCATGTTAGCGAATACCAAAAAAGTGGGTCTCGCAATTCTGTCTGTCTGTCTGTTCGACTTCAGCTAAACAGCTCGGCCGATTTTCTTCAAACTTGATAGATATGGGTTTTAATTTTTTTTAAGACCAAAAATAACGGTACCTGTACCTGCCATGCAATTTTTTTTTGGAAATTTTATAAATATTTTTTTTTTCTCAAAAAAATTAAAAAAAATCATTTAGTTAAACCTATATTATTTAAAAAATAAAATATTTATAAAAACACATGGACTTTCTTTGAAGATATTCCTTTTTAATTTTTTAATTTAGACTAACTAAAATTTTGCATCTTTTTTTTCCTTACAGGATCGGTTAATTCATTATATATTTTAAATAGTAATGGAACATTGGAAACACTGGAAACACTAGTGAGCAATTTTATTTGTATTTATTTATCTTTGTATTTATTTAATAAGATTTTCTTTTAGTTAGAGAAAATTGTATATGCAATTCACTTAAAGCTAAATTTAAAATTAATGTATACTTAAATTAGTTTTTATAAAGCGCCTTTCAATAAAGACGGGTAGATGTGTGTGAGGTACTATAGAGATATTTTTTAATTGAAAGGCCCATTGCCGTTGCCAGAAAGACATTGTCAGGTCTCACAATATTTTAAGATCTACCAATCGTGTACACTAAACTTAGCTCACAACTATTTTGGGAATTTTAATAAATCCTCCTTTAATGGTTGTTTTATAATATTTTTTTTTTTTCAAATAATTACATATTTAAATTTTTCATATGTACAGCTCCTAAACTACATACAACTAGCTTTCAGGTTTAAAAAAAAAAAGAACACGAGACACTTTATTTTCTGCAAAAAAAAAAAAAAAAAAAAAAAAAAAACAATTCAATCAAGCAAGAAAACGGTTTCACTTTCATGCATATACATTTTATTGTTTAAGAATTAAAGACATCACATAATTATCATTTTTGTAAGAATTTAAATATTTGCACGTTTCCTTCTATTAATTAGTGGTTCTTTTGAGATTTGACACGAGTTTCATGCAAGTGCCAACGACTGTACGAAGTATATATGTCGTATGCTAATTTAATGATCCAATATACCGCGATAACAATATATTGATTTAGGCTTCTTTCACAATAGCTTTATGCAAACAATAGTGGCTATCATTCTATAATCTCTATCAAAAGGTCAACATAATTTTATCTTCCATTTGGTTCCAATAAATCAGCAATGTCAACACTATAACAAAAGGTGTTAATTTGCTGAATATGCACACATCAAACTAAGCTAAATCAGGTTCAGGTGGTTGTGAAAACTGTATAAACATAATAACAAAAGACTTTTTAACACTTGACAAAATGAAGTGATTTTAATGCAGGACTGTAGTGAAAACAGAGTCTTTTCTTATGAATAAAATTAATTTATCGGAACTTAGCAGCTCTATATACTCTTGGTTTCTAATCAAAAAAGAGTTACAACTAACAATTTTTCTTCCGACCTAAAGGAATGGAATTGAAATAAATCGATTTTGACAAAGTTAATGGCCAATTGTGTAGAATTATTTTTTTTTACATATAATTGTTGTATCCCTCTAAAAAAAAACACCCTTTAGTTATTTAATTATTTAATAACGAAAGTTGCAAATTTTTTGCAAAAATTAAAAAAGTAATGTCAGATGTGGGGTTCGAACCCACGCTCCCAGAGGGAACCAGAGCTTAAATCTGGCGCCTTAGACCGCTCGGCCAATCTGACTGTTCAAATTGTGAACCTATAATTATGTAAAAAATAAATGCATTTAATGCATTTAGTAAACTCGGTTAAAGTTACTCATTTAAGTATGGAGAGAATAACGTTAAATAGACAATTTTCAAAACTATTGAACTATGTATTTTTAATATTTTTTTAAACTTAAAATTATAGATAAAATAATTATCACGTTTATTCAGACATTTTAATAACAATAAGGTATAGATATATGTAGTTGCCCAGCTTTTTGAACGAACGGTGTTTATTAAGGAATTGAGTTTAACATTTAATTGGGTTTTGTAGGTAGCTGGAAAAATCCTTACATTATTTACTTATACATTTTTATGTATGTACTTTCTACCAGTGGCCTTAAAGACCTGGTTCTCAACCTCCTATCTTCTCCAGCCAGCTCGGTGCCTAGGTACATACTTAGTTGGGTGGCGCGAAATAATGTCAAATAAAATAAAACCAAATTCGAAATTTGGTTTTATTTCGCTTTTTTTAAACGAAATAATGCGAAAATATCTTTATTTCATTCTGGTAACCGAAATGGTGGCAAAAATAATTTGGAAATAAAACCCAATTTAGATCATCTTGTAGGAATATTTGTTAAAGCTTATATCTTAATTCGTCACACAATATGAATTAAGAACGCGATCAGGTTTTTCCTCTCAGCAGTAATTCACACTAACGCAACTCCATTGCTCAATTTAGGTAAGGTGTAAGGCAGCGTTGCCACAAAGTGCCCGATCGGGCCATTTGGCCCCCTGTTTTACATTTTGGCCCTTTGCCCGGGCCAATTAGAAATGGCCCCGAATCTAAATTTTAGAAGATTTAACATCACATCATATCATGCTTAGTAATAATTAAAAAGCATTGCCACTACAATGTGTTTCCACCACATACAAATAACCATACTTAAAATGGAACTGAATTCATTCATTTATCTGGTTTAATGATTTAACTTTTTTCAGGTCAATTTCGTCCAGCGTGTTGACTTTTCTCACATCATTTACTTTCGTCATCTACCAAAGCGTTTATGAAACTTAAATAACAACAAACTAAATCTTACAAATTATATCGTAAATTTCCCAATAATGAAGATCTTCTAATAAAATATTTGCCGTTGAATTTGATTTTTAAAATAAATTTTAATATAAGGACTACTTAATTCGAACTGAATCGAGCCTAAAATTTAAGA
This sequence comes from Philhelius festivus, assembly GCA_963931855.1. NCBI lineage: Eukaryota > Metazoa > Arthropoda > Insecta > Diptera > Syrphidae > Philhelius > Philhelius festivus. Next base: position 224,996,024 of record OZ007555.1, on the reverse strand, counting down.
GTAATTTTTTTTTCATTTATCAATGATAAAAAAAATTTCAAATGTTACACCCAATTGCATGCAATATTCTGGAAACACATCTACTAACATTTCAACAATTTGCAACCTTTTTGCAGACTTTTTTCACTCCGTTTATGATCTCCCTTTAACCTTTCTGCAATTTCATGTTTAAATTTAATCAATATCGGTCACTTAAAAATCCGATCATTTAAAAAAAAACTGGGCAGCTGCTCTATCGGCACCATTAACTTTATTGTTTAATAATTCTCTTGAAAATGGTTATTTTCTTGATGATTGGAAAATCTCGTTCATTATTCCTATTCATAAATCAGGATCTAAGCAAGATGTTTCTAACTATCGCCCATTAGCATATCAACGATACCAACAAATTTGGAAAAAATTGTCTCTGATAAGCTTACTTTTGTTCTTAAAGAAATTATTTCCCCATTTCAACATTGATTTGTTGCTGGAACGTCAAAAACAGCCAATCTAGTAATATTTAGTAATCAGATTATTAGTAATTTTGAAAATGGTTTCCAAACAGATGTCATATGCATATACCGACTTTGCTAAGGCGTTCGATAGAGTAAACCACCATATACTAATACAAACATTGGAATCCATTGGCTTCCACTCTAATGTTTTAAAGTGGTTTAAATCCTACCTAAACGGCAAAAAACAGTTTGTGCGTTTTAATGACGTACTAGCGGATGTAATTGAGGTCACATCAGGAGTACCACAAGGAAGTCACTTGGGCCCTCTTCTATTCTTGCTGCTGATTAATGATATCACTGATTTCTTAAAAAATGTTTCTTGTTTAATGTTTGCGGATTACATTAAAATATTCCGTCGTGTTACATCAATTAGTTATTGTCATTTACTCCAATGTGATCTTCATCGCTTGTCTGAATGGTGTTTAGCTAATCAGCTTTTCTTGAACGTATCAAAGTTTCACTCAGTTTTCTATAGGAGGTACGGAACTCTCAATACTTAACGAAAAGAAAGATCTCGGTATCAGTTTTGATTCGAAACTCTACTTTAAATCCCATATAGACTGTGATTGCTAAGGCTAAGTCTATGTTAGGGTTCATTTATCAGAACTCTAAGCAGTTCACTGATCCTTTTACTTTTCGATCTCTTTTCTTTGCGTATGTAAGGTCATCGTTGGAATATTGCTGTGTGATTTGGGATCCATTTTTTCAAGTTCATTCTAATAGGATTAAAAACATACAAACATACAATATTCCACCCCAACTTATAAAACTCGGTGTCAACTTCTTGGCCTACAATCTCTTGTCATTCGTCGTAAAAATTTTACAATAATATGTTTGCGCGATATTATTACATCCCATATAAATTGCCCTTTTCTTTTGTCTCTTGTAAATGTGTATGCTTCGTCAAGGCATCTGCAATCCCGTTTCCTTTTTAATGAACCTCATCATCGGGTAAACTATAATCTAAATGGACCTGTAACTCGATGCATTAGAGAAGCCAACCGTATTATTGGTAATCATGTTGATTTTTTTTCTCAACAAAGTCGCGAATCTTTTAAGAGGCACACCGCTTGTTGTTTGTTCGTTCGTTGTCTATTCACATATTGAATTAAAATATGGAAAAGTAATATGAACATTTAAATAATACTACTGGTATGATTTATAGTTTTTAAGATATCAAATCAGACGACAGAGTCAAGATCTGCTTCTGCTGCCTACTACATAGATTTAAGAAATGTATTAAATAAATAATGCGTTAAATAAATAAATAAGAATAAATACAAATATTAATAAATTGTAGTCTAATGTTTTAAGGACGGATTTGTGAGTAAAATATTTGGCCCCAACTTTTGTCAAATGGCCCTCAAAAACTTTCGAAATGGCCCTCTCTGTTTTTTCCTTCGCGGCAACGCTGGTGTAAGGATATGTTCAATCGTCAGGCATGCGCTTGTTTTAAAAGTTTTCTTGGACAACTGTACATTGGGTGTGCGGCTTCGCGGTTTGCAAAGTTTTCAACTGCTCTTTGGGTCTTCTGTACTACTCATGAAACTCCGTTGCTCCACTTAAGGTTTGTTTTGCCATCAGTCGGACGCTTACATCAACAGTTTTCTTGGACAACAGTACCGTGAGTATCGATTTGCGTGAGATAACTGTTTACATAGAGATATGCCTGTAGACTGAACATAAACTTTTTGAGCTCAAACCAAAATAAGGCCTAATTGGCCAAAAAATGGCCTTGTCGATAAAAATTTTATTGTTGTTTTGTTGCTGAAATCGGGATCAGCTTCATTTGCAGGCGTTTTTAGGCGCCGCTGTTACTTACCATGGTTGTTTGCCTTTTGTAGGTGATAATTAAATAGTAGAAAAACACAAAACAAAACTGTCAAAATCCACCCACCCCTCATTGGCCGCGTCACCCTTCTTAATATTCTCAAAAGTGCCCATAATATCGTGTTTAGTTCCTCCGATTATTTTTATACCATGTCGGTGCAAAAAGGAAGTCAAAAGAAGATTTGAAAGATTGTGCTTCTAGTGTTTGACCCTAGTAGAACTAGGGAGTTTTCGAAAACGTCAAATTAACGTCATTTTAATCGCTTGCACAAAATCTGTTTGATCAACGAATGCAAACTTATTCGACGTTTAAGAACACGTTTTGAGGCTTTTTATTGTGTTTGCATTTTGCGTTTTAGAACATTTTGCAATTGCGTTTTTAAGGGAAATGACTTTTTCGTAAATGGCCCTATTCTTCCATAAACTATGTTAAAGAACACCTATAGCGTAAGTAGACCTGATACTGTCTACAACCTTTTTTAACATCATAAGTTATCGGTTAGGTCGACTTTGATGAAGAGGCATGCATTCTGAATCCTAATCCTGCACAAATGAACAGGAATGCAAAAACTTCAACGATAAAGGTTGTCTGTATATATATGTATGTAGATGCTACCATACATACCTTTGTCAAAAAAGGAATCTAATGAGTTTAGCATACGCTGCCGTTTCAGTTCCACAGCCGAAGAACAGGGTTGTGAGTCTGGAAACAAATATAAAAAGGTGAGGGTGCTGTCGTCAGCGAATTTTTGATAAATGCTTTAGAAATATCAAGTGCTATTACCTTTGTTCTTTAAAATTATGTAACGATTGGTTCCACTTTTCGGTCATGAGATCACCAGTGGACCTATATTGCTATGAAGGCCGTAGATACTTTTGGTCATTAAAAAGCTTTCAATCTTGGAGATATTCTTAATCTGATCATCGTTTCCACAACCTTAGACAGAAGGGACGATAGGGCAGTTGTTCGGTAATTGGAGGGAGATGAAGATTTGCCCTTTTTAGGAACCGGCTTAAGAAATGCCAGTATGACAGATGGAAAATCTTATGCAATGCTTTTGCCAACTTAGAAGAACACCTCTTCAGAAATAAAGAGGATATACAAACTGGGACCATCGGATTTATGTATTTTAAGATCTGTGAGGACTCTTGCGACTGTATGAGTGCGCAAGAAGATTTTTCCCAAGGCAAAGTCTAACTTGCAGCAAACTGCGTTGCAAGCGAGCTGACAAAAGGAGGGTTATTGCGAACGAGTGTTGAACCTATGACTTAGAAGAGTTTTTAATAATTTTTTACCAAAGGTCAAAAGTTTTTACTACCTTTGAGACTTTTGTAGTATGTTTTGATGTAGATTTTGGTCATGTAAGAATATGAGCATTGCAGGTATTCCTGACTTGCCAATTTTTCCAGTTTTCCTCAATGGAGTATGTTTTGTATCATCGGAAGCCTAAATCTCTTAACCTGATAACCACATGATTTCTCTTTAGGACTAATTCCTTACTTAGACAGGTAAGGGATACAAATTTTCATTCTATTGAGAATAAGGCCTGTGTTCGAATTTGCGCCTTCATAACCTAAGTTAAATGGTTTAACTCAGCAAAGATCTCTACATAGCTTCCTTCGGGTGTTGACTGGCCAAATTGTCAATGCCGGGAAGAATTATGAACAATGAAATCGACCGTAAAATCAATTTTAGTATGGGGTCATATTGCTTTCTAAGCTCGGGCTTCGATAGATAGATGAAGCAAGCTTGAATGATGTGCTTACTGACAATAATTAAAAGCCATATAAAATTAAAGTTCGTATTTAGGCTGTATACTGAGGCTGAACATGGTATAAGATACATCATTTTGGATGTACAAGGCGATAGTTTTAAAGGTAAGAAATAATTGTAAAGAAGTAAACCCAACTCGTTCTTTAAATAAGCAAAAAAACTCCTTAAATACATTTGAACTAAAAAAGAACGCAGTTAGGTTTCTGGATATAAATATTAAAAGCGGTTTTCTTTCAACCTAAAAGCCTTACTATAAAAAACCAACTACCCCTTTTTGATATAATGGAATAAGATCTCAATTTGAACGGGTAGGTTTAAAATTTTTCAATAACTACGACAACAATTTTGATTATACTTCGATTATAATTGGCAAAAAATTCCCAAAAAAGAAAATTGTTTTGACGTTTTTGTTGAGAAAATTGACTTTTCTTCAGATTTCCCTGTAGATATATTTCGTTGACTACCAATATCGTTAGAACATTTTAAATATTTCTTAATAATACATTTAATATTACATTCCAACATTTTATAAAAAAAATATTCTTTTAATAAAGCAACAATCACATAAGAAATTAATTTTTTAATAATTTTTACTTTTTTCCTACTTTCCCCTTACATACAATATTGTGATACTAATAACAGCCTAACATAAACTTTAAGACCTCAAGAGAGCTTGATTACATTATATAGTCGTGAAACCTGTATTTAATCAAGTCTTTCTTTAATCTTTAAATTAAGATAGCAAAAACTTAATTGTTAAATAATTCGGTATAAAAAGCTTCAGCGAGTTTACATTTCGTTACAATCTACTCGTATTTACGGTAAAATATAACTCAGAGCCTCCCTATCAGCCTACGGTCTTGGTTTTTCGTGACATGTGAACAGGCATGATATTTAAACTATTAATGAATGAAGATGGGTTTTTCTCTATATATTGTATATTGTATGAATTTCCAATAAAACACTGGATTCTGTTAACAAACCTTACCGGATGTCACTGACTTGCAGATAAAACCGCACGCAAATACCTTTTCTTGTGATCATTGACTCACGTAGCTGCGATGTTAATTATGTAGTTTGATTTCGAATAAAACCTCCCTTTTAACAATTATTGGATTCGTCACTTAAATGATGTTTGCGAATCGGAAGTTGTAAATTCTTTAAATACTTTTCGGAGAATTACGTTGGAGATTCCCATGGTGACGCATAGCTCTCCGTCTGTAAGTTAAGACGTCACTTTTATCTAGATTCTATATAGTCTTTCAGGTAATTCTTATAGTCAAAATATTAAGCTACACAAGATTTTATGCTAATATATTATTTAAAAGCAAATATCTGTTTTTGACTGAGACATTGGATATTAATTTAATGATTTCAAATACGTCTTGTGTGAGGTTATTTCGAGAATATCAATTAGCTTTATTGGCCAAAATATACGCTAATCAAATGGACAAAGAAATGATGTTCGACTCATATCAGTTTGATAATTTTCTGGCTGGATTGCTTTAATAAATGCATCAAATGATTATTTGTTTATACTCGTAATTCAAATCACGAGTTTCAAATATACATATTTGTTACTTTTTTTTTGTGAAATTTATTTGGATTTCGTGAGTTTGAAAAGTTTATTTTCACCAGCTGAAGTCATGTTTTATAAATGAACATGATAGCTCCCGTACTCATAACTTTCTACTCTTTTATCAGGATCTCTTCTACATACAAATGATAAGAAATTTAATGATAGTATGATGATACTGAACAAGAATAAATTAAGCATATGATGGAAAAAATGTCATAATAATAAAATAAAAACCAGCATAAATGTTAATGAATTAAAGTAGGCCTAAGATTTTTCCCGACTCTCTGTAGTAAGTGTCTAAAAAGATAGGATACGAAGTTTTCCAAAATCGCCCGGGTCAAAACATGAAGCATCTGGTGTTTCGAAACTTGGATGTCTTCTTCATTTTAAGGCGGTAGCTAGAGAGAATTGAACCAATTGAAGAAAAATTATCAAACCTACAGCTAAGTAGGATTTGTCTTCATGCTTTTCCTCCTCGGTCAAAAGGAATTGAAATAAATCGTCAAAAATAAATAAATAAATAAAATGCACGACTGGACCGCACGAACTTGCTTTTAAATTACTTGAAAGTGAATGTTATTTATAAGTTATGGGGAATTGTGGACATTCTCACAGAGTCATCCAATTTATAAGGTTTTGTGTTTGCTTTTGTACTATAATCCGGAATTCGGATCACTCACTTAACCAGACGAACACAAACATCCGAAACCATCTACACTGTTCCAATATATAGGCAGTGTGTGTGACTGATTGTTGATTGTTGATTAAGTTCCCTTCGACCTTGAGTCCAACTTCGGACGTAATGTGAAACTCACAGATACTTTCTTTAGTCGGACTACAGGAATGTAAAATGCTTTAACCGGCTCAATAATCCCCTCCCGTTACATTCAAAACCAAAGTGCATCTTTTTTTAAATCCTCTCCAGCTGTCCTAAGTTCTCGCAAAGGTATTCAAAATCTCTATTTAGTGCGCGTAAGATATAAAAATAAAATGCACGAACTTGCTTCTATGTAATAGACTAGGAATTTTAAAAACGAATGTTATTATAGAGAAAACTGTTCATATGGATAAGATTAATTTTTTAAATTCTTTTATTAGTAAGACATAAAAACAGAATGCTATGCAAATTATGCTAAAACAAAAATTATAAGTCGTTGTATTAGTTTTTTTTTGAATAAGCTTTTATATACAAAATTTTTAAAACATTTTTCAGAAAAAAAATTGGTACGCCAATTTTAACTTTTTAAATAAAATATTGAGCCGGTTTTGAGATATGAAATTTTCAAAAATAAAATACTTTTTTTCCCAAAAATTCAAAAAATATTTTTTTTTAGAGTTTTGAAATGCAATGTTTTTTAAACTTTTTAGAAAAATCTGTAGAAAAATTTCATTAAAATCCGTTATGTCGATAGTGAGAAATTCAAAATTTGACAAAATGTTTCTATGGTAGGTACAAGCTGTAATATTTTTATCTCAATTTTTTTTATTAAATTAAAGATCATAAAAATTAATTGAAAGAAACAAAATTTTATCAAAATTCTAAGCGCTGCCGTTTTCGAGAAAAATACGATTTTTGAAAACAATTTTTTAACATTTTTTAATGTATGGCGAGTACCTTTAGTCTTAAGTAAAATAAAAATTTTTTCTAACATCTTGTAGATTATATTGAGAAAAAAAATCAAAAAAAATAATTTTTGGAAAGTTTAATTCACAAGTCTGCTGGGGAGCTTAAGCATTAAAAAAATTATCAAAATCGGTGGTATCGTTTTTGAGAAAATCAAAAACGAAAAAAAATGGTTCCATGGCGGGTACCCTAAAACCATTTTCCGGAAAACTTTTTTCAACTATTTTCTAGCCTAAACTAAATGAAATTTTTTTGTATTTTTAATTTTTAAATCTGTTGAACAGTTTTTGAGAAAAAAAAAATATTTATAAAATGTCGAAAAAAAATCGTATGGCAGGTACCGTTATTTTTGGTCTTAGAAATAAATAAAAAAAAACATGGGGGGAGGGAACAGATAGACAGACAGAATTGCGAGACCCACTTTTTTAGTCTTCGCTATCATCGTAAAGTAAACTTCGATCAAAATCTCGAGTTCGATTTTTTTCCGAATGCATAACTTGCCTTATAGTACCTATAAGTCGCCGCAAGTAAAAAACCAACTATCAGCCCCACTTGCACCATAAACTTCCGTCAAATTCATCAGTCCGCTTGTAGCATAAATAATCAAACGAAGAGCACGGCACAGAAGTAACCGAACTTCGTTCTAGAAGTAACCTTGTTACATTTAATGGACTTTCTTAAAATGATTAAAATCCGCTTGACAGTTTTTTTTTTTGAGAAAATCAAAAACAAAAAACATGGTTCTATCATTAAGAATAATTTTTTGGATTTTTTTTCAAACATTAGCTAGGTTTGACTAAATGCATTTTTTCTTTAAAGCTGTCAAACTGTTTTTGAGAAAAAAAATATTTTCTAAGATTACAAAATTACGAAACATAGTTGTATGACAGGTACCGTTATTTTTGGCCTAAAAAGAAAATAGAAATAAAAAGCACGAATGGATCCCACGCACTTGACATTATGCACAAGTACTTTTGAATACAAATTTTATATGCATAAAATTCATTGCTTAAATTACCGTCTGATTTTTAGAAAAACTATGAATCAATGCAAACAAAATTTAAAAAATCGTTTTATTAGTAATTTTTTTTTAAATAAAATTTTAACTTTCTTAAAAATGTTTCTAAAAGAAACTTGTGATGTCAGTTTTGAGTATTTATTAATATACATTCAAGAAAATAATTAAAAAAAAATTACTCGTTTTCAACAAACATATACAATATGTATATTTTTCAAAAAAAATTTAAATTTAATGAAGATCGTTAGTGCCCTTAAAGAAAAACCAAAAATACAAAAAAACGTCGTATGACAGGTACCGTTATACTTATAACATTTTCCTTAAATTTTTTGTACCAAAATGTAGTCCATACATACACATAATAATAATTTTTCTTTCAAAATCTATAGAGGCGCTTTAGTGATAAATACGATTTTTCATAAAGGCTGCATACCATTAGTTTTGGAGCTAAATACGAGTAAATTAATTTCCACTCTAGGGCTTATTCCTGCCCTTCAAACACTTTTCTTACAAATTTTGATGAAAAAGTTGATATTGGGGTCTTTCAGTTGAATTGTGATGACTGATGAGGTTTTATTGGCTCTTTAGACCCTAAAGGTTAAGAATAGTTGTGGTACAGATGGTATTCCGTCTAGTATTATGAAAAAATGCAGTGATTCTCTCTGTTAGCCTCTAGTAAAATTATTTAAAAAATCATTATCTGAGGGTTTATTTTTATCTAAGTGGAAGGAAGCATTTCTTGTCACTATATTCAAAACGGTTTCAAAAAATCTAGTTGAAAACTACAGAGGAATTTGTAAACTCTCAGCTATCCCTAAGCTTTTTGAAAGTTTAGTTAAAAATAAAATAGAGTTCTTGACTAAAGAATGTTTGTCAGAGTCACAACATGGTTTCGTATCAGGACGGTCTACTGTGACAAATTAAGTTGTTTTCTCGTAATAGGTCGTAAATGCAATTGAAGATAGATGTCAAGTTGATCTAATTTATACTGATTTTAACAAGACATTTGATTCCGTTGATCACAATAATATTTTATTAAAAAAGCTAGAGTATTTTGGTTTTCATTAAAAGAAGCCTAAATGGATTAATTTATATTTGAAGAATAGAACTCAACGTGTAGTGACTGATTCCAAAGTTTCAAGAAGTATTAAATGTAATTTTGTGGTTCCACAAGGAAGTCAACTTGGTCCTTTACTTTTTATATTACATATTAATAAAATTGTAATTATATGCTTTACGCGGATAATTTAAAAATATTTTTTAAATTTAAATGTATTGATGACTGTGTAAAAGTTCGATTCGATTTAGATCGTATTTTAAATTTGTGTTCGTTAAATAGCCTAAAGCTTAATATCAGTAAATGCAAGATTATTAAATTTTCCAAATTAGGATCTGCTTCTTATTTTGTGTTCACAAAATAGACATTATGTGTTTATTAATAAGAAAAGAGAAAACCTGTGAAATGTAACGAAAGAAGAAAATAAAAATTTTGTTTTGCAAAAAACAATAAGTCGGTTATCGGCAACGAAACATGTTTTTCTGTTTTGCTTTCGTTTTTATGTTTTGTTTCATTTGGTGTGTTTTGCGCCACAAAAAAAAAGTAGAAAATTATAGTCAACGACGGTGGTTCAAAACAGTTTTGTTGCATTCGATGTGTGTTGTTCGTATACAAATTTTTGACAACCACCACCGAAACACTTCAAAACAAATACGTGTGTTTTGTTTCGTTTTCCTTGGTAAGTGTAGTCTCATAAGAAACAATGTTCTTTTGTTTCACGAAACAAAAAACCACGTTTTACTTTATCCGGTGTGTTTTCAGCCTAAGTCCACAATTGAATATGCCGATGTTAGTTGGAATCCTTGCTATATAGAGTTCATTCGGGTGGAATTGAGCAAGTGCAGAGGCGGTTCACCAAATATGTGTTCCGTAAAATACATTGGAATTTTAGTCCGAAGTATAAAGGTAGGGGTGTCAATTGCCGGGATTAAATCTCTGGAATCAAGAAGAAAACTTCATGATGTAATACTTGTAAGGAATATACTTAGCTATCATATAAAAAATCTGTTTCTGCTTTCGTTGATTCATATCTACTTGTATATGCCAACTAGAATGTTGAGAAAAAGAAGTTTCTTTTTGAACATCGCCATAAAACGAGGAAATGAGTTGTGCTTGTAGATGAAATTATATTAAAAAAAATATCAATTCTGATAAAAATCGGTCATACATAGAGATAGACGGAATTTCGGGACCCAATTTTTTCGTCTTCTCTATCATCGTAATACTAAATTTTATCAAAATATTGAGTTTGATTTTTTTTTCTAAATACAAGACTTACCTCATCGCAAGTAAAAAACATGTCAGAGGAAAAATTCAAAAATTCTCTCTATCAAGTTTAAAGAAAGTTTAGTTTTTTTATAACCTTGAGACAAGAGAGAGATATTTCTATTCAGTTGTTTATTTATTTAACTTATTCTATCTACATAGTTCAATCAAATTTATAAACGAGATAAGAATTTGAATATTCTCATAAATAAAAATGCAGGTGGGCGCTGAGTCCCAAAAAAAAGCCCCAAATCATATTTGAATTATTCAACTCAACAGTTTGGTTTGTTTGTACTCTCATAACAAATCAAAATCTAAGACAAATTCATAAAAAATCTAAACGCAATAAGCATTTAATTCATTATGTCACTATCAATCCTTTTAACTGCCTGTTTATCATGTAAATATTTCCAAATAAAATTAGTCAAGGCAGGTACACGAGTTCTAAGATTTATTTTCAAGCACAGGTGCATTTGAGAATTTTTTGTTGATCGAAAAACAATGTACATATCTAAGCGATAAAATACTTGATAAAATTTTAACTAAATCCTTTTAAAATAAAATACACGACTCGATCGCAAAAACCTACTTGCTTTTATGGATCATATTATTTTAGAATTTTTAAAACGCAGAACATACTTCATATACAGGGTGATTCGTATAACGTGTGACAATAAGCTAGAGGGTGTATCTTCGGTTTAGACAAGAACAAAAATCGTATGGCAGAGGGGTCTATTTCCCAATGCTTCGAAGACCCAATGCTGTCTATTGTCGTTGAAGCGTAATGTACGCCTTATGCCATTGTCCTTGAAGAAGCCGAAAAACTCTCGGTACTGTCTTCACAATATTAAAAAGTTTGAAACTTAATACAATTTGCAAACGACATAGTTAAGAGGTTCATAGACAGATGAGAGACATGATCGTATTTTTTTAAGCCATTTATACGTAAGCACTGGGATGACTAGGGTATTAGAAAGAACCATTTTGGCTTTCAATGGGATGAACTGCTGAAGTGCCCACAAAGATCTAGTAACTCCAAAAGTTTTCCCTACACATTTTTTATTGAACTTTAAATATATGCAATTGGAAAATTTAAACTTAAGGATAATATGAATATAAAAAATTTGTTGGCACATAGGGGGCCTAACTTATGCTATGACATTGTTTCTAAAATTATAACAATTATAATAAACATGACTAGTTATTTTAAATTAAAATTATGGCATGGTTTATCTCTCGGGTTGTTCCGTACCGGTTGTCCAGTTAGTCGGTTTGTTGGGGTTTCGTTTTTTTGTATGTTTTCAGCCACGATGACTCCGCGTCAGCCTAAAATCGAACTACTTCTTCTTTGTCGGCTGGTATCCTTTCTAACATACCCAAAGCACTAAGGTATCTAGGCTCTGGATGTCGTTCCTGGGTGGTCATCCTTCTCATCAGCTGGTTTGGGTAGGTAGTTTGACTTCTTTGGCTTGGAATTGACGATGATTTCCGCAATTTCCTCTGGTTGGCATAGTTGAGGGTTGTCCGTTGGGCAACTAGCTGAAAGATGGTCGTCAAACTCCACTCCTTCCATTTTTGGCTGTAAAGTCATCTGGACGGATGTTCTGATTTCATCCAGGAACACAGAGTCCGTTGATGGGCTAGGTATGAAGATTTCCTCGAAGTGATTCGCGAAAACTTCCACTTTGTCAGCTATTGTTGTCACCTCAATGTTGTTGTTGATGATATCGTCAGGCGTTGGTTGGGTTTTCCCTAGACAGTTACTTATTTCGCTGAATGTGTTTGGTCCTGGTTTTATGGCCTGTAGTTTCTTCTTGAAACTTGAATTGCATGTTGTTGTGGTGTAGGATCGAGTTCCGGAACATTATATTTACACATTATAGTTCACTTTTTACTGCCTGGTAGTAGTTGTTGGTTGTGTTGAGCTCTCTTTGAAGCCATTTTCTCAACCTTTGTCTGTGGGAATAGAGATTCCGCACATACTCCGGGAGGTGTTCCTACCTATCTTTGGACGTCTTGGGTACTTTTTGGGCTTCAAGGGCATTGATGATAACTGACTCCAGGTGGTCGATGGCACTGTCAATTTCCTCATTTCTTAGGTTCCTGTTGGAGCGTGATCGCTCCATGTTAATGTTCTGTTGAACATAACGCCTATAGGTTTCTCGAGATGGTTGTGAATTCTAGGGGGATAGAATTAAGAAGTATCGGTGGAAAATAAGATGAATCTAATAACTTTTTTCATATTACATGACATTTGCCTTTCGTAGGGTTAAGAATCAAACTATTGCTTAGTGCACAGGTAGAAACATGTTCAAGCTCATCGTTTATAGTACAAATACACTTTTATATAAGAACTAAGGGACAACTTTTATATATTTGTAAATCGTCAGCATAAAAATGGTATTTCATTACTGGTTTACCATATCGAAAGCTTTAGAGAAGCAAAGAAGTATCAGAAAGGTAACACAACTATCGTCCAGTATTTGTCTTATATCTTCCATGACTTTTGTAAATGCTGTAGTACAACTGTGCTTGGGGGCGAAACCCGGATTGAATGCTAATTAAGAAATTTTTATTATTTGCATAACTCATTCACAGACTTTAAATAAAGAGGGTAAGATTGAAATTGCCCGAAAATCAGTTCGTAGTGAGTTTTTGGGTATTGGGCTAATTTTAGTGAGTTTCCACTAGTATGGGAAAATTCAAGTTGTGCTTTTAGGAAGATGGAGTTGATTTCACACACACCTGGTGCTTTGGATTTTATTGAAAGAAAACTTTATAAAACATCCAAACTATTGACACACGAGAAACTAAAAGACGAATCTGAAAAAGCAGCTGGAAATTCAGTAAAAGACTTTAAATCAATCGATTATTAGTGGAAAGAGATAAAAACTTATGATTCAATTTATCACCGTCAATTTTGTTTTTTTTAATATAGGACGTTACTTTCCAAGTTCCCGTAGATTGCTCCACAGCTTACGACAACCAGAGGACACATTCAGACGGTTGGAAAAGAAAAGTGTTTTTGCAACTATTACTTCTTGCACAACCCTGTTTCGCAAAACTTTATAACGTCGTCGGTAGGAACGATCGCGTTGATTCATAAGATCTTTTATTTCTTTCGTAAGCCAGGGTTTGGATACGCAGAATAGTTTTTTTGTCTTTAGTGGGAGGTGTGGATTAAAAAGATTTGACATGTTTTCATTCAAAAACTTTACTTCTTCATGTATAAATTCCTTAAATAAATATTTTCACAGGGCAAAATGCGAATAGAACAATTTTTAAAATTTTGTTCATACTTTTCTAGATATCAGACCGCAATTTTATGCATTTAAAAATTTTGTTTTAATTAAATCCATGATGTTGATATATGATATATACGAGTATGTACGTGTGATCTAGTCGTGCATTTTATTTCTAAAGGAATACAAGTCTCAGAACATTTTTTTTTATTTCAAATGATTTTTGATTGAGACACTCCTATAAGCCTTCATATAAGCCTTCATTAAAGAAAAATAAAGATAAGGTAAATGAAAATAAGCCAATAAACCAGTTAGAATTGCATGATCCAATTTAATTTTAAAAATAATTTATATATATACGAATATGTTATGTGAGAGGTATATGTGTTCGAGTTATAAATTTTTATTTTTGGAATCATAATCATTACCTACTATTTTCTTTTGGAATAAAATTTGAAAGATTCTTTGAAAACTGACAAAAACATTGTAAGACAAACTGAAAAATGGTACAATAACTTGAATTCTTTACTCACATAAGACATCTAATACCTTTCATTTAAGGCATTGTTAACTTTGGCGCCTCCTTAAATTTAAACGCTTGGTGTTTTAATTTTCGAATTTTTAAGTAAATCCGTATTTTTTTGCAAACATTTTACCTGATTCGTTGAAGAAATGATCTCAACAAAAAACTATAAATGTGTTCATGCTTTATAGTCGTTGATAAATAAAACAAACGAATGAAGGAATTCTTCCAAAATTTAATGTTTGTTTTTAACTAAATAAATTTTAGCACAGCAAAGACTATATATCCCAATTTTTAATGTGTATTTTGGTTTATCATTGACTTTCAACAAATAAAATTTAAAATTAAAAGTTTTAATTTTTTTATTTTTTTTTTTTTTTGAATTTCCAGAGCAAAATCAACAACAGTAATTCTGCGGAAACAAACAATCTTCTTTTAAATACTACACAACTGGAAACAATCCAGTTTCGTACAAAACACACTGACGAAGAGGATTCACTAATAAATGGTGACTCAAATGAGGATGCAAATGATTTAAAATACGAAGTTGAGATTATTCAACCAGGAAGAATCGAAAAGGAAGATCTTGAAATCGAAGAACGTTTCAAGTAAGACAAAACAAATTCTGAATTAATTAAATACGTTTTTATAGGTACATAATGTAAAAATTTTGTTTTATTGTGTAACAGAGGTCCTTCACTCAATTTTGATACAAATGAGTTCATTGAGGAGAACATAGAAGTGAATTCTCAAACTATTCAACCAGGACATGTCATATTGACGATTGCGTTAATTCTGTTAGCCTTTGTGTCTGTTGGAATCTATGCTGGACTTGTAATGTGGCGATCAAGTTTAGAGTGAGTTTAATATAATTTTAATATATTTCATATTTATAAGTAGAAGGATTTAGTATAAATATTTGAAAGACTTAGAGATTTTAAAATAACCTTTTTGATTAAAACAATGTTAACATTTTCGATAATTGTTGGTGTGTTAGCAGCTTTAGCAATCAATCAATCAATCAATCACTGACAGCTGTCGTTGCTGTCAAGTCAATCTAAAAAAAAATTCGTGTATCGGTTAAGCCAATTTCTCTGTAAATAAATATGTTTTGTGGGTTTTTCCCAGTGTTGGAAAGTTTTTCCTAACATTTCTAATTCACAATTTACAACAACAAATATACGTACACAACTTATAATTTTTTCATTTCCCCCGTTAAAGCTTTTATCAATTTTCGAAACTAGTTATGTATTTGATTTCTGTCCAATAACATATATCTGTTATTTTATTTAATTTTTTTTTTTTTTTTGAGGGATAAAACCTTAAAGTGGAAACACTATTTTCTGTGACACTCGATTTGACACTTGACCGTTATTTTTAGGTTAGTTTGATTAATTCATCATGAATATAAGCATCATTTGCAAATTATTCAAATTTATTTTGAAAAACATTGCTATTTGATCCACAGTTCAGTGATGAAACACACTTTTTACAGAATTGGAGCGATGATGTTGTCAGACGACAATTCATGACCGAAAATCATTACGTTTAGAAAAGTCATCGCTTAATGTGGTGGTGCGATCATCGCTATATAAAGGGTGGTTAAATTTTAAGGGCTGATGTTGAATGTGAACCACACCTAAACGTCAAGGGTTTCCTGCATTTCATTTGACATTTCAAAATTTCAGACTAACTCAATTTGAACCATGGAAAGATACACAGTCGAGCAACGCTTTCAAGTTATTCAGGCTTATTGTGAAAATGGGCGTTCAAATCAAAATGTCAATTTAATCGTTCAAATGTGCGTACAATCGGAAAAATTGTGCAAAAATTTGAGGAAACCGGGTCTGTAGGAGATGTGCATGCTCGTACAGCTCGTACTGCAGAAAATATTGCTGCTGTTCGCGATAGTGTGGCTGAAGAGCCATCCACCTCAACTCGTCGTCGTGTCCAACAATTGCACCTCTCACGCTCGTCGTTAATGAACATTATGAATAAAGACTTGCATTTATACGCTTACAAGGTGCAATTGACTCAAGAACTAAAGCCTCTTGACCATTTAAAGCATCTTCAATGGTCAGAATGGTGGTAAGAAATGGCAACAGTGGATGATCAATTTTCGAAGAAAATCATCATCAGTGATGAGGCATATTTTCACCTCAGTGGATTCGTCAATAAACAGAATTGCCGCATTTGGGCGAATGATAATCCAAGACGCTGTTCACATTGGACTTACTCAACCGAATTATTTTGACGTAAGGCCACCCTGTCGTGTTCAGACACAAAAGCAGTGTGAACACTCCAGACTCACTTTGACGTCTTATAGTTGTCATAATTGTTGGCCATTTGCTATGCCACTACAAATATACAGTGAATTACAAAAGTAAGTAAGCACCTCTTAGTTTAAAGATCATTTCCTTCAAACAATCGATAGTAATGTTAAAAAAAACCTTAATATTTTTGTCTATAATTAATGATATGTATTGCGAACTAAAAAGTAATATTTCAAATAAAACAACTGTGTTCTAAAATTCTGCTTGTTTAGATTCATGGGTTTTTTCAAAGAAGAGCCGCTTTTGGTGATTTATTTTACTTATGAAAGGTTTCTTTCTAACCGATACATGATAACTGGATTGGTAGAGCACTCGTCGAATAGTTTGAGGGTTACATGATTAACCTGTTTTATTTGGTTATTTCTGCTGATATCTTTGATGGGCTTACTTGTGGATTCCTCTCTTTGAGTATATATAATATGGAGGGTTCGTTCCTATCCCTAATGCATTGTAGTACTTGAAGTTGTGATAGGGTTCGCTGTCTCACTTTCTGTAAGTTAAGGATACAGCCGTATCCTCCGATTTGTGCTTACCTTCTCCTCACATATAGTTCTCCGTCACATGTGATATGAAGCAATCGGCAATAACTTTGTCTTACACAAATTTGAGTAGCGCCCCTATGATAGTCACGCATTTGGAATAGAAACGAGCCCTCCATATTATATATACTCAAAGATTCCTCTTCACTTTTCTAACAATAATACGGCATTCCTGCTTGTCATTGTCATTGATCGAGGGTCATTTTGTAAACTTCCAATGCTATTTTATTTGGTTATTATTTTGTGTATAGTAGATGGACTTTTGTTAACAATAGCTGTGTTTTATTTTCCCCCAGATCTGATCCAGATTGGATCTTCATTCAAAATTACATGTAAAACAAAAACAACACAAGGCCCAGTTTTGTTTGTATTTGTTGTTTTACATGTTATTTTGAAAAAAAAATCCAATCCGGATAAGATCTGGGGGAAAATAAAACACAGCTAATTTTACCATTCTCGCACTTCGATTTATTTTCCAAATAGTGTTTGATTATATTTTTTTTTTAATGAGTGCTTACTTACTTTTGTGATACACTGTATCTTCGTGTGTCATATTATGTCACCAAGACAAATGTCAAAAAAAAACCATTAATTTTCAATTTGTTTTAAAAATCCTGCCTCACTTTGCCGTCTCTTTCTTACCATGAAGTGCGAACGAGAAAAAACACAGAGACATCAAAATAAGTCGGCGGATTGAGTCCAATGTGAACACCGTCCAAGAGTGATTGTCGAAAAACAAAAAATGCACCCACAAAGAGTGACTGTTTGGTGCGGTTTATGGGCTGGCGGCATCATCGCGCCGTATTTTTTCCAAAATGAGGCCGGTCAGGCAGTTACTGTGAATATCAATAATTTTAATTCCATGAAGTGAACCGTAAAAGTTGATTTTCTTGTAAGCATTATTTCCAGAATGGAAGTTGTCTTTTAATTTTCAGAGATCTTGTCAGTTTGTAATTTTCTATTATAAAACGTAAAATAATAAAACAAATATTTATTTAGAATGTCAGTGCAGTCAGGCGTATTATTAGTACTGTTTTTTTATTCAACACAAACACCCTCTTTTAAAATGTTACCCAGAGTAGAAGTGATTTTACTTGAAGCTTAAGGTCATAAGACCAAAAGATTACAACAATGGTATATGTCTATATGAAATGATCCGATCCGATATATATATTTTATAATATTTTTCCTAATATTTGTAGTGATATTTAACCAATTAGAATTATGAAATAAGTCCTAAGTTTTCTTAACCAGATTATAATTTTCAAAATAAATTACTATAAAATTATAAATAATAATATTTAATTTTTATACATATTTCTAGAAAACGATATGGAATGCGCCAAAGGCTGATGACAGAAGATGATTTCTGTACGAGCATTCATGATACTCGACCATATTAATGCAGCAATTACAAATACCAATTTTAATTAATCCAATTAAATGCAAAAGCCGTCAATTTGATCAAATTAATTTGAAATCGCTCAAAGTGCTATTCATCATTAAATCTTGGAATTTCCAGTTTTTTTTTGTATTATCAATTAAAACGACCTTTGAATGCTGACTCCGATTTAAATTGATTCAATAATACCTTTAGTGTATTATTTGAGTTCAGTTCTACATACGTGTATGCATTATAAGTTAAATGTAATTAATGACAGTTAAGCCCTTTCCATTTATAATCCCTTAGATAATAATTACTAGATTATAATATTTTTTTTAACTTTTTATTTAAACACAATGACTGTGATATTTAATAGGTTTACAAATAAATATAAACAATTTCGTGACAATGTATAAATATCAGTAAATGTAATTTAGAATAAATTAGCGATACAAATAAATTAAATTAAATAAATAAATAAAAAACAACTTTTATTTGTTTTAAATATATAACTTACGACCATAAAATAAAAATGATATTAAAAATAAGAAAATAATAATAAAAAAAACTATTATTGATTAAGAAGACGGGGTTTTAGACAGGGTCAACTGAGGTTAATACCGAAACGAGATTGGGTACTTTTGAATGGCATTTGATAATATTTAGCTCCAAGGAATTTTTCAGGCAGATCAAGTTGAAGAAGAGTAAAATAATATGTCGAGGAAGTGGTCTTGAAAAACTTGGTATCGTCGACGACGTAAGATATGTGAATATTTTTGATGACCATTTCAATATCGTTAATAGTAAGAATACAAGGGAGAGGTATTAAGTTGCTACCTTGTGGGAACCCGGAGGCTGCTTATAAATTATCTGAGGAGATAGATCTCCCTTGAACTTTGTAGTAATAGTTGATCAGGTAAGAAGAAATTAACCTTGAGAGATAAATAGGTTCACGACCAACGCTTAAGAGTTTGAATAGCATGGGTTTATGTGAAATTTTGCCAAAGGCCTTACTGAAATCAGTAAGGCTGAGAGGCTAAAGCATGCGAATTCAACGAGGTACCTAGGTCGTTGAGGTCCTGCCTTTAATAAAGTTGTGTTGTCTAGAGGAAGTATGAGACTTACAACGAAAACTTAAAATTTCGTATAAAGTGCTTTCAAAGATTTCGGGAGTATGTGAAAGTTGAATAGTATGATAATTTACATTTGTTGGCTCATAAGGGTCCTAACTATATACGGTTACTTAAGTTTAATGATTTTTGTATAAAATTTACATGTCAAAAAAAAATTTTAATGTCTGTTGACTTTGTTGTCTTCAAAGTGTTCATTCCCGGTTGAATAAAACGATACGGATCAGAGTGACAGTTGTGTTGTATGCTCATCTCTTTTCCTTACGTTTGTTGAATTTCAAATGTTTCTTTTAGCTTTTGTGGCAAAATAGTATTCCCAAAAATTTTATATTTGTTATTAAAAAATAAAGGGTAGTTTTTTAAGAGGAAGAAAAAACTTTATTAATGATTCAGTAGTTAAGTTAGGTTTAAACACGAAATAAGGATGTTCTTACATTGCATTGGTCCTTAAGGCACACATTCAGAAACAGGAAGATAAACTGTTGCTATGTTTATATTCAGTATCGAATGATCAAGTTGGATTAGGATCAGATTTTCGACCCAGGTTTTTCGTCATTGGAGTTAAGAGCTCCAAGCTCTCTACAACACCTCATATAAACGTACTATGTGCAATATGGTGGATTTACATGCATTTGATTTCTGCAAAAAAAAAGGATGCCAAATACAGAATTCATATTATTTGTTAGATAGAGAGAAAAGAGCTAAATGCAGCAGAACTTAATTTCTGCATTATAGGAAATTCGAGAAATGCAGAAGTCAAGATTATAGTAAAGACGAACATATTCATCTTTATTATAGCATCTTCGTCTACATTTTGTAAATTTGCCACATTTTTCTATAATTTTATATGATTAACAAGTCAACAAGTTATAGCTGTTTATATATATATAGGAAGTAAGAATGTATTCTCTTCCACTTTCGGGTTTCGACATACATCTGCCTCTCTCTACTTTTCTGCATTTTGCAAATGTAAATCCACTTATAAACAAATCTTTTATTCGATAACGATATAATTTTGTTTGTTTTCATACAAACTATCGAAAGGAAAAATATAACTCGTGTTAAAGTTAAAGGCGCAAAATTTTAAAGGCTCGGTCAAACAGAACGCGTTTTTACGCCGCGTTTCACCGCCGCGTTCAAACGAAGCGTTGTATTACATTGCAATACATGTCCCATGTCACACTGAACGCGTTTTTGACGCCGCGTTGAATTCACCATGGCGTTGCAACGCGGCGGTGAAACGCGACGTTGTGTGAAATTACAGATTATTTCTAACGCTGCGGCAGTCAAAGGAATTTTAATTTTTTTCAAGATGGAAAAATTAATTGAATTGGTGAGAAATTACCAATGTCTATACGATATGGGTGATAAATCGTATAAGAACATTGTTTTACATACATTTAATTATTATTATTGAAATATGAGACAAATTTGTCTCTCATCATAAATGCCGCATTGATAGGTCTTCTGTTTGTTGGCCTTCGAGATGTGCGACTCTTCTTTTTTTGTTAATTGGCATGTACCCAAATTCTTTTTTCTTTTACGGGAATTTCGTAAAATAGCAAATAGAAGCAATAATTCCCCCTCCGAATCTGAGCTGCTTGAAATTATTTTTGTTAAGGAATTATTGTTTCGTTTGTTCATTGCTTGAAAGCTATCTGTTTGACGTCCTCTGACGCGGCGGTTGCAACGTCGCGTCAAAATAATCTTACCGTCGCGTTAAAAAATCTTAACGCGGCGTTGAAAACGCGTTCTGTTTGACCGAGCCTTAAACAGTTCTCGTTTAAGGAATTAAACCGGCTCTACTTAACGCAGACGTTTAGCTTGGTCTAACTTTTGCATAATTTTAAACACGTTAGACAACTCTTCTAACTAATGTGCGTTTTACAACAGAACCTAAGCGAATTTGCGTTGAACAACCCTTAATTTGACAGATACATAACTCACACAACTACAAAAACACAAAAAAAAAGTAAAAAGAACAGACAACTTTAAACCAAATAATTTTTCGCCGAAAAAAGTACATTTTATATACTACCTCGGTACAGATTTTGATTGTTTATAAGTTATTTACATTATTTTAGATGGAAATAAAGTATAAATTGCAAATTCACAGCATAAAAACTCAATTTGTTATTGCAAGGTGCAGATTCATTTAGCTATATTCGTCTCGGCCGGCGGCGGCGGCGTGCGTGCATACATAAGATATGTAGATATATGTACCTACATACATTTGTATTTACAGATTTGTTCATCGTAGAGCACTTTCGTACGATTGTTTCGAATTTATAATATTCAGTTATTCAGTCTATTTAAGCAAAAAACATCTTTAAAAAATCGAATAAAACATCAGTAAACATTTCTTCTTCGATTTGCTTTTGTATGAAATGACTACTGTCAATATGGATAAAGTATACTTTTAAAAGATAAACTAGCTATTTGCTGCTGTTAAAGTAAGACGAGCTCTTTAACGTGAAAGTATAGTTTATGTCCTTTAAAATTAACAAAAAGTCGGTTCTCGTTTTATACTCAATATTTAGAGTCGACTCCCATTCTAAAATTGATTTAGAGTAGGTTTTAAATGTTTAAAATTTTGCGACAAAGTTTTTATCGAGACTAACCCCGACGCCATACGAGCACGTACTGGCGACCAAGTTTGCAAAACACACACATTTTGTACTAACACAAAGAAACCTATGCAACATCCTCGAAACCAAGAGCCAGGCAAGTTTTCAAGCAAGTAGCCTGACATCTGCACTTGGAAAATTAGTTATAGATGTATTTGATTGTTTATGTCACGTCCCCATTCATAAATATATTTTTTCTTGGTGGCGTATACATTCAAGCACAATCAGTAAATAAATATAAATAAAATGTAAAATCTAAAAACTTGGAGGAAACTTGCTCGTGAATTGGTGTGCCACTTACAACACAAAATATACACAAAAAAGAATTTGACTGGCAGTTTATGTACACAATTTGATTCCCAGCACTTGCCTCTGTTGGAATTCATTTTTAACCTTCTTGTAATATGCATTAAAAAAAAAAAAGATTTCGAAAAGCATTAACACCAACACTTTTACAGGCGAATCTATAAACAAATCTTAAAGGTTACTTAACTTTAAAATACCTCTAAGTAGCTCTTAAGTATGAAATCGGTATCTATAATCAATTTTCACATTTAAGTAACGTTACTTAAAGGCCTCTTAACTTAAACGCTATCAACCGCGTTTAAGGGTCACTTAAAGGCATTTTAAAATGTATTTTGACATATCGGTTTTCATCTTTGAAATTTTGAAGTTTCAAATTGTGAGTTTGTAGGTATTGTTTGTTGTGATATTATATTAGAACTATAAAGTGCAACGATTTAAGAAACATAAAATTTGTATTGATTAAAATATGTGCACGCGCAAAGAAATTTCGTCCGCGCTTCCCTCTTAGCCGTTGAAGTGTTTGTATCGACACTTTCTTCCTGGTTGTTGGAAGAGAATAGACGTTTTCCTAAATGCAGTGTTGCAGCGCATCGTGGATTTTGATGCCCTTGCAACGTTTTTCTTCACTCTGAAATTTACTTTACTTTTACAATTCATTAAACAAAAACTCTAAAATTTAGAATTCGTATTTAATAACGTTATTTTATTGAAGCAAGTTAATAAAAAAAAGCATCAAAATTCATGATGCGCTGCAACACTGCATTTAGGAAAACGCCCAATCTGTGCATAAAATAATTCTGTTTTGTAGTGTATTATTGTAAATTCTGAAAATAAAAAAGTTTCCTTGTAGGAGGCATCCCAATTTTCAGATCTTTTTCTTTTATTTGTGGCGGCGGGTGTGGGTGTGTGTTAGATAGCCATTTTTTTCGATTTCACAGATAAAAAAATGTGTCTTCCAATTATTTACTGAAAGAAGGTGTCACAAAACAGCTGTGTTGTATAAAATGAAGCAGCATTTGTTTTTTTTGTACTAGATTTTCACATTCTTTTACGTTACGTGACACAACCATTGTTTAGTTAAGTACCAATGAAAAATCGATTATAGATACGAATTGAAGTTTCGTCATTTAAAGCCAAATTAAATATTTAAGTATGCTTAACTAAATAACCTCTAAGATTGTAACAATGGAAATCTTATGGGAAGATTTATATTAATAATTAGAGAAAATTATACACGTTAGTATTCGTTGAGACTTTATTTCAAACTCATCTTTTCTTTATCCAGGATTTCAACTTTTAAATAACAAAATTAATAGTGCTGCCATAAGGGCGAAAGTAAAAGATTAATTTCTTGACATTAAGATGTCACTGTTACATGGATTTTTCTTTTTTTTTAAATTGACTCTGTCAATTTTCGTAGTCTACTAACCATTTCGGTGGTCTTCGTTTGCGAGATGATTCGTCGCCATCATGTGTGCTCACCTTTGGATTGTTATCATTTTGTGAAAATTTGGTAGCACTGCTTGTTGAGTTTTCTTTCTCCTCTTCGTCATCTTCTTCGTTGTTTTGTATGTCAGTGTCAACTAACAGCTGATCTTCATTTCGTTTGTTGTATTTTTTTACTTGTCCGGTATGAACTATTCTGAAAATCTCCTGGCCAATATTATTGAGTTTTCGGATTTTAAGTACGTTTTCACCCAATATGTTTGTAATTTCATATGGATTTGGCTCGTATGATGGGCAAAGTTTATTTCTTTTAATTGGATTCAGCGCCAGCACCGAATCTCCTACCTTCATGTTAAAGGCGTTTCTGTGGCCATCGATACGAATCTTGTCCTGAGCCTGTGATTTTTTGAGATTTGTTAGCGCTTGTTCTCGGTCCGAATGTAGTTGAAGGAGTTGGTGACTTCTATCGGTGTTGCATTCCACTATTCCTAGAAGAACTTCGTCTCGAATTCTGGGCTCAAATCCATGTAGAAGGTAGTGTGGTGATTGCTGAAGTGAGGAGTGCTTGCTCGAGTTGATGGACAATGTAATTTCAGGGATGTAAGATGACCAATGTTCGATATCCCTCTCTGACATGAATTTTCGTAAAATTGAAGAAACTGTTTGTACTTCGCGCTCTATTAGTCCATTGGATTCCGGCCAATAAGGTGGAGTTGTAAGGCTCTGTATTCCAAACTTATTCAAAAATTCTATGAACTCGTTTGAGGTGAAGCTTGTGGCATTATCGCTGATGATTTCTATTGGAGGTCCGTGAATCGATATTATTTTATCTTCAATCAAAGATATAACGTGTCTGGAGCTGACATCGGGTACGCTTTTTGCAATTACATATCGAGTTGTGTGATCGATTATAATCAAGATATTTTTGTTTCCTTTAGAATCTTGTGGGAAACTGCAATGGTCCATTGATATCACATCGAAAGGTCTTTGAGGGATACTTCTTGGTTTTAATAGTCCAATCCTTTTGCTTGTTCGATGATTGAACAATTGACATGTTCGGCAGCTGGATACATATCGCTTGCAATCCTTTGCAGCTGATGGCCAAAAGTATCGCTTGGACAATTTTGAGAAAGTCTTTTCATGGTCCATGTGTCCACTGTTGTCGTGGCACATCTCAAGAACGCAGTTTTGCAGAGATAGTGGAATATAGATCCGGCCGAAGCCCTTATTGTTTTTGTATAGCAATATGTTGTTTTGAATAAAGTAGTTGTTCTTTATTTTCTCGTCATGTTTTGTATTTGCGTCATTATTTAAAGTTCTGACCAAGTTCTGACATTCCGGATCGTTGTTTTGAGCTGTGGAAATTTTTGTCTCGTCGTTGGATTTAAGAATTAGTTGGACTATTATGTTGTTTGGAATCCTTGACAATGCGTCAGCACATACATTGTGTTTGCCTGCTCTGTGCTTGATAGTGAAGTTATATGGTTGAAGATCTAATAACCATCTGGCAAATTTTCGGTTGAATTTACTATTTTGTAATAAGCATGCAGTTGTCCAATTGTCCGTGATTAATGTAAAATGTTTTAGACCATAAAGGTAAATATGAAATTTGTCGGTTATGGCCCAATGTATAGCAAGGCTTTCTATTTGGTTTATATGGAGGTTCTTTTCCGAGTCAGCTAGTGCACGACTAGCATATGCGATAACGACTTCTCGATTGTTCTGCTTTTGTATGAGAATAGCTCCTAGTCCGGTAAGTGAGGCGTCAACTTGAACTTCAGTTGCGCAGTCGTTCATAAAGTGCGCTAGTATTGGTGGCGATTTCAATTTTAGCTTTAGAATTTCCACTGCTTCTGCTGCTTCTTTGGTGCAAACGAATGGTGTAAGGTTGTAAGCATTACGTATTGGTAGGGCGATTTTGGAAAAATCTTTAATGAATTTTCTATGATGTGATGCGAAAGCGTGAAAAGATTTGGCGTCTGTTTTAGTTTTAAATTCTTTGTTGTAACGATCTATAGAATTGATACGATTTGGATCTGGACGTATACCTTCTGCGGAGATGCCGTATCCCAAAAAGAAGATTTCGCTTTTGAACAGTTGACATTTTTTGAGTGAAATACGTAGACCACTTTTAATCAGCTCGGTTAGCGCAACTTCGAAATTGTCCAAGGCTATGTCGATGTTCGGGGCGGATTGGCCTATGTCATCCATGTATGTAATCGTGTTCTTGGTTTTGTGGAAGGTTTGTCGCATAATGCGCTCCATTGTTTTGGGAGCGTTTGCCAATCCAAATGGCATTCTCATGAATTCAAATACTCCATCTTGTGTCACGAATGCGGTTTTGTGGATATCTGAGGGTTTTACCTTAACTGTCATAAAGGCTGTTTTTATGTCCATGACGTTAAATATTTTTGAATCAGTTTGGACCAGTTTTTCTATGACGTCATCGATATGTGGTGGTGGAAAATTGTCTTTTAACAACTTTTTGTTTAAGTGGGTGTAGTCTACGGTCAATCTACGTGGTGTACTGGGGTGGTGAGGTTGGTTTACTATCACCACTGGCGATGCATATTCGGATTGTGAATCTCTGGTTATTTTGAGTTGTTTCCAGTTTTCTACAGTTTCGTTTATAAATTTCCGGTCACTCCATGAATAACGATATGGCTTTCTAAAAACTGGAATTTCATCGGTGGTGTTCAGAGAATGTTCACCTATTGTACAATGACCTAATATATCTTCGTCCGTTGAAAAAGGTTGTAAGTTGTTGCAAACTATTTGTTGAAATTTTGCGATGTGGATAGGCGAAAGGTTTGTGAAGGATGAAATTTGTTCTTCGGTTTCTTTTAGCAGGCTGGACGGAATGTTTTGGATGTTTTTGAAAATACAGGAGTTTATGTTTGGTTTAGTATTGTATGTGTTTAAATTTTTTTGAAGTTGGATATCGCCGTTTGATTCAACAATTATGGTTAAGTTGTTAGCTTTTCTCCAATCACTGCCAAGTATGAGCGGAATAGGGGTATTGTTTACAACTGCTACAGGGCCGAACGTACAGGATATGTCACCTACAGATACAAATAGATCTATTTGACCTATTGGCTTACATTCGTTGTCTATGGATGTGATGGTAGGTCCGTCATATTTCTGAATGCAATAATTTTGTGGAATTGAACGACGGTCGATAACTGACTGTTCTGCGCCACTGTCAATGAGAGTCGAAATAAGTGTTCCTTCAAACGCAGTAGCATCAACGATTGGCAAACCACGGTCGCCCCCTTTTGATTTTAAAGCACAGTTTGCTTGCTTTGAAGGAATTTTATTTGGGCAGTTGTTGATTGAATGACCTGTTTTATTGCAGATGGTACACGGTATGTGGCATTGAGAGATTGGATGCGAGTACTTTTTGCAACGTGGACATAAATAACTATTTCCTTTGAAATTATCGATGTGTAACGTAGATTTGGGAAAACTATACTGTTGGTTGGATAAAGATGGGTTATTGTTGTGCTGTTGAGAATGGTTGTTTATATATGGTTGTGGTTTATTAATGGTTTTGTCGTTGGAAAAGTATTTTGAAGTATATTTTGTATCATCATCTAGAGTTTGGCCTATTTCAAAAAGTTTATCTAAAGTAGTGGGTGCTCCAATACGCATGAGTCGACGGTCTGTGTTGTCAGTGATACCTTCTATAAGATACGATATTTGGTCTTCAATTGGAATCTTTATGTCGTTTGGGGCCTTAGTAATTATTTCTAACTTACCGCACAGATATTGAGTGATGGACTCGTTTGGATGTTGGATGCGTGCGTTGACTCGTTCGTTCCATTCTCGTAGTGTGGGCGGCTTTATGAATCGTTGCTTAAAAGCCTGGAGCCATGTCGACCATTCAATTTTGTTCTCGCCTTCAAAGTTTTGCCAGTTTTTGGCGATTCCTGTTAATTTGCTGGTACTGAATGCAAGCATTACTTCAGCGCTCCATCCATTGATTTTTGCAGCTTTTTCAATTGATTTAATAAAGTATTCACTTGCATTGCTATCTTCGCCGTTGCACCTGGCTATGGTTTGTGTCATATCGGGATTCAAAACCACATGTTGAACTTGTTTTGAAGTGTCTGACATAAATGCGCTTGTAGAAGGAAAAAGATTGGATAGCATGGTGTTGTTTTCTATAAGTATTTCAATTGCGTCGTCTTTAGTTGTTGCCTTGGCCTCCAATCCTCTTTTTTTAATTTCAGTCTTCAGAAATTCAAGAGTGAATTTGTTAAGGATGGAAGCGTCGGTTGTTGTTTCAATCAATTTGTCCAGAAGCGACATTTTGGTTTAATTTTTTTTACACGGTTTTTTGTTTATATTTTGGAAGTGTTGTTTGTTCGAGTTACCGACTGCGCCATGTAACAATGGAAATCTTATGGGAAGATTTATATTAATAATTAGAGAAAATTATACACGTTAGTATTCGTTGAGACTTTATTTCAAACTCATCTTTTCTTTATCCAGGATTTCAACTTTTAAATAACAAAATTAATAGTGCTGCCATAAGGGCGAAAGTAAAAGATTAATTTCTTGACATTAAGATGTCACTGTTACAAAGATGCAGTTTAAGAAAATCTTATAGATACGGCTGTTAATATTTTATCTTATTTGTTTTCTCATATGAAGGTATATGGTTGATTTATCTTCATGCGAATTCCAAAAAAAAAAATTGGATGTAAGATACAAAACTTACATTTGTTTGATAGAGAGAGAAGACCAAAACGCAAAGATCTTTAAGAATGAAGGTTATAGGAAGCTCGAGAAATGAAGATGAAGATTATAGTGATTTTTGAAATACTTGTTTTTAAATGAAAATCGATTACAGAATAAGTTAGAGGACTTAAATTTGAGTTCAAAATAGTTTCAATCATCGAAATAAAGCAAGTAGTTTTCAAATCCCAAAGCGATATGTATAATAATTTTAAACCAGTTCTTAAAATTTAGAGAAATTCTTAGTTAATCAGGTTTATTTCTTCTCTTTCCGCATCAAATTCGTGAGATAATTTTATCAGCTCTGAAGAAAGTTTTTCTCATACAAATTTTGACAGCTTGTTGTCAATAGTCGGTAGAGATAAAAATATCTGGTTTCTGAGGTTTATCCGGGTTTTCCGGATAATCTTTAGTACTCGCATGGAAGAGAAAATTTAGCTATCGAAGTGGCTAATTTTGTAGCCCTGTAG
Organism: Philhelius festivus; assembly: GCA_963931855.1. Classification (NCBI taxonomy): domain Eukaryota; kingdom Metazoa; phylum Arthropoda; class Insecta; order Diptera; family Syrphidae; genus Philhelius; species Philhelius festivus. The sequence continues at coordinate 224,966,642 of OZ007555.1, read as the reverse complement.
TCAATACAAATTGACTTTGAAAACTTAATATGAATTAGAAATTGAGAATGAAGCAAGATAATCGTAATAGCCTCATGAAAACGAAAACAATAAGCAAGAGAAATCGAAAATTTGTTGTCGTTTTGATTTTTTTAAAGGAATTTCTGTTTTTTTTTAATATTTTTTTTTTTTGTTTTGAATCACATCAAAGCAAACATGTTCAATTTTGAAATTTGATGTATCTAACCACAGTATATAATTATATAATATTATTTCTATCATTTCGCATCATTTACCAATAGGACACAAGATTAAATGTGAACGGAAGTTCGGAAGCCAGTACCCAGGCAAGTTGGAAAGCAAGTAGCCTGCAAGCTCACTTATAAAATAAATTATTGAAATAGTTGAATGTCGTCTGACGTTCGTATTCATAAATACAAATACTATGTTTCCATTTTGTTTCAAAACTTCCAGGCAATCTGCTCTCCAAGTCAAGTAGCATGCCACTCACATCACAGCAAAAACACCAATAGTAATTTGAACAGCAGGGTATGTACTCAATTGCTTGCCAGTATTTGTCTGTGGTTGCCATCAAATTCAACAAAATCCAGAACAACACATGTGACGTCTGCGTTTTGAAAATACCTTGAATATGTTCATATTTCTACCCATGTGAAGCTTCCATTAACTATACCTTTTCCATTGTGTTTCATGTGTCAAACATTATATATAAATATTATATACAATGTGTCAAATCAAGTGCCATCTTTTCGCTCTATTTGTCTCTCTGTCTCTGTCAACCTAACCTGTAGCCTATTATGTTAGGTTAAGTGGTTTTCTTTTAATTGTTCAATAAAAGTATGAACAAGAACTGAAATATTATAAAAAACAGTTAATAAAGTGTTATCTGATTACTTTGTTTCGTTACTGAAAGATTTTGCCATTTAACAAATCGCAGAATACCAACAAGATTTTTTTGAGTATGTTCTGTTCTTACCTCGTTCCGATCAAAGTGCATTTTATATATATTTTATATGCAAAAAAGTGAAATATAAAATAATTCACTTTCCACTTGCCATTTTACTTTAAACATCTGGGCGGAGTGTTTGCGTGTTGCGTCCAATCTTTACAGTGCCGCTCTCTTATCAGATTTTATTCTACTGAGGCTTAGCTGTTGCAGCAAGTTTTTATAATTTTGTTTCACATTTTTATCTAATTTTTTCTCGGATTTCTTATTCAACTCGTATCGCATGTGTTTTGCTGAACGCGCTACTTCTAAAAAGAACTTTGAAGAAAAAGAAAAATCAATTTTCTACTATCGGTTGTCTCGTCAAGTAATAATTTTTGTTGTTGCATGTTTCCTCTGTTAAAGTTTCCATCAATCTTCAGTTGAGTGCCCTTTTGCAATTACACTAATTGGATCTGTTTTGCACACTTCGGTACGCACCACAGCAATTAAGGTGAATTGACTAGCACGATGACGTCGACTCATTGGGAAGAATTCTATGCGAAGCATCTACCACCAGCTGACTTCGAGGATAATCGATCTTTGCTCAAGGAATTCTGCGACCGTCATAATAAACTACAAAATCGCATTGTCCTAGTCACAGTAAGTATTCTTTGTAATTTCTGTTTTAAATCTTATTAGGTATGTGGTTAAATCAATTATTCCTACTTATGTTTCTTTAAGTTGAAATTATACTCTGTATCTACATTTCGCCGGCAAAAGATCTACCAATGAGTTCATATGCACTGCTTAGTTTGCAAAAAATAACAACACACAAAAAAAAAACCATTTGTATCTGCAGTCCAGTTCCACAGTCAGCTAAATTGAAAGCAATTTTTGTTTTGCTTATAAGTTATAAATGGCGTCTGTGGATATATGTATATATATACATATGTACATGCATATATGTATATTAGGTAATTGGCAAAACAAAAAAGCAAACAATAATTTGCTGGAAATGGAAATCACGTTATTGAATAAATATTGTAGCTTTGCAAATAAGCAAAAGCAAACATGAAGTTTATTTTTCTTGGAATTCGTGTCCTGTATAATGTTTCTATATTCCATTCAGAATAGAAAGAAACCAACAAAATGTGTAACAGGCTGATTTTTTCCATTCACGTTTATTATATTTATGTTTTATGTAGCTGCAGTTACTCACAAAATTATTAGGCCAAATTTCTTTCCTGACTTAAATGTTAAATCAAAAAGAAACAACGTACAAAATGTGTTTTTAAAAAATAATGGTTTATTTTAAAACTTGTAAGTAACAATTAAAATGAAAAAATCCATTCTTTGCATGTAAGGAAAAGAAAAAATAAGAAAAATTGCATTTTAAGTGTAGTTTTTAACATCAAAAAATTATTGGGTCAAAATACTTAAATATTATTTGGACACTACAATTTAGGGCAAGAGTACGATAACTTAGGCGCCAAGAAATTATAACGGTTTTTTGTAGAACAGTTCAATACAAGCATTTTTTACTATGGGAGGGGGGGTCTATCTCCCCCCGTTTGGGCGGGAGGGGCAATTTTATAAAAAAAGGTACTAAAATGCAAACAAAAATATTAAAAAATAATGGTAATACTTACAATTAAGTATTATACCTTTTTTTAAAGCCAATACTCTGATCTATTAGATAATTTTTAAATCAAGTAGAATCTATGCACAGTTTTTGAAAAAACGAGTTTTAAACTCAAATTTTGGTGAAAAAAAAAACATAAAAAAAAAAGTTTAAAGTTTAATTTTTCAAAACTGCTAACTTATATATTATTATTTTTCCTAAAATTCGTTGCTCTAATATATTCTTATCCAAAACTGAAAACTAGATGGTTTTATGTCGTCTAGTTTTTGAGAAAATTAAAAATAACTAAAACTACTTTTTTATGGGATATTTGCTGTTTTTGCTTCCTTACGCATTACGGCGTATAAACAGTGAGATATGTATAGTAGGCTGTCCCGTCGTTGTATAAAGAAAACAAAATTCTCGAGTTTTTTATCAAAAGAGGTATCAAAAGTTGCGTATTAACGAGTAGATTCTAAATATGTACTTACTTTTTGATTTGGACATAACTTTTGGGGCTCTACCACGGCTTAAAGACCTTAAAATATAGTTTTTTACCTTATTTTAAGATCTTTAAGCAGCGGTAGAGCCCCAAAAGTTATGTCCAAATCAAAAAGTAAGTACATATTCAGAATCTACTCGTTAATACGCAACTTTTCATACCCCTTTCGATAAAAAATTCGAGAATTTTTCTTTTTTCATACAACGACGGGACAGCCTAATGTATAGGGGGGGCATGCTGCCCCCCTGCAACCCCCCTGCCTGGGCACACTATAGGATTTGGGGTAGGTGCGAGGTTGGGTGTATGCAAGGTTTCTTTTGCATTATATATACAGTCGACTCCCTCTAAGTCGAACTTTCACGGGATATCAAAACTAGTTCGAGTTAGAGGGAGTTTTAGAAAAATTCGAGTTAGAGAGAGTTTTTTATTTAATGATTTATTGAATTAAATAACAAGTAAAATAAATAAATAAACCTAAGCTTCTTGCTTTTATCGCTCATTAATCTATAATTATGTATTAAAAAAATATTTTTTCAACTTAATTATTTAAGAAAAATTGTAATTTTAGACATCACAGTCATCACAGTCGCCGAGTCATCAGTGATCACCTTAAAAAAAAGATTCTATTTTAAATAAGCAATTTTGAATTTCTTCTTTCATTTCAATTGCAGATTGCAATGTACCAATTGCATTTTCAATTTAATTTTTCTCTGGTATTTCAAAGTCTATTATTTCAGCTTCATCTTCTTCTTCAGCTCCATTTTCACCGTCATTAGTATCATCAGAATCTGCTTCCAAAATTGACTCGTCGACTTAAACATAGTCCTTCCAATGTACGCCTTCAACATTATAATGAGCTTCTGTTAGCCTTTCCCAGATTATCTCGATTTTTTGGGTGTCTTCGTTGTTACATCTAAGTAAGTCAAGCGGAATATCATCTTCGTCATCCCACTTAAATTCGGCCTTTTTAAACAATTTTCAATTGTCAATGAAGTAACGTCCCCATGCCTTTAGGATTTCGCGCATACAATAGAGAAGTTGTATTTTATATTGCTCTTTTTTGGTTTCCCGAACCCTTAAGATCTTGGTGAGAAGACGGCGATCATAGTGTACTTTCAAATTTTGTATTATACCCATGTCCATTGGCTGAATTATTGAGGTCATTATGGGGGGGGGGAATACTCAAGCTTTATAAACTTTAATTTATCCTTAACTTGTTTTGGGTGAGCTGGGCAGTTATCGATAATGAATAATACTTTGCGCTTTGATTTTCCAAATTTAGAATCAAGTTTCAAAAGCCAACTTGTGAAAAAGTCTGATGTCATCCAAGAATGATGGTTTGCTACATAGTCCACCGGCAAAGTTTTAATTTTATTGAAACAACGAGGATTTTTGCTTTTCCCTATAACCAAAAGCTTTACCTTTTCCGACGACCTCTGAGACCTGTTGTTTTACTGCTTTCAAATAAAGGACAAAATGTTTTGAAGTTGGAATGGAATGGATCCAACCAACAAATGCTTTTTTTATTGCCTTGCAATTTTTTTTATGAATATCTTTTAAGAAAGAGATTTTTGTGTTTGATAATATTGTAAATTGCAGGTATAGCCGCGCAGCACACTGACATGACGGTGACAGCGCAGGCGATGCAACATAGAGAATCAAAGAGTTCGAGTGTGTGCTTTTAATAAGAATTACAAACAATAACGAGCTGCGATTTGAGAGATTTTTTATGATTTTTTTTTTCGGCAAAAGAAAAAAATTCGACTTAGAGAGAAAGAAAATAGGTCAATAATCAAGAGAATGTGTTCGAGTTAGAGGGAACTTCGACTTAGAGGGAGTTCGACTTAGAGGATAGTTTTTGTATGGAAAATTGAGGGGAATGCAAAAATACGGCTAAAAAGTTCGAGTTAGAGGGAATTTCGACTTAGAGGGAGTTCGACTTAGAGGGAGTCGACTGTATATCCAATGTCTACTAAATATACATATGTATGTACGTAGCCCAAAGTTGCACATTCAAAATGTTCAGACATGAAAATTTAATACATTATGAAAAATTCACATTACCTAGGTAGGTACTACTGTACGAATGCAGCAAATTTATATAATTCCTTAATTAATATGTATGTTTATTGTTTGTGTCTAACATTTTTAATGCTACTCGTAATATGGTACAGGTTATTGTTTACCAAGGTCATTCGTTATTCAACCTTTGTAAGAGTGAAGTATTTTTTTCTTTGAATAAAGAATGGCGACTAAGCATCCACTACTTCATCCTAAATTAAATAACTTTTCAATATTTAAAAAAAAATATTTCAAAAGCATCGCGTTCTTAGAAGAAATTGGTCTAATTCCAACTAAAGCGTCAACTCCCCTCAACTCCAACTCAAAAAGGTGACAAAAATTGTAAGAATACAATATTATTATTATTATTTATTCATCAACCAGAGCATATTATACTCTTACAGACTAAGATACATAAGTAAATATGTATATACATAGTTACAAATTTGTAAGTGGGTATATAAAATTCAAATTACATTTAAATGATTTACATAGTTAATCCTTTATTTTAATAAATAACGTTACTTAAATTTTGCTTAAAACTAATGATTTAAAGTTTCTCTGGTGCAATCCATATAAAAGTTAATCTCAGAGCAATAAACCCATCTATCGGCACATTTTTCCATGGGCCTCAATATTGGCTAGAGATTCGGGAGGTGCTTGCTATAATTTTTTTTGTGATCAAAATGCCTGTAAACACGGTTTTAATACATTGAACATTGAAAAATTGATTTGACTATTTTTAAGTAACACCTGACTAACTCACAAACTGACTGACTGAGACGCGAAATCCCATGCAATTCTACCTCCTCTGGTGCATTCTTGGTAACCCTAAATGATTTGCTGTACTTTACCTACAAATGAACCACATTAACATTAATCCTCAAAATGAAATCACCGTAGTTAAATACCAAAAATCAAAAATTTTATAAAAAGTAGTTTTAGTAATTTTCGATTTTCTCAAAAACTAGAAGGGACAAAACCATTCGGTTTTTTGTGTTCGATTCAGAATTGATAGTAGCATTGACCACAAAAAGCCAATTAAGCACTTCATTTTACAATTTTGAAAAAAAATTGGTCTAAACTTTTTTTTTTCATTTTTTTAACAAAATTTTGAGTTTGCATGCAAATTTTTCAAAAACTATTGACATAAATAATTTTATTTAAATTTACGATTATAGAACAGACTTCTGGCTTTCAAAACCGGTATAGTATTTTATTGTAAGTGTTGCCGTTGTTTTTTAATATTTTTTTTTTTTCAATTTAAGTCATTCTTTCTAAAATCGCCCCTACCTCCTAAACGGGGCGAGATAGACCCCCCCTCCCATAGTAAAAAAACGCTTGTATTTGACCCTTCTACAAAAATCCGTTATCAATTTTTGGCGCCTAAGTTATCGTACTCTCCCCTAAGCCTGAATAACTTTAACGCGTTGCTCGATTGTGTATCTTTCCATGGTTCAAATTGAATAAGTCTGAAATTGAGAAATGTCAAATGAAATGCAGAAAATTGGTTCACAGTGGTTCACATTCAACATCGGCCCTTAAAATTTAACCACCCTTTATGTACATATGGCCATTTTTACTTGCGATATATTTAGGTACTATATATAGGGCAAGTTCTGCAAAAAAATCGAACTCGAGATTTTGATCAAAGTTGACATTATGATGATAGCGAAGACGAATAAAGTGGGTCCGACAATTCCGTGTGTCTGTCTGTATGTCTGTACCTCGATCTACAGCCTAAGCCACTGGACCTATTTTCTATAAACTCGGTACTTAGGGGTCTTCGGTGATTGCCTAGAGGGGAAATTAAATTTTTTTTTTTAGCTCCAAAAATAACGGTAAACCCCATACACCCGTAATGCATAATTTTATTTATCTCGAAAACGGCTGTAACGATTTTGATAAAAATAAAATGCACGACTGGATCGCACGAACTTGCTCTTATGTAAAAGTACTTTGGAATTTAAGATACATTTTATGAATATAAAACATGGATTTAATGTGAGATAATAATGTTCAAATGCATAAAATTGCCGTCTGGTTTCCGGAAAAGTATGAATTTGTGCAAATAAACTTTAAAAAATCGTTTTATAATTAAATAAATTTTTTATATAAGAAATTTCTCTAAAATTTTTCAAGAAAAAAATGTGATGCGAATTTTAAGTATTAAATAATTTTGATTTTAGGAAATAATTTCAAAAAATAATCGTTCATAGGTTTTGAAGATATTGGCCCTTAGTAATAGACATTCATAGAATCGGTTTTAAAGTCACTTTTTGTTAGATGTAGAAAAGTTGCTTTTAAAATTTCGTAGTAACAGATCAAATTTAACAACAGTCTTATTTATACCAATAATTGTGACTCATTTTCATAATTTCGTTATTGTGAACTGATACACAAACAGATTTCTATTAACCAGATTCGTAAAGCTCTATTGTGATTCTATTATTTTAAATTTAACTTAGTTACAGGAAAGCCGCTTTTAAGTATTTATACTTGAAATTTGTTTTATTTCTACGAATGTTTAGTTAAAATCGAACTTAGGCTAGATTCGGATCTATTACTCAGGGCCATTGATTAAAAAAAAAAAAATTAAAAAAATCCCAACAAATATTTTTTCCAATATTTTTATATGCAATATTATTTTAAACTTAAGGGGACTCCTGCTGAAAATGTTGGGTTAAAATCCTTAGAGCCGTTAATGAGAAAGTCGAAAATAAAAAAAAAACGGTCTATGGCAGGTACCCCTAATAACATTTTGCCCCAAAATTTTTTTGACCAAAATGTAGCCTATGTTCATAATATCACACCTAATTTTTTTTTATCAAAATCGTTAGAGCCGTTTTCGAGAATAATAAGATTTTGCATTACGGGTGTATGGGGGGTACCGTTAGTTTTGAAGCTAAAAAAAAAATTTCAGTTTCTCCTCTATATTTCAAAAAATGGGTAATTTTTTTTTATTTTATTTTTATTCGAACAATAATAAAAAATTCGAGAATACGGTCTTCTAATTTCCATTAATTTGATATTACGGTTGAATAAATAAGTTCTTTCATTCTTTCCCATACAAAAAGAAATCCAATACTGTAAGGTCGGGAGATCTTGCAGGCCAGTGAACCGGTCCATTTCTTTGTATCCAACGATTACCGTACTGGAAATATGATGAAGCTACTTGTATAGGGCGACTTTCCTTTAACGTAACACGCGTATAGTATTGATTTTTTTTACAGTTAGCTAATGGTCTGAATAGAACACCAGGCAGGCGTCTATATCAACAGTTTTTTAGTTTAACAGTACTGTGAGTGGCCCGCTTCGCGGGCTCTCAAGATATTAACTCCCTTTCCGGGGGCCACACCCGCTCACGCAACTTCGTTGCTCCGCTTAGGGCATGTAAAGTCGCCAGGCAGGCGCCAATATCAACAGTGTTTTAACCTAAAAATAATGTAGGTTCCGAAACTTCCTTTTAATCAACAAATAATTCCCTTACAAAATTAACAAAAAAAGGAAAAATTCCCAATAATATCCCAAAAATAACCTAACTCTGGTAATACTTACACTAAGAGAATCAATATCAAATAATCAATCAAAATAAACAAAAAAAAAAATGCATTTTGTATGGAAATTGAGGAACTTTAAAAATTAATTAAAAATAGTAATAAATTATTCCTCACTTTTAAATTGTGATATTTGCTATTTAAAAGTCGTAATCTACCGAATAAAACTATCCGCTTGTAAAATTAGTGCTACCTTAAAGGAAAGTTGAGCCATTGTATAAGTGGAATGTCCTCCAAAAGCTTTGGTTAATCATTATGAAAAAACGTCAGATAGTTTGTAGAATTCAGCGTGGGGGGTAGTTTAAAGGCGCCGAATAATTTGTTTCTCTCGCGTTAGGTCGTGTATTTGAAACTGCCCCCGTTTCTTGAAGTCTTCGATATGTACATTTGCAAATGCTCGTAAACAATGAAGTCATCGGTTTGGATAAAGTCCCTGATATCTTTGTCGCGCTCTAGTTGAAGTTCCATTGCACGACCCATAAACAAAAATAATGTCTGTGTGTATTCTTGGTTTGTAAATGTAGACATTTCAAACAGCGTTTGTAAATAGCTGTTGCCTTGGCTTTAAAAATTAAACTGTTGTATTAATAGGCGTTTTTCTTTTTTAGTTCAGAACAGAGCCAGAGTTGTCAAAAAATAAATTGTGTTTCTTTTTTAGTTCAGAGCATTCAGAGCTTCGTAAATGTGTTTCTTTTTTCGTTCTGAGCATGTTCTGAGCGTGTTCAGAATGCGCTCTATAAGCTCAGAATAAAATAACTGAGCAGACAGAGTACAATGCTTAACACAGGCATTTGACAGATGGAAATTAAAAAAAAATGTCGACAGCTAAGTGTTCAGATGTGTTTCAAAAAATACTCAGAGCGCTCAGAGCACGCTTGGTTCAGAGGATGTTCGGAACATACTCGACATGCTCGGACTCTGTTCGGAGCTCTATACTGAACTTAAAAAGAAAAACACCTAATTTCGTTTTATAATCTTTTATACCATTTTTGTTAGGTAAATTTTCTTAATAGGTCTTTATACCTACCCCAAACTTAACTCTTTTTGAGAACTTTTTTTTGCCAGGTACTCAAATGAGCACGTCTTAAAACCGCTATGCTGTTTTAAAAAACATTGCGAAATTCTTATTAAACCACTTTTATTGTCAACTATTGTTAGAAACGCGGCCAAAATCAGAAAACCTTTTTTTTTTTCAAGAAAAAAAAAAAAGCAATAAACCCTGTTTTTTAAATTTTAATTTTCTTGAGTTTTATTTTTAGTTTTCTAACGTTCATTCAAAAAAAAAAAATAAATATAATGCACGACTGGATCGCACTCGCACTAGTTATGTTAAAATCAACATCCACATCCGGAGTTGCATGAATATAATATTCTTAGAGTTCCACGACAGAGGAACATTTATTTTAAGTAATAAGTTTAAGATTAGATCCTAAGAAGAAGTGTCTTGTTTTAAATTCACAATAAAGTAATTCTTTTTTAAAACGGCAAACGTGAGAATTATTTTATAATTCACTTGATCGAACTTGCTCTTATGTAAAAGTACTTTGGGACTTAAAATACATTTTATAAATATAAAACATGGATTTAATGAGAAAAAAATGTTCAAATGCATGGAATTGCCTGATTTCCGGAAAAGTATGAATTTACGCATGTGAAGTTAAAAAATCGTTTTATTAAAGTAATTTTTTATAATTTCTTTAAAATTTTTCTAGAATTTTTTTTTTAATTTTAAGTGTTTAGTAATATAGATTTTAGGAAATAATTTAAAAAAATAATCGTTCACCCCTTTTCAAGATATTGATTTTTCAAAAAATAAATTATATTTTTTAAACTCAAGGGGCTCCTGCTTAAAAAATTTGGTTAAAATAATTAAAGCCGTTAATGAGAAAGTCGAAAGTAAAAAAAATGGTTCTACGACAGGTACCGTTAATAAGATTTTGCCCCAACATTTATTTTTACCAAAATGTAGTACATATTCATAATATCACACTTAAATTTGTTGTCAAAGTCATTAGAGCCGTTTTTGAGATAAATAAGATTTTGCATTACGCGTGTATGGCGGGTACCGTTAGTTTTAGAGCTAAAAAAAATGTCAATTTCCCTTCTAGCGAATCACCGAATACCCTTAAGTACCGAGTTTGTAGAAAATTTGTCTAGTGGCTTAGGCTCTAGATCGAGGTACAATAATACAGACAGACAGACAACTTTGATCAAAATCTCGAGTTCGATTTTTTTTTCCAAATGCAGAACTTGCCCTATAGTACCTATGTATATCGCAAGTAAAAATAAGTAAAACAGTATGTTTATTAAGCATTCTCTGGAGGAAATTGAGCCCAAAGTCAAAAAAATAGCATGGGCAGAAAAATCGGAACCTGCTAGAAATGTGATATTTCAAGACCGAAATAGGATATCGAATTTTTGAACGCAATTACAAAGGCTAGTATTTCTTCTAAAAATAAAGGCCTAAATATTTCTATCATAAGTATTAAGAGCGAAACTGCAGTTAACATGGGTGATGGTAATCCCCGATATATGATATTAAAATTTGAGATAGGCCCTTACAGTAAAACGATTTTTTCTTAGAATATACCCAAGAATCACGCCCTTAAATATTATGGACGACTTAATGGACACCATATGTATATGACATTTGCAATTATCAAAAAAGATATGTTTACTTAATAGCGTTTTCGTTTGGTAATCCTGATGAACCTTCCGGAAGCGAATGCCAAACGAACAATTTGCAACACTTTTTTGATTTTGAAGTTTTTGTTTCGTTGGATTGGAGAAACGTCAAACACAGATGGAAAATAGAAGTTGTTTTTATTTTGCATTATTTGTAAACAGCATGAAAACTAATTTGAAAAGTTTTGATCTTATTTGCGAGGAATATTCATCGATAACTTCCAGAAATTTCTTCTGGGCTCTTTTAATTTGAGTAAATTCCTTCCCAAAACATTTCACAATGAAATTCATCATCATCACTTGAGTTGAAATCCAGGCAAATCAACAACTGATCAGATCTTTACTCTTAGGCAGGTGATGGAAAAATTTCTAGAATTTAACATCCCAACATACCATGATAGCATAGCCAGGTTAGAACTATACAAAGCCATGAGAGAATTCGGCATCCCAAATAAATTGACACGACTATGTAGGTTGACCTGTTGACCATGACCAACGTAACAAGCCAAGTAAAAATAGCCGGACTGCTATCCAGACCAATCAACATCTTTAATGGACTCCGACAAGGGGACGGTTTGGCCTGCCTCCTCTTCAACCCGGCGTTGGAGAAATCAATCCGTGACTCTGGCACGGCAACAAGAGGGACGATCGTCAACAGGTCCAGCCAGTTACTGGCTTACGCAGACGACATCGACATCATCGGAAGAACCGAACAAGCTGTACACGATTCCTTTATCCAGATCGAGCAGGCGGCACAAAATCTGGGGCTGCACATTAGTGAAGGTAAAACAAAGTACATGGTGGCGTCGAATGCGAGAGGAACAGTTGGTCAAACAATCAAGGTAGCGGAGCACGAAATTGAAGTGGTGCAATCCTTTAAATACCTTGGTTCATAGGAGCAGCCGATAACAATATAGAAGAAGAAATATGCGGGTGGCTTCTTAAATCCAACAGAGCCTACTATAGTCTGTCAAAGCTCTTCAAATCCAGAAATCTCGCTATAACTTCAAAACTGCTGCTGTATAGGACCATGGTCCTGCCAGTACTCACATATGAATCCGAGACTTGGGTGCTTAGCAAAAGGCACTCCGACCTCTTAGCTGCGTTGTCTTAAGGAGAATATTGTTGGCCCCATATGTGAGGATAGACGATTCCGGAGACGGTACAATCATGAACTGTACGCAATCTAACTTGAAGCAGATATCGTGACAAAAATTAAGCTCGGTAGACTCCGGTGGGCAGAGCACCTAGCTCGCATGAGCGAAGAGGAACCTGCTCGGAAAGTTCTTTGTGGTACATTCTATGGTAGACGACAGCGTGGTAGACCATGCTTGCGCTGGAGAGATGGCGTAGACCAGGACGCCCGAAGCCTTGGGGTGAGCAACTGGATGGCGTCACTTCCAGACCGGGATAGGTGGAGAGACTTGTTGAAAGAGGCCAGGACCGGAACCTGGTTGTCGAGCCGATGATGTTGATGACTTGAGTTGAAAATGACGATGGTAAAAAAGATGAAACGTTTGCATTACAGTCGGGGAAGAATATAGAGAAAACTTGCGTATTCTTATTTGATTAGAAACTATCTTTAGAACAGCTCAATACAAGTTGTGTTTGGACGGTTTTAAATGTAAAATTCATAAAATAAATGCTGGTGTGCCACAGGGCTCCGTTTTGTCTCCAACACTCTCATATTCATCGTCTGAAAACTCCTAATCCATTAAATTTTTTTGCTGCCGACAGTACTCTAATTCGTTTCCAGATTCAAGTCCTTGTCCTTCGGATGTGGATTTGGCAGGGTATGACAAGCTCAATAAATTCTGATCCCGTATTGTCAAATGTGCAACAATAAACTATAATTCGCGTAGAATTAAATGCTTCAAAAACTCAATTCTGTCTCATCATCATCATCATCATCATCATCATCATCATCATCATCATCATCATCATCATCATCGGCTCGACAACCGGGTTCCGGTCCTGGCCTCTTTCAACAAGTCTCTCCACCTATCCCGGTCTCTAGCCGACGCCATCCAGTTGCGCACCCCAAGGCTTCGGGCGTCCTGGTCTACGCCATCTCTCCAGCGCAAGCATGGTCTACCACGCTGTCGTCTACCATAGAATGTACCACAAAGAACTTTCCGAGCAGGTTCCTCTTCGCTCATGCGAGCTAGGTGCCCTGCCCACCGGAGTTTTTGTCACGATATCTGCTTCTAGGTAGATTGCGTACAATTCATGATTGTACCGTCTCCGGAATCGTCCTTCCTCACATATGGGGCCAACAATTCTCCTTAAGACTTTTCTCTCGAACGCAGCTAAGAGGTCGGAGTGCCTTTTGCTAAGCACCCAAGTCTCGGATCCATATGTGAGTACTGGCAGGACCATGGTCCTGTACAGCAGCAGTTTTGAAGTTATGGTGAGATTTCTGGATTTGAAAAGCTTTGACAGACTATAGTAGGCTCTGTTGGATTTGAGAAGCCGCCCGCGTATTTCTTCTTCTATATTGTTATCGGCTGCTACTATTGACCCAAGGTATTTAAAGGATTGCACCACTTCAAATTCGTGCTCCGCTACCTTGATTGTTTGACCAACTGTTCCTCTCGCATTCGACGCCACCATGTACTTTGTTTTACCTTCACTAATGTGCAGCCCCAGATTTTGTGCCGCCTGCTCGATCTGGATGAAGGAATCGTGTACAGCTTGTTCGGTTTTTCCGATGATGTCAATGTCGTCTGCGTAAGCTAGTAACTGGCTGGACCTGTTGACGATGGTCCCTCTTGTTGCCGTACCAGAGTCACGGATTGCTTTCTCGAACGCCAGGTTGAAGAGGAGGCAGGCCAAACCGTCCCCTTGTCGGAGTCCATTAAAGATGTTGATTGGTCTGGATAGCAATCCGGCTATTTTTACTTGGCTTGTTACGTTGGTCATGGTCAACCTACATAGTCGTGTCAATTTATTTGGGATGCCGAATTCTCTCATGGCTTTGTAAAGTTCTACCCTGGCTATGCTATCATAGGCGGCCTTAAAGTCTATAAACAGATGGTATGTTGGGATGTTAAATTCTAGACATTTTTCCATCGCCTGCCTAAGGGTAAAGATCTGATCAGTTGTTGATTTGCCTGGAATAAAACCACACTGATATTGTCCGATGACGGTTTTAGCGTATGGGGTTATCCGGTCTTGTAGGATAGAGGAGAGTATCTTATAGGCGGTACTCAACAACGTGATACATCTATAATTGCTGCACGTTGTGAAATCTCCCTTCTTTTGTATGGGGCACATTATACCTTTTCGCCAGTCTTCTAGCATTTCTTCCTGCTCCCATACGTGCACTATAATATCATGAATTGCTTGACGTAAGGCTGGCCTGCCGTGATGAAATAATTCGGCTGGTATGCCATCGGCTCCCGGGGATTTGTTCTGTTTAAGCCGGCCTATAGCCTTCTCAACCTCTTCTATGCTTGGTGGCGGCAACATAGGGTATTCTTCTTGAAGTAGTGGAGCCTCCACTTCTGCAGTGAGCTGACCATTTAGCAATTCATTGAAGTACACTTCCCATCGCTCCAGTATGCTTTCAGGATCGGTGATCAGATTTCCCTCTCCTGCCTTGCAGTATGTGCAGCGTGGTGTGTACTGCGTCATGTTTCGGACGGATTGGTAGAACTTCCGCGCCTGGTGCGGACCTCGCTCTCGGCTGTTTTCTATTTCACAGATTAGGTTCTTCTCCCAGGCTGATTTCTTTTGTCTGTGAAACCGTTTTTCTGTTCTTCTGAGCTTTTTATATTCCTCTTCGCGTGCCCGCGTTCTATGAGATTGTTGCATTGCTCGGTACGCAACATTCTTACGTTCAGTCGCTAGCTTGCATTCATCATCAAACCAGTCGTTCCGATTTTTACGACTGCTGCCTAAGATGGAGTTGGCAGTACTAATGACAGTATTTTTAAGACGTGTCCACTTTTCATTTACGCCCAGCATACTGGCTCCAGGACTTACTCTCCCTAAGTCAGGTGTTTCTAGGGCGAGTCCTAACGCATTACCAAAGGTGTTACTGGTGTTTTCATTGCGCAGGGCAGCCGTGTTGATTCGAACCTGATCGGCGGATGCAATGCGTCTTCGCAAGGCAATCCGCCCTCGGAAAACCATACCAACAAGATAGTGATCCGAGTCGATATTGGCACCTCGGTACGTTCGTACCGTCATCAAGTTCGAGTAGTGGCGACGGTCTATCAACACGTGATCTATTTGGTTACGAGTGACTCCATCAGGTGATACCCAGGTGGCTTTGTAGATATCTTTACGCGGGAACCTGGTACTCGCAACGACCATGTTTTTCGATGCTGCCAATTCTAAGACTCGAAGTCCATTGTCATTAGTGTTCTCATGCAAACTATGGGTGCCTGCGTAATGCCTGAATACCGGCTCCCGACCTATTTTTGCGTTCAAATCCCCAAGGATGATTTTAACATCATACCTTGGGCAGGCATTGAGGGCCCTCTCGACTTGTTCGTAGTAAGTCTCTTTTTCTTCGTCTGAGGACTCCTCCGTAGGTCCGTGAACGTTAATGAGGCTGATGTTCGTAAATTTGCCTCGCACGCGAAGGGTACATAGCCTTTCGCTTATAGCGTTAAAGCCGATGATGGTAGACTTCATTTTTTCGCTGACTAGGAAGCCTACCCCGAGCACATGGTGTTTTGTATGACAGCTGTAGTATATGTCATATTCTTTCTTCTGTAGAACACCATTCCCTGTCCATCTGATTTCTTGAAGAGCTGTTATGTCAGCTTTATACTTTGACAGGGCATCGGCTAGCTGCTGAGCAGCTCGAGCTCTATAGAGCGATCGTACGTTCCATAAGAAAATTCGTAAATCGTTTTTCCTTTTTCTTTGCATGGGTTGTCGTCGTGAGATCAGTCCGTTTCCGAGGCTTGTTGTCGGTCTCGTAATTCTTTTAGTTTTACGGGACAGGGAATTAACCTGTCGCCAACCTGAGGAACCAGCCTGATCATATTAGCCAAACCTTTTTTAAAAGGCTTGTTTCTAGCGGCCGCCGCGGAGAGGCTATGATCACACTTCCACCAGTCCCGAATAGTTACGGCACGTGCATGTTTTCGTATGCTACATGTTGTTCCCCCTATTCGTCTGATGGCTGACCGCCATCAATTCTGTCTCCTGTAGTTAAAGCAGAACCCACCTCCATGCCTATATCGATGAACAGCACTTGGATTGAGGAAACTGAGCAGGTGATAACAGATTGGAGATAGTCATAACGACATAACGCACGATGGAAAATTGTTACGTTTTCTAGTTCATAAGTTCATCGATTGTGTACATTTTCTACGCAAGCTACACGAATCCAAACAAAATAAATGGTACTCAATAGGTTTTCAAAACGAGTTTTATTACTACATATTTTTATTTCTATTTCATTCAAACATTAAACTATTTATTTTTTATTGCTAAAGCCTTGTATAAGTCCTTGATGAAGGAAACACACATACAAAAACATTTTTCAAAAGGACTATGGAAAGGTTACTTATGCTTTGATGAAGTCAAACTGATTGGTATGACGTAAATTGAGTAAAAGTTATAAAGTATTTCTTTAGAATTTGTCCCTCCAACCAAACTTGCATGTAAAGCATTTCCATGACCTGTCCTTCACCTCCGTTCATACATCATATCCACCACAACTGTCTGGGAGTTACCATACTTCCGAATCGTTTATGATCAACAATGTCAAGAATAAAAATGTATAAAACTACATTATATCATTTATAATGTGACGTAATTTTTGTAAGTTCCCTGTCCATGGCTATCCTTTATGGTACAAACTACCCACGGAACAGCACTTGATTAATTTCACTTTTCGGCCTTCGCAAAGACGGATTATATCTATTCTGCGAAAACAAAAACAACAAAAAAAGTAATGGAATGACAATTTTAAATGAAATCCTTCCTCCTTCTAACAAGAGTGTTCATTCTTCGTCACTACTTATCATCATTCGGTGCTTGAGAGGTTCTTGACACATTTTTTGATTGCTTTTGTTCACAATATTCTTGAAAAATATGGCTTCTTTCTGTGGCAGACAACAGCTAAAGGGCATTTATTTTTATTCTGGTTCTGCAACTCTTGACAAATCAGTGTCTACCAATTTCAATTCCTTCGACTAACAAGTGGAAAAAAGTTTGTGAGAGTGTTATTTTTTTTTCTGTATTACTTGTGTACAAGGAAAGCAAGGAAAATTTAGCAAATCACAATCATTGACATAGAAATAAGTGTTATGGGGTGATGTCTCTGTGGAGTGTGACTATGTACATATAGGTAATAACGACATCGTTTATCCATGACCTGGTGGTGAATTCCAAGGCTAAGAACACTCCACTCTTCTTATTCTCCGCTGTCGAATCTACAGGATTTAATACAATAATATCCATTGTGCTTCTAAGCTCTAGAGGCTTAATTATACCCATCCTGGTGAACATTTTTATAAGATGTCTCAACAATATTATAATTCTTCAAGTTGAAGCGTGAGGAGACGGTCAATACGCTATAATCATCCCCTTTTTTCAGAATCAGCTTAAACGCAATGTGGTCTTACAAGGCCAACATGAACTCATTAAGGGAAAATTTGCAACAGCACTTATACGATTCAAACAATCAATTCACTTCAAGTAGTTCGTTATGGAGGTGAATGAATCTTTAATAATGTCCAAATCAAGGCGAATCGACACATCCTATTCAATAAGAAATATAGTAAATGGCTTTAAATGGAATTAGGTCGGGTAGGTATTGAAATGGAATAAATCGAGCTGTGCGTGTGAGAATGTATTAACAAAATTTTATTTTTATTTGAAAGGCTCATGTATGAAATACGACATCGTTTAAATGCCCGCATGGGTTTCTTATGGTGGGATGGATCCGACTTTCAATGACTCTTGGGCTGTGTTATACGAGTATTCACCTTTAGCACATCGGTCGATTGCGGTTTATTCGTATGGACCTGCGACTTCATGAAACCCCACCAGAAAAAATCTAGCGAGGTCAAATCTCATGATCTTAGTGGTCAATTCACATCATCTGCGCGAGAGATAAGCTTACCCTTAAATCGTTCATGCAGAATTTCAATGGTGACGTCCGCTGTGTGGCACGTAGAGCTGTCCTGCTGGAACGATATGTTGTCTTCTTCCAAGTTTATCATCTTTGTACCAAAATCCACACTTAACGGTAACTTTTTGGGGATGCATTGTCACTTAATGTTCCTCGTGTGGATTGGTGTCGTCTCATGTATGACAATTCTGCTTGTTAACACATCCATTCATCCAAAAATGCACCTTGTCGCGTCGCTAAAGATGTTTTTTCGTCCAAAATCTAAACGCTACAAAGCCCAGTCAGCCCAGGTGCTATCTATGGTCGTGAACTTTGAGCTTCTTATATTTTAAGGTGTGTCCACACCAGAGAAACATTTCAGGAAACATTGTTTAAAAAACGTTTCTGAAATGTTTCCCATTTGTTTAAAAAACATTTTAGAAACATTTCAGAAATGTTTCTGATTTGTTTTTTTGGTGTGGACGCTTTGAGAAACATTTCTGAAATGTTTCTTTGTTTCCCATTACTTCCAGATTGAGTTGTCTGTAATTTTTTTCTCGTCTGTGTTGCGCTTTAAGCGCATGAAGTTTTTTTCTACTTCATCTTTATCACAATTTACATTTTCGCAAATTTCAGATATATAATCGGCTTTTTTTATTTTATTTTTAATATTTTTTGTCAAGAGTCGATCCCACAAAACTTTTTTTATTTCATAAATTTTTATCACTTGGATAACATTCTTGTTGCTCCACACTTTTCGCGACATTTTATATTTATATTAACAACCAGTCACGCACTTTCTTCCTATGCAAATGCTTGGGAAACAAATAAAGTTTCCCATTCGGAATGGGAAACAGAAAAACATTTCATAAACATTTCATAAACATTTCAGAAATGTTTCGCGAGCGTCCAGACCAAAGAAACATTTTTGAAACATTTCAGAAATGTTTCTCTGTTTCTGAAATGTTTTTTAAATGTTTCTGAAATGTTTTTTAAATGTTTCTGAAATGTTTCAAAAATGATTCTTTGGTCTGGACACACCTTTATACGGGTGTAGGTGTAGGGTTAAGTCTTGACAAAAAATTCGCAAAGTTGATGTCTGCGAAAGACCGAGTTCCATATTTTCCACAAACTTTTAGATGTCTTTTTCCGAGGTTCCTTTAAATATATTCTGCAATTTCTCATATTATTTTATTGGTCTATTTTTGACCATCTAAAATTAAAAAAAAATTGCAATTTATAAAAGAAGCCTTCTGTAAGTAGACTTTTTTTTTAACTTTTTGATTTAAGAAAAAGTTCCAAAAGACTTTAAGCAACGAAGTATACCAGATTGTGCTCCATACTTTCAAGTTGAAGTACAGAAAAAATCTGCTGCAGATAATTGCAGATATGGAAGTTATGTTCAAAATTGTCTCACTGAATCAGGTTTAAAAAAAACTCCGTCTTGACAGTGGTGTTTATCAAAAAGTTAAGCCCATTATTCTTAGGAAAAATGTTTACCTTAAAAATGTTTACTTAAAAAAATAAAATAAAATTGATACATTGACCCAGGTTTGAGAAATTCGATTTTTGCGAAATTCAAATTTTTGAAAAAATGTCAATTAACTTTTTTACTAATGATTTTTTCTTAACGAAATTTTGACAAAATATATACATACATATAAAACTAATCGTAATATATGTGTCAAATTTCAATTAAATCCGTTAAAAAGTTTAGATTTTCCAAAATTTTTTCCGCTCTCCCATACAAATATCAAAAGCCCTTCAATTATAGAAAAATGTGAATGACTTTTTTTTCAATTACATATTTTTTCTCAACCAAATGTTTGATCAAATATGTACATATACATACATATAAGACTGATCTTAACATGTTTTTTTCAGATTTAACAGATTTTTCCGCTCTCCCATACAAACCAAACCACTATCAGATGAGCCGCGGCTTGCTCGTAGATGGCTTAATTTGGAAATCCAATAAATCAAATGCTCCGAAAACTATAAGTCAGTGTTTTTCAAACTGTGCGTCGCGACCCCCTGGGGGTCGCGAAGAGATCCTTGGAGGGTCGCGGTCGCAAGCCGCTAGGAATAATAAACAAAAGTCCTGTGCTAAAAAAATTAAATAAAACAAAAAATTTTTAGTGCGACATATGTGCCTGTTTATTTTTTAATAAACGTTGAAATCTTGGATTAGTTTTTGACACTTTTAAGATTAAATCATTTTCCAAATTAAGTCTGTTTTGTTTTTTAGTTTTAATGTTGAATATTGAAGAGAATGTGACTTCACACAGGTATGAAGTGGCGAATGGCAGTAACAACTTTAAAGCCTCGTTTGTCAGCTCTGGATACTCTTCTCTTCTCTTTATCCATAATTTGCCATCTGCAGCTAAATCTATAAGATTTTATTTCATCTTTACCGATGGTAGATTGGCGAGTTTGACTGACATATTCAAAAAAGGATTTAATACCCATCTTTGTCATAGTTTCTTTTCTTAATTATGCAAACTCTGTACTATGAGATGAATATGAGAGCTTAATGATATCGATTCATTTGATGACATTTCTTCGGGGATCTTTTGAAAGCAGGGAAAATAATCAAAACTGTTTGTTTGTAAAGAATCTGACCACAAACGAAGTTTTGCGAAGAATCCTCTGATTTTATCTTTTGCAGTTATAATGCTTTCTTTTATCCCTTGGAGGCTCTTATTCAATATGTTTAAGTGGTTAAAAAGATCAGCAGAAATGATAATTTTAAGAGCCAAGTGGGATCAGAAAAATTATCCAAATTTCCAGATTTTGAATCTTGTAAGAACATCAATTATTCGGCTTTCAATTCCAGAACTTCTGTCAATAATTTTCCTTTTGACAGCCATCTGACCTCTGTGTGAAAAAGGAGATTTTGATGAAGTGAACCCATTTCATCACATAGAATCCTAAACAGCTGACTTTGCAAGGCCTTGCCTTTAATAGAGTTCACAACTCCAATCACATCTTTAAGCATATCATTTAATTCAGAAGGTAACACCTTGGATGCCAGAACTTGGCGATGAAGAAAGCAGTGTGTCCATGAAACTTTTGGCGTTAAAATTTTAATTTTGCAATGAGCCCAATTTTGTTGCCCTTCAAAGCTTTAGCACCAAATAGCTACAAATAGCAAAACATTTTTTCCAATCAATCTCGAAGTTGCGAGAGTTTTCTAAAAACATATCGTACAAAAACTGGCCAGTAGTATAAGCAGGAAGAGCTTTGCAAAATAAAATTTCTTCTTCAATGTTTTCCTCTGCTTCAAAACGAACAAATACCACTGTGCACAGTCTGAAACATCAGATGCAAGGCAAAATTTGGACTCTTCTTGAATTTTTCAATTAATTGTTCTTGAATTAATTTCAACGGCCATGTCACTTATTCTCCGCTCAATTGTATCGTCAGAAAGTGGTATATTTCTATATTTCTATATTTATCTGCCTTCTGTCTGCCCGCCCAAATTAGGGGAGAGTAGGGCACATTTGAACAATGCTTATAAAATTTTACTTTATTACTCTTTTTTAAAAGTAATTTAAAATTTTAACCACTGTTCAATGTGAGTAAAATATCAGGCCAATTGCTCGAATATTTTAGGTTTTATCAGACTGGAAAGCAAAAAGTGTTTAAATGTGCTCCACTCTCCCCTAATTTCAACCATATCAAGGGCCGCAGGCAAAATAAGATTCTCAGCAATTGTACGAGGTTTCCCTGCTCTGGCGACTTGGTATTCTACTTGATAGCTAGCTAACAACGCTTTCGCATTGGCACTTAAAACAAATTTTAAAATAAAAAGAATGTACCAAACAAAACAGTAAATCAAAATTACAATACATATGTGTATAGGTAGGTAGCAAAATAAAAAAAATATGAAAACAAACAAAAATGACAATTCTGATGCGCACTTAGAATTCAAAAAAATGAAAATTACTGCAAGACCTGCTACAATTTTTTTTGTGCAATACGGGAGAAAATTTCATCGCGAATAATAAAATCTTGTGTAATAATTAGACTGGGCTTGGAAGGGGTTCAGTGTATGTAGCTTTTTAAATAACTGACATATTATAATGGGGGGTCGCCAAAATTTTGTTACTAGCAAAGGGCTCGCGTACTCAAAAAGTTTGAAAAACACTGCTATAAGTTATCGATATTTTCGTACTTTAAAATGTACCAATATTCAAAATAAGGTTGGAAATAATTCCTGGAATGATATTTTGTATACGGTTAATGGGGGCTATCGTGAACAAAATTTCCCTCGGAATGTTCCCCATCTTCGAAAATTGGAAAGGTCAATACTTCTGTACTGTTCATGGTAAGTTGGCGACTGGCCTTTTTAAATGAGAGCCAAACTCACTATGAAACTTAATTCCCAATATCAATAAATTCCAAGGGAAACTTTCGACATTATTGGAGATGACAATTTTGAAAGTTGGGAACAGTTCCCAGGGAAATTTTATTCACGATAGGCCCAAATGTCAACAGTAAAGTCTTATATATTTATTAGTTTATTTGGTAGACATTACGACGAATATGATCCAGTTGTCACCAAGCAGACTTAAAATCCTAAGTTTTGTCCGTGGTGCAACAATGATATTGAATCACAAATTCGACAGAGAGAGCGTTTCTTTAGAAAATATAAAAAATAGATACTACATATATTCAAAAACTCGACATTTCCTTAGCTTCCAAAGTGTTATCGAAAAACCTGAAAGAAATTGGTGTGACCGGAAATAAACATATTTTAAATTGCCCTTTCAAGCCACTAGTAATGAAATAATTTTATGCGTCGTCATCAACACAATCCGGTACGGGTCTTCCTATATTTGTTCCTGAAGAGTACCGAATTTAATTTTTCAAGAACAGCTCTTAAATTTTGCGAAGCTATCTTATAAATCGGTTGGTTTCCAACGATTTTAACTAATCAAGGTTAACTGCGGTGTTCTACAAGGATCTGTTCTCGGACCACTTCTGTTTTCTTTGTTTACAAACGATCTTCCTGAGATCAATCTCATTTGTCTCATACACATGTATGCAGATGACTTTTTACTATATAATTTCTGTCTAATGGGTCTGATGAAAGATTGCGTTGTTAGAATTAACGAAGATTTACTCAGCATACAAAAATGGGCCGACTCTAATAAACTCAAACCTAATCTATCGAAAACGCTCAGTATGGTTTGTTGAAGAAGTCAAGTCTAATTAAAAAAAAAAAAAACAATTTTTTAAGAGGGACAAATAATTGAATATTGCAAAAAAGTTAAGTAGTTAAGATGTCAAATCAATTATAGATTAAATTGTTGTGACGTGGTTTCTGAATCTATACGACGAATTTATTTTGGTCTACGTTCTCTAAGGTTTTTGTCACATTTCTTAGATCCAGATATGAAGAAACACTTAATATAGAGTCTTATCCTGTCCTTTTTTACTTTTAACTGCTCTGTCTATCATAAATGTGGTCTTTAACGACTGCTTGCAGCTTCATCCACGGTATTCCAAGATATGTTAGTGACACATTTCACATCAGCAATCCCTTGTTCTGTGCGCAATGTACCACTTCTTACGGGATGCGCATTATCGTTTAAAATAAATGATCAATAATTTCTCGAATTATAAGTTTTGGTGGAAGACTTTGATGGACTTATAGAAGACACATCAATTACGGAAACTATTGTTTCTCTTGAACATCGTCGTAAATTCTCCTGTCTTTTATTGTTTTATTGTTTTTTATATAAACAATGTTAAGTTGAAATAGCCAGTTATTCCTCCCCTCAAACAATTCCGCGGTAATACTCGTCTATACTCTGTCCAACAAAAATTGTAAGTACAGGGAAGATAGGACGTTTGTCTCTCATTCTGGTTGCATTGCCATGCATAAGTATGTCGCCTTTTAAAGCTCTCACAGGGATTCCGTAGTTTACATTATAAATCGCCGCAAATGAGAGTAAAAAACACGTAGGGCTACCGTCTGCCGATTCAAAACGACTGAAAACAATATTCAATTTAAATTTTCCCACAACACCAAGCGGTAAGATAATAGGCGCGTATTTTTTTAAGTTGAAAAGCAATACGACAACACTCAACATACTCATCTTCTTTAAATGTGTTCTCAAAAGCTTGAAATCCCAAAACCTCCTTAATAAAAACAACTGAAAAAGCTCATTGCTTGCAATTGAGAATGATGAATGTTTTGATGTAAAGAGCGCACGATCGTATTGAGTGACACTACACTCTTGACAGTATCTCATCAGCAGTGGGATACGACGGTCGTGTTGGGGTGTACAACTTTTTGCAAAGAATTACAACAACAATTCCTTAAGAAAAGTCAGTGGCTTGCTCTTTTTTTAGTGGCATTTTTCCTAACGCATTGTAGTGAGGGTGCATCAGGCGCCACTGCTTTAGAAAAAGCTCTCCCATAAGGCCTGTACTGACAATTTTTGTTGGACAGAGTATAGCAGTTTACCTTTGAGCCTAACTTCGGACCTACTGTCAAATATACATTGATTTTCTTTCTTTAGCCGCACTACTAGAATGCTTTGCCCTCTCGATTGATCATGTGATACACAAGCGACATCTCCTATTAAATCCTCTCCACTTTATCTAAACGCTCGAACTGTGATACACCATAAAATTATAAGGGTAGTCATAATCCGTTTAGTGTGTGCAAATTATAACTAAAAAAGTGTTTCTGGAACTAAGCCAAGTTTTTCAAAACAATTTGCAAATATTGCTTCCGCGACATGAATCATGATGAATTGCCAAACCAAAGAAACCTTAAAACAATCGAGAACTTTCCGATACACTGTCACAGAAAACATTGTTGCAAATTTAAAGTTCTCCGCCTCTAAAAAAACACCCTTTAGTAGAGTAACATTTTTTCTTTTTAGCTTTTCACACTTTCACCTTAAAATTGTTGTTGTATAAATAAAAATGTACCTTAAATATTTAAAGCCTAGGTACTCTATAGCCTTGAACCAAAATATAAATGTTCATACATGGTGGTGTGTATATTCATAGATATTTTTTATCTTTATATTTCACTTTAAGACGTGCTTTTTCTTTTCTCTCATTGAATGGACATTCTTTATTTAATCAAATTAAACCAAATTACGAGTAACCTCAGGAATACCCAAGTAATGTAGACAACCCAAAACAGCAGACTGAAGGACGTCCAGTTTACTCATGTGGCCAGTTTTATAACTTTTGATGTTGAGAAAACTTTGTAGTGCAATTGGAGTACTTATTGTCTCCAGAATTATATTAGTGTCTAACATGGAAATTCTTTGACTACGTGTGGCAAGGGCTTTGCAAATCTATGTCTGCATTGTATTCTAGAAATCCATTAGCCACGAATGCTACCCAATTGTACTATATGTTGGTATTAAGTCCCGTCAGTTGCAATCTTATATGCAAATAGCACTTGATTGGATATAAAAAGACAATGTAGCGTTGTGTTGTCCTTGTTGGAATCACAGCTTAGGTCAGCTTGTCTAGGCGAATAGTAGAAGAATAATGAGGTTAAACCCCAAATGGAATATAGTTTATCACCACAATCCTAATCCAATGTTTCAGTTATGTTTATATTCCCTTTTATAGAAAAATTCTAATCTTCTCTTTTTTTTCAGTCTGGTGGCACCACTGTCCCTCTCGAACATAATACAGTTCGTTTTGTTGACAATTTTAGTGCGGGGACACGTGGCTCATCTTCGGCGGAATATTTCCTCGATCATGAATACGCTGTGATTTTTATGTATCGTCAAAAGTCGTTGGAGCCTTTTACGCGTCACTTCACCGGTCAGCAGTTTTTCGATATGTTAGACATCACGGACGATGCACGAGGCACAGCGATAACAGTGAAACCAGATTCCGTAGATGTCTTTGCACCAATCCTGGCCAAGTACAAAAATGCCCGCGAATCGCAAATGATTTTGTACGTTAGTTTTACGAGCGTTGTCGATTATATGTGGCTGCTACGAGCTGCTTGTGAATGCCTCGCAGCTTTCGAACAAAGGGCGGTGCTCTTCCTGGCGGCAGCTGTATCTGACTTTTACATTCCACAAGATAAAATGGTAAGTTTCAATTGAAGTGAAAATTGTGGGTGCACTGGGTGGTGAAAATAAGGCAGAGGTTAATAATATAATCAATATTTATGTATGTTTTGCATTGTTTTTGTTCAAATGACATCCTTGATGTTGTAGGGGAGGTAGGGAGGAAAACGGAAGTTGTTTTGCAGCGTTGTCGTCGTCGTCCTTTTTGTCTTTGTGGTTGCATGTGGAGTTGAGTTGAATTATCTGCCATGTGCAGATATGATTTATTTAATAGCCATAGTCAATCTGCTTCGTGAATTCTCCTTGAGGCACCGGATGCTATGCAACCACCCGCTTTCTCAACCATGATGGTATACAAACTGTCATGTCCGTGCCGTACATGAGAACATTATCAAATGAGAAACGATGGGAATGTGGATGAATAGTTGTGTGTCCTTGGTGTCAATTTAAAGCAAAAATGATTAGTTGAGTTGCACTTGTTGTTTTGCTAAAGACTGGGAGAGACATCTCCCTTGTTTATGGAGGTGGTGTCATCTAAACGTTGGTGTTATTTTAACACGCAATTAGTTGGAACTCATAAATCAGTTTTCTATTTCGTTAACACTCTTACTCCCTCATACATACATGCGCTAAGCTAATGATGCAAAAAGTTTTTGCCACGAAGAAATCGTAAAACTCTGATAAAGGCTGTTTGGATATGGGGATGGTTTTACGTCCACAAAAATCCCTTTCTAATTAGGTTAACCATTTCGACAGGCTTTAATTAAGAAGTTTTTTTTCTCAAAACAACAACAAATGTTTTATGGTCATTTAAATATAAACTTAACGATTCTCTTCTCAATATTGCCTCGAATACATAAAATATATCCTACTGTTTATCAATCGATATTTTTCATCATTATGTTTGTGTGTATGTTATGTATATACATATTTTTAGATAATCATACAAAATTAATTAACTTTGCCTCAAACTGTAAAATGAATGTGAAAGTCGAGATAAACTTTTACGAGCTCTTATAGAACTCAGAGCAGTTATTATTTTCAACATTTTTAATTTAAAGTTTTTTTTTGTGAGTGTGATAGTGTTCGCAGTTTAGTTTTTGTTTAAAAAACAATAATACTTATGAAAAGTATGACAAGTTATGTTACACCCATTATTGCTTTTGAGAAGTTTCGTTTTATTTCTTTGTTCAAACGGTTTCTAAGAACAATAAGTGGTTTATGATTACCCTTAAAATGTTTGCGAGTGTTTTAGGAAAGTTGGAGAGGATTTAAAAGGAGCTACTGATGCACTTTGGATTTAAATGCCTAAATGGGATAATGGGAGGGAAATATAGAGTCGGGTAAAACATAAGACATTCGTGTGGTGCAGCCAAAGAAAGAATCACTAAATTTAACCTTACGACCGAATTCGGACTCAAGGGTAAACTGATGGGCTTTGTCTGAAGCGCGAGTATTACGGTTAAATTGTTGAGGGCAGGAATGCAACTGGCTATTTCACTAGAACACTGTTCATACAAATAACGGTAAAATAATGACAGACAAAAAACATTGCGACGGTGCTCGAGAGATTCAAATGTTTCTGATATGCATACTTCCATCACCTATCATTTTTGAAGCTCTTTTTTTGATTCTATCCAAGAGACTATTGTGTTATTGGAGCACCTGTATAAATATGGGAATTTTAGCCTTATAGATTACAGCGTTATCACAAGGATTCACAAATTTTTTGCAACACAAGGTTGTCTGTGATGCACATACCCAGAACTGAAAGTTTTTCGGTTTCCTCAATACTAGTTCCGCTCATGAAAATATATCGTCGTCGTTCTATGAAAACTCCCTAAGTCCATTTTTTGTTTTTTGAGATATTTGCATTTAAACTTGGAAATTAATATAAAAAAAAAAACCAAAAATTATCAGAATAGCACGATCTCGGGCTTCAATCTGTTGGGTTTGGCGTAGCCATTGTGCAATAAATTTTTTTGCAAATGGCTTATCCGAAATTAATTAAATAAGAATTGAATCACATTTTTTTTTAAAATGGACTTAGGGAGTTTTCATAGAACGACGACGATATGTGGGGCTGGCTTGCGGTTTAACGACAGAAGACAGCATTGAGTTTTTGAAGCATTAAATTCTCCGTGGCTTATGGTTCTCCATTTGACAATGCTATCGATTAAATGTGCTTCTCATACGCTGCCGTTCTAGATCCACATCCGAAAACTAAGGACATGCATCTGGAAAAGTGGAAACGAATATGAGAAGCCGAAAGTACTGTCGTCAGCACAAAAATTTAACGGATTAGAAGTTTCAAACAAAAGATCATTAGGTTGTTGGGTGGTCGCAAAAACCTTGCAGCTATTGCAATAACTAAGGAGTGACTTGGAAATTATTTCAAGGAACTCCTCAGTGCATCAACAAATCAACAAGTTTTCCAATATGCACTTCCCTCGATTTCAGTTTCATACCTTGATGCTCCTATTACAATAAGAAGAAGTAAAAACGAAAAATATAAAAATAAATTTTATAGTTTTTGTTTTTGTTTTTGTGGACTATATTGAATGAATCAATTGAAAGCGTTTTGTGACCTCTAGTCCAAATGCGTTTCGCCCAGGTACGACAGTTGGGCTCATCAGTTAGATGCTGTCGTACCCTTCTAAGACGCAATATATTAGTCGACGATTATCAACACTAATAAAATTTACAGCACGAACGCAATGTAAATTATATTTGTCTAGGGGAATTTGGTCAAATTCAGACACCTAGAAAATAAAGCCCGTGGTCTGGCTGATGAAGAAGAAGAAGTAAAAACGAAAAATATAAAAATAAATTTTATAGTTTTTGTTTTTGTTTTTGTGGACTATATTGAATGAATCAATTGAAAGCGTTTTGTGACCTCTAGTCCAAATGCGTTTCGCCCAGGTACGACAGTTGGGCTCATCAGTTAGATGCTGTCGTACCCTTCTAAGACGCAATATATTAGTCGACGATTATCAACACTAATAAAATTTACAGCACGAACGCAATGTAAATTATATTTGTCTAGGGGGTGTCCACAAAAACAAAAACAAAAACTATAAAATTTATTTTTATATTTTTCGTTTTTACTTCTTCTTCTTCATCAGCCAGACCACGGGCTTTATTTTCTAGGTGTCTGAATTTGACCAAATTCCCCTAGACAAATATAATTTACATTGCGTTCGTGCTGTAAATTTTATTAGTGTTGATAATCGTCGACTAATATATTGCGTCTTAGAAGGGTACGACAGCATCTAACTGATGAGCCCAACTGTCGTACCTGGGCGAAACGCATTTGGACTAGAGGTCACAAAACGCTTTCAATTGATTCATTCAATATAGTCCACAAAAACAAAAACAAAAACTATAAAATTTATTTTTATATTTTTCGTTTTTACTTCTTCTTCTTCATCAGCCAGACCACGGGCTTTATTTTCTAGGTGTCTGAATTTGACCAAATTCCCCTAGACAAATATAATTTACATTGCGTTCGTGCTGTAAATTTTATTAGTGTTGATAATCGTCGACTAATATATTGCGTCTTAGAAGGGTACGACAGCATCTAACTGATGAGCCCAACTGTCGTACCTGGGCGAAACGCATTTGGACTAGAGGTCACAAAACGCTTTCAATTGACCTATTACAATAATTGAATTACAAACAACCCTTATAAATATGAAAAACAACCAAGCAGCATGACTGGTTTGGAATCCCAACTGAATTTTATAAAAACCATATACGTATGTACATACCTTCTTTTCTAAATATTCTTTTTGTGTTCTTTAATAAACTTCTCGATAGCGAAGCAATACCTGAATCATTTGTGAAGTCACAAATCTGTCCAATTTTTAAAAAGGGAGATCCAACCATATAAGCTAGTTTTGGAGGTATCTCAATTTTACCCTGTTTGAGAAAAATATTTACCCAAATTCTTTATTGTAGGCTCATGAGGTTTATAACGGGTGATTTTTTTGAGGTTAGGATTTTCATGCATTAGTATTTGACAGATCACGCGGGATTTCAGACATGGTGTCAAAGAGAAAGATGCTCAGTATGCTTTGACATTTCATCATGAATAGACTTACTAACGAGCAACGCTTGCAAATCATTGAATTTTATTACCAAAATCAGTGTTCGGTTCGAAATGTGTTTCGCGCTTTACGTCCGATTTATGGTCTACATAATCGACCAAGTGAGCAAACAATTAATGCGATTGTGACCAAGTTTCGCACTCAGTTTACTTTATTGGACATTAAACCAACCACACGAATGCGTACAGTGCGTACAGAAGAGAATATTGCGTCTGTTTCTGAGAGTGTTGCTGAAGACCGTGAAATGTCGATTCGTCGCCGTTCGCAGCAATTGGGTTTGTGTTATTCGACCACATGGAAGATTTTACGCCGTAAAACGTAAAACCGTATAAAATACAGCTCGTGCAAGAACTGAAGCCGAACGATCTGCCACAACGTCGAATTTTCAGTGAATGGGCCCTAGAAAAGTTGGCAGAAAATCCGCTTTTTTATCGACAAATTTTGTTCAGCGATGAGGCTCATTTCTGGTTGAATGGCTACGTAAATAAGCAAAATTGCCGCATTTGGAGTGAAGAGCAACCAGAAGCCTTTCAAGAACTGCCCATGCATCCCGAAAAATGCACTGTTTGGTGTGGTTTGTACGCTGGTGGAATCATTGGACCGTATTTTTTCAAAGATGCTGTTGGACGCAACGTTACGGTGAATGGCGATCGCTATCGTTCAATGCTAACAAACTTTTTGTTGCCAAAAATGGAAGAACTGAACTTGGTTGACATGTGGTTTCAACAAGATGGCGCTACATGCCACACAGCTCGCGATTCTATGGCCATTTTGAGGGAAAACTTCGGAGAACAATTCATCTCAAGGAATGGACCGGTAAGTTGGCCACCAAGATCATGCGATTTGACGCCTTTAGACTATTTTTTGTGGGGCTACGTCAAGTCTAAAGTCTACACAAATAAGCCAGCAACTATTCCAGCTTTGGAAGACAACATTTCCGAAGAAATTCGGGCTATTCCGGCCGAAATGCTCGAAAAAGTTACCCAAAATTGGACTTTCCGAATGGACCACCTAAGACGCAGCCGCGGTCAACATTTAAATGAAATTATCTTCAAAAAGTAAATGTCATGGACCAATCTAACGTTTCAAATAAAGAATCGATGAGATTTTGCAAATTTTATGCGTTCTCAAGCTCTTAAAAAATCACCCGTTAGAAGAGAACAAATTATAAAGCATTTTTCAAGCAGGTTTTCGTGCTGGCCTTTCGACTGTAGATCAAATCTTTGCACTATCTAGCATCGCAAAAATGTTCATCATCAACAAAAAATAAAATGCACGACTGGGTCGCACGAACTTGCTCCTATGTAATAGACTAGGAATTTTAAAAACGAATGTTATTAAAGAAAACTGTTCATAAGGATAAAATGAATTTTTTAAATTCTTTTAGTAGGTAGTAAGAGATAAAAACAGAATGCAATGCAAATATGAATTTATGCAAGAACAAAAATTATAAGTCGTTGTAGTGGTTCCTTAAAAAATAAGCTTTTATGTACAAAATTTTTAAAACATTTTTAGGACAAAATGTTGGCACGCCAACTTTAAGTTTTTATTATTGTACGAATAAAAATTAAATTTCCAAGAAAAATACTAAGCCGTTCTTGAGATATCGAATTTTCCAAAAAAAAAACGACTTTTTTCTCTAAAAATTGAAAAAATATTTTTTTTTTAAGTTTTGAAATGCAATATTTTTTAAACTTTTTAGGAGCTTCTTTATAAAAAATTTCATCAAAATCCGTTATACCGATAATGAGAAATTCAAAATTCGAAAAAATCGTTCTATGGTAGGTACAGTCAGTAATATCTAGATTTCAATTTTTTTTTATTAAATTATAGATCGTAAAAATTAATCAAAAGAAAAAAATTTTAGCAAAATTCTCGGAACCGTTTTCGAGAAAAATACGATTTTCGAAAACCATTTTTTAACATTTCTATTGAAGGTACCATTAGTTTTAGATAAAACAAATTTTTTTTCTCAAATCTTGTAGATTATATTAGGAAACTTTTATTTGTCAAGTTTGAAAAAAACTGACCATGGAGTTTTCGAAATATTGAGTTTCCATAAAAAAAATTTTGAAATTTTTTTTTAAAAATCCAAAAAATAAAAAATTGAAAATTTGAATATGTAATAATATTTAAACTTTGGAGGAGCTTTAGCATAAAAAAAATTGTTTAAATCGGCTGTACCGTTTTCGAGAAAATCAAAAACAAAAAAAAAATGGACCTAGGGGGGCTACCAAAAATAACAATTTTTTGGAAAATTTTTTTCAACCATTACCTAGTTTTAACTAAATGAAATTTTTATGATTTTTTTTTAAAAATTCTGTGGGACAGTTTTTGAGAAAAAAAAATATTTATAAAATTTCGAAAAAAACCCTATGGTAGGTACCGTTATTTTTGGTCTTAAAAAAAAAAAAAAAAAACAACGTCTGTGGGGAAAAAATCAAAACCTATATCTACCAAGTTTGAAGAAAACTTGCCTTATAGTACCTACATATAAGTCGCAAGTAAAAAGCTCTATGCCTTTTTTTTTGTTGAGATTTTAAGGCGGCTTTTGACATTTTCACAGGAATTCTTTGCTATATAAACTCTCAACTAAAGGTTTATCGATGAAATTTCTGAGGCTATATAAACTTCTCACCAATACTTGCGCTTCTGTTTAGAATAGTAGCTCTATGTCCGCTTTCTTTAGCACGGTTGCTGGTGTGCCCCAAACATCGATGATGTTTCCTATGAGTTTCCTGGTGGAGTTAAGTATGGTGGTCATCTCATTATGGTTCTACTTTATGTTGACGGTCTTGTTGCCTTGACAGATAACCCCACTACCCTGCGGAAAGAGAAACCCTCTAGAGGCGTGGTCACTGGACCGAGAATCTATAGGGCGGGTTACCCAATACAAGTATTTAGGTGTTACATTCTCTAGCAATCTAGATCTCCGTCCTCATGTTAAGGAAAACTACTTGTCGGAAAAAATTGCAATAAATCTTATGTGGAACAAAATCTTCTGCAATAAGTACATAGACATTTCACCTTAGTTTAGAGTTTTCGATTTCAAAATTAATTTCTGCTTATGTTATGCCAGCCAAGTTTTTGGTTATCCAATTCTAAATGAATTTGAAACTCTTCTTTTTTAAAAGAATTTTTAAACTTCCAATTTCAACACCAACATATTGTAATATTTTTCCAAGGTTCGTTAAATAAAACTTATTACTCTTTTTAGTATTTCTTCTTTATTTTTACTTTCCAAATCACAATAATAAATCTCAATTTATAAACAACTCAAATACTTTTATTCAAATTTAAATCACACTTGTTTAATAACACAATCCAATAAGCAATACTTTTGCACACTTTCATAATCCAAAATCAACTGTGTCTCGCTCACCGTGAACACTCCCTTATATACTCAAATTAGTTGTTCTCGAAAGTTCTTGTCTTGGAATGTTCTAGATGTTTGGAATAAGGGGAAATACATTTGACATTGGAAAAGAGCTTTTCGTTTCTTCCATAAATTAGATATGCAGTTTTCCAACAGATGGCGCTGTAGTAGTATAAAGCTCTGTTCACAACAATATTATGCCATACACGTGGAGTCAAGAATTTGCCTCCATTAAACAAAAAAAAAAACCTTAAATCCAATGCCGACTACATAGTAAATGTCCAAGGTCATGCAAAGGTCAAATGATAATCAAGAATTTTGCATACCGAAGGCGATTATCTCCGCTCAAGGAATGGTATGATATATCAAATTTTCATGGGTTCAATCTTAATCTAAATGATACACCTCTTTCTCTTTGGCATGATAGGTTTTATAAATGCATTGCTAATGTCGATGACTCCTTTTATCTGAAATTCTTGAATAGGGCTCAAACACCCCCAGTAGATTGATCTATAGAGAGCTCAATCACACTCTCTTCACATAGCAAGTTTTTTGGTAGTCAAATAAACACTTCGTTTAAGGCAAGAACTGAAATGTTAGATTTAAATTACAAACCGCACAGAAGTGATGATTCTAGATGTAACCTCTGTAACCGTAATGCAATAGAAAATATTAATCACTTTTTGTCCATTTGCCCAATTTTACAAAAACAAGAATGAACTTTACAGTTTTATTAATCATGCCTTTGGTTACCGCAACAGTTTTTTAGAGTAAATTGAAAGCTTATATGGTTATAAATATACTTATCTATGCAATGCAAAGAGGAATTATAATATATACTCGTACTTGTATTTTTATATAAGGTTAATCTGTTTATATTATATATTCAATCTGTATACATATAATAATACTTTCGATATTTGTACACACGTAAATGTCAATTTTCAGGCAAACGGAAATATTTTTTGCCATGCTAATGTTCTTTTATTTCTTATTATATAAATTTGATTAAAATAAAGAATTTATAAATTATGTAAATAAATTGACCAATTTTTTGAATATTTATTGTTTGATTTTACATCAGGCTTTTTTGGTCACGTTCCTCTTTATGCAAATAAAAAACTTTATTTCATAGTTCTTTCCTTACGTTTTGTTGGATTTTCCCAACTTCTTCAGGGGTTGTTTTATTAAATCAATCTACCAAATGAAATCTTTTTTAACAAATGTTACACATTTTTCAAATGTTACCATGGTAGCGTATTCCAAGCGGAAATTCTGGCGATAAAGGAAGTATTGTCTTGGCTTAAAGAAAACGTGGTATCTAGCACGGATATCCGTATCTTCTCAGATAGTCAGGCTGCTTTGAAATCCCTCGCATCAGTCTCTGTAAACTAAATTACAGCCCAAGACTGTCGATCGTCTCTGATGGAGATGGCCAAACAGTTTAACATTCACCTATTCTGGGTGCCGGGTCATAGGGACATTCCGGGGAATTGACGAACTCGCCAGAATTGGAACGGAAATGCCTATCTTACCCGAAAAGGCAAATATAGGTATGCCCATAGCTACAAGTAAACTTATGCTGAAACGAATCGCTCTGGAACAATCAAACACAAGATGGCTTAATACTACCACTTGTATGGCGACCAAACAAATCTGGCCTAAACTGGATCTGAAACGGTCAAAATGTCTATTGTCCCTCAGTAGATCTCAGATCAGCTCCGTCATAGGTGTCATAACTGGATACTGTCTCATAGGTAGACACGCCGCACGACTCGGTGTGCTATCAAACGATTTTTGCAGGAGTTGCTTGGACGAGGAGGAAGAGGAGACAATCCCACACCTTCTTTGTACATGCCCTGCTCTCTCTTACAGACGCAAACTTCATCTAGGAGAATATTTCTATAATGAACCAAGCGATCTCATAAACAAAGACATTAAAAGTCTCCTTCGCTTCATCAGAAGCTCCAAATGTTTTTAACTGGTAGGAAACCTTTTTGTTCCCTATTAGATCGTGGTATCACAATGGACCTCTAATGGTCTAAGTGTGTCAGACGCTTTAATGACAACCACTTTAACCTAACCTACACATTTTGCTTGCACATTTTATACACTTACATGAGATTTTGTTTCTTATTACATTTAAATTAAAAACACATTAAATTTTTATTGTAAAATACAAAATCAAAATATAAAGAAAATAAATAAAAATGTAATGAATTATATAAAGAATTTATAATAATAATAATAATAATAATAATAATAATAATAATAATAATAATAATAATAATAATAATAATAATAATAATAATAATAATAATAATAATAATAATAATAATAAAATAATATATGTTGATTGGAAGAGACTTTCCTTCGGCTGTTTTGGTCACAGTAATTTTAGCAATTAAACAAAATTTGCATACATTTCGTTTCCCGACGTTTCGACAGGGATTGCAAATTTCTTCGGGGAGAACTTTTTATTTCATGCAAAAGAATATACATAAATATTTTATTACAAATTGTATACAACAAAATGAAACAATCAGAGTTAAACTTGCACTTTTAAAATATTAAAAATAATTTACATTATTTGCGAAACAAATGGTTATAGCACTTCTTATAAAGAAGTTAATCCTTTAGCTAAAACTCAAAGAGGATATGTATTATTGTCTACATATGTGACGAGCGAGCAATGTACTGCTGAGATATTTTGTGTTTCCTGCTTACGATTCATGTTGTTTTTGTTATTCAATATATGAAGTGCTTCGAACGTATGTTTTTCACTTTGAAGAATTTTGACACCTTCAAAATCTGGAGAATGGCCAAATTCGATAGCGTGATTATGGAGTGCTGTTTTGGCGGGGTTGTTGGTGTTGATGTGAGAGCTATTCACTCTTATTCCGATAGTCGTTTTAATAAAACGCCTTTAAAACGAGAAGGCTCCAGAGACCACATTTTGGGTTTAAATAATACGAAAAGGGCAGCGTTCTTTATGTTCTTCACTTTTCTAAGCATTATAATGATAGTCGTTTCAATAAAATTCCAATTTTCGTTTCTAGAGCCTTGCCGTTTTACTGGCGTTTTAGTAAAACGACTATCGGAATAAGGGTGATTATTTGACATTCAAAAAGAAAACTTTATTTATTAATTTGAAAGCCGTATTCATTATAATGTGTTTGGCTTGGTTAGAACGGAAGTTGACGAGTCGCTCTGAAACGAAAGATGTTTTTCTTCTCTGAAGATTTTGACATCGATAAAAGCTATCAAATTATTATTTTCTCTTTCGACAGTGAACTGTAATTTTGGGTTGAATCCGTTAGGGATGAGCAAAACATCATCAAACAACAAATCATCTACATATTTTGCTTTTCTTTCAAATGAGCAAAACATTCGTCCAGCAAATAATTCATACCAAGGTCAGAAATCAACATTCTGAAAATTTGCTTAAAAATATCCTCTTTAAATTGTAAAAAATTGTTTTCTCTTATGAAAAAATTGAGAATCTCGAGAAACTTTTCTGGTTAATCCTGGTGTTTTGGCTAATTACTTCCCATTTATTTTTAACTATATCTACCACTAATTGTACTGAGATTTTGGTAAATAGCGATACCACGCCAAAAGAAACCGAAACATCATTGTCACTTAATTTGACTTTTTTTTGCCTTTTTGCACAAATTCCAGAGATTTTTTTTACCAACAAATTTTGAAAGTGCATAGCAAGGCAATTTCATTGATGATATGATAGCCCTCATAGGCATATTTGGGTTGTGTGTTTACAAGCCATAAATAAAGGGAAGCTGTGCTGTGTATGTTGTCATCTTTGCTTTATCCTATCATCTATGAAGTTGTTGGATTATTTTTTACTCTCCGATATGTATTACGGTCCGCCAACAGTTCACTTCACACAGATTTTTTCCCCATATTCAGTGCGCTCCATCGCAACGGTGACGTTGCTTTTGTCCGCCGATACAATAATGATATTTTTGTGCTGCTTGAGAAAAGAAATAGCTTGCTTGTTGACATTGAATATGTATTTGGCAACTAGATCATTAACGTACGTACGCCCTCCGAGATCTTGATATAAACAAATCCGCTGGTCTGATGGTATGCCCCCATTCTTATGAAGAGGTGTTCTTCATCGCTGAAAAAAACATTGCGTAAGCTTTTCCATTGCTCCTACTATTCTGGAATCTTCCCTAAAAGATGGAAAACAACATTTTCCGGGCCTGTTTGTAAAAAATGTGGCCCTTCCTATCGCTCCTCCTATGGACCAATTACACTTACGTCCCTTATCAAGCTCATGGAATCGCTAATAAATCACCAGCTCAAGAAATATCTCGAAGATCGAAAGCTTCTTAATGACCGGCAATATGGCTTTCGCAGCATTCGTTCCACAGATGATGTGATGGTATATTTCACCGAAGAGTGAAACAGATCTTTAAGCGGCAAATACACACGACACTTGTGTGCACACCGGTGTCGGTGTACGGAAATGTGTCCCGTCTGTGGGCTGGTGCGCACACCGATTTTCGTGTGGGTAAAATCAAAAGTTTTTGATTTTTGGTGTCGGTGTCTCGATCGGTGTGATGTGTATGGCGATGTGCGCGCACATTTGCTATTCAGTATGCACTATTCAGTTGCAGCCGAAAGATTTTTTCAAATTTTGAATTACTCATTATTATCGACATCATTAACGCGCCAACCTCATCGTCTAATGGACGACGTCCATATCACTTATGGTTAGATCTCTCCAGTATGAGATCTCTTGCACAACTAAAGAGTGCACGATTCGGTGTGCCGTGTGTGGTGGAATGCTACACCGGTGTAGGCACACCGGTGTGCACACAAGTGTCGTGGAGAAAGTAAGCTTATTGGACATGATATTTCTGAAGCATTTGATAGAGTTTGGCACCAGGCTCTTATCGAAAATGCGTGCGTTTGGTATCAAGGAAACCCTTATTCTTTGGATTAGAAATTACCCTCTAGATCGTTCAATATATGTATGTATGTATATTGTATTGAACGGTTTTAAGTCTGATCTTCGCAAAATAAATGTTGGTGTTCCCCAGGGCTCCGTTTTGTCTCCGACTCTCAATGCTGTCTATTTTCATTAAAGCAAATTGTGCCCCTTATGCCATTGTCCTTGAATGGCGAAGAAACCGAAAAGCTCTTAGTACTTGGAGAGTGTGTTAACGACGATCTTCGTTGAAATTACCATATTCTCGAGACCGCTAAAAATGCTCCTAAATGCTTAGAATTTCTATATCGATGTAAGAATTTTTTCACCCCTTCTGATCTGGCTATCATTCATAAGGCGTCCAAAACTCGAGTATAACTCAAATCTTTGGGCGGGTGCAGCACAAACTTCTCTCCACTTATTGAATCTACATGATTCAGAACAGAG
The DNA here is from genome assembly GCA_963931855.1 of Philhelius festivus. Classification (NCBI taxonomy): domain Eukaryota; kingdom Metazoa; phylum Arthropoda; class Insecta; order Diptera; family Syrphidae; genus Philhelius; species Philhelius festivus. The sequence goes on along the minus strand of OZ007555.1, from coordinate 224,927,258 downwards.
CATTAAAACTGATAGAAAACAGACCTACCATGGATTCCTTCCTATCTCTTGAACACCGTCGGAATGTTTCATGTGTTTCCTTGTTTTATCGCTTCTTTCACAAGCAATGCACATTCGAAGTAGCCAGTTGTATTCCTCCCCTTCATCAGTTCACCCGTGATACCCGCTTGGCTAGGAATGCTCATCAGTTCACCCTCCAGCCTAATTGTAGTCGTAGCGTCAAATATAGAGATTCTGAAGATGATTACTAATCGAGCTCGATCTTTGAGGTAATGTTGTAATCGAAAAAAAAAATGTAGTAGACAAGCTTCTAGAAATTTCAAAATTGTGTAAACCGATTTCGATAAAAACTTTTGAACGACTTTGCACACGAAAAATTCTAACTTTTTAACATGCATATTATATTCAATGTCTGTTTATATTCTAAATGCAACTTCACTTACAAGAAAAGAATTTAATAGTCTACTTAAATGGTTACATCCTACTAAAGACTTGGTAAAAAGTTTTAATGCTGTTGACTAATAGCTCCATTTACATATCCCAAACTTTATTATTTGTTCTTGACCTTTTGCTAAGAGATCGGCAATGCTGGACGTTGATTCCACTGAGACTTTTCCCAAACCAAGTACAAAAAGGTTCAAGATAAATGAATTACAAAGTCATTCATGTCTACTTTCATTGTTCCATAATAATTCTTGTTTAGCATTCGAATGGCCGTGCCACAGCCACACATAGTTGCTGTAACCCAATTTAATCTAATCTCCATAATGCATAAACTATTGTCACTCATTTTTCACTACTCTTGAACTTTTCAAAGGCCCTCGAAGCAAAAGAGCAGGGTCAGAGTGTAAAGTTTCCTTGCCTCCTACTTCGTCCAATTCTCATTCATATTCTCCAGCTAAGAACTGATGTCTTATAGATATACATAAATAAATATTCAATATCAATGAACTTGAATACCGTTTTTATTATGACAAAATCTTATCCTCCTAAGTCTGTTGTTTTTGTACCCTTCGCTCCTCCTCTATTTTCGTTGCTTGTTTCTTTTTTTTTGAATAAACAATTCAATTACCGTGTAGAAGAGGCTTAAGCCTTGAGGGTGCGTTATTGTCTATTGTCACCAAAAGTTTGGTTTCCATAAATTTAAGAGCATTATTTTTTTTCAAGGAGTGTGTGCTGGTGTGTAAGTATACTATTTGTTTTGTGAAGAAAGTTTTTCTTTTTCTTCTTTCTCCATTTGTGTTTTTTTCAAGTTTGGGATAAAATTAGATATCGATTTGTAAGGTCTTATAGTTTAAGGAGGTGATATTATGTGTAAGATAATATTTGCCTCTTGGGTTCGGTTAGATATGTAATATGTATTCCTTCTTCTTATTGTTTGCTTAAGAGGATATATAAGTATATGTTAATATATGTATGTATGTATTTTAATTTGTTATTTAATCTTCTTCTTCCAGCCAACTCATAAAATGCAATCGGGACAGGGAGCGCCAACAATATCTCTGCAATTGGTGCCAAAAATGCTTGCACCATTGGCAAACTTATGGGTGCCACATGCTTTTGTGGTATCCTTTAAACTCGAGACTGACGAGAATCTATTAATAGCGAAGTCGCGAGATAGTCTTAACAAATACAAACACAAAGTAAGTTTGTTTATTTTTTTGTTTACTATACACACTTATATTAATTTAATTTTTTGTTCAAATAAACAGCTAGTTATTGCCAATATACTACAAACGCGTAAGCATCGTGTAGTATTTGTAACCCCAACCACATCCTATGAAGTGCATTTAACACGCGAACAAGGTTTAGCCGGACTGGAAATCGAAGAACCAATTGTGGCTGATGTTGTAAGTACATAGTAAATACTAATTTTACATTTATGAACTCTCGGGGATTTAAATCAGGCGAATGGTTTGTCCACTCCATCTTTTTTACATTTTGCGCGCACTAAAGGGATTATGAATACCTTCAAAAAAGCTGAGCACAGCGCGAGTGTTAGGAAAGTAGGAGATATAAAAGGAGATATCGATACACATTGGTTTTCAATGTCTGAACATCGCATTGGGAAGGAAACATTTAGGAAATCCCACAAGAAAAAGTCTAGCTTACCCTCAAATCGTTTATGCAGAATTTCAATTGTATCGTCCGCTGTTTGGCAACGAAGCGCCGTCTACAACCATATATCGTCTTGGTCCATATGGTTCAATATGGGCCATAAGGAATTAGTTATCATCGTTCTGTAACGCTAGCCATTGCCGGTGCCGGCGCCGTACCAAAATCCACACTAAACGGCAACTTTTGTAGGATCCATTGATACCTGAAGAACTTCGTGTGGGTTGGTGTTGTCCCATATACGGTAATTTTGCTTGTTAATTTTGCCAAAAATGCACCTCGTCGGAAAAATTGGGGTTCTTTTCCAAACGCTCCGATACGAACGATACGATACGACATTGTCTATTGTCATGAACTTTGAGCTTCTTTTTCAGTATTATATTGTATGGATGAAGGCCCAATTACCTACGCAAAATTCGACATGTTGGAGTCTGCGAAAATCTTCTTGTTCTTGGGTCTGATGTACGCTTTCACGAACGTTGGCTGATTGAACGGTTCGTCTCAAATTTGGCCAATAATGTTGAAGAGTCAACTATGAAGGGCCACCACGATTTATCATTTATTTAAATAAAAACTTTCTTAAAAAGAAACCGCTGTGTTTAAATGTTGCGTAGAAATGTTTGCCTAGCTTTTATTCCGCCTTTTTAGGAAACGGCCTAAATTTGCATTTCTTGATGAAGTATTCTTGACTGTCTTTTAGGTCCTTTTTGCTTAGCTTAAGACTTTTCGGATGATTCACAATAAAGTTATTGATCTTATATGCGATGATACAGTGTCTTATAATGGGTTTTTGAAGAGTGGCGGGAGATTTAAAAACTGAGTAAAACAATTTTTCCTTACTTGTAAGGCTTATCATTGAAAATTGCCAGTTCACGCCGCGTCTAGGTGAGGCAATCATGCCCCAAATCACTTCTGCCAAATATTGTCATCCATTTGTTTATCATTCTGGGCCAAAAGAAACTTTGTGATCATCGAGCCAGCGGTAGCACTCTCGGTTGATGGTGACGGCAATATTATCATTTTGCTGACTCACAATCGATAGCAAACATTGACTTTCTGTGAACGCATTGCCACTTGGTGGACCTCGTGTGATTCCATCATCGTCCCAAATCCCACAAATTGAAGATTTTTTTTTGTTTTTGTTTGCTGAAATCGGAGTCCACTAGAAACTGTACCTTTTAAATAAGTAAAGGTGCCATTACACCATGCGAAGAAAGTACTTTCACCAAGCGTTTTTAGAATTCCAATTAAATTTGCTGAAAACACGCGGTTCTTCACATCAAGCAAGTGTAAGAACTTTCTAAAATTACTTGCTGCGAGTACTTTCACCAAGCGTTTTTAGAATTCCAATTAAATTTGCTGAAAACACGCGGTTTTTCACATCAAGCAAGAAACATATTCGTTCGCCTGCAAGCAAGTGAAACACTTTCATATGTGGGCCCTGCGAGCGGCAATTGCAAGTAATTTTCCTATTTGCTACAACTATTCACACCTTTAAAGTGTTTCTGTGGCAATCACATCACTTTCAGATTATTGTTTTTGAATTGATGTCTTGTAAGTGGGCAGCTTTGCAGTACATGTTCAATGTTAAGAGCTCCTTAACAAGAAGTGCAAGTTGGCGGGCTTTCATTTTCGAAGAATTAGAGTAGTTCCATCGAATCTCCACGTCTTGGCTGATTTTTTTTTATAACGATAATGTTCATTGTTGATAAGAAAGGTGGCATTGTAAACTCGAATGGCATTTTAATGGCTTCCCGAACTGCGACATCTACCTTTTCAATCGAACGTGGCCAGGGCATCATATAAGATGGATTCTAGGAAAGTTTGACCCTATTATAGAACAAAGTAAGATGATTATCGGTTTATTGTTCTTCTGTGTACAACAAATAGCACTTAACGAATCTCTGCAAAAAGTTGTTTTTTCGTAACTTCTGTAAGCATACTCAAAACGTCTACCAGTGCCATCATCTCCAACCAAGGGGCTTTGGTTTGGAGTCGTAGGTTTTTGTACAACTATCATGTCTGTAGACACTGTAACCAGCAATACTATTCTTTGTGGAAGCGTCTGTGTACAATATGCAGCCGATGTTTCCTCAAAATATTATTTCAATAAACGTTTTTCAAAAAATAGTGGGTGGGGTCTGTTTTCTTTCAGTTTTTGGTACAATGATGTGTTGATTGAGCTTTTTGTAAATAACCAAAGATTGACATTGATAAACAATAGGTATTGGATGAAAATGAAGAGTGCGCTTTTGATTTTTGTGTTATTAGATGTTTCCCAGTCAGTTTTGCAAGATTCGTCAAGAAGAACTTTCTTTTTTGTATGCTGTTTTTGCTAATTTTCATATTTATCTATTTTAATTTTTTCCTTTTTTAAGGTTCAAAAACATAGCGAATTCATTGCCTCAACAAATCGACAATGACCAATGTCAATGCGTCAAAGGCGTACCATCCAAGTTGATTGTCGTGTAACTACTCCTCACTTTTGCCGTCTTCTTAATCCAGGTCACGGTATGGGTCGTAAGTACTAGACCTAAGTTATTTATAAGTCACAAAAAAAAAACAATAAAAACAGGAAATGGCTTCCCGCATTTTAAACAAACAAAATGTGATGACTAAAGAGAAGGATGGCGAATAAAATATTAAAACAGAAGCAACCAAAAAAAAAAAACCAAACCAGTTTTGATATTGTCGTAGTTATGATCAAAACTTAAACAAGAAAATTAATATTTTTTATTTTATAATTTAAACTAGAATAAGCTTTTTTTTGCTATAACAATAATAATGGATATAAAGGGTATTTGTAGTTTTACATAAAATCATAAAAATAATAATAAAATAAATTAGACCAATTTCGATTAAAAAAAAAAAAACAAAAAAGTAATGATAAATGTAAAATTTTAATAAATCGCCAAAATTTAAAGTAAACAAAAAAAAATCTTATAGAAATCCACTGAATAATAGAACACCAAAACATTTACAAAATTTTTGAAGGTACATACATACATATTATAATATTAGAAAAAAAATTATACAAAATTTTACCCCTGCTATTTATATATTATTAACGACTGAGTGTGATTTCAAATTGAAAAAAATTGTTTGATATAAAAAAATTGACTAAACTTAATTAACATTTATACTATAAACATAAAAATCTGTGAATCAATATTTGTTTGCTATAATGAAAGAAATAGGATTATATTTTATTGATATTATTTGCTATTTAAATTGATATATTTTTTAAGATACTTTTAAAAACTACCTTTCAGCCGAATGTGTTATTATGTCTTTTTTTAAGGAATTATTAATGAAATGTTTGAGGTACTAATCTTTATTACCGATGTCGTTTGGGAAAGTTTATGATTTCTTCGTTTTGTCATGGTTTTCAGGTTCTGTGAAAGAATTGAAAAAATGAAAAGTTGAAACTCTCTTTTGATCTATTTCAAATAATAATTAAAATGTATTCCTTCAACTTTGCAGAAACAAAAAACAAAAGCAATATGTATTCAATGTGGTATACACTTAATGTATGAAGTCTACATACACTAGGAGTTCTTACTAATAAATGATTTTTTTCTAGTGAAACAAAATAAAATTCAAAGAAAATCATCCATGTTCTGTGTTCCGAGTGGAAGTGAATTGAGAACGAATTTTAGTTTCACCTTAAATGAAACAGCATGTTCTGCATTCCGAGTGGATTAAATTTTTTTTCAATTTACTCCGAATTTATTTTCGAAATGTCAAAATCAGCTGTTAGACAATTTGCATCATTTATTCAAGCATTATGAAAAATCTTCTAAAATAGATTCATTATTATTATTAATAATAAGTCGTAGAAAAGAGGAAAATCGAGGAGAGAAAGTTCATGGAAAAGTTTTACGTGGTAAAGCCAATATTTTAGATCTTCCAGAAGCAGTGTAAGTTGAAACTAGCTAAGTCAAGTCAATGTGTTAACATAGACATATGTTTTTGAATTTTTTGTAGTTTCAAAAGAAGCTTCAGGCTAAACAAACAAGCATTTGTTTACATTTTGAAAGAAACGACATTTTCATGTCGTGAGTTCCGGTGTTTTCCACTGTAAACAAGAAATTATTTTAATAAAATTAAGGCAAGATTTTGAAGCTTTATTTACATTTTTGTCAATTGTTTCACCAAACAAAACTTGGTATATTGAATTCACCGTAAAAACGGTTGGTATTCGAAATGTAGAACACGAATTTTCATCTTCGAAAACTCAATTCACAATAATCATTTCGGGTGGAATTCAGAACACCAATATTTCACATTCGGAATGACCAAATCAATCACAAGTCATTTTATGCGGAATGCTGAACGTCAAAACTCACTTTTCTTCCTCGAATTCACAATAAGTGAAATGCAGAACGTGGTTGAATAAATTTCTTTCACTTTATTATATTTGAGAATATGAACATAAAATCAAACTTCTTAAGCAAAGTAAAAAAATAAACAATAACTACATTTCTATAGAATAAAGGATAACAAAAAGTATACATAGATAACAAAAGTATACGTATACGAGATTGTAAAAAGAATTACAAAAAATAAGGTGTAAGTCAACAAGACGTAGGATTTCCTTTTAACGATAACACTGTCCGCATCCTCTTTGGCATTGATTCGACCAATTTTTTGATAACTTAGAGCTAAATTTTGGTCAATTCTTCCTTCTTTGAATATATCTTACTTGTGATGAGTTTTTTCTTGAGGCACCGATGAAGCTTATCCCATAAGTGCTCTATGGGATCATATGTGGAAATTGACTGGTGTTTTGAATAGTTCCGTGTGATATACAAGCCATTCTTGTACGAGGCTGGAGGTGGCGAATTTGTTGAGGCGGCTCTCCAGATTCTAGATTTTGAGCACGTTCCATTATGGAGTCAATTATAATTTCGCTCCCGACGCCCTCCTCTGACATACAACCCCATAAGAGCACAGTACCACCTCCATGCTTTACTGTTAAAACAATGTTTGAGTTCTCAAATGCGGTATTAGAATTATAACATACACTGACTTTGCTATCATTATTGTAAATATTAAATTTATGTCGATAATAAATGGTTTTTTCTAGACACTGCTCCGCACTCTTCGCACAGTATTAACATCACAAGACTCTTTCCTGCCTTGTATTTCTGATACGGTCAATCTTGAATTTTTATTAACTCTTCGCGGTTGGTAAATATTTTGTTTTTTGTTATTATTTTACTGTGGAATTGTCTTCCAATGAGCTTTGCGAGCTCACGCTATGATTTGCCTCCAGAAGTGTATTTTATTATCAGTTGCCGTAGATCAATGGAACCTTCTTGATTAAATTATTATTATTATTATATTTTATTAACCTATAATTAAAATTACAAGCTAATATTACAAAGAAAAAAATGAGCCTAGCTGCGGGGACTATTGGCTCTGTGATGATTATAATTAAATATTTATCTTGGCTTGAGAGAGGAATCTCGTAATGTTTTCAATGTTATCATAGTTAGGATTTTTTAAAATTTCGTAAATTTCGTTGTGCTTAAATATACTATTTATAATAGGGTTAGTGTTTTTACAATGTTTTAAGATGTGTGGTAAGTCTATGTTTGTTCCGCAGTGGTTTGGAGGCTGATTCTTTGTAAGTAGGTGTTGATGGGTTGCAGTAGTGACCTAGTCGAAGTCTTGTGAAACTGGAGATTTTGTGCTTTGCATTAGTGGTTGGAAACTTAGGGCTGAGTCGTTCAGGGTTGATTTTTTTGTAGTGGTGGTTATATAGATTCCAGTCTGCTTTTAAAGTTGCGGTTGTAGTATTGTTTATGTGTTTAGTAAGGTTTTTTTTTTTTTTTTTTTTTTTTTGGGAACCCGGGCAGCCACGCCGATTTCTCCTGAGTAAGAGTCAGGTATCATTTCATTGTTTAACGTTTTCCAATGGATAAAGAGTCCACGGCTTTCAAGGCCTTTAGAACACCCCCTGAAGGACAGCTGAGTACTAGTTAATTAAGTTCTGGACTAATGTAGCATATTCCAAGCTTATCTCACGGCAAGCGGATGCTTTCGTCCTGAATGATATGCACTGATGATCTGCATACACTCTACTCTCTGTTTCTCCAAACATATAAATTACACCCATATACACCTCAGGATCTGATAAAATTTCCGGCGTCCAGAAATTATCGTATTCTCCTGAAATACTACGAGGTGGAATTCCGTTGGCGGGCCAGCTAGGACAAGAAATTCTAGCTGCTGAATTAGACACCAATAATGATGTGCACCCAGTTCCTTTCCAATCGATTCCTCCAGTACTGACGTACTTGGGATACTTCCTCCCGATCTTTTCAACGTGAGATGCAATCAAAGAAATATCATCGCGAAGCTGTTGTACGCCATAATTCGCGGGCATGATTGCGTTCGGATTAGCTAATGTAACGAGCGGTATTCCAGCAGGTTGTTGTTGTACATTCCAAGTTGCCGAAGGGAATGGACAATGTTCTAGAAAAGCTAATTTCACGGCATTAGGTGTAGCGGCAGCCGATAAATACTCGACGGTTGAGCTTAATGTCCCGAAACGTTGATGTAGATAATCAACTTGAGAGTTGATCACTCTCGGATACCTGGGAAGGTAACATTTGGCGGCAGTTTTTATAAAGCCCAGAGATGAAACATAATTAACAAGTGGACTGAAGTTTGCACCCATCAATTCTAAAGCGCGTCGCTGGTCACTGGTGACGTACACATCTTCAAATGATTCAAGACCTAAATTGCGTGAATGTTGCAATAACATTGCTTCCTCAATTTTTAGATCCATTTGTAGGAGCGTGACTCTATATAACGCTGACGCTAACAACTTCGCTTGATCCAAGTCTATAACATTCAATTGAATGAATTTCACCATGAGGTTTCGGATTATAAATCCAGCTGATCTGGTACTAACTGGAAGGATTAAAGTCTGGTTGACTTGCTGAGCTTGAACTGTCTTGAGTGCTTCATTGACTGAATTGAATCCAAAGAATAACTTCTCAAATAAAGCTGTGCGATTCTCCTGGACAGTTCTCTCTCCCTGCTTTCCTCTAAAGTCTTCGAGTCTTTTATCGTCTCGTTGTGACTTCTTTTCAGACCTTTTTCCTCTGGTATTGGATTTAGGCTTCTGTTGTTTTGTCTTCGTTGATGTTGTTGGTGGTTCTTCATCTTCAACATCGGCAAGTTTATAAAGAAATTGTTCTTTAGCGTTGTCGGAAATCCAACGTGCTTAAAAACGGTGATTAAATTAAATGTGAGAAGTTGATATGTTAATAGCGAATTTATTGAGATGAAGTGAACAAGGAATCGGTAAGACAACTTTTAAGATACATGATACTTGGCATGCGACAAGTTAAAAAAAATTATTCACACAGATCATCAATCAAATATTACAAGTGGGAAATCTTTTCTTTTCTTTCTCTAAATGAACGTGGCAAGTGTTAAAAATATTTATCCTTTAAATAGCTCTTATTAAAAATATAATTACCAATTCTATTTAATTAAGTTTGTCTGACAAGTTGTTGGTGTTTAACACTGGGTTAGGATTTGTTTTCGAGGAAACTTACGTAAGCAGACTTCTTGAATAATTTAATGCAAATATGTGTGCTGCTTTATCTCAACATTAAACAAAAATATTAAAGTTTTGGATTATTTGGCTTTCTATGATCTTTCACTTTTATGCACTTAATACGATGCGTCTTGTGTTATCCGCTTGTACATTTTCATTTTCCTGAAGGGTTTTTTTAAATTTATTTTTGAGCAAAAAAATGTTTGTTTATTGATTTTACATTTTATTATACTCAGGCCACTTTATTATATGAAGACCAATCAAAATCTTTTGTTTCTTAAATAATAAATATCGTTTGAGTAAACTAAGGTTCCGGTACAGCTTTTGTGAAATTTTTTGACAATCATATCATTCAAATTAGAAAATAGGCCTGACTCCCTAACGATTTGTTGGTTACATTCTCATAGCAATCCATAACTGATTTTTTAAGTTATGCTGCATTTTAAACTTTATATCAATATTCGCTCGAACAAGACGAGAAATGTGTATATCTCTGTCGAAGTATGCGATCAAAAGAAATTATTTAAAGAATGTCGATTTGGTCAAAGTGGGAAACAATCTTTTGGATTACAGTTAATTACACTTTTCTAATTGCTCCTGGAGGCACCATGATTCCTGTATCATTATGTTTTGAATTTCACAAAAGCCAATTAAAGATGAGTCTTGAAATTTAAATGTTTGAACTGGTTTCTGGGCAAAATAATTCACATTATTGCTAACGAAGTAAATTTCATATCTTTTTGGCTAAGTATGTAAGGAATACATCAATTATTTGTACTTTTTTTAGCACAGTCTATGTCATACTGAAAATTTCTGTCTATTACTAAGCCATTTTGTTTTTGAACAATGTTAAAATACATACCTACAACTATATTGGTAGAGGTTCGAAACAATCAAATTGAAGGCGGTCCTCTTTTGCAAGACCTGGTTATGATTTTTATAGCACAATTGAAGGGTTGTAAGTCTAAAGGGTCTAAGTGCCATTTTTATAATTTAGAGATAAACGAGAAAAACATAAGCAAAAGCCCTTTGGCACTGAGGCTATACCACAACTTTATTTGTGTGTGTGTACAGTTTTAAAAGAAATAGGCACTTGAATCCATTTTGATATTATAAGGCTTGGCCCTTAGATTGTATTTTGATAAAAATATTGATTTTTGATTTTTTGGCACTTAGACCCTTTAGACTTACAACCCTTCAATTATTGTCGAATAAGCGTACAGCTGCTAGAATGATGACAGAATGTGCTGGGTTTTATTTTATTAAATGAAATTTTCCACATTGAAAATATTTGTTGTCATTTATATTTGTGTGGTTGCGGAAACAGTTGGTTTCAAATTAGGGTTATAGGTAGTAAAATCATATCACCTGTGTATTTTAAATTAAAATGTTTATCAACTGCGAAAAAAAAAACAAATTCTGAGTGACTTAGATTTAACTCCAGACACATAAGTATCGTTAGCAACAAACGAAATACAAAATAGAACGCACGTATTTTTTCAAATGGTTCACGACATCGGTAATAGGAGCTTACTGGTATATAATAATTTTACAATATTAAATGGAGATGAATATATTTTTAGTGTATTTGTTGTCATAATGAAGAAATTTTTTAAATCTTTTTCCAATCGTTTCCTATGAAAATTAAAAAAAAAAAAAAAAACATAATTGTAAAGATCAAGTTATGAATAAAATCATATCAAATTTAGCTCCTTAATAAATTCTTGTGAGCTATTTGTTTAGTGCCTCATAGACAACTACTACAATAGACATCACAATTAAATTTAAAATTTTATCTTGTTGTCGTAATAAGTTCGAGTTAAAAAAAAAACGAAAAACAAAACAAAACAAATACATACATACATACATAGATATTAATTCAGACTTTGAAAGTCTCTTATTTGTGTAATTTTCGATATTGTTTCAAAATTTATTTAAATAAAATATGAGAATGTTTAAAAACACAAATTTTGCTTTACTTTTGTAATTGAAAATGAAATTCAAACTAATACGAATTTTTTAAATAAATAGGTAAGTTGATGTACTAAATGAGTATACTTTTTTTTTGTTTTTAATTATTTGATGTCACTATTTTGTTCATTTTGATTGTTTTGTTTGTTTTGTTCATTTTTAATTTCATTTAACGAAATGCTTGCCATTCATTTAACTTATTCGCGTGAGTTGTTATATCACTAAAAATGTATCGTAAAATATTTCTTCATATGTATAACCTTATCATTCACTTAACTCTATAAACCATGTTAAAAAACTATTTAGAAAATACGTTCGTTGGAAATTGTGTTCATGTTTGTCTATTTCGATGGTTATGTGTAAGAAGAACGTAAGTAAAGGATCCGCGATAGTTATAGTGATTGTCCTTATTGATTTAGGAAGGATATTATATAGTCGATAAGATATAACAGAAAAAAAATTACGATACGCAGTGGTAAGAAAAAAAGGTACATATAATAAGTTAGAAAGGTTTCCACGAAGATTGTATCTCGAAATTAGATTACCAGATTTCATAAAGAATATTTTCAACTTCTTAAAACAATATAAATTACGCACTGGGAGAATTTTGAGAGCACAGAACAGAGAAAAGCTAGAATGTCTACGAGACTTACGACAAATTTTTCTAACGGCATATTTTTGCTAGGTCAAAATTGGTTGTATTTTATTTTGATAAATACCACCCCAGCAAGCAATTCCATATTGTAGCTTGGAATGGAAAATACTAAGTAAATTATCTTTGATAGCTTAGTTGAGCACACGTTTCGTAAATAATAAAAATTTCGCAGGGTTCAGCGGAGATACTTTTCCAGGGATTCAGCATGATTTGCAAAAGACATCCGAGAGTCTAAAGTCAGTCCGAAATATTTTAACTCGTTGACTTTCTCAACTACAAAACGTTTATCAGTACAAGTCAAATCACATAGAAAAGAAGGTGAGAAGAAGCCAGACGAACAGTGGCAAGTGAACAATTTATATCTACGACACTCAGGCGCGTGGAAACAAACATTTGCATCCAACAATCTAGATGAAGATAAGCTATAAAACATTATCTTGGTTTTGGAGCTTATTACCAAATTGTGTTCAAAAAACCAAAGTAGCAATAAATCAAGATCAAAATTAGTATTTTAAATCACATCTTAAGAACTATTAGCACCGTAGGAAAGCCCAATATCATCCTTTGTGAGCGAGCATTGGACCCTTTGTTCGTTTAGACTTTAGAATATTGTACTATAAGTATAAGTACTAACATCATAGATAATATTAATCCTGTAGATGATATAATAGGACTATTGCTGACTTCTGTTTTTATGGTTTGTAGTAGGTTTATGTTTTCAAACCTGGAGTTTTTCATTGAGTGACTCATAATAGTTTTCTATCTCATATTGGGGGCTATCCTGAATAAAATTTCCCTTGGAAGAATTCCTATTTTCGAAAAATCGCGATCGTGAATGAGTTCGAAATATTCACGCGTAAAAAATACAATTTAGGATTATTTATTATTAGTGGGATTTTCTTCCATTTCTGAGGGATTTTAATGTTATTGGAAGCCTTAAAACTACACATACCTAATTCGAAGGTGTTTTCCGACAACAGATGTATGGTACTTCTTTTTATCGGAGGGGAAAAGTTTCGAGGGAGATTCACGATTGACAAAAAAAATCCGTGGGAACAAAAAATGCCAAGGGAAACAAAATTTATTTATTTATTTATTGGGTTTTCATAAATCTTTCCATCTATATTGGTGACGTCCTTAAAATTGATGAGATATACTCCGTTAAGGGTTACATTGTCGACTTTGTGTTGTCCAGATATTAGAATAATTCCATCTTTGATGATTTCTAAATCTAAATTTTTCTTTTAATTTTATTACATTTTGTTTTTTGGTCGCTAAGCAACTCAGATAAACAACTTCGGTTATTATTAATTGCACAATACTCGTAAGTGTGTTGTAATTCTTTTTTACAATTTTTAATATTGGAGAATTTAGAATTACATTTTATAGTTTCTTTATCTAAAATTAGCTTACCGTCTTCTTGACTGATAGCTCTTGCTTCATATTATTTGCATTTATTATATATTAGGCGTGTTTTTTCGCAAGTCCATATAGAGTTGTAGAAAAAAACGACATCGGGACTAAGCGCTTTACATGCAAATGCAACAACTACATAAATCTATACAGAGTTAGCTTAGACCAGATAATTTTCGAGACTTAGGCTGGTATTCACCGAGCGCTCTTAAACGGCTCTTAACTTTACGAGGCTCTTAACTTGAAATTTCTTTGGGGTATTCACTAACCACTCACAAGTGTTTTTCGAAGTTCGAAAATGAGAGCCACTCTTTCTTGTTCAGGCATTCCCAAACTGTGAAATCAACAGCTGTCTTATATTTAGCTTTCTTTAAATCACTAAACTCTGTTAGCATTGTTTGAACAAATTCTTTGTGTGTTCTTTTTTTTGGTCGCGATGAAGCAATGGCACAAGACTGCTTGGAAGTTGAAGGTCGTCCATATTCTTCCATATTAATTCCTATGGGTTGAATTTCAATGCTTTGCAGAGTTGGTGGTGTGGTAGACCCTCTGACATTTAAAGATGGTGTTAACTCGAGGTTTTCATCTTCCATGAAGCTGTCGGATAAATGCTGTTGAATGGAAAATATTTATAAGAATAATTATGTTCAAAAATAACGTTTCGTCACTAGATCTAATACATTGTAGGTAACCGCAGGAAAAAGTCTTTTTTGTTTTGAATATCGAAAGCACCATATAAATATATTCATAGCTGCAGGCTACAGCTGCAAGACTATCGAAACTTTATCCATTAGATTCTAAACCTTTTTTTTACTATAAGATTCAAAAATAATTTGTTTCCTGGGATTACGAGGTATTACAACTACAGTGACGACGGTATACATACATACATATGTATAGTATATCTATTTTAGGTATTTTACATACCTCATCGAAATAATCATTGCTGCTATCGAATTGATTGTTTAAAGGTGTAGTCTCTTTAAGGACTATGTTCGAATTTTCGAACAAACTTTCGAAGAGAGCGCTCTTAAGTTTAGGAGTGGTCGCGAGTCGGGACTCGGGAACACTCCTAACTTTTAAGATAGCTCATAGATCTTCACTAATATTGCTTGGTGAATAGGTTTATGAGCTTCTTAAGTTATGAGCGCTCGGTGAATACCAGCCTTAATTTAAGACCCGATAAAAATGGTGATGCCAAAATAATATTATCTATATGTTATCGATAATTTGTTCAGGGTTGATGCTAGTCGTCAATACCGCCGACAAATGCCATAGCACACAGTGCTTCCAGCTTATTTGAAAAAAAAGTCCTAAATCCCGATGTCGTTTTTTCTACAATTCTATATGGAGTTGCGAAAAAACACGGCTATTATAGGATACTTAATATACAGGGTAGTTTTGTTTACGGTTCCTTTCGTAAATAAAAAATAATATATATTGTATTCTCTTGTGAGAATACCACCATTAAATAAAACACTAGCGATTGTTTTTTAATAATATAAATTTATTAAGAGCTTCAGATCCCTTACCACTGGTGGGGGGAAATCTTCAGCTATACGTTGTAATTACTAATTAGAACTGATCTTTTCAGTGATCGAAGAAACCCTTTTATACTTTATATTTGTCTACTCAGCAGTATGATTGAAGATCATATGCTGCTCTTTGTTTAATAAAATTGCTGATATGCAGTTTATGTTTATAATATCGGATTTCATCATTCGCTATGAGATGAAATCATAAATTATGAATTATTGTGTAAGCATTACATTTGGTAAGTTTATGTTTATAATATCGGATTTCATCATTCGCTATGAGATGAAATCATAAATTATGAATTATTGTGTGAGCTACATTTGGTATATGGAAAGATACTTTGTATCTTTCTTCATTATCATAGGGTGTTTAATATTATTATAAAATTATGTGAGGGTGTTCTGATAATGTAACCCCTCCCTCCTTAAGTTTGATGCTCTCCTGAGTATCTATAATTCTATTTTCAATTTTAATTTTTTGGGTTTCTTTACGCTTACAATATAATAATAATATTGCAATTACAACAATTATGATTGTTATACTTATATATGATATAATATGTTTTACATTGTTCTGATATTTTAATTCTTGTAATTCTTTTAAATTTTCGATTTGATTTATATGTATATTTTCTAAAGTAACATTTATTTTTGTGAAGTTTAGTGTATTATATAATGGAATTACAATATTTTGCTTGAAAGTTTCTTTTTGATTTGAATACAAAGTTGCATTTATTTTGATATTGCAATCTTTAAAATGTATTAGGTTATTTTTAGTAATTTTATATTCAATATTATTACAATAGTCATTTAGACTTGTTTCTACTAAATTTTTTGTTAATATAAGGCCATCTTCTATTTCTATTAATTCTTGATCTTTATTAGATCTAATCTTACAATTTTCGTATTTTGTTTCATATAAATTTTGTATACATATTGGACTTTTTCTTAAATGTTTAACATATTTAATTGCATTATTTTCATACAATGTTTTGTTATAAATTATATAATTATACTTTGATATTTCGATTTCTAGTCCTTGTTCATTTGGAACAGGTAAAATAATTATGGTTTCATATTTATATGTAAATACTGGTATTTTTAAAATAAAAACTAAATTGTTATTTCTAGTTACTAAACTACTTTCTATATGTTCTAGTTTTTGTACGGATATATTAAATCTTTTATTTTCTTCTTTTGTAAGAATATTTCTTCCTAGAATTCCTAATCTTGAAAAGACTATATTGTCTTGTAATTTCTCAACTTCATTGTTTAACAACATTATATCGGTATTTATTTGTAAAGATAATATACTTTTAGCTAAATTTTCTTGTTTTACTTCTGTCGAATTAATAAAATTTCTAAGCACGTATTGATGTTTGTTTATTCTGTCTGCCATAGTTTCTAACTCTGTTTGGAATTGTGTATTAATCCCTATCTGTTTGTTTAATTCTGTTATAGCATTTTTATTGTTTTCTTCTATTATTTTCAAATGATTCTCAATTTCTAATCTTTCATCATTATCCATAACACCAAAAAGAAAATGGAGTGCACTACCTCCTATGTTTATTATTCCTCTCTTTTGTCTAGAATAAGGAAGTATACTATGTAATTTTGATTTTGTATCTCCTAATGCTTCTGTCATTAGTCTTTTTAATCTTAAGTCATTAAAATTATTATAGCCTGTTTCTATAGAAAATTCAATTTGTTTAATTATTTCATTATAAGTTTCTAAATTAATAATGTGAAGTATTTTGTCATATCTTTCAATCAATTCAATTGGCTCTTGTTTAATTATAATATATCCTGCTTGGTTACGAATTTCTTGCAATAAGAACTCTGATTTCACCATGGTTATGATGAAGAATAAATAAATATTTATGGCTTTCATATTGCCTGTAAAGAGATTAAATTATTTATCGCTATTTTGATATTTATATTTTCTTTTGAAAAAGCTTTTATGTATTTTTTTCTGATTAGCATAATATTTGTTATTTATTTTTTCTACTTTTGTTTTCTTATATTTTGCAGCTATCTTCTTTGCTGTTCTGACTACGTCTGCTTTTACGTATAAATCTTTATTTAAATCTGGTTCAACAAAGTCTATTTTATTTTTATTTCTTTTATTAATATTATCTTCTTTAACTTTATGAATCTTTCGTCCTATTTCTTCTAACTCTTCTACCTTAATTTTGTTTTGAATAAAATCTATAGGCTTTCTTAATGTCGTTGAATGGATTGTACAGTTATATATACTAACTGCTTTTATTACTTTCTCTTTTAAATTTAATACGTTCTTTTTCTTTTCTTGTACATTATATATTCTTATATGTTCATTGAGTGTACCATGCACTCTTTCTACATCTGAGTTTCCTGTCTTATGATTTGGAGTTACAAGTTTTATCTTAATTCCTTCTTCGTTACAATATTCTTTAAATGCTAGGCTATTAAATTCATTGTCGCATACGATTTCTTCAGGTTTGCCTAGTATAGAGTTTCTAAGTTTAAGTTGCTCAATTATTTTGTGAGCGTTTCTACTAGCTATGGGAAAAGCTGTCAAATGTTTAGTAAATTTGTCAATAATTGTCAAAAAGTAAATATCTTTACTTGGAATATATATATCCATGTGTATAAGCTCATTTGGCTTAAGTGTAGTTTTACTTATTTCAAATTTTATTTTCTCTGGATTTCTATCATGTTTCGCTGTTTGACATACAGTACAATTGTTTATGTATCTTCTTATTAATTCCCTTAATTTTGGAAAATAGAATTCATTTTTAATTTCAAGATATGTTTCTTGTATTCCTCGGTGATTATATTGTTCATGAATCTTTTCAATGAGATTCAACGCATCATTTGTATTACTTAAATCTTTTAAAAGCGTAATGCATCTTAGTAATATCAGTTTACTTTGATTGCTGTAAAGCTCAACATATTTTTCCTGAATTTTGCAAAATAAATTATCACTTGGACAATATAATGCCACTTTTCCGTGATCGGGTAAAAATTCCCTTAATGCTTCAGTAAAGTAATCGCCTACATCTTTTGATTTAATAGTTAGTCTTCTTACACCTTGGTATATACATTTTATATTTTTATTTTCATCTTCTGACTCTATAACTTCTATTTGATGCTTAAACATATTTGTAGGTAATTCTGAAATTCCTATATGATCATTTCTTTCTTCTATACCACTATGATTTGTGGCTAACGATGTATCTTTATTTGCATTGATTGCATTGATTTCAAGTCGACTAAGGTAATCTGCTACACGATTTTCTTTTCCTTTTAAATATTCGATATCAAAGTCATATTCATTTAAACTTATTTTCCATCTCTGGAGTTTTGAATTTGGTTCTTTTAGGTTACTTAACCAAATTAAAGGTCTGTGATCGGTTCGTATTTTAAATTTGCGACCGTAGAGATATGATCGAAAATATTTTACTGACCATACAATACTTAATAATTCCTTCTCAATAGTGCTATATCTACGTTCATGTTCGTTAAGGGTTCGAGATGCATAGCATAATGGATGATTTGATTGTGAAAGGACAGACCCAATTGCATAATTTGATGCATCTGTTGTTAACACGAATTCTTTAGTGTAATCGGGATATTTTAAAACAGGGTCACTAGATATGAGTAATTTCAGTTCTTCAAAAGCCGTAATATATTCTGGGTCCTTAATATTTATCTTTGTTCCTTTTTTCAGGTATTTTGTCATAGGCACTGCTACTTTTGAATAATCTCTTATAAATTTCCTATAATAACCTGTTAGTCCTAAAAACGATTTTATTTGTTTAGTTGTGCATGGAATGGGTATTTTTTCGATAGCTTTTATTTTATCTGGATTTGGCTTTATTCCATTTGTAGTAATAACATGACCTAAGTATTCTGTTTCTTTGCTAAAAAATTTGCATTTATCTATTTGTATTTTTAAATTATTTTCCTTGAGTTTCTGAAATACTTTATTTATTGAAGAAATATGTTCTTCTAATGATGTGCTAAATATAAGGATGTCGTCTAAATAGACAACACATATTTTTCCTACGAGTCCTTCTAATACGTGATTTATCATTCGCTGAAAAGTAGCGGGGGCATTTTTTAATCCGAATGGCATTCGATTAAATTCGTAATGATTATTAGCTGTTGAAAAAGCAGTTTTATGCCTGTCTTCAGGGTTCACCAATATCTGATGAAAGCCTTTCGCTAAGTCAAGAGTAGTAAAATATTGGGCTCTCCCCAATTTACTGAATATTTCGTCAATATTTGGAATAGGAAACTTGTCTTCCACGGTTATTTCGTTAAGTTTTCTATAATCTATGACAATACGCCATTTCTTGATTCCTGAACTATCTATCTTTTTGGGTACAACCCAGATAGGTGCATTATATGGGCTACTACTTTCTTTTATTATACCTTGATCTAACATTTCAATTATTTGGTTTTCTACTTCATTTTTGTGTATTTCTGGGTATCTATACAATCGTGTATATATTGGTTTATTATTTTTCGTTTCAATTTTATGAGTAACTTCTTTAACATTAGTTAAAATATCTCCTTCCTTATAAAATAATTTCTTATTATTCTTGAGTATTTGAATTAGTGCTTTCTTTTCTTCCGCGTTCATATAAGGTTTAATTAATTTATTTATTAAATTTTCATTTTCATCAATTCTACATAAGTTTATTTGTGTATTTGATAACTCTAGAATATAATTTTCTAGAGGATAATCATCCTTGGGTTTTGATAGTAATGGTATTTCTATATTATTAATTTTCACAGTATGAGTATAGTATGATAATTCGGCTTGTAATGGTATAAGTATATTGTTTCCTAAAATTCCGTCGAATGTACTATTCGTAATTGGAGTAATAAAAAATTCCATGGTCGATTCTTTTTTATTAAATTCACTTGGTAATGGCAAAATTATTTTTGTACGTATTAAATTTTCTCTAAATAGTGTTTTAATGGTATGTGGTTTATCTAGTTTAGTTTCAAAATGTTTTGGAAATATATTTTCTTTCAAAATAGAAGTTGCAGCTCCTGTGTCTACTAATAATTTAAGCTTTTTATTTAAAATATGGACATCTATGCAGGGTAATGGTCTGCTGAGGCATGTATTTGAAAATTTGATGTATTTTGGGTTAAATGATCCACTTCCATTGGTTCTGGAATATTTCTTTGCCTAACAAATGTATTATGATTTTGATTGGAAAAATTACCACTTCTGTTCGGTTGCCTATAATACTGTTCGTTTTGATTTTGGTTATTATTTCTATTAAAGTGTTTACTATTGTTGTTAAAATTTCTCTTGTTATTATTCCTATAATTAGAATTTTTGAAATCATTTTTGTAATTTCTATCGTTTC
This sequence comes from Philhelius festivus, assembly GCA_963931855.1. NCBI lineage: Eukaryota > Metazoa > Arthropoda > Insecta > Diptera > Syrphidae > Philhelius > Philhelius festivus. The sequence goes on along the minus strand of OZ007555.1, from coordinate 224,906,618 downwards.
TATAGTTTGGATTAAAATTATTAGGTTTATAATTATTATTAAAATTGTTATTCAAATTATTTTTGTACTCATTATTTTTAATGTTTCTATCGTTCCTATTATGAATATCTTCTTTTGTCCAATGACAAGATTCTAATTTATAGAATGCTTCGCTAAGGGTTGTTATGTTATGATTGATTATTATTGAACTTGCGTTCGGGGGTATTCTTTCACAAAATTTAGATAATAATGACGCTTCATTATTGAAAGGATTGTATTCTTCCGGTTTATTTTCAGATAAATAATATTTATTATTTAGTCTACAGAGGATTTCTGAGAATGTATTATATAGTTGAGAAATGTTTTTTGAATAAACTTTATCTGCTAGTTCTTTTAATTTTAGAAAAGATTCTTTCTCACCAAAATTCTTTACTAGAATATTTTTTATGTCTTGCCAATTATTAGGGTCGCCACTCCTTAATACTACCTCTAGGGCGAAATCTGTTATTTTTGATTTTATTTCACTCACTATAAATTCTTGTGAACCTTCGTTATACAAACTACATGAATTTATTACAAATTCTGCTTTTTTAATAAATATAATTAAATTACAATTTCTCCCATTATAGGTTGGTAAATTTTTTAATAATTTTAGGGGGTCAAGGTTGATTGAAGCCATTTTTACCTGATTTTCTAATCTTAATACTGGTTCACTGTTTTGTTGATCTGCTGCTACTGGATCTGTTGATTTGATTTCCTTTTCGTCGGGTTTTAATGCTGGTGGAATCCTATATGGATTATATTTCCTCATTTAATTATTCGATCTCGTTGGGGCTTTCGACTTGGATTATTATTTTTGCCACGTAAAGTTGTTCTTCCTTCTTTTTACACGTTGGGGCTTTCGACTTGGATAGTTCTGCCTCGTAAAGTTGTTCTTCCTTCTTTCACTTTTTCAATTTAGGTTATATACATATATTTTTGTTTAAACTTTTTCTTCTGTCCCAGTTTTGTTTTTAATTAATTCTTCATTTTAGTTGGAGTGAGATACTAATTAGTATTTTTTCGATTTTAGTTCGAAATTCGATTTTCACTCGAATATATATTATATTTTTTTTTTATTTCACTTTGTGTGTAGTATTTCTGCGGTGCTCTGCTCCCTTTTGAGTTTTAATTTCCTCTAGTTGCATTCAATATATTATATTATTTTTTTTTTTTCTTCCAGTCCAACATTCCCTCTATGAGATTTCGTGAAATTGTCCTTCGCGGATCTGTATTCACTATGTTTTTCACTGAATATTATTAATTTATTGTCCTATACCTTTTTTGTTATATCACTTAACCGGTATTTAACTATTTCAATTAGTACGGACGATTATTTTTTAAATCCCGAATAAAACTTTAATAAGTACGATTCATTGATCTTTCGAGATCCTACCGACTGCGCCAGTTTTGTTTACGGTTCCTTTCGTAAATAAAAAAATAATATATATTGTATTCTCTTGTGAGAATACCACCATTAAATAAAACACTAGTGATTGTTTTTTAATAATATAAATTTATTAAGAGCTTCAGATCCCTTACCACTGGTGGGGGGAAATCTTCAGCTATACGTTGTAATTACTAATTAGAACTGATCTTTTCAGTGATCGAAGAAACCCTTTTATACTTTATATTTGTCTACTCAGCAGTATGATTGAAGATCATATGCTGCTCTTTGTTTAATAAAATTGCTGATATGCAGTTTATGTTTATAATATCGGATTTCATCATTCGCTATGAGATGAAATCATAAATTATGAATTATTGTGTAAGCATTACATTTGGTAAGTTTATGTTTATAATATCGGATTTCATCATTCGCTATGAGATGAAATCATAAATTATGAATTATTGTGTGAGCTACATTTGGTATATGGAAAGATACTTTGTATCTTTCTTCATTATCATAGGGTGTTTAATATTATTATAAAATTATGTGAGGGTGTTCTGATAATGTAACCGCTCGCTGCACCTGCCCTACGTGTTGATACCATTTGGTTGGGTCTGCTACAGCTACTTTTGACAGTACCTCAATAACTATTTTGTTGATTCTCTCAACCTGCCCGTTGCCCCTTGGTACTCCGGTCGTAGTTAATATGTGATGAATCCGCCTTTCGTCACAATACTCCTTGAATGCGTTTGCCGTAAACGCGGCGCCTTTATCGGAAATCAGACGTGTTGGGTTCCCGAATATTTCACTCTGCTGGTCTAAACGTTTTATTGCCTCCTCACACTTCGTGGTCTTCACTGGATATAGCCAGGTGAACTTCGTAAAAGCATCAACCACCACGAACAAGTAGTTATAAAATTTGTTAGTAGATGGAAGCGGTCCTACGTGGTCGATATGTAGCGTGTGTAACGGTACGTCACTCTTCTCAATGGGGTGCAAGAACCCTTGGGCCTTTCCGCTTCTCTTTGCTGCTAGTATACGGGCCACGCAGTTTGCCAACACATTCTCTATGCATCCCATGAGCTTCGGTATATGGTAATCTTGCTTTACTATGGCTTCCACTTTTCTCGCACTTATGTGCCCCTGGATATGCACATTACGAATGATTTCCTTCTGTAGCGACTTGGGAACAACTAATAAGTGAACACCTCCTTCGAACTTGTACAGCAATCCGCTTCTTAGTTCATAGTCCTTATACGCACCAACAGCTGTAATTATATCAATTATTAATTGGCAAAACTCGTCTTTACCTTGTGCGGATTTTATCCGGTGTATGAGACCATCTTCTATTCTCATGGTCACTGGATATCTGCTTAACGCATCTACGTGTCTCATTGACTTCCCTGCTCGGTGTACAACCTTCATGGAGTATTCCTGTAGCATGATCGCCCATCTTGCTACTCGCGGACATAAATCTCTCTTCTTCATCGTAGCCTCGAACGCTTTGCAGTCTGTCATTATTGTAAACTCCATTCCCAGTAGATACACTCTCAGTTTGGCTAAACACTTCATTATCGCCAGTACTTCGAGTTCGTAGCTTGTAAATTTTCTCTCAGCTCGACTGGTCTTGAAACTCAGGAAGAACGTTGGGTGGAACTGTCCATCATCATGTCTCTGCAGCAGCACTCCTCCGTATCCTTCTATGCTGGCGTCTGTATGGAGTTCTGTGGGCAAACTAGGGTTAAACAGTTTCAAAACTGGCTCACTGCAAAGACAAGATTTTAGTTCATTAAATGCGATCATTTCATTATCACCCATCACAAATTTGTTCTCTTTTCTTAAAAGATCTGACAAAGGTTTAGCTGTCTGTGAGTAATTTAGAACGAATTTCCTAAAAAACCCCGTGAGTCCCAGAAAGCTTTGTATCTGCTTCACATTCCTCGGTACCGGAAACTTCTGTACTGCTTTCACCTTCTCCTCTGATGGCCTTATGCTTCCGTTGCCTATAACGTGCCCTAAAAACTCTACTGAACGTGACAGGAAATTGCACTTTTCCCATTTTATTTTCAGTCCATACTCCTCCGCTACCCTTAGTACAACCTTCAGCTTCTCCAACGCCTCGACTTCGCTCTTTGCAAATATGATGATATCGTCCACATATATCAGCAAATACTTTTGTACTACCAGCTCTCGGAAAACTTGGTTGACAAACCTTTGGAATGCAGCTGGTGAGTTGCATAGTCCAAACGGTACCTTAATAAATTCGTATTGCCCGTCGGGTGTGACGAATGAAGTATATTTCCTGCTACTCTTTGCTACATCTACATGGAAAAATCCATCCTTTAAATCTAAAGTGATAAATATCTTTGCATCGTGAAGTGGTTCGAAAACCTCCTCCATGACCGTCATCGGGAATCTGTCCTTTATCATCTTCTTGTTTAACTCTCGGTAATCGATACATAGTCTATACTTTCCGTCCTTCTTCTTCACCAGGACTATCGGGCTGGCATATTCTGACCGACTTGGAACTACGATTCCCTCCTCTATCCACTCTTTTACTTGTTTATTTACTGCGTCTCTTTCTGGAATCGCTAGTCTTCGCGCCTTACGGAAAACTGGGATATCGTCTGTCAATACGATGTTCATCTCAATGCAGGACTTTGCTAGACTTTTCGGCCTGTATGCATCTACTATATCGTTCACTGCTTGTCTATACTCTTCGTTTCCGACTTTCCACTTCGTTTCATTGTCTCTTTTCTGGTACCATTCGATTTGAAAAATGTCGTTCTCTTCTAGATTGTACCCTTCCCTCTTACCCTTTTCCTCTTCTATCTTCTTGACCATCTTAATTTTTCCGCCGCTGATGACTATCTCGACATTTTTTAAAAAATCTCTTCCAAGAAGTATCTCCTCTGGAACCCATTGATCCGGTACAACCTGAAAGCGACTCAAATATTTTTCCGTTCCAATCTGTACTTCTAACACACATGAGCCTAGGGTTTTTCGAGGGCTGTCTCCAAACCCTTTCAACGTCATTCTCGGTAATTGAGGTTCTGCTTCACTTATCTTCTCTTGGAATGACTTATGGATTATCGAAACGTCGCTTCCGTTATCCACAAAAGCATAATATGTCTTCCCTTTTACATTTATTGGAATGTGGCGCTCATCTAATTCGATGCGATTTACGTGGCTAATCCCTCTTGAGGTCGACGGTGTTTCACTCTTCACTTGGCAATCTGGTGATATATGCCCGAACTGATTACACTTGAAACAGCGTGTTCCCTTCCCCTTATCCGGACAACTAACAGCTATATGCGACTTCGACCCGCAGTTGTGGCATCTTTTCCCTTGTCCTGTTTGACCTGTTTGTCCTCCCCTTACAAGAGGCATCAACGCTTTCCCGCTACTATTACCGCTCTTACCGAACCCCTGTTGAGTTGGCATAAACCTTTTCATTTGCCGATAGTTCTCCATTTTCTTCTTGAGTTCCTCTAATGTGGTGGCCTCGTATAGGATCATCTTATTGTGAATTGAATCTGGGATTCCATTGCGAATATACTCTATCAGCGACTCCTCATCGACTTTCCCTTCACTTGCCAGTTGCTGCATTGAGTAGAGATACTCCAGGAGACTCTCTGTCGTCTTCTTCTTCCTCGCTTCCAGCGCTCTGTGCACTTCGATGGTGGTCTTTGTTTTTTGAAACTCCGTTACTAATACGTCTTTCAGTGCTTCATAGCTTGTTAGGCCTGTTCTGGTCTCGACCGCAAGTCTGGCTGCCCCTCTTAATAGCCGCTTTGTGTACAGGAATTTTTGGATATCGTTCCACTGACATACGGCAGCAATATCTTCAAAATCTTTTAACCATACTGCTAGGTTTTTCCCCGATTCTCCTGAAAAGTGCTCCAGTGAGTCCTCGACATCTCTAAACACAAAATTGTTGGTCCTTTCGTTACTCATCTCGTCTTCGTTTTCTTCGCGCTCTATGTTCTCGTTTGCTTCGCGTCCTTCGTCCTCGCTTGTTTCACAACTGGGAGTTTTCACTTTGTCTCCTTTTTGCTTGATATCCTCACCACCTTTTATCACGCTTCTGATTTCGCTTACCGTAATATTTTCGAATGCCCCTCTAATCCTTTCCACTAGGTCCGTCTTCAGGCAGTATCGATATGATAGCTTCTTTTCCTTCAAAAATGTTTGCAGCTCGCGTGTCGTGAAGAATGCGTTTAAGTCATCCATCCATACCCTCGCGTGCCTAACTTTGATTAATTTCTTCACTCAATCTAAATAGTATCTTCTTTGTCTTAGCAATATAAAATTTTCTTTTATTCTTCGTTTGTTTATTAAACTAAAATTACAGCTTAACCCACCTCTTTTCCCCTTATAAATTCTAAAGGTTCGATTTTCTTTTTCTTCTTAGATACTTTGCTTCTTAAACTTACTAATATTATTTCTTACCAAATCTTTTCCGTCTTAGCAATTTCGTAGCACCTTCACAATTTGTTTTTTTTTTAGTTCAGTTCATATCTTTTCCAAATCTTTTCCGTCTTAGCACTTTCGTAGCACCTTCACCATTTGTTTTTTTTTTAGTTCAGTTCATATCTTTTCCAAATCCTTTCCGTCTTAGCACTTTCGTAGCACCTTCACCATTTGTTTTTTTTTTAGTTCATATCCCGGTTGAGCCCCCAAATGTAGGAACTTATATCCAATAATAAACACCTACAACGTTTTAATGTTACATTTGCATTTTTATTTCATTTAGAACAAAAGGAAAGTACACAGAATGATTGCTTTTACATTTTACATTCATTGATTTGGAAAAAAGATATACACAAACTATTGCTTTACATTTAATGACTTGGAAAAAAGATATACACAAACTATTGCTTTACATTTAATGATTTGGAAAACTATCCTTACAAGACCGCCGCCACTCACGAGTGCACACCCAGAACTGCCACCTCAAATCCAGTTCCACACATCAAACCTCCGTAGTACCTGGTACCAGGCAAGCGCCCTGCTTACCCAGCTCAGCACCCAGCCCGCTCCTAACACTCCTCCAACCAGCAGTATTATTCTTGGAATTCGTCTTGGCATTTTTCATATTGCTTAATATCATTGTGGCTATTTAAACCCATTTAAATGGGTCATGATTTCCTCTTTGCATTGCTTGCATTCGTACTTTGCATTGTTTGACTCATTATGGTGTATGATTGCTGTCGCGACGATGACGGCAACAGTACACCATATTTGTGGAGGAATGTGCTGATTTGATTTGTGTTGTATTATCTTTTCTTGCGGCGACGGTCTGAAAGGGTAGTATCTGTTATTTAATTACATTACAATCTACTTAAAGAATACTTATCTATTCATGACCCCCACATGTATATATATTAATTTGAGATCACAATACGGTATGTAATTTATGAAACAAAACAAAAGAATGAAATTCATAAATAAGCTAGAAAATTAATGAAAACAAAAAATAACTCATAAGATTACGAAGGAAATGTGCAATCTAACGCAATAATTCACTTTTAAGTTCTTCAATTTTTAGAAGCCGACGATTAAATTCAATTTTATCTATTATCTCCCGCTTTCGTAAGTTTTCTACGTGCAAGTTGTGCCGTTTTGTTTCTTCGAGTTTTTCTTTTTTTTTATGTTTAGCATTTCTTTATTATTTATATTTTGCAAATCCAACATTTTGTCAAGTGCACGGTATATTTTTGTAGTGCTTCGACGATATTCTTTCACTTCTTCAACAACACCCTTGACAGCCTCACACAGCTCCTTTTGTACTACGAAGTTATCTTTTACTTCTCCGGCTAAATCTTTTAACGTTTCACATAATTCCTTTTGGATTATTAATTCTTTTTCAAAAGCTTCAGAGGCAGTATTTTTGTGTACACTTATACTTGCTTGGGGACGAGATCTTTGTGTAACATTTGTTGGTGTTGCTTCAGCCTGGACAGGTTCAACTTCCAAAGATAGGTATTCTTCAAGAAATTCCGTTGGAAATGGAGAGGAAATGGTCACTTTTTTGGCTGGTTCTAAATTTTCTTTATTTGATTTCCCTTTCCTTGCAATCAGTCCAAATGTTGTTGCACGAACACCTTCTATCGACTCTTTCATCCCAATCAAAACATAGATGGCCTGTTCGTAGTCCGAAAATGGTTGTTCCTTATTTGGTCCACCGCCAGTCCCATTCCTTGCTTCAAGGTTCGTAGCCGCCTTTGACCGAACATATTTCTTCTGATCACTCCAAACCTATGATTATATTATATGTACATGTAAATATCTATGTATGTTAATAAAAATAAATCTACTGAATTTTTGTTTATGTTTTTTCGATTCCTGAACTATTTTTCTTGGTGGTCCACATGAATTTAACTCATTTTCCACCGTTTGCCAAAACAATGCCACTTCTTCCTTTGATTTCTTGTGGAAGCCACACGCAATATCCCGGTGAGTCTCCATCAAATGTAACAGCATTTGCAGCTGTTGTTTTTGACCTAAAAAATAATTGAAAAGTTATTAATACTAATTGCAAAAAAAGAAAAACTTACATTTTATTTTTGTAACTCTCCAGCTAAAGTGTCCGGAACAAAGTAGCGCCAAATGAATTTGTATTTTCACTTTTTTTGACATTTAGAATAGCTACTTTTTTACCGGAGTATTTTTTTCCCATTTTCGAACTTGTGTAGAATCAGGAAATTTTGAAAAAGGGAACAAAATCCCCAGGAATTTTCCATTTAGAATGAGAGAGAAGGGAAATGGGAAATATTTCCCCGGGAATTATCATTTAGAATTGGGCTGATTTATTTATTTGTTTCTTTATTTAATTTACATTTATTCTTAATTATTAATAATTGTATCCGTTCGTGGCTGAAGTTCATATGCCGTTAGGCAAAGGGTGTGTGGGAGAATAGCGGGCTTATAGTTACCGTCGGAGTCTCGGACGTAACTACGGCAAATAGGAATTTCCTTTTTTAATTCAGCACACAATTTTTTATATCCTTTTTTCAAACGTTGGTTGACAGTATTCTTTTTGCATCTTAATTTTAATTTATTTTTTCTCGTAACTTTATTTACAATAGATCTAGATATCCAGGGCTTAAGATGTTTAACAGTATTTTTTGGAGGTAGAAAAGAAGAAGAGGATGTTATATGTTTCTTGATTTTGTAAGCAGACGATGAATGACTTGAAGTAAAAACATTTTCCAAAAACTCGTAGCACAATTTATTTTGGAGTTTAGCTAAATTGATCTTCATCTTTCTCTCACCAGAATTAGGATATTTGCAACGTCTTTTATTATTGATGGCTAAAACAAATACAATCATGCAATGATCAGTGATTTTAAGATCGAAAACACATTTCTCACACTCAATACATTCAAGATTACTGAAACGACCATATACCTACATGAGGAATCGAAATAAATACCGACACAATTTAAAACATTAAAAAAAATGGCTTCCGAAGTTAGTCGCTTAACGGCTTAGCGATCGCAGCATAATTTAAAGTAAACTTTCGGAAATATCCGGTGAGTCCTAGAAATGGCTCCACCGCACCGACTTCTTGTCTGTAGGCTTCGGAAATTCCTTGACAGCTCTAGTTTTTTCGTCTGATGGCTTTATCGTCCCTCCTTCGATAATGTATCTCAAAAACTCAATTTTGGTTTTCAAAAATTGACATTTCGTCCATTTCAACCTTAATCCATTTTCACTCGCAATTTGAAAAACTCTTCGAAGGCTTCTTTGTTGTTGTCTTCCATAATTACTATGTCATCCATATATATGATTATGACTCCTTCATTCACCAACTGCTTGAATATTGTACTCACGAAACGTGTAAATACTGCTGGCGAGTTACATAGCCCAAACGGAATTTTCAAAAGATCGTATTGGCCGTTGTGCACTATGAACGACGTGTATTTTCTCGATTCGGGTTCGATAGGCAAGTGAAAAGATCCGTTGACCAAATCTAGTGTCGTGAACACTTTAGCTCGCTGTAGTCGATCCAACAGGTCATCAATAACTGGCATCGGGAAGTGATCCTTCATGATCTGTTGGCTTATGCGTCTAAAATCACAACATAGTCGCTTGGTTCCATCCTTTTTGCCGACTAACAAAGCAGGTGAGATGAATTCAGAATTACTTGGTTGTATTATTGCATCGTCCAACGAAACACCTATCTGCCTTTCAATTTCTACGCGATCTACAAACGCCATTCTTCTCGGTTGATGGTGTGTTAGGGATTTATCCTTCAATATAATTTTCATCGTTACTGGTGAATCTACTTTTTGTCTTGGCTTGTAGTTCGGGATTAATTCTTCAACTTCGGGCTTTGCTGTTGATGGTATGAGAGAAATGTCTACTTTATCAGTTACTTTTATTTTTTATTGTTAACGACATCACAACAAAGTTCTTCAAAGTCTTAACGCAGTTCACGAATTTGATCTTCTTCTACTGGGCACGAATTCATTGGTTTTCTATCTTCTGTCTCACAAGTCTCGTTGTTTTTGTCTTCATTAAAATGCGACTTTTTTTCTTCTGTCTTCTTTCTTCGAAATCGTATTTCTCCACTACCAATGATGACGATAGCTTCGTTCAGCAGTTCATTTCCTATTACTACAGAAAATGGTGACTGGTCTTTCTTTACTACATGCATCTTTACTTCGAGGTCGATTTTGTTTACTAGTATTAACATTTTCGTGTTAAGCTCTTGTCTATCGATGAATTTCTTGCAGACGTTCGCTTATCTGAGAGCGTTGAAGTATGAGCTTGGCCTCTAACCTTCTCGTATGTCCTAAGTTTATTCTTCAGCTCCTCTATCGTTTTCGCCTCATACAGGATAACTTTGTTTGTTTTGTCGTCCTTAAGGGCATCGCAAAGTATTCGAAGATAGACTCCTCGTCGACATCAAGTGGCTTTGTCAGCTTATTCATCCTATATAAAAATTCACGAAGCGTTTCAGTTGGTTGTTTTTTGGCGGTTCTTAATAATTTATGGACCTCAGCAGAATTTACATTTAACCCAAATTCTTTGGTAAATGCTGATTTAAGCGACACTCATTTTTGCTGCCTTTCCTAACAGACGTTTGCCATAGATGAACATTTGAAGCGCGTTCCACTGGACAAGCTGACCTACGTCCTCAAACTCGGTTATCCATTTGCGAATATTTTGTGATTCTTCGCCTTTGAATGTCGAAACGCTTTCTTCAATGTCCTTAAATGTGAATGCGGGTTGTGCTATTCGTTGCTCCATCACAGGTGAAATAGTTGGCGCCTGCACCGGCCATGGCGCCCCAAAAACCACCTCACCCAGCCCACTCTCACCAATGTTAACAGTTGTCGTGTCAGTTTTATATTGTCTTCCTTTTAGCACCCTTGATGGAGTGTGAGTTCAGATAGAGACGCAACATTTGTACTAATTCAGATTTGTCACCTGCTTGTGACAAACCCGCTTCCTTTAACTGCACTCGCAATTTATCTCTTGTCATATTATCAATCACCTCCTCCATCTGTCCCTTACACTTCTGACAAAAAAAATATAGCTGGAACTGCTGCTTCTACTTTAATTTTCTTTCGGTGGTTTCACTGTTGTCCTGCTGCCGTCTTGCCAAAAGAAAATTTGCCGCTACTTCGGTTCACCTTCTCCGTTCGTTGTTGGTTGTTGTTTTTTTGGTTTCCTCTACTTATCCCAACAAAAAAAAGCACCGCTACTTCGGTTCTACTGCTGTTGTCGTCGTCGACGTCTTCTTGTTCTTCGTGTTTTTTTTATTGCACACACACAAGTGTCTTTAGTTTCGATTTTCTCTTCAAAATTAACTTACTTGCATTACTGCTGTTTTGCGTTTTTTTCACACAAAAAAAATGAAACTGCTTTGCATGCACTTAACTGCTGGCTGAGGCTGAGTTATTGTTTTTTATTTTTGCCTCGCTTTTTTTTTAATATTTTAATTGGTTGAGCCCCGCGTTTGTGGAATCGAAATAAATACCGACGCAATTTATTTAATAATTTAGGATTAATTTATTAAAGATTATAAAAAAGAACGCTCTGCCGAACACTACCTTCTGTTCGATATCTAAAACGATTAACTCTTTATTTGTTTTACAAAAGAAGGATTGCCAAAAAAAAGAGATGGAGGAGATGGAAAGTAACAGAATAAAGGTGTCAGCGTGTGCGTTAAGTTAATCCAGTTGCGGAGCAGATGCATTGTCTGTCTTGCGTCGCGCTTACGATCTTGTTGTGTGGCCAATATAACCCACATACATGATCTAAACAACTTCCAGAGACGGGCCTAGTAGGCTCATAAATAAAGCACGTAAGCCCTTGAGACGCAAGTAATGTCAGGTAACTAGAGATGTTTTCATTCCCATCCAAAATATTTATATTAAAAGCACCTACAATAATTAAATTCTTTGATTTTTCTCTAGCTAAAAAGTTAGAGAATTCGCAAAGCTAAACATTATGCAGTCTATATACCTACACATAAAAATATACACGTAACGTCAGCACTAAGTAAATTTACACACAAGAATTCAATGATAATGAGATTATCTTTGATAAAGCAACCAACTCCCCCTGCAGCGTATTTTTCATTCATTTTTGAATAAATGTTAAACCCAGGAATAACATAATCATTCTCCTCAAAGCCATAAATCCAAATTTCAGATAGAAAAACTATATGCAAAATTTTCATTCATACGAGTACTTCTAATGTTTTGGTGAACAATAAAAAAATAATCATTACAAAAGGAAAAACTTTATCACAGTTGGAAGTACGTCTTGTACGTTAATCGAAAAGACATTAAAAAAAAATTTTTTGTTTGAACGTTCTTTATTGAATCGCAAATTAAAACTCAACTTAATTCTATTGTTACATTATTATTTATTACTCATTGCTACCTACGGCATGCATGACGGTGGGTATCCCATTAAAGTTGCTGATGTTGTCTGGAACTATGTTGCTTCCAGGAATAGATTCGTATTTGTTTCGTGTGTTGTTCACAGCGCTGCAGCTGAAAAAAAAAATATCAGCGCCACCAATTAATTATTTTTTGGAGTGTCAAAAAGTGCCATAGAGTGCCAAAGAAAAAAAAACTCAATATTCAAACAAAAAACTATAAATATTCTTTATTTTTCACTAACAAAATTAAATTATAAAATAAACAAGATATACTATACATACATTAAATTTGTTTGTTTATATGTGTGTTATTTTAAATGGCTTCAATAAGCCAATTTATAATTTTTCAAAAGCGATTTTGATGGATTCCAACTACTCAAACTTTCATTGTTTAACATTTGTTTTGTTATTAATAAAGCATTAACAGTTGTGATTTTTAAACAATTGCGGTTTTTTGTTTTTATATCATTAAGATCGGAAAATATTCTTTCCACCGCTGCACTGCTGTGTGGAAGACTAAGAAGGACACCGATAAAATTTTTAAGGTTTGGATACATCAATTCTCCCAAACTATTTTTCAACTTAAAAAATGCTTCCCCAAAAGTCTACGGTGTCTTTATTATTCGAAATAAACTGTTGATGAAGGACAGACCGCCATTCATCTTCAATTACCTTCACATATTTGGGGAAACAAATGAAACAGAGGAACCATACTGTCACCTAATTTTTTAGGATTTAGTTTTTTCACGCGAATTAAAGTCTCATCCTTAAAATTAAACCGTTTCAAAATTTCACTACATAACTTAATATAATATTTTTTCCAGTATAGTTCGTTATTTGTCAAAACCATTTGATCTTTTGCCCCAATATATATATTTGTATATTGTACGAAAATTTCATTTTTGAAATTTATTTCGTTTAAATTGTTCTCATCAATAAATTCGCTTTTAATGAAATTATGCAAAACAACTACCAAAAAACTGTTAACTGTAGGGAGTAATTTATAAATAGTAGGTGATTCACTTTGGAACTCCTTGTTTAAATTTGTTGGTTAATTATAAAATATAAGATAGAAAATAAAAATATGCCTTATTATTTAAATTTTCTGATATATCTGAGGCTAAGTCTGAATTACTTTCGAACTTAGAAAGTATAAAATAATGTTGAAGTGGTTACCACTGTTCTAAGATTCGATTCATAACTCCTTCTAATGACAACCATCTAGCAGTAGATGTTTTTTAGAATCTTATGAATTGGTACATTTCAATTACAATTACAATTAGTTTGAAAATGTTTGAACTCATTTTGTCGCTTTGAACTGTGCGAAAAAAAGAAATATGAATTTCTTGCCAATTTCTCACTTCAGATGGAAACTTTTTGGCTGCGGCAGATGCACATAAGTGCATTGAATGACACGTACATCGAAGGGCATAAACAATTGGATTTATTTTTTTTAAACAACGCTTGAACCCCACTTTTTTTCCCCCATCATAACACTAGCGTTATCCGCGCCAAAACCAATACAATTATTAAACGGAATCTTGTGCTGATCGGAAAGGGACTTAATTGAGTTAAACACAATTGCCGCGTGCGTCGGAGCTTTCTAATTCAAGAAGACCAAGAAATGCATCCTTGGTTTTATTTGTCTGAAAATCAAAATATCTGGCAACCAATGCAAACTATTTTACAGTACTGAGGTCAGTTGTTTCGTCAATGTCGTAAAATATTTGAAATTTGCATTGTAGCTTCCGTGCAAAGAAGTGAATTTTTTGGCATATTTTCGAATCGGGATCTACAGATTTAACTAAATCTACAATATCGTGAATTGGCAAATTATTTTTTACCAAAAACATAAGAATCTTCAATTCTGCTGTTTTATATTTGTCACTGACAGTTGACTCTTCAGAACTTACAATTATTTGCGGTTGATTTTTTAAAGTCTTTGTATTGGAAATATGGCGTGTTGTTTCTTCGTGTCTCTTGATTAAATTTTTATTATTCGGAAGATCCTGATTACAGATTTTGCAAACAGCTTTGTTTTCTTCATCGATTAACCACGAAAACGTTTCTTTCCATTTTAAGTTAAATTTTCTTAATGCAGTTGAGGTCGATGGTTTTTCTTTGCTAAAATAAAAATACATTCATCTTAAAAATAGAAAGCATACAAAGTGGGTAAGTATGCAAATTATTATTGTGAGTCCCGGTTGGGCGTTTTAAAAAACTCTTTATTTATTTCTTAAACTCAACCGTTTGGTTTGCGATCTTCTCCAAGACTGCTTATTCTTAAACATAATATTATTCATGATATCTTAAAGTATTTGTTATCATATCATTCCAAGTTTTCTAGATCGTTCTTGCTTGTTCTTGTTATAGATTTTTACGATCGATACGTGACATTTCTGTCTTTAACCCGGAATCTATAGTTAACCCGAATTATAAGTCATATTGAAATATAATAGCGAACAGAATAAGATTCCTAAAAATATGTTTTTGGGAATATATTTATCATTGAAATTACATGACTAATGCCTTCCTTAACTTGCACAGTATTTTATTTAATGAATCTTTATTAAAACATAGATAGAAAACGAACTACCCGCGACAACATAAAAAATACCTAACGTGACCGTTTAATTTTTGACTTAAAACGGGACATTGATTTATTTAGGTCAAATCATAGGTCAATGAAAAAGATATCACTTTTTTTATAGTTATATATTCAGAAAAAGATAGTTGGCTTAAAAGTTATGAATCACAAAATATAGTTACTCTAAACGTTTAGTTATATTTATATTTATCAGAAGAACAAATTTGTTTTAATATAGCTGGTGACGATTTCAAATAGGAATGAAACTCTTGGCACGTTTTTTTTTATATTCACCTTAATTATCAACATCGCTTTTAGAACTGAAATTTGTAACTGGGTTTTCTCAGATGTCCACAATTTGTTCATAATCTCTTTGTACTGGAGCATTTGTAGCAGGCAAACATACAATATATTCAATCACAATAGAAAAGTTTTCATGCTGAAGATTGTGGGTGTGAAAGTGTTTGAATACTTCCACCCAACGGGTTTCTGTGGAAACATTTAAATTATTCCATTCTGTTACTTTTTGCAATGTAATGTAATTAGAAGTTAATGAAAATTCGTCAAAAACTTCACTATCTTTATTACAGTCAATAAATTGCTTTTCAATTAATACATCTGTTAATTTCAAATCAGAAAAAAGATCAAAAGAAATGTATAAATTAAACACGACACAACTCTTTGGTGGATTTACAACGAAATGTTTTTTATTTAGAATTATTTACAGTGATTTTCCTATGGCTAGGAACAAATTGGAAGCATGTAAAATAACTTAAAGCGTGAGAACAAACTTTTTTCATGATTTAAATTATTGGAACTGGAGAAGCGTGAACCTCGAAACATTGGTTTGTTCTCATACTTTAAGACTATTGGAACTCGAGAAGCGTGAACCTAGAAACATTGGATTGTTCGCATACTTAAAGTCTAGTGTGTACACTATTTTTTTGCAATAAACAAAACATAAAAAAAAAATAAAGTTGATAAAAAATTATTTACTATGTAAAAGAAAAATTAAACCAAAACATCAGAAATATGTGATTCCAGAGCAATATAGTCTAGAGAAAAAAGCCAAGATTTAACATTTTTGAGAAACACTCCAGGTATAGTGATTATCCTTATTGGTTGAGGAAGGGTATTATAAAGCCGATAAGACATAATAGAAAAAAAATTTTGATACGCAGTGGTATGAAAAACAGGTACATATAATAAGTTCGAAAGGTTTCCACGAAGATTGTATCTCGAAATTAATCGAAAATTCAGATTACCAGACTTCATAAAGAATATTTTTAACGTCTTGAAACAATATAAATGACGCACTGGAAGAATTTTGAGAGCACAGAACAGAGAAAAACTAGAATGCCTACGAGACTTACGACAAATTAATCTAACGACATATTTTTGTAAGATCAAAATTGGTTGTATTTTATTAAGATAAATACCACCCCAGCAAGCAATTCTATATTGTAGCTTGGAATCGAAAATACCATAATAAATTATCTTTAATAGCTTAGTTGAGCACACGTTTCGTAAATAATAAAAATGACGCAGGATACAGCGGAAATACTTTTTCAGGGATTCAGCATGATTTGCAAAAGACATACGAGTGTAATGGTTGACGAGGTGGTCTTCAGTTCTTACGAACAAAATTTCTTAGCCCAAAAGGCCGCTTGTGTCTCCGAGCATCAAAATGCACGATTTTAAATTGATTGAGTCGTGGTTAAGGTTTTAACTAGACTAATTTTATTTTCCAAATTTTCTTCTATTTATACTTACAACTAGTTTTACAAAATATCATTTTCATACATATTCTTGTTCTACTTCTTTAATTATTTATTTTGCCTATGACCTACACTACACTGTCCCACATGACGTAAGAATTAAATGTCCACTTGACTTGGCGCATAGTGACCGAACATACTTAGTGTGTAATACGATCAGTTCAATGCACGATGGTATCGCTTGGTGACGGCTGATGATTAAACACAATTACAAGTAGGTCGATATGCGTCGAGTTCATGAATGTTTACATTATTGTTTACATTTTTTTTATTAATTGTTTTTGTTCTATTTTTATTGTTTACATTTATTTTTGGTTTTTGGGTGTTACACACAACAAGGTGTTACGTGTCGCTAAGTTCACCTTGCTGTTTGTGGCCTAGATGTATTTACTCCTTTAGTCGCCTTTTACGACAAGCGGGGAGGCGCTGCAGGAATATTCTAACCCGTCCCTGCACAGGGTACGGGCAAAATTTATTTGGGCGGCATGTTGCCCTCTCTGAGCAATTGTTATTTTAATTAAACAGACAATTGCGAGTAGCTCTTGGGCAAAGTGTAGATTTGGGACATTTTGCCCGTGGTAGTTTTTGTAATGGGACGTTACTTTGGAACGTTTTGTAAACAAAAATGTTAAAAGAAATCCCGGTAAATATTTTTAAAAAAATTACGAATAAAAACAAAAATTACAATTGGGACTCGTGAAGATCAATTAAATTATTTAATATATTATTCGTAAAACTATCCATAACGATTGGCTACACTTGACCGCGAGTCTGTCAATTGTAAAATGACAAGTTGATCTTGAACGAACAACTTAGGACCGAGTTTTATTGTACCGATATACGCATAAAACATATAAAAAAATCAACACTACAAGAGCCCCAAAATTTGAAACTTTAGCCTAAGCATATTTTACTAGAAACACATCACAACCAACAACACAAAAACGAACCTTATCCACCGAACGAGAACTTTAGTACTGACTATTGTGAAGTAGTGATGTGTATCTGATTTTCACCGAACATAAGCTCAAGTACAAACACAACATATTCACCCATACACCATAAATGCGTTTGTTCGTTATCAATTTAGCAATGGGGCTATGGGTGTAATTAATTATATTGAAATGGCCCGTGTGACTGGTGTGCCATTATCGTATTTGATAATGCGTGGTCAGCAAGTCAAGGTTTTTAGTCAGCTTTTGCGTGCGGCTCAAAAAAGAAACCTCATCATACCGTGTACAATTGAATCGTGCAACAAGAACAATGCCCCTTTCGAGGGGGCCACGGTCATTGAACCCGATCGTGGCTTTCATTCGGATCCGATTGCTACACTTGATTTTGCCTCACTATACCCGAGCATTATGATTGCCTATAACTTGTGCTACACAACATTGGTGAGTCCCTCGCCCAAATTATCACAGAACCCGCACTGGTCATCAGATAGCCTTATTATTTTCCGCAGTCGGCTACCCAAGACTCGCTCAACGATCTTCATGGTGTGTGACATCAGCTTAATCGAACGGTAATTATCACAGCTTCGAGTATCACCCTTTCCTTTATAAATTGGAAGAAGGTAACTTTCCCTCCATTGATTAGGCATGCGATCACCTCGTATAAGTTTGGAGACAAGAATCATGAGCCATCTAAACCCGATGTCTCCCATTTTTTTCCAAAACTCTGATGGTATTTCGTCTGGGCCAACAGCTTTTCCCTTTTTGGAGTATTTTACCGCCTCACTAACTTCTTCGACTGTGACGTCCGATACTTCGCTTAAGTTAGGTGAAGCTATTGGAAAGTATAGCCTTGGAAATTGTTCGTTTAGAAGTCCGTTACAATACTGTCGCCACCTGTGAAGAATTTCGTTGTCTTCCACAAGTAGTTGGCCTTGAGCATTGTTAATGAACTTTTGTGAACAAATCTCCTGGGCATTTCTTCTTCTTTGAGCGGCTATTTTGAAGATAGTTGCGCCCTTATTCGTGTTTTGCCGTAGCTCTTGAATAGCACCAGCTGTCGGGGTAGAAATTTCATCCAGCTCCCGATACAGGTTTTCTGTATTCTTTGCTTGAATTTGGGCGCACTTCTTCTTCGCTTCTTTCTTGCAGTTTCTATATTCCACTTCGAGGCGTGACTTTTGCTCTGTATCATTAGAGGGGCACCTTGACCAAGCCTTGAAAGCCATTTTCTTTTTACTTATAACTGATTTAGCTTCATCATTCCACCACCATGTTTCTTTGCCTTGTTGGTTGTGTCCTTTTGAAACCCCTAACAGTGTTTTGGCTGTTTCTTTGCAAGTTCTCTGTAGGAGATCCCTCATACTTTGTGCTGTACTCCCTGCACAGGGTGCGGGCAAAATGTATTTGGGCGGCATGTTGCCCTCTCTTAGCAATTGTTATTTTAATTAAACAGACAATTGCGAGTAGCTCTGGGGCAAAGTGTAGATTTGGGACATTTTGCCCGTGGTAGTTTTTGTAATGGGACGTTACATTGGAACGTTTTGTAAACAAAAATGTTAAAAGAAATCCCGGTAAATATTTTTAAAAAAATTTCTTGGCATTAAAGAAATCCCGGTAAATATTTTTTTAAATATTCTTGTCATTAAAGAAATCCCGGTAAATATTCTTGTATTTTTTTTTTAAATTATTTTGTCATCCAAGAAATCCCGGTAAATATTTTTAAAATATTTTGTCATTCAAGAAATCCCGGTAAATATTTTTAAAATATTCTTATCATCAAAGAAATCAAGGGAAATATTTTTTTAAAATAAATTCAATTAAATATTTTTAGCGCGGCAATATGCATTATTTAAAAAATCCACGTAAAATACATAACGATCGCACAAAAATTAAAAAACACATATAAATAAAAAATAAAAATTACGAATAAAAACAAAAATTACAATTGGGACTCTTGAAGATCAATTAAATTATTTAATATATTATTCGTAAAACTATCCATAACGATTGGCTACACTTGACCGCGAGTCTGTCAATTGTAAAATGACAAGTTGATCTTGAACGAACAACTTAGGACCGAGTTTTATTGTACCGATATACGCATGAATAACTCAAAAAATATACCGGCACCCAACAGCAAGTCTATACGTTGATTCTTAAAACAGGAAGGATCTGCGAGTAGTATATTAGGTGGAATTTTCCATTGAGATATATCTATTTGCGCATTCGGCTCATAATCACTGATGCGAGGCATAATGCTAGCCTCAATCGTTGCCTGGAATCTAGACGTTCTCGACTCAAATGTTATGATAGTAACGAAATCTGCTTTACATTCTTGACCACCTATTCCGGTGATTGGCATATTTTTTCGTTGTTGCTGAAGGCCCAATTCATTAGCAAGGGCTTCTGTAATGAAATTCAATTGAGATCCTGAATCAAGCATTGCACGACAAGGGATGCGCGTTCCGTAGGAAGAAATGGCGTTTATTACCGCTGTGGCGAGGTATACCTGACGTGTTTTTATTTTCGACCCTGAGGCTGTATTTGCACACTTAAAATTTTTTAAATTTTTGTAACGCTTACCAGATTGCAATTTTGTTAAATTTCCCACTTTACTTATCTGCTGCTGCTGATCACGGTGATTTAATGAATCTTCTTTTCTGCAGTAGTCTTGTTGCTCGGAGTGTAACTTTGGTGTGTCCTCTATCTTCGTCTGTGTTTTGTGAAGAAGCGTGTTGTGTCTTCCATTGCACCTTTGGCAGCCTCGGAACTGGCATGATTGGGAGAAATGACCCGCTTTTAGACAGTTTCTGCAAAGTTGAAGTCTTCGAACAGCCTTGTGCTTGTCAACATCTGAAAGAGATAAAAACTGTGAGCAATTATATATTCTATGATTACCTAAATTACACATAGTGCAATTGATACTATTGTCACTATTTGTTGAGACTAATGCGGATGTTTTCTTTCTTTCCTCTCGACTGCAAATAGCTTCCAATGCTTGGAAGCGTGATTCAACGAACTTGAAAAATTCATCCAATGTCGGACTGCTTCTAGGATCATCCAGGGATTGTTCGAAAAGTGCTCTGCTTTCTTTGTCCAATTTTTGCAGCATCAGATGAACAATTATTGGGTCCCAATTGTTTACATCAAATCCTAGGTTCGAGATGGCTTGCATTCCTTCTTTTGTTGTGTCATGCAAACGTCTTAGGCTGGTAGCCGTTCCAAGTGCTGGAGATTGAGACAGCAGTTTTGTTAACTGAGCTGTTAACAAGAGCCTTCGATTGTCAAAACGATCGACAAGAGTATTCCAAGCTACTTCGTAGTTCTTGTCAGTGGGTTGAAAATGCTGTATTAAACTATGTGCCTCTCCTGTAACATTTGCACGTAAGAAATACAGCTTTTGTGCAGGTGGGGTTGGTTGATCGTGGATTAGCTGCTTAAAGAAATCATAAAACTGCCGCCAATTGAGGTAGTTTCCATCAAATTTTGGAAGCTCTATTTTAGGCAGCTTCATTGTAGCAGCGATTGGCATCTCTGTTGATCGATGTATTGAGTTAGGTTTCTCCATTTGCTCGCACAATTCCATAAGTACCAGCTCAACACGATCCTGCATGTCAAAATATAGTTGAATATCTTCAATGGAAGTGTGTTCTTCCATTCCTTTGAACAGATCCATAATTTCACCCCAATTCTGTTCTATTGATTTGAGTTTTATTCTACAGAACGCATCGCTTCTTCCGTGAGCAATTTCTACGGAAACTTTTTCCAATGACTTCTCAAGGATGTTTATAAGTAACACAAACCTTTCCTTCGTAGTCATTATAGATGGTTGAACAATAATTGGCTTTGCTGTAGTTTTCTTATTACCATCTATCCGTTTGGGCACTGGTGGTGTCTCCACATTGTCCTTTGGAACGGCTCCAGTATAATGGTTTTTCTTGGAACCATTCATATTAGATCCTTTCCCAGTGTCCTTGTTTCCGAGTTCGCTGTCTTCTTCTTCTATGCGGCGTATCGCCTCATAATAATCCTTCTTGAAATAAGGATGATCTAACTGGTCTGAATACTTATCTCGGATAACACTATCCGTCTCGTCAAATAGCTTCCAATTTCGATCCAAACTATCCCGACGCTCTACCAAGTATGTAAGGGTTTTCCGGGCTTCGAAATCCTTTGCATAATTCCGGCTCATGCGGCAAATTTCATCACCCACTTTTTCTTGGCATGCCGAGTAGTATTCCAAGTCCATAATAGCACCTTTTAGTTGAGTCATTTTTTTATTTTTCTTGTTTTTTTTTTTATTATTGTAAAAACACTGTTTTATATTTCTTAAAATTCTTGATCACAAAACACACCGTTTATAAAAGGAAAACAAACAAAAAAAACGATTTAAAACTTCAAACAATTATTTAAAATACAGGCAACTAAACTTTTTTAGTTTTGTCCTGTCACGGTCGCCAAATGTTAGATTCAAAATCGGAAAAGAGATCAAAAAGAAATATATAAATTAAACATGACACAACTCTTTGGTGGATTTACAACGAATGAATTTTATTTAGAATTATTTATTATGGCTAGGAACAAATTGCAAGCATGCAAAATTACTTAAAACGTGAGAACAAACTTTTTCCATGATTTAAATTATTGGAACTCGAGAAGCGTGAACCTCGAAACATTGGTTTGTTCTCATACTTTAAGGCTAGTGTGTACAATAAAATAATGATGATATATTTAAACAAATGCATTTAAGCGATCATTAATGATTATTTCCATGGAGTTGCATGTAACCGACTCCGTTAATGCTGTTTGGAAGCACAACGATTACTTGCACTTTCGATGGCGCTATTTATTTTCTCAAAACACTTATCAAAGTCATTAATTATTTGAACCTGACTTGATATATATTTATGGAATAGTTTATTGTCAGCGATTATAGCGTTAATTGATTCACCGAGTCACTTTATGGCTCGTAAAACATGTGAGAGCGAGATTTCCTTGCACTCATCACAGTTAAAGGAGAAATGCTCCAAGTAGTCTAACATAGACACTAACTCTTTTAGTTAAGCCAATGCATTTGGGGGTGATAAGATTTACCACACAGTCCCTTGCATTGCACAAGCACTGCACTTTGTAGGTCATTGTTGCAATCAGCATGGCACTTACTTATTGTTAAAGATTGAGGTCGGTCAAGAATTTAAACGAGGTCGAAGTAAAAATATGTCAGGAGTTCGTGATACAAAATGCGTGTAAACAATTTTTTTGAATTGTTATTATTGTTGGTGTGGCGTCGGAACCAGTACCATAAAGAAAATAATTATTAGGTTAGGGTTCACGATTGGAAAAATTGCAGATATGGAATTATTTTTATTTTATTTATTTTTATGCGATTGGATAGAGAATTCAAAACACGTCCGTACTAGGCAAAGGTTCGACAACAATTGAATACGTGAATCTTTCAAGAATTATGAATGAATTCTCAACTTAGGTGGATATTTACTTTTAGGAATTAAGCCTTACAACGTAAGAGGATAATTTTCAATAATAAGTTGTATTTTAAAGATTCTTATTTAGGACAAATATGGTACAAACATAAAAGTGACAAAAATAATAAAATATAAGTGGATAGTGTAATACTATATGGATATTTAAGTTAGTTTCCTACAAGTATGCAGCACTTTCTGACTATAATAACCTAGGCGTATATGACTCTGATTTTTTTTTTTTTTTTTATTTTTATTCATTATTCTCATCTTGTTATCTTAAGTGTAATTTATATATATATATACACTGCCGGTCATAAGGTTAGAAGCAGGCATTTTTGAGAAGTAAAATCGACATTTCTCCCGTTACATGATGGATTAGAAAAAAACAACTATGGTAAACGAAAGACTATTTTGTTAAGAACAAAATATAAAATTTGGGTATAGGAAAGATTAAGCTAACGGAGCTTTTATGACAAATTGTAAAGTGAGTCAAGAATATGCGAAAATAAATCGGGTCATTAGATTAGAAGCACATCAAATAAATGAAAATAAAATGCAGTTATTTATATTTTGTTATTTATTTTAGCTTTTATTAGATTTTTAATAATGTGTGCTGCCACCAGCCTTCAAAATAACTTCAAAAATTCTATCTTTTAAGGATTTATAAAGAGATTCCAAGTAGTCCAGTGAAATCTCACTCCAGGCCAATTTGATACCATGAATTAGCGCTTCCTTGTCATCGTATTGCTTCCCTCCCTCATATACCTTACGTGTAAGCCAGCCCCACACATTTTCAATTATGTTTAGGTCCGGGGAATATGGTGGCCAAGGCAGCAAGTGGACGTTTTGGTTCGCAATGAAGGATTTTACCTCTCGGGCTGTGTGTATGGGAGCGTTGTCCTGCTGAAAAATCCATGGAATTGGTGCAAACACCTCGCTAATTTTGGGGAATACTGATTCAAGCAATGCTTTGTAGGTTTTCCCAGTCATTTTGGTATCTTGAACTACCAATTCTATAGCGCCATAAAATGAAATTGAGCCCCAGACCATAACGCCTCCTTCTCTGCTATGGTGACGGTTTAAAAACCGCTCCTCTTTCCTCAGGTCATGGAAATAATAATTATAACCATCTGGCCCATCTAGGTTAAATTTTTTTTCGTCGGAAAAAATAACCTTCCGCCAATCATTTGTGGTCATTCCATTTTGCACATCCCAGCTCATGTGTTCTTTCGCGAAACACAAGCGTTGCTTCTTCCTTGCGTCATTAAGTGGTGGTTTTTTTTTAAGCTTCAGGCGCTTTAAGTGCTTAGAATGGCGAATCGTGCGTTTAACAGTGGACAAGCTGGCCTTAACATTAGCTTTCTCCCTTATTTTAGCTGCCGATAAAGCTGAATTTGACGCTATTCTAAGGATACTTCGCGTTTCGCGAAGTGTTAAGGCAGAGGAAGTGTTTCCTTTATAATTTTTTGAGTAAGACGATGGATTTTTTAAATAATTGCTGACACAATGATCACTTCGATTTATTTTTCGGGCTATAGCACGGCATGAAAGACCTTCAGAGCAATAAACATCTATTCTTGCCCTTTCCTCCACTGTCAAACATTTTTTCTTGCCCATTTTTATTAACACTCAATCAAGAACAATTAATTTATAAAATGTACCGTTTAAACCGAACAAAAATTTATTCACTTCACAAAACAACGTTGATTTGTTCAATGCTTCTAATCTAATGACCCGATTAATTTTCGCATATTCTTGACTCACTTTACAATTTGCCATAAAAGTTCCGTTAGCTAAATCTCTCTTATACCCAAATTTTATATTTTGTTGTTAACAAAATAGTCTCTCATTTACCATAGTTGTTTTTTTCTAATCCATCATGTAACGGGAGAAATGTCGATTTTACTTCTCAAAAATGCCTGCTTCTAACCTTATGACCGGCAGTGTACATAGAGAGTATTGTTCATTGATGTATATAAGGATTAAAGTTTAATTGATACATATATATATATATAGAATACCGATACTTATACAAATTTTACAATAGTAAGTTGAGAGAATAGTTAGTGGCATTGATATTTTATAAAAATAGCGGTAATGCCACTTCAAAGTAAATAATTCATTCATTGTGGGGTGTACAATTTTAAGTAAAGATACCTTCAAAAATGCAAGTTAAAAAAAAAATTAAAAATTGATATGTGAAAGAAAATAAAGTTACTTTTACAAATTTATATTCATTGACATTATAAAAATAAGCTAAACAAGATAGCTCAACAAAACTTCAATTTCATCATGGTTGAAATCAAGAAGCCAGAGTTTAACTTTTTTCAAAAAGGAGAATAGAGTTGATATGGCTCGTATGCTAGCAGGGAGGCGATTAAACAGTTTGCGGGATACAACGTGATACGAATTTCTAAAACTTGTAGTACGAAAGGTAGGAACTGCAACTAAGGATCGGTAATTACTGCGTAAAGTATATGCTTCAGAGATTGGACTCTGCAAGTACCCACCTCTCATAAAAAAAATCTTGAGAACCTTGTAATAAAATAGCTGTCTCACAGGAAGAATCTTTGTGCTTCTAAAATGCTCCATGGAATGAGAAAGACGGGAAGAGTTACAAACCTTTCTTATAGCGCATTTTTGCAGCACAATCAGCTGCTTTAGTTTGTTTCGGTATGCACCCCCCCAACAACTTATACCATATTGCAATCTGGAATGAAAAATTCCATAGTAGAATGTTTTTAAAGTGGTGTTACTACAAAACTTTCTAAGACGATAAAAACAACGGATTGTGGAAAGAAAATACTGTTTGAGACCTGAAATATGCTCCGACCAGCATAATTTTCTGTCAATCATAATACCCAAGTATTTAATACAGTTTACATTTTCAATTTTGAAGCATTTGTCGTCACAGGTAATATTAGAATTAAAACAGATATGTGTATTTTGAAAAGAACACATGTAAAGATTAACTCTTGCACAGTTCGATGAATGAAACATAACATCAATATCTGTGGTTTCATTAGAATTCAGGGAAAAAAACATAAGTTTGGTCTTACTGCTTACTTTAAGTTTATGTTCATGAAACCAAACTCTCAAAACGTGCACATCATGATTTAAATCAGCCACTAAGTTCAATAAGCTATCAGATCTGTACGCAATACCCAAATCATCTGCAAAAGCCCTTACTTCTCCAAAAAGTGGTTGTTCAAAAACAGAATTAATATAAATTAAAAAAAGGATCGGCCCAAGAACCGACCCCTGAGGAACTCCTAGATTGATTATCCTGGAGTCACTCAAATAGCTGCCGATTTTGACCTTTTGCTCCCTGTTTTTCAGATAAGATACAAACCATTCATGAATAAATCCACGGAAGCCCGCGTAATATAGTTTTTTTAACAGAATATTGTGATCCACCATATCAAAGGCTTTCGTTATATCTACAAAAAGTCCGCTACAAAACCTTTGATCATCCAATCCTTTATAGATAAAAGAGCAAAAATCCAATAGAGCATCTTCAGTTGAAAGCCCAGCCCTAAATCCAAACTGTTTCGAACTTAAAAAATTGATTTTTTTGAGAAACTTTAAAACCCTGCATTTAATTATTTTTTCAAATATTTTGGATATAGAAGGCAACAACGAAATTGGTCTATAATTATTTTTATCTTTTTTGCTCCCTTTTTTAAAAAAAGGTATTACAATGGCACGTTTAAGTTCATCTGGAAAGATACCAGAAAAAAAGATATGCCAAAATATCGACAATGTACAATGCAATTTTTTTTAATACAATATTAGAAATACCATCATTACCGTAAGAGTTCGAGTTGTTCAGACTATTAATGGTTTTTAATATCTCAAGGCCAGAGATTGATTCAAAACAAAAACTATTTATTTGAAAAGAGCTTACTATAGAGCTGGATCCATTGCAAGAAACATTGATGTGAATTGTTACTCGAAAATCCCTCCTGTCCTACTGAAACAAAGAATTCGTTGAATGCGTTAGCTACTGCTGTAGGGTCAGATATAATTTCGTCACCGTTGTTCAATGTTATGGAGTGGTTTTGATCACTCACATTTCGATTAATAATACTATTTACCACTTTCCATTCTTTTTTTAAGTTTCCTTGAGACATTCTAATCTTATTATGATAATAATTATCCCTACATATTCGGATTTCCTTATTAATTTTACGGCTAATTTGACTATAGCGATTTTTTAAACTCAAATTTTGTGGATGTTTATTACATTTAATACGCAATCTATGTTTCTGTTTTACTTTTTCGAGAAGCAAACGATTCATCCAAAGCTTAAGTCGTTTTTTAGACTTACTGAGCACAATAGTGTAACTAGAAGCGGCAATGGAGTTCTTTAAAATTTCAAGGAATAAATCATAAGCCTTGGAAACGTTAAGCTCGTTATAGACTATCTCCCAATTTAAGAATCGCAATTCATTATTCAACTTATTAAAGTCAATTCTGGTCCTGCTAGGTGGTGCATTTAGTGCATCTTTCTTTTTACAGTCTAGTGTAGAGAACAAAATACCGGTCATACAATGGTCGGATATTTGAAGGTCACAATTTATGCCAAAACATTGAGTGGATGGAATCTTATTAAAACGGGCTAATACGTGGTCAAGACAGGTACTTGAGAACGGTCGAGTTATTTTATTAACAAGTGAAGTTAACCCATGCTCTGAAATAAGTGCAAGGTAAGAATCCAAATGATGGCAGGAGTTCAGCAAGTCCAAATTAAAGTCACCTAAAATTACGAGATTACCAATCCTCAAATTGCTCAAAATAACTGAAAATTCATCCAAAAATACATTAAATGGCTGGGAATTTAATCTATATACACATAGAAAAGAAAATAGCTCATTGCCAAAACAACAAGAAATTTTTAAAACATCAGCACTTACCAATTTAAAACATTTCATATCACAAATATCATATACATCCCTTACAAAAGCACCAACTCCACCGGCAGAATACGAGTCATTTGTATTGGCAAAAAAATTATAGCCAGGAATACTATAATCATTAATCTCGAACGAATAAATCCAAATCTCTGACACGAAAATAATTTCAGGTAAGTTTTTAAAGGCTTCCAAATTGCTAATTAGTAAATCGAAATTTTGCCGAAGACTTCTTACATTTTGGTGTAAAATAAATAAAGCTTTGTTACTATCTAAACTTTCATGAAAATTATTAATATCACAATTATCTATGGTACTTAAGGTAAGGGGCCTATTTCACCAACTACAAATTACAAGTACAAATTTGTGATTAAAAAAAAATACATATAAAAAAAACTCGATTTTTACAAATTTGTTAAAAAAATGCTTGTAATCACAATTTTGTAAAGTGGTGAAATAGGCCCAAGGTTGTTGTATATAAGATCTTCTTGGTTCATATTAGAGATTTTATTATTCGTTTTGAAGCAAAGCTAAATCCTCAAAAGACCTTATCACAACAACCCTACCTTTTTCCACTTTTCTTAATTTAATTTGAGAATTGTTATACCACAAATATTTATAACTTTTATCTACTTTAAGCTTTTTAGCTGCCAAAAAAAGAGTACGAGTATATTTTGTGAAGCAATCGTTTACGTAAATGTTGATTTGGAAGTGGTTAGCGGGCTCGTAAAACAAAAACTTTTCGTACGACGAAGTGATTTCGATGCGATTTCTCGAAGTACAAGAAAAAGTATCTCGACTAGGTATGGCGGACGGATGTCTCCACCCAACGTAGGAGTTGCTTGACTCTTCACTGATTTGTGGCTACCGCACTTGGTAGATACTACCTCGCTTCTGCTTTGTGGACGTACACTTAGTTGTACCTTTAATGTCGCGTTCGACTATAGATACGAATTTTCAGATTGGATTTTATCGATATTGGAGGAATTGTTTGATTTTGTTTTTTTCTTGTTTCTGGCGCGAGTGCGATTTTTGCAAATCTAACCACTTCACTATTAATCTTCCACTTCTTGAATAAAATTACAGAATTTTACCTGAGGTGCTCTGTATACTTAGTAATAAAATGGGTTGGGAGTGAAACTATATGTCGGAACTCCTTTAACAAAAATTCCTTTATATTTATATAGATGGGGTGCTCCGGACTGCCGTCATCCGTTCCTGGATGGGTGCAGTAAATGATTTTTATAATTCTAACATAATTCCTGGGTTGGCATACAAACAATTCCTGACAAAAAAAAAAAAAAATATATCGCGGGTGTTAGATTTTCACAAAAATTAATCAATTAAATGTGCAAAGAATGTTGGAAAGATGTAGTTAAGTCTCTGCGTGTTGGTTCTTAGTTCGAGGAGTTTAGCTTCGGTGTTGAAGTTATACTCTTGTAGTTTTTCAAGATTAAGGACTTCTGTAGTGGTGTTGGAGTGTACGTAACTACTTGATGGTGGTGGGATATGTACTGCGTCCCAGTAAGTGTCCGGGTCATCTTGGTAGGTGATGCCGTTTACTTCTACGTCACAGTCTTTGAAGTGGATCAATGATGTTCCTTGTAATGCTCCGCTTGTTGCCCGTATGCACGTCCACTCAGGTCGGTTGTCAGGAGAAAAGTGAATAGCTACGCTATATCAAGAAGAGACAAGATGGTGGCGTATGGAATATACTTACACATGAAAACCCAATATCGTGTACGGTCTTCGTACACGTTCGTTCACGTCAGTCATTGCCAGATACATACTACATACTTTACGAACTAAATATTTATTTCCAATTTACTCGATAACTTAAGATAAATACATTTAGATAGTGGATCTCCACATCCCTCCTATATTTTTAAGCTTCAACTTTAGTTTGGGATTTTCTCGGCATCTGCTCTCATCGATATCATCACCAGCCGTTGAGGAGATACAACTTTTCAAAACAGGAGATTCAGTTCCGTTTTCGTCTTTTTCTTTAATCAAACCGGCTTCAGGAGAATTTGGAATCTTCTTAACGTGGCTTATGTTCCGTCTGCATTCTTTCCCACTCTCTGCTCGAATAACAACTTCGTTTGGACGACGTTCGATTACTTCAAACTCTGTTGAATCGAAAGCTGTAGATAACTTGTTTTGTGGAACTTCATTTCGCAACAGTACTTTATCCCCGATATTAATATCACTATGTCTCGCCCCACGAGTCTCATCTGCTTTGCGCTTCCCCTTTTCCTTGTTAACAATATCCAAGTCTCTCGCATCTGAATCAACGATATCATCCCTGATATCGTGAACAGAAGGGATCTTGTCTCTGATCATTCTATTCAGCAGCAGTTCGGATGGCGATCTACCTGTTGTTCCGTGTGGAGTTACATTATACATCAATGTAAATTTTTGTATAGCTTGCTTGTAGTCTATGCCACTTGAATTTGCGATTTGAAGTCGTTTCAAAATCGAGCGGTTCATATTTTCGACCTCACCGTTCGCTTGTGGCCAATATGGAGGTGACGTGATGAGTTGTATATTATTATGTTTGCAATATGATTTAAATTCTCCACTCACAAACTGGCGTCCATTGTCTGCTTTAATTGATTTGGGATAACCTAATCTGCAGAAAATCTCATCAAGAATTTTTATTATTTCGGCGGATGTAATTTTTCTCAAAAACCTAGTTTCCTGGTAACGTGAGTAATAATCAATTATGACGAATACATAATCTTGATTTGGTAATGGGCCTAATAAATCCATTGCTAGACATAGCCAGGGACCATCTGGAAATAAATGCCGCTTCATTGGAACGGGATTAAGAGGCTGAGAGACTAACAGGCATTCTCGGCACTTTTTAACGAAGCCTTCAACATCTCTGTCCATGCCTGGCCACCAGACCTTAGCACATAGTCGTCGTTTCATGACCGTCTCCCCCGGATGACCTTCATGTGCCAGGTTCAAAACTTGAGACCGCAACTCTATGGGAATGACTATCCTGTTTCCACGTAGTAAGATGTTGCCCACAGAGCAAAGCTCCATTCGAAATGGAAAGAACCTATTTTGACTCTTTTCGTCCCAATCATTTTTATTCGACTTTTCAATAGCTTCCATCAACTCTACGTCCTTTTTGTTTTTGAGTATAATCTCGCTTATTGTTAAAGCGCGTGGTACCGTTTTCTCAATTATAGAGCATACATTCTGTTCGCAAAGACCGTCAAAAGAATTAACATCCTCTATCTTGCATAACCTTGAAAGGGAGTCTGCTATATTTTGTTTTCCAGCTTTGTAAATTATTTTAAATTTAAAAGATTGAAGTCGAAGGACCCATCTCTCAATCCTGGCAGGGGGCTTTGAAGTTCGTTTAAAAATTGCTTCTAGTGGCTTGTGATCGGTTATTAGTTCAAATTCGATCCCGGCTAGATAATAATAAAAACGTTCGGTTGCCCAGAATAAAGCCAGACTCTCCTTCTCGGTTTGAGAATACCGTCTTTCTACTACAGATAGACTTTTACTAGCGAAAGAGATAACTAGTGGAGCTTCCTTTTCAAATTGGAGCAAGACAGCTCCTAACGCCACTGGACTAGCATCCGCTATTAGGCGAGTACGATTTTTGTGGTTAAAATAAGACAAAGTTGGAATTTTTACAAGAGCCTTTTTAAGATTTTCAAAGGCCGATTGTTGTTTTTCTCCCCACTTGAATTGTATGTCCTTTTTAAGCAGTCCCCATAAAGGTTCAGTAGTGTCCGCCATATCAGGGATAAATTTTCCCAAATAGGTCACTAAACCCAAAAAACTCCTGGTTTCTTCCTTTGTGTTAGGTGGTCTAAACTCAATAACAGTTTTTATTTTCTCTGGATCCGCTGAAATCCCCTCGGTTGACAAAACATGACCTAGAAACTTAAGTTCTTGAACTTTAAGAATACATTTATCTTTGTTTAGTGTGACGTTCATCTCTTGAAAAATTTTAAGAACATTTTCTACTTCTCTGTCATGTTCCTCTTCCGTTATCCCAAAAATGACTATATCATCTAAATAATTCAGTGTATTCCGGCACTGGGCTAGAATATTCTCCATAGTCCTCTGAAAAATCTCTGGTGCCGAGTTTACTCCAAATAACAACCTTTTATACCTAAATAGTCCCTTATGAGTGATAAAGGTGGTAATATATCGACTTTCCTCAGATAACTCTAACTGGTGGTAGGCATTTTTCAAGTCGAGTCTTGAAAAATAGAGAGCACCCTTAAGTTTGGTTAAGAAAGATTCGAAGGTTGGAAGCGGAAAGTTTTCTCGGAGAATTGCAGAATTAGCCCTCCTCATATCAATACAAAGGCGAATATCTCCAGCCTCTTTAAACACGATCACAATAGGCGAAATCCACTTACTGGGGCCACATACAGGCTCAATTATATCTTGGGCAATTGCTTCATTGAGTTTCTTCTCGACCTTCTCTTCCAACGCCGCTGGTATGCGACGACATGGTTGTTGTATTGGTTTAATATGATTATCAATTGACAAGTGGACCTGGATATCCTTTATTTTTGGAAAAGGCTTATAATCTTTGACTTGATTTACTCCTATTCCTAACTTTAAAACTCCCAACCTAATAGCTGTTTCACGCCCAAGTAGTGACTGTCTCCCATTCTTGATGACATAAAATGTGCAAATGATCTCAAACCGTTCATCAACTCTTATGGGTGCATCAAATATGTACTTTACTTCCAACGTTTGATTTCCTGCATATGCCCTAAAAACATGGTCCGATTCTGTTCTCACGTCTCCTAATATGGCAGAGTTGTTCAGTTTTTCAAAGTCGTGTTCCCCAATTAAATTGAATCTGGATCCCGAATCAATGATCATTTCTAATTTTATACCGCCAATAAAACAAACTATTATTTCACTCCTATCCATTTCATCTGAGACTCGAAAACAATCTTCCTGCCCTGCCGCAACTTTTTCCTCTACAAACTGAATTTTAGATTTTTCAAATCTACGTCGCTTCAAGTCTGAGTTTTCGCCGAATCCCCCTTTCCGTTTACTTGCCTTTGTTTGACATTTTCTGGCAAAATGTCCCATAGCTCCACATCTGTTACATTTTGAGTTCTTCGCAAAACAAAACTTACTATCACCTAAATGACCAACCCGTCCACACCTAAAACACTCTTTTTTGTTTTGGCTTGCGTGAAAAACCCTGTTGATATTATAGGATGAAGATGTTGACGGGGTCATTGCTTCAGTTTGCGATTTGATTTGCTCGTGCACTTGACACATTTCGATTACATCTTCTAAAGAATATTCTTTCTCGAGCATTCGTTTTTTTAACTCACCTGGAGCCCAAACATCAATCACTTTGTCTTTTAAATTTATGTTTTCTATTTCTTGCTTTGTCTGTCCGAAGGAACATTTAGCTGCTTGGTGTCTTAAACGAATCAAAAAATTGTTGAAGCTCTCACCATCATCTGGTTTTAATGACCTAAATAAATGCCTCTCGAACGATGAATTGCGTTTTGGAGAGAAATGTTCATTCAACTTGTCGACTAAAACATTGAACGCATCAACACCGTCCTCCGCCACGTCCTCGCTTATTGCCCCTGGTATGTTATAGATGACTTCTTGGAGTTGAGGGCCCCCTAAGTGAAGGAGTTTGTTTTTTTTCTTCTTAACCTCGACAATCTCTTCGGCCTCTAAATACAGCTTGAACGACCTTAGCCATTTTTCCCACTCTACTCGTATTAACGATTTGTCAATCGTTTCGCATAAGAAAGGTTTTATAACTGTGTCTGCCATCTTCTTCTTAATCTGAAAATTAAACAAAAATTTTTTTTTTGTTTTTTTTTTTTCAAATTCGTTTTGAGATTCCTTACTAGGTATCATTCACTTACAACCAAAATTACTATTGAATATTTTTCTCTTTTTCAATTACATCAGCTGTGCTGCAGTTTTATTTAATCCTTCTCCTCTCCTCTTTACCAAGTACAAATTGATCTTTTACTCTTTCTTTTAATTCTCTTGCGCATTAACTTTTTTGCGGTAAATCTACGACTATATGTTCTCTGTTTCTCTACTGAATATTATTTTTGTTTCTCTTCTTTAAGTTTTTTTTTCAAATGCATAAACTTTTTTGCATATTCCCGTTTATCCTCGTGCTCTATAAAACAATTATATATTTTTGTTTTTCCTTTTATTTCTTTAGTATGAACTTTTCAAAATATTTGGACGAATTTAATCATCCACACTTATATATTATCTACTTATTAGGTAGATATACATATATATATATTTTTCTTTTTAATATTTACCTCGTCGCCAATGTAATGCTCCGCTTGTTGCCCGTATGCACGTCCACTCAGGTCGGTTGTCAGGAGAAAAGTGAATAGCTACGCTATATCAAGAAGAGACAAGATGGTGGCGTATGGAATATACTTACACCTGAAAACCCAATATCGTGTACGGTCTTCGTACACGTTCGTTCACGTCAGTCATTGCCAGATACATACTACATACTTTACGAACTAAATATTTATTTCCAATTTACTCGATAACTTAAGATAAATACATTTAGATAGTGGATCTCCACATTCCTTCTACTGGAAAGGTTTTGGAGCTGCATGTAGAATTAATGGTTAATTTTTGTGTATTTATTAATATTATAAAATTTGGTTCTGGTTGGTAAATCGTCCTGCTTTTACCCACGTCTTTGAGTGGACAGTGAGCTTCTGCGTTTCTGAATAGTTTGCCAATACACTGGGAGTTTTCGGAGTCTTCTTCTTTGGTTGGATTTTTACAGTAGTATATCCCTTCTATTTTGGGGCAAATGTGTTCAAAGTGTTGTATGTGCTTATTGTTTATATAATTAAAAGGTTTAGTTTCTATAAGTTTTGATTCGTTAATTGGTAATGGTATTATATGGTACATATGGTATGATTCGTTATAATATGCATGTAATTCTAAAAGTTCGTAAATTTGTTCAAAAGCAATTAGGTTTATATTTTGTCTCTCCATTTTGTTTTTTATATTTGATAATTCTTCGTGTGTTAGTATAAGTTTGGGTATTATGTTAAGTTTGCTCAGTATTAAGGATTCTGCTATGTTAGATAAGTGGTTAGTGAGAAAATCGATATTAAAGTTGAGTTGGTTAATGTATTGTGTTTCAATTAAAGCGTCATGTTCTCTCTTTATTGTGTTAGCTGAGTGTCTGAAGTATGTTTCAATTATGTTCTTTTCTTTGTTTATGTGTTTAGTAATGTTTTTAAATCTTTCGATCATTTGAAAGTTGATTAAATGGTCGTTACTAAGTGCGTTTGTTATGTTGTTGATATTATTGTTAATATTAAGTATCTGTTTGTTAATATTGAATGCATCTTGGGCATCCATATTACCCGTTATGAACTTTATACCTGTACCAAGTCCATCTATGAGTCCGCGTTTTTTCCTAAAAAGTGGGTAGAGGGTTTCTAGTTTTTTGTTTAGCTCTTTTATCTTGAGCTTTGTAATTTCGAGGGAGTTAGTAATTTGGCTTTTGTTTTCTAGGAGTGTGAGAGATTTATTTATTTCTTCGATGTTGTCTCTATAGTCGTCTAGGTTAATAATGTGTATTAGGTTTTGATAGTGTGTTATGCGTCTTGAAGGTCCTAGTCGAAGTGTTAGCAGACTATGATTTTTGGGAATGTTAAATGTTTCTAGTATTTGGGTGTAGGCGAGTGGTAATCTGGAATGGAATTAGTAAATAGGATTAAAGTTAGTAATTTAGCAGTTTTTTCCTTTTTTTTCTGAGTTTACTTTTATGGATTTTCTTTTTCATTGAAAATGGGAAGTATTATTTCTTTATCTATGTTATATTTTTGGAAGACTGTGGTTATTGTAGTTGGTTTGCAAGTAGTTTGTTTTTCTTTCGGCATCAATGGGGGGTTTAAAAAAGAGGTGGATGCTCCTGTGTCTAATAGAAATCTGAGGTCACGTCCAAATGGGGAAGAAATCAAAATAAATGGTAAGGTCGTTGGGTGTCGTTTGGGGTCTATATACCCGGTTGTCTGTTGAAGGCTAGTGTGGAAAAATTTTCTTCTGTTTGTGTTTTGATATTGGGAGTAGTTCCTATTTTGTTGTAAGTCATACGGTCTAAAGTTGTAAGGTCTTTGTTGATTTAGGTTTTGGGTATATCTTTGGTAAGATATGTTTTGTTCCTTAATACAGCAGTTAAAGGCTAT
The DNA here is from genome assembly GCA_963931855.1 of Philhelius festivus. Taxonomy (NCBI): domain Eukaryota; kingdom Metazoa; phylum Arthropoda; class Insecta; order Diptera; family Syrphidae; genus Philhelius; species Philhelius festivus. Next base: position 224,870,377 of record OZ007555.1, on the reverse strand, counting down.
AGAAAGGGAATCGGGTTGCGTTGCTCTGACTCTTGATCCTAAAGGTTCGTTGAGTCCTGTCAAAAAGGAATTTAAACACATTTCTGCGTAGAGATCTTTTTTTGCCTTGACTACATTAGTGTCCTTTTCGTGTATTTGGATGTTATTGCACAATGCAGACTGGAGTTCGATTAAGTCGCTATAGAATGACTCGACTGTCTTAGGTTGTGAAGGTCCCTAATCAGCGATGTTTCAGTTCTTTTATCGGAGTAATATAATATAAGGACTTCACGAATCTCATCCCAAATGAGAGGTGCGCCAAACATATTCAGAATTTCGTTTGCTTAGCCTTCGATCTTGTTTCGAATGGCCCTTAGCAAAATTTGTCCATAGGGGGTCTTGTCCGTGTTTCTAATGTATAAGAGGATTTCCTCGACATTATTTAAAAACTCGAACAAGAGCCTAGGATTTCCGTCGAATTTCGGAAGGGCTTTTATGGCGTCCTGAATTCTTAACGAATTGAATATATCTAAATTATTTGTGACATGATTTTGGGGTCGGTGATCCCCTTCAGTATTTTCGTTCATTGTTATGTACGAATTGGTGTCTGAAATATCGGATGAAGAACCAGAAAGGTTGAAGTTGGAGCTGTGTTGTGAATTTGGGTTTTCTAAGATTGATCCCAGACTTCTCGACAAACTTCTTATGGTACGAATCTGAATTTATTTTTTTGTTTTATATTTGACATTAAATAAATACATTTTTTTTATTTTTGGTTTATGTACTGGAGTGCCTTTCGATAAGGATCACAGTTATTAATTTATTTTATTTATGGTTTATGTACTGGAGTGCCTTTCGATAAGGATCGCAGTTATAAACTTATTTTATTTATGGTTTATGTACTGGAGTGCCTTTCGATAAGGATCGCAGTTATTAACTTATTTTATTTATGGTTTATGTACTGGAGTGCCTTTCGATAAGGATCGCAGTTATTAATTTATCTTATTTATGGTTTATATAATGAAGTGCATTTCAATAGCTAGATAAATTAATTTAAATACATTTAAAATATAAAACAAAATTTAAAGCAAGCACATACAACGTTACTTACATGCACCCAATTATTAATAGATAATGATGTTCCATTTGTTGGTTCTTGTGGTGTGTCCTTTTATACCGTGCAATACGGCACTGAGCTGCACTCACGACACAGTTTATTGGTTTTTTTTTTTTTTTTTATTTTTACAATACACAGTTTATCAGTTTATTGATTTTTTTTCTATATTTTTGCAATACACAGTTTCTCGGTTTATCAGTTTAATGGTTTTTCTTTTTTTTTTTTCTTTAGAGGTAGGTATGTTTTACATTAATACTTTAGCGAGCAAGGTTCGACAGCGTCAAAGGATCGAAATCTACTGGATTGAGAAAGATTTGTATCACCAATTTTCGAAAAAATTAATATATCTTATATCAAAACACCGAGAGCTTAAAAAAAACACAACTTCATGCTTTGAAAGGTGAATTATTATTGATTATAAATTTTACAAATGGAATGGAGGTTTACAGTAGTGCTTACTAATAACAAAAATATATTTCTTCGAAAAACATTGCAAGCTAATAACAAATAAAGTTAGTTTTAAAAAGTGTTAAATTGACAAAATACTCGTAGGTTTACCCAATCGTGGAGTTCACACGATTGTATTTCCAGAAATTGAATGTTGATGGAATTTGAGGTAATCTAGTCTGAGGTCGATGGCAGCTAGGGCTTTGCACGGGTGTTGATGTAATGCTGACCGGAAGTGGGAAAGGGGAAGTTAGGTTGCGGATGTAACTCGCGCGTCTCATTTCTCATATTCGAAAAAAATAAAATATTACAATATGTACCTAAATAAATAAATAAACTACTTACCTATGCCCTAGCTACCCGTTTTCCTCATTTCCATCATTCTATATATTAAAAAAAAGCTCTACTCGTTCAAAACAGATTTGCACGAAATGCTCCCTACAACGAGCGAATTGTTTTTTTTTTTTTCTTGTATGCTTTCTATGGGTTCATTTCGTTGCCAAATCGTATGAACGATTTGGGTACATACACATCGGTTGAGTGAAAACAAAACAGTAACAGGTAGCTAGTTCGTTTTGTTTTATTTGGGTAGATCACAGAAGGAATGCACGAGTTGGAAAATATTGTTCGTATACATTAGATAAGTTAATAAATTATTCTTAGTTTTATTATAAAAAAAATATTTTTTATTGGAGGCGAACCTCTTTATTCATTCAACTTCAAAATACAACTGATCTTAAATTCTAACATAATTATATGACTTAACTAATGCTGTGGGAAAATGAAGGAACGTGAAGGAATGTGCAAGGTAAGGTGTTTGGTTTGGTTGAAAGGTGGTGTGGTTTGTTGTCTTGTTGGTTTGGTGTTGGGTGTACGAGTCCAAGCGATGTGTAAAGTGTGGGAACCTATGTCAGCATTTTCCTTTGGGAATGATGTTGTTTGGAATTTGCTGATTATTTGTTAACTGATATAACTATAAGGAATGAACGAACAGTATGAGTATGAGGTGTGGGTTAATTAGATAGAAATTAAAATAATGTCGCCTGTAAGCTATTCGTTCATGCACGACTTGAACAATATGACGCCTCACCACTGACGTGTACCGATATCAAAATTCAAGACCTTAAAGATTTCTTATCGAAATAAACTAAATTTTCTTTAACCTTTCAATATTAAGCGTTTTAAAACAAATCTGACGGTTGAGTCGGCTATAGTCGGCTATTTGTTATAGTTTAGTAACTTATTTCTCTGTATTTTTATTTATCCTTGAAGTTTTAAACACGTGTGAAATTTTTCATATCCTTAAATAACGTGTGGTTCTGGACCAATTTTCGATGGACTTTCAGCAACTATATGCTGCTCGACGATCGTTATGTGATTCTGGACTTGATTGTAGTTTCTTGAATATGATCTTGACTAGCTTGACTCTTGACTGATTATTAGGTGATGTGATTTGACGGTACTGTACGAGAAAATTTAAAGACAGCGTGACTGTTCTTTCATATGAATGGATTTCCATGCAATATACATTGACTGCCGTATCTTAAATCTTCGTTCAGGAACACTCTGTGTGTCCGAGAACAAACATAAGTAGGTACCAGGCACGAAGCGTGACTTTTTTGGAAGCGGAAGCACTTAACGTTGAACTTAAAATTAAAAGTCATTTATTCAAGATCATATTTTTTTTATTACAGAAATGTAAAAGAAAATTTTATAAAATTCATTTATTTAAATAAAATAAAATATAAAATTTAGTAATATAAATAGTTTAAAAGGTTATTAATGTAAAATTAAATGTTAATTTCTTTTTTAAAGAAAATTATAATTGATCACAAAATATTTCTTTGACTCGAGATCATTTCGCTTCAATTGCACATAAATAAAGGAATAGAATTCATTTATATAAATAAAATTAAATAGTTAATATAATGTAAAATACAATAAGATAAATAATTAAAGTGTTATTAAAAAAATTAAATGTTAATTTCATTTTATAAGAAAATTATCATTCATCACAAAATATTTCTTGGACTCGAGATCATTTCGCTTCAAGTGCACGTATAATAAAGGAAAATTTAATTGAATTCAATTATATAAATAAAATTAAAAAATAAAATTAAATGTAATGTAAAATAGAATAATATAAATAATTTAAAGGGTTATTAAGTCTTGTATATTAAATGAATCCTTCTTTCTTTTAAAGCAAAATGATCTATGATTTGGTCATAAAATGTTCCTTTGGCTTGAATTTCTTTTAACAATCCTTTTTCAATCGAAATGAGAGCTAAATTTGATAACCTTTCTTGGCCACATTTATTTCTTAAAAAGTGTTTTATTCTTTTAAGACACGAAAATGATCTCTCTACAGATGCGGTTGTCACGGGAAAAGTCAACATTAGCTTACAAAGCTTAAAGTACTCAGTGAAACTTTCATCCAAATCAGTATTTATTAAAAACCTTAATGTTTCTTGAAGACTTTTTGACCTAAAATTCTCGTCATTGAAAATTACCCTTAGTTCAGTTTTTAAAACTGGAATTTCAAAATACCCTGGGTATGAACTCTGTAAATTATTCAGCAAGTTATCAGGAAAATGGGTTTTAAAATAGGCATACAATGTTGCATCCGAAAGCCTTAAAAATTCAAAGTATGTCAGCGAACTAAATCGATTATCGATTTCAGTAATGACTTGGTGAACAATTGTGGTTAAAAGAGCTTTATATTGTTCTTTTGTAGAAAGGTTGACTTCAGAACGCCTGCTGTTGTTGAAATTTGAAAAATTTTCGGTTTCAACAATTTTGTTCCAAAATGAATCGAAACTTCTTGATTTAATTAAATTAGAAATACTGTTTTTGAAAATATTTACTTGATTGAGACAATATTGAACATAACTGGACTTGGATTGAAGAATTTTAAATAAAATGTCACTTTGTGGAAAAAATTCGTTAAAAAAATATAAAAGAACAATAAATTTCTTATCACTAAAACAATATATCAGACCTTTCGATAAAACTATAGCTTCATTGTCCCAATCTTCCTCATTTTCTATAACGCTTTCGAAAAACGTGGAAAGGTGACATTTAAGTTCAAAGATTGTTTGCACAATGCGCCCATTATATTCCCAACGAGTTGGGGCAGCGCTAGGAATTTTTATTTTGACAATTGCATTAAATGCTGCAACTCTTTTAGACGAATGGGAAAAAAAACTTACAAAACTATTTAAACTTTTAAAAAACCCAGAACATGGCTTAATTTTAGACACTGACTGTGTTAAAACTAAATTGAGCTTATGAGCAAAACAGTGAATATAATGTGCGTTTGGGATGATTTCTTTTATTTTAGCTTGTAAACCGTTTGAACTACCTGACATAACATCGTAGCTTTGACATACCAATTTTTCAAATACATTTTCTTTTTTTAAAAATGGTACAATAAAATCAAACAAATTCTGTGCTGATCTTCCAAGCGAAACATCGACAAAGCACATAAACCTTTCAACAACAGATCCGTCTTTTTTTACCATACGAAACATAACTGACAGCTGTGATTTGTTGGACACGTCCGTACTTTCGTCGAAGTAAGCTCACGTAGTCTGAGTTTTTTATTTCTATTCGTATTTCGTCGAGTAAGATTTTAGCAATTGAGGCAATTAGTTCATTCTGAATGTCACTTGATAGTCCGGAAAAAACCGTGGAATTATCCAAATGCGTTTTTAACATCGGATTGTATGAAGCAAGTAAGTTAACTGTTTCAATGAAATTTCCCTTGTTTAATGAATTTTTGGATTCATCATCGCCTCTGAATGGTAACTCCAAGCGAGCTAGATGACAAGTCACATCGATTAAACTTTTAATTATACCACGTTTTTTTTCACTTCCTCATTATATTTTGAAATTGACAGCGAACGCGATGAATCTATTAAATTTTCAATGCAAACCGAACCAAACATTTTTAAGGAAATCATCGCACTTAAATGAGATGCGCACTCTTTTCCATGCCTTTTTCCGGCCTTAGACATGTTGTTCATATCACTAAATCCAGTGCTGTTCCAAACGCTTTTTTCATTTTGAAATAAAAGACACGGCCAACAGTATAATTTATTTGTTTTAAGACAGCCCGATAACCACGAAAAAGTTTCATAGAATTGCATTGAAAAATGCCTTGTACATCGCTTTGTAACGGTGTTGATATTAACAAATGGCTTCGGTCTACCACCGTCTATTATAATTTTTTTCTCATCAAATGTTCTCGACGAGAATGGTTTATTAATTAAGCTTTCAATTATACAATTGCAGGTAATCATTTTGAACAAAACGCTAAAGAAAAAAGAAATCCTAAACTACTTACACAAAACATTTACAGTTGACAATGCGATTTGCACACAACAGATAAAAAACATAACACGGAACACACAAGTGTTAAATGAACTTTTCTACCCCTTTGTCAATGAATAAGAAGAAGCAAATAACTCAAAACTCATATCTCTCCTTTCCTGCTCTACTTTTGTTTTCACAAATTTTCATAATGAGTTCACTCAATTCAATCTTCACTTCTTATGTGAACGCCAACAAATTAAAAAATTTGCTTTGAAGGAGATTGAGTGAGAGTTGAGAGTAGGCGATATATCAGAATGCCTAGCTGGTATGCATTCCAAATATTTGTTTGCAAGCGCGAGTTTATAATGGAGTGATATTGTGCATTCCCCGTGGACATTTGCTTTAACGAAACTGAGTGAGAGGTGAGAGTAGGCGATATATCAGAATGGGAATGCCTAGCTGGTATGCATTCCAAATATTTGTTTGGAAGCGTGAGTGTATAATGGAGTGACATTGTGCATTCGCCGTGGAATTAAAGGGATATTATGAGTTTTTGTAGTTTTAGTTTTGCATTGTTTCGAATTAAAAATTCTTTTCTTAAATCGTATAATTTTTTGAATTGCTTAACGGAAGCACTCATTCCACTCAATATATGGACGCTTCGTCCCTGGTAGGTACATCTGTATTAAATGTTCCTTGGAACTGCGTAACGTTTTTCGAGTGTTCTGTTCGCAAGATAGAACATGATTTTGATGTAGGTGTATATCGATGATTTTATACTTTAGGGTAAATTTTGACTTTAAAAATGCACAATGGAATTGCTTTTTTTAATTTGAATGCTTAAAAAATTTAGTTTTCAGCAAATATGTAGATTAAATCGTAGTTTATTGCAATAAAAGAATGAAATATGTCTTCGACATAAAAAATATGTAACTTGCTGATATATGTTTGTTACGTTGTTGAAATAAATCGAAATAATTCGAAAAAATAATTAAATGATGAGATAAAAGTATAGATGAGATAAAAGGAATCTGGAGATTATAATAATCTTATAATAGTCTGGCCGCCGCGTGGATCTTGAAATTTTTCTTTATGTAGTACAGTCGCGTCATATTTTTGTCGTAGCACCTGTAGAAAAAACTCAGTTTTAAGAATTCACAATTAGCTACCTAATTTTCTATTTTACTATTTTTCTTTTCAGATTTTAGTTCTTTTGTTCACTTTATGTTACTAAACTATGATTTACCTTGTTCGTTTAGGATTTGTATCCATTTTTCAACGCAGACATTTTCACGTCGTAGTAAAATTTTCTTCGCCAACAAAAAGGTTTTTGGCCTATGTTCTGGTCGATGTCCTGTCCCCCGAGGGGTGGCCCAACTGTTCGACTTACAAATAAAGAAAGTGTTTATCGTTTTATTAAATTCGGTCTTTATTCTTCTGCTGTCCAGATAAGACTAAATCTACTTAAACATAATTTCCTATACCTATATGCTACGCTGTCCTACGCACCGAAATACGATATTCGCCAATCGTGGGAAATCATCACTTTTTCTAACATGACTTGCTGTGTTAGCAAATCATACCTGGGCGCATGAAAATGCGTCGTGTTAACTCCTCCCCCTTTAAAAATATACGTCCCGTAGATCAGCTGTGACGGCTGAACTGGGGGTAGGATGCTGTCCTTGGACTGGAAACAAAAGGCTCTGTTGGCGTCATCATCCAGTTCAATGGGTACCTTCTTTTACTGATTAGCCTTCACCTGAGAGTTTTTTCCGCTGGTAAGGTTGGTCAAAGGCTTAGTCACCTTAGCGTAATCTCTTATAAATTTCCTGTAATAAGAAGTCAAACCTAGAAAGGACTTGAGTTCTTTTAAATTCTCAGGAGGCTGGATATTCTTTATGGACTCGACTTTTCTGGTGTCGGGTCGTATCCCGTCTGGCGTGATAATATAGCCTAGGAATTCCACCTCAGTTGTCATGAAGTGTGTCTTTTCAAGATTGACTTTTAATTTGGCCTGGTCCAGTTTAGACAGAATAAGCTCAAGGTTTTTAAGATGATTTTCTTCGTTAGCTCCGAAAACGATTATGTAGCAGATTTTGCTTATGTATGGTTTCAACACATCGTCGATCATGCATTGGAAAATCGCAGGAGCATTTTTCGGCCCGAAGGGTAATCGCATAAACTCATACTGGCGAGCGTTGAGTTTATATCTGGTATCGGATACGCATCTGCAATTGTGACTTTATTTAGGCGCTTGTAGTCAATTACTACCCGGTATTGTTTCTCGCATTCTGATCTGGACTTTTTTGGTACAATCCAGAGGGGAGAATTGTACGGGCTTCTTGAAGGACGAATAATTCCTCTCTCCAAGAGTCTTCTTGTTTCGTCGTCAACTACTTGCCTCAGGCTAACTGGATAAGGGTAATTTTTTATGTAAATTGGCTCAGCGGTATTAGTTCTTATTTCGGCTTGAATTGCTGTATCGATTATCTCCCTTACGTTTATAGGGACAAAAAGTTGCGAATACTTTACGATAAGACTGTCAATTTTACGTTTTAAACTTGGTGGGAGATTTGCTCCAAACACAAGGTTGATTTGTTTAGATAATTTTTCTTTCAAAGGTATCTTAATATTAGATTTTATTGTAAGTAAGTTATTCTTCCTATCAATGACGGCCTCCAGTTCTTTCAGAGTGTCGTTACCGATAATCCCATCGAAAGACTCAAGTCCGGGTAGGACATAGAATTTGATAAATGTGTCATCACCCGCTTTAGCAAACAATCTTCCCCTTACATATCTTGATATTTTAATTTCTCCAGCAGCAGACTGTACAGTAAACGGTTTTTTACCACTGTTCGATCTTTGAGCTTGCGAAATTTTTTTTGGCCCCCGTATCAACAAAAAATTTTAACAAAGCGTATTCTATGTATGGTACACTGGATGGCCCCTTGTCATAAAATTTACCTCCTCACCAACAGCCTCTTCCGCGGAAGCGAGGTATTCCTCCAAATCCTTTTCATCGTTTGCCTCAATTTTGTATAGGCGTTGATGTTTACTAGGAAATTTATCGGATGTTGCCCTGCGTTTAAATGGGTTTTGCGGTCTCGGGTGATTAACATAATCTACCTGTTTACTTTGGATACTTCGGTCATAGTCCATTTTTTCTAACGGTTTTGATCCAAGCCTTGGTGGAGGACCATTTTCTCGAGGCGAGCTCCAGGTGAATCGATTATTTTTTGCTGCAGGATTTTGCTGAGGCCTTCTTGATGATAGATATGGTTTAAACTCGGAGTTCTTAAAATTTTGATTCACAGGAGCCGTTATTGTGTTTGAAAAAGAAGAGGAGTGAATAACATTGTTTCGGTAGTTAAGGTTCTGTATTTCTAAACAAGCAGAATGTGCTTCCGGAAAGGTCCTAGGTCTCTGGATGATCAGCATTCGTGAAATGTCGCCGTTAAGGCCGCCCTGTTCCGTTATGTTTCTACCAGAGCCTTTATTGTTTCCTCACTATATGTTTCGGTTTTAATTTTCTTTACCATCAATAATAATTGGTGGTTAACGGCCGCATAGAACTCATCTAACTTGCTGCTTTTTTGAGCAAGCTGATTCAACTGGTGCTCGAGAGTCCGCAGATCTCGCTTGTCCGCGTAATGCAGTGACAGGCAAGTCTTCATCTGAAGCCAGTCACCGTCAAAAATGTTGTAGCTTACCAGTGCCGCGTCAGAAGGACCCCTAAACTTACCCCGCATGTGCTGAAGTATAGCACGGTAAAGAGGCTTAGATTTTACTATTTCATAGTCTTTAAGGATCCCTTCCACAGAATGTATCCATGATACATACTGCGTAGGGTTCCCGTTGAAAACCTGCAGCTCTTTAACACAGTCGGGTAGTTTGCTTATTTCTTTGAGATCGCCTCCGTTTATGGAGGACTGAGCTCGACAACATGATCACTAATCGCAGCTGCTACCGGAGGGGGTATGGCAGCTGCCTTCTCCTCAACACTCTGGAGCCTCCTGCGATTCGTCTTGGCATTTTGTATGTTGTTTTACAGTTTATCACGAATGGCTATTTAAACAAATTTTAATAGGTCATGTTTGTCCTTCCCATTGTATCGCCCTTTGCTTGACTCATGTTAGTGTCTCTTCTCATCGGATTGTCTTTGCATTCGGTTTATGCAAAGTGTATGATTGTTGTCGGATTCACCCATATCGGTGAAGGAATGTGCTGATTTGATGGATGTTTGGTGACGAATTGTTGCTTGCTGGCGACGCACGGTCTGAAAATTAGTATCTGTTATTGAATGACTTAAATATTATTCTTAAATGTATTGAGCTAATGTTGTATCTCACATCGAAATTTCGCTTCTTTCCACCATTTGTCGCGGATCAGTTTGCAGACCTTGGAATAATCGCATATATCCATTTTGATTACTCGGTAGCCAGATTCTCCGGGCGTGCTCCAAGTACAAGAGCTATCGTTCATTCTTTTGCAAATACTCTGTTGTATGTAGCCAGTGTTTAATTGTATATTCATAGGCGGAAATAATTTGCCTAGAGAATCGCCTTTCAATGATTTGTCAATCGATGAAGAGATTTTTAAAGGCGCATCTGCAACTACTGTTGGAATAGCTGCAGTCGTGTACGATGTGGAAGTGGTTGTCGTGCTTGCAGATGGCCAAGTTACTAAACTACCGGAGAATGCTCTGTAAATTTCTCCAGTTGTTGGCTGTCCACTGATATAATTAGCTCCGTACACATTGTGTAGTATTCGCCGTTATTCCTCGCCGTTGGAAGTCTTCTATTATATACGAAACCACTTGTATTAGATTCGTATATAATCCTCTTGGTGGCGAACTTTTTGTCCCGCAGCAATTGGCTCATCATTTTGTTGAGTATTGGTAGAGCTTTTTGAAGGAAGTCGTCTGTCCATAAAATAATAATTAGTCCTAGATATGATAGAAGAGCTTCTCCGTCGTTTTTCGGCTCTTGGTCTTTTATTATCCTGTTGACATTGGGAATTTTCTATGTTGCTATTACTTGTTTGGCTGCTGATGCATAAGGACCACTACTGTATTCACTATTAGTAGACAAAGAAGAATTATTTCGATCACCACTACGAATAGTTGAGTGCATTTGATTTTCAGTGCAATTGACTTGTGCTTTTATACAAAATTTAATTCCATCACCACTTACCAAATCGCACATTTCATAATTTATTTATTTATTCGCCACCGCCAATACCTAATATAAACAACAAGTGCATCATACATTGTCATAAATTCTGTCTGGAGAAAAGTTGTTCTTCGTATATTCTTCCAAAATTTTATAAAAGCTTTCGACTGCTTCTGTTGTAAAACCTTGAGCTCGGGCGTAAGAGGTCTCAGTTGGTCTTCGGAGGGATAATTTATTTGAATGTCGCAGCAAAAAGTGGTCCAACCAAGCTCGCCCAGCAATTTCATTTTTGAATGGATGCTGAATTCCATTTCTGGTAGCTAATTGAAACGCCATTTTCCTCACATCTCTTCGAGTAAATCCGGAGGAATTTTTTTTCCATTGTTAACAGATATGAAACTAAATGGGTTTCGATGTCAGGTGGCAATATTGTTTTTCTCCCCAAATTTTTGTTAACGCATTCTTCTGGAGACTGTTCACTATTAACAAACCTTTGTAATGTTGTTTGAGGGACCGAAAATAATTTCACCGTTTTCTTCAGACTTATTTTTTTCCCCTAACAATCATTTGGTTTTTGTCCCAGGACTTTCTTTTTGGTTTGGGTGGCGTTTTTATTTGACTTCGTGGCATGACGGTGCCTTGAGAAAAAAAGAAAAAAAAAAACATTGCTAGGTAAATAAAAAACTCGTAACGGTAATATGCAACCCGGTTCCATATTAGCTTCCTCTAGAAGTTCGGTTATTGGAAATACCTTTACGGCGAAATGATCGAGGCGAAACCTGTGTAAGTTTGTAATATGAGTATTTGGTATGAGTCTTCGCAACATGTAGCTATTGAGTAATAGATGGCACTAATAGTTTTGGTCCTAGAAGGGGGTTCCGATTTAACAACAGGTTCCATATTACCACCTCTTCCTCTATTAAATCAAAATTAAATTTTAACAAAATAAATTTCTTTGTTTTTCAAATAACACATATAAATGATGCAAACGTTTGGATTTATTAACTTCACAGAATCGAACATCCTATTAAGGGCATCACAACGAGCGTGATTTTTCTGATACATTTCAAGTCGAGGATCATACAAGCATGGGTTTTCCTCCCACAACCCGATGATCCTAAGAGTTCTTTCTTTATTCCATTCCAGGACGTAAAATTGTACGGTGTATGTATTAATGAGATCTGAAATATTTTACAAAAAACACACCTTTTTAGAATTTTTCATTTTTTTTTATTCAACTCTGTTTTAAAGGCACCATTCAATGTTTCCCACGAAAACAACAAATCTCGTACTCTGACTTCTTATGTCAGGCCATATGACAAATCATATGATTTTTAATATTGTGTAAACGGGCTTTTATACAGCCCAGGTTTGCTGCTGAAATTGCTGACTTGTACATACAAACTCAAATTTTCATCAGAAAACCCATCTATTATATAAAACTAGTAAGGAAATAAAACGTTTTTAATTAATGAGTAAATGTAGTAAACTGTAGTAAACATTCATTTGCGGTTTTATACATTTCTTATAATAAAAATGCTTAGTTCGCATTACATTGTTTGTGGAAAACGACTAAGTCTGTCTCATCATATTCTTTTAAATTAATCTAAACTAAAAAAGGGATGTATGAAGAAGAGATTTTTATTGTAACTAAATACTTTACCAGCTTTTCTTCTTCCATACCAAATCCAGTTGCCAAACGTATGTATCTTATTAGTTTAGTAGTTTCCAAATGACTCTTCGACTTTCCATTTTCTTGCCTCAAATTTTTTTCTCAACATCATTTCTTTCAGCCCCTCGCACATGAGTTACGATCCCTTTCTCGGGAGTTTTGCATGGATGTTGTCTTTAATTGCAATATAATTTTTTGAATTATTTATTTAGCTTTCGCTTTGTGTTTTAGTTTGATAATAATATAAATGTATAAAAAAATTTTTAAATTTTTTAAAAATTAGTCTTACAAAAACCATTACTCGCTGGCGATGGGGATTTCTCATGTTTTTATTCTGATGAATCTTACTAAGGATCCCACGATGCACACTAATGCTACACTTGATTTTCCGATCGCGATCGCGGAAATTGATTGAAATATAATTATTTATAATAATTAAAGAAAAACAATGAAACGAAACGAATTCTGCGACGACAACCACCACGAGTTGAGATAATAATATATAACTGTGGAATTGTTCTTCTGTTATACAATGAAATCCTAACGTTGGGATTTAGGATGTGGACGGTTAGGGGTTTTTCATCACATTTAAGGCCTGATGATGGCCGGAAAGGGGTACACGGCAGCGAGGCCGAAAAGGGTTTTCTTTATTTTTTATAATATACTTACTTGTAGTGATGCTGTTTTTGCCACAGATATTGCCGTTAAAAGAAACTAATTATTTTTATTTGCAAAGAAACAAAGGTTGTCTTTATTATTATTTAGAATCAGATTCGGATTCGGGTGCGGATTCGGATTCGAATTAATTCTTGTTTAAACTTACCAACTATTTATATTTACTTACATCTTAAGGTTATCTCACTTAAATTTTACTTCCTATTTCCTATAATTCTTTACTTCTTACGTTATTAAATTAAAACTATGTCACTTAACCTACTTCCGGGTCATCAAAACAAAACAATTTACATTACCTTAATATATGACACACATATTATTATTTCCATGTGACACACATTTTCTTTTTATTATTTCTTAATGTGACATACATTTTCTTTTAATTATTATTGAATTGCGTCAGCATTTAGTGCATTCGCAAAGTTCATTTGGGTTTATTATTTGGCCGCAAACTTTCTGTTACAATTTTCTGATGACGCTTCAGTTATGCATTAACTGAATCGTCACCTAGATAATTGTTATTTTTGTTTTGCATTGTGCACCAAGCAATCAAATGTTTGTTTATCATTTTGAATGCTATGGTGTTGACATTGGCCTTTAAACCTGAATGGGATTGAGGTGGGTCATGATTTGGTGTGAAATCATGAATAATGTTTCACACAACAAGGAGGCGAAGTGTCAATAATTGACAAAATAACAAGTGTATCTGACAGCGGATAAGATGCTTTTACCACGGCTAGAGCAGTTGGGGTGGGTTCACAATGGAGTTAGAAAATGTGATAGGGATTTTTTTGGTGATATAATTAATATCAAATTGATATAAAAAAATGTAATTTATTACTATTTATCGCCACAGTGGCGTACTTACTGCGTAATAAAAAGGGCGCCAGCAATTTTTTCCTGAAATACGAAGAAGGAAATTGCAAACCTTTGGAGCGAAAATAAACAACGATGATGAGCGGAGATGAAATGAAAGACGCTTTTCTTTTAATTTAAAGTTTTATTTGTCTGAGAAACCTTACTCAATTGAAAGTGTTTTGTGACCTCTAGTCCAAATGCGTTGGGCTCATCAGTTAGATGCTGTCGTACCCTTCTAAGACGCAATATATTTATTTATTTATTTATTTATTTATTCATCAAGCAGATTAATATAATATTATTAACAAATAAAATATAATCTTACAGACTACAGAAATAAGGTTTATAACTTTAGAAATAAAGTGATACATAAATAAATATATCTAATTAAGACTAAAACTTAAACCACCAGTGCCGGAGTTAAGTAATAAATTTAATAAATATTTTTTAAAAGATTCTCGACTTTGGTAGGAAAAGAAGTCAACATGATTACAAATGATATTAGATTCTCTAATGCATCGAGTTAGAGGCTCATTGAAACCATAGTTTACACGATGATAAGATTCATGAAAAAGAATGCAAGATCGCGTTTGCCTATACGGAGCATATATTTCAACTAAGGACAAAAGTAAGGGGCAGTTTATATGAGAAGTAATAATATCACGTATGAAAACCACTGAAAAATACCGACGGCGAATATCAAGTGGTGTTAGTCCAAGCAGTTTACATCTGGTTTCATAAGGAGGTATTGGAATGTTCCAATTTAGTCGGTGAACTACAATTCGCGAAAATTTTTTCTGAATTCTTTCAATCCTTAAACAGTGAGTTTTATAAAAAGGATTCCAAATTACTGAGCAGTATTCTAGGGAAGATCTCACATAAGCATAAAATAATGACCGAAGGGTAAATGGATCTTTAAACTCTTTTGAGTTACGAACCACAAACCCCAGCATAATATTTGCCTTTGCAACCACAAAATCAATGTGGGAGTTGAAGTTTAGTTTGGAGTCGAATATTACACCAAGGTCTTTCTTTTCTCTAAGCTTAGTAAGTTTTGTTTTATTTATTTCGTATTCAAAACTAATTGGACTAAGACTACGAGAGAAAGATAAAGATTGGCATTTGGAGACATTTAAAAAAAGCTGGTTGGCAATGCACCATTCAGATAAGCGCTCAAGGTCACTTTGAAGTAATAGACAATCGTCCAACGAGTAGATACAACGGAAAATTTTAATATCATCCGCAAACATAAGGCAGAGAGCATTTTTGATAAACGTTGGAATGTCATTGATTAATAGCAGGAATAGAAGGGGCCCCAAGTGACTACCTTGAGGAACACCAGAGGTTACATGAATTACTTCAGAAAACAAATCATTAACACGGACAAACTGTGTTCTACCTATAAGATAGGATGCAAACCATTTTAAAATATTTGAATGGAAGCCGATAGATTCCATCTTTTTTAATAATATAAAATGGTTTACCCTATCGAAAGCCTTCGAAAAGTCCGTAAAGACTACATCAGTTTGAAAACCATTTTCGAGATTTCTAATGATTTGGTTACAAAAAATAGCAAGGTTTGTCGTAGTGGATCTTCCGGCTATAAATCCATGCTGAGATGGCGCAATTGTTTCTTTAAGAATAAACGTTAGTTTTTCATAAACAATTTTCTCGAAAATCTTGGGAATCGTAGACAATTTACTTATAGGACGGTAATTAGAAACATCCTGTTTGGAGCCAGATTTATGGATAGGAATAATAAAGGAAATTTTCCAATCGTCAAGAAAAAGGCCCTTTTCAAGAGAAACATTGAACAATAAAGTTAATGGCCCTGAAAGAGCAACAGCACAGTTTTTCAATACAATTGGAGGAATGCCATCAGGTCCCGGTTGACTATCATCATTGAGATCCCTGAGGGCTGACTCAACATCTTTGCAGCTTAAGTTTAAGCTGCCTATATTGATGGAATTGTCAATTATAACTGATGAATAATTTTGAGGAACACATTGAGGGGAGTAAACCGATTGAAAAAAGTTAGCAAAGAGGTTGCATATTGTATTTAAGTTAGTAGATGTAGTTCCTAAATACTGCATGCAATTTGGTATCCCATTAGAGCATTTTTTGTTATTTATGTACGACCAAAAATGTTTACTATTTTGTTTTAAGCAAGATTCAGTACGATACAGATAATCCTTGTACAAAAATTTGTGTAAAAAATCAAATTCTTTTTGAAGTCGTAAATAGTTACTCCGGAGTGCAATATCATTTACAGAATTACGATATAATTTATACGACTTATTCTTTTGATTATTTAAGTTTGATAAACGTTTGTTCCACCAATGTGGCTTAGAATTATTAAAAACAACGACTTTAGGTACAAATAAATTAATCGCTTCTTTAATTGTCCCCAGAAATAAATTATAAGCATCCGAGAGCTGATAATTAAGAACGATATTGTTCCAAGAAACCGAATTTAAATGATTAATTATTCCTTCGAAATTAGATTTTTTGAAATCATATTTGACTAATCTTCCCATTACCGGCTTAAAATAGTCATAGAAACTAAGTTTAACACTTAAGGCTAGGTGGTGAATACTATTTTGAAAAATAGGATAGTTACAATCTTTGACATCAGCAACAGTTTCACTATCGATAAATATGAGATCAAGAATACGATTTAAACTATTTTTAAAATTATTTATTTGAGTGAGATTTAGTTCCGAAAAAGAATCAGATACCTCATATTCACATTCATTACTAATATTAGATGCAAATAGACATAATTCATCAGGATCCCATACCCAGTTTATTAGTCGACGATTATCAACACTAATAAAATTTACAGCACGAACGCAATGTAAATTATATGTTTGAGAAACCTTACTTGTATGATTAAAACCGAGGATCTTTTCAAGCAAAAAACAAAGAAATTTAAACAATAAGATGGACCGTTAAGGTCTGGTTCCCAGAAACACAACGGAGATTAACAGGTCGCGATTTCCGCAATTTTCGGAAAAGAACGTAACGCAGTTAAAAGTAATCACGACCAAATAATAAAAGACAAATATACTAACAACACAAGCACAAAAAAGGGTACTTAGCTTTTTTTTTCCTCCTCGACAATTTCCCTGCGATAGATTTTTCCTCGTTTTCCTCTTTCTTCCTTTCCTCTTCCTTTTATTTTTCCCAATAACTTTTCAAATTTTTGTCTTTCGCATTTTATCCACTTCTTTATTATTTTCTTGCTACCTTTTAAATTTCTATTTTAATTTTCAAACAAAATTTTTTTCACTTATAATTTCACTCCTGATTTCAGAGATTTTTCTTTTACCAGCTTTCTCTATCAAGATTAGAGTGACTTCCAAGATTTTTCTCCTGGATAGCCGCTCAAAATTTCGCCCAATACCCTCGTGCTTTCAGCCAATTCGGTATCGCGGATTTCGATTACGTCATCGACAGCCAATCTTCGCAAGTTTTCTGAAGAGCCTTCAGTTTCTCTCGAACTTTCCATGGAATTCGCCGCCCGCTGGAATTTCCTTCCAGGTCACGACGTTTCCTTTGGTTAGTTCACAATTATCCTCACAGTTTTGCGCTGATAGAAAAAAAATCTTTAAAACCTCAAGTAGAATTAATAAGGACTCGCGCACATTAGTCCCCACCGGACTTTTAATAATACTAATAATTAGAGAGGAATCGATCAAGTTGAATACCTTCACTCAATATGTCGTGATTGGCTTCCAACTCAGACAAAGGTGGGTTTGGGTACTCACACTTAACGTTCCATCTTTTACAAATTAATTAATTTTTAGTTTTAGGTTGGGCACTCGGCCGTTCTCCTTTTAGAGCGACATCTACGTTTAAAGACCAAGTGTCTTCAACGTTTTCGAATTGAAACCCATGAAACAGATTCGAGCCCGTGAAACAGACCGCCTGTCTGTCAGTACTCATCGACGATTTGTTTGTTTTACGATACTGAGAGAGAGAACCACTGGCTGATGGACCATGGTCGCCCCATGGAACACCTGTGTAATTAAAAAAGGAAAATTGGAAGGACGTAAGGAAAAGGGCCTGGTAGTGTTTTTTTAAAGTTCTCACTTTTTCAGTCGATCACTTGCACTTTTCTTTTATTTTTATTTCTAGGATTCTTATAGCCGCGCTTATTTTGATTTTAATTTATTCAAAAAACGCGGTCCCTGCTCGGGCGCCAGATTTTATTAAAAAAAAATTATTTATTTCACTTAACCAACCGGCAGCGATTCCGCCTATTATAAAACTGAACAATTATGTCTTAATTTCTACGTCTTAAATACTATCTTACCCTAAACCTAAGCATAGCATCGTTCCCAGGAATGCGGAGGTGTAATATTGCAATAATACAAACATCAAGTCAGCATTATGTTGATTTTATTGCATTGGCTGTGGGAACGGAATTTTGATGATTGCAGCCGCTTGAGTGATTAAAAAATTTTTTTGAATTTTTTGTTGCGGCACGTGTTGTTAACTTACATACATACGTCTTTATTTAAGAACGAATGAGCTGTATTCTGTGTCATTAAGTGTGGTTTTCATTTTATTGTCTCCATGAAAAATTTTGTTGGTTATGGTTTTGATATGTATGTGTTTGTTTGATTTCTAAATTTTTTTCAAACTTGGTTTTAGCTCTGTCCGATATACATAAAGTATTCTTGTTAAATTTAAATTTATTGCTATTTTCCTTAACGATAAAGTATTGCTTCAGATTTGTCTGCGTCAGTCATTTAAAATCGAGTGCATTTAGGTAAAATATGAACTTCATTAATGTTAATGATTTCTTTATAAAACTTGCTACCTGTTGGTTGAGCTAATCCCAAATTGAAATCGTTTCCAGCGCCGTGTTGGTTACTTACCTCTGCTAAAATTCTTAAGGTGACTGCGAGCCTCAATATTGTTGGAATCGATGATAAACGTTACCGAATCCTTGTTTTGGTACTTATTTCATCCAACACATACTTAAATTGAAATTAATTTAAATGAAAACACCATTAAATTTGAATCAACTAATAAAAATTATTTGTTTATTTATTTTTTACGTTGAATGCATTTCGACCAATGTATCGGTCATCTTCAGAAACACGACTGAGTGATATAGTTGTCACTTACATAAACAGAAAGCATAATAAATTTTGTACATATATTATAAATACAAAAGTTGAAACAGTAAAGATAAATATATAAACAATAATTATGTAAATTATATGTAAATGAATAGAGCGACTATTTTATAAATGATTTTAATTTAAGAAAATAAGTTAGAAACAATTGGACAAATCTGATTATATATTTCCCTTATCTGCATTTAATGCAGAGTTGTCTATTTATATAAATTAATTTATTTTAAATCAATTTATTTAAAAAAAAACTTTATTTATTCAGACTGGCAGCGATTCTGCCTTCGAAAATAACAATGACAAACATAACTTAAAAACTACAGCTTAAATACTAATTTGACCCAAGCTCTACGCTGTTTTTTGTTCCCACAGTCCCACAGGTGATCTCTCGTTTCATTGCTTGTTCGTGCAACAATTCGCTGACAATGCGTCTGGCTGGGTGCATACACTTCATGGCAAATCTCCTATATGGGCTTTTTTCAGTCACTTTGGTTTTTATTCTTTAGTTTCCTTTTCTTTTTTTGTTTTAATCTAGAAACGCAGATATTTTGGTTTTCTTTTTTCTTTTATTTAGTACGCTTTATTATTTAATTCAGTTTTTTTTTTTTTTGAAAAAAACGTTGAATGTGAGAAGGACTTTTATTCAAGCAAAGAAAAGTTCTGCCAAAAGAGCCAAGTGACAATCGACTAATAATGAAAATTCATGAGGCCGGAAGGGCAGACATTTTTTCGTTCGTACGAAATCTGAAAGGGGTATGTTCGATGAGTGAAGCAAAATTGTAGTGAGCTATAATTTTGCTTCCCTCATAGATGGCGTTAACAATATATACTTTCTTTCTTCGTGACCTTTTATTTAATTCAATAATGTTTATCCTTAAGTGGGCTTTAGGTCAATTTTTGTTAATATTTTGTGTTGTTTTTTTATGTTGTGACGTTTCGGATGTGGTTACACCCTTCTTCAGACAACTTTAAAAATACAAATATTTTTTATTTGTTTATTCGTTTTTGTTTTCCGTGTTTTTTTAAAAATGTTTAAATCTTTTTCTTTTTTGTTGTATATATCTTATCTCTTTTGTTTTTTTATTTTTTAATTTGTTTGAAAATTTATTTCAATCAAAATGATGTTTAATTATCTGAATTTTTAAAAATGTCTATCTGCCCTGCATATGCGGCTGATGTTCCCACAGGTAGTTTAGAGTTGCAGTCTCTGCTACGTGATGGAATGTGCAGTCTCTGCTCCGGACGCAGCGTCAGCAAAAACAGTGCGGGAATGATCATAAATCATTTGCACACTGTTTGGAATTTATGTGGTGTCGTGTTAACTTGTATATTATATATACACAACACCGGGTTACCTTATAATAATTAACAATTTTTCTTTGAACAAGTTTCTACTCGTATTTGAAGAATTAAAGAAATCTACAAAACTATCTAGCGAATTTGCTTCTCTTAAACATTTTGTAAAAGGCTCATTTAACCCATAATTCAATCTATGAAAGGGTTCACAGAAAATATTTCTTATTCTCAGATTGCGCTGTCTTAATTTATCTAATACCTTTTGAACGCTTATAATATGTTCTTCTAGAGATGAACTAAAAATTAAGATATCGTCTAAATAGACGACGCATATTTGATTAATGTACTCTCTAAATACTGAGTTAATTAATCTTTGGAAAGTCGCTGGGGCATTCTTGAGTCCAAAAGGCATCCTTGTGAACTCATAATGCCCAAAAGGAGTCGAAAAAGCTGTTTTTTTTTTTTTCTATCCTCTTCCCTAACTAGGACTTGATGGAAACCTTTCGCTAGGTCCAATGTTGTGAACGTTCCTAATTTATCTAATATAGTATCTATATTAGGAATAGGAAACTTGTCATCAATTGTCGCTTTATTCAACTTCCTTTAATCTACAACTATTCTCCATTTCTTTTGCCCGGAGTTTTCATTTTTTTTGTGAACGACCCATTAACGACTGTTATACGGAGAGTTGCTTTCTTTAATGATTCCTTGCATTAACATTTCTTTGATTTGCTTATTTATTTCTTGTTCATGTATCTGGGAGTATCAATATATTTTTGCGTAAATTGGTCTATCTGTTGTGGTAACGATTTCATGTTTGACTTCATGAGTACTAGTGAGCTGTTGCCCTTCGTGAAAAAACAAATCTCAAATTTTTCTTAAGAATTTTTTCTAAAGTTTCTCTTTCTTCTATGTTTAAATGATTACCAAGAAGACTCTGCCGTACACTGCGCTTGTTTGTGGCGTTTGCCTGTTTATTACTTTTGTAAATTTAAATAAATAAAAATAAAAAATAAAACACGAATTGTTGAAATTGAAGTTTTTTTTTTTTTTTTATTCGGGAAAACAAAATCCGATCCGAAAATAACAATTGCTAAGAGAGGGCAACATGCCGCCCAAATTTTTTTTATTTTATTCTTTAGGTACTAATTTAATTTTGTGCAAGATCGCCATGAAATAAAATGACGTTCGTATCGTTTGGAGATACTTTTATTAATGAATTCATGAATATTCTTATGCGGATATGCCGCTAACTTTATTATTGTGCATAGTTGTAATTTTTGATGACGAGCAAATAAGTCGTTCGTGAGGAAGCGTCAGTTCAACATAAGGCTGGCTAAGCTCACATGAGTGTGGCTTCGGATGACGAACAAAATTATCTGCTCGTGGGAAATCGGAATGTTTAATATGATCAGTTTAGATTTAGATATAATCGGAATGTTTAATACTCGTATGATCAGTTTAGATTTATACACAATAAACATATTCTGTTTTCGAATTACACTGCAATTCCCTCTAAGCTATGTACTTCATCATTTATGTGTATGGATATGCATTTATAAATTTAATTTGATTACCATTTATTTCAACATATTCTTTCTCTAAATTAATTTTGGCTTGTAAGGGTTTAAACAAATTTTGTTCTATAAGACCATCAAAATCTTTCTCACTAAAGGAAGTAAGTTTCCAACACATCCTAGCTTTCTCTTCTTATTCTTTTGGAAGTCCTGTTATAATTTCAGTATCTATAGACGTTCTTCCGTTAAGGGCATTGAAAACAATATTTTCTTTTAAAGGGATTCGTTTTTAATTTTGTAATTTTGTTTTGTCAAGGAGTGTAGTAGTTGAACCTGTATCTATCAAACATTTAATCTTGTGTTGTGCTAATGTTTATTCAATTATCGGTAGATCGGATCTGGGGGCTGTGAGTGAAAATTTAGTTCTTCGTTTCTTTGTTGCAGATGTTCACATTCCATAGGCATGTGATTATTATGTTGCCTTTAATTCATATTATTGTTATTGTAATTATTCCTAAATTGAAGTAACGGATTTTCGTTCCGTGTAAATTAAAAAAATTATTACTTCAGACCTACCAACTATTAGACTCCCTTATGATAACCTGCCTAAGCATTTCCTTGATTTGTCTATCTATCTCATCCCTATGAACTTCTGGATAACGGTGTAGTTTTGAATAAACAGGTACATCATGTTTTGTATGTACATATATACTATCAAACTAATAAAAGAAATTAACAAAATTGAAAAATAATTTTCCACAGATTTCTGTTTCACAAATGTTATCTTAGTTTCATAAGATTCTCCAAGCCTCTCGCATAAAATATCCCCATACACTGCTTTTATATCTCTATTTATTTAATATTTCTTGTCTTATGTTATTTTTTTTTTACATTAAATGTGCTTATTATTTTTAGTTTTTATTGTTTCTCTACTTTTCTTTTTTTTTTTTATTTACATCAAAAAAGTTATATTAAGATGAATTTTAGAATATGTTTACCGCAATTCTGTCCTGGAATTTACTGTTTTTGGATTGCAATCGAATTTTTGTTTCACTCAGTTCTGCCTTATGATTTTGTTATCTCTGGATTGTGATGGTGATGTTGTCTTCAGAACCAACTTATTGAATTATTTTCACACAGTTCTGTCCTATGATTTTAATGTCTTTAGATGGCAATTTCCTCTTCGGAATAAACTTATTTGATCATAATTGTAATAAGTTGCACTGTTATTCACACTTTTTTTCTCTTTTTTTTTTTTTTCTTTTTACATGTACTTTTTTTTTATTATCCTCGTCGCCAGTAATGAAGTGGACAAGTGGTTTATTTGTTTTAAAAAAAATCTTTATTACATGTAAATAGTATACGAGTAAATGAAAACTGAAGACTAAATAAAATTATCAAATTATCTTGAAGAGAAGCATGCAAATTAGTATTTTCAACTTGTCATTGAAGTTTTAAAAAAGACTTTATTTATTAATCTGATCACTTTGATTGACAAGGCAAGATTAAATTCTAAAATACATTCATGTCTTAAAGATAGTTTATAATAATAGCATAACTGGATGGGGTGATGTCATCTTCAGGAATCTGGACATCTGGAGTATTCAATTACAAGCATGATTGAACTTGTTTTGGATTTAATATTTCGGACGTGCTTAGTAAGCATATTTTTTCTAAGATGCTGATGGTTGTCGCCAAATGCTTTGACAGCGATTTACCAATTATGTTTGAATTGCAGACACGTGCCTTAACTTGCATAGCAGCCAAAAGTGCTGCATTGCACAATTGCATTCTCAGAACGAAAAAAAGGATCAATGTGGAATGTACTGATGTTTGAATAAACAAAAGCATACATTGGATCCGATGAACCAACACTTTAAGTTGACACCTACTTAAATGGTCCGGATGTGACTATATCGGTTTTTTCTAAGACTCTTTATGATCAATGTTCGGAACTGGTATTAATCCGAACTGATTCAAAAAAGAACAAAACAGTGATGACTTCTGTCAACGGATAATTTATTATTCCAATTTGAGTCTTTTTTACCTAAATTACATACTTGCTTAATACTATTATTATTATTATTTTTTGTATGTACATATGTACATACATATGTCTAAATAACCAGAACAATTACAAAATAGAATATTTTAATAATTACAAAAAAAGGCAAAACCAAAACAAAAATATCTGGAACAATATTTTATAAGTATGTATGTAAAAGTGATTCACTGTCACTGGCTACGTCAGCAATGCTATTTGGTTGACCCAGTGACGTTGATATTCCATAATTATGTCAACTGCACCGTCAGCTTTTATATTTCGTTGGCTTCAATAAAATCAATGTTGAAAGATATTTTTAATTATTGTATTAACCTAAACAGATTCTGTAATAATTTTTAAATTTTCTTGCATTTTAAGATTGATTTTAGTTTGAGAATTAAGGTTTGTGATAGCATTGTGATTATTCTCGTCTATTGAACGTAAATGATGTTCGATATCTTCCCTATTGTCGTTATTATTCATCACCCCAAAAACCCAATTCAGAACATTGCCGCCTGTATAGCGCCGACACTTTGGCGAATTCCACTTTAAGTCTAAAGACAAAAAAACACTGGGCGACACAATTTACTTTTACTTGATATAAATTCTTAGATTGCTTTATTGATATAAGTTTTACACGATTTAGTTTAGTTTAATTTCAATTTTCTATTTTAAGTTAGGCTACGTTATTTTTTAGATTCTAGACTTGATAAAAAGGAAAGTGGTTGGTTGCAAGAACTTTAATCGAAATACATTAAAACAATCAAGACGAATGGAGAAGACGACCGAAAGTTAAAAAACCAGAGTACCAACGTACAGAAAAAAAAGTTCGAAGGGAAGTACCCTTGCAACACACATTGGCTGTGGGTTTGCATGACGATCTTATGGATTGTGAATTTGGTGTTCACATGGTACTTTTTTTATGTTCAACTGCGCCATTGTTTAATAATGCTCTTTTTTTTCTACGAGGCAATATGGGCAAGAGTACGATAACTTAGGCGCCAAGAAATTATAACGGTTTTTTGTATAACAGTTCAATACAAGCTTTTTTTACTATGGGAGGGGGGGGTCTATCTCCCCCCGTTTGGGCGGGAGGGGCAATTTTATAAAAAAGGTACTAAAATGGAAACAAAAATATTAAAAAATAACGGTAATACTTACAATTAAGTATTATACCTTTTTTTAAAGCCAATACTCTGATCTATTAGATAATTTTTAAATCAAGTAGAATCTATGCACAGTTTTTGAAAAAACGAGTTTTAAACTCAAATTTTGGTGAAAAAAAAACATAAAAAAAAAGTTTAAAGTTTAATTTTTCAAAACTGCAAATTTATATATTATTATTTTTCCTAAAATTCGTTGCTCTAATATATTCTTATTCAAAAACTGAAAACTAGATGATTTTATGTCGTCTAGTTTTTGAGAAAATTGAAAATAACGAAAACTACTTTTTTATGGGATATTTGCTTTTTTTGCTTGCTTACGCATTACGGCGCACTGTGGTCCGAAAAGGAAAATTTCGTGGCAAAAATACTATTTTCGATGTTTTATTTTTAAAGTTTTGTTTTTTATTTCTAATAGAAATATAAACAGAGCTTCAAAAACAGCAAACAAAAAAATTTTCCGCTAACTAGTTTGACTTATAGAGCTTTTCAAAGTTGGTCAATTTCGTTCTAGAGTTAAAAAAAAGCAGAAAAAACTAACTTCTTTGTTTTCGTATTTGAAATTTTGGCATATTAAATGTAAAATATTAATTTTCTATAGTTTATTCTAGTTGTATTATTTATGCGTAAATCAAAATTTGAATTAAAAAAAAAATAAAAAAATATTTAATATTTTTAATAAATTAAACAAAAAACACCCTTTTTTAGCAGATTTTTTCGGTTTGAATAGAGCTACAAAAAAATACTCGCGAGTTCGCGCGGAAAATTGACCATGATAGTTTACCCTAACTATTTCTTTAACCATATGCAAAATTGTAGCTGCAACTATTTGCAACCTTCAGAGAAATTGTAATTTGTTTAAAAAAAGTCGTGTTCCCAGTGCTGACCTTTTGGTCTTAAAAGCAAATTCCCTTATGGAAAATTTCAATTATTTTAATTATTAAAATAGTCGAGGACGTGAAATTTTCTTTTTAATTAAAAATTGTTTTATTACTATCTTGATTCTGACAAAAAAAAACCGCCCACTTCTACGCCCCTTTTTATACAAATGCCAATTATTATTAAAAAAAAATATAAAATATTGTACACAAACTATTGATTACTTTATTGAACATTAAATTTCTTTAATCCGCCCACTTTGACGACCCTCTTTGAATAAATTCCCCTTAACTTAAATTATTGTAAATATTTATTGATCTTATTCTAATAGTACCTAAACATAGATTAACTTGCCAAAAGAAAAGGATTAATAGCTTTATTGCCTACTCCATATACAAAGTTGAAAGAATTATTTAATTTTGGATTATTATTTTATGATCTAATAAAACAGGTAGGAATAATAATTTTCTTCCGATACCCCATATTGTTAAGCTTAAATTTCACAGGTAAAATAATCCTTGTGCATATACATTATGGAGATATATATAAACTATGACAATGGATATATATAGATTTTTTGAAAATCCAGAAGTTACGTCAGCTATAACCCGAGTAGACAAGGATCTTAAAAAGAAACTGCAAGTTATTTTAAATGCGCTGTCATCTAAAGAATCTTTTAATGTAGATAAATTCAACGAGTATACCAAAACCACTTTGGATCTTTTAAAAGCCAAATACAGCTACAAACTCCTGACACCAACTCTGCACAAAATTTTGGACCATGGAGGGGAACTTATAAGACATCAAATTTTGCCAATCTTGGAGCTTTCAGAAGAAGCACAGGAATCAAGGAATAAAGACTACAAGCGATATCGATACTCAAATACTCGTACATGCAAAGTCTCACGGAAACGACAAAATGAAGATTTATTTAATATGCTAGCTATATCATCAGATCCACTTGTTTCATCTTTAAGACACGTTAGATCAAAAAAAGAGCTGAAAAAGAGTTGCTGCCCAGAACTAATAGGTCTATTAATTGTTGAAAATGATAACGATGCCGATGAATTTTTTTCTGAAAATTAGATCTATAGTAGTTAATTGTAAACAAATATTTATAATGTATTCTATTTTATTTTGTTAATATAAATTTTATATTCTATTTGATTTTTTTTTTATTTTTTTTCGTCCGTTTACTTTTTTCCTACACTGTTTCATATAAAATATATCAGTCAAACAGTTTATAGACTAAACTGATGCCCCACAACATGAAAAAATACTGTTTTATAATACTCCTTAAAAAATATTTCTGAAATTGGTGTGTTAACTCTAAGCATCCACTGTTGTTATGAATTCACTTAAATAGTCAAAAACTTTTTTTTTACAAAGTTTTAAAAATTTAGGACTGTTTTTAAAAGGTTTACTTTCAGACTTTATTCTGTTAACTCCTTTTTCTAAGAAAATCTTACATCAACCAATTATTCTGAAACACCCTGTAAAGTAATTTTCTTAAAATTCACAATTTGTATAGCCTTGGAAATTACCTTTAAGGCAAAAAAAAAATTATTGCGATAGCTTCACGTGTTCAAAAGTTATGATTTTTGCAACGAAAAAAGTCATTTTGGACCACAGTGCGGCGTATAAACAGTGAGATATGTATGGGGGGGCATGCTGCCCCCCTGCAACCCCCCTGCCTGGGCACACTATAGGATTTGGGGTAGGTGCGAGGTTGGGTGTATGCAAGGTTTCTTTTGCATTTACAGAATCTGGATTTAAAGAAACTTTGAATTTACCCTATGGTCTATATCCAATGTCTACTAAATATATGTATGTACGTAGCCCAAAGTTGCACATTTAAAATGTTCAGACATGAAAATTTAATACATTATGAAAAATTCACATTACCTAGGTACTACTGTACGAATGCAGCAAATTTATATAATTCCTTAATTAATATGTATGTTTATTGTTTGTTTTTAATGCTAATATGGTACAGGTTATTGTTTACCAAGGTCATTCGTTATTCAACCTTTGTAAGAGTGAAGTATTTTTTTCTTGGAATATAGAATGGCGACTAAGCATCCACTACTTCATCCTAAATTAAATAACTTTTCAATATTTAAAAAAAAATATTTCAAAAGCATCGCGTTCTTAGAAGAAATTGGTCTAATTCCAACTAAAGCGTCAACTCCCCTCAACTCCAACTCAAAAAGGTGACAAAAATTGTAAGAATACAATATTATTATTATTATTTATTCATCAACCAGAGCATATTATACTCGTACAGACTAAGATACATAAGTAAATATATAGTTACAAATTTGCAGGTGGGTATATAAAATTCAAATTACATTTAAATGATTTACATAGTTAATCTTTTATTTTAATAAATAACGTTACTTAAATTTTGCTTAAAACTAATGATTTAAAAGTTTCTCTGGTGCAATCCATATAAAAGTTAATCTCAGAGCAATAAACCCATCTATCGGCACATTTTTCCATGGGCCTCAATATTGGCTAGAGATTCGGGAGGTGCGTGCTATAATTATCTCTTTTGTGATCAAAATGCCTGTAAACATGGTTTTAATACATTGAATATTGAAAAATTGACTTGACTATTTTTAAGTAACACCTGACTTACTCACAAACTGACTGACTGAGACGCGAAATGCCATGCAATTCTACCTCCTCTGGTGCATTCTTGGTAACCCTAAATGATTTGCTGTACTTTACCTACAAATGAACCACATTAACATTAATCCTCAAAATGAAATCACCGTAGTTAAATACCAAAAATCAAAAATTTCATAAAAAGTAGTTTTAGTAATTTTCGATTTTCTCAAAAACTAGAAGGGACAAAACCATTCGGTTTTTTGTGTTCGATTCAGAATTAATAGTAGCATTGACCACAAAAAGCCAATTAAGCACTTCATTTTACAATTTTGAAAAAAATCGGTCTAAACTTTTTTTTTTCAATTTTTTTAACAAAATTTTGAGTTTTCATGCAAATTTTTCAAAAACTATTGATATAAATAATTTAATTTAAATTTACGATTATAGAACAGACTTCTGGCTTTCAAAACCGGTGTAGTATTTTATTGTAAGTGTTGCCGTTGTTTTTTAATATTTTTTTTTCAATTTAAGTCATTTTTTCTAAAATCGCCCCTACCTCCTAAACGGGGCGAGATAGACCCCCCCCTCCCATAGTAAAAAACGCTTGTATTTGACCCTTCTACAAAAATCCGTTATCAATTTTTGGCGCCTAAGTTATCGTACTCTCCCCGCAATATGTACTGAACTTTGTGTTTTAGCACAATCAGTGTTATTTTTAATTGGTTGAAGTATATTGCGTCTTTTGTAAATCTCCATGAATAATCTCATTAGGTTTTTAAGGTGTTTCTGAAATTTGAATCTCGGTTTTCAGTGGATGTCTATCGTACTACATTACATTTAGTGCAATGATTTATTATTAAAGAACTAATACATACATTTTTTCATTTGAGGATACAAATATTGGCATCGAATCTGGTAATTTTCAATAATTCGTATATGATTACTGAATAATTCGATAAGCTAATGTTGAATTTTGTTATACTCTGAATCTGTTAATCCTGAGTAAATTGCTGTAACTCTTTTTTTTTTTATTGATCTTCTAGAAATGTCATTTAAATAAGTTTCATTAGATGTGTATATCGTCCTTAGAAATGAATTTTTGTTTAAAATGTACATTTTTTTATAATAATTTCTTGACTTTTATGGTCTACTGAATGTATTTGCGATCGATAAACATTTATTATTTTATCTGCAATTGGTATATAATCAACTTCGTCTTCTAATCCACTGTTTTTAGTAGCCATATCTGTATCAGATTCATTATTATGGACTACTATGGTCATCTCAAAAAGTCAGCGACGTTGTTGTTTTTGCCTTTAACATATTATTCTATATCATATTCATACTCATTTAACCTTATAATGCAGCGTTGTAATTTAGAATTTTGTTCTTTGAGAGGGTCTAGCCATTTAAGTGGTCTGTGGTCAGTTTGAATTGTAAATTTGACTCCATACAAGTCAAGATGATAGCCAACAGTTCCTTTTCTATGATACATTTCACATTCGTTTAGTGTACGAATAGCGTAGCATACGGTGAAAGTACAGCTCCTATACGAATTGGCTAACATAGGTAGCAAGGTTGAACTTTTTACTAAAATTTGGGTACCTTAAAATTGGATGTTCTGTTATCAAAGACTTAAGTTTACCAAATGCTTCTTTGTAACTACTGTCATTTATACAAATTTTACTATCTTTCTTTAAATACTTTGGTTACGGTTGGATGTAAGTTACAAAAGTTATTCAAATATTCCCCCACTCTGCTCAATACACAGTTGCGCTCGCCTAAGAATACCTGCGATGGACCTCTTTATCATGTCTGGTCTCACGGTTTGATAAGCCATTTGGAGACGCGCATTTAACTCTTCCATTGTATTTATTTGTTTCTCATGAATGACATTTTTCAAGTGTCCCCACAAGAAATAATCTAGAGGGTTAAGGTCTGGTGACCTCGGTGGCCAACTTATAGGGCCTCTTCACCGCCCCGGAAAGCTTTCATTTAGTACATTGCGTGCAACAACAGCGTAGTGAGCCGGAGCACCACCTACATATACCAAATATTCCTGTGTTGCTCAAAGGATAAATGTTCGATTAAGTCTGGCAAGTCGTTCCTAAGAAAATCGGCATAATTTGCACCGTTCAGTCGAGAGGGCAATTCCTTAGGTCCAATCTTAAAGAAAATAGAAGTATTAAAACAACGATCGTTGTCAAGCTCTTTGATGATTTTAGGTATAGATAAATTATTGAAAAGTTTTCTTTTCATCAATTATTTGTTTGAAAAAGTACTTACCAGGGTTTAAAAGACGAGACCACATATGGAGGGCTCACAGCTGTACCGAACCAAGTCATTTTAAAAAAAAATCCAAACCTGGCGTTAGTTTTGGATTTCTTTAAAATGATTTGGTTCGGTACAGCTGTGAGTCCTCCATATTTACACTAAACTGATGTTGAAACTGTTTAGCTCGTGCCACGTGAGGATTTTCCTCAGCCTAGAAATTAATTATGGCTATTAAAAAATCCTCCACTTGTGAAAATAGCTTCATCCGTCCAAATAATGCTGAAAATAAAATCTGGGTTTTCATTATTCATCCGCAGAATCCACTCACAAAAATCGAGACGCAGTTCTTGGTCACCAGGATTTTATTATTTTATTTTTTCTCTTTATATTTTTTTATTTTTTAATTATTTTATTTTAATACCAAAAACCGGCAGCGATTCTGCCTCCGAAAACTTAATGACAAATAATGCTTAAAATCTATGTCTTAAATACTAACTAACTGTCCACATGCACTTTTTCCATTCCCAGTCGCTGCATATTTCTAAGAATTTGCTGTTGTTTTCTGCTGGCTTTATTCAGCAGTTTTCCTGTGAACGATTTCTGTTTGTTAATTATGTTGTCGTTAACTTATACATTGAACATTTTCATCTTTGATGATATGAAGTGATTTTATTTGATTCATGAAGATTTTGCAGAATTGAAACACAAGTTGAATAATTAAAAATAATTAAGAAGTGTGATAAGTGAAAATTAAAATACTCGTATGAAATAACTGAAGAATGCTGGGCCCTATAACTATCATATTTGGTTGGAACGTATTTTTTTTCAGAGTATTTGGCTTTCAATTCTTCTATTTTTTCTGAATAATAAGAACTTACAGTCAAGCAGCGAAGTATGAAAATTGTACAATATACCATCGTAATAAGTATAATATGCAGTAAGTTCTGTTAAGCTGGGTCCTGCAACTATCATTATTGGTTGAAACGTATTTTTTTTCGGAGTATAAGTATAAGTTAAACTGGGCTCTACAACTATCATTATTGGTTGAAACGTATTTTTTTTTCGGAGTATTTGGCTTTCAGTTCTTCTATTTTTTCTGAATAAGAACTTACAGTCAAGCAGTGAAGTATGAATGTTATACACTATACTATCATCGTAATACGTATAATATGCAGTAAGTTCTGTTAAGCTGGGCTCTACAACTATCATTATTGGTTGAGACGTATTTTTTTTCGGAGTAAAAGTATAAGTTTAATATGCAGTAAGTTCTGTTAAGCTGGGCCCTACAACTATCATTATTGGTTGAAACGTATTTTTTTTCGGAGTATAAGTATAATATGCAGTAAGTTCTGTTAACCTGCGCCCTACAACTATCATTATTGGTTGAAACGTGTTTTTTTTCGGAGTATTTGGCTTTCAGTTCTTCTACTTTTTCTGAATAAGAACTTTCAGTCAAGCAGTGAAGTATGAAAGTTATATAATATACTCGTACCATCGTAATAAGTATAATATGCAGTAAGTTCTGTTAAGCTGGGCCCTATAACTATAGTTATTGGTTGAAACGTATTTTTTTTCGGAGTATTTGGCTCTCAGTTCTTCAATTTTTCTGAATAAGAACTTACAGTCAAGCAGTGAAGTATGAAAGTTATACAATATACTCGAACCATCGTAATAAGTATAATATGCAGTAAGTTCTGTTAAGCTGGGCCCTATATCTATCATTATTGGTTGAGACGTATTTTTTTTTCGGAGTAATTGGCTTTCAGTTCTTCTATTTTTTCTGAATAAGAACTTACAGTCAAGCAGTGAAGTATGGAAGTTATACAATATACTCGTTCCATCGTAATAAGTATAATATGCAGTAAGTTCTGTTAAGCTGGACCCTATATCTATCATTATTGGTTGAGACGTATTTTTTTTCGGAGTATTTGGCTTTCAGTTCTTCTATTTTTTCTGAATAAGAACTAACAGTCAAGCAGCGAAGTACGAAAATTGTACAATATACCATCGTAATAAGTATAATATGCAGTAAGTTTTGTTAAGCTAGACCCTATATCTATCATTATTGGTTGAGACGTATTTTTTTTTTCGGAGTAATTGGCTTTCAGTTCTTCTATTTTTTCTGAATAAGAATTTACAGTCAAGCAGTGAAGTATGGAAGTTATAGAATATACTCGTACCATCGTAATAAGTATAATATGCAGTAAGTTCTGTTAAGCTGGGCCCTACAACTATCATTATTGGTTGAAACGTATTTTTTTCGGAGTATTTGGCTCTCAGTTCTTCAATTTTTCTGAATAAGAACTTACAGTCAAGCAGTGAAGTATGAAAGTTATACAATATACTCGAACCATCGTAATAAGTATAATATGCAGTAAGTTCTGTTAAGCTGGGCCCTATAACTATAATTATTGGTTGAAACGTATTTTTTTTTCGGAGTATTTGGCTTTCAGTTCTTCAATTTTTCTGAATAAGAACTTACAGTCAAGCAGTGAAGTATGAAAGTTATACAATACACTCGAACCATCGTAATAAGTATAATATGCAGTAAGTTCTGTTAAGCTGGGCCCTACAACTATCATTATTGGTTGAAACGTATTTTTTTTCGGAGTATAAGTATAAGTATAATATGCAGTAAGTTCTGTTAACCTGCGCCCTACAACTATCATTATTGGTTGAAACGTGTTTTTTTTTCGGAGTAATTGGCTTTCAGTTCTTCTATTTTTTCTGAATAAGAACTTACAGTCAAGCAGTGAAGTATGGAAGTTATACAATATACTCGTTCCATCGTAATAAGTATAATATGCAGTAAGTTCTGTTAAGCTGGACCCTATATCTATCATTATTGGTTGAGACGTATTTTTTTTCGGAGTATTTGGCTTTCAGTTCTTCTATTTTTTCTGAATAAGAACTAACAGTCAAGCAGCGAAGTACGAAAATTGTACAATATACCATCGTAATAAGTATAATATGCAGTAAGTTTTGTTAAGCTAGACCCTATATCTATCATTATTGGTTGAGACGTATTTTTTTTTTTCGGAGTAATTGGCTTTCAGTTCTTCTATTTTTTCTGAATAAGAACTTACAGTCAAGCAGCGAAGTACGAAAATTGTACAATATACCATCGTAATAAGTATAATATGCAGTAAGTTTTGTTAAGCTGGGCCCTATAAATATCATTATTGGTTGAAACGTATTTTTTTTCAGAATATTTGGCTTTCAGTTCTTCTATTTTTTCTGAATAAGAACTTACAGTCAAGCAGTGAAATATTGTTGAATTTTGTGAATTAATGATACTCGGCTTCCATTTGTTTCCCTTCGATGACACCATTGAAGACTTTAAAAGAGCATGCAGAAGCATGAACACAATACAGTCTTGTGTATCTGAAAGAGCATAGGAAACAAATTATTATGATTGCTTGTTACTCGTACTAAATTAGTATATTATTATTCAAATCTTTTATTCCAATAATCACTTCAAAATAATGGTATAATACAGGATGATAATGGAGATATGTATGTAGGAACTTATATCCAAATAAAATACCTACGACGTTTTTTCAATGTAATATAACATTTGCATTTTTATTTAATTTAGAAAAAATAATACAAAGAACAATTGCTTTTACATTTACTGATTTTTAGAAACTATCTTTCCACGACCGCCGCCGCCCACGAGTGCACACCAGAAACTGCCAACTTCATATCCAGTCCCATACCGCAAACCTCCGTAGCATCTGGTACCAGGCAAGCGCCCTGCTTACCCAGCTCAGCACCCAGCCCGCTCCTAATACTCCTCCAACCAGCAATAGTATTCTTGGAATTCGTCTTGGCATTTTCATATTACTTATTTTCATTCTGGCTATTTAAACCCATTTAAATAGGTCATGATTTTATGTATGATTGCTGTCGCGACGATGACGGCAATCGTACACCATATTTGTGGAGGAATGTGCTGATTCGTATTGCATTATCGTTTTTTGCGGCGACGGCGACGGTCTGAAAAGGTAGTATCTGTTATTTAATTACTTATGATATGCTTATAGAATACTTATCTAGTAATGACCCCACATGTATATAACTATTTTCTTGTCTTGAAATAGTGATTAACTTAGCCTGAACATTGCCGAATGTGAATTATAAAGGATAAATTCAGGTTTTCCTAGCATATAGGTTCATTAGGCTGCGACATTGTTTGTCTTTAATTGACTCTCTGGAAAACGGTATTATTTTTTTAAGAAAAGAATCCCATTTGGTCAACAGGTTTGATGGATTATCCGGAATAATAGCAGATAGTCTATTTCAACCTTAAAAGGAATCTTAATTAGTTTTTTAATGAATATTTTGAAATATTGCTATTAGCCTACCAATAAATGTCCAAGGTTGTGTTTGAAAAGTGGCTACCTTTTTAAAATGTAGCTGCTGCTTTCTGATAATATTTCAGCTCTTCGTATTCTTAAAAGCGATGTCCACTTTTTCTCCACCTCGGACCAAGGATCCCTATTGTGACAAAGCCAGACAATTTCACTTTCTTGTTCTTGGTAAATTAACGGATAATTCAAACTTCATTTAACTAGATGAACTATGCAAAGAGAATGTTATTAGTGCAATATAAAATATTATAATTATTTTGTAAAATGCAATTTAAAAGAAAATGATGTAACTACTGAATGAAGTTTAAACGGCGCCGCTCTGCCGCTCAGTGGCCACCACCATAACTCCGTGATTTAATTTTTTTTTTGCCGCTCAGCGTTTTGCCGCTTTGCTACTTGCCGCTCATTACGTGGCCAGGCACTTAGTGTACAGTTTTATTGTTGTATTTTCTTAGCTGAAATCAGCCGCTTATAAGTCCGAGCAAAGTAAATTGCACGATTTGTGTAAGTATTATACTGAGCTCTTCAGCCGACAGAATAAATAGAGTGTTAATCGTTTTTACGTTAAGACTAAAGTTTATTGAAAAGTATTCTACTATTTATACAAAATTATTTCTTACAATATAACATAAGTTTTGTTTATGACCTCAAAGATCGTCATCGATTTGGTGCCCCAATTTAATCAAAACAATTAAAGGTATTCCCATCGTGACGCAATCTTGCAGGCATAAACAAAAAACAAAATATATTTTTAATGTTTTATTACTCATATTTTATACACAGTGACCGACTGTGGTGACATTCAATGCGATCGGCTCAATAAACGTTGTTGTCGATTATTGCTGACCGTTCATATTTAATATAACCAGATGTGGGTCGCAGCGTATGGGAATAGAGTTTGTTTATTTTTATTTACTCGTATATTTGGATTTGGTTATGGTATATACATTGGTATACACAACATTAGTCTTCTCAGCGGATGGTCGTATGGAATTGTTCTCTATTATATAGCCAAGAAAATCAATTCTCCTTTGCAAGAACTGGCATTTCGTCCAACAAATACACATGCCATTTTCCGCAGTGACTTCCAGCACCCTTTGCAACTTTCGTAGTCCTTCCTCTTCGACGATGATGTCATTCATATAAACTACTACGGTACCATTTTGTAGGAATGGCCTTTGTTATTGTCTAGATTTTTTATTTAAGATAATTAGAAAAAAAGAAATGATAAAATATATATATAAATGAAACACAACCACTTTGTTCAAAAAGAATTCAAATATAATTTTATTACCTTGTTATATGACTTGTTGTATAGTCGATTTGTAAAGTAAGAACATTGATTGTTTACATGTGGTTCTTTTCTTTTTTTTTTAATTTGCACTGTTACAATGCTTGCAATTAATATAAAATAAAAATTTCAATTTGAAATTTTTTTGTATTTGCTTGTCACTTAATACTCACTCAATAAAAAACAAAAAAAATGTAAACAAACTTCAAAATTACTCCGATTGGAAGTTGAATCTCCAACTGGAAATCTCTCACCGATTATGTACATATATGTATACAATTAAATAAGAAACACACAAATCACTGTTTTCTTGTCAGCAAGAAGGAGAGGGTGTCCAGTCTGCGGTCGCGCGGCATGCTTGCTGTTGTATGGGCTTGGCTCGTCGGCGGGGTAGGTCGTTGCAACCGCAGCACTGGACGTGTTACATATTTTTCATGCCTTTAAAAATAAAAGAGAAATCGGGTTCGAAAATTAAGGAGGGCCTAAAATTGAATATGAGGGTAGGAGGGTGTGTTTCTAAAGGGGAGGGTCAGGATGTTGTTGGCCCTCGGAGGTTTGCCCGCCCTTGTATCTATCCGATACCACCATGGCTGATGGGTCCTCCAAAATATGCATCAGTCCCTAACCGAAGATAATTTTCCTTCTTACCCTGTAATCATCTTGTTCTCCATCGCTTCACTCCACCGTTGAGTTCATCATTTAGTTCGACATTTATCAATAATAATAATAATTCGCATTTAACAAAAACTTACCTGCAATTTAAGTAAACAAAAACAACGAATATCTTTCACCACATCAGGAACTTTTAGTGAGTTCAAGAGGGTGATGGTGGCTGTTGCTGCGGTTTCGTTATTTGTCATTATGTTTGTTTCTAAACTATTATTTTTAAATAAAATTTCTCTTTCAGAATATTCAATATTTAAATCAGGATTTTCTATATGTAAATTATTTGTATTGCTTTTGAATAGTTTTTCTATATCGTAATCCGCGATACTACTTTCAAAAACACTTTATACTTCGGAATTTCCGATATCTAGACTAGTTATACTATTTAAATTGATTTGTTCACTTAATTCTGTGTTAAAACTACTGGAGTTGTCTAATAACCTTTGTTTTGGATAGGAATTATTTTTGGTTTGTGGGACTTTGAACATAAGGGAAAAAAAATTCAATATTTCGACTTACATGACATAGAAATTCATTGTGTTTTTCTGTGTATGAAGAGGTGTGTTTTTTTTTCTTTTTCCTTTTTCGCAATGGTGATCGCTTGGTATGTTGATATACATACATAAGTTCCGTTGCACTGGTGTGTATGTACCTCTGATATTTCGATATTTTCTCGCAAATAAATTCTTGTTGCACTGATCACTTGGTATGGTGATATAAATTCCGTTGCACTAGTGTGAATGTGTATGCACATTCGAAAATATGTTTTATTGCACTGATATATATTTTTGTTTTTAATTTATGTAGTGGTTCAATAAGTACCATGCACCGCACGATTTATTTTCACGATTTTGCGTAACCAATTGTAGGTTTTTTTTTACGGGAGAGATTTTCCGATAATCCTTCGAAATATTTATATTCTCGAACCGCTCCGTTAGACTGCGCCAGTTATGGTTAAAGAATCAGAATTGTGTAGAAAAAAACTAATCTTTCCTTAATGCGGCACCAAGCCAGGTTTATTTCAACTCAAAGCGATAAATCAAGTACATGATATTAAATACAAAATAAATTGACGATTGGACAAAATAGTCTAGAGTAATGAACTAATATTTTTTTTTTTTTTTTTTTTTTTATAATCTACACACGCTCAAGGGAATATGATTACCCTTCAAATGTTTCAACACAGCGTGGGCGTGAAGTTACGGAAGAGAAAGAAGGATAGGAAAGATGTGTGGCACGATGTTCTGAGACTGAAGGTGGTTGTCTCAGGTTTTTTATCTCCAGGGGTGGCGGCTGAACTAAAGCGGAGAATTGCCGTGTCTTATTTCTATGTCCCTTATAATTCGCATTATTTTATTCGTTTTTCATCTTTGTTGGGCATACTAGTTTAACTCAATCACATGTTGTTAGTGTTATGCCTAAACAACATGTAATGAGTAAACCAGCAACCCATTGATGACAATTTATAGAAGATTTTAATGGAATTTAAAGACGACATAGACGACGGCAGGGATCGAACCTGTGATATTGAGGTTGACAGGCGAGCACACAACCACCGCGCCACGGCCACCCCCAATGAAATGTAAATAAATTGATGATTGGACAAAATAATAATTTGCAAATGAAAGAAAACAAAGAGTAATAAGCTGATATATGATCAGCGACAAAGAAAGTAAAATAATGATCATTAAGCTACGTTGTGCCAATGACCGGGACCGAGGTCAGGCATGTAACTCGCGCGCTCACTTCGTCTACTCATTACATACATTAAATGGGATAATGCATTTATTAATAATAATAATAATTCGCATTCAACAAAAACTTACCTGCAATTTAAGTAAACAAAAACAACGAAAACTAAAATTTAATATAAAATAATACTACTACACAAGTTAACTAGGACGGGTACTGGGTTGTATGATTCCTTTTTGCATCCAATCAGCTACTTGCTTCTGTTTGTTGATCCGCGTATGCCAGTATATACGTGGCCCCCGTAATACCGGGATCTCTCAGGACCTCGTTACCTTTTACCACTAAATATAGTATGTCCTTTTCCTTGACCACATGAAAAATTAAAAATAAATCTAATCCATCGACTGTTACCTTTGCTCCGAAGCAACCTGTAGTGGCGACCTTCTTTAGTCCCAAACCCGACAAACTTTTTTTCACGTTGCTCAACTCTACATGGTCTAAAAGCATAAGACTGTCATATCGAAAGAGATTGAGGTCACTTCCGATATCGAACAGTGATGACAAATGTTTCCCATTCACCAAAATATCCTTAAAAATCCGACTGCAATTAACTGCCAAAGATATCTGGTACTCAGATATATCCTCCGTGTCCACTATTGGTGCGGTGTGCACGTTGTTTACATCCCTTTGTCTGGGTGGAGCCTTGACCTTGCACTCCGTTGATCTATGTCCTAGTTGTCCGCAGCTGTAGCACCTAATGTCGCGTACTTTCCTGCATTTCCTTGCTATGTGCGTTGTTTCACCACACTTGAAGCACTCCCGCTCCTCCCTCTCCCGCTTGAAGATTGTACCGCTGGTTGCTGCCGGTGACGATTGGCCTCCCCTTTGGCATAATGGTTGCTAGTTTGGACCACGTACCTTTTCATAGATGTTGATTTTCGTCTTCAACACGTCTATTGTAGTGGCCTGGTAGAGAACGGATTTATTCTTTACAATTTTTACAATTATTTTTTTTTTTTTTTTTACAATTATTGCATTTTGCAACTGCATCTGGATGCAACCTCTCAAGCGATCTATATCCTAACAGATTTTCGTTCAAAGTGCAGTTGGGGGGTAACCACCCTATTGGAAACGGGTTCCAATCCGTCCTATTATTAGCAGGGATAGCGAGCGATCTGCTCAACCTCTGATCCTCAACTAATATGCGGTCGTACACTTGCCGCACTAAAGGAATAAAACCCGCAAAGTCGAAGTTTTGTGCAACTGTCTTTTGTACCGGCTTGCTCCCACGGCCATTGCCTTCGTACATTAACTCGTCGCGTGGAGGAGTCTCTACAGTTGACGGACGTATATCTGGTGCCGGTCTCGGCTTGTTCTTCCAGTTCTGTGAGCGATTTTTGGGTGCTGCTGTCCTAGTCAATGCTTCGTTGTATGCTCCGGTTTGTTCGTATTCCTCATTCCAAAATTTGGATGTTGATGCAATTTTAGCATCAATTGCCCGTTCTTTGTGGGCTGAGACTCTTTTTGCGTCTCTTAATCGCATCCTTCCGTTTCCGGAGGATGATGTTGCGGGTTGACCACGCTGGGGGTGCGTTTTTACATAGCTCTGCCTACCGTCAGGAATACCCTCAATTAAATATTCGACGAGACTCCCGCCATCCAAATCGATTTCTTTCCCAATCTCCATTAGGCAATAGAGATACTCCCTTAACGACTCTATTGACTTCTTTCTGCGATTTTTTAATAAGCGATGGACCTCCGCTGTAGACATCTTCACGCGAATTCCTTAACAATCCTTAACAGGGGAATTTTTAAGTGTGGACCAGCTCTGAGCAGCTTGTTATGAAATTTATTAACGCGAGGGACAATTTAACTTTATGATGAGATAATTTAGGATGGCAGAACAACAATCTGCAAAACGCAAATGGATTTACGAATTCACAAAATAATAAAACGAATGAATTAATAAAAAAAAACAATAATTGCACAATAACCGGCGGCGTGCGTCGCGAAGAAGAAAATCGGAAATAATGACAACTGTCAAAAAGTTGACGATGAGCGCGTTTAATGAATTTCGTAACCGGGATCATATAAAGTTGCTGCCACCTGGTAGCTCAGCGATGGGGTGGGTTCAGCAACCTGTGGGCTGTGGGGAGTTTTATCAATCGAATTTTGATTAATAAAATTGAAATTGAAATTTGAAATTGAATGAATTAGAAATTCCTTCGTCCAAATTATTTGCAGAAGTGACAATAGAGACATATGGGTCATTATTATCTCTTGACTGCATGTTGTTCCTTTCCTCATTTCTAAGTCCACATCTATCTTAATTTTTTTTGTTATTTCCTTCGTTTCCTCGGTTGCTTTCCTTTTCTTTTTGTTCTTCTCTATCACTATGACTTCTTCCACTGCTTGAGTGTTCGGTAAACATTCGTACTCGTTTAATTCCTCCCGATTCTGAATTTCTTCTTCTTTTTCGGATTGAATTTCAGAATCGTCGTCTACAATCGCTGGATCCCGAATTTAAACTTTCTTTACTGTTTTCATCTTCTTCAGAATAATTATACGAACATATACTTAAATTTTCACTGTTACAATCACTTCCACTTCTAGAACACATTTGAGTTGTTTTAAAATATTTTCCACTATTTATACCAATCAAATCAATTATGGAATATGCAACGAATAAACTGGGCCTAGAAATTACTACCCATGGCTTGGCTTAATCATGGCCTTCGGCCGATAGCCGCCGCTTGTAATGTTTCAGATTTTTTTTTATTATTAAGGTTATATAATATATAATATAATATATATTTTTTATTTGTTTTTTCGTTTGGTTTTTAATTATAATACATTACACTTCTATTTTTTTTTAATTTAACTTTGTGAGTTCACTTCCCTTCTTTTGTGCAATTATTAGTTGTGCTATGCTCCCTTTTAAGGTTTTATTTCCTCTAGTTGCATTGTTACTTGTCTACCCTCGAGGTGACTAATGTTACTGGTCTACCCTCGAGGTGACTAATTGCTTCAAAACAAAGACGACCCGCACTGTTCAATCGTTTTCAGAGAACTCAGCCCTCGTTCCTGTTTCCGATCGACACTTACATAGCTGCTGCTATCCAAATAGCCCACTCCGTATTTCAAGGTAGTTTCCCTCTTGGCCTAATTGCAAAGGTGAAACATTATTGATGAGTAAGATTATGCACAGCAATAATGTTTCGACACAGTGCAATGGGCTGAAAGGGTTCAACTCAGGCCATGAACAGTGAACCAAATGTAGGGCGCAACACATTTAGAAATAACTTTATTTTTTTTTTTTTTTT
Organism: Philhelius festivus; assembly: GCA_963931855.1. Taxonomy (NCBI): domain Eukaryota; kingdom Metazoa; phylum Arthropoda; class Insecta; order Diptera; family Syrphidae; genus Philhelius; species Philhelius festivus. The sequence continues at coordinate 224,827,866 of OZ007555.1, read as the reverse complement.
AAGTTCAACATTCCCTCTATGGGATTTCGTGAAATTTTCCTATACGGATCTAGGTTCACTATGTTTTTCACTGATTAAATATCAATTATTGTCCTATACCGTTTTGTTACTTACATTTAATAATAATTATTTAAATTAGTTGAAGGACGATTTATCTCGAATTAAACTTTAAAGAAACTGCGATATCAATTATGTATGTAAGAATCTATCGGGATCCTACCGACTGCGCCAATTTTGTTTTAAAACTATATAAACAATAAAAAAAAAACTATTTTTCGTTCTCTTTATTGAGAACATTCGTCTTTTGGGGTCGTTGACTTATTGTAGATGTTCGCACTAATCTGGTTACATAAGAGCGATTGATTTGTTTAAGATTTTTCACAGTATTTTCATTATAATAGAAATCTATTTGATGATAACTGTCCACAGACTTTTGTAGGAGCATAAACTAAGCTTGCTCTCTCATAGTGACAGAGAAATATTTTGGCAATTATCACATCTCCAGCATAAATTCAATTTAGATTTCAAAGTTTCAAATTCATTGGATTTCAAGAGAGAATGATACGTATTTCCTTGAATGAATTGTTTAAATGAAAAACGACTCGCGCTATTGTGTGGTTTAAAATGAACTCCCCCATCGTTCATGTTTGCGATTGACACTTAGCTGCTGCTATCCAAATAGCCCGCTCCGCAGGTGAAACATTATTGATCAGTAAGATTATGCACAGCAATAATGTTTCGACACAGTGCAATGGGCTGAAAGGGTTCAACTCAGGTTAAGCACTGTGAACTAAATGTAGGGCGCAACAAGCACACGGGACAGACGTGGTATCATCAAGCAATTAGGCACTCTTTCCACACACTGAATTCATGTTAAGCGATGCAAGCTAAGAAAATTACTTGCTTACAAATGAAAGCAGAGACAAGACTTTGACTTTCTTTGGTTTCTTCAAGTTATTGAGCTAGTGAACTGATGGCTGATGGATCATGATTGCCCTTTTCTCACTCTCAGTAAGTCGAAAGAAACACCTGTGAGAAAAAAATTATTAAGAAAGGAACTATGATAGGAAACAGTAAAAATAATTCTTGTTACGGCAAATTTTACCGTAAAAACCGGTACAATTTTTAGCGCTATGGTTGAAACCCTTACACTTAAAACACCTTTTTACATTAAAGTCCTTGTAGACTACACAGCTATTCCATTGTTATAGTTCATTTTATTGATAGTAAATGATACTCGTATAGTACTATTTATTAATAAAAAAAGTTATAGTTCTATTTATTGATAGTAAAACGACTGGCTTTGATCGTGGTTAAAATTGAACTCACTGACCATTAATGTTTCAAATCGAAACTTGTCGATGATCAAGTAGTGTACGAAGTATTTTGAGATTGTTTTCTTTTTTTTCCCAACTGCAATGTCGAAATCCAATCGATGAGTTAGCTTACTTGTATTTCTGTTTCTGCAATAGTGTTACCTTCGTAGCAGACCGAATCTTATATATAAATTATATTTAAACGATTAGATTTTTATTAAAAAACAATTATTTTTATTTATTTGCCGAAAACGTCTTAACAGGTTTGAAGATAACTTAGAACTAAACTTTAACATACTCGTAAAATATTTTATTTGCATAAAATGATAAAATACAAGATTGCATTTTCCATGGTTTTGCTCGTTGCCTGCGCGTGTGTATCCGGTGACTTCTGTGGGAATTCATGAACCCGGAATGTTGCTGATGTAATGGAACAAATAGTGGGAAGTTGCGGGATATTTGATATTGTAAACTGTTAACTCTTCCCCTCTTAAATCTGGATGCCCTCATCCGGCAGTTAAAAGAATGGAGCGTCGTAGAACTTAGGAATGCTGGGATTTCTCATCTGACTAAAGGTAGGTATGATGATTGGCTTGGAGGTGCTAGGGGAAGATCTAATGGTTCTCTTATGCTGAGAAGTCGTGGGAGAGCATTAAGGCCGCGTATAAATGTGTCTAGTGCCTTGTCTCTGTACGCACTGGTTATGGCAGTTAGTGATTCGTTACTTAATACCATGGAGGCTAATTTGTTTAATATGAGTGATAAGTGTTGGTAGACTTGTTGATAAAATTCCGGAATAGTTTGGTTCTTTTGAAATAATCCCGTCATTTGGTACTCGAGAGTACCGAGATCTATTTATCTGCGTAATGCAACATCAAACATTTAGATATTTTTACCCAATTCAAAGGGGTATTATACGATTCGAGAAATATGTCTGCTTTTGACCTGTTATCTTATTTCGGATAACGCTTAAGATTCCGAAATATTTGAGAGACCCTCGGACGGGTTCATAAACCTTTAAAATCCTATCCACGCTCTTTTTCCAAGAGCTAAATTCTCCCGGTTGCCCTGAAAATTCTCGTAAACTCTTTACGACATCGGGGATTTTTTCAATACCCTCGAGATTTCTAGCTTAACCTACATCGATTTGTTGATCAAATACGTTTGCATCATCCTGCAAGTGAGTTCCCATTTCATTAATGTAATCGGCTAATTCTTGTTGTGAATTATAAGGATTTCTTGGTGGTATACTGGGTCTTTGATCTGGCCTGATTTTACACTAATTTTGATTTATATTTAAGTTGAAAAAATTAAGGGAAAAAAGGATTAAGGAGTTTTGGATTAAAAGTAGTGTTGGTGAGTTCTACGTCGTCTTAAGGTCTTTACAAAAAAAAATGACTTCTTTTTTACTTCTTATACAATTACTTTCTTTCTATTTCCTAATTGTTCTTACTCTAGTTCCTGTTATAATTGTTTGTATTGTTTTAAGAAATATTTTAATTTAAATTGATAAAATTTTAATATTAATGCTTACAAAAAAATGATTTTCATTCTGCGGTACTGCGCCGGTCGAGTATTGTTCCTTTTTTTCCAGTAGAGATTCCTAGTTTCCACGGTAACTCCAGTACTCTTCCTTTATTTCTATTTCCCTGGTTTCTGCTTTTTCACTTTATTTAATTTATTGTCAGTTTTTCCTTTCTATTTTTATTGTCTTCTTTTCATTATTTTTTTTTTTCCTATTTGTATTTTTTTTTTCTTTTATTTTAAATTAGGCACACTTTCGTAGTTGCACAGATATTTTCTCTTTACTATTATCGCACACTTTTTATAGTCGCGTATTCAATTATTATATTTACTATTATCTTTAAAAACTTTTTAACACAGTACCGTCCCTGCTCGGGCGCCAATTATATTTAAACGACTAGATTTTTATTAAAAAAATAATTTTTATTTATTTGCCGAAAACAGTTTGAAGATAATTTAGAAACATAAAATATTGTATTTGCATGAAATGATAAAATGCAAGATTGCATTTTCCATGGTTTTGCTCGTTGTCTGCGCGTGTGTATCCGGTGACTACTGTGGGAATTCATGAACCCGGAATGTTGCTGATGTGATGGAACAAATCGTGGGAAGGTGCGGGATATTTGATATTGTAGATTTTCCAATGCTGCTGTTGTTAACTTATATAGTGTAAGTACACTAGGAAGATACGGATGTTTTCATAAATTTTTTTATATCTTAGTCTGGAGAGAGCGTAGCGACAGTCAGTTTGTTGAGTAAGTTTGACTGTGGGGGTCAAAATTTGGGAAAGTAGTTAAAGGGGAGGGGGCTTGGATTGGAGACGAATGCTTAGGGGAATCAGAATGAGTGGTTGGGGTAAGATTAAATGAGATTCGCTGAGATTTCGGTGGAACTTCGTTATTAAAAGAAACTCGTTTCTGTTGGCTCCGCGAAATTAGGCCCCAGGAAATAAGGCCCCAAAAAAAAAATGAAATAAGGCCCCAAATTGGGGTAATTTTTCATAATGAAATTATGCCCCAATGAAATAAGGCCCCATCGAAATGAAAAAAGGCCCCAAAAATAAATGAAATAAGGCCCCAGCTTGTTTTGTCTTTTTTTATTTTTAATGAAATAAGACCCCAATTTGTTTTTTTTTATATTAAAGTTTATTTTCAAAAATGAAATAATACCTCAAACCATCAAACAAATACTTGGATTGTATCCTGTACAATTTCCCTGCAACAAGGACACTTGTAACTCTCCTCTCCTTCAGCTATAGCTTCAGCTTGAATTTTGATATTGCATTCAGCACAAATTTTTAAATGCCTGCAAGGCAACAGAACAATATCTGCTCGCAAATCCTTACAAACAACGCAAATATGTTCGTCAATGGATGTGCTTACAACAACAGGGCTTTCAGTAACAGAATAGCTGACAAAATCGCGTGATTTTTTTCAGCTATTCTGTTACTCGCTGAAGGTTTTCAACACGATCCTTATATTGAAAAGCATCAGTAAGTAACAGAATAGCTGAAAAAAATCGCTGAAGGTTTTCAACACGATCCTTATATTTAAAAGCAACGTGTTTTAATTGTCTAGTGGTTTTATCTGAATCTTAATAGATTTAACCAGAGTGACGATGGTTTTCTCTTCAAGCTTTTACATCGCCTCGGTTTTACATTGAAACATGATTGCTGGGACCACACTAAGCCGTATTTTGCTAGCTCTGGGTCCTCGATTAGCGGATTTTCTTAAAAAATCGCGCGATTTTGTCAGCTATTCTGTTACTCGCTGAAGGTTTTCAACACGATCCTTATATTTAAAAGCAACGTGTTTTAATTGTCTAGTGGTTTTATCTGAATCTTAATAGATTTAACCAGAGTGACGATGGTTTTCTCTTCAAGCTTTTACATCGCCTCGGTTTTACATTGAAACATGATTGCTGGGACCACACTAAGCCGTATTTTGCTAGCTCTGGGTCCTCGATTAGCGGATTTTCTTAATACTTTTTGTGAAAACAATGTTGTTTTGGCAATTTTAAGTAAATTATGCAAAATGAAATAAGGCCCCAAATTGTTTTTCAAAATAAAATGAAATTAAGCCCCAAATTTAATGTTGGGGTCTTTTTTCATTGGGGCCTTATTTCATAATGAAATAAGGCCCAAAAAAAAAAATGAAATAAGGCCCCAAAAAATGAAATAACACCCCAAAATTCAAGAATTTTCATTGTTGTTGTTTTGTATGTATTTTTTTGGGGCCTTATTTCATTTTTTTGTTGGGGCCTTATTTCCTGGGGCCTAATTTCGCGGAGCCGTTTCTGTTGGGGTTTGGGAGTAAGCAAACTATGGGGCTTATCATTTCTGGAGATGTTATGGGAGCTAAGTTAAGGTGTATTGGCGGCGTGTAAATGTGTAAATTTGGGAGATACACTAGCCAGGTTAACATTACTTTGTGTGTTTTTAAACTTTGAATAAGAAAAATTGGGATGAACACCCATTTTGAAACTCCAGTTATGGGCAGGCTGTCTAGTGTTTGTTTTCGATTTTGGCGATCGTTTTGCGGGAAGGTTGTCGGTCCATTTATAAAACCTCATATCACCGAGTTGAGTCATTCGGTCGGGGGATGAAAAAAGCCATTCGTTCATATTGGGATACAAATTTTAAAACTACTGGAACAGGTGCGTTTACATTCAACATCTGATATAGCCATATTTTTTTTTTTTTGAAAATGTTCTGGATCCATATTTTGTTGGCATTTCGTGGAGTGTTTCGTAGAAAACAGGCTTTTTTATTTCCATTGTTCACCCTATTCAATCGATCATTCCAGGCTCAGGAGGGGATGAAGGAAACTGGAGGATGTGGCCGGTTCAAGTAACGGTGAAACACTTGTTCACACAAATATATTGCAAATAAAAGATTAACCAAAAATAAAAAATTTTTATTGTACGAACAAGTCGTGTCGTTGACGGTTTTAATACAACTCTCTTTATACAATTTTATTTTTCAGAAGCTTTGCATAAGGCAAGACCTTGAACTTTAATTGGAGATCATATTTCGTCTGGTCTCACGCTGCTGGGGGATATGAGTGGAAATTGGGTTGTAGGAGAGGTATGAAAATGGAAATTTTAGAATAAAATAATTAGATTGACCAAAAAAAATAAAAAAAATGTATTGGGTGCTTTGTGGGAAGTGATAGGAAATCATTTCTCACCGCGTCAGCTTTTAATTCAAAGCCGTGTGATATAACATTGGTCATTTGGTTGATTATTAGATACGGGTGATGATGCTGTAGGAGCAGGTAGCTGAGGAAGCCGATAGGTAGTGTCTTGTATTTCAGAATGGATGGATCTGTTGTATGTAGATGGGGCAGGTTGGATTTGGGTCGATATCCCATCGATTTTACAGGATGCACTTATCACTCCATCGGCTAGTTGGCCAATATTATATCGCGTTTCCAAAATTTCATTACTTATAATGTTTATTTTAGTAACAGCTTCCTCAAGAAGGGCAAGTGGTTGACGAAGACCTGGTATCATTATTTTTGAAGAGCTTTATAAATGACTGTCGAGGTCAGTGCGCAGAGAATTTAAATTTTTGGTAATAGCCCCTATGGAACTCGCGGTACAAAAGGTATTTAACATAGATTTTTTTAAAGACTTGAAACATTTACTTAAATCGTCTTCGCAGATTTTATTATTTAATGTCTCCTTAAGAACCGCGAGCTGCTTTCGATTGTTAAAAGTTAAGCCACACTTTTTTTGTTTGCTAACTCTAGAATATTGTTCAATTCTTCAATTGGTTTAACAAACTTATCTATTTTCTGCAATTCGCGTAAACTGTTTTCCTAGAAAGATTTATTTTTAGACACAATGCCATTTATTAAATCACATTTGCATTTTATTGCAAGTAAAATGTGTGAGAGCGAAATTTCTCTGCACTCATCACAATAAAATAAAAAATGGGCTAAATAATCTTTTAAATATACTCGTACAACTGATCTTTTTGAAAGCCCTATGCACGAAAGATGATAGGATTTCCCACATAGACCATTGCACTTTAAAAGATCTTCATTTTTGGACACATTGCAGGCATTACAGTATTCCATTTTTTTTTCTATTTATTTTAGGTAGGCTAAGTGAGGGCAAAAAAGTTATTGAAAAAGGGCAGGTTATGCCCACAAATTGAAATTACGACACTGGTGGTTTGAATGGGTCAATAAACACAATTGGGTAACAGAGTTTGCGATTAAAAACAATTGATAATAAACACAACGAAATTGGGCTAATTAAAACTTTATGTTGACGACGCGGCTTCTGTTGAAAAAAACTGCAACAAGTAGTTAGCATAATGAAATGGGCTGAGTTGGTGTAACTTCGTTTATGCCTCGCGACCTAAATGCAGGGCATCATGCCTTCAAATATTAGCCATTTTTGCACACAATAACATTTTAAGGGCTTTACCATCTACTTCCAAAATCGCATTAAACATTATGGATAAAATGATACTATGACACAAAGTTTATGATTATAACTCTTTATTTATTTTTTTTTTTTTTTATGGGCAGACTTGGGTCTTTCCTTAATAAAACATTTTCTTGGAACCGTGATAAAGCATTGTTTTTTATCATGTCCATAATTTGGTTGGTCGTCTTAGCCAGGACCTCAATTTGTTCGGTTGTATTGGTGGGCATTGTCGCAATATTGTCTAATTTTTTCTCTAATCTTTTTACTGGATCCTTTACTGGTTCAGTAGATATGGCATCGGCATCATACATGCCGCTAGACATAATAAGGTTGATGGCCCAGTTATTGATTCGTGTTATAACCATGTCATCAAAGTCCTGGATATTGTCGGAACTCAGTAATTCAAGGCTTAATACGGAAATGATCTCTCTCACCTTTTTTATTCCAAAGTAACTTGTTAGATGGGCAGAATCAGAACAGCACGATTCAAATTTGGTTTTCCTCCATTTTTAAATGTACACCTTCTTTTTCTTGGTACTCTTCTTGTAATGCTTTGAGCTCCTTGATTTTCCTTTCTACGGTGGCGATACGGTTCTTGTATTCTTTTATCAAACCTGTGGTATTGAATGGTTCGTCCTCGGAGGTTTTTGACTCGTACTTATCCGGGTTGCGATATCCTGAGAATGATGGTTTTCCTACTGGAATCAATTCTAGTTCTCTGCTCATAGGATCAGTCGCTTGAGTTTCATCCACACTCGTTTCGGTTAATGTTTTGTCTGTTTCTTCAGTTACTGGAGTTGCAGTTTCCTCAGAGAACAGATCATCGATGTTTGTTGTGTCTGTAGATCGCTTGATAACAACTCCGTCTAACTTGTACCCGAGTATCATCAAAAATTTATTGTAGTCGGCTTCGGCTTCGACTGCGTTGCTCCGCTTAGGGTATGTTCAGGCGCCTGTAGCAATACATAACTGTTAGTTGTTTACTCCAATTAATGTAAAATACAAAACTGTTGCTATAGGCGCCTGCCTGGCGACTGAACATACCCTAAGCGGAGCAATGGAGTTGCGTGAGCGGGTGTGAGCCCCGAAAAGGGAGTTAAAATCCTGAAAACCCGCGAAGCGGGCCACCCAAGGTACCTTTGCCCAAGAAAAGCAAGAACGTCGGCCCCCGATAAACAATTATGTATTATACGAATCTAACGGCAAAAACTACTTTTTTTTATTTTTAACGAAACATTTTATGCTTGGCCTTAAGTCACAAACAGATTTGGCCTTATGTCACTTTGTAAAAGTGCAATAAGACTAACTGCTGAAAATTGGCCTAATTTCACTTTACAAAATTGCAATAAGGCCAATTTTTGAAAGTTGGCCTTATTTCACGGCACCTAATTATACATTAAGTTAAATATTTTCTTTTCTTTTTTTTTTTTTAATTTAAAAGTTTTACTTCTAATTTACTGAACTTACATTGCCCCAGAAATCAGAAGGATTATCATCGTCGTTTCTTCTTGGTAGGTCGTCCTCGGTTTTAAGCGATGAAAAGCACAGTTGCGCACACACAGAGATACACTTCAAAATGTTTGTTTTTGAATTTATTCAATGTTCTTTTGATATAAATTTGCACTAATAGTCAATGTTCTCTTGACGGCACCATTTAATCAATGTTCACTTGATTTTTTTTTTTGAAAATATTAAATGTTCACACTATTTTGCCAATATTCCTTTGACTTTACTTATGTTAATTAAAATATTTTATGATGCGCACTGAACCGGAGACTACTCGACTGCGCCAGTTAAAGGTCGTTTTTGCGGGTTTGCGTTAAAAAAATATAACTTTATTAATTGAAAGACAAAATGATAATGAAATGTACAATATGTTTGGCTTTAACATTGAACCTACTTAATAATTATTATTTGCTTAGGTGATTTCTAAGAATCGCCGGAAATTTAGCAGACGCTGATTAGGCGTTATTTCCAGAAATGCTTATTGTCAACTTTGCATTACAGTTTATTGCAGTTCATTGTTCTACATTATGTTTATTGAACTTGAGTGTATAGCTGATGTTGATACTGCTGATGTTGGGAGTTGGCAAAAATGGGGTTCGTAACTCTTGTGCCACATCATTATCATCTTCAGACACATTATCACACAAATCGTCAGAGTAAGCGGCGGTGGCGTCGCCATCATCCAGCTGCACATCTTTTCCTCGGTATGGAAACTCACCCCTTTCTGTTTCTGGTATAGACAACAACCGTAAAATTAATTCGGCTTTAGTGCCTGTTGTTTTACGTTTATTCTTTTCCAGCCAAAGGTGCAGCAGTGTATAAATTAAACTAATTTACCTTTTATTTTATAAAAAAATATTTTTTTTGAGGTATCAACCTCTTTATTTGCAATTCACTTAATAACTAATTACAAAACTTTATCCTACAAATAACTTAGCCTACGCGTGCATCTGTGCTGTCGATGTTCGTTCCCACAGGTGGAGTATTGTTGCAGTCTCTACGTGATGGAATGTGCATCGTTGCAGTCTCTGCTATTGTTGCCTGGACGCAACGTCAGCGAAACTAGTGTGGGAAATGATTGTAAATCATTTGCACACTGTTTGGAATTTGTGTGTTGTTAACTCCTCCGCCTTTAAGTGCAAACGTCCACGTTAAAACAATCTGGTTTATGCGCTCTTCTTCCATGAACTGAATTCTCCAGGATCTCCGGAGAATGTCCTAAGATTTCGAACAATGTCGGGTATTTTATCAAGATCGGATAGGTCGTTCCTGTATTCAGGGGAAATGGTTTCATCGATATATTGATAAAGATCGGCATGTGGGTTAAGTGCATCTTGCACTAGATTCCTGCCTTGTTCTTTGAAAACTCGGCGGATCATAGAAGAAATTAGAGATTCGAATTCGACGGTTGTTTGAGGTTGTTGAAATTGGTCTGAAAGGCGTGGTGGATTGGTAGGATCAATTGCAGGATGTTGTTGGAAAACATTAGAAAGTCGTTGAGGATTAGAAGGTTCAGGAATTTCGGCGTAGGTAGCACCTGTCGGAAGAGGAGCACCCGAATCCTGCGGACCTTGGTCCTGATTAGCATTTGATCTAAATGATCTTTGCATATTTTGGTTTTTAATAATGATAGGTAAATATCTGTATTTAGTTTATTTAAAAATAAGGAATAGATTTTTGTAATTTTATTTGTTTAATTTTATGAACAATTTTATCGTTTTGTAATTTTTATTCTTATTCTTTTGGGAAATGATTGGTATTCTTTTGTAAATTTTATTGTTTAAAGCTAAACAAAAATTTTTTATTATTTTTTTGTAAATGTTTCCTATTCTTTGTTATGTTTATTTATTTATTTTGTTTAAATAGTTTTTATATTAACCAATCTTATTTATATATATTTTCCATATGATTCTAAAAACTTACAGTATTAAAAGTAACATTTCTTTTCTGTGAAGTTCTCCTCTTGTGATCCTTGTGAGTACTGCGATGTTCTGCTTTCCTTACTTTTCCCTTAGTACACCTGTGGACTTCTTAAGGCCGACTTACGAATTTTCCACTAAAGAGTCTTATTAGTTTTCTATAGAGTTTTTTCTTAACAGTTTTCACAGTTTCACTATAGAGTTTCTTTTTTTACTTCACTATTAGTTGGAACCCAAAGGTTGTCCTTTTTCTTTTTTTTTTGTTTTTTTTTTTTTTTTAATTTTCTTTTATATTTTTTCTTCGGTTTTTTTTTTTTTTTTTTTACTTTCGACGGGCTTCTTTAAACCGATTTACGCACAACACACCGGCGGGCTACTTTAGGCCGACTTATGTTTTTTTTATTCAACGCAACCTTCGGGTCCCTGCTCGGACGCCAATTAAACTTAATAACACTTAAGTTTCTTAAAAAAAAAATATTTTTTTGAGGATCAACCTCTTTATTCGAGTTCAACTTAAAAACTAACTACAAAATGTTTTTCTTAAAACTATCTAACCTACTTATGCCTCTATGCTGCGGATGTTCCCACAGGTAGTGTTGTGTTGCAGCAATCTCTGCTACGTGCTGGAATGCATATTTGTTCTGGTTGTTGTCTTGTTTCCAGACGCAGCGTCAGCGAAATTATCGTGAGAACTAGTCATAAATCATTTGCACAATTTTTGCAATTGTTTGCATTAACTTATATATTTTTCGTTTGTTTTGTATATGTGATAATATTTATTTTTTTTTCGCGATGGGAACTTTATCGTACTCTCGTTTGTTAGGTATATATTTTTATTTGTTTTATATATGTGATAATATACATTTTTTTTTTCGCGATGGGAACTTTATCCCACTTCTGATTTTTAAGGGTAGTTTCTATTTAGGTATTGGAAATAAAACTCAGTTCTTTATTCAATTTCGTTTTATAGTTTCTTTATTACGATCCGACTCGGGCGGGCAATCAATTTGGACTGACTCATTTTGTTCATCGTGCTTGACGACATGTACAATACTATAATACAATACCTACACCGACAGCTCTCTTTTGTTTTTAGTGTACAATTTATTCTCTCTTTATTGCTACACTAGTTGACATTTATTTTCTCTTTAAAACTGTATTTTGCATTTTATTTCTTCACTCAATTGCAATAGCACCATCCCGCCGATTGGAAGGACTGCTAACATTATTAAATAGAGACAACGGATTTATATTTTTCTTCTCCTGTTTTCGCACTTTCTTGTACCCTTGTGGTCCTTTTTTTGTTACAAAAGTCATTACATATCAATGGAGTTTTCTTTTTGAAATTTTTTGTTTAACACTTTCGACAGGAAAGTTCCATGTCTTTCAATTACTTTAAACAATTAAGGACTAGTATCAACACACATTTTGCGATGGGCTGGACATCGGACCCCTCAAAACAGCTAGGACAGACCTAGGGAAGTGAGAACATAAGAATACTGGGTAAAATGCACTAGTGGGTTATAGCTATATCGACAATTAGTTGGCGGCAAGGTTTGCTGATTCTGGCACAACTATGGCCAAAAGAAAAAATGCTCACTAGACAAATTATTTGGTTAAAAAAGAAAAATATTTTATTTGGTTTTCCAAATGAAAAAACAAAATCACTCTATTTGGTTAAGGTAACTTAATGAAATGACTAAATATAACATAAAATTCAAACAACCTCGAATCAATGGAAATGAGCTGTATTGCCAAAATGCAATTCAGGCTAAAGAAAAAAAGTTTAATATTACTCAACAATTAAATAATGTAGGTTGAGTAATGTAAATTATTATTCAATATCAGTTATTGGAACACTGGATTGCATTCAATCAAACCAGGTCGATAAAGAATGAAGAAGAAAAACGAAAAAAGGGAACGTGAACTTCAGATATATGAGGTCAGCGTTGTTGGGTATATGAGTATGTGACCCACGCGAAAGCGGTAGCGCAGCAGCAACCCCACAGCAACATAAAATCACTTTGTTTTTCAAAAAAATCCTTTGTGTTATTTGTTTTTTGTTTTATTTATCGTACCGAATTTAACATTTGCTTTTAAATTAGATTTAATAAGGTTTAATGTACGTTAATATTTAATAAAAAGTACAAAGCAAGTACAAAATTAACCTTTCTTTATGGCTTCTAAATCGAAGGAACCAATTAACCGGTATTTACAAATACTGGGATAATGGTGTAGACTACAAAGAACTATGGATAAACAATAAGGTCTGTTCGTGCATACATTGAGTTTCGTCACTCCGTTTTTCGTCCAATTGCGGACTTGGATGTAATATACTGAAATGTGCACGAACATTTGCTTTAATATTATTTTTGTAAATTTTATTGTAGTTATAAAACTGGAAAATAAAACAAACTAAGAAAAGAAAACGAACACAATATGAAACGAGAAGCAAAAAAAAAACTTCCCGAAATAATCAGTCAAAAGAACACTATTCACCGCGTTATAAATGAAAAGCTCCACGTTTGGGCGCCAATTTGTTACAATTTTAATTCGCGAATTTTGCTATTACTAAAAGAAACCACGAGAATGAGCCTCTACAAGAGCGTAACGACTTGTTTTTAGTATCGCAAGATGATATTGAGGTAGTCCTCTCCCAGAGCGTTAAGACTTCTTTTAGGTATCGCAAGGTGATAGGAGAACAATTTATTGGAGTGATGACTCTATCATATTCCAAGTCTGCTTGTGAATCTGGTGAAGGCATCCATAAATGCCTGTGCGGTAAGGTCTTCAATTATTCAAAAATGTTGTTTCCTTTTGCTATTCACCGCGTTATAAATTAAAAGCCCCACGTTTGGGCGCCAATTTGTTACAATTTTAATTCGCGAATTTTGCTATTACTAAAAGTAAATACCCAAAGAAAAACACGATAATGAGCCTCTACCAGAGCGATACGACTTGTTTTTAGTATCGCAAGATGATATTGAGGTAGTCCTCTCCCAGAGCGTTAAGACTTCTTTTTGGTATCGCAAGGTGATAAGAAAACAATTCATTGGAGTGATGACTCTATCATATTCCACGTCTGCTTGTGAATCTGGTTAGGGCATCCATAAATGCCTGGGCGGTAAGGTCTTCAATTATTCAAAAATGTTGTTTCCTTTTGCTATTCACCGCGTTATAAATGAAAAGCCCCACGTTTGGGCGCCAATTTGTTACAATTTTAATTCGCGAATTTTGCTATTACTAAAAGTAAATAGCCAAAGAAATCCACGAAAATGAGCCTCTACCAGAGCGTTACGACTTGTTTTAAGTATCGCAAGATGATATTGAGGTAGTCCTCTCCCAGAGCGTTAAGACTTCTTTTTGGTATCGCAAGGTGATAAGAAAACAATTCGTTGGAGTGATGACTCTATCATAGTCCACGTCTGCTTGTGAATCTGGTGAAGGCATCCATAAATGCCTGTGCGGTAAGGTCTTCAATTATTCAAAAATGTTGTTTCCTTTTGCTATTCACCGCGTTATAAATTAAAAGCCCCACGTTTGGGCGCCAATTTGTTACAATTTTAATTCGCGAATTTTGCTATTACTAAAAGTAAATACCCAAAGAAAAACACGATAATGAGCCTCTACCAGAGCGATACGACTTGTTTTTAGTATCGCAAGATGATATTGAGGTAGTCCTCTCCCAGAGCGTTAAGACTTCTTTTTGGTATCGCAAGGTGATAAGAAAACAATTCATTGGAGTGATGACTCTATCATATTCCACGTCTGCTTGTGAATCTGGTTAGGGCATCCATAAATGCCTGTGCGGTAAGGTCTTCAATTATTCAAAAATGTTGTTTCCTTTTGCTATTCACCGCGTTATAAATTAAAAGCCCCACGTTTGGGCGCCAATTTGTTACAATTTTAATTCGCGAATTTTGCTATTACTAAAAGTAAATAGCCAAAGAAATCCACGAAAATGAGCCTCTACCAGAGCGTTACGACTTGTTTTAAGTATCGCAAGATGATATTGAGGTAGTCCTCTCCCAGAGCGTTAAGACTTCTTTTTGGTATCGCAAGGTGATAAGAAAACAATTCATTGGAGTGATGACTCTATCATAGTCCACGTCTGCTTGTGAATCTGGTGAAGGCATCCATAAATGCCTGTGCGGTAAGGTCTTCAATTATTCAAAAATGTTGTTTCCTTTTGCTATTCACCGCGTTATAAATTAAAAGCCCCACGTTTGGGCGCCAATTTGTTACAATTTTAATTCGCGAATTTTGCTATTACTAAAAGTAAATACCCAAAGAAAAACACGATAATGAGCCTCTACCAGAGCGATACGACTTGTTTTTAGTATCGCAAGATGATATTGAGGTAGTCCTCTCCCAGAGCGTTAAGACTTCTTTTTGGTATCGCAAGGTGATAAGAAAACAATTCATTGGAGTGATGACTCTATCATATTCCACGTCTGCTTGTGAATCTGGTTAGGGCATCCATAAATGCCTGTGCGGTAAGGTCTTCAATTATTCAAAAATGTTGTTTCCTTTTGCTATTCACCGCGTTATAAATTAAAAGCCCCACGTTTGGGCGCCAATTTGTTACAATTTTAATTCGCGAATTTTGCTATTACTAAAAGTAAATAGCCAAAGAAATCCACGAAAATGAGCCTCTACCAGAGCGTTACGACTTGTTTTAAGTATCGCAAGATGATATTGAGGTAGTCCTCTCCCAGAGCGTTAAGACTTCTTTTTGGTATCGCAAGGTGATAAGAAAACAATTCATTGGAGTGATGACTCTATCATAGTCCACGTCTGCTTGTGAATCTGGTGAAGGCATCCATAAATGCCTGTGCGGTAAGGTCTTCAATTATTCAAAAATGTTGTTTCCTTTTGCTATTCACCGCGTTATAAATTAAAAGCCCCACGTTTGGGCGCCAATTTGTTACAATTTTAATTCGCGAATTTTGCTATTACTAAAAGTAAATACCCAAAGAAAAACACGATAATGAGCCTCTACCAGAGCGATACGACTTGTTTTTAGTATCGCAAGATGATATTGAGGTAGTCCTCTCCCAGAGCTTTAAGACTTCTTTTTGGTATCGCAAGGTGATAAGAAAACAATTCATTGGAGTGATGACTCTATCATAGTCCACGTCTGCTTGTGAATCTGGTGAAGGCATCCATAAATGCCTGTGCGGTAAGGTCTTCAATTATTCAAAAATGTTGTTTCCTTTTGCTATTCACCGCGTTATAAATTAAAAGCCCCACGTTTGGGCGCCAATTTGTTACAATTTTAATTCGCGAATTTTGCTATTACTAAAAGTAAATACCCAAAGAAAAACACGATAATGAGCCTCTACCAGAGCGATACGACTTGTTTTTAGTATCGCAAGATGATATTGAGGTAGTCCTCTCCCAGAGCGTTAAGACTTCTTTTTGGTATCGCAAGGTGATAAGAAAACAATTCATTGGAGTGATGACTCTATCATATTCCACGTCTGCTTGTGAATCTGGTTAGGGCATCCATAAATGCCTGGGCGGTAAGGTCTTCAATTATTCAAAAATGTTGTTTCCTTTTGCTATTCACCGCGTTATAAATGAAAAGCCCCACGTTTGGGCGCCAATTTGTTACAATTTTAATTCGAGAATTTTGCTATTACTAAAAGTAAATAGCCAAAGAAATCCACGAAAATGAGCCTCTACCAGAGCGTTACGACTTGTTTTAAGTATCGCAAGATGATATTGAGGTAGTCCTCTCCCAGAGCGTTAAGACTTCTTTTTGGTATCGCAAGGTGATAAGAAAACAATTCGTTGGAGTGATGACTCTATCATATTCCACGTCTGCTTGTGAATCTGGTGAAGGCATCCATAAATGCCTGTGCGGTAAGGTCTTCAATTATTCAAAAATGTTGTTTCCTTTTGCTATTCACCGCGTTATAAATGAAAAGCCCCACGTTTGGGCGCCAATTTGTTACAATTTTAATTCGCGAATTTTGCTATTACTAAAAGAAAATAGCCAAAGAAAACCACGAGAATGAGCCTCTACCAGAGCGTAACGACTTTTTTTTAGTATCGCAAGATGATATTGAGGTAGTCCTCTCCCAGAGCGTTAAGACTTCTTTTTGGTATAGCAAGGTGATAAGAAAACAATACTTTGGAGTGATGACTCTATCATATTCCACGTCTGCTTGTGAATCTGGTGAAGGCATCCATAAATGCCTGTGCGGTAAGGTCTTCAATTATTCAAAAATGTTGTTTCCTTTTGCTATTCACCGCGTTATAAATGAAAAGCCCCACGTTTGGGCGCCAATTTGTTACAATTTTAATTCGCGAATTTTGCTATTACTAAAAGTAAATAGCCAAAGAAAACCACGATAATGAGCCTCTACCAGAGCGATACGACTTGTTTTTAGTATCGCAAGATGATATTGAGGTAGTCCTCTCCCAGAGCGTTAAGACTTCTTTTAGGTATCGCAAGGTGATAGGAGAACAATTTATTGGAGTGATGACTCTATCATATTCCAAGTCTGCTTGTGAATCTGGTGAAGGCATCCATAAATGCCTGTGCGGTAAGGTCTTCAATTATTCAAAAATGTTGTTTCCTTCAACAATTATTCAAAAATGTTGTTTCCTTTTGCTATTCACCGCGTTATAAATAAAAAGCCCCACGTTTGGGCGCCAATTTGTTACAATTTTAATTCGCGAATTTTGCTATTACTAAAAGTAAATAGCCAAAGAAAACCACGAGAATGAGCCTCTACCAGAGCGTAACGACTTGTTTTTAGTATCGCAAGATGATATTGAGGTAGTCCTCTCCCAGAGCGTTAAGACTTCTTTTTGGTATCGCAAGGTGATAGGAAAACAATTTATTGGATTGATGACTCTATCATATTCCACGTCTGCTTGTGAATCTGGTGAAGGCATTCATAAATGCCTGTGCGGTAAGGTCTTCAATTATTCAAAAATGTTATTTCATTTTGCTATTCACCGCGTTATAAATGAAAAGCCCTACGTTTGGGCGCCAATTTGTTACAATTTTAATTCGCGAATTTTGCTATTACTAAAAGTAAACAGCCAAAGAAAACCACGATAATGAGCCTCTACCAGAGCGTAACGACTTGTTTTTAGTATCGCAAGATGATATTGAGGTAGCCCTCTCCCAGAGCGTTAAGACTTCTTTTTGATATCGCAAGGTGATAGGAAAACAATTTTTTGGATTGATGACTCTATCATATTCCACGTCTGCTTGTGAATCTGGTGAAGGCATTCATAAATGCCTGTGCGGTAAGGTCTTCAATTATTCAAAAATGTTATTTCATTTTGCTATTCACCGCGTTATAAATGAAAAGCCCTACGTTTGGGCGCCAATTTGTTACAATTTTAATTCGCGAATTTTGCTATTACTAAAAGTAAATAGCCAAAGAAAACCAGGAGAATGAGCCTCTACCAGAGCGTAACGACTTGTTTTTAGTATCGCAAGATGATATTGAGGTAGTCCTCTCCCAGAGCGTTAAGACTTCTTTTTGGTATCGCAAGGTGATAGGAAAACAATTTATTGGATTGATGACTCTATCATATTCCACGTCTGCTTGTGAATCTGGTGAAGGCATCCATAAATGCCTGTGCGCTAAGGTCTTCAATTATTCAAAAATGTTGTTTCCTTTTGCTATTCACCGCGTTATAAATAAAAAGCCCCACGTTTGGGCGCCAATTTGTTACAATTTTAATTCGCGAATTTTGCTATTACTAAAAGTAAATAGCCAAAGAAAACCAGGAGAATGAGCCTCTACCAGAGCGTAACGACTTGTTTTTAGTATCGCAAGATGATATTGAGGTAGTCCTCTCCCAGAGCGTTAAGACTTCTTTTTGGTATCGCAAGGTGATAGGAAAACAATTTATTGGATTGATGACTCTATCATATTCCACGTCTGCTTGTGAATCTGGTGAAGGCATCCATAAATGCCTGTGCGGTAAGGTCTTCAATTATTCAAAAATGTTGTTTCCTTTTGCTATTCACCGCGTTATAAATAAAAAGCCCCACGTTTGGGCGCCAATTTGTTACAATTTTAATTCGCGAATTTTGCTATTACTAAAAGAAAATAGCCAAAGAAAACCACGAGAATGAGCCTCTACCAGAGCGTAACGACTTTTTTTTAGATCGCAAGATGATATTGAGGTAGTCCTCTCCCAGAGCGTTAAGACTTCTTTTTGGTATAGCAAGGTGATAAGAAAACAATACATTGGAGTGATGACTCTATCATATTCCACGTCTGCTTGTGAATCTGGTGAAGGCATCCATAAATGCCTGTGCGGTAAGGTCTTCAATTATTCAAAAATGTTGTTTCCTTTTGCTATTCACCGCGTTATAAATGAAAAGCCCCACGTTTGGGCGCCAATTTGTTACAATTTTAATTCGCGAATTTTGCTATTACTAAAAGTAAATAGCCAAAGAAATCCACGAAAATGAGCCTCTACCAGAGCGTTACGACTTGTTTTAAGTATCGCAAGATGATATTGAGGTAGTCCTCTCCCAGAGCGTTAAGACTTCTTACATCGTCTTAATAAACCAACATTACGATGTCGGGAAGTCCATTTCGATATTAGTCCATAAGTCTCTGGAAAGTTGCGGGGGCGTTTCGTAATCCAAATGGCATTCGCCTGAAACGAAACATTCCAAAAGGCTTGATGAATGCCGTCTTGTCCAAGTCATTTTCATCAATTTGTATTTGATATTATCCGGTTTGCAAGTCCAAGGTGCTTTTGAAAAGTGTCTTCTTGGTGGAATGCAGCATGTCATCTATCCTTGGCAAAGGTTATCGGTCAGGAATAGTGATGGCGCTTAATTTCCTGTAGTCAATACAAACACGGATAGTATTATCTTTTTTAGGGACTAACACAACGGGTGCAGCCCGTTGAGATTCACATTCTTCAATAATGTTGGGCTTAATCATTTTTATGAGCTCCTTCTTCAACTGTTCTTTTCGTGTAATAGAAAGTCTATAAGGTGGAACTGCTAATGGTTCATGATTTTCAATATTAATCTTGTGAACTGAGTTGGTTCAGTTATTTCACCAAATATTTCATTTTCATGCGATAGAAGTGAATTGAGCTGTTGTTTCTCCTCAAAACTTAAGTCCTGTGCTTCTTTGCTTCTAAGTCTAATGTCGACAGAAAGGATTTTTGTGAACCATGGTTCTAAGAAGACTTCATCCTCGCTTCTTACGAGGGCCGGGAACAAATCCTCTCGTTTTCGTTCTGGCGTTACGTCTGTGCTTCTTAAGGAATTTTGGAACACATTTTAAATGCATCCTGGTGAATACTCGTATTCATTATTCTAAGATGAAGAATTGGACTTCTTTCTTTTTGGCGTTTTCGATGTACTGCTACAATCATTTTCTTTCATTGGTGTTGCGGCGAGTGGCGAAATAGGCTTATGTTCATCATACCATGCTAAGAAAGCATTGACCCTATTTGTCGGGGAATTAAACTTCCGAACACAGGGGTCGGGGTACTGAAAGAAAGGTTCCAAATTTAATAGGGCACTCTGCCAACACCAAGTTAATTTACTAAGTACAAGTAGATTTATTTAACTATTTACAAATGTATTTATGTACAAAAACGCGACCAAGTAGCGAACGAATGTCAATGTCCAAAATGATACGATTCCAAAATGATACCCAATGTACCAAAACGAATGCCAAAATGTTACTGCGACGACCAAATCCAAAACGATACTAATGCCAATACCAAGTCCAAGACCTGGCCTCGAAGCCATCAGCCAGTGTCCACGAAAATGCAGCGTCACCACAGCTCCCATAGGTGAAGGGAGTCCAGTAGCTGGTAACATGCCCACGCCTTCGATATCCAACGGCACACCAGAAAGAATGTGCCGACACCAGCAGCAATTGTCAAGATCCGTGGGATAGTCAACTGAGGGTGAGCCATTGTCGTTACTTGTATATTTGTTCTTCCAAGAACTATTATTGAGCCCCAGTGTCCGCAGTATTTATCCAAGATAAATATAGGGCAATAATATTCGGTTGGCGACAAGAAGTATCCAGTGACGATGAGTGGGCAAGCCGTCGTCGCGAGCCGCTTAGCCATACCCAAGGTATGCTATGTGTATCTGCTGTCCACTGGATGACGATACCTCATATGACGATATGCGGTATGTATGCCTGTGTACCCATTGTACAGAAAAGTATCTCGTATCGTCCCTGGCTTGTGGGTGACGATTTCGGTGGTTGCTGTGTAGCCGATAGAAAAGTATCTATCGTCGCTGGCTTGCATGGTGATATCTATGGCTATAGATATACCCGAAGGTGGCATCAAAATGTGTCGCAATTCGATGTCCATCGAATGGAATGTGTGAAGTGATGATGCTAGGCTGGTGGTGGGTTGCGGGGTGAACTAAGTTCGTAGTGTTTGCGGAGTCAGCTGAACTGTGCTAATTTCTAGGTCAACGGGTTGTTGACCGAACATCCTGCCCGGTCGAACCTTGGGTTCGAAATGTGATGTAATTCACGCCCTTGTTGGCCATATTGAGGTAGGTATTGGAAGGACATAACTACTGCCCAGTTTCTCAATAAGTTCGAGGGAGTCTTCGATTCTTATCCTACAAAATGATCCATATGTAGTTGAATTGGTCTGGTACTTGAAGAAGACCAGAATTGATCCTTATACGCCCGCAGACCCCTACTGGGTTGGGCGAAGGAACGGTGAAGTGTAGTGTGTGGTGTAGGTGCCGCTCTCGTGGGCCAGGATGAGGTGGATATCGGATAGATATGACCTTTATTTAGTTTCTCAATCAGTGCGGGCAGCTAAGTGCGTTATGTAGTGTAGGGGCCGCTCTCGGGGGCCAGGATGAGGTGGATATCGGATAGATATGAGTTCTATTTAGTTTCTCAATCAGTGCGGGCAGCTAAGTGCAGTCGACCAAGCGACTTAGCTTCTGGACAGGTCGTCGGCACTCGCAGGCCTGTGTGTGAAGTGTAGCATTGCGGACCAGGCCATCCCTGCCCGGGTGAACTGCTATTACTCGACCAAGTCTCCAGTGAGTGGGAGGAAGATTGTCGTGCCGTACCAAGACGATGTCACCGACTTGAATCTCAGGCTCCCGTTTTTCCCATTTACCACGAGTCTGTAAGGTAACCAGGTATTCCTCACTCCATCGGTCCCAGAACTCTTGATGAATCTTACGCAGCCATTGATACTGCTTCAATCGGTTGAGTGGGACATCTCCAATTTGCGGTTCCGGAATGGCAATAAGTGGAGCTCCAATCAGGAAGTCGCCCGGGGTGAGCGCCATCTTGTCTTCGGGGTCGTCATGCAGGGGAACTAGCGGACGTGAATTGAGGCACGTCTCGATGCGGACTGCCAGGGTGTGCAGTTGATGATACCAGAGGGACTGGGATCCTACCAAACGGAGCAAGTGGTGCTTCTCGGATTTCACTGCGGCCTCCCATAAACCACCTTGATGGGGAGCGCCCGGAGTGATAAAATGCCATTTTGTCCCTGCATGCGCCAAAGCTTGCTTGTTGTAATCGGACTCAAAATGAGCCAAGTCTTCCTTCATGAGCCGGTTGGCTCCCACGAAGGCGGTCCCATTATCGCTATATAGGTCGGGACAGGGTCCACGCCGGCCGGTGAAACGGGTGAAAGCATCTAAGAAAGCTTGGGATGAGAGGTCCTCGATGACCTCTAAATGCACGGCCTTGGTTGCCATGCACACGAATATCGCCAGATATCCCTTAGTAGTGGTGCGGGTTCGCTTGGTACCCACACGTAGGGTGAATGGACCGCAGTAGTCAACGCCAGACGCTAGGAATGGTCTCGCAGCATTAACTCTATGGCTCGGTAGTGGGGCCATTTGTTGCTTGATTAATGTACCCCGATGTCGTCGGCAAATGACACATCTATGAACAAAGGTACGCACGGCTTGTCTGCCATGCACCATCCAATACTTGCGACGCAAGGTTTGTAGCATGATCTGCACTCCTCCGTGTATAGTGACCTCATGCGTATGTTGGATTAGTAGCCAAACCAAGTGCCCGGTCTTGGGCAAGATGATGGGGAATCTCTGCTCCTGCGGTAAGGACGCATGCGTGAGACGCCCTCCAACCCGGAGGGTACCCTTTGGGTCCAGGTACGGATTAAGTGAGAGTAGTGGACTGGAGGGGGCCAATGAGGATCGATTCTTCAGCTGTTGAATCTCCTGGGGGAAGCTTAGCACTTGTTCGGCGCGAATCAAGCGCTCCAACGCGTTTTCGAGTTCGTCTGCTCCGATAACGGTAGTCTGTATTAGGTGACGATAAGGCTTCAGCCATCTCAACATGTAGGCGACCAGGCGTAAGAGCTTGGAGATGCTGCTGTATCGTTCCACCAACGGAATAATTGTGCCGTCCAAGCATCTGGTAGTCAGCGGTAGTGAGGCTAGGGTCATCCCAGTGACGACCGATGGTTTCGACTCGGCTGCAACTTGGAGCACGTCTGTTTCGGATAACTGCCCGGCTGGGCCCAGAGGGAAAGAGCCCGATGTCAACCAGTTTGGGCCTTTCCACCATAGCGGGTGTCTGATAAGGTCGGAGGCGCCAATGCCTCGACTAGCGCAGTCGGCTGGGTTATGAGCCGATCGTACATGATGCCATCGCTCGGGTAAGGTGAGCTGCTGGATCTGCCGCACTCGATTAGCGACGTAGGGTTTCAGTGTGGAGGGTTCCTTCTTCAGCCAGCAAAGGACAATGCTGGAGTCTGACCATAAGTAGTAGTTGGATGCCTGTAGTCCCAAGGCATCGCGGATACCGTCATAAGTGTTCGCCAGAAGTGAGGCTGCACAGAGCTCCAATCGGGGGATGGTAGCACCCTTCAGTGGGGCGACCTTGGTCCGAGACGTCAGTAAGGAAACGTGGACTCGGTTCTGCTCGTCAATCGTCCGTAAGTAGATTACGGCTGCATAGGCCTTGGAGCTTGCATCGCAGAAGCCATGAACGGTTGTGGTCCCATGTCGACCCATGCCCAACCATCGAGGCACTCGGACTCGGTTGAGATTGAGCAACCCATCGCGGAACACCTTCCACTCGTGCTGAAGTTCTGGTGGGAGAGGGGTATCCCAAGTGAGACCCGCGGACCAGAGCGTTTGGATGAATGTCTTTCCAACAATTACCACGGGAGCCAGTAAGCCCGTGGGATCAAAGAGTTGTGCCACTTCGCTGAGGACTCTACGTTTTGTAGGGATGGCCCCAGGTGCTTCTAATTCCACCAAGAAGAAGAGCTCGTCGGTTGCTGGGTCCCAACGGAGACCAAGTACTGTGGCGGTCGGGCACTCTATAACGAGCTCTGTGGAAAGAGAAGAGGAGAGAGCATTGTTAGTTATTTTACCAATTACCTCTGCGCAATTCGAGTTCCATTTGCGCAACTTAAAGTGTCCAGCCAAGAGGACCGTATTGATGTCCGCTGCCAAGCGGATCGCTTCTGCTTTACTGCTGCAGCTTGTGAGAAGATCGTCCACGTAAAAGGCCTTCTCAATTGTCATTCGAGCTGCCCGGGATCGGATTGGATCACGCACCAAGTGCTGATTGTCCCGAGCACACTGCATCATGGACCTTACGGAGGTGTAAGGACTGGAAGCCATACCATAGGTAACCGTCGTCAGACGATAGACTGCGAGCTTCTCAGATGGGGATTCTCTCCAAAGAATCCGTTGAAAGTCTCGATGTTCGGGTGCCACCAGCACCTGGCGAAACATCTTCTCGACGTCAGCCGTTAGGGCGATACTGAAGCGTCGAAAGCCAAAAATCACATTCACAAGTGACTCTTGTATGGTGGGACCGACCAATTGGATGTCGTTGAGGGAGACACCCGTTGTAGTCCGAGCGGATGCGTTAAAGACCACACGGAACTTAGCGGTAACTGCATGGTGTGGAATGTAGTAGAAGCCAGGGTGATCGCCATGTTGACCAACCCTCTCCATATGACCAAGGGCGGCATATTCTCTCATGAATGCCACGTATTTGTCCTTCAGCTCTGGATTGCTGACAAGACGTCTCTCCAAGCAATAGAATTGGCGTAGGGCTGATCGGTATGAATCACCCAGTTGCGGTGCGTCATGCCGGAATGGGATCTGGACCATGTACCTCCCATCGGCTGTACGGGAATGGGTCGACTGGTAGTGTCTCGTGCACTCGTCTTCCCTGGTGTCATCTGCGGCAGCTTCCTCTAGTTGCCAAAAGTTCTTGACTAGCTCTTCGAGCTGGTAGTCGCGGGCAGCGGCAGTCACTCTCTGACTGTGGAAGGCTTGAACTGGAGGCTGCGGTTGCATCGTGGTGGTTGGACCAAACACCACCCATCCTAAGCGTGTCTGTTGTGCATGTGGCTCATGCGGTTGACCATGACTGACCGAATCCTGTACGAGAAGGCCCCAGACATCGGCCCCCAACAGGATGTCAATGGGTCCAGGTGTGCCAAAATATTTATCCGCCAAGGGGAGGCCGGATAAGTGTGACCAAAGAGACACGTCCACTGGTGTGTCTGGCAATGAGGATGTAATGGTAGGGATTACTAATGCTTTGATGGAGATCATAAGCGATGTTCGCGTCGAACGGAGTGACAGCGTCACCTGACCGTGAGCGGTTGAATTTCTCGAAGCGCCGATGCCATGCACAGCCACTTCAAAGCGGGTCATCTCGAGGTTGAGTCTAGTGGATAAGGAAAGAGTTACAAAACTTACCTGCGATCCAGGATCGCAGAGGGCTCGGGCAAGCTGCTTCTCCTTCGTGGGACCGTATGCGTAGACTAAGGCTGTCGCTAGCAATACGGTCGTGTTCGGCTGAGCGAGTCAATTCCATTCGTCCGAGTGTTCGAACAGGTCGGGTGGACCATGTTTCCGGTCTTGCCAAGCAACCGGTGCAACCTTTGGCCCAGGGGGTGCTGAATTACGACGAGACCTGCGGGGTGCAGGCGTCCTGTTGCATAATAGGGTGTTATGCCGCTGACTACACTTCTGGCAGGAAATCTTGGATGGACAAGCATTAGCGGTGTGGCCTTGCTTTAGGCAGTTGAAGCAGGCATCCGCATCTCGGACGGCCTTCAACTTCTTCCCAGCATCGAAGTCACGGAACTTTCCGCACTGAAATGATCGATGTCCCTCGTTGCAGAACACACACTTCAGTTCATCCACGGTAGCGACGTGTGCTCTGGCCACTGGTACCTGATGTCGCTTACGGTTTACGTTTGAATTGGAGGTGGAGGGCTGTCCACCCGTTGGTCCAGGGATGCTTATCTCTGTTGCTAGACTATGTGCTCGCAGCTGTAGGTAGCTGAGGAGTGATGCCAAGGAGGGAATCTCCTTCGGCTTGCAATGCAGGCACCATGCCTGTCTTGTCTTTACGGGTAACCGGGAGGTGATCAGGGGGACCACCAGAGCATCCCAGTGCTCGACCGGGAGCTTCATCACCTTTAACGCTCGCATTGTCTCCTGGACGCTGTCCACAATCCCAAGGATTGACTTGGCTGTCTCTTCTTTAGCCGCTTGTAAGTTCATCAGCCGAGCGACATGTGTCTCGGCTAAAAGCTTCGGGTTGTCGAAGCGCTCGGTAAGCTCCTGCCAGAGCTCCTCATACCCACCAGAGTATATGTTTCCCACCATCCCTACGTGGATTGGGAGGACCGCCGTTCGCAGCTTCTGTAGCTTGTACGCCACCGGCAATCCTGGGTTGGAATGTACCAGACTCTCGAAGGCCTCTCGGAAGGCCAGCCAGTTATGTAAACTTCCATCAAAGCTGGGGATCTGCACCGGATCCAGCTTCATCTCGACGTTGGCAGGATTCGCTACGGTCACCGGAGTGGCTTCCGTTACGGGTGCTGGCTCCCGCACCGCTGGGTTCAATTCTACTAGTCTGCGGTCCAATACCGCAGAAGCTTCACTGTACTGGTCCTGTACGGTGCGGAGGAGTGCGTCATGCATCTCCATACTGGAAGTCTCACCTTTGAGTTCCAGCAGCGCCTCGTCATGGGCCAACTGGAACCGCTCGAGTTGTTGATCAAGAGCCCGCTGCTCTAGGTTGACGCGGACGGCGTCCCAATCCCGAACGTATTCAGGAGTGATGCTTGCATGCATCCTCTTGATAGTCGTGCAGGCCGCAGACCGTTTGGTTAAATGAGCCATTTTTTCCTCAAATCACAGTTCGCACACTAGATTATGCAAAAGAATCGTTGCCACTACCAAAGGCACAAACCGCGCACAAAACACCACGGATATTATTGCCAGGCAATACACGCACATAAAAATCCTTTAACCGTTGTGAATGGTCGGAGGAGACACGAATTCACAGTTTCCAAATTTACTGTCGCACGGGACACGAAAAAGTACCACAAATTCACTGTCGTAAGGGACACACGACGTGATAGCCAATTGCTAATTACTTGTCGCCAGGGACACAAAAACGAATTTAATATTCACAACAAGTCCTCACAGGAGGCACCAAAATGTCGGGGAATTAAACTTCCGAACACAGGGGTCGGGGTACTGAAAGAAAGGTTCCAAATTTAATAGGGCACTCTGCCAACACCAAGTTAATTTACTAAGTACAAGTAGATATATTTAACTATTTACAAATGTATTTATGTACAAAAACGCGACCAAGTAGCGAACGAATGTCAATGTCCAAAATGATACGATTCCAAAATGATACCCAATGTACCAAAACGAATGCCAAAATGTTACTGCGACGACCAAATCCAAAACGATACTAATGCCAATACCAAGTCCAAGACCTGGCCTCGAAGCCATCAGCCAGTGTCCACGAAAATGCAGCGTCACCACAGCTCCCATAGGTGAAGGGAGTCCAGTAGCTGGTACCATGCCCACGCCTTCGATATCCAACGGCACACCAGAAAGAATGTGCCGACACCAGCAGCAATTGTCAAGATCCGTGGGATAGTCAACTGAGGGTGAGCCATTGTCGTTACTTGTATATTTGTTCTTCCAAGAACTATTATTGAGCCCCAGTGTCCGCAGTATTTATCCAAGATAAATATAGGGCAATAATATTCGGTTGGCGACAAGAAGTATCCAGTGACGATGAGTGGGCAAGCCGTCGTCGCGAGCCGCTTAGCCATACCCAAGGTATGCTATGTGTATCTGCTGTCCACTGGATGACGATACCTCATATGACGATATGCGGTATGTATGCCTGTGTACCCATTGTACAGAAAAGTATCTCGTATCGTCCCTGGCTTGTGGGTGACGATTTCGGTGGTTGCTGTGTAGCCGATAGAAAAGTATCTATCGTCGCTGGCTTGCATGGTGATATCTATGGCTATAGATATACCCGAAGGTGGCATCAAAATGTGTCGCAATTCGATGTCCATCGAATGGAATGTGTGAAGTGATGATGCTAGGCTGGTGGTGGGTTGCGGGGTGAACTAAGTTCGTAGTGTTTGCGGAGTCAGCTGAACTGTGCTAATTTCTAGGTCAACGGGTTGTTGACCGAACACTATTAATTGGAGAAGATTCAGCTACAAGTGGCATGCATTCCGCTGCGCTTGCTTCCACCTGAGATCTATCTTTCATTTCATCTTTTATTTCTAGTTTTTTTGTCAAAACTTGTATATTAGTGACGAGACGTTGCTTAAGGACTTTAGTATGTGCTCTGTCGTAGAAATCAAATTTCTTTTCATTTTGGTCAGCAAAATACCAAACTCTCTGACCCAAATCTAACACTACACCATTTTCTTCTAGACAGCCTATTCCTATCAGAGTCCTATTGTCGTTGGCTGTTGGAAGGGCGATAAAAGTAAACCGCCGCAACCGGTTACCGAAGATTTTGCTGGTCTCTGCCATACAAATTTCTTGTGGACGTGCTTGTCCGTCAGCAAAAGTGACATCGACATCTATTTTCCGGAATTTAGTTCCATTCCGTAGGAGGTGTAAAAATAATTGTCATCCTGCAACACTCGTTCTTGCTGCTGTGTCTATGTAGGCTATTCCTGATTCACCATGAGAGAGAATGGGAATCGTAGGTAAATCAGTACCTAGAGTCGTTTTTAAGCAATTGAACGAAACTGATGATGGTCCTTTTGGCAAATCTTTGCATTTAGGACAGTTAGAACGTATACATCCTGGTGCCTTACATTTGAAACAGTGTATTGCTGATTGACTTGTTGATGGAACTATCTTTTTTTTTTTTATTAATATAAAAAATGGGCCGAAACAAAAAAATGAATATATAACAGAGGATGCAGCTCCAAATAATAATCTCAAACCAAAAGATTTCTTGTATTTCAAGCAAAACCAAAGAAAGTTTTTTGTTGATTAAAAGTAATGGATATATAATAAATAAATATCACTGATTTCTGTTATTGTCGGGAATGTGTTTGCCAGTAAGAAGTATGAACTTCGGATGAACTCTACTTTTTTGAATACCATTATATACAATAAATAGCAAGAATACATTACAAGTAGTATTTTGACCATTATCCCTATTATTTTATATGGAGTAAATATAATATGATGTATTAACTCTTGACCATATTCCCTTTTGTTTTCTGAAAGATGTAATTTTTTGAAAGAGAAATTAAGACATTTTTTTGCAGTCTATTGTAGCATTCCCATTATCGCAGATCCAATTGTTTATTGGCTTATTACATTTCCTTAATTCTGAGCAAATAGCACCTGGTTTGATGATATCTAACACAGTTTTGTGGCAGCTCTCTATTTTCAAATATTTGTTAGGTAATGGACATAGTGGATTGCTCCTTAGGAAACATCTTTTTGGCTTTATCGTATATGATAATGCAAGACTCAAAATTGAATATATAACAGAGGATGCAGCTCCAAATAATAATCTCAAACCAAAAAATTTCTTGTATTTCAAGCAAAACCAAAAAAAGTTTTTTGTTGATTAAAAGTAATGGATATATAATAAATAAATATCACTGATTTCTGTTATTGTCGGGAATGTGTTTGCCAGTAAAAAGTATGAACTTCGGATGAACTCTACTTTTTTGAATACCATTATATACAATAAATAGCAAGAATACATTACAAGTAGTATTTTGACCATTATCCCTATTATTTTATATGGAGTAAATATATGATGTATTAACTCTTGACCATATTCCCTTTTGTTTTCTGAAAGATGTAATTTTTTGAAAGAGAAATTAAGACATTTTTTTGCAGTCTATTGTGGCATTCCCATTATCGCAGATCCAATTGTTTATTGGCTTATTACATTTCCTTAATTCTGAGCAAATAGCACCTGGTTTGATGATATCTAACACAGTTTTGTGGCAGCTCTCTATTTTCAAATATTTGTTAGGTAATGGACATAGTGTATTGCTCCTTAGGAAACATCTTTTTTCTTTATCGTATATGATAATGCAAGACTCAAATACAATAGTATCAGTGTTACAATAAAAGTACAATTTTCCATTTTTTGGCTATATTTTTCTTTGAATCTGGCTTACTTTGGAATGAAAATACATATGTTTTTACAGATTTACGAAATTTTATTTTCTTCCGACAGTCAGCTGTTATGTGACCGGCATACGTGCAAAAATTGCATCGCTTCTTTTCAATGCTGGCGTTGTCTAGATCTATTTGCTGCTTTCTCTCTAGAATAGACGTTTATACAGCTCTGGCTTTAGCTATGAAATCTTGGAATGTTTTAAAACTGTCTCTTGGAACAGCATCACGTATTTGGAATATGAGCAATCCATACACCATATCCAACATCATGGATTCCCTAGGAAGTGGAGAAGGAAGCTTTGCAAGTAGGGCCCGTTTTGTTGTAATAAAATCATCTGTTGATTCAGTTTGTTTTTGCTTTGAATCGAAGATCTCCATATAAATCCTGTATGCTGGTTTTTCGGGAGCATAAGCATTACGTAGCAGAGAAAGTACATCTATCCAGGTTTCAGCTTCAGCCTTCACACCTTGTCACCAGTTAACTGCGCCATCTTGTAAAAGAAGAGGGAAACCTTTTATGGCATCGCCGTCATCAATTCTTTCGACGTCTTTATAGACATATATGTAGGAACTTATATGAAATAAAAGACCAACGACTTTTCCCTTACAATATAACATTTACTCGGTTTTTTTATTTAATTCAAAACACAAGACAGAACAATTACTTTACATTTACTGTATGTTTGCTTAGAGAAAACTACCTTCCGAACCGCCGCCCACGAGTGCACACCAGAAACTGAATATTATATCCAATCCCATACCGCCAACCTGCGTAGCATCTGGTACCATGCAAGCGCCTTGCTTGCCCAGCTCAGCACCCAGCCCGCTCCTAGTATTCCTCCAACCAGCAATAGTATTCTTAGAATTCGTCTTGGCATTTTGTATTACTTATTTTCATTCCTTCTCGTGAATGGCTATTTAAACCCATTTAAATAGGTCATTCATATTTTATCTTTGCATTATTTGTTGACTCATTATGGTGTATGATTGCTGTCGTCGTCGCGACGTCGCTGTCGCGATGACGACGGCTTCTATTTCGCCCCATATTTGTGGAGGAATGTGCTGATTCGTGGTGCATTATCGTTTTGTGGCGACGGTCTGAAAAGGTAGTATATGTTATTGAATTACTTATGATATTATTATACAATACTTATCTAATAATGACCCCCACATATATTGTAGCTATAAATGCTTCCACTGTGTGGGGATTTCGTTCACCATTAAATCTTGCAGTACAGTTGCTGAAACTGCCTTTGCTAGCGGATTGTTCTTGCATAGCAGTAATGAATTTCTTCAACTGCGCTTCAGTAAATTGTGCCATTTTGAATCAAGTTGATTATCTTCTTAAAATTTTCTTTTTCTTAGTGACCCACTAGTATGATTTAGAGGTATTCTTATCTCGGGTTCTTATGTCACTGATAGAAAGAGAAAATTTTTATTAGTATTCGCCGCTTTGTTAAGCTCTCTACCGCGCGTATGCTGTCCGGAAACCGCAGTACACGTTTAATAGGCAACTTAACAAATGATCTAATTCCTTTCAAAATAATAACTCGATAATTTATGTATTAAGAAGTAACATTATTCTTTATTCAGTGTAAACAAAATTCTTAATAATATTAAATAAGGTTGGTAAATTTAAAAAAAAAAAAGAGAAAAAAAAGAATTTAAAATCAAAATGTATCCAGCTGTTTGGGTTGGATTACATATTACATATATTAGTATAAACTTCGCATAGTGCACCAAACCAAATGCCTTCAACTTAGATCATACACATCGATGTTCAGTGGACGCTTTTGTCAAACGTCGCACCTCAACCGACATGTATGTCTGCTGTTACAGTTTAATTTATTATTTTACTAGCCACAATCATACCGACCGCCTGTCTGTGGGCGCTTTTGTCAAACGCCGCACCGACAACCGACAGTACAACCGTGGTTAGTTTGATTATAATCAAGCACACACTAGTGGACGCTTTTGTCAAAAGTCGCACCACTACGTACCAGACCAGAATGAATATTCTCGTTTGTGCAACTCCTTTTATACTAAATTTGAACTCACTGCACAGACGCGTTGAGCTTTACACATTGAGTGATATTTTCTGCACAGATGCATAAGGCTTTACAAATTGAGTGTTTTTTTATTTTGAGTATAATTTACATTTAAGTGTTGCCATTGTATATTATTTTGTAATATTGTGAAAATGAAATGAAAATGAATGATAATGATGATTGAAATAAATGTTGATTGAAGTGTGGGTTGTACAGAATGTTGTTACAATTGTAAATTTTATTCTAGTTATAAAACTGGAAAATAAAACAAACTAAGAAAAGAAAATGAAAACAATATGAAACGAGAAGTAAAAAAAAAACTTCCCGAAATAATCAGTCAAAAAAACGCTATTCACCACGTTATAAATGAAAAGCCCCACGTTTGGGCGCCAATTTGTTACAATTTTAATTCGCGAATTTTGCTATTACTAAAAGTATATAGCCAAAGAAAACCACGAGAATGAGCCTCTACCAGAGCGTAACGACTTGTTTTTAGCATCGCAAGATGATATTGAGGTAGTCCTCTCCCAGAGCGTTAAGACTTCTTTTTGGTATCGCAAGGTGATAAGAAAACAATTCGTTGGAGTGATGACTCTATCATATTCCACGTCTGCTTGTGAATCTGGTGAAGGCATCCATAAATGCCTGTGCGGTAAGGTCTTCAATTATTCAAAAATGTTGTTTCCTTTCGCTATTCACCGCGTTATAAATGAAAAGCCCCACGTTTGGGTGCCAATTTGTTACAATTTTAAATCGCGAAATTTGCTATTACTAAAAGTAAATAGCCATAGCAAACCACGAGAATGAGCCTCTACCAGAGCGTAACGACTAATTTTTAGTACCGCAAGAGGTAGTCCTCTCCCAGAGCGTTAAGACTTCTTTTTGGTATCGCAAGGTGATAAGAAAACAATTTATTGGAGTGATGACTATCATATTCCACGTCTGCTTGTGAATCTGGTGAAGGCATCCATAAATGCCTGTGCGGTGAGGTCTTCAATTATTCAAAAATGTTGTTTCCTTTTGCTATTCACCGCGTTATAAATGAGAAGCCCCACGTTTGGGCGCCAATTTGTTACAATTTTAATTCGCGAATTTTGCTATTACTAAAAGTAAATAGCCAAAGAAAAACACGATAATGAGCCTCTACCAGAGCGATACGACTTGTTTTTAGTATCGCAAGATTATATTGAGGTAGTCCTCTCCCAGAACGTTAAGACTTCTTTTTGGTATCGCAAGGTGATAGGAAAACAATTTATTGGATTGATGACTCTATCATATTCCACGTCTGCTTGTGAATCTGGTGAAGGCATCCATAAATGCCTGTGCGGTAAGGTCTTCAATTATTCAAAAATGTTGTTTCCTTTTGCTATTCACCGCGTTATAAATGAAAAGCCCCACGTTTGGGCGCCAATTTGTTACAATTTTAATTCGCGAATTTTGCTATTACTAAAAGTAAATAGCCAAAGAAAACCAGGAGAATGAGCCTCTACCAGAGCGTATAACGACTTGTTTTTAGTATCGCAAGATGATATTGAGGTAGTCCTCTCCCAGAGCGTTAAGACTTCTTTTTGGTATCGCAAGGTGATAAGAAAACAATTCATTGGAGTGATGACTCTATCATATTCCACGTCTGCTTGTGAATCTGGTGAAGGCATCCATAAATGCCTGTGCGGTAAGGTCTTCAATTATTCAAAAATTTTGTTTCCTTTTGCTATTCACCGCGTTATAAATGAAAAGCCCCACGTTTGGGCGCCAATTTGTTACAATTTTAATTCGCGAATTTTACTTTCTATCGCATCCTTGTCTCCACAATTGGAAATTAAATTTATTTTTAATTGCTCAAAAGTTTCGATCTTGGCGGCTCCTAATTCAGTTAACGCCCTACCCTGAACTTTACACTTCAACAAAAATTTAATTAGTATAGGCTGTGAATCTGTCTGTAGGATGTCATGATAAAATTCAACATTATTTAAAAAATCCCTAATATTTTCGCTGCGTTTGTTGTTTTCTTCGCAGGTTAGTACAGGCAACTTTTGCGCCTTACTGAAATCAAATTCGGCCATTTTGTTTGCTTCGGAGACTGATTTAATTTCCTGTTCCTTTTCTTCTATTTCTGAGTCTGATTCCTCTAAACTATCTTCTTGAATATTATTTTTTACTATTGTTTCCGCAAGTTCCCTATTATCTTTAGCCGTGGATGTTAGCTGAGTCAGATATTTATGTTCTTGTTCTGTAAGCTTTTTTTGATTAAAAACGGTGAAAAGTTCAATGAAAATATTCCAAAACTGCAATATTTCTTTTAATTTTTTGTTTGCCCCTACGGTTTTTCTTTTGCGGTTTGGGGATTTTTTTAGACTTTGATAACAATTTTTTAATTTTCCTAAAGCTTATTCTAGGGTCGAGAAATCCATTAAAATTTGAAAAAAAAATATTGGCATTATAAATATATATTTTTATTATTTTTTTTCTTATACAGACATTCTTCTGCTTATATTGTTTTTTTTTACAATTTCTTTTCTAATTGCATTGTTAAATTTTTTGCCTAAAAAGTTTCTAATATATTTGGCTAGAGAAATGACAATAATTATAATTATGATTGAAATTATATCTATACCGTAATCATATTTATTATTTGATTTATTAGTTTGAGGCCCGTAATTATTAACGATGACTTCTTCTACTTTGGACTGGGATTTACCCATTTAATTTTTTTTTTCTTTTTTCTGAAAATCAAAAAAAAATAAAGATTTCATTTTTGTTTTGCGATTGGACTTGGCGAGCTGTTATTTTTGTTGAGAAAAGATTATGGAAATCTTGCTCCTGGGTTTTCTTTTGCTTGCGTTTGGCTGCTTTGCTGGATCGGATTGCTCCGTTCACTTGCTGTACCTGGTGCAAGTATTTTTGTCTCACGTCGCTGGGTTGGCCAAGTATGTTTGCCAATCGGTACAGCTCAACCAATTGTTTTTTGAGCTGCACCCTCTTTCCTGCTCGTACCTTTGGAGTTGGGGGCACTGGAATTTTCAAATACTCTGCTATGGTTAGCGGCTTTGGACCCACCCGGATTTCTTCGGTTTTTGATGGCTCCGTTAGTAAAGCTTGGGCTTCCCTAATGAGGTGTGCTGCTAAGGCAAGTTGCATCTTCCTGGACATCGATATTATTATTTTTTTTTGTTAGTTTCGTTCTTTAAACTTCCAAGGTTGTAACTGGTAAGATCGCCATGTAATGCTGGGTGCCTCCTGTGAAGTTTGTCTGAAGTGCTTGCGTCGGGTGACTCTTCTTGGTGGAGCCTCGAAGCGTGTTTAACCTTTTAGAATAACAGACTTGGTCCGGCGAGTAGCCAAATAAACCTTAACCCAAAAGCAATGCTGCTCTGTAGGGCGTCTGATATACCGAATGAAAAACTAAGTTGGAACCTCCAGCGAGTTGCTCTATAAAGGAAAAGACTTGGTTTTGCTTAAGTAATAGAAGTGAAGAATTATCTTTTTATTTTCTCTTTTTATACTAAATAACTATAACTATAACTTTTTATACTAATAATTAAGATAAGGTTCTATCGATTTTTCCCACAAAATGCACAATCAGCATTTGACCATGCCATGCTATCGCTTTTCTTTTTGAGTTTACTTCCACCAACACCCGAAGGAGAAGAAAGAGCAAGAGGAGCAGCAGCGGGAGAACCAAAAGTTTTAAGACGAGAACTTGCAGGTGAACTGTTTTTATTTTTTATAGAAAGATGATCCAAACTTCGAGACGAAAGTGCACATCTCTTAGTGGTGGATTGTTTGACAAGTTCAGCAGCCCTAGGAATTCTTTTTTCGCGTATGCTAACACGAATAGAACAACTCCTATTTAATGCATTAGTCATGGAGATTGAATCACCTTCAGTTGCTAATTGTGAGCTTGTTAGACCTCAGAGAGAAGTCGCACAGATGCACATCAATTGTTTACAAGGAACCTAATCTTCAGGCCAGGTTTTGTGGTGAGATGTACCGCTGGCGTTACCTTCAGATTGTTTGTTTTAAATGTTATCGATTCCTTTTCTTAAACAGCAACTCTTTGTACCAAAATAAATAGTCTCTTTTTATTTGAATTTAAATTTTATTAATAATAAAGAAAGAAGACTTAGACTACGATTCAGAACAACCGAACAATGTGTATCTATCACTTCCAGTCACAACTTCGAAACATTTTTACTTGGAACCTGTTTGTATTGAACCGATCTTACCTCGGGTGGGGGATTCGATTCAATAAGTGAGAACGCCTTTGTTGATTTACAAACTTATTCTCCTTTATTACTTAAATTGTACCAGTATTTATAGTACCTTTTTTGATTACAATAGTTTATTAGTTTTAACCTATTTTGCTTATTTATTAATTTTCCAATATTTCTCAATAATACAATAATATTCTTGACCTATTAAGTAATAATTTAATTTATAAATGGAAGACAAAAAAAAATTTAAACAATAATAAATTAGGTGTGCATTTTGATGACCTTGCGCTTTAGTGCAATGGCATAGCTGGAGGTTGTCGCCCGTGAGTTTGCAGTATACTACTTAATGGTGTCGATGGCATGGGAGTTTGGTGTCGTCTTCGCGTATTCATGTTGATATCGTCAACATTTTCCCCCTGCATACAAAGCTAAACAGATGTTCTTGGTGCTGGCGTAGGGATTTGAAGTACCTTGTGAGTTTTTTGGTGTCTTCTAATGATTGGAATGCTTAGCAGTATAATGAGTATTGTAGAACTGTAATAGTGAATAATTTGATGTGTGCTGTTGGAGTTGTTGGGTTTGAAATTTCTGCTTCTTTTAATTGTTGTATCGAGTGTTCTAAGTTTCTCACTTGCTCATCTGGATAGTGAAATACACTTAATGTTCTGGCAGATTGGGTGAATGGTGACTTTGTAAATTTGGGAATGATGGTGCTTAAGTTGAGTTGTGGGGTGAATGAGGTATTTAGACTTGTTGTATATGACTCGTGAGCTGTGATTATCATCGTATCCAAACTAAGTTGACATCCAGGCTCTAGAGTGAGTATTCCGTCGTTAATTAGAGTAATGGTAGATGCTTTTTCCTTGAAAACCAGATTAAAATTGTTTCTTTGTCCATTACATTACATACAGAGATTTCGCAGTACTATCCAAACTTGTCTGGGCTTGATGCGTACTACTTCACACTTCCCTTCTATTTCTTTGTTGTGGTTTAGTAGATGATCTCACATTGGGATGTATTTTATTGGAGGTTGTACAGAGGATGATGTTTTGAGCAGTAGTGTAACCCCTCTTCTACTGATATGCATTTGTCAAACTCGCTTTCTTGCATTGGATAATATTTGTCTCTTACTAGATTAGTTAATATATATTTCGATGATGGTGCAATGAAGGTAAATTGGTCTTGAAATGGCGTTGGAACGGGTATTATCCTAAACACTTGGTATTTCTCTGAATCCAATATTGGTATTTTACACTCAAAGATGGCATAGCTTGTGGTTATTCTTGATTTGTTGACCTGTGGTTTTGAGAATGTTAAGCGTGGTTTCTACGATTGAGGTTTGATTTCGTAGGAGTCTTCTAGTGTATTCGTCATCTTGCTTCACCTTGTCGATCTGCATCTCAATTTCACGAGCGTAGTCTTGGTCTAATACTCCGAACAGTTGATTTGATATTTTTCCTATAATGTCGAAAGGAGACCTCTTGACTCTTCCCCCTCTTTCATAAAGAATCGCATTTCTTTCTTCGATAGTTGCTACGTGTGCTTTCAATATGATGAGTATATTGAGGCATTCAGATGAGTTTAGAGCCTTGCATCCTAGTTCAATATCGTATTCCATGTTGTGTAGTGGCTAAGTTATAATATGTTACCATTTGCCAATTTGATGCGATAAGGTTAATGCTACCATTGTCTTCAAAATATAGTCCTGGATGTGTGGTGAACGGTATATTAGAATATTGGGCGTGTACTGGTAGTGGCCATACAATTGATGCCAGTGCAATGGATATGATTAATGATGGAATGGTTGGGCTTCTTCTTTTTGTTTCAGTATTTTCTACGGTTTCACTTCTTCTCTTTCTAGCTTGGTGTCGTTTGATAAGTTCCTCTATTGGAGGCCGAATAGGGATTGTTGTTGGCCGTATTTTAATTTTTTTAATGGGTTTTCTTGGTTTTATGGACGGAGATGGTGACAAGTTAGTTGGTTTTGTGTTTTTTGATTTCCGACTGGATTTCCATCAACTGTATTTTCAACACTTGGATTCTGCTCTATTGCGTTCTAATTCTGGTTTGGTTCAGTTCTTACTGGTTCATCTGTTGCTGTATTTTCCACTCTTGGATTCTGCTCTATTGCGTTCTGATTCTGGTTTCGTTCAGTTCTTACTGGGTTACCTGTTGCTAATTTATGTATATTAAGTATATTTATAAGCACACATTGTGCTGGCATTACATTTAGTTGCATTTCGTTGGAATTTTATTTCTTTGTTGACATTATGCTTAGTTTACTTTATTATGAGATATTCTACGTATTATGAGATACATACATACATACATACGAATTATTGCTCTATATTTTTATTTTAAAAAAAAATAAAAAACTGACTCTTCATTTGTACTTTAATTGCATGCATAACAAGCTACCATTATTAAAGAGAATACCCATGTTCTCTTTCATAAATGCAAAGAGAGATTGACATAACATTTATCACACTTGTAAAAAATGTTTCCATTATTCTTAATTATTTCAGTAATATTGTTTTTTAATTTTCAAAATTTACCGTAAAGACTTAAACCACAGATAATACACGATCTGAAATCGGAAATTTATATTGCGTTTAAACATATTGGACACAATGAATTCATTATTGAAAGAAGACCAAATATGCGTGTGTCTTGCACAAAGATCAGAAGGAAAACTTTTTTTAATATTAAAGTATTAAAATATTACAGTAAAACATTAGATTTTATCCGAGATATAAGAATAGGAAATATTTATTTTGATAAATTTATGAAAACTGAACTCTCATCGTTCATGTCTCCGATCGACACTTAGCTGCTGCTATCCAAATAGCTCAATCCGCATTGCAAGGTAGTTTCCCTCTTGGCCTAGTTGCAAAGGTGAAACATTATTGATGAGTAAGATTATGCACAGCAATAATGATTCGACACAGTGCAATGGGCTGAAAGGGTTCAACTCAGGTTATGCACAGTGAAATTTTACATTTTCGTATGTTTGTTTTATCAATACATATAACATTAAAAATTGTAATTTTGATTTCTTAATTGATAGACTTGAAAATATATATTTTTTTTTATTTAAACTACATATTTAGCTCCCAAAATGTTCGTACATTTATAGGTAAATATGATTTAAA
Source organism: Philhelius festivus (assembly GCA_963931855.1). Classification (NCBI taxonomy): domain Eukaryota; kingdom Metazoa; phylum Arthropoda; class Insecta; order Diptera; family Syrphidae; genus Philhelius; species Philhelius festivus. The sequence goes on along the minus strand of OZ007555.1, from coordinate 224,788,297 downwards.
TTTACAGTAATTTAATATATTTGAACTCGGGCAAATGTCGAACTGAAGCTGTTGTTAACATCGGAACTGGGTTGACGAAATTCAAACACAGGCATATATTACATCGCTATTGTGATGACGGCTCGGAACAGCAGGCGCCCCCCTTTTCTTTTTTCTGGGGGTCTCTCTGAGTACGAACTTGCAGGGAAACTCTGCCTGGACTCCCTGGTGGACGTTGAACATCTTGTTACTTGTGTGATGTTGGAGTGTGGCACTTGAAATACTTTAAATAATCTAAGATCAAATTGCTTAGTAACGAATGCTTCAGCTCAGACCTCTGGCAAAACTGCACTCGAGAGCTCTTTAAGTATTAAACGACCTTTTACTTTGACGTCTTAAGGCGAAGTCAATTTTATTTTAAAATACTGTTGCTATTTATACTTGCAAATTGCAACGGCAGTAAGTTTTTTGGGTGACTGGAAAAGGGTGATTTTGAAAACTCCCTAAGAACCTTTCGCGCTGACAAGCTTTTATTTAATTCGCTTGTCAACTGGTAAACTTGCTGGTCAGCTTTTTCTGCCACTTGCTAGAGTTGCTTTTCAAGCTCCTTTCGCAATTGCTCTCTTTTTTCAAGCTGTTTGGCAAGCTTTTGGATCTCTTTCGAGTGTTTTTTCTTTAAATTTTGGACGGCCTGAAAATACTCCGTCAGAATCGCGTCTGTAGTTTCAATACGTTGAAATTGACCCTACTGAGAGCTTATTTGGAACTTGACCAGGCTAAAAACTTCAGGATTTAAGATCTCCTTAAGTTCTAAAAGGAGTACTTCGTTGACTTCTTTTACCTGCTGACTTAGCTCTTTTTTTTCTCTTTTGAAAAACTCTGTTTCCTCTATTAAATCATTAAGCTGGTCCTCGATTGCACTTTTGGCTATTAACTATAATGATTCAACAAACCACGTAGTTTTTGTGGAGCCGAAACTACTTACACCAATGCACTAAAACAGATTTTCAATAAACCTATCCCAACAATACAACAGGTGATGACTTTTTTTTAGCTTTTTAATTTTAATTCAAATTTTAAATCAAACCAACTCCAACAATCATTTTTTAACGTTGGTCAGGTACCAACAATAAGCAAAAAAAAACTAGCACAAAAAGAATAAAAAATAATTGTTTTTTTTTTCCCGGCTGCGCCAATGTTAGGTTTTGACTAGTTAATTTAAAACACGACCCGCACTTTCAGTGATTTTCAGTGAACTCTCATCGTTCATGTTTCCGATCGACACTTAGCAGGCTGCTATCCAAATAGCCCCCTCCGCAATGCAAGGTAGTTTCCCTGTTGGCCTAATTGCAAAGGTGAAACATTATTGATGAGTAAGATTACGCACAGCAATAATGTTTCGACACAGTGCAATGGGCTGAAAGGGTTAAACTCAGGTTATGCACAGTGAACTTAATGTAGGGCGCAACAGCATATAGCTGGACAATCAACTTATAATGATGGAAGCTCAACTCACGTTTGACGATACATCGAACGGAAGAACGATTATTTTAATTTGTTGGTTCTTGTTTTCTACTATATTCCTACTATTTTCTTCGTATGCTTTTATAGTCTAATCTCTATATCTTCACGATCGTCTTCATCCATTATTCCTATTAAGTTAATCACTCCTCTTTTACTATTTTGTGAGGTATTAAAGTTTTAATTTTGGTCTCGAATTTAGTTGTTTCTCACATCTGTTTATAGTATTTATCTGGGATTGATCTATATTGTTCTTTGAGTTTGATTATTGCTTCTTCGCATTTCGTTAGGTTTATGATATGAATTATTGTTTTATAATAATCAATTAAATTGATTGATTCAGTGCGATCTCGTACAGTTGTATCTCTTGGCTATAGGCCAGTGGTAACTGCCAAAGAACTACTAGTATCGGTGCCAATTTTAATTTCATCATTTTTAAATCTCTTCTTTTTCTTTCTAAACTGGTCCTTGTTAAGACACAAACAGTTAAAACACTAAGGCAACGTTCTTTCTTATTTCTCTTTTTATAAGTTTCATACTCCTAAAATACAAACACCGGGCTCGACTGCGCGATTTGAATGCTCGATTAAAACTGAAACTAACTTAACTATCGGATAACATTCTTTCGTTCGGTTTTTTGAAAGGGTTGCCAAACTTGTGTTATTTCTGTAGGTCTCTGTTTGATTTGATTGTTATTTTATTTTTATCTATTTTAATCACTTTTATTTTTCTGTGTCTTATTTTTAATTTACCGAAATATAGAGGATTATAAATTTTGGTAAAACGAGGATTTTTTAAAACTTTATTTTTTGTACTTTAGATTCTTTCGAATATTATTTTATTGTCTATGCGAATTTATAATTTTGTTAAAACATTGAAGTTTTAAAAAAGATAAATTTTATTGAATCTTAAGAATTATTTCTAATCCAAGACCAGCTAAGGCTAAGGTTAAGACTAAATTCTGAAGTACAATATCTTTCTTAAGCTACTTTGTAATAATAACATAACTGGATGTGGTGATGTCATCTTCGGGAATTTAGAGTATTCAATTACAAGCATGATTGAACTTGTTCTAGATTTAATATTTGGAACGTGCTTAGTAAGCTTCTTTTTCCTAAGATGCTGGTGGTTGTCGCCAAGTGCTTTGACAGCGGTTTTCCAATTATGTTTGAATGGCAAATACGTGCCTTAACTTGCGTCCGAAATTTATGTCACTCGGTTTTTCTTTAGTAGTTAAATGGATCGTATTGTTGTAAACCTCTATGGGTCGCGTCACATTATCGACTATACTTGGTTTTTGCTTTTCGTGATGGCCTAAAGGCGTAGACGTTTTTTCATATGGTAATTTTATCGGATTTCTTCCTATTTTGAGATTATACATTTCACAATTGTTCAATACATTATAAATAGTCTCACGTAAGTTAGGTGCGTAAAGTTTGTCTGTTATACAGATTAGGTCTGTACTATCTGATTCGACACTGTGTTGTGTACTCACTAAGTCTTCTTCCAAACCGTAAATTTCAGGTGAAATCTTTACTCTTGTTCTTGATATGGTGCTGTAGTTGCACTCATGTTTATTTAGTATCCTGGATGCAAATGAAAGTGGTCCGTGAGATTGGGACAATACTGCGCCTATTGCAAAGTTGCTTGTATCGGTTGTTAATATGAATTCTTTGCTAAAATCTGGGTTTTTGTTAATTAACGTATTTGTCATTGTTACTTTTAGTTTGTTGAACGCGTTAACGTATCTTTCGTTCTTTATATCTATCTTTGAATCTTTCTTCAGGTATAAAGTCATAGATTTAATAATTTAAGCATAATCATGGATGAATGTTCTATAATATCCAGCTAAACCTAGGAAGGATTGTATTTCTTTTACCCAATAGATCATCTCCTCCTTTTGCTGCGATCTTTATTAATGTTCCTGTTTTGTTTAACTGATCTATCACCTGCTTGGATCTTCTTATGATAGTGGATTCTAAAATTGCGTGGCATATTATGAGATTAAGAGGAATCATCTCTGACAAGACTTTAACCAAAGTCTCTTGGCGTTGTTCGGAAAAGGACAAAATTCTTTAACATAAGGGTTCACTATCAACATTACATTAGACAAGAACCTCGTGACAGTGGATTTTACTATATCTCCCGGAGTGGTTGAATTTAAAAGATTGAGGCCTGTAGGTTTGGAGGACAAATAGTCATAATTCGGAGAAGGATTTATGTGAGGAGGTAAAATACAGGTGAGCAATTTATGTTCCGCAGGAGACAAATGAGGCATCACTCTTTTGATTAGAGCAAGATATAGGTATTCTGTTGCAAGATCTGGAAACCCTTTTACATAATACTGGTGCAAAAAACTGACAAATCTATGTTCCAATGATCCGGAAATGGAAGAATCACTTGGATTCAAAAGTTCAGGATCCAAATCTGTACCCGCTTGTAACAGAGTTTTTAAACACTCACTCAAATGAGATTCTCTTTCTGTGGCCCATCCTATCAAACACTGCAGATTTGCAGGATTTTTGATAATATTCGCAGAAACTTTTGCGATTTGTTTGCCATAAGAATTTATCTTACCATGAGTGATGGATCCAAGATATGGCATAGCCTCTCCTATAGTTTGAGCCATGTGCCAATCAGGGGAAGACATCTCTTGAGTTTGTTTAGCCAATATATATAATTTATCAGGATTTCTATGCTCATTGCATGACATTTCTTTTTCACAAATCAAAAACTCTATCGGATGTGGTACTGTTACTCCTGAAATATTGGAGTTGTTCCATGTTCGTATCCTTAATTTCTGTGAGATCTTCGCACTACATTCATTGATATTGATGTCGAGACAACTCCTAAAGAAAATATTATATAGACAGCAAGTAAGATAATTTTTCTCTCCATATCTCACTCTTGCAAGAAGATCATCACCACTTTTTGCAGCTATTTTTATCAGAGTATTGGTTTTGTTCAATTGATCCATAACTTGTTTAGGTCTTCCTAAGATAGTTGAAGAGAGAATCTCATGACAGACTAAAGGGTTGAGGGGAATCATGGATGCAAGTGCAGCTGTTTGTTTCTTGTTTGGAAAAGAAAGAAATTCTTGGACATAGTCATTTTGAATCCAAGATACTTGTGAGATAAATTTGGTCACTGAGGATTTGACAGAATCTCCTGGTGTAGTGGGGATTGATAAATTGAGACCCACCGGATTTGAAAAAAGATATTCGTAGTTCTGACCTGTATTCGAAAAAACTTGTGAGATATTTATCACAAGCATTTTTTCAGAATAATTTGGTTTAGGAATGACTTTTTTGATAATAGCAAAATATTCAGTCAAAGGATCAGGAAAATTTTTAACCAAATACTGAGCCAAAAAGCTTACAGGAAAGCCTCCAAGAATTTTAGGAAAAAGATTTAAAGCCACCAGAAAATCGCAAGGAATATCCGACAATATTTTGAGCATCTTCTCTGAAAAGTGAAAGTGAGTCTTTTGAATGGAGGTGTTTGAAGGAACAGTGAAAGTCTTTTTGGAGGCACTAATCCAAGATATGAGCACTTAAGCATATTTGCATAAGGAACGACAGGATTTATGTCAGTTGAACAGGCTGAAGAACAGTTGGCTGAAATAGAAGATAGGGCGGTTTCTTCTGTTGGAAATCCTTCATTACTCATAGGAAACATTCTGCAAATCTTTTTTTGCGACATTGACAACGGGCAGCCATTTAATATAATTTCCTTACCATAAACAAAAAGATTGGAAGATGACCAAGTTTCCTCTCTTTTCAATGGAGGTCCTATTTCATTTAATATATTTTTAAGAATATCTAAAATCTTGACATGTTCTTCTTCTTAGATGGGAAATGGATAATCAGAACTTGATTATCTCCTTGTCCCATTAATGAGAAAGAATATGAAACATTGCTCATCTATAAGAATACACACAGTGAAAATCGTCCATCCCTTTTGACGCAGACCCTCAATACCACCTTGATGCCCTGACCATACATAGTCATCTTCTATAATTTTTAAATGACCATTAACTCTTTTGAACTTTGGTAAATATGTCCCGTCAGCCAGATATAATGGTGCGTGGGAGAATAGTTCATGAGTTCGGGCGATGCAATGATTTAATCCAAAAAGATGATCTATCTCTTGGAAAATTCTCTTAGTCTCGTCTTCCCTCATATATGTGTTCCACTTCTGAAAGTCGATGTTTGTGATTATGTTAATCATAGATTCTGAAGCATTTTTTTCTCCTTTATTCATAGAATTTGTTTTATCATTAGGCTCATTTAAGCCTAAAGACATGGCTTTATCTGAAATGAGATCAGAAATATTGATTCTATCAGAAAGCCTGTCAAAAGCCTGCAAGAGTTTGACATTTATCCAATCAAGTTTGTTGTAATATTTGGGCACTTTTGACAAAGGAGAATTTGTCTCGTAAGCTCGTCGAATTACATTTCTAGAAGCCAAATTTGACACATCAATCTTTGGCCATGATCCTCTTTTCTCTCTATAATTCAAGCAGAATTGTTCCATAAAGACACAAGTGATTTGTTTTATTTTCTGACGATTCCCTATACGTCTTTGGCATGCAATTTGTTTTAATTTTAAAATTCCGATTCTAGGATCAATATTAGAATGGCCCCATGTTCTATACAGTCCGAAAGATTGAGATAGTTTGTGAGACGATTTGGTGTATAATTTATACAATAAAATTTCCAAATTGAATAGTCTTCGTTCAATATCAGGACCAAGTGAATTACATCTTTTATAATGTCCTCTTGTATTGTAGAGAGGAAGCACTTGTTATCACAAAATTCATCATCATTGTATTTCAAAGGCTCCCACTTAGACAGAATATCGAAGGCTCTATCACCAGATTTTTGGATTATCTCATCACCCCACTTATGCAGGAGAGAGATTTCTAAAGGTGTAAAATAATGGTGGAAATTAAGTTTCTGACCTAAATATCCTGACAAATGAAGATTGAACCTCTGAAGAAATATGTCGGATACTTGAAGGAGATGCTCTCTTGTACCAACTATTACTTGACCATGATGATCTTTGACATAGAACAAATTTCTTGAGATGTGAAGATTCAAGCTTGTACATGTTGGATTCTGAAGACATCGAGATCCAATCATGCTTCATTAAATTTAAATGAGACAACTCTTGATAAATCTTCAACATCATCCACAAGACCAGTTAAAACAATGCCTTTAAAGGCAAATTTTTTGCGAAGTCTGTTTTAGTTGAAAGCGTTTTTCTTAATTCCTTCATGTGATCTTCTGCATCTAAAGAAGAATGCGGATCAAATTAAAACACTTTTTCTGATTGAACCTCTAACAATCGTAACGCACTATAACACGATTTATCCAAAACAGGCTGATCATCATAACTGGATGCGTGAGGAAAATCATTCTGAACTAGCACATTAAAAATCGATGCCTCCATGATGTGAAAGTCATGAAACCACTCTTCGTTTAACAATAGTTGAAAATCATTAACCACTTGAATAATATCTTCATAATAAACGCTCTACAAAATACGAAAATCAATATCTACTTATGTTTAAATCGCCGTATTATTTCAATTTGCTGATATCATAAAACCCATAACTCTACCTAGTTAAGATAAACGTTTGCATTTCAGATTCAGATTTCACAATCTCATTATTTATTTCCACCACACTATGTTGAATGCTAAGGTGAGTTTAAGGTGTGTTACAACTATTCCGAAATAGATAGTGTACGGACCCCCACTTCTTGATATTCCTGCTATAAATGCTTTCTGTTCACATAAGGCATCTCTAGCGCATAATTTTGCTTGAATGAAGTCACGTCTAACTCCTGCGACATTTTTTGCCATTTCTGTACTTGAAGTGAGACAAATCAAAAACTCTATCTAATTAAATTTAATTGAACCTTTCACAGATGTCTTTGAAATTTGGATATTTACTATCGAAAATATCAGACCAAGCAGAGCGTGTAGCATTCTGCACTTGTCAGAGAATCTCTGCATACGTGACAACATCAGCTAAGACCTCTTCCTTGGTCTTTCTATCATACTTCTTTGTCTTAGAGTTCAGAATCTTTGATTCTAGAACCTGATGATGGAGGACAGCTTTAACGACCCCATCTTTCGTATGATCCTCTCAAGTTTGGAGGAAAGTCGATGAACCCTTCTACTACCATCAAGCTCGCCTCCACAGGTCGATTCAGATGATTGCATTTACTCATTATTTTAAAGGCGAACTCAGGATAAGAATTCATAATCCTGGATAGAGTAACTGTCACTCTGGTAGAAGAGTCGGTTATTTTCCTTTGAATGTGATAAAGGCCTTTGTACTTTTCAATTAAAAGTTTGGCCTCTGGTTTGACTTTGCCAGTTTTTGACATTATAGAGCTCCCTCTAGTCAATAGTGCTGTAATAAGAAAGATCAAATCTTGACCCCTCTTAACAGAATCCAGCTGATAGAGAGCCAGCACTGCTCTTATAGCCTTGGGATCAAAGCCTTGATAAGCCAGTAAAGAGCTTAATTCCTGAGTGATTTCCTCAGTTATCTCAGATAAAGTAAAAGAAACAAAAGTTTCATCATTTTTGGGTGTTTGAATAGGTATAGTATCCCTTTGAACTGGTACTATATCAGATTCAACATTTTGGGCCAACTTTGTCTCAAATGACTCTTGGTTATCTGGCATGATGATTGATGATGAGTAGCTGTCTGAGTCAGAAGCAGTGTCTTGAATTAGTGTTGAGATTTCTTTTATTTCTTTATTGACAAAAGAATCTATCTTCTCGATAGCTGATAGTTTTTTAACAATTGATTCAGCTAGTGATCTCTCAGTATATTTACCAGGCTTAAAGCAGACTGGTGCACTAGATTCTCTAATAAGTTTTAAGTCGTGATAGGCTTTTGAAGGCTTCAATCGGTAAGAATGTTCAGTTTCTCTAATACGTTCTCTTTTGTGTCTCCTCTGATCTGAGACTACTCTTAGTAAAGCTAATAATTCCACTAACTTAGAATCAAGATATCTTTTAACCTTTTGAGAATCGATATACTTTTTTATGTCAGTAACTTTTCTTGGTTGACTTAATAACCCTTCAACAAAAGACTCAGTTATGGGGAGCTTCAACTATCTTAACTTGTTCTTTAATTTCTCAAGTTTTTAAGTCACAGTAATATTTGATGTATCGATAAGTAAGTTTTTCTATAGCCGTCTCTGTGTGTGTCACTGTCACACAGTAGTAAAATAAGAATATACCGTCAAATGCTGTATGAGTTGGGGTTTATCCAACGTTAGAGGTGGACGATTGTATTTTATTTTATGCTTCAGAAAAATACATTTAGGTAGAGCTCAATCGGTTGACATTTCAAACGAAATATACTCGAGAGATGAAAACATAATTTGTATCATATCTGTGAAACCATCAACTGTTAAATTCGATCCAAAAAATTAATTCAGGGAAATCAGTTAACATTTCTTTCTTCCACTTCAGATTGTTTGGCGATCAATGCCTACGTTTTGTAACTCTCATATCGAAAAAATTGGTGGAAAATGATGAAAACTGAAACAAAACACATGAGTTTTTTTCGGTAGATACTCGTAATTTAAAGCTTAAAGCTGATAATTTTAAAGCTGAATTATTTGCTTGTTTTATGTGCGTATCAAACAAAGTTCAATTAAAATTTTAAGAACAGTGTTAATATATTCTTGATTGTTGATTGTTGAAATGAATTTTTGCATTTTTTTCAGAAACGCTGTCATTGGTTTTGCTACTTTAGAATAATCTTTTATGAGCTTCCTATAATATCCGGTTATGCCCAAGAAAGCTTTAATTTGTTTTAAAGTTCTTGGTAACTTATACTCTTTTATTGCGGAAACTTTGCTTGGGTTTGGTTTTATACCCTCAGTTGGGACAATGTGTCCTAAGAATTCTGTTTCTTTTTTCAAGAATTCACACTTATCAAGTTGTACAAGTTGTGTTTGAGCGGAGTTTGAGTTAGGAACGAAAAAAAACGATTGTGTTCATTTCTGTTGCGTTGAAGGTGAGATATTCGCTTAGCCCGTAAAAGAGTCAAAAGAGTTGTTTGAATTTTGTTGTGCAGGAGGGACCTTGCGTGTGGAAGATGGATTAGTTGGCTGAGTGGGGTTCAAAATATTAAAGCTTATAAAGTTAGGATATTTAGCTCCTGTTCTTAGGTCGAAGTTGGGGAGAGTTGGAGAGGGAGATCGAGACGGAGGTTGTGTTTGGGTTTTAGTGAGCTTAAAAGAGACTCGTTTTCTTTCTTTAGATGGGTCGGAAGCACTATGAGAGGTTGAATGTACACTTAGGGAGGTTGTAAGAACTTTAAATTCTGGGGCATTCACATTAAGATTCTCAAAAATATTATTTGAAACTCCAGTTGTGGTTAGATTTGGGAATGTAGCTGATGCTTGTTGTTGTAGGTCTTCTGGACAATTTAGTCTTTCGTGTTGAGCGTGATGTATCATGGGATCGATTTTCTACCCATTTTGACATCGTCATATTCTTTATGAAAAGCTTTTTTCCAGGCCCGTGGAAAAGCCACTCATAATTGTTAGGTGTCGACACCTTGAATTTTTTGGGGACAATTCGATGACATTCCACATCCGGAATAGAATAATTCTTCATAAAGAATGATTGAACCCACGTAGAACTGGCATTTCTAGGAGCGTTGGTTAGGAAGAATGACGATTTATTGGATTTGTTTAGTCTATCAAGTCTTTGGTTCCATTCTGTAGTAGACCACGAGGTACCAAATTTTTAATGCTTTTTTCGACAGGGGTGTTGCTAGGTGGCTGTTTATTTAAGTGAATAGAAACGATTGGGTTCGCGACGGCGGCGGAGTTAATAGCGTCACCAGACAGAAGTTCGTTCGAAGAAGTAGCAGGGATTGAGTTCACGGTGGCAGAGTGAATAGCGGCGGAGGTCACGTCGGCAGACAGAATTTTATCTAGAATTGATATATTATTTTTGTTTGAAATAGGACCACTCGAAACATTCTATTTTTCGCAAGTGTTCATTTAATGATTCAATATCACGTTGCACACATGCAGACTTTTTGCTATAATTGTTATTATAATTATCTCTATGTTGCCCTGTATTATTACTCTTATAGCTTTGCAAGTTACTTTTTCTTGGGGTATTGTACCTTTCATATTCGTAGCCTGCCTCATGGAGAATGTCCATGGCCTCTTCTAGAGTTTTAGGCTGTCTACACATTAGTATCCCTTTCATAGGCTCAGGTATTTTGCTTGTGAATAAGCGTAATGCCATATCACAATTTCTCTTGGTTTCAGAGGTGGCCATGATGCCTTTGTCTAATCTTGTTTTAATTTTTAAATGTCTTAAGACTATTTTGATCTTATCATAAATTTTTTTACAATTATCTAGAAATTGTATGCCTCTTAACTCATCGTATAATTGCTCTACTGATTTTTTATCACCAAAGTACTGATCTACGCTCTTTGTTATATAATAATATATAACCGTGGAATTGTTCTTCTGTTATACAATGAAATCCTAACGTTGGGATTTAGGATGTGGACGGTTAGGGGTTTTTCATCACATTTAAGGCCTGATGATGGCCGGAAAGGGGTACACGGCAGCGAGGCCGAAAAGGGTTTTCTTTATTTTTTATAATATACTTACTTGTAGTGATGCTGTTTTTGCCACAGATATTGCCGTTAAAAGAAACTAATTATTTTTATTTGCAAAGAAACAAAGGTTGTCTTTATTATTATTTAGAATCAGATTCGGATTCGGGTGCGGATTCGGATTCGAATTAATTCTTGTTTAAACTTACCAACTATTTATATTTACTTACATCTTAAGGTTATCTCACTTAAATTGTACTTCCTATTTCCTATAATTCTTTACTTCTTACGTTATTAAATTAAAACTATGTCACTTAACCTACTTCCGGTTCATCAAAACAAAACAATTTACATTACCTTAATTTATGACACACATATTATTATTTCCATGTGACACACATTTTCTTTTTATTATTTCTTAATGTGACATACATTTTCTTTTAATTATTATTGAATTGCGTCAGCATTTAGTGCATTCGCAAAGTTCATTCGGGTTTATTATTTGGCCGCAAACTTTCTGTTACAATTTTCTGATGACGCTTCAGTTATGCATTAACTGAATCGTCACCCAGATAATTGTTATTTTTTGTTTTGCATTGTGCACCAAGCAATCAAATGTTTGTTTATCATTTTGAATGCTATGGTGTTGACATTGGCCTTTAAACCTGAATGGGATTGAGGTGGGTCATGATTCGGTGTGAATAATGTTTCACACAACACCTCCCCCCTTTGAAAGAGTTCGTTTTTTGCTTTGAAGAGGCAAAAAATGCTGAGCTTGTATTCTAAATGAATGATTTATAAAGTTTGGAAAATATGTATGTGTTTTTATTCCTATTTTGTTTATATTCAGGGTTTGGAAATTGTTCAGATGATTCACTTATGGAAGTTATGGGAGTTATTCAATAATTCTTGTTTTATGGGCTTAACTAGTGTATACTCCTATGATCAAAAATTATTTGTAATATGTCTATATTTAATAAATAGATAGTTGATAGTTATTTTGACTTAATTTTAATTCAGATTTTTCAATATATTTTTATTTACTTAGTATAATATACACTATTTAAGGAACATTTTTGATTCTTAATTTTACAACATTTTATTTAATAATATAAACATAATATAGTTTTAGTTATTGTACATGAACATGATAATTATGTTTATGAAGATATTATGTTGATGTAGGTAAATGTTCTACTCCATAGGCTGGTCATCATATTGGTAAATTTTCTTCCTTCTAAGTTTATTTTGTTTGATTCCTTGTTTCCGATATGTATTTACTCTTTGTTGTAGATGTTGAGTATGGGGTGACTGCGGTATATGTAGATAAAATGTGATTGAAAACTTGCTAATATTCTAGTACATAGATAAGTCTTAATTACAATTATTATTACAAATTTTTATTCGATTGTGTTTGTTTATTTTTAACTACTAATTATTTAACTAATACAAAGATAAGTCTTAATTACAATTAACATTACAAATTTTTATTCTATTGTGTTTGTTTATTTTTAATTATTAATTATTTAACTATTAAATTTATTACATTACAAATTTTTATTCGATTTCATTTTTTAAATACTAATTATTTTACTATTACATCATAAATTTATTTGATTTTTACATGGTAATCATTTTTAGTTTATTAGTTTATAACAATATTACATCATTAATTTATTTGATTATTACGTGGTAATTATTTTTAGTTTATTTGTACACATATAATTTGTTTTTCTTTTCTTTTTAACATCTTAAAATCTCATATTCTCTATATATTGTGGGCTTGTTTGTGTAATATGTATATTTTTGATATTTAGTGCATGGATAGTGTTACATTGTTGTTTTGTTTTTTTTTTTTTTTTTTTTTTTTTTTTTTTGTTAATTAAATGTTATGTTCAGAAGTATGAACATTTATTATTTAATAGGTATCATATATTTAGGTGTTTTTATGTATGTGAGAATGTAAAGTATTTTTGTGTTTGGGGTCCTGGACCCTCTTTATTTTGTTGATGTAATTAATATGTGGGGATCTTTTCTCCCTCTTTTTTTTTTATAACTTCTTATCTTTTCAGATACATATACATATGTATATATATATATTTTTTTTTTTTTGTGGGGATGTTTCCCTTTTTTCATATGATTTTCTAATGTGGATGGGACTAGGTTTTTTTTTTTTTTTTTTTTTTTTTAAATTGGGGATGTTTCCCTCTTTTCATATAAACAAATATGTATATTTATTAATTGTATGTTTTTTTTTTTTTTTTTTTTTTAAATTGGGGATATTTCCCTCTTTTCATATGATTTTTTTAACTTGGGGAGATTTCCCTCTTTTCATATAATTTTCTCTTATGGGTGGGATGACGGTATGTACCGGAAATGCGGGTATCTTTTCAGTTCGTTTAATAGAGTTGTCCTAAATTTCCCTATTTCTTCCACAGATGATGTCAATCTTTTGTCGCCCGCCAGGTAGTTTGATACCATGCATACGACTGTCCCGTCATCAAACCCCATTAGATTTCTCGGAGTCTTCACATTTTTGATTTTGTATATGGGTGCCTCCGTTTGTCCATTTCTTGATTTCCATTCTCTTTTCATGTATTGTTCCACCTTTGACAGTGCTTGGTTTCCTGATACTCCCAATGTATTGTAGTGTTTTATGGTTTTTTGTTCGTTATTTACAACGATTAGCATCCAGTGTAACCCTGCTACTTCGATCGGTAACAGAAGTAGTTTATACTCAAATACGTTGTTGTGTTGGTGAAACTGCTTTAATTGTTCGTCTTCTTCCCCTTTTAAAATATTATTTGAGATGGACTGTAGGTTCAACAAGGAGATCGATTCGGTGTGTTTGTTTCCTGATTTTGCTAGGTTATAGAGGTAATGGTGCATTTGAGTGGAGTTTACTTGTTTTGAAGACATTATTGTAATTTTGGTTTTTTGTTGATGTTTGTGGTTGTTGTTAATCTGGCTGTTGTTGTTGTTGTTTTGTACTGGATTGGAAAAAAAATATTTTTAGTTTAACTGAAATTTATATATTTATTATGATTTTACGAATCATAGTAATGTTTTAGGCGATTATTGTGTATCGTTACGTGTTTCTTCTTTACAAGAATCACGCTGTTTGTTGGGCTGATAATTTCCACTATTGTGTATGGACCTGTCCATATTTCGGATAATTTGTGTTGTCTGTTTTCATTTTTTATTAAGACTTTATCTCCAACGTGGAACGCTCTAAATTTTACACCTTGATCATAGTAATTTTTTGAATTCTTTTTACTATTTATTAAGTTTTTCCTAGCTATGGCATATGTTTTTTGGAGTTTATGCCTTAAAACAAAATAATAATTTTCGTGATCATAGATTGGTTCTGGTTCGCGCTTTAAATTAGTTGGTATATCTGCAGTGAAACCAAATAGACAGTCCATTGGAGTGAATTTTGTTCCTTCGTGAATACTATTGTTGTAAACGAATGCCGCTGTTCTTAGGTACTGATCCCAAGATCTTGGATTTTCGTCACAAATAGTTCGTAAATATTCTACTAGGGGTCTATGGGCTCTTTCTAGTGCACCGTTTGATTGAGGATGGTATGCCGTGGTCTGAAGTTTCTCTATTTTTAGAAGTTTGCATACCTGCTTGAATAATTTACTTAAGAAATTTGTTCCCTGATCCGTTACCAACTGCTTGGGTATTCTGTATCTGGTAATTATTTGTTCATAAAATATATGTGTAATTGTTTCTGCCTCTTGATTCGGTATTGCATAAAAATCTACATATTTTGTGAGATTATCTTGAAAGGTTAAAATGTACTTGTTTCCTAAGTGAGAATCTTGTAGTGGTCCTACTATATCTAAATATACTTTATCAAATGGAGTATGGCAAGTATCCGTTATTATCATTGGCATTTTTGCCTCTGGGCTGGATTTCATTTTCTGACATTTAGGACATTTCTTTATATATCTTGATATGTCTCTAAACATTTTAGGCCATTTGTATTTTCTTCGAATGCGTTTGTATGTATTTATTACTCCTTGGTGTCCGCCGAATGGTGAGTCATGGTAGTCTTTTAGTATTGTCTGTATGTCGTGGTTGTTGTACTCTTTCTGGGTAGTGTTATCTAAACTATTATTTTGAAACGTTTGTGATAAGTCATCATTGATAGATACATCTTGCATTTTTGGAAGGTTTGCGTTTTGGGTTTTCACAGTTCGTTGTGTGTTATTTGTGTTGGTTGTGCCTTGAGTTGTTTGATTAGCATTTTGCTGAAGACGTTGTGCTCTTGTAACTGCTAAACATGTCGTGTTTTTTGGAATTTCGTTAGTATTTGTGTTTTTTGTCTCAGCAGCAGGTATTCTGCTTAAAGCGTCTGCGTTATTGTTCTTTTTACCTGGTTTGTATTTAAGTGTACAATCGTACTCGGAGAGCTTGTGGTGAAAACGTATTAGTCTGGAGGTCGGGTCTCTTGTTCTAAAATTGCCTGTTAGAGGTTCATGGTCTGTATATACGGTAAACTTTCGTCCTAGTAAATAACATCTGTAGTTCTTAGTGGCCCACACTATAGCTAGCATTTCCTTCTCAATGGTTGAATAATTGCGTTCAGCTTTATTTAATGTGCGACTAGCGTACGCAATTGGTTTATCTTTTCCTAATTTACCTTGAGATAAGACAGCTCCTATAGCTTCGTCACTGGCGTCAGTCGTTAAAATGAACGGTTCATTGAAGTCGGGGTATATCAGTAATGGAGGAGATACCAGAAGGTTTTTAATTTTTTGGAATGCCTCTTGACAATTGTCTGTCCATTTGAATTTTACATCTTTCCTGGTTAAATTAGAAAGAGGTCGAACTATCTTTGAAAAATCTGGGATGAATTTTCTGTAATAGTTGGCAAGACCAAGAAAAGATTGTGTTTGTTTAACTGTTCGAGGCACAGGAAAATTTTGTACACAACTCGTTTTTCCAGGGTCTGGATGTGCTCCCTCTGCAGAACACTTATGACCCAAATATACAACTTCTCTACGAAGAAATTGACATTTCTCTACGTTGAGTTTCAAGTTGTGTTCTCGCAATCTGTCGAATATCAATTGCAATTTTCTATTATGGTCCTCTATATTTTTTCCATAAACGACTATGTCGTCCAGATATACAAAACATTCTAGACCCTGTAGGCCAGTCAATATATAATTCATTAAGCGTTGAAAAGTAGCGGGAGCTCCTTTGAGTCCAAACGGCATACGCTTAAATTCGTAGTGTCCATACGCCGTGCTAAAAGCAGTTTTTTCTCTGTCTTTTGGGTCTACTAGGACTTGGTGATAACCACTCGCTAAGTCTAGTGTACTAAAATACCTTGCGTGACCCAATTGATCGAGAATATCTTCTATACGGGGTAATGGAAAGGCATCTCCTACTGTACATTCATTTAATTTACGGAAGTCAACGACAACTCTCCATCGTACTTCACCGTCTGGACCTGCCTTTTTAGGTACTACCAAAAGTGGTGAATTCCAAGGGCTTTTGCTTGGTTGTACGATGTCATTTTCGAGCATCTCAGCGAGTTGCTCGTTGATTATACCTCGTTGCTTTTCGGGTAATCTGTACATCTTAGTATTGATAGGTGCCTGATCTTGTTTGATTTGTATCTCGTGCTTCATTGTCATGGTATGAGTCAGTTTGTCACCTGGTAAAAAAAATATGTCGTGGTATCGTGTACATAAGTCCGTAATGGCCCTTTGTTCCTCGTCATTAAGCGTTTTGTCCTTGTTGAGTTGTGTTTTTAGAGCTTCTTCTCTTACGTTTCTATTTTCGGTGTCAGTTCTAGTGTAATAACATTTTGCTTGTTTTATGTCTGGCGCTCTAAAATTGTTGGTTAGGTTGTAAATATCGTATTCGCTCAGACTTGAGAGCTCCAAATTTATATGATTTATTGAAACGACCTGTTGGTGTGTGTTTATTATGGGTACCCTAATCCTATCTTGGCCAGTTGCCAATAAACAGTTACCTAAAAATACTCCATCTTTTATTTGTTTTGCTAAGCAAATCTTTGGTTCTTTACATTTTATTGGAAGTTCTACTATTGTTTTTGCCCTTGGGGGAATTTTTAACTCTTGTTTTAGGTTTATACTATAAGTTTTATTTTTTAAATCAGTTTTATTTTGTATGGTTTCTATTTTTTGTTTTTCTACCCTAGCTTGGTGGGCGGTACTAATTAATATAATTGTATGTATCAATGTGTATAAAAAAGTAATTATAATTTTATATATTTCCTGAATTGAATACCTTGTTTTGGGTATTTCTTGTTTTATTGTTATTTGTTCTAAATCTTCTTTTGTTTCGCTGAAGTTTTTTCCATTATTTGAAGGTTTATTTGTCCTCTTTCTTTGTCTGAGTTTATGTTTATTTTGCTTATCAGTGCTACGTCGCCTTGATAATTTAACATTTCCTTCAGTCCCAACTCTTCTTTGCCCGACTATTTGTTCCACTTTTCGAGGTGGGGTTTGAGATATCGGTAATTGCAAATTGTCAGTTGTGTTCAAAGAATCTAAATTTTTTGAAAGTGAACCTTCAGAATCATTGTCTAGGCCGGTCGCAGTGTTGCGCCGCAAAATACATGCTTCTTCAAGTGCATTGTTTTCAAAGTTTAGTGAGGCTTTTATTGAATAACCTTCACCCTTTTGGACGTGGTCTTTTTGACTGGATTGTTGTGTTTCGTTTAGGTTATTCACATGCGAGTGAGCCCTCGTGAAACAACTTCCGTTATGCGAAATATACAACCCATTTTCTTTGGTTACATTGGATTCTATCAGTGGGGTACTGTATACCTCTTCTACCTGCCTATTCGTGATATTTTCATGTATTTTTGAAAACGTTAATAATTTGTTAGGGCCATCTACATTACAGTATTTTCCCATAAAATTATACCCTAAAATTCCATCACCCGGGATGGCTAGGTCATCTTCAATGACTTGAAATTCACATGTGGGCAGTGTTGGTATCTGTATTTCACCGATGCATTCTCCTAATGTATAACCGGAACCACAAGGTGTGTTAATGGTTAACTTCTTTTTATTATTTATTATAGCTTTATATCCTAATGCTCCCTTCTTGAGGAGACTTACTTCTGAGCCGGTGTCTACCAATAAACGTGTAGTTTTGGTTCTTCCGACTCCTATTCCAATTTCTATGGAAGGTAATGTTATATGTTTTTTATTTTGTGTAATTTGGTGTTGCCCTAAATTTTCCTTAATATTATTTATAGTCGAACCGGGGATCTTTCGGTCGACTAATTTGAGTTTCCCGTCTGGTTGCTTTCCCACTTGGTCTTAAAAGAACATTCATTAATGGTGTGTGAATTTCTACCACACCAATCGCAAATAGTTTCCATATGAAATACCCTGTTTACATTGTTAGAGCCTGCTGGGTTTTGGGGCCCTGTGTTATTAGTCCTGAAAGGATTAGATCTGCGTTGATCTGGTGTGTTCTGAGATTGTCCCCTACCATAATCAGTATTTGTGTTATTTCTAGGGTTTTGATTGTGGTAACCATTTTGGGGGTTTCTCCTATCAAAAGCTGTGTTATTTCTGTAACTATTTTGCGGATTACCTCTGTTAATTTGCAGTTGATTTCCCTTGTACCATGGATTGGAGCCTTGTCCTTTTTTATAACAATTTGCGGCTTCGTGACCATAATTTTTGCAGATTTGGCAAATGGGAGTGTTGAGGCGTTTCAAACATTCGCTGTAAGTGTGACCCTGTAGGTTACAGAAATTACAGACGATGTTTTTTGTGGAGAGGTTTGTATTTGTTTGTGACAGGGTTTCGAAAGGTTTTGCCTCTTTTATCGTGTATGCTGAATTGCACGACATTATTGGGATTGTTTCAGTTCTTTGCACATGTTTCTCCATACTTAGAGCAGTGCGTACCAATTCCTCAAAACTCTTGTTTTCCAATGTAAACAGATATTGGCCTAATTGCTTATTAGATATCCCTGAAGCGAGGGCAGACTTCGCAAAGTCGGATAGTTGGATTTTTACTATCTCTGCATTGTCTCCATATTTAATTTCCGCTGCTTCTCGACATTGGGTTAAAGAATGTCGTAACCGACTTATGAAGACATTCAGTGTTTCGAACTGACTTTGTCGACTTGTTATCAAACAGTTTACCAAATCGTTGTAATCTTCGATTGGAAGATATGCCCGATTGAGTGTGTCTTCAAATTCTTTAAAGTCTTTTGGTTTAGCGGTTTGTATTAAATCAAGTGCATCTTCCCTTAATTTAGTTTGGAGAATTTGCAGGAAGAGTTTTTCATCTTCGTTCGGGATATGTTCTATCACTGGCCTAATACATGTAAGGAATGTTTGGAGTTTTTGAGCTATTCTCGGATCTGTACCTCCAGAGAATTCTGGTATCCCATGGGAGAGTTTTAATAATTTTTCGAATCCAAGAGACATTTTGGGAGGGAGTGAGGTTTTCTGTTCGGATGGTCTGGGTGCCAATTTATTTGTCAGATTTTTCTTTGGTGTATTGGCTTCGGTTATTTCTGCCAATAGTGACATTATCGAATTCATCGACAAGAATAATAACAATTAAGAACAAAAGCAAAAAAATATTGCATAAGTTCAGGTAGGTAACATAAGCGATTAACAACTAGAAAAAATGTTTAGAAAAGAGTTTTTTTTTTTTGTTTTTTTTTTAAATCTTCGTATTTGATATCATATTATTTCTTTGATATTTGTTCTCTATACTTTTATATAAGAACATTACTAGGAACTCATGTTTCTACCTCTAGCTCCAAATCTTTGCCTCTTAAAACATTTAAAGCTGAAAGCATTGCATAGCACGTTTCAATTTTTTTTTTTTTTAATTTATTAGTAAGTTTGTTTTTCATAAGTGTAAGCTCGGAAAATATTCTCTCAGCACATGCACTGCTGTATGGCAAACTCAATATATTCTTCTTACAAATTTATTTAAGTGGTCTTTTAAGTTTCTTATTTTGAACCAAAATAGTTCTGTATTTTTAATTTTAAAAATACTCTCAAAATCAAAAAACACAAATATACAAGTCGTGTGTCGTATCAACAGAGATTTTTTTTTTTTATGAAAGATTGAGATAGAAATAGATAGTTTGGTGTAGGTACTTTTTATTTTGGTTGTTTTCGACGGGTTGCGTTCCATTCTTCGAACAAATTGTTTGTTTTGCTTAAAAAAGTGTCCATCAAAGAGTTTCTAGATTTATAAAAAGTGTCCAAATCGACTTTTTTTTTTTTTTTTGAAAAGAAGTGTTCTGGTGTCCGAACGCTGAAAAGGTGTCAAAATGACACTAAAGTGTCCCCAAAAGTAACCCTGGTTTGGTTCGGATGGTGTTCCTGAAGTGGAGTAGGCTTCAGGTTTATTAAGTCTTTGTATTTTAACTCCATCCTGACACACCATCCTACCGGCTGCGCCATTTATGTTATATAATAATATATAACCGTGGAATTGTTCTTCTGTTATACAATGAAATCCTAACGTTGGGATTTAGGATGTGGACGGTTAGGGGTTTTTCATCACATTTAAGGCCTGATGATGGCCGGAAAGGGGTACACGGCAGCGAGGCCGAAAAGGGTTTTCTTTATTTTTTATAATATACTTACTTGTAGTGATGCTGTTTTTGCCACAGATATTGCCGTTAAAAGAAACTAATTATTTTTATTTGCAAAGAAACAAAGGTTGTCTTTATTATTATTTAGAATCAGATTCGGATTCGGGTGCGGATTCGGATTCGAATTAATTCTTGTTTAAACTTACCAACTATTTATATTTACTTACATCTTAAGGTTATCTCACTTAAATTTTACTTCCTATTTCCTATAATTCTTTACTTCTTACGTTATTAAATTAAAACTATGTCACTTAACCTACTTCCGGTTCATCAAAACAAAACAATTTACATTACCTTAATTTATGACACACATATTATTATTTCCATGTGACACACATTTTCTTTTTATTATTTCTTAATGTGACATACATTTTCTTTTAATTATTATTGAATTGCGTCAGCATTTAGTGCATTCGCAAAGTTCATTCGGGTTTATTATTTGGCCGCAAACTTTCTGTTACAATTTTCTGATGACGCTTCAGTTATGCATTAACTGAATCGTCACCCAGATAATTGTTATTTTTTGTTTTGCATTGTGCACCAAGCAATCAAATGTTTGTTTATCATTTTGAATGCTATGGTGTTGACATTGGCCTTTAAACCTGAATGGGATTGAGGTGGGTCATGATTCGGTGTGAATAATGTTTCACACAACATCTTTCTCCAAGAGCTACATAAATTCTGCCGGATTTCTGTCGAAATTTCGCAAAGCTCGGACTACGTCGGGGATTTTATCCATGACCGTTAGTTTGCTCTTGAGCAATTGTCTGGTCTACACCAGGGAATAAATTATTGTTTGGGTTTAATATGTTCTGCATTAGTGCAGGACCTTGCCGTAATAGGACTCGATTCACTCGATTCGTTATAAGTGAATACAATGCTTTCTTGTTGACCATTGTTAATCGACGAAGTTGAGTGAAAAGAGTTATCATGGCCGGATTCTGTATTTATATTAAGGACATTAGGAGGGACAATAATGTTTCCCTCTGGTTGGACGTCTAGTCCTGCATCTGTTCTTGTTGTAGGCATATTAGAAAAGGAGGGGAAATAAAATTTTTCGTAATTTAATTTGTTTGGCTTTCTTGTTATAAATACTTGTTGTTTCTACGTATATCTCACTTAAATCTATACTTCAGAATATTTAGGTATAAGTTCGCTTTGATTTTGATTATTATTTTTTTTTTTTTTTTAAATTGCAATATAATTTTTTGAATTATTTGTTTAGCTTTGGCTTTGTGTCTTATTTCGATATTAATATAAATGTATATAATTTTTTTTTAAATTTCTTAAAAATTAGTCTTACTAAAACCAGCACTGCATTTCCCTCGCTGGCGATGGGGATTTCTCCTGTTTTTATTCTGATGAATCTTACTAAGGATCCCACGATGCGCACACTTACTTTGGCTGCTTTGTGCGTTCTTACGGCAATTCAAAGCACTTTTACTTGCACTCGGTTTTTGGGTTCAGTTGGCCTGGTAGTGTTTTTTTTTAAAAGCTCTCACTGTTTCAATCGATCACTTGCACTTTTCTTTTATTTTTATCCGCGCTTATTTTAATTTTACTTTATTAAAAAAACGCGGTCCCTGCTCGTTCGCCAGTTAAAGATTATTTATGCAAATTTTATTAAAAAAAATTATTTATTTCATTTACCAAACTGGTAGCGATTCTGCCTATTACAAAACTGAACAATTATGTCTTAATTTCTACGTCTTAAATACTATCTTAACCTAAACATAAACATGGCATTGTTTTACTTTGAGTATACATTGAGTACTATACATTTAATTGTTGCCATTTTATATTTTTGTAATATTGTAAAAATTAAAAAATACTAATTGATAATAAAATAATAATAAATAAAATAAATGTGGATTGAAGTATGGACTGTACAGATCGTTGTTACAAATCTAATTTTTTGTATATTGTTGAGCTTAGCTCTTAGCTCCTGGATTTCTCTTTCCTTTTTATTTCTATTATTTCTATGATTCAATTTCTAATCTTTTCAATTAAAGCATGTACCTTCACTTTTGCGCTCGGGTAAAAAACTAACGAAATTTGATTACCCTGTTGCATATCCGAAACGTTTTCTAAAATCCGATGCCTATTTGCTTTTTCATGTTTGTATCTCTGTTGAATTTGAGGGATTCTTCCCACACCCACTGCGATAACGTCTGCGATGGAAAACGAGTCGCGCACATGTAGGTAATCAATACATCCCACTTTTTCACCTAAATTTTATAAGACTCTAATGCTACAATGGCATCATTAAAATTACTTCGCAATTCTTTAAGTGTAGGTGCCGATTTCAAGATTAGAGACTGCTTAAATGATATTTAGTCCGAGCACGCAAATGGAAAAGTTTTTGAAAGGGACTTAACTTTGCGTGTTGGGTGTAAAGTGCCGTAAACGTGTCCATTTCAGAAAACTTCCACTAAAAATGTCCGTTTCACAAAGCGGCAGATGAATATTATGAATTGACGGAGTTTGCTTTTCTTCACAATCACCTTTATTGCCTTCGAAACATTTTGATTTGTTTTCTTGTTGCCGCTTGGCCTCCATAATGTCACTAAAAAATTCAATATATGTGTCAGAATACTTCTTATACTTCGCCTTCAGCTCAAGGAGAGATGCCTTAAGCTTGTCATCAGAGTTTGCCGCAATAATGAATTGACTATAAGCATTTTTTACCTCTAGCCATAAATCTTGTAATTCAACCCGATATGCCTCGAAAACCGATTTTTGAAGGCATTTGCTTGATTTTTCTTTAAGTGATGCATGGAAATCGACCAACGCGATAAATGCTCCGATGATAACTTGACTTGATAATTGCTCTGACGATGACTTGAAATTCATGAAAAGGACAGCTGAGGACTTGAGGAGTGGAACACCCTTTCGATATACTGTCGGCAATATGGTAGCGACGCCGACGATATTTTCTGACTGCTTGCGCAATGTAACAGGAAACTTAATTTTAATTGCGTTGCACTTATCCGGCTCGAAGGACCAATGCATTACTGCTAAAATGTTGATAATATCCATTGCCCAATTCTTTGGCATTTATTGTTGTTGCATTAGTTGGTTTCATTGGATTTTTTGCATCAACTGTATATTCGCGATTTCTACCATAAAATTGTATATTCATACCTTCGCACACCATTCCAATAGGTACATATTCACTTGTTGCAGTACCACTTAACGTTGTTCCAGTATCGAATGTTGTACGTGTAGCCAATGGTGTTACCTTACAATTAACATGAATAATTTTCGAAACGAAAGGTAAATTTCTGAATTCGGCTTCGCTTAAATAAAATGGCAAAAAATCAACAGGAATTAAGGCCAACGGTGTAGTAATACAATCGATTGTATCGTCAACTGATTGTAAGTTTTCAGTTCCAGAGCCGTAACTATATAAAATTCGAGTTTTTGAAAAATTCACCGTCCGCTACTTGTTGCAGTAGGATTTCCAGAGTCTTTTCCTTCCGGCACGTGATAAAGTCAAAAATGTTAGCCGATATGTCGCTTCTTTCCACAATTTGTCGCGGCTCATATTGCAAACCTTTGAGTAATCGCATATGTCCATTTTGATTAATCGGTAGCCAGATTCGCCGGGCGTGCTCCAAGTATAAGATCCTTTTGCAGATACTCTGTTGTATGTATCCAGTGTTTAATTGTATACTCGTAGGCGGAAATAATTCGCCTAGAGAATCGCCTTCCAATGATTTGTCTATCGATGAGGAGATTTTTAAAGGTGCATCTGCAACTGCTGTTGGAATAGCTGCAGTCGTGCACAATGTGGTAG
Source organism: Philhelius festivus (assembly GCA_963931855.1). Lineage (NCBI taxonomy): Eukaryota > Metazoa > Arthropoda > Insecta > Diptera > Syrphidae > Philhelius > Philhelius festivus. The sequence continues at coordinate 224,763,748 of OZ007555.1, read as the reverse complement.
TGGTTGCCGTGTTTACAGATGGCCAAGTAACTGCCGGAGAATGCTCTGTAAATTTCTCCAGTATCCAATGTTGACTTTCCACTGTTATAATATTGTGTCCGTACACATCGTGTAGTATTCGCCTTCGGCAAGGCATTTCACGAAATCCTGTAATTCAATTATATTTTTTAAAATGATTAATTAATACATTAAACAAAGTAAAAAAACACAATTAAATTACCTTTTAATAGCGTTGTCGTTTTTCGGCTCTTGGTCTTTGATAATTTTGTTGACATTGAGATGTTTCGATGTTGCATAAGGAGTTTGTTGTCTGCGTTTCTGCCTGCTGGCTGCCAGAGTCGTTGCAGCTGATGATTTCTTCATCTGATACTGCTGTCGCTGCCGCCGCTGACGTTGAGGCACCAAAATAGTCGGTGATCCCATATCGGATTGACTTTCGTCTATGTCCGGGGGCATTTTCTGTCCACAAGTTAATGCATCCTCCGCTAGTTCTTCGTCGTCGCTTGTATTGGGAGTCTCTTCTGGTTCGTCTGATGGTTGTGTTAGTGGTGGTTGAGATCCTGTCTGACTCATCTCTGCTTCCTCCTGTTGCTGTTGAGCTTCCACTGCTGCAGACGAGCCTTTTCTGGAAGATAAATTGTTGTTTCGTTTCATTATTACTGCTGCTACTGTGATTACTTTGACCACTACTGTATTCACTATTAGTAGAACAATTAGAAAACAAGAATGGGAATTGAATTTACCCAAAAGTACAAAGAGGCTGAGATTCAAAAAGAATCTCAAGAAGAAAAGTCAATGTATGTAGAATCAAAAAGGATTCGAAAATTTATCAAATTTAGCCAAAAAGTCTAAGATTCAAAGAAGAGTCTCAAAGAGAAAAGTTAATATTGAATCAAAAAGGATTCTAAAAATTTGTCAAATTTAGCAAAAACTATGTACAAGAAGATGATTCTTGTAACTGTATAAAGTCGAGGACCGGTATCAAAGCAGCGGGAAAAAAAAACCCGTTGTGTTACTTCAACAACGCTCTCGTGATCACAAATTAACTGATAGGAAAAACGGTATCGAAGAACTGTTTTAAAAATATAATGCTCTATGAAAAAACGGTTATGTGCCATCGGCAGCACATAAGCTGTTGGAAGCACGAATTAAAAAAAAAGGGAGAGGAGACTTTTAAAGCGTTTGCCGAAAAAGGATCAATTTAAATGACTTGGAGAAAAAAAATAACAGGAAAGTTATTTGAAGAGAAAAAAAAACGTGAAAATGCGACACTAAATTTGCCCGATTTTGATATGAAAAGAAATAATGCCAATCAAATACTCACCTTGTACAATATTATGTAATTTTTTTATATATAAAGCAGCTTCTGATGATCTTCTGGACTTGGCTTCTGTCTCGTTCTACTTCCTTCCGTTACACCAATCGAAGCAATGGTGATGAGTTCTTTGCGTTGTACCAATCGAAGCAATGGTGTCAACTTTTTGTTGAATCTTTGCAAATTTGCTGCACCGCAATGTTCGGTGTGCAATGCAGAGTAGCGCTCTTAGTTCGCTTCACTCACAAAACACATGCAATTGCATGGATGGCTGGAGACAGTGTTGATGCTTTCACTGGTGACACACAACACAAACTGGTGGTAACAGCAAGCGGCACGTAGTGTCAGCAGGCGTAGATGTGAAATAAAAGTGTTCACATACAGCACTGGTTACAGCGTAGGAGCAGCGGACGTTCCGCAACAATAAAAACTTGAAGAATAAAGTTGCTGTGGCATCCAGAGGATGGATGGTGTCACAAGTAGTTAGCGAAATGTGACGAGACTGCCGTCGGCCTCAAGAACCACCAAAAAAATGTGCGCCGTACGTACATATATGGGCAGCGTAGTTTTCTTGATTTTTTTTTCTTCCTCCAAGTGTGTTAGGCTGGGCAAAAAATTCCGTCTCGCTTGGACCAATGTTTCGGCATCCAATAAAACTACTTAAAGCTCCTTTTCCTTTTTGGTTTTTTCTTTATTTTTAATTTTTATTTTTTAATTTTATACAATTTTACTTTTATAGAATTTACTTTAATAAAATAAAATTATTTTTGAGAGCGCACTAAGAATGGCCGATCTCGGCAAGTAGTTTTACAAGATTAAAAATGAAAAATGTGCAAAAGCACAAAATGTCGTCGACGGTTGAAGGCACCAATAACCGGTATTTTGTAAATACTGGGAAACTGGGATGCGTTCAACCGTGGAGGCATTTATAAAAAGAGTCAGACGAGTTCACATGCATACTGAGATTGTTGGCCCTCAGCATTCCGATCAAAATGCGGATTTCGCACGTACGACTGTATGCGGAGCGACAAATATGCATGAACAGAGATAGTTTCCATTTTTTCGATGGAACTTTCTACTGGTGTGTCCAACAATAATATAATGGTGTAATGGTTCATTACAAATCAAATAAAATAGACGAGTTCTATTTCAATTATTTATTATTAATACGACCGATCGCCTTGGTCGATAACTTAAGATTAAGACTTTCATCTTCTTAAATCTATATTACTCTAGTTAAATACTTTTTTTTATTTTTATTTTTTAAAAAAAGTTTTTTTTTATTAATTCCAAGACCGACTGTCTACTATCGAAGCTAAATTGAATCTAAATTATGTTTGAATAAAATAAATGAACTTCATATAGAATAGTGCAAGAATGCATTATGATTAGATATTGATATCCGCTGATCTCATCGAAGCACTGGTAGGTTCTCCTTTTTGATTAAAATGATTAAGGTATGAAACTGATATATGTATAATGATATGTATAATGATCGCAATACTAAACGAACAAAAAAACTTCCCTAAAGAAATAATCACAAAACAAAACAAAGATCAGGTATATCACTTTATTTCAAATTTTTATTATTTCCTTTTGCTTTATATCGTTTAACTAGAACCCCCACACTGGGCGCCAATTTGTTGCACTTTAACTCGACGGACGAACCGAAAATCTAGCAAGTTTTTCATGATTACTAAAGAATTCTAACCATAATGTATCAAGCATACGTAATTTTTCGACCTTATATTCAGCGGTCTTTCGATCAAGACCGTATTTGATAACATTGGTCTTTAGGCGCTGCAATTCATCAGTTATGGCTTTCTGTCTGGCCACTATACTGAATACCTGTATTTCTTCCATCTTCAACCTAGGTGCTTAAATCTCTGGAACTCAGGAACTGGCTACTTGGATCTCTGGAGCACAGGGATTAGGTGCTTGAATCTCTGGAACTCAGGAACTGTCTACTTCGATCTCTGGAGCATATGAATTAGGTGCTTGAATCTCTGGAACTCAGGAACTGGCTACTTGTATCTCTAGAGCATATGAATTAGGGGCTTGAATCTCTGGAATTCAGGAATTGTCTACTTGGATCTCTGGAGCACAAGAATCAGGTGCTTGAATCTCTGGAACTCAGGAACTTGCTACTTGGATCTCTGCAACCTAGCAAATGGCAAGGTTTACGTGAAGTATCACATCGAGGTCACCAATGCTTAACCTCGAAACCTCTTTTGGATTCGACTTGATTGTTTAAATTGATTATATTGCTCCTTACCTCGAGTGGGGGTAGCAATTTCGAATTAAACAACTTAATTGACTTCTGGATTAAAAGTGATTTTTTTATAAATTTTCATGGCTATTTTTACTAGACGCATAAACAAATTTGACAATTGTTTTTATTTTATGGGAAAGTAAATGTGGGAAAATAAATGTAATAGGATAGGAGAGCACCTGTAAAAAGTTCTGATAGTGCAATTTTGGTGGGATCTATATGAAAAGGTATGAATAGTGATGTTTATAAGGAATAAACCTAACAACTTGTTTCATTTATATGAGACACTTGTAAATCATTTGCAATCGTCGAAAAGTATTAATTAAAGGCGTTTGCCATTCCAATTCTATCGGAGACAATACAATCATTAGCATAAACAGCAGACGGAAGTTTTCTACTAGATTTATTGGTATACGTGTATATTGGTATATAATATATATTGTCACGACAAATAGCGATTTCTTTCTTTAATGCAATACATATTGTTTCGTATTTATTTTTTAAGTGATCACTCATAGAATATTTTGAGCATTTTTTTCTTAAGTTAACTCGATGGTTTAAGGCGCATTTAAGTTTTTTTTTGAGGCAAATGAGGAAGAAGTTTGAGATATAAGTTAAAGATTATTTATATCAATTTTATTTAAAAAAAAAAAAATTATTTATTTCATTTAACAGACCGATTATAACAGCGATTATGTCTATTATAAAACTGAACAATTATGTCTTAATTTGTACCTCTTAAATACTATCTTAACCTAAACCTAAGCATAGCATCGTTCCCAGGAATGCGGAGGTGTTATATTGAAATAATGAAAATATCAAGACCTTCGTCCGGTAATTTCTCTGACAAAAGAAACAAGTCCATATGAAGCTTATAGGTCAAAGTAAGTTCTCAATTGTTCACTGTTTTCTCAAATATCTTTATTAAAGTCTCCCAAACTAAAAAGATTTTCTGATTTTTTACTTTAAAAAATAGAAAAATAGAAAATTTGGCAGAATAGCACTAAATTAGTGCAAGATCATTAAAAGATCTTATTACTATGACTTTTTCTTTTAATTTTTACTATATCTTAAGAATTTATATCCCTTCAAGACACAATACATTAAGAAACAATGTTTGCGCTAAACTTTTGCGTTTGTGTCGTTAGCATTGGGTACACCGGTAATTTCAATGTGGTTTCTTATATTTTGTTGTTGCCAATTTAATTTGCACTCGAGGGTTTGAACTCTAGTCTTCAGTTCATTATTTTTCATACGCAGGTCGCCAATTGTCAGAAGCATGTTACTCATCATGTTTTCAAGGTTTGAGAGTTTTTGGCAAACCACACCTTCACATTGCATTGGTGCTGTAACTGAAACGATTGATGCCATCGATGATTCCTGGGAATAATTGTTGTTGTTTTTTCCTCCCAGCACCAGTGTAATGGTTGACGAGGCAGTCTCCAGTTCTTACGAACGAAATTTATTTCTTAGCCAAAAGGCCGCTTATATCTCCGAGCATCAAAATGCACGATTTTAAAATTGATTGAGTCGTGGTTAAGGTTTTAACTGGACTAATTTTATTTTCCAAATTTTCTTCTATTTATACTTACAACTAGTTTTTAGTTTTACAAAATCTCATTTTTATACATATTCTTATCCTACTTCTTTATTGATTTGTTTTGCCTATGACCTACACTACACTGTCCCACATGACGTAAGAATTAAATGTCTACTTGACAAAACACACCTTCGGTTGTATTTCCTCAAAGGCATTCCGAATGCTCAGTCGATGTGTCGCATATAATTGCAGTCATAAGCAAAAATCGATCTATGCACTTGGCGCATAGTGACCGAACATGCTTAGTATGTAATACGATCAGTTCAATGCACGATGGTATCGCTTGGTGACGGCTGATGATTAAACACAATTACAAGTAGGTCGATATGCGTCGAGTTCATGAATGTTTACATTATTGTTTACATTTTTTTTTTTATTAATTGTTTTGGTTCTATTTTTATTGTTTACATTTATTAATTGTTTTGGTTTTTGGGTGTTACACACAACACCAGAATTGATTTCGTTCTTTTTTACTGCACTCATATAATAAGATAAGAAATAAGATTTACCCGTAAACTTTCTCCAACAAATTCCAGGTATTGCTCATTCGCCTTGTACCACAACTAAAGGATGCGATCCGCTTTTAACAGCAATCCTTCGCGGGATAATTTGGTTTCTACCTGTGACCTGACGAAAACTCCACTCCTAGCGATTGCTCTCCTAAATGACATAAATACTTTACCTTCCGAATTGCAGTCCTGTTCCCGCTCCTGGGTCTCCTGACTTCCTTTCATTTTTGATTTGACGGCTTTGTTGGATTTTTCTTGTTTTTTTTTTAAATTTATATTTCTTCAGGGATTTCGTTTAATATTTGAGCATTTACCTGAGATGTTTTCCCCTGGTAAGGTTGGTCAAAGGTTTAGCCACCTTAATGTAGTCTCTAATGAACTTCCTATAATAAAACCTGCAAAGAACTGAAATTTCTTCAAATTCTCGATAGTCTGGATATTCTGTATAGGTTCGATCTTTCTGGTGTCCGGTCGTATCCCGTCTGGTGTGATAATATAACCTACGAATTTAGAGAAGCAAGTAGGCATCATTGGAATATTCGAGCTTGCTTAATCTTTTATTCCAATCAGATAGGCTCCATAGGTGACCGAGTTTAACAATATTTTGTGAAAAGGGGACATTTAAGGTGTTCTTGACTATGTCATCCAAGATGTCATTAATCTTCAGCCGTAATTCTCGTGAATTTATGTTCAAGCGGCTCATGTCTAGCTGAATTTCCATCGTCCTTTGACCATTACTGCTTACACATTACTCGAAGACTCTAGATAACATACCACTTTGAAGTTCATCACAAATCGCGATGAGTAAGGGTTGTTCCCGTGAAGAAAAAAAAGATACAGTTCTAGAGGATTTACTTTGGAAGTATATCTAGGTCTGATTGAAGGGATTTCAATTTAGTGGATGTGTTATTATTCAGCATTTATAGAGTCAGACAGTTTGTGAAAGGAGTGGAGATGGTTATCAATGTCCGAAAGTTTAGAAAGACATCGAGAAGTATTTTGTTGACACTGCTGGTGAAGTTCTTCAAAACTTTTTACAATTATATCAAATTTTTTGGAGACATTTTGAATTATATTTAGGCATTCAGTGTTATCGTTCGCTTAGGTATTTAATGGCAAACATAATATGGGAGAGGGATATGCCTTTACACTCATCACAGTAGAAGAAAAAGTTTTTTTTAAAGTCTTTTAGGTAGGCAAGTGGTCTCTTACTTAGGCCTACGCAGGATTAGTGATGGGTGCAAATTATCCATTCAATACTGAATTCGATGTTGACGCAAATAGGGTCTCCGCACTTGGATGACATAATTTATTATTATTTTTTTAAAGCAAGAGTTTTCATTGTTTATTGGACGCAATTGCGGGACGAAAAGTAAATGCGTGAGTTATCACAGTTTGTGAAATGAGTAACGGCGATGGGCAATTATGTGGGTCACACGCAGTTTTGTTCAAGGTTCTTTAATTTACAAAAAAAAATTATTTTGTATTCTTATACGACAATACCACCAATAAACCAATAAATAAAACGCAATTACTTTTTAATAAAAATAATTTATGAAGCTTTTAATAAATTATTATTATTAAAAAGTAATTGCGTTTCATTTATTGGTTTATTGGTGGTATTGTCGTATAAGAATACAAAATAATTTTTTTTTGGAAATTAAAGAACCCTTACTGCTGAAGAGGGGAAATCTTCCGCTCTACGTTGCAATATGACTTAAGAACTAAGTACTAAATTTAATTTTTTATTTACTAAAATACGTTTTTAAAAAGAAAGATTTAAATCAAATCGCGTCGCTTGTCGTGTTCGATAGTAGACACGTAGTGGTCGATGATAAACTTCTCGTGGTCGGTGGTAGACTGATTTTAATATAGTCTCTTATTATCTTCTATGGTTGTCCTCAATGAGTCCAAGCAGCGTGGGATCTTCTTATCTCGTTGCAGTGTCAGTGATATTGATTGTTGATCATTGTGTGGTCCCTTTGTGGATATGATGAGATGATAATTGCAAGTTTGCAATATGTTGATTTGTTGTTTTTGGCTTTGGTCTCAAGGTGTTGCGGGCGGATGTGTTAACTTACTATTTATGGTCAACAAATCTATATTTGACTGACGATCACAATATAGATTTGTTTGTCTTATCAAATTTGAAGATGAATTTGTGTGTGAGCAGACAGAAGCTGAAGGCTAAATATATAAAACAAAGCATGGCTGCCAAAAGTGCTGCATTGCATAATCGTTCTTGGAATTTGTAATGCATCGGATCGAATGCATGCAAGAAGCTGACGTTTGAGTCAACAAAGCATGCATCGGATCCTATGAACTTTCCTTACCGCCTACATGAAAGGTCCGGGCACGAGTACGATAACTTGGCCGCCAAGATTTGATGACGGATTTTTTTAGAGGGGTCAAAAATAAGAACTTTTTACTATGGGAGGGGGGGGTCTATCTCCCCCCGTTTAGGAGGTAGGGGCACTTTTAGAAAAATGGTTTAAATTGAAAAAAAAAAAAAATAAAAAACAACGGCAACACCTACAATAAAGTGCTATACTGCGTTTGAAAGCCAGAAGATTGTTCTATAATCCTGCATTTAAATTAAATTACTCATATCAATTGTTTTTGAGAAATTCGCATTTAAAGTCCAAATTTTGATAAAAAAACGTGAAAAAAAAAGTTTAGACCGGTTGTTTTCAAAATTGTGAAATGAAATTGTAAATTAACTTATATGTGTTTCATGTATCTATCAGTTCTTAATTGAACACAAAAAACCGCATGATTCTATGTCTTCTGGTTTTTGAGAAAACCTCCGTTTAGGAGGTAGGGGCACTTTTAGAAAAAATGGTTTAAATTGAAAAAAAAAAAAATATTAAAAAACAACGGCAATACTTACAATAAAGTGCTATACTGCGTTTGAAAGCCAGAAGATTGTTCTATAATCCTGCATTTAAATTAAATTACTCATGTCAATGGTTTTTGAGAAATTCACATTTAAAGTCCAAATTTTGATAAAATAACGTGAAAAAAAAAGTTTATACCAATTGTTTTCAAAATTGTGAAATGAAATTGTAAATTAGCTTACATGTGTTTCATGTATCTATCAGTTCTTAATCGAACACAAAAAACCGCATGTTTCTATGTCTTCTGGTTTTTGAGAAAATCGAAAATAACTAAAACTACTTTTCTACAAAATGTTTGATATTTTTTGCTTCCTTACATAAATAAATCAGTGCTAGCTTCCAACATTACAATATATAAACAGTAAAGTATGTATGGGGGGGCATGCTGCCCCCCTGCAACCCCCCTGCTTGGGCACACTATAGGATTTGGGGTAGGTGCGAGGTTGGGTGCATGCAAAGTTTCTTTTGCATTCACAGAATCTGTATTTAAAAAAATTCAAATTTATTCTATTTATCCAATGTCCACTAAATACATATAAAATACAATAAACGATCTTGAAAACCAAAACAAACTTCTGACCATGTTCACCAATACATGGCACTATTTTTCTATCGAAAATATTGCCTAGAAAGGAAATATAAGGACGACTGGGCTTCGCAAATAATAGAGTTTTTATCAGATTTAAAAAAAGTTTACCCTTGTTATACCGATGGTGATATATGTGAGGGTTTACAGTTAAAAGACATCGATCCTCCCACCCTTCAGAGCGAAAATTTAGAAAGTGTTTTACCGCCAAAACATCCTCGGCTTCCCACGATAAAAGAGTAACTCAACGAACTCGACTGTTATAGTACGGACGATGGCTTTATTGACGAGACTTACACACCTTTTTAATACATTTTGATCATTTTTAACTAACTATGACTGACTAACTCCTGACTAACTGATAAAATAACTGACCCAGATGCAATTCTACCTCCTCATGGTGCATTCTGGGTAACGCTAAATGAATTGCGGTACTGAACTAACAAAGATTCATTATGTTTATTAACATTAATCCTTAAAATGGAATCACCGTCACCACCAAAAATCAAAAAAAGTAGTTTTGGTAATTTTCGATTTTCTCAAAAACTAGAAGACATAGAACCATGCGGTTTTTTGTGTTCAATTAAGAACTGATAGATACATGGATCACATATAAGTTAATTTACAATTTCATTTCAAAATTTTGAAAACAATCGGTCTAAACTTTTTTTTTCACGTTATTTTATCAAAATTTGGAATTTAAATGCGAATTTCTCAAAAACCATTGACATAAGTAATTTAATTTAAATGCAGGATTATAGAACAATCTTCTGGCTTTCAAACGCAGTATAGCACTTTATTGTAAATGTTACCGTTGTTTTTTAATATTTTTTTTTTTCAATTTAAACCATTTTTTCTAAAAGTGCCCCTACCTCCTAAACGGAGGTTTTCTCAAAAACCAAAAGACATAGAACCATGCGGTTTTTTGTGTTCGATTAAGAACTGATAGGTACATGAAACACATATCAGCTAATTTACAATTTCATTTCACAATTTTGAAAACAACCGGTCTAAACATTTTTTTTCACGTTTTTTTATCAAAATTTGGACTTTAAATGCGAATTTCTCAAAAACTATTGATATGAGTAATTTAATTGAAATGCAGGATTATAGAACAATCTTTTGGCTTTCAAACGCAGCATAGCACTTTATTGTAGGTGTTGCCGTTGTTTTTTAATATTTTTTTTTTTCAATTTAAACCATTTTTTCTAAAAGTGCCCCTACCTCCTAAACGGGGGGAGATAGACCCCCCCCTCCCATAGTAAAAAGTGCTTATTTTTGACCCCCCTACAAAAGCCCGTTATCAAATCTTGGCGGCCAAGTTATCGTACTCTCCCCAAGGTCCGGATGTGACTTCTCCCTCCATAGGTTCAACGGTCTCCGTTTGAGAACAACTTTTTAATTCAATACTCGATGCTTCTCTTTTATATTTACATTTACGATATAATGTAATTGAAAGTAATAACCAGCAACCAAAATAAAATAATCCCAAAACCAAAATGAATAGATCAATTCAAATTAAATAAAGTATCCTTTATGCAGCTACTAGAGATTAAAGTAATAATATAAACCACAATAAGTTTAACGAGAATTAAAATGAATATAAACTAAACCTAGGCCGATCTTCATGCTTACTAATTAAATTTAATTAAACCTCTCACAGATGTCTTTAAAGTTTGGATATTTACTGTCGAAAATATCAGACCAAGCAGAACGTGTGGCATTCTGCACTTGTCTGAGAATCTCTTCAGTAAAACTCCGTCTTCGTTCTGCAGTGATTGGAGTATTAGCAAATGCTGCTGTAATAGCTTAAATAAAATGAGGAAAACTTGTATCTTCTTTTAGGTCTGAATAAAGACTAATTTTATTTATTATAATACATTTTCATCATACCATCATGAACATGAACAATATAACAACTTTCTTACTTAAAACTATGCTGACTCCATATTCACACATTTGTGGAGTCAGCAAAAAGAATAATATTAAAGAAGAACGAGTGCCGGATAGCACTCGTCACTTGATATAGGTGCATTCCTCCACGACCTGCAATGCACGTTGTTCATTGCATATCGTGGGAAGATTATGGTGTGCTGATGTGCACAATGTCGCTTCGCGACGTATCAATTGACGAGTGGTATTCGTCACCTGATACGTGCATAAACTATGTGCACATAAACACACTACACTGCCTCTGCATACGTGACAACATCTGCTAAGACCTCTTCCTTGGTCTTTCCATCATACTTCTTTGTCTTAGAGTTCAGAATCTTTGATTCTAGAACCTGATGATGGAGGACAGCTTTAGCGACCCCATCTTTCTCTCTATTGTTTTGAGCTAAAACCCTCAAGTTTGGAGGAAAGTCGATGAACCCTTCTGCTACCATCAAGCTCGCCTCCACAGGTCGATTCAGATGATTGCATTTACTCATTATCTTAAAGGCGAACTCAGGATAAGAATTCATAATCCTGGATAGAGTAACTGTCACTCTGGTAGAAGAGTCGGTTATTTTCCTTTGAATGTGATAAAGGCCTTTGTACTTTTCAATTAAAAGTTTGGCCTCTGGTTTGACTTTGCCGGTTTTTGAGATTATAGAGCTCCCTCTAGTCAATAGTGCTGTAATAAGAAAGATCAGGTCTTGACCTCTCTTAACAGAATCTGGCTGAGAGAGTCAGTACTGCTCTTATAGCCTTGGGATCAAAGCCTTGATAAACCAGTGAAGAGCTTAATTCCTGAGTGAATTCCTCAGTTATCTCAGACAAAGTAAAAGAAACAATAGTTTCATCATTTTTGGGTGGTTCTATATCTTTAATACAATTCAAAACTAAATTCATGCTTTCAATAACGTGTGTCATTTTGTACTTTGCTTATGTTATCTCATTGCAATCAAAAGTTCTGCATTGCATAATCGTTCATCGGATCCGATGAACATTCCTTAACGCCTACATGAAGAGTCCGGATGTGACGAGGGCGGGTCAATAAGTCCGTGACTTTTGGAATAAAACAGATTTTTTGATAAAAAAAAATAATTTTATTTTTCAACGTAGTCTCCCTTGAGCTCTATACACTTTGTCCAACGCTTCTCCAATTTTTTTATCCATTTATGTTTGTGACTGAACGTGTTCCTTAAAAAAAGCATTAACGTTTTCTTTTTATATTTTTTTATTAGTTTTATTAACTTTTTATTTCAAATTGTTGTTTTACATTAAATTCTGATATGAGGCCGCTGTCCATAGCAGAGCTGCACCTCATTAACAGATTGTTGAATTAAGACTAACTTACTTCTATCTTGCGATTTCGCTTTACAGTTAATTGTTTTAAAAAGAAAAATGCTTAATAGCTAAATTCTGAAATGAACTTTCCCACGATTTCATTTGTTGGTTTTAAATAACGGCACGTTTTTAAGGGTTGGGGAAAGAGGGTGTATCCGTTCTGGATATGTTTTGCTTAGGTAAACAAAAATGGTGGGAACCCGTTATGGAATTCTAGATGTGCCGTTAGGCTAAGGGGAATGTGGGAGGTGAAGGAAAAATAGGTTTGGTTGACGTCTCGGACGTAACTCCTTCCCCCTTAAGATTCTTTATTCTTTATCTTTAATTGTATTTTTGCGAAAAATTATAAAGAATACGATAAGAAGGCAAAGAAATAGGGAATTTAAACTATAATTGATACCGGTATGCGTCTCGTGGTTAGATTTAATTTCTTTGATTAATTTCCGGTTTTCCATGTGTTTTGTATGTATATCCGCTGTGGAAAGGTTCATTTCAATATTTTTAATTTTTACATTATTTAAATCTGGTATGATGAAGTTATCATAATACCTACATAAAATTTTCGTACTTAATATTATTAATTTCAATTATACAATTTTCAAATTTGATTACAAAATTTCCAGATACTTCGATTTTAAAATTGTTACAATTATGTTTTATGAATATCTTAGGTATATTTTTCAAAATAACAATATTATTGGTAAGTTGTTTAATTTCTGGATTTGTATTGTTAATAAAATTACAGGTCGTATTTTTTTCGAACATGTTTTGTATACATTTATCTTTTATAATTCTTAGATTTTTTTTCTTTAAAACTGTATCATTGTCTTCGTAATTAGTTTTTCCATCAGTAATGAATTTGTTATATACAGGGTGATTGGCATAAGGTGTGACAAAAAGCTAGGGCGTGTAGGTTGGACTTAGACAAGAAAAAAATCGTATGGGAGGGGGGGGTCTATTTCCCCCCTTTTAGGCGGGAGGGGCAATTTAAGAAAAAAATCACTTAAAACAGAAAAAAAATTACAAAAAAATAACGGTCATACCTACAGAGTAATACTATAACATTTTGAAAAGCCAGAAATACATTCTTTAATTTTGTTTTTAAATAAAGTTGTTCGAGTGAATAGTTTTTGAAAAATTAATTTTCAAAATCAAAATTTTGAAAAAAAAAATGAAAACATTTTTTTTAAACAATTTTTTTTCAAAATTTTACGTAATTAAGTATTATTTTTGTATTCAATATTCAATGCTCTTATTAATTTTTGATCAAACACAAAAAACCGGATGTCAAAATGTTTTGTAGTTTTTGCGAAAATCAAAAATAACAAAAACTACTTTTGTTCTAAGAAAAGCCTTTTATTTTAGTTTTTATACGTCTTTGGATTCTTAGGTGAATTTACGATTGAAAGGATTAACTTTCTTTTTACTATTTTTTTAATTGTCGTCTTATAAACATACAATAATGTGACAAAGTACTGGATTAACCATATTTAACACATTTTTTCATTGAGAACACCTGCGTGAGAGCATTGGATTAATATTGACCTGCGAATGTTTTTTAAATAATGCAACGTTACACGCCCTAACTAGTGACAGAAAAGTGCAATTGCGAAATAAGAACAAGAATGTTCTTGAATCTTGAAATCAATTAAAATAAGAAATACATGCATATTTAAATTTTTAACAATTTTTTAACTAAAGCTTATTACAAAAAATTATTTAAAAAACATTCGCAGGTTAATATTAATCCAATGCTCTCACGCAGGTGTTCTCAATGAAAAAATGTGTTAAATATGGTTAATCCAGTACTTTGTCACATTATTGTATGTTTATAAGACGATAATTAAAAAAATAGTAAAAAGAAAGTTAATCCTTTCAATCGTAAATTCACCTAAGAATCCAAAGACATATAAAAACTAAAATAAAAGGCTTTTCTTAGAACAAAAGTAGTTTTTGTTATTTTTGATTTTCGCAAAAACTACAAAACATTTTGACATCCGGTTTTTGTGTTTGATCAAAAATTAATAAGAGCATTGAATATTGAATACAAAAATAATACTTAATTACGTAAAATTTTGAAAAAAAAATTGTTTAAAAAAAATTTTTTCATTTTTTTTTTCAAAATTTTGATTTTGAAAATTAATTTATAAAAACTATTCAGTCGAACAACTTTATTTAAAAACAAAATTAAAGAATATATTTCTGGCTTTTCAAAATGCTATAGCATTACTCTGTAGGTATCACCGTTATTTTTTTATAATTTTTTTTCTGTTTTAAGTGATTTTTTTCTTAAATTGCCCCTCCCGCCTAAAAGGGGGGAAATAGACCCCCCCCTCCCATACAATTTTTTTCTTGTCTAAGTCCAACCTACACGCCCTAGCTTTTTGTCACACCTTATGCCAATCACCCTGTATAGAAGAGAGCTCAAGATGATTAAGATTTGGGATTGGTTGAACAAAAACGCGATAAAATTTGTTATTAGTATAATTCGGAATCATTATGATGAAAATTATCTGATTTTCATGAAAAATTGTTGAACTCTTAATGTCTTTTAATTTTTCATATGTTACATTAAATTTATCAATTTCTTTTGGAGATAGAAGTTCTTTACCTAGTAGGTAAACCTAGTTGGCTTAATACAATGCTTTCTTTTACTTTTCTAATCTGGTCATGTAATAATTGAATGTCGTACTGGATCTGAAATGCGTTTTGCATGGTTAGTATTGTGACGAACATTGTATCCATTAAAGTAAATTTGGCGCGAAATCGAAATGTCAAACTTCCAAGAGAGAAATCATGCACAATGGAAAACAATTCCATTCAGCAACAGTGGAGAAAAGAAAACACTGGAAACCATCCAATGCCCTATAAAAAGCCGCTGCAACGATGAGAAGGCGAGTTCGTTTTTGGTTCGCCCACCGATTGAGAAATTAGAAAGTTGAAAATTATAAAATCAAAAAAAAAAAAAAAAAAATAAAATAAAACCCTCTCGGGAACCACACCAAATAATTAATTTTCTTTTCTTTCTTTTTTTTTGGTGCTCTAATCGAGGCATTTGGTCGTTTTCGTTACAGTATTTTTGAATTTTCTCTATCTATTTCGTTAGTTATGGTTGAAAACCTTTCCTTAATTTCTGTTTGTTGTAAGTTGATATGTTTTGTGATGTTATAAATATTTTCATAAAATTGTGTATTGATTTTTATCTGGTCGTTTAGTCCGTCTATTGTATTTTTGTTATTTTGTTCGTTAGTGGAAAGTCTGGTCTTAATTTCTTATTCGTCCTCGTAGTCCATAGTGCCTGTTAAATACTTCAAAGTGTTCCCTACAATATTAAAAAGTCCTCGTTTTTTCCTTTGTTTTTGCGACAGGTTATTTATTTCATCTGTTAGTTGATTAAGTCCATGAATGATCGTTGGATAATCGTTTTTATCGTCAAGTTTGTCAACGTTGTGTTGTAAGAGCTCAAGGCCCTCCGTCCATAATGTTAAATTAACTACGTGTAAGATTTTGAAATAATTTTCGATTATTTTAATTTCGTTGCCTTTTATTAAAATGTATCCTTGACCAGTATTTAAATCTTGGACGTCTAGTTTTTGTCCTCTTGTCAGAATTGATAATGTCAGTAAAATAGTTGTAAGAACCTGAAATAAAGTTTTTCTTTCACTGTTCGTATTTGTATTTGCGTTTCACCTGATCTTTGTAAAATTTACTACCTTTGCTATTTTTTAAATAATCTTTGTTAACGATTTCAGGGTTTTCTTTATTGTGAATTGGTTTTAATTTGTTATTGTTTCTATTTTTCAAAAATGTGTACCTATCTTCAGTAAAATTAATGTCATTCCTACCTTCATTAAGTTTTTGTGTATACTTTTCTTTATTTTTCTGAACTAACTCAGTGATTTTGGGGAAGTCTTCTTTGTTAATTATTCCGTTAAGGAAGTTAATTGGCCTTTGTTTTGTTGAGGAGTGAATCGTGTTGTTATATATTTGCACAGCTTTTAAGACCTTATTTCTAAGTGTGTCATTGTTATTTTTGTCTGCTGCTCATTCAAAGTAGAATGGAACCTTTCTATGTCTGAGTTTCCTGTTTTCTTATATGGTGTAGATACATATATGTAGTTCTACATTACATTCTTTTAAATATTCTTTAATTACAATTGACGTGAATCCGGTTTCACCATCGGTCACAATTTTATTAGGGGTGCCAAAATTAGCAAATCTATTTTTTAGAGAATTTAGGAGAGAGGTCCAAGTTCTGTGTTTTATCTCATAGACTGTTACGTGTTTAGAAAATTTATCTATCATTGTTACGAACATAAGGTTAATGTTCGCATACCAAATGTCTATATGTAGTATTTCATTTGGTTTTTGGGGAGTTTCTGTTACTGAATATGGTATTTTTAGTGGTCGTCGTTCGTATTTTGAACAGTTGCATATCTCGCAATTGTTAATAAATTTTGTTATCTGTTCTTTTAAATTTGGGGCATAATAGATATTTTTAATCTCCTCATACGTTTCGTTTATTCCGCGGTGGTTGAATAATTTATGTGTTTTATTAACTACTTCCAACACCTTTTCTTCGTTGTCTAAATCTCCAAGCAATTTTGAACATTTGATCAAACGTAAGAGTTTATTTTTGCTAAAAAATTTAATATAAGTGTCCTGAAATTGGGCAAAAAGGTGGTCATTACTGGAATATATTCCAACGATGCCTTTTGATGGAAAGAAGGATTTCATGATGTCCAACATGAGTTTTTCCTTATACTCGTTAAAATCAATGACTATTCTTTTTTTATTAAAAACTTTATAAAACTTGTGGTTATTTAGGCCATCAGAATGATGTAATATTATTTGGGTTTTATATAAATTCACTGGGGAGTCAATAATAGGGATATATTCACTGCTATCTTCGCGAGCACTATGAATTGTTGGGATTATAGAAACGTCGTCGAAATTGTTGGCATTTGAGTTTTCGTGAAAATTAATTTCAAGACGAGACAAACCATCTGCTACCTGATTGTCTTTGCCTTTAACGTATTCAACTTCGAAATTGAATTCTTCTAACTTTAATTTCCACCGTTGAAGTTTTGAATTAGGTTCTTTAAGAGAACTTAACCAAAGTAATGGTTTGTGGTCTGTGCGTACCTTGAATTTTGTGCCATAAAGATAGGGTCGAAAGTACTTGACGGCCCAAACGATCGCCAGCAGTTCTTTTTCGATTACTGAGTAGTTAATCTCGTGCTCGTTGAGAGTGCGACTTGCGTAACATATAGGGTGTGAATCTTGTGATAAAACGGCTCCCAAAGCATATTTCGATGCATCCGTTGTGAGTACAAACTTTTTATCAAAGTTTGGATATTTAAGTATAGGTTCTGAAGTTATTAACGTTTTTAATTCTTGAAAGCTATTGATATAATCAGGGTTTTTAACGTCAATTTTTGCATTCTTTTTCAAAAAAGTTGTCATAGGCTTAGCGACTTTTGAGTAGTCTTTAATGAATTTCCGGTAGTAACCGGTTATTCCTAGGAAAGCCTTTATCTGTTTAGGTGTTTTTGGGAGTTGGTATTCTTTGATTGTTGAGATTTTGTTGGGATTTGGTTTGATCCCTTCCGTTGAGACTATGTGTCCCAGAAATTCAGTTTCGTGTTTCATGAATTCACTTTTATCTAGTTGAATTTTTAGATTTGCTGTCTTTAAAGTCTTAAAAATTTTTGAAAGGGAATCAATATGTTCCTGTAAGCTTGTTGAAAAAACTATTATGTCGTCGAGATATACGAGACATATTTTATTTATGTATTCCGCTAGGATGGAGTTCATGAGCCTTTGGAAGGTAGCCGGAGCGTTTTTCAGGCCGAATGGCATACGTATAAATTCGTAGTGGCCATTGTCAGTAGAAAACGCTGTTTTCCAGATATCTTCCTCGGCTATCTCGATTTGGTGAAACCCCTTTGCCAAATCGAGTGTGGTAAAGTATTGGGCTTTGCCTAATTTATCAAAAATGTCCTCAATATTGGGGATAGGGAATTTGTCATTGATTGAGACATGGTTTAATTTGCGATAATCAATAACAACCCTCCATTTTTGTTTTCCCGAGGCATCCAGTTTTTTGGGGACAACCCAAATTGGAGCCGAATAGGGAGATTTACTGGGGCGGATGATTCCCTGTTCCAGCATTTCGTTTACCTGTTTGTGCACTTCTTGTCTATGCACTTCCGGGTATCTATAGTTTTTAACGTAAATGGGTATGTCATTAGTTGTTCTTATTTCATGCTTAATCGCATGGGTGAAGGAAAGGTTTGGTAAAATATATTTTTATATTTTGATATTAATTTCTTAATTTCAACTTTTTCGTCATAATTAAGGTGGTTAAGTCTTACTTGTTCCATCACTGGGTCCTTACTCGTCTCAGTGTGGTAAATAGATAAAATTGGGGTGTTTTCTTCATATAATCTAGCTGTTTCTTCTAGTTCATTGAAAAAAATTGGGATTTCTGCATTATCTGTAATAAGGAGTTTCTTTTTATAATTTATCTCGGCTTGCAGTGGCAAAAGGATGTTATTCCCAATTAAGCCATCAAAATGATTATGGAATTTATATTCCAAAAATTCAGCCGTTTTATTTAGTTTGAATTCTTCAAATAAGGAAACTCTCAATTTTTTGTTTATTAAAATGGGTGTGCCAGTCGTTGTTACCTTAATCGGATTATCGATTAGCACATGCCATTTCGGATGACAGATACCGGGTATTAAAATGCTGGTATCAGCACCGGTATCTATTAATAACCGTAGTCTGAATTTGTTATTTTTTGTTTTACAGACTATATAGGGAAGTCTGCTATAGCGTCCTGGGGAAAATCCTGAGCTTCTACGTTGTTTATTTGCCTTTGGTAGGAGGCAGAGAGTGTGTCCATGTCTTCTGTCTGGTTGTTGCTGTTATTTTGTCTGGGGACCTGCCTACTGCCTGTGTTTTCTTGATTTCTAAATGGATTATATTGTACTGAGTTTGCAGAATTGTAATAATTTCGTCTGTATTGTCCTGGGTTAGAATTTTGTGTAAAATTGTTAGGGTTGTGTCTGTATTGTCCTGAGTTTGTGTACTGAATGGAGTTATTACTACTATTATTTAAGGGATTCTGGTTGTTATATTTTTGTGAATAGTTTTGTTTTTGCCCTGAATAGTTGGGATTTGTATTCTGTTGAAAGTTTCTGTGGTTATTTATACCAGAGTTAGAGTAGAAATCGTTTTTTGAATTGATTTTAGTATACGCGTAGCCGGACTCATGGAGGATATCCATGGCTTCTTCTAAATTTCTTGGTTGCCTACATATTAGAATTCCCTTCATTGGCTCAGGTATTTTATTTTTGAAAAGGCGTAGAGCCATTTCGCAATTCTTTTTGATTTCAAGTGTAGCTGTTAAATTTTTATCTATTCTTGTCTTATTATTTAGTCTTCTGAGTACTTTTTTTATATTATCGTAAAAATTTTGACAATTGTCTGTAAACTGTAGTCCCCTCAAGTCATCATAAAGTTGTTCGATAGATTTTCTATCCCCAAAGTATTGATAGAAAACTTTTTTTTATTTCTTCCCAATTTGTAACATTATTATTGATCTCTATAGCTTCTCGAGCTCTTCCTACTAATTTATTTCTGATTATGTCCAGAAACAATTGTTGGCTATTACTATCGTATTTACATAGAGTAGGTTGGATCCTATCTAACAAATCTATAAAATTATGTAAATTTTCAATGTTCCCATTATATGTGGGAATGGAGTTTAAATATTTTAAGGGGTCAATGCTTAATTCTATAGGTTGAATGCTTACAACTGGAGGTGCCATGATGACTGGATCCTGTATTTCGTCGTTGATTTGTATGTCTTCTAGTAAACTTGATAGTTCCTCTATTCCTTTGTCCATAAAAAATTTACACTTTCTTTTTGTTATTTTTTTTTTTGTTAATCGCGTTGTTTGTTAACAAATCTAATTGCACTTATTCGCGTTTATTAACTAGATTTTTCATCGAATTCGTACTTAAATGTACTTTTTCTTTTATCGAGTATTGTTCGCGTTATTTGTTCTCAAAGTTAATTGCACTTATTCGCACTTTTAACGAAGTCTTTCATCGGATTCGCACTTAATCGTACTTTCTTTCATCGAGCATTGTTCGCGTTATTTGTTCTCAAAGTTAATTGCACTTATTCGCACTTATAACAAGATCTTTCATCGGATTCGCACTTAATCGTACTTTCCTTCATCGAGCATTGTTCGCGTTATTTGTTCTTGATCGAACGGACCGACTGCGCCATTTATGTTTGTGACTGAACGTTTTCCTTAAAAAAAAAGCATTAACGTTTTCTTTTTTTATTTTTTTATTAGTTTTATTAAATTTTTATTTCAAATTGTTGTTTTACATTAAATTCTGATATGAGGCCGCTGTCCATAGCAAGGCTGCACCTCATTAACAGATTGTTGAATTAAGACTAACTTACTTCTATCTAGCGATTTCGCTTTACAGTTAATTGTTTTAAAAAGAAAAATGCTTAATAGCTAAATTCTGAAATGAACTTTCCCACGATTTCATTTGTTGGTTTTAAATAACGGCACGTTTTTAAGGGTTGGGGAAAGAGGGTGTATCCGTTCTGGATATGTTTTGCTTAGGTAAACAAAAATGGTGGGAACCCGTTATGGAATTCTAGATGTGCCGTTAGGCTAAGGGGAATGTGGGAGGTGAAGTAAAAATAGGTTTGGTTGACGTCTCGGACGTAACTATCCCTTCCAAAAAAAATGATTTGTCGAGGAGCAGTGTTGCTGTTTCAGTAAAGTCACGGACTTATTGACCCGCCCTCGTATTAAATTAAAAATGCTAATACATTTTTTAAGTTTTAAAAAACTTTATTTAACTTAAAACTATGTGCACATAAACACACTACACTGCCTCTGCATACGTGACAACATCTGCTAAGACCTCTTCCTTGGTCTTTCCATCATACTTCTTTGTCTTAGAGTTCAGAATCTTTGATTCTAGAACCTGATGATGGAGGACAGCTTTAGCGACCCCATCTTTCTCTCTATTGTTTTGAGCTAAAACCCCAAATACGTATGATCCTCTCAAGTTTGGAGGAAAGTCGATGAACCCTTCTGCTACCATCAAGCTCGCCTACACAGGTCGATTCAGATGATTGCATTTACTCATTATCTTAAAGGCGAACTCAGGATAAGAATTCATAATCCTGGATAGATTAACTGTCACTCTGGTAGAAGAGTCGGTTATTTTCCTTTGAATGTGATAAAGGCCTTTGTACTTTTCAATTAAAAGTTTGGCCTCTGGTTTGACTTTGCCGGTTTTTGAGATTATAGAGCTCCCTCTAGTCAATAGTGCTGTAATAAGAAAGATCAGGTCTTGACCTCTCTTAACAGAATCTGGCTGATAGAGAGTCAGTACTGCTCTTATAGCCTTGGGATCAAAGCCTTGATAAACCAGTGAAGAGCTTAATTCCTGAGTGAATTCCTCAGTTATCTCAGACAAAGTAAAAGAAACAAAAGTTTCATCATTTTTGGGTGGTTCTATATCTTTAATACAATTCAAAACTAAATTCATGCTTTCAATAACGTGTGTCATTTTGTACTTTGCTTATGTTATCTCATTGCAATCAAAAGTGCTGCATTGCATAATCGTTCATCGGATCCGATGAACATTCCTTAACGCCTACATGAAGAGTCCGGATGTGACGAGGGCGGGTCAATAAGTCCGTGACTTTTGGAATAAAACAGATTTTTTGATAAAAAAAAATAATTTTATTTTTTAACGTAGTCTCCCTTGAGCTCTATACACTTTGTCCAACGCTTCTACAATTTTTTTATCCCCTCCAAAAAAAATGATTTGTCGAGGAGCAGTGTTGGCGTTTCAGTAAAGTCACGGACTTATTGACCCGCCTCGTATTAAATTAAAAATGCTAATACATTTTTTAAGTTTTAAAAAAATTTTATTTAACTTAAAACTATCTTACACTAAACTTCACAGTTTCAACAGCAAAATGAACATAAATTGATCTTACACATGATCTTACACATTTGTGGCCTATTTATACTTCTTAAAACAAAGAACTCTTATTCATAGTTATTACTCATATTTATTAGTTCTTACGAACTTTACAAATCTGTTTTCTATAATTGAAATTTGAGAACATATTTCTTAAGTTCTTAATAATTATAAACTTGATTACTTAGCATATGGTTCATACGGTGACCTATTTCCTATTGATTAAGTTGACGTTAACTTATTATTTATTATTTTTAAGTTAAAAAATGAACACACTTAATTGGGTCACGGAGTTCGCGATTGGAAAATGTGCAGGGGTAGACGAAATTGTAAAAAAAATTATTTACAGAAATAAACGAATGGAGGAATTAACAGAAAACACGTCTGTACTAGGCGTCAGTTTGCAATTAAATAAGGCCGAAAAGTGTCATATCTTCAGTGATCAAGCTGTCAAGTTTGCATTTCACACTTGGTGGGAGATTTTCCCTCGATACGAGGTTGATTTTTTTAGATAGCTTTTCTTTTTAAAGTATCGCTAGGATTTACTTAAAATAAATTCTTTTTAATTTTGGAACTGTCATGAAATGTACCGCAGATTAAACTGAATAAGCACAAATATATATATGTATTAAACATCATTTGCTCACCACCGGGGATCTTATATTTGTTAAAAAAGTAACTTTTTGTTTCGTCCTCTTCAGAATCCGATGACCATTTGATCCATTCCGGGCAAATTTGGTCTTCCAATGATGTTAAGCACTCGCCAAATGCTTTTGATCAGAGTGCGCTGTGCAAGGGGGTAAATATATATATATGTATATATGCACACTTGACGTCAAAGAATAAGCTGTCGTTTATTTTGTTTCGCATGTTCGAACAAAAACTTTCGTTTTTTATGTTACATTGTTTGTTGGCAACGTTTGTTGGCAGAATGTCACCCCTGTTATGTGTCGAATTTGGACTTGAACTGATAAACAATTGCACGTCATCAGCGTACATGTGTACAGATTGACATTCATTTGCTTGATTACTAGAACGTTGATTAAGCGATGTTCATCAAATCAAAAAATATTGTAAGAAGCCGTTGGCGGCAGTTTCTTAGAACACTGTATCTCTGTCAGCGACGTCATCAAATCTTATAGGTCGTATAAAAAAGCAAATTTAATAGCTTGAGAGTAATCCCAAAAATCACAAATGCACACAACACAAACATTTTTTCGAAGCCCCCGAATGTTACTATACTCGACTCAAAACTTACCAGCCATTACAATATACAAAACACAAAAGAAAACCATAATTTTAGGTTCCAAAAAAAGTTTACAATTGATTGCAATTTACCATTAGTGTTATGCCTTAATGACAAATCACACTGATCCGCTCCTGTACACGCAGAAATAATAACCGCAAATTGTCTTACGTTGTAATTTTTCTAATGCTACACTGTATTGGGTTTACCAAACAATGCACGCAGTGGCTATACTAAGCAACTGTGGAAGGAGTTGGAGTAGGAAGAGAGCTCATAAGAAATTCGCTGTGTTTTCTTTTTTTTTTTTTGTATAAATTAATTTTTACTTAAAACAAAAAAACAACTTTCTTTATTGGTATGTTGGCATCTGCTTTGATGAGCAGACTCCCATCGAAGGTCGGTATCTGTACCGGGTCTAACTTCATTTCCATCCTTGAAGTCTGCGCAGCGGGAACTGTCATCGGCACTGGTTCAAGTGATTTCCCCTGCTCCTGCTTCCTCAGCAAGTAAAGTTGTCGATTAATCACCACCATAGTGGAATTGTAGTCTCTATCTACGGACTGTAGTAGGGCATCGTTCACGTCAAGAGTGGCCTTTACTGTCGCTTTCTCTTTTAACTCGAAATGGCTTGTGCTGAAACGGTCGTAGTATCTCTGCAGAGTGTCTTTTTCCTGCTGCAGTTGTATCGAATCCCACTCACTTAAATTTGCTGTCATCACTTTGTCAAAATCGCGCTTAATGGCAGAACATGCCGCAGACCTCGTAGACAAACTTGACATTGTTCACACTAATTTCTCACAACACTAACACACAGATACCGCAAAGCGTTCTTGGGACGGTAGATAAAGGTTAAAGGGTTAGTTCACCGTTAATGTTTCCACAATTAGAAGACCAGGGCATACACACAAAAGGCTAGGGACGTGAATGCTGTCAACGTGGTGATCAGCAGTACGCAAAACACTAGATTATTCTGTCCACACATGCACCGAACCGAATTACTAATTTTTCACACCTCACAGGGGGCACCAAATGTTTGGGATAACGCCAAATCTTCAGGGCAAAAAAATTAGTAACTAAAGGGCACTTTGCCGAACACAAATAGTTGGGTTTTTATAAGTCTTTATTTACAGTAATGATAATAAGAACGCGTTGTCGAGATGACCGCACTCGACGAGGGATACAACAAAACTCCATTTGTCCAACAGCTCAGCTCCATGAAGTAATGATAGATAATTCTGCTCCATCATCAGAAATCCCATATATGTATGCATGGAATCCAGTAGTTGATACCATGCCCACGCTTTACTTAGCCAACCGTACACCAGCATTACGATGCCCAGTGCAGATATTCCCATAACAAGTTGCTTGAGTGATAATGCCATCGATCGATGTTTTTTTTCTTGGAATTAAATCGACTATTATCAACTGCTTGTCCTCTGTGCCGTATTTATGCAAGGCAAATTCAGTATCTGGTATCCGCAGTCACAAGGTATGCTCTAGACTATGGGTTATAGATACACATATGTATTCATATTTGCATGCACTTCGAATATGATCGACTTCAGTCCGATGTCACACTTTATTTACTTTTTCTTCCTAACGCGGTGTTAGGAGAAAGCCCCACGCTGGGCGCCAATTTGTTGCACTTTAACTCGACGAACGAACCGAAAATCTTTTTAAATGAAAAAATCTTGTTAAATTGTTGTTATTTTTTTCAGTTTGAACGAACGTTTTCAAATAAAACTTAAAGTATGTTTAACAGAGTGTTGTGAAAGAAAAATGTCAATATTACCATTTTTAAACTTTCATGTAACGTGACTAAGCCTGTTTAATTTAAATATCTCTGATGTTAATTCTAATAAGAGGTCTATTGAGTTATATAAGCATTAGGTTTAAAAGTCAAACACATTTTTTTTGATTTTATTAACAGTTCACAATGTCACGGTCGCCATGTAATGAACCAAAGAATATCATCCGAGGCGGATCAATGAATTTTTTTTATTATTGCAC
This sequence comes from Philhelius festivus, assembly GCA_963931855.1. NCBI lineage: Eukaryota > Metazoa > Arthropoda > Insecta > Diptera > Syrphidae > Philhelius > Philhelius festivus. Next base: position 224,738,002 of record OZ007555.1, on the reverse strand, counting down.
TCCAGAAAGCATACGACGATGTTGAGGGCTATGGTAGTGTAATACTGGAATACTGGAACTTTATTATGTTCTTCGCGCTGCAAAACTTCTTAAGCTTCCCTAGTATCAGCTCTTCCCTAAGCTGGAACAGATACTGGCTTGTACTTAAAGATGAAAAAACAAAGTTATCATTAAATAAAAATATTAAAATAAGGTATTTAAAAGTTTATTTTTAGTAGGTACGTTTTGTCTTCTATCACAGTAAACATTTAATTTTTTACACATTTTTTTGTTATTATTCAACATAGTCTCAATTGCAATTCTCGTAGTAGTTCCTCAAATCAAAATCTAAATTTTCTTCGTTGGATGAACTCGAAAACGGTGACTGGGAACATGCTGGATGTTGAACCGATGGTATTGCAAATTCGTTCGATGGATTAGATGGTCCATAAGGGTTAGAGATGAAAAAGGCGCATACGTTGTTTGTGCTCGTATTTGTTTTCCTATTTGTTCTGCAGTTCTTCCATTTTGAGCTAAACAAAATTTTTCGTTGATTTTTTTCTCCACGACAAGTTGGCACTGAGAACTTAGTGATTTAAGTTTCATCGCCCACGTTTTGGAAGTTGCTCAGGATTGAGTTTCATTAAATAGTCGCATGCCGCAAACAGCAAATCTTCTTGCTTGCTGGTTTTGGTTTTCTTTTTTAGAGGGCGGCTGAACGAGGTTTCAAAATCCTAAATGAAAATATAAGGTATAATTAGTATAATAATAACAAAATAATCCACTTACACTAGAATTATCATTTTTATTTCACTGTTACTCACCATTTCTTCTTGCTGATCACATACATTTCTTTCCAAAAGAATAGCAGTTTGTCTTGTGTTTTCGCTGACAGCACTTTCTTCACTTATGCTGAGCTCGGAACTAGCAAAAAAGTCAGGATCTTCCATACTGTCATCATTACTGAAGTCAAGTTCAACTCCATTGTTGAACGAAGAAGCCGACTCATTTAAAACAAGACTCTTAAAACTATTAAAGTGAAATTTTATCAATTTGTACAAACCTTATTGTTTAACACAAATCAAAATTTCAACTTTTCATTTTTTTTTTCATTAATAGTCTTACTAGACGCGAGGGCTAAGTTCCCAATTCCATATGAGGCCTTGGGCAGGATAGTTCAACAGCTAGTCTCCGATTCACGTATGACATATTCGCCACGATGAACACGAAACCAACCGCTTCTATTCATAAAATCAGTCCCTGAAACTATCATAATTCGTAACGTCGTACGTTATATTGTACGTGGATCTTAGATCCCATGGTTTCTTTCTAAATAAAACGTCACTTCGGTATTGTGAATTCATTAAGAATTCACGGAGGGTTGTTGCTTTGATCATTTTCACATCGTCAAATGCAACGAAAACGTTAGTTTGTCCAAATGATTCGTAGTAATCAGTCCAGACACTTTCGTTGATACGTCCTACAACGTTCTCCGAGCCGAGATCATTATAGATTAAGTTTACGGGTATTCTGAATACAGATGGCAAGTCTATGGCTGATTCGGAGCTCGCTCGAATATAGCTTTTTTCGAAATGAGTGACAAAATCACTAAATGATTTCCCACGTATCTCGGTGCTGTGGTAATTTCCTTTTTCCCTTAGGATATTTACATCTATTGCTGCTGGCAATTGAACTTCAATTACCTCAATTTTTACACTACCAGTTTCATCACAGAATAGTTCTTGTGCACACGAACGTTTAAGAACATTAAAACATCTGTCAAGTTCAGATGTATAAACAGAGCTCCTATCAGTCGTGATAATATTAGATTTCATTCTAGTTATTTCTTCATGTGAGCGAATAGTCTTTAACTATTAAATTTCTTCTAAAAATGGTATTCATTCCCATTATGTTATGCTTTCGAACATGTGGATATCGGAATGCTGAGAAAACGTTTTTACAAATGTAAATAATCCACTTACACTAGAATTATCATTTTTATTGTCGGTGGAATCAATTATTGACGAAACCGATCCCACTGGTTTCTGTAAATGGTTTAAATGACATAAACGTTGTCTGTACCAGCTCCTGACAACTCTGATTGCTTGATTTTTTTTAATTCCTTTCTATAGGTTGAACGAAGTGTATTTATTTTTCTTTTCACTTCATGCAAAGTTCCATCTTTTTTGTATTTTCGTAGGATTTCCAAAAGTTCCTTGTATGATTCGTCTTTTTTGGTTTTATTTTGAAAATAGTCATTGCTGGTTGTTCCGATAAGAAGAAATAAATTCTTCAGTAAAATTTCTATCATTCCAGCAGAAATGATGTTTCTTTTGTTATAATTCAACAGGCCCCTTTAAAAACTAACTAAGTCTTCACATTACACTTGAATAAAAAAAATTATAGTTATTTATATAGTATTATACTAGATTTTTTTTTAAATATCTTCTTTATATTTTCTGGGAGATTTCATAAAAGTCCAACATTTGTTGCAATAGATAAGGGAAAATCCAGAAAAACCATACTGTAAAGTTTGGTATACCCTCTGGATCCGCTTGGTGGAGGTTGTATTTAGTTTTTAATAAGCAGGTTTGGTCCGGCGAATAGTCAAGTAAACCTTAACCCAAGAGCACTGCTGCTCTTAGGGGCGTCTGAATATCAAAGTGAACTCCAGCGAGTTTCTATTAAAGAATACGATACCTGTGATTGGCTTCAAATCGGAAGTGAAGAATGATTATTTTATTTTCTCTATACATATATATGTACAAAAATGAATTGCCTTCGTTGGTAAAATAAGCGTCTTACTTTTGAATGTCTATATCAAATACATCGTTGTCTTTAGAGGATTCAACATTTTCCCCTGGCAGATTAAGGAAAATCTTCTGCAAACCAAGGCCTCCCAAATGAAGCAAAGTTGCCCTCTTTTTAACTGGCGTATCGATATTTTCAGCTTGCAAGTTAATGCCGAGAGCCCTTTTCCATCTTTCTCATCAAACACAAAGTTGTCAAGGCTCCCTTCCTTTTCTTCGAAATTTACGGTTAATCTTGATAAAACAAATGTAGGTATATTGCTCATCATCATAATTCATTTTCAATTTAATGAAGACGCCTTTGTACCAATTTTAATGTGTATAAGTAATGAGATTCGTTAGAATTCAGTAGTAATGAAATTCGTTAGAATTCAGTTTTATTATTATTACTTTATTGAGACTCGTAAAAGACTAACAAACTTATCGCTAACTTAATAATCTAGAACCCTCAAACCTGCAATGCTTTGGATATCTTGCGGCTTGTGCAAGATATCGCATTTCATCCTTCTCGTCGTCGATTCTTGACACTGGTCTGTTTCGTTTATAGAATCAGCTGTGTCAGCATGGTTCGTTGTTGATGACGACGATGTGTGGCTCGGCGGATGTTAGGTGATCGTGTTAACTTATACAAGTTAAAAATACTTTTGTATTTTTCTTTAAAAAAAATATTTTTTTTGGGAGCGAACTCCTTTATTCAATCAAATCAAACTTAAGACTAAATTTACAATTAACTATCATGTATCTGAGCACCTAGCTTATTCTAATGCGACACATCATGTAAGTGGCTTAGCCATGTCGTACAAGAATTTTGTCCCAAGCTGTCTTGACTGGACCAAAAACAGCTTTATCCAAAGGGTGAATTTTATCCGTCAAGTGACTTGGGAATCGCAGGATTTGGATGTTGTTTTTAATGGCATCTTCTACAATTCTCACACTGATATGCCTTGAATGTCCATCATAATATAATAACAAGGCAGTTTGAGCAGGGACATGTTTTTCTGCGCGCAGACGTGCCACATGGGAAAGAAATCCGTTTACAAACCAGTTGTAGAACTGTGGTTAATCCATCCAGCCGTTCTTTGAAGCTCCATAAAGCTTCATCATTAGTCCATCTAGCTTGAACTGCTCCTCCTTTAAAAATTATTAAATGAGGCAGAGCAAAACCATCTGCCGAAACACAAGCGAGAACAGTAGTTGACTCACGTCCAGATCCACCAGAAAGCCTACTCAGTGAAACTCCTTTCTGTCCAATAGCTCTTCATTTGTGGGGATCACTGCAAAACCCGCTTTCATCAGCGTTAAATACGAAGCATGATTTTTCTTCGTCTAACCCATACTCCATTTTAAGGTTATCTAACTTCTTATAGAAGTCATAAACGATGGCGGGTTTCCTTGTATCTTTTCGGCATTTCTGGAGCAGCTCTGGTTTCTTAAGTGACAGAGTGAGATGTCTTTTCATGAAGTTTCTGTACCATTCTTCACCGGGCTTACAGTCTTTAAATGGAGTCTTCAAATTGTTGGTAGCAACGTATTGGGATATCAAATCCCGCATCTCTTCCTTATCGCATGGATAACCAAAAGAAGCACTTTAAAGGAGGCACGTAACAATTTCGTTCCAGACTTCAGGCCTTGTCCTAACCTTTCAAGTGAGGTTTTTCTGCCACTGATTCTATGGTAAATAACAGATACTGGCACTCCGTAAGTCTCCTGGGCTGCCCTGAAGGTCAAATTTTTGTTTTGAACATCACTTACTGCTCTGGCTACATCATATTTTGTGCATGACAACGGTGATCTTTTTAATATATATTTTCGAGACATGGTTTTTAGCTAAAAACATATTAAACAGCATAATCTTTAATAAAAAAACAATATTTAAATAGAAATATATGTATGTTTACATTTACCAAATAAATGATCTTATGATTGGATATTATTATTTGTTGGTGGATGAGATATTTCTCTTCCTTCGGCTTTTTTGATCACTGGAATTGGCAATGAAACAAAGTTACATTGATTTGTTCCCAACGTTTCGACAGGGATTGCTGTCCTCTTCAGGGGATCTTTATTAGAAACAGTATAAAATAACAAATTACAGGTAACATGTATGCAAAAGAAAATATAAAAACTTACGTTATAATTAAATAAACATTAACATTTTGTAACAAACAAAAAACAAACAAAAAAAATGAATATAAATTATTATTTATAAATAAATAAATAATTGAAAGAAAGAAAAAAGCACTTCTGTTGCTGAAGTATTGTGGTTATTTATCGTTATTTAGCGGATATATTCTGAGTGTCCTGTAAATGATGTTTACATTTACCCTCATCACAATATTTTTTGGGGTAAATGTAAACACGGAAAAAAGGGTAATTCCCTTCTAGATTTTAGATTTTTGTTTCTTTTAATTTAATCTCTATCAAATTTGATAAAGAAAAAGTATATTAAAGAAAACTTACTTTGGATTTTGTTTAAAAATAATAAATATTTCTTGGAGCCCTTAAACTTATAAAATACTTTTATTTTGAAGAGTTCACCAAAAGCACAAGTTATCAACTAAAAACTGAAAACACTCGAATGAGTGAAAAGTATGTGACAGATAATGAACGCGTCCAAAGGTTTATTTAGTGGATGTGTTCAAAAATGCATTATTTTCAAGAAATTTGAGCTCTGTTTACATTTGCCTCTGTTTAAATTTACACACATTGACTCTACGTGATGGAATGCAAGTTTTGATTGTGGGATAAATGGGAGGAAATGCACTGCAACTGATACTATGTGTGGGCTGATATTCGCTGATGCTTGTCTTGCTGGAAATTGTAATATGACGGGTTGTCGTGTTTAACTTACATAATAATATATAACACAACTGTATATGGGTATATAACGTAGATATGCATCTAATTTTTTTTTTTTCAATTAAATGAAAACACATTCGTACCATAATATTTTTAATTTATTGAAGGCAAATTTGTTCCATTTTTTTTTTTCAATTAAATCAAGGCACATTTGCACCATTGTTTAATTTCTCTCAATTTATAGTATTCTAACTGTATTATTTTTTTTTATAATAGATGACATTTTTTTTTAATGAAAACAACAAAACATTTTCCTCATTTTTATTTCCAAAAACGCAATTATGTGGCATTGATTACTATGTAACTGTTTCTTACTGTATGACCCTATTCATTTGTTATAAGGTTTTTTACAACTTACCAGTTATATATATTATAGATATTATAACCAATTAAACCGTTTAATTGTTTATGGAATTTTAATTCTTAAATTTCTGCTGCCCAATTTCTTATTTATTAATATGGGTGTGCCCACGGTTGCCACTTGAAAAAAAAAGTTGTCCAAAGCTAAAAATAAAAATGACCAAATGTAACTAAAAATAACCAAAATAAAAAAAAAACACGGAACAATTAATTCATCACATTTATATTATTAATGGTTTCAAAATTAATTCTATTTTTTAATTTAGTTCTTATTAAACTTAATCCGTAAAATTTTCGCTCAGCGGCAGCTGATCTGTGTGGAAGAGACATCAAACTAAAAATAAAAGTATTTAAATTCTCAAATAAATACTGATTTAAACCATTTTAAAAAAAAAATAACCTTTTCCCAAAATTCACATCTCATCATTTTTTAATGCAGATTGTGATTTTTTGAAAATCTAAACATTTTTCACTCCGTAACAACATCTTCCGGATCACCCTGAACCAAGTAAGGAAAACTATCAATTAAAAATGATATTGAAACTTCTTAATCCAACAAAACACATTTTTGAGTTATTATGGATATCCTTCTCAAATTACTATTACTGAGATCAAATCTAAGAAGCAGTTGCTTCAAAAGTTCTAAATAAAATTTTAAAGCGTTAATTCTTACTTCGGTTTTATTACCAGTTTGTTACCTCTGTAATGGTCATTCGCTCTATTTTCTAATTCAAAATCTGACCAAGACTTGTAAGATAAAATAAGAAATAAAGTTTTGTTTTAGGATTGCCCGGAATAAAATCATGTGAATAAGCAAATGTGACGTTAACAATCAAACAGAGGCTAAAAAAATGAACATGAAACCGAGCAAAAGGGCGGAAAACTATGTATAATTCCTAAAATATTTAAGATAATTCAATGCAGTAAATTTTGTAAAATTTGTAGAAGTCTTTTTTATTAGATTGACCAATAAAAATACTAAAGGGACCATTCATTTTCGTTCTTTAGTGAAATGTTTTTTGAAAATAAGTTTCTTAAATTTTGATTCTCAAATGCCTGTAAAATTAAAAAAAGAAGAGAACATTTAAGTAAGGAAAAGTTCTTTTTATTGGAATTCATTAAAACTTATTTAACAATGATAACAAAGAATACGATAGGTAAACTAAAGATCCTTTTATAAGTGTCAACAATTTTAGCGCCCAAAATTATTTAGCTCCTTTTGAAAAACAATCCTATTTATTTGATTTCATTTAGAGAAAAATAGAGATGTTTTGAAAATTACAAGCATTGTATGAAAAATAGCACCCATTTGATTGTTAAAAACATTAAAATAGTAATAACTTCTAAACCAGCTCGTTTTGAAAAACAATTTTTCCACCATTCTATAGCTCTCTTTAATACGCAAATTTTAGTATAACACACTCCATATTTTGAAAAAAGTGCCTTTAGCACCATTTTGATTGTTAACGTCACAAATACAAGCTAATTCACATGATTTTATTCAGCTTACATACATATTATGTATCTCTAAATAGCAAGAAATTAAATATAATTGAAGTGGGTCCCATTCAGCGTTACCGTAGGATATTTTGGAAAAGTGGCACTTAAAATTAAAAACAAAACAAAATTTTAAATAAATCAAATTTATAGCATTTAAGTTTTCTAAAATATAATCTATTTTGGAAATTATATTCTGTGCTCGTTCTTCTAACTTTACTACTAAAAAAAAGTGTTGCAAAACTGTCCATTGCTCTACAATTCGATAGCCACCTCGTTTTACTCAGCTTCAATAATTTGTGCTTTGGAACATCAAGAATTTTGTGTAGTTCTTTGAATTGAATATTCCTTTTCGCACTTAACTTAAAAAATGTAAAATTACTTCGACAAAATTCCTCTATATTTCGCGGCAAAACCTCGGCCGCTGATTCGTTGACTAAAACTAAGGAGTGACTTACACAGCCTATGTGCCAAATATTTGGGATTCGCTTTTTTTAAATGAGCAATTACTCCACTCTGTCTTCCAGTCATAGTAGAAGCATTATCCGATGAAAAACCGATAAATTTAGATAAGGGAATACTAAAGTCTTCTAGGGTTTGAATTAGTTTGTCAAAAATTGCAATCCCTGTACCATTGATAACTTCAACAAGTCGAAAAAATTGATCATTTGTGTTACCTTTTGATCTGTCAAAAACTCGCACAACAACAACAAGGCACTTTTCAGTCGATATGTCGGTGGTTTCATCTATTATTAGGCTAAAGACATTTGAACGCATTTTATCGGCCACTATTTGCTTTCCTTGACATCCAAGAAAGTCTGATATTTTTTTCGATTTTGTTCGACCACATTTAACCTTTGAAATTAAAAAAAAAATACTAAACGTCAAATACATATCTACAAACAAAGAAACTTTTAAATTGTTCATCATAAATTTAGCCCTAATTCAAAGCATTTTAATAAAAACGAATTTGCGTAAGACTATTGTGAACTCTTAAATATTTACAAAATTGCACAATGGATAAGCCAAACTATGTAAAAACTAATTTTTTTTCGTTTAGCTTACATCTATTGAAAGCATGCCTTTCGCAATTTTGGAATCCATAAGTATATATCGATGCGTGCAGTTTAGCCAAATTTGACATTGAGTTAAATGACTAACTTTAGTTTTACTTGTGGGGAATAAAAAGTGGCACAGACTGAAAGGTGGTGGTGGCAATTTGACACTAAAGTGGCACAGCGGTAACGCTGGACCCATTATTCCAGAACTCAATTAATAAAATATTCTAACGCGAGCCACCTTGTTAATGAAATTCCCAATATTTTGAGCGGTGGGATTGCTCAATATTCTTGAAATTCTTTAAAGTGGTTGATGCGGTTGGCACTATAAGCAAAAAATGTATATGGGCTTATCCCTGTAAATTTTAACTTCTTGAATTTGAAAAAAAAAAAAAAAAACAAAAAACAAAATTAAGGCACGCATGTAAATTTGAGTTTTTCTTCAATTATAGACCACGAATAAATAAAAAACTTCAAAATAACTCATATGTATTGTTTGTTGAAGAGTATAAGGGTATAAAGTATAGAAAAATGAATTTAAAATAATTTATTTTAAGCACCGAGTTAATTGATTTGGTTTTCATTTTTAATCTTCACAGCTTCTTTTTTCAAACTTATTTGTTTAACACTTTTACCATTTTTTTTATAGTTTCTATAGTTTAAATTACGCTCATTGTAAGGGTTTAATCAAACAATGCTTTGGTGTGCTAGTAAAAAATGTGCCTTTTTTGAAACAGTTACGTTTTTTACGTTCGTTTTGTTAACTTCATAAAATTTGTACATAATGAAGCACGCATTGAAGCCAAAGTTTTTTTTACTCTAGATAGCTTAAATAATGATGCAGACCATAAAAAAATGCCCCATGATCAATGTTAAAAAAATAGACACGGCTATAGCCGGCAAATTAAGTTCATGCAATGGATATGGATGGGAAACCGAGTATCAAGTATCGAAGCAAGTTGAATGTATTTTTAATTGGTTTGCGGCAAGTAATTAAGTGATTGCTGATGCGATCCCTTCACACCTATTAGCATCTGTAGAAGTTGATGGGATTTCGCGCAAAATATCCCTTATTTCTTCTTCTTCAATGGGATTTACATTCTTAATTCTGCTCAGACAATCTGCTTGAGTATTTGTTGATCCTTTTTTGTAACTATTTCATAAAGTTTTAATCGCCATCGAATCAATCGAATGTATAACCAAGTTAATGGCTTATGATCAGTTTGTATAATAAATATTGTTCCATATAAGTACAACCGTAAATGTTTTATAGCCCAAACTATTGCCAAACACTCTTTTTCTGTGGTAGAATAGTTACTTTACTGCTTTATTTAAAGTTCGAGAAGCATTACCTATTGCAAATAATTTGTCACCATGTTTTTGAGATAGAATAGCGCCTAAGGCAAAATTAGAAGCATCGGTTGTCAAATAGAATTTTTCTTTAAAATCAGGGTATTGTGAAATTGGTTTATTCATTAAAGCGGTTTTTAATTGATTAAATGCATTTTGTTGTTCGTCTTCCAAATAAAAGATGCATTTTTGCGTAAAAGTTTAGTCAAATTCTGAGATAATTTTGAAGTCTGGAATAAATCTTCTATAGTAACCTACTAAACCTAGGAATTGTTTAATTTCTTTTGGGGTGGTTGGAGCTTTATAATTTTGGCAAGACTTTTATTTTGTCATCATTTGGCTTAAGACCTTCTTTTGAAATAATATGTCCTAAATAACAAACTTCTTTTCTTAAAAATTCACACTTATCTGGTTGTAATTTGAGGTTGGCCATTCGTAATTGATTAAGAACTGTAACGGAACCGATGTAGACCCAGAGGTCTACAGGCACCTAAGGCCGGTCCAGGCAGCAAGAAGGAGAGAGTGTCCAGTCTGCGACCGCGCGGCATGCTTGCTGATGTAATGGCTTAGCTCGTCGGCGGGGTGGGTCGTTGCAACCACAGCACTGGACGTGTTACCTTTTTCATGCCTATAAAAAAAAGAGTAATCGGGGTTCGAAATTTAGGGGGCCAAAAAAAAATTGTATACTAGGGGTAGGAGGGTGTGTTTCCCAAAGGGGAGAGAGAGAGTCAGGATGTTGTTGACCCTCGGAGGTTTTGCCCACCCTATGTATCTAACAGATACCACCATGGCTGATGCTACCTCCAAAATCTGCATCAGCCCCTTTTCGAAAATAATTACTCTTCTTTGCAGTGATTTATTTAATCTTAACAAATGAATGAACTTTAATATAATAAAAAAAAGGACGAAAATCGATACCCAGCAAGCATCTGAACTTGCAATTACGATTTCACAGTACGGTATGGCGACGGAAATGGAATGTGGAAACAACTAACCCCATGGTTCTACTTCTCGTGGTACAACTACTCAGTAAGTTCCACTCTAGGTTCTACTTTGATGAAGTGCTACTCAACGCGTTCCAAATAGGTGAGGCTGAATACACATTTAGACGAGTGAATCACACTATGCATTTTTTGTGAGTCACACGTTCAAAAAAAAATCAAGTGTCGCTAATGCTTGCATAGATGGCTGATATGACGACGTAGTTGACTTTAGAGGAGCAATACACGATTGCAGAGAAAACATGAATGAGATTCTATGTCAATTCTCAAAAGGGTCATAGCAAGGACTGCGAACTGACATGCCTTGCATGGATGGTTTATGCAGTTGTCACTATTGACTCAAAGATGGGGTAGGAGAGTAACAGAGTGAACTTGTTATGCCTGACTAAGAGGTTCACACAATGTAAGTGTTATGCCTCACTAAGAGGTTCACACAATTCAAGGAATATGTCTTCAGGACAGATTTGTTGGGTTGGGTAGTCCCGCTGGTGTTTCCGTCCGACGTCTTTATTATCTTCTTTTACGATGAATATTTTAATGATATGTGTGGTTATGATTCCAACACTATTATTCAAGAAACTTGACTTTCTATTATAACGACCAAATGTATTTAATTGAAATTGAAAAGACTTATTTTTAGTATAAAATATATTAATTGACTGAATAACTGACAACTATACTATTACAGCTCTGATTTCTAATAAGCCATGCATTTTTGTTTCGCACCTCTATTTGAAGTTAATTTGTGCTGACTAACATATAAAAATATATGTTGCAAGGCAAAAGGAGGTGTGGAGTCGGTAAGGAAGTAGGATGGGAGAACGTAAAGGGTAGGAAGCTAGGAAGAGGAAAGGTTAGGAAAACGAATGGAATGTCAAGTCCCGGGGACGCGGCCTGCTTGCATATGCACGGCGTCAGCTCGTCGGACGGGGGGATCTTGCCCCGGAAACTTAACCTCGCCTGCAGCCAAAAACATAAATCAGGCCTGAGGGAACTAGGAAAAATAAGAAACGGACTAGTTATGAAAACGGACGGACTATTGCCACATCAGGGCACTGCAGGTGTTGTAGCAGCACGGCCATTACCCACCCAACCATAGGAATCCTTGGCCTTGTTTGGATTCCCCCCAAAAAAATAGGGAATGATCGGTTTTAAATCATACCATCGTCACCTATACTCGGCTACCATCGACACCCCTGAAAAAGACACTTATGTGAAATAAAAAAAAAAACAGGAATATATTTTTTTTTTAATCATAGTCGTTGTTTTGAAGTTGTATTACCATAACATTTGCAGCAAAAAGATTGTAATATTGAATATTATCTTAAATAAAACAGGATATTTAAACTACTTAAAAACCAAATAAAATAATCGAAAATTTGAACAAAACCGAATCTAGAAAAAAACAACTAAAAATCGAATCTCGCAGTGCCGAATAGTTAAACATTAAACCTAACTTATTTTTACCCTTTGTGGTAAAATTTTCTTTTTGAAAAGGAAAAAAACGGAGCCCTGGTTCCCTACCCCTAGAGAGCTCTTTGGGGGTAGCTGATTTTCAAGGACAAAAACACAATATATAACTTTAGATACCGGTGACACTCGAACCTGATTTTTGGTTTCACACTTAATAACTTTGAGGACAGAAAAGTAAATGAAAATTTAAAGGAATTCAAACAAACTAGCAGTAACTTCAACGCCGATTAAAACATACGATTTGACAATATAATTAAGAGACAAACACAAACACAAATTTGAATTTAATTATATATGGATAATTTCTTTATATTTTGTTTGTTTTAATTTTTTTAAATGATAAGTAATTTTAGTTTAAATTCATTAATTGTTTTTGTTTCTTCTTCTTTTTCTTAATTTTCTTTACTAGGACTCACTCTGACCGACTTTATCTTTGCTGGTCTCGTCACGTTACGGCAGCGGAGTCCCAACGAATTTGTAAATGCTAGTGAACCAGAAGTTGGCTGAGTCCAAGTATTTTTCGGGAACAATTCGGGCCCAAAAAAAAAAGGTCGATGTTTCATAACAGGAACACTTCAAATTAATTTCTTCCTCGTAAAAATCTCCAGAAAAACTTCAGAACAAGATTTCAAAAAAATTCGAGAAAGAGCTTCGAACAAAGAAAATCCGGGTAAAGGCTTCGAACCAAAAAATCACCTGTGGCGGCCCCCTACTGGGAACTTCTTAGGGCCGCCGAGAAATAACCACTTCGACTTTTATTTAATAGAAATTGGATTTTTAAGAAAAAACACGATGGAAGGTTTAAGATGGCACAACCGTAATGAATTCTGACGGAAATACGTACAAATTTTATTATTCTTAATTTTTTCTTGCTATTTCGTTTTCTAAAAAAAAATAATTTGAGCGATTTTTTTGCTTATTTCTTCGATATCTCCTCCAGTACGACTGCTGACGACCAATAGGCTTAATAAGCATTAATGGGAATTTTATGCAAGTAACCCGCCTATGTTACTTGCTTTTGGAGAAATTTTTCCAACCCTGGTTTTTTAGACTTTTTAGTTGTTCTAATAGCTCCTTTCTTATGGCACCTTGTGCAATATTGATGGTTCTTTGTAGATCAGCACCTCTTTTCTTGCTTTAAGGCTTCTCTGTCCTTGGTTTAACCTGCCTTTGTTTATATTGCTCTATTGTAAAGGCCTTCGGTCCAGCTTCTTTCGGTGTTGGTACCGTTTCTTGTGGTGCAGACGTCGACGTCTGGTATTCCGGTAGCTCTTCCCACTTTTTGAAGAGTATATTGATCTCCTCTATGGTTGTCATTGGAGAGAAAAAAATTTTTTTTTTGTTCAGAAGATTCTAAATCGAGAGCATACTCGTAACATGTTACAGGTCTCGATGAGGTATGTAACTCTAAATGATGAGAGGGTATCGTAACTGGCGAGTTATATTATATTCGATTATAGGTAGTAATAAAACGTTCATCAATGTTTCACGGGTCGATTGCGACTGCCGGTCGATTTATTGTTCTCAATTAATTTTAGCTTATTTGAAATAAGTCAATGCATACCCCACAATATAGGGTGTTCTTTAATGTCATTTATATAAGGTTTTACAAGATCAATATTGCTAAGCTTTAAATTTTCGTCACTTGATTCTTCTTGATTCTAAGTGTCTTAAAATATTTTTTTCTATGGGTACATTTTGTTTAATATGTTTTATAATTTTTGTTTTCTTATTTTCGTATTTCTTATTATTTATTGTAATTGTGCTTAAAATGTACAAGATATGTTCCTAGTATGTATAATTTATTATTAATCATGGTTTCTCCATTAACAATAATTATTCCGTCTTTAATGACTTTTACATTTGGGTTTTTTTCTTTTATTTTATGACAGTTTGCTTTATTTTTATTCTATATATTGAATTATTTTAAATTCTGATGCATCTAACACATTACTTATTGAAATTGGCAATGTTTCAGTTTTTATTATTTTATTTAAATCTTCCATATTTAAAATAATAGTATTCAAAATTTCATTTATGCTTAAATTAATGGCATTTATTATTACCGTTAAGTCTTGAATTATTAATTGTAAAATTAAATCATCCTCTTTGTAATTCTGTTATCTTTTGTTGTCAGTTTTTCGATTGCCTTGAATATTTGTGAATTTATCTGATATTGTTTATTATTAGATTCTATTAATTTCTGTAACTTAGTCTCGATTTTTACTTTATCATCATAGTCTGGACTGGACTACCAGATATCCATTTCCACAATGTACCGAGTTCATTAATTCCTCTCTTAAATTTGGTTCTTATTTGGACTGATTTAAAAATCTATCTGCGGTTTCAAGATTTGTAATTCCTATTTTTGTAAGTCGGATAGTTTTTCCCTTCAGTTCGTCTATTAAATTTCTATAATATGTTAAGTTAATAGCATCGTAAATGTCTCCCATAGTTTTGTATAATGCAGGTGGTCCATCTTCTATTAAGTGTATTCTTCAGTACTATAATTAGTTATTTGTATTTGAGAAAATGTTATGGGTAGTAATGCCAGTTCCTTTCGAAAATATTGTTTTAATATTTTCCTATCAAAAATATTGTTTTAAGTATCAAAAATGTGTACATATTTATATTGCTGCTATTGAAAATTTGGTTAGTTAAGCTGCTGCTCAGATTATTGTTGATTACTTCTTTTGATTGTGGTTGCCCCATTTTTTTAATTCTGCAATCAATTTGGTTTTTGAAGATCTGTCGGTGGTTATTGTGATAATTTTATGTAGTTCTGCTCGCATCTGTCCTGCCTTTACTGCTTTCCCGGCTCTAGATCTCCTAGTCTTTTTTTGGCGCTTCGTTAGATGGTTGAATTTCTAGTGAAATCTTTTTCTTGCTGTTCCTTCTCTTGTATTACTCTATTGTCAGAGGTTTCGGGCCTGATGTTTTAGGTGTTATTGGTGTATCTGCATTAGGAGCTTCCGGGATATATGGTGCATGAGGTTTTTCCAGCTCCTCAAAACGAGTATCCAGTTGTTCTTTGTTGTACGACATCTATTTTTGGTCCGTTTTGCCTGTTGGTTACTTTTATATATTTTTTTTGAACCCTAACAGGTTAAGCAGGATCGCCATGTGATATTTTATGTGTATTTGTAAGCCCTAAGCTATATTGCGTAGCATTCTTTATATTGCTGTAATAAGCGTAGCTCGCTTCAAATTCTGGCTAGGGAGCCGCAGTTAAAATAATTCGACTTTATGATTTTCAAGTTAGGAATTAATTTTATTTACAATTCTTACACCTATTTATACCTAAATTCTTTTACAAATTATTTGGGCTATCTCCACTCATTATTATTAATATTCTTTTCTTCTTCTAATATACAAATTATTTGTAACAATTTTATTGCTCATAACTTTGCATTCTGGAGCAATGTTATAAAATACATTCTATGCCACTCATAATGCATCGTCACCAAAACGATGTCTTTGCATTCGATTTTGTTGGTCAAAGGGAACAACAAAATTATGATTCAATACTATGTGTTTCGTAGCGCAGTTACCTACTTACGAGAACCAGCGAACTAATTCCATAGAGAGAAAAGGGCTGCCTTGACCATCTCTAAAAATGCTGCCTTGACCATCGCTAAAAATTCCGTCACCAAAAACAAGAAATAAAACAACGATTTTAAAGTGGAAAAGTTATAAAAAACCACTATTTATTCCGTCACGACCTTCACTCGGTCCTATCTCGATGGCTACTAACTTATATTAGTTATACAAATTCTTTTCAAACTTATCCTTCGTTAAGTCTTTATATAAGTTATATTTACTAATACATCGACTGCAGTGATTCAACACTGATGCAGTTCGATACGCTATGGTTATACGAATAATGTATCAATGAAAGTGCATTTTATTATGCGGCTCTGGTTACATTTGGATTTGTTAATGTTTTGATTGTGGCTCTTTTAGAATGATTGTTATTTCATTACAGCATATAGGTTTAACTTTACCTTTCCTACGTGTTGATTTTTCATGTATTTTTTGTCCTGTCCTAAACTCAATTGCTGTTCTATTTTTATTAAAATATAAAAGTGTTATACCTTGTTTATCTTTTAATGCATCAGTAAGAGATTTGAATTTTTCATAGTTGTGAAATATTTCTAATGGTTGGTGGTTTGTTACAAAGTGAATAGATTTGTTCTTATCTCTTACTGTCCAATACAGTTAGAGTAAACGATGAATCTCAGCTTCTTACTGTCATATGTACAATAAAATTTTGTTGTTTACAAGAGACAAGCACTTGAACTTGTTCTTGCTTGGAATTGATTGTTTTGAAGTTTACAAGAGACAAGCACTTGAAACTTGTTCTTGAAAGGAAATGTAGATTCGAAGTTAAAACACCTTTGTTGTTATTAAACGAATGAATTTTATTGTAGAGATATGTCTCTTTTATACTTAAAACTAAACAATCAAATTGATGATACATTACGTTACAAATAAATATTAATTGTGTCACATAAATTGCTTACAAATATATGTAAATGCGATGACACATTGCATTGCAAAATAAATAATATTAATTTTGTTACATAAATTGCTTACAAATATAAATACGATGTCACATTGCATTGTTACATAAATTGTTTACAAATATAATAGAGTAAAACAAAATATAACACAATTATGTTTATGTTGGGCAGGTCATTGCCTCCTGCTGGTGTCATCAATACTTGGTGTGGTTTGTGTTCGAGAAAGCAATGAACAAGATTCATTATATTTTTTTACTTCAAATGGCATAATTACTTTTGCTTCTGCATGGATCTGTTTTTGTTATGCGTATTAGTTCTGTTAATGTTCTGTGCATTCTTTCGATCATTCCGTTTGTCTTACTGTGATTCGGAGCTACCTTTTCATGTTTGACCCCAAATTTTCCCAATTCCAATTCTACTGTTGGAGTACAGAATGTTTTCTCATTATCCGTAACTAAAACTTCTACTTTACCAAACATCGGTAATGTTTCAATTAATTTTTCTTTCGGGTCAATTTTATTTTCGATATGTCTAACTATTAAGAATTTTGAGAAAGAGTCTACCATCGTCAAAAATTTATCGTTGTCGATAAAGTATATGTCTGCGTGTATTCGTTCCTCCCATTCTTTGGAATTGGAGCCTCTCCAATCTTATATCTAATAGGATGTCTGTCATACTTATTTTCTTTACAAACAGAACAATCTTTCATATGAAGGTTTTTATAATACAAATTCTATATACATACTAATGAAATAAATCAGCTAAGTAAAAGACATAGCACTATTAATGGACTTGTTGACTTATTGATTCAAAATAGCTTTGTTTGGCCTTTAGTCCACAAAAATTGGCGTTTCGTCCCGGCGATCTCACATGGATTCATCAGTTGACTGTGAGGACCTTGTCAATACGCAATTTTCGTTAAATTCAGTTCATTTTACATCGATTTTTTGACAAAAATCCAATGCGAACTATACCCAACCAAGATTGATTTATTTCAGTAGTATATAGAATTTGTATTATAAAAACTTCATATACAATCAATGCCAGGCCAGGGGCGAAATCTTCAACGTTAATGATTACAATTTTAATCTTGGTTGGGTATAGTTCACATTGCTCATGGAATGTGTTTATATGACATTTTACATTAGTGTTATAAGGCAAATAATTTGGTTTTTCTGTGAAAATATCTTGATAATTTCTTAAAATTTGTTTTATTCTTGTGTGATATTCGACTTGCATATGAGTGTTTATCTGGAGACTATTTACTAATTTATCATCGTATGTGAGAGGTACCTTGCCTCCGTTATATTCTAAAACATTTTCGTTAATATTTATGTTGTATGTTTTTCTTCGCAAAGCCGATGCCACTAACCTCCCATCACATCTATTCACCCTTCTTACCTAAGCCACAAGTCTCTTAGGCCCAACCGGGCAACTTGATGAAAGGGTGTCTAGGCAGCTCAGGCAAAAATCTGTCTTCCGCTAGCTCAACGGTGGGTGAGGTATCTTTGCTGCCAGCCCCAGACATGGGTTACATTTTCTCTTATGCCTGACTCGGTCTAACCAAAACTTATATTTCGCTACGGCCCGAATTTTACTTCCCAGCACTATCTATGACGTCAATATATAGAGAGAGAGGAAAAGCTGTCACTTCCTGCTCTGAGCACTCATTTCCCTTTCAACCTACGCCCTTGCTCGCTCAATTTGTGCGACAGCCCCTTAAACATACTCATGCCACGACGCATTCACATACGCACCTTTTCTATCCCTACTAATCCCTCATATCCCTACCCATCCCTTCACGGTCTCTTAATATGAATTCATATCCACCCTAAATAAATCAAAAAAAAATCAATCAAGCTACAATAATTTATTTCTTTGTATCGAAAAATACTTAACATGAAGCCAGTACTTTAATAAACGAATATGAATTTAATTATAACCTTCAAAATAAAGATTAATAAACGGTATTTGAAGTTAAGTACGAGTATAATATTCAACAATATTAATAAACGCTATTTGAAGTTAAGTAAAATATTCAAAATATTAATAAAAGATAATTTATATTTTAGTGTTGCCGAACTACTAAAAAATATAGTTCATCTGTTCTCCACAGAAAATAAAAGACAAAGATTTTTATTTTAAAAATCGTCACTTTATTTAGATTCAAGCCTCAGATCCCTTACCGCTGGTGGGGGAAAATCTTTAGCTTATACGTCTATATAAATTAGGTTTTTATTGTCAGAAGCAATTTTTATATTGGAAACGTCGAGCGTTTCGTCAATATTTACAAAAGGAAAATTTTCTTTCTTCAGTATGTTTTCTGTCATTTCAATCTCTGTATTTGATAGGATATATGAGTTAATTACATTGGGTTTCGCCCAATAAATTGCATAAACTATGTTTAATAATTCTTCTTTGATTACATCTAGTTCATATTTAATTTTGAATATTCTTGAGTCTTTTTCTTTGATTTCTTTGTTTACAGTTTTTAAAATTTCGTTTGTTATATTTGTAATCTCATTAATTTTTGCCAAAGACATCCGATTTATAATTACTTGCCTATTGTTGTTTTCCAGAACATTATTCATTTTTTCAGTTAAAATTTCGTGATCGTGTTGATCTGGATTTCCCGCAATCTACTTCCACGCACTACCAATGAAGTCCAATGATCTTTTATTCTTCCTTTTATTGATTCTGAGCCTTGTCAGCTGATCTTTAATTTTGGTTAAATATGAAAATGAAATAATGGGATAGAGTGGATGGTCATGATTTGATTTCTTAAGGGTTTTTTTCTATTTTCGTAACATTATATTCTTCCATGTTAATAATGTGGATGATCTTGAAAAATTCCGTCTGAATTTTTGCGGTGCCTGTATCTTTTTTTATTAATTGGGATTTCGAGTAATCCACAATTTGTACGTTTGCTGTGCACAGGGACAGGGGTAGTAGTATCAGTATAAACATTTTTCCAACGCTGGCGGGGGAAGTTGATTCCGTTTGTTTTCACTACTAGGGCCTTCTCGTCCTGCGCTCAGTCGTTGGCTTCAGATTGTCTAACGACTGCTGATCTGGTTGTGGGTTCGTGACTTGGGGAGTTTCTTCTTTAAAATTCTTACACTTGCAGCGAGGTTCTTTACGTCGGCTTGCGCACTTTTCTTCAATTTTGAATACGCGGCGGGGTAATTTACATCGGCTTACGCGCTTTTTTCTTTGATTTTTTTATTATTACAGGGCGAGGTACTTTACGTCGATTTACACGCACTTTCCTAGCTATAACGAGCACGGCGAGGTACTTAACGTCATCTTACGCGTCGTTAATTTACACTAGGGTTTTTCCTTCACTCACAAAGCCCCACGTTGGGCGCCAATTAAGTTCTTTTAATGTTTTTAAACAAAAAAATATATTTTTTCTGAGGTTGAACCTCCTTATTTCAAATCAAAATTAAAACTAAATTACAATTGGAAAAGAAACTTATATTCTAACTTAATCTACCCCAACTCCTATCCCACGACATGCCAGCGTGTGTTGAATCCCATGTGACCGACCATCCGTTGTTGGTGCAGCAGACGCGCTGTCAGCACATTTTCTCACGTATGTTGGATGTGAGGCAAGACAATGATGCAGGTGTTTTGTATCCGTTGCAAATATTTCGTTAACTTATACAAACAATAATTCTTGGTTAGGCCAAAAAGTGCTGATACTACATCATATCTTAATAGATCTCATTCCCTTTTTTGTTTATATTATTTGTGTGGAGATACACAAGTGTGTTCTCATATTACTTAAGATTTTATGGGGACGCACAAGTGTGCTCTGATATAACTGATATTTGAATTTAGGTATAAAATTCGAAAGATTAGTTTGCATGTTACTCTCTATGAATTCGATTTCTCAATTCGTTAATCGACCTTTAACTCAATTTTAACTTTAAATGTTTTTTTTTTTTTTTTGTTTTTCAAATAATCGACTTAGCCCTTTAATTAAATTATGGGTTACCGTAGGTTTTTTTTTTTCTTTACCATCTGGTTTTAATTTTCGTTTCCAAGAAGGGGGAGATGAGGTGCACCGCATTCCTTTTCTGGTATGATCTGTTTTAAAAGCAAGGTTTACAGTGATTTAAAAAAAGTGATTTTCTTGAAATTAGTGCACAGTTCTTAGTAAGGTCGCTAACTACATAATTTTACATTAAAATTTCGAAAATACATAAAATCAATCTACTACTACAAACTACTACAGGATACTTAATACAATCTTTAGGTGTCATAGGGATAAGACGATCCAACGATGATGGTGATGAGACAGGCGACAGCGATATGTATGTACTTATATAGTAGCATGAAACCAGAAACCACACAATTACGTATGTACCAACCAACATATTATATTTTTGTACATTTATATACGAGTATGTATGGGTAACCAGCAAATATTGTAAGTTATTTTCGGCTGTGCTGACTTTTGGCATCGAAAGGACATACAAAAGCATCGTGTTTGTGAAAACTGAAGGTTTTCCATACTCTATAGCTTGGATTTCTTTTTCATAAGGCAATGTTTCCATTTCGCTTATGATCCTATTCATCTCTCTTCTGTTGACTATTCCATTTCTAGCCATTTGGCATGCTCGGATTATTTCATTTACTTCATCTTTCAATATAAGGATTTGGTGCAAAATATCTTGTTCAATCCTTTCCTTTCGAACTTCATCAAATCGATGATGTGAACCAACTTAAAGTCTGGAATAAGACTGAATTTATTATACTTCTTAAATTTTTTTCTTATAATACAATTTTGTGCTGTCGATGAATTAGCATCGGCAAATACTTAAATAACTATCATGGACAGAGAGATGTTGCACACACAGCAAATTAAATTTTGTATTTATTAAAATAAGTTTTTTAAAAGATTTAAATACAATTTGCGTGGCTTGCTTGTTCGGTGGTAGACAGGTCGTCGTGGTCGGTATCGGCTGTATGTTGTTGGCTGTTGCAGGTGGTAATGTGCACTCCAAAACTTAAAGAACCATTCATTCCATTGATGGCTTCATTTAGGTCCAACAACTCACTGACTTTCTCCTCAAGTGGTGTAAGTGAATGATATCTAGGTGGACCACCACCAGTTCCAGACAAATTAATTTTGTTCTTCCTCAATTTGGCTTTAGTATGTACTTTAAAAACAGCCCACACCTAAAAAAAATTAAAATAAGAAAATCTGCTAATGTTACAACTTTTTTACCTTTTTCCATCCGACTGCATCACGTTGGACGGTGGACCTTCAGCATTCATGTCTTTAGACAAGTTAGTCCATAAATGTTTTGATTTTTGTCTGGATTCGAGTGTTTTTAAATAACCCTTGGACAAATCTAGATGCTTTTCCATATACTGCACCAGAACCTTAAACTGTGACGCCTTCGTGTTTGCAATTTCAGATGATTCCCTACGAAGAAAACATAAACATATTACTTACTTCTTTGAAATATTGAATAAAATTGATTTATAACTTCTATTTATTTGCATTCTTTGGTGTCATTCGCGCCTGTGGGACATTTTATTTTTCAGCGTTTCCAACATCGTTGTTACTATATTCATTGGTTTCCATTTGTGTATCGGCAATCACGGCCTCATATATATGTAACGCATCTGGATCGTTTGAAACCACGACATCGTCCATACCCATAAAATCTTCCTCGGCTGTATGTTGTTCGCTGTTGCAGGTGGTATTGTGCACTCCAAAATTTAAAGAACCATTCATTCCATTGATGGCTTCATTTAGGTCCAGCAACTTACTGATTTTCTCCTCCAGTGGTGTAAGAGAATGATATCTAGGTGGGCCACCACCAGTTGCGGACAAGTTAATTTTGTTCCTACTCAATTTGGCTTTAGTATGGACTTTAAAATCAGCTCACACCTAAGAAAAAATTAAAATAAGAAAATCTGATAATGTTACAACTTTTTTAGAGAGAGAATCATTTTAATGTCTTTTTCGGGTACAAATGAATGTCTCACTGTTGGAGGTGTTACATTATTAAATATGACCATGGAATTGTTTCTTTGGTATATTTTATTCCTAATGTCGGGATTCATAGGAGTGAGGTAACGGAGGATATTTTCATCAGTTTTAAGGCCTGATGACAGCCAGAAAGTTTGTTACCATGCATACGACTGTCCCGTCATCAAACCCCATTAGATTTCTCGGAATCTTCACATTTTTGATTTTGTATATGGGTGCCGCTGTTTGTCAATTTCTTGCTTTCCATTCTCTTTTCATGTATTGTTCCACCTTTGAGAGTGCTTCGCTTCCTGATACTCCCAATGTATTGTAGTGTTTTATGGTTTTTTGTTCGTTATTTACAACGATTAGGATACAGTGTAACCCTACTACTTCGATTGGTAACAGGAGTAGTTTATACTCAAATACTACGTTGTTGTGTTGGTGAAACTGCTTTATTTTTTCATCTTCCTCTCTGAATATTTTGAGTATAACTGAAATTTATTTGGTCGGCGTAAAGATCTTCGTGATGGTTCTGTTACATTGCTAGGTGGTAAAGGGGGTACTAGAGTTTGTAAGGTTTTGTGGGCTTGTTGTTGTTTCCAATAATCACGATCGCGGTCTGCGGTTTCGTGATAAAAAAAAAAATAAATAATTTTTTTTTTTATTTATTGTTTATTTATTTATTGTTCATTTATTTGCTTATTATTTAATTAATATTTATATTATAATGGAGTCTAAGGGGAGGCCGCTGTCTTGAGCTAGGCTGCACCTCACGATTAGAATATTGAAAATGGACTGACTTTTAGATTCTAACTTAACTTTGAATTATGCTTCAGGTAAATTGTAAAGTGCATTCGCTTTCGTTTGCACAATTAATATTGTTTTTGAAATATTCATATTTCGTCTGGGTTCATGAAATATGATAAAGTTTGTGTAGGTGAAGGGGAAAAGGGGTGTTTCCGTTTGTGAATGGAATTTGGATAGGTAAGCGAAAATGGCGTGGGAAACAGTTATGCTTTATGTGAGTGCCGTTAGGCGAAGGGGCGTGTGGGTAATAGTGGGTTTGTGGTTTGGGTAGACGTCTGAGACGTAACTCAATAAAGGATGGTGGATTGGTATCGATGATGATTTTCCTTTTGGTATAGGCGGAGGTATCGGTATTGACATTTCTTTTGGTACAGGAGGAGGTATCGGTATTGACATTTATTTAGGTAAAGGAGGAGGTATGGGTATTGGTGGTGAAATTGTTGGTGGTATTGAGGTGTGTATTGTGTGTTGGACTATGGGGTTTGAAATTTTAGGTAAAGGTTTTTCGTAATTGTATGTAGGTTTCTTCAAGCCCTTTGCCTTGTTGTAGAATTGTTTCAGCGCTATCCCTATGATGCACAGAATGGCTACCGTACTGATTGATATTGATGTTATGGACGATACCTTGTGTTGTGTCCTTTCTCTCTGCATTGTCTCAAATTCCATTGCTGTTTTTTTCCAAGTCTGCCATTGCATATGAATTTTCCTTAATGATATTATTTGCTCCTACTTCTTTTAATATTAACACGGTGCCGTTAGTTTTGTTATTTTTAATAAGCAGATCAACCATTGAGTCTCTTAGTAATAGGTTAGGTATTTTAAGTTTCGGTTGGTCAATTTTTAACTCGATATTGTCCGTCTGTTCGAAGTACATGTCCCATTCAAAGTTGAGCCGTGCCATTCCCCTGAACATTGTATTTCTATCCTGATTGATTTGGGGAAAGAGTATAACCATGAGTTTTTTTGAGTAAGTTTTACAAGGTAATTTTGTTCAAATGATTGAAACAGATAGTTGCATATATTATATTGATTGTATGGGTTAAATACTAGAGATATGGAGCAGATGTGTGTAATGCTACATAATAATGAGTTATAATAGAACTCCCATTTATTGTACGAATTCTTTTTTTATAGTTATGTTGCAAGGCAAGAGGAATAATTGGATGTCGGTAAGGCGGTAGGGTAGGAAAAATAAGGAAAGGAAAGGAAATTGGAAAAGGAATAGGTTAGAAAAGGGTAGGAGTGCTAAGTTCCAAGTGACACGGCCTGCTTGCGATGCACAACTTAGCTCGCCGGAATGGGAGGGATCTTGTCACTGAAACCTAACTTCACCAGCAACAAAAAAAAAACACATAGCAGGACGGACGATTACCACTTCAAGGCACTGCTGATGTTGACGCAGTGTTGCCAAACCCACCCAACCATAGGAATCCGGTGGCCATTTTTTGGATTCCCCCAACGAAAGGACGATGCTCTCGTTCAGGTCACTCCCTCTTCACCTCGATAGCTTAGCTACCATCCACACCCCTGTAAAATAACTCTTCAACCAATCATGTCTCGTTCAGTATGAAACAAGGAAACACTTAAATTTCACAACCAAAGGCTTTCGATGAAGTTTTATTGTAATTACCAAAATGTCAAGAAAAAAACTCTATTGAATATTTAAACAATTTGACAAATAAAGGTAAATTAGAAATTAGAAAAGAGTTTGAACATTATGTTTACAGATTTACACTTACACTGAAAATGATGTGTTTCCCAGAATATTTTCTCTGGTACCTAAAGGGTTATATTGTTTGAGTTGTCGGCGTTGAAATTCCCTACCTCAAAAGAGCTCTGTGGAGGAGGACTGGTCTTAAAATCTTATCAAGCGCGATCACGATCTGAAATATATATATATATAAATTTAAACCTATTCAGAACAAAAAAACAATGAAAATTTAGATCAAAAAATGAAAGCTTCGAAGCCACATAAGAAATATACACAAAAAAAAAGGTAACGTAACAAATTGAAATCCTCTTTGTTGCACCCTGAAGCCTCTTTCGGCTGTATAAAGCTGGTATCAAACTACGTTGAATTTCCAGCCTCTCTTAGCTGGCGAAAGCTATCTTTTTTTTATTGGTTTTCTTCTTTTTCTTTATCAGTTGTCACACTAAATCTTCTTCTTTTTCCTTTTTTTTTATAGATATTGGTACCTGTGTTTCGTTTCCTAACTCACTCCGCAATACAAAAATTCTTTTACAAGAGGTACCCCCTAGATTCCGCTCGGATCAGCTGTTCTTGGATTCAATAACCCAGCACCGGCCAAAAAGGATGTCACTCGATCCCTTCCCAAAAAGGTGTTGACAAAGAGCTCAACAAAGATATCCTCTGGTGGTACAATCGAACGATGCAGGTTCCAGAAAATGAATTATCGATCACCAAGAAAAATGTGTAGCGGCCCAGCGCTCCGCTGGCAAGCTGGTACCGCCGGAATTGCACAATGTATATTTATCCTAAATTAAAGTACCGCGTTTAAGCACATATTCTTAAGTCAAGTTGTCTATCAACAGCTTTCGCTGGCTATCAACGGCTTACACCGGCTATCAACGGTTTTCACCGGCTATCAACAGCTTTCGCTGGCTATCAACGGCTCTCACCGGCTATAAACGGTACTAACCGGCTATCAGCAGCTTTCGCTAGTTATCAACGGCTTACAACGGCTATCAACGGTTTTCACCGGCTATCAACAGCTTTCGCCGGCTATCAACAGCTTTCGCTGGCTATCCACGGCCTTATGTATTTTCAAGGGCTCTTATGACCCTTACTTATAGCACATTCTGGTGAAACTAAATGTGACCCATAGCGTTTAAAGTTTATTTTACTTAAGAAAACAAGTGACACGTATGACGTCATCCTATATCTCCTATTGCTATACTGGTAGGTTTCTGCACATTTAATTCATGATGATATTCACCACCAAGGTACCATGATCGTTTTCATGTTGCTGTCCTCAGTGAAGGTCTTGCTGGTCGTGGATTGTTGTGTGCTGCTCAAATTCACCAAACTTAGTTGCTCATGATTGGTTCCTTTGAGTGTTGTGGGGAAAAAGGTTATAGACTGATAAGAGGAATTCTTATTCAGTTGTTGATGACACTTCGTCTCGTGGTATACGCATGCTATGGGAGCATGCGGCTGGCTGGGTAAGTATTTTTGTCCTATAATTAGGAAACAGGGTACAATTTGTTCCATCCTATTCTTCGATATCGGCATAACATCTCTAACCTTTTTTAATTGGCTTTGAACTAAACATTCTGGACGACCAAAACGAAATTCTAGTGTTGCCATGACTTGTTGAACATTACTTGGGTGGATTAACAGGGATTCCACAACCTCTCTAGCTTCACCCCGTATACACTTTTGTAAACGAAACATATTTTCTACTTGACTGTAGTTAAAAATATTAGTCGACTCTACGAAAGCCGTACAAAAGATTGGCCATTGTTCTGGCTTGCCACTGAAATCCGGCAGATCATGAAGTTTTTATGAAACCCGGAACTATTTGTAAAGGTTGATAGACGTTGATTTGGTTGAAAAGACGACGTTGATGGGAGAGTTTGAGGTTCGAAATCTTGACGCTCATTTAATGGCGGTAAAAATGTCGGCGTCATGATTGGATAGACTACGTTGCCTGAAATAAGTTGAACCGTATTTAATCTTTCAGCTGATTGTGCTGTAGATGATGCTATTGGAGGCCATGAATACTGCGCTTGAGCGGAAGAAACGTGAGGGATACTACTCGAGATAGAAGGTGTAGTGAACGACAGACTTATAGAAGGTATTGATTGGGATTCACGATTACTACCTATATGTGATGACTGTACAACATTACTACAAGTTGGAGGGTTGACAATTGATGAGCTTGTAGGAACTGTAGCTGAATGAACGTTTTCATCAGAATGTCGGGCTAATGTTGCCATAGGGGTTGACTCATTAGCGGCCGCATTTGAAACTTGAGTATTCAGCTCTTGAAGAAGACGTTCTAATCGTAGACGTTCATTGCATTCCCTTTCGGTCGTTATTTTCATCGATTCCACAAGCGCTCTTAATTCCTGTAACTCTGCTTCTTTTCGCTGACGTTCATTGACCGCATCTACGAATGTTGCATTCATATCACTTTCAGATGTTTCTTCATCTTCTATTTCGACGCTGGAGTCTTTTCTCTCTGCCTGCTGTTTAGTTGCTGACCTTGTTACCCTTGCCGCCTCAGACATGTTTCCTCAATAAATCGACAAAAACTGAGTTGCCTTAAACCTTTAAAATGTTTTTTATTATTTGCTATAAAGTTTCCCAAAAAAGAAAATTTCTTAACCAACTATTTCTTATTTACCCTATACGGCGTACCAGTTTCAAATTAAATGTTGTTTTTCAAGATAAATTTCACCAGAATATTCATAAAACTGTTTCCTATTTCTGTACAGTATGCGGCAATTTCATCGAATGTTTAAATTATTTTTCTTTTCAAATAAACTTCAGTAATATATTTGTGACCAATTTTTTTTTTTTTTTGTCATATGTACTAAATACAAAACGTACTGATTTAAATCTACTGTTCCTTCGCTAGCAGCTTTAGTTACGGAAAATTAGACTGTAATCTTTCAAGTCTCGTTATGTTTTAGCTTAATTCACCGTAGGCTTTCGTGATACTTACAAATTACAGTTTTATTTACGGGCACTAATATTATTAAAATGTATGTGGGCAAATTTCTTTTTGTATAACGGCACTATTTTATTTCATATGGGCAAATCTTTGTACATATATATGGGCACTGATTTCTTATGGCTATAAATGTGGGCACTCTCTTACCTTGGCGAAGTTGATACTTAAATATTTAGATGATTTTCTTCGGGGCTGTGCTGGCTGCTGGTGGCTAATTTGTTTTCTAGGCTATGCTGGCTGCTTGTTCTTGCTGGCTGCTTATTGTTGCTGGCTGCAATTTATTCTTCGTGACGATTAACTATACGAGAAATACAATTTATTTCACCGCTGTAAGGTTTTCTTTCTTTTACAAAATGGCTGCTATTGTATTACTGCGTACTCATATGTAAATGGACGCATGACTTTGTCACGAAGAATACTTTACTTCACAAAAGAGAATAAAGATTTCCAATTCTTTTAGTATTAATACTTTTATTTGTATTTACTCTATAATATTCGGTTTTACTCTATAATATTCGGTAATTTTTTTTTTCTTTTGCTGTTTGACTTTTTTTACTCTAACCGGCAGTTACAGTGCTGCCAGATTCTACACTAACTAAATTAGTAAGTATTACCCATATATAACGAGTATTTGGTCTAAAGTCTAGAATAAGAATAGAAAAAACCCGATGACTAAAAAAGGTTATGTTCATTATTTTCACATGAGGCCATGAGATTCAATTATTGATGCAGGGTTGCTACAGAGGTGTTGTTGCTAGTCATTTGCGAGAAGATGGCGTTAAAAGAGCACCTTCAAATTTCTATTCTGATTTTCGGCGGCCAATTTCACTTCGTGTTTTAACGAATGCCAAATCGATTGCGGTTATTATACCATCGTATAAAGAAGGAAGAGTAATAAAGAAATGCGAATTTAATCTTCCTCCCTGAGTTTAGCACCAGCAACGAGCTACTCGGTAAACAAATCGTCAGTTTATAAAAATGCTTTTAGAGGGGCATGTCGATTTGAAGCTTAAGCGTTAAAAGCTTCCTGCGAAGGGCCAACTTAGTGGCAGTACTTTTCCTCTCATAAACTTTATCAAGAGTTTTGAATATTTCTTAAGCGGAGTAGTCCTAGTCCTGTTTAACAAACAGAGTCGGACAAGTATTTCACGACAGTACCATTCGCTACCCACATCCGCATTCTTCCACTCTTCAGCTTTTGGAGCCGGTGGGTTACAGTCAGTTTAATTACATCAAGCTTACTTAAGAGAGTACCTACGCATTCTTATTTTCCATCCGCTGTATTTTTCGCCATCATAAACTGTTATTTCCATTTTATTTTTTTGGAAGACAGGTTTTGTATGTCTTTAAATGTATGGATTTATGGCAAGGACAGTAAACGGAAATGGCGTGACAAAACAAGAAATTTTAATATTATTACTTTACAAAACGAATATTGATTAATTCTAAGTTCAGACTTGGCTTTTTAATGGTTCCATAACCTGTTGTCCCAAGAAGACACGTCTGCACTTCACTCTATATTATTTCGAACTAAAAAAACTAGGGAATGTTGTGCTTGTTTTGCTGCTCAACAAATATAGGGTATGTTGCTGATAGATTTTGTTATAATTCAACACCTACTATAGCCCACAACTTTGAAAAAAACAAAAATATTATCAAAATCGTAAGAACTATTTTTGAAAAAAGTAAGTTTTTCCTTAATGCTTGTATGTCAGTTAACGTTCAATTTGACAGAAACACAGTCATCCAGGCATGCAGATATTCAGACATAATATGTACATACCTATACGTTTATGGATATATCACGAGTAAAAAAAAACGTAAGAAATTATAATAGCAACATAATTCTTCATCAAATTTGAATATTTAATTTAATAAAAGATTTTTTAAACCTTATTAATAATTTAAGATAAATTTCAATATTGAAATCACACACAGTAGTTCATAAATTTTTTTGAGTGCTTTTAAACAATAAAATGTAAAAAAACAAAGCCTAAAACCATATCACTACTTAAAATCGAAATAAAATAAACGGTTAAAAAAGTAACATATTATTTCGTTGTTTGTTTTTTAGCTATTAATCCCCTTTAAAAATTAAACTTTATCAAAATGATAAACAATGTAAATATTGGACAAAGAAAAACGTTAAGACTCATGTGTGCTCTTAAAAAACTTAAGATAAAAATTACAAATATTATAGATTCCCATCACTTGGACCAAATAAAAAGAAATGGAAAAAATAGTTTAAAAACTAAAAAGCAGTAAAATAAAATATGAAAATCCAAAATATTATAACCTTAAATTATTTTCAATACTTATTCATTTTTAAATGTTTCCTTTTTTATTATTTTTTAAGTTACAGAACTTACATTTAATACCTTACCTTTTTTAATAAAAATTTTCAATTGAATTAATATTTTTATAGAACAATGTTAATATTTTTTAGTCTTAATCTTTTAAAAATATATTTTAAGACTCAATTATAATTTAACGGATAAAATGTAAAGAAACAATGGGAAAATATTTCATAAAATTGCTTAAAACATAATGACTGTATAATGGAATTTGCTTTGTACATAATGTCTTAGATGTACTTTTGTATCCCATATTAGTTATGAATATCATTTATAAAAGTAGATATTATTGAATAAAAAAATTATATATAAATATTAAAAATTGTTATCATTTATATAATAGCAAAATGTCGTTTAATAAATGTCGGATTGATCTTAAGCAAATGTAATGTTTTTTTTTTAAGAATGGAAATTACAGGAATCAGAAGATAGTTCATAAAGTTGTTTGATATGATACGAGTAGTTATGTATTATGGTGTTCTAATTGAAATCGGAAGAAGAAGGAAGTTAGATTTGTTCAAGAGGTAAAGAGCATATACATTTTTTTCGGCCATGCAAGGCCTTTCTGTAGAAAAGACTTCTATGATTGAATACCTCGAGATTTCATAGTAAATGCCAATGTAAGTAAGCCCCGCATCGCAAAAAGATGCATTCATTCAATTTTAGTCGAATTAATTCAATGTGAAATTTTAGTACGATATTAGAAGTTAAATTCACGATTTATATATTGTAATCGAATTAAGGGCCATATTTTCTTTAGTATTTTAATAGAGTTATGAATAATCATCAAACACCTGTTTTTGTTGTGGCGAAAAAGTCTTCACAAAAAAAAAAATTATTTCAAGTTTTTTTTCTGTAAACCATAAGTTTTCATAAACCACGAGTTTTATATATAACCTCCCAAGAACTTCTTGTAATACGGAGATAAACCCAACGATTTTTTTTTTTTTTTTAATAAAGCACCTAATCAAACAGCTATCAGAAGAAATTCAACCAACCCCTTAACTGATATTTTTTCATTGGGTTAGAAATCTTGATAATCTTCATATTCTTACTTTTTGAAAAAATCGGCGTCTAATCAAAATGATGTCAGCATGCTATCAACAGAAATTCCAATTCCATCAATCACTAAATTGAGATTTGAAAAGGTTTACTTTTAACCTGGCGCAAATCTCAAAGATTAACCGTACAAAATTAAATCGAAAATCAATTCGATTAGAAATCTTGATGAATTTTTATTGGGCCACTAATCTAACGAATCGAACTAACCTTTACTTATATTGCCTTGAACACATTCACTGCATAGTCTACGTTTTGGTCCGTTAAAATTTAGTATAAAATGTGTAAATCCTCGGTGTGACAGCTTAACGAGTTTACTTATCGTCGAAAACCCACTTTTGAGTTACAAATTATAGCAAAGCAAAGAAGCTTGAGAACTGGAGCTGCTGCACACTTAAACTTAAATAATTATTTAAGTAATTGGATATTGGTCTGACGTTGACATTCAAAAATATAATTTTTTTGTTAGCGTATGCGTTCAATCGAAATCGGTTAATAAATATTCGTGATTATTACCAATGATTCATATACAGAGTGGATCATCTGGTGGTTTCTTTTTAAATCATAGGTTATTTTGACACTGACAGCTGTTTCCCGCTCGAAATATTGACAGAAAGTCAGTTTCATATCTCCAGGGAACGCTTGAACAACGTTGGGAAATATTGAAAACTTATTTCCAAAGTGAGTGGGTTTTTTGAAAAGAAGCTTTGGCCGAAATGAAGCACCGACCGCGCCCGCTGTACGCAAGTTTGTGTAAAAAGTTCGTGAGACTGGTATGCTAGTGGACAAAACACATGGTCCCCGTTATCGTGCGTGCAGACGAGAGTGTGGCTGCTGTGCCTTAGGAGAACTCTGCACAAAGATCTCGGATGATTCGCTTACAAGGTCCGATTGACTCAGCAATTGAAGGCGCGCGACCATCCGCTTGAACGACGTTTTGTTCCATAAGGGAACGTTTGCTCTTACTAATAAAGCTATAATACATGTAAAAAATTAAATGTTGTTCAATTTATTGCATTTTTTAAAAAAACTAGTATTTGTATATAATACACCCATATTAATAAAGATGGTTTAGTGGAGGTTTTTTGCTAAGTCCTGGATTAAATGTTCTGCTAAGTGACGTTTACTAACTATGATTAAGCTAAACTACCGAAGTAGGTAGTTTGGCGAAGGAATAAGAAATAGAATTGTCAAACTAGTTTTGTTTTATCAAAAAAAAAATAAACAAAAGTGCGAAGTGCGTGTTCTCGCGAGTTGTCAAGGCATTTGCTCTGAACGCAAAGCAGTTTAATAAAATGAGAACTACCAAAGGATTTAAGGTCATAAGTAGATTTCGACACAATATGTGAATAGGAGAGGGTATCACTTAAATAATGTGCAAGTAAAGACAGCTTAATAAAAATTATGTAAATATAAATATAAACATATTTTTAATTTTGTAAAAATTTGTAATCTTTTTTACAAACTTGCTTTTTTTTTTTTTTAAAGCAAACGAAAAATAAGTTTCAATATTAAAAAACTTAGCGAGAAAAAAGCGAAATTAAATCTTAAATAAAAGACGTGCGTTTTAGTGCGATTTACGGTTTAGAATGATTTTCTTTATTCTTTTTCTTTTGCTTCTTCATTTTCTTTTTTATTTGAAATAAATATGGCCGAAAGGCGGCAAATTTAAACTTTATACCAATACTATACAATTCACAATAGTATTTGAATTAAGTTCTTATTTTGTTTTATTTGTTATGTGTTTCATCAAAACACCGGCCACGTTGAATGGCTGTAAGGCTTCAAAAATCATCTTCAGGGAGTACGGCTAGCTTGACGATTGGACGTCTCAGGATTCCGCTCTGCGTTTTGACGTCGGCGACCCTGACCTTTCCGTCCTGCCCTTCGACGACCGCCACGACTCGTCCCATTTTCCACTGCTGTGGAGGAGTGTTGTCGTCGTGGATTAAAACGAGCTTGCCTACGACGAGATTGGGTTTCTCCTGTACCCACTTGGACCGAGCTTGAAGGCCAAGCAGATACTCCTTGGACCACTTCTGCCAAAACTGCTGCTTGAGCCAACATAGAAGCTGCCATCTTCTCAAGCAAGCCGTTTGCTGTTCCGGCACTTTTTCTGGCGGTAGCGATCGTAAGCTGCTGCCGATTAATAGATGAGCTGGGGTGAGTGCTTCGCCGTCGTTGGGGTCGGTGCTTAGAGGGGCAATTGGCCTTGAATTGAGGATTGCTTCGACCTCGATAAGAACAGTGAGCAGCTCTTCGGTTGTGAGAAGAGCGTTGCCCACGGTACGATGTAAGAGCGTTTTCGCCGCCTTCACTGCTGCCTCCCATAGTCCTCCGAAATGAGGAGCCCTCGGTGGTATGAAGGCGAAGCTGAACCCTTCCTCTGCCGCGTACCGGTGAACCGCTTCCTTTCCTCTCTCGAACTCCTCTTGAGCGTCTTTTAGAATCCTCTGAGCTCCCACGAAGTTCGTCCCGTTGTCGCAATGAATCGTCTGGGGAACTCCTCGGCGAGAGATAAACCTTTTAAGGGCGAGAATAAAACATTCAGAGGACAGATTAGAAGCTAACTCAAAATGTACAGCTTTTGAGGTGAAACAAACAAAAACAACAATATACGTTGTATTCGGTGGCCGGCCACGAATTTTAAGAGTTGTATATACCGGGCCACAGAAATCTACACCGCATATTAAAAACGGTCTTTGTGCTCGCAATCGATCTGCTGGTAAATTACCCATTATTTGTGTAAGCAATTTAGGTTTGTATTTGAAACAATGAATGCATTTTCGTACAACCTTTTGGCATGCTTCTTTGGCGTTTATTAACCAAATCTTTTCTCGAAGCAATGCCACCATCGCTTGAGGTCCAGCATGGAAATTTTTCCTGTGTAAGTACTTTAAGTAAGTTTTAACAAATGGTGAATTTTTGGCCAACAAAAGTGGGAATTTGGCATCATACTCAATTGGTGCGTTCAACAGACGACCACCTACACGAATTAGCGAAAATGCAAAATTTTCGTCAGTAAAATCGTGAATAAATGGATTGAGCTTTTGCAAACTATTTTGTAACGTAACTTTCTTATTGAGTTTTTGAATCTCATCAGGAAATTCATAATTTTGAATAATTTCTATTATTTTGAGAAACGATAAATTTAACTCTTTTGCCGTGGGTGATTCTTCGAAAACTTCTGTTTTATTTTTTGATGTTCTGAAAAATCGCATTATATATGTGAATGTAGTCACAAGGTCGATATATGAAGTTTCTTCTTCAATATATTCCAACAATTTGGTTCGAGGTTTTTCAATCGCTATCAGAGCCATGTTTGTTTTCCTTTTTTCTAAGGCTTCATCTTCTGGAGACAACTCAAAATGCGCGTTGACTGGCCACGATGATGGTTCTTCTAGTAAGAACTGTGGACCATTGAACCAGATTGACGCATTGAGTTCATCAACATTACAGCCTCTTGACACAATGTCGGCTGGATTTTTCTTTGTTGGCACATGTTTCCATGAAACTTTTTGTGTCCACTCTTGGATGTCGGATACTCTATTTGCAACAAAGGTTGCTAGCGCAGTGGGATGTGTTCTTATCCAATGCAAAGTTATTTCAGAGTCTGTCCAAAAAACAACTTTTTCAACGTCGAGATTCAACATTGCCTCTACTCTTGTCCATAATTTAGCAAGAGTATGCGCTGCGCAAAGTTCTAATCGCGGAAGCGATTTCGTTTTCAAAGGGGCCACCTTAGACTTTGCTGTTAGGAGCGTCGACTTGATACCGGCCGTGCTTTGGCTTCGGATGTAAATACAACAACCGTAAGCTCTAATCGATGCATCGGCAAACCCATGAACTTGTATTTTTGCGTTCGAATGATTTTGGACAAACCTTGGAATTTGTATCTCACCAAGTTGAGATAAATTGGTTTTGAAGTTTTGCCAACTTGTATCAAGGCGCAACGGAATCGACTCATCCCAATCAACTTTTGCAATCCAAAGTTCTTGTAGTAAGATTTTTGCTTTGGTTACTATGGGGCATAACAAACCAAGAGGATCGAAAAGACGAGCGGAAATTGAAAGTATGTTTCGCTTGGTAGCTCGTAGATCATGAAAATTATTTTCTAGGTTGAAGCTAAATGTGTCTTCTTTTGGTTGCCAACAAATTCCCAGAGTTTTTGTTGAGTCTGAATCATTGAATTTGATGGATTTTTCAGTACTCTCTGTGTTGTACAACTCTGGATGATTCGAAAACCATTTAGCCAACTGAAACCCACCCTTTTTGAGAACTTCTTGTACTTCATTTTTGATGAGTTTAAGGGTTTCAAGTTCATTGGCTCCGGTTAAAAGATCATCAACGTAAAAATCTCTCCGAATGATTTCTGACCCCGTGGGGTATATTTTTTCGTTAGCATCTCCTAACATCTTTAAACACCGTATCGCCAAAAATGGTGCTGATGACGTACCATACGTAACTGTATTTAGGCGGAAATTTTGTAACGGTTGAGATGGATGCTGCCTCCACACTATGAGCTGGTAAATCGAATGCTCTTCGGCAACAATAACTTGCCGGTACATTTTCGCAATATCAGCCGTAATGGCATATTTATGAATTCGAAAACGGAGCAATGTCGAAAACAGCTCCTCTTGAATGGTTGGCCCAACCATTAAGATGTCATTTAATGATAGTTGAGAAGAAGTTTTACTTGAAGCGTCGAACACCACTCTCAGCTTTGTACTTGTGCTTTGCGGTCGCAAAACACACTGATGTGGAATGAAATAGTGGGGGCCTTTTGGGATTTCATTATTTGTTGGTGACATACATATGTCCCAACGCAATATACTCGTTCATGAAATCCATGTACATGGCTCTTAATTCGCTATTTTTAGATAGTTTTCGCTCAAGTGCGAGAAACCGACGTTTGGCAGTTTCAAACGATGATCCTAACGAGTTTGAAGACGATTTAAACGGTAATTTAACCTCAAATCGACCTGTAGGCAAAAGTTGAGTATTTTCAACGAAATGTTTTTCACATGATTGTTGTTCTGGCGTTAGAAACTTTTTTGTTTCTCCAGGAATTTCTTCCAACAACCAAAATTTCTGGACAATTTTGTTTAAGTCTAATGATTCTTCAGATTGACATACCAAATTACACTGTCTGGTATTTGAATTTGTATCTTTAGGACATTTGCCAGATATGATCCATCCCAGAAGAGTTTTTTGAATGGTTGGATAATCAGGACCTTGTTTAATTTGACCTACTGACAACAACTCAAAAAATGTTTCTGCTCCTATAAGCAAATCAATTTTCTGTGGCTTATCAAAATGAGGATCACCTAAATGAATATTAGAAGGAATATTCCAATTCGAGGTATTTATTGCATGATCCGGTTGATAAGACGTTATTGAGTGCATAACCCAATAATCAGCGCAAAACGAATGATCATTAAATCTTGACTTTACAACCGCCTGTACTCTTTTGTCAACAGTGGTACTTGCCTTTCCAATGCCAAGCAGATTTAATGCTTTTTCTTCCTTGCGGAGCTTTAATCGTTGTACAAGCTCTTCAGTAATGAAATTTATTTGAGACCCAGAGTCAAGTAATGCTCGAGCCAGCGAAAACTCACCATTCATGCCTTTTATCTGCACGATTGCAGTGGCGAGAATGACCTGGTCAGTCGGAACTGAGGTATGCATAGCTTGAACATTTGAAGATGCTTGTAACGGTGAGCTATTAAAAGTAGTTTCATACTGATGTAACAGCGTATGATGTGATCGAGTGCAAACACTACACTTGCTTAGTTTGCACTTTGAGACAGTGTGTCCTTTTCGAAGGCAGTTAATGCAAATTGGCACACTCTTTGCGAATTCAAACCTCTGCATAACAGGTATTGAAGCAAACGTTTGGCATGATGTAATAAAATGTTCGTTCGATTTGCAATATACACATTTCGAATTGTTTTGTTGTGAACTTGAGCAAGAAAATGAAGATTTTTGGTTTTTATTATTATTGCTTGATGGTGCATGTTTTGATTTAAATTGTCTATCTGAATGTTTGAATTTTGATGATGAAGATGCTTCCTCGGCAGAAAGATGCTGATATCTTTTATTAAGAGCAGCTTCACAATCACTCCATAGAGGAAGTGTACTAAAATCTAACTGCTCTTCCCACTTTGACCTAGTCATACCATCAACTTTAGACATAACTAAATGAATAATTATTGCGTTTGTGATATTCTTATCATCACCTAATGAAAGAAGAGAATCGTAAGCAGCCGAAACAGTGTCTATCATTGTACGCAATGAAGAAGCTGATGGCCTTGAGATTTCTTTCAATTCAAACAATGTAGACACGTTGTCGAAAAATATCAAGCAATTGTTGTCATACACTTTTTTTAAACTTGCCAAAGCCTTAGGATAGTTTTGTTCTGTGATTTGAAAGGCTTTTACTGTTCCTAAAGCTTCACCCGATAGACAAGAAATAAGATGATTGAATTTTTCTATGTCCGGAAGCATCGGATCGTTATCGACTAAATTTTCAAAAAGGCTGATAAAATTTTTGTATTCGGAATATTTACCGCTAAATTTGGGTAAAGACATTTTTGGAAGACGTGAATGATGTGGATTGCTGAAAGAACATTCAACTGCACTTGATTTGCGTCTTTTATTGACCATCGATATAAGGAGTGCCTTTGCACTCACACAAATGTCTTCCAATTCACCGCGGAAATCATCGGTACGATCGATTGATTCGATCTCAGATTGGCAAGTCATGAGTTGGTCAACGTAAGAATTTAAAATATCTAATCGACATTCTAATTCAATTGGATTGAGTGACAACGTTTTTTCCTTTAATCCCGTCTTGATTCTAATAATATTATTTTTGATACTTGTTCGCTGATGTAATAAATGATCAAGATCTGTGTCCTTTTTCGGAGATGCCTGCCTTTTCTTGCTTGTCATTTTATTGTTGTATACCTAAGCTTATTTATTCGTGAACTTTCAAAAAAAAATATTTTACTTGTGCCTTGGAATTAGTTTATCCGCACTTAAGTCAATTTGTACTTTAGTATTAATGAACAACTTTCGGAAAACTTATTGAAAAATTAGTTTATTTTCATTTGATAATTCCAAATAAATTCAATCTACCAACAACTATTTAAATGTGCAAATTGTCGAAAGTCACTTTAATTGTAAAATCAATGATTTTTAAACGAAATTGTTTTAAGAATAATTCTCACTGAACACACTCTTCGGAGAAATTAAATTTTTTGTTGTTGAATACAACCACACTTGGCAGTTGACAACTTAACGAAAGATCGTTAATGTCAAATCAAAATGTCAATGTGACGTTTGTAAATTTGTAAACAAATAATTTGCAAACAATTTTCGCACAAGTCGATCGGATTTATAATTTTAATTAATTGAACTGATTAAATATTAAATATTTATTGATTAATTCGAAACCGATCGCGAAATTAATTCAAAAGAATAATGTTTTTAAAGAAACTTTCCGAAGAAGCGAGTGTTGAAATGTGTAGAATAATGCGAGTGATGATATACGATGACAACGGCGGCTGCGCGGTGGCAACGACAGATCAATAGCGAATAGTTTAATATAGTTTTATAATTATTTATATATGTGAATTATTAGTTTTAAATCACAACAATAATTTTTCAATAAAAAATAATTCAGTACGTTTGTTTTTATTTGTTCACCACTTATAATTCCACCAATAGAATATGAATAATTGTCAATTGACAGTGACAAAGACTGAAAGTGAGTGCAGTTTTATATTGAAAAATTGGTTCACAAAACCAATTAAATTTGTAACAAATTTTACAACAAGAAGTTATCTGCTTTATGCACTTTCAATTTTTGTGAATACCTCTTCGTCTTCTTGGGACGTCACTTTCCTTTCGTCTTCGTAGTTTGGCATTAGAGTTGTTGGCTGGAGTCCTAGGGCTTCGTGATCCTGTCTTTGAGCAACTGGCTGGTGTGGTGTCTTTTTTTTAATGATTTTTTAAGCACTCGCGCACGAATTTATGATTCTAATACCGATTTATTTTATATTACTTTTTTGATTAAAGCGCGACGTATATATACAAATAAGTATATATATATATGTATATATTGGCGCGACTTTGACAATTTGTTTATAATTTTATTAATTTATTTTAAAATTGTCCCTGCTCGGGCGCCATAAAAATTTGTAATCTTTTTTACAAACTTGCTTTTTTTTTTTTAAAGCAAACGAAAAATAAGTTTCAATATTAAAAAACTTAGCGAGAAAAAAGCGAAATTAAATCTTAAATAAAAGACGTGCGTTTTAGTGCGATTTACGGTTTAGAATGATTTTCTTTATTCTTTTTCTTTTGCTTCTTCATTTTCTTTTTTATTTGAAATAAATATGGCCGAAAGGCGGCAAATTTAAACTTTATACCAATACTATACAATTCACAATAGTATTTGAATTAAGTTCTTATTTTGTTTTATTTGTTATGTGTTTCATCAAAACATTTTGCTTCCTTATATTTTTATCCTCTGTACATAGGCAGTTTGTGACGTCAATTTAAAAATAAGGGACATAGTTTGTCAATTGTCACTGGCGTGAAAGCACGCATAATGCCCGTATATAAAATACCGACAATAAGACAAGAATATAAAAAAGAGATGGCTTACTTGTTGTAGTAGATTTTTTTAAAGGATTTTTGATAAATTTCACTTAATTATTCCTCGAACATTTCGTTTTTATTAATGTAAATATTTAAGCCAGGACTTAACTTTAATTCCACGGTTTAGTAAAACTGTAGAATATACATAGGTGAAATAACCGTTTTTTATTAATATGGCTGATAGTATTTAGTATTATTTATAGTATTTAACAACCGTGTTATATGCATTCATTCAGAGTAAGAACTAATTTTTGGATCTTTTAAATAGACCCAGATAGAAAGCAGGATCCCAAATTGTTTCTTATAAAATTAATTAAAATCCATATAGATCTCTAGATAATAAAACATAAATACTCAATATTAAAAAAATGACAAATTTCAAAACTTTCATAAACAATCAAACCTAAGCAACTTGCTCGTCAACTGGTATGGAATTTCTGAAGCGAGGAGCTGGGCAATATGGAAAACCGGTATTCAGGCAGCTGTATTTTTAAAATTAATTAATGAAGTATTCGCTTGTTTTTGTGACGATCACATTAACAAATATAAAAAATAATTCATGTAAACATGGAAAACCCGAATAAACATCAGAAACGAGATAATTTTATTTCCTTTTTATACTTTCTGCAAAGCTGATAAAACTATCTCATGAATTTGATGCGGAAGGGAAGAAATAATCCTGATAAGCTAAGAAATTCGCTAAATTTTAATAAATGGTTTAAAATTATTTTCTTTTAAATAAGAAAATTTGGGGTGACGGGAGTGTTGGGGATCTTAGCTGATGTTTGGAGAAAAATGTAGGAGATAAAATTAAGCGCGATCTGCGTACTAGGCTATACACTTCAAAACACTTTCAAATTATTTCTTATCTCTCCAAATTCAAACTTTGGCGCAACATTTGGAAAAGTTTTGTAGAGTTTAAAATTATAGAGATAAAATTTGTCTTTGCTCGATTTGCGTACTACGCTTCAGCTTAAATCTAAACTAAATTTTGACATAAGAACCTTGTGGAGAATATGTCACAGAAAACAGCTGTATTCTAAATGAATTTTTTTCAAAGATTTAAACGAATTTGTTGTTTTGGATTTTTTCACAATTATGATTTTTGCGGTGGAAAATATTTTAAGGCTTCCGTCTCCAAATATTATTCCATTTTAAATTGAAATTGAAATTTAGCTCCAGAACAAATGTGCCAGGCAATTATTACGTGCGCTAAATTTTGACAGCTAAGTTATGTAAAGTTCGAAAAGAAATTTTGATTTTTAAGCTGGAGCAGTGTACCTCTCGGCTAAAATGCTTGACATAATTTTAGCTTGGCTAAATTTTGGAAAGAATTTTGTATGGGAGAGAAAATCCAGCGTGATCTGCGTACTAAGCTTTAAGGATGAAGAATTATAGGTATTATACAGGATAGATGTGAAGTTTATTTCTTGAGATAATTCATTTTGGCATATTCTAAGCATATACATTATGAAAACATGATTTAAAGATATTTTTTAACGCTGAAATTTACTGTAAAATGTAAACATATACAAATATTATTGAAAATAATGAAAACCAAGTACTGGTGTAGTTATATTGAATCTTTATTGTAGTAAATCTACCCAATAATAATATATCGACCAGTAATTTTCACTTCGCTTACTAAGAATGATTAAATGATTTCAAACTTCAAATGCATAGCTGACAGTGAAGTGACATCGGTTACATTTTACTTACATAGCAGACGAAGTTATTTCTAAAAAGTGACAGTTCGGCAAACCTTCCTGCCAATATTTGTCTGACAATTCATCAAACGAATTGTCAAATATGCTTGATGATGTCAAAATATTTTGATATTTTGCTGGTTTGACAAGCATATTTTTCATTTTCAATGAAGTTGTAGAGCTGTGCATATCGTGAGAAAATATATCGAAATGAGTCATATATGCAATAGCGGTAATTCAGGTGGATTTTATAAGATTAGATATAAGTTTTCTGCAGACTTCCAAATATAAAAATTGTAGTAAATTTGCTGAACTAATATTTCATCTATACCCTGAGTTGGTCCGCCAAGGTAAAATTCTAATGAGAAGTGGTGTTTAACAGCATATTTGATGAATGTGAACGCAAATGGTTTCAATCCGTCAAATATTCATCAAACCATATTTCTGTGGCAACAAGGAAAACCAGCCTAAGTCGACTTTCGAAAATGAGTTTTTGATACCATCTCCGATACACAATTAGCCATTCCGTCTGTCATAATTTTTTCGTATTTTTATCTCAAACGGTTAAGAAATACAAGTTTAGTATCTGATTTGCAAACTAAAGCCTAGTATGCAGATCGGAAAAAAAAATTTCTCCCATACATTTTTTTTCCTGGGATAAATTTTGTCTCTGTACAAAATGTCTCCACTAAATTTTGCCAGGAAAAAGAATAATACAAGCATTATTTTGCGGGACAAATTTTGACAGCCACCGTATTTCCGAAAGTTATTTTTGTCAAAACTGGTTTTATCTAAAAGGTGCTGATGCTTGTCTTGAGAGCATCAAGAGGAGATTCCAAAAAGGTATGAACGACTTTTGTAAAGGCAACCCGTTCCATAGATACACTCCAAAACACTATAATTTATTTGTTATCTCTCCAACTTCAAACTTTTGCGAGAGATTTGGAAATGTTTTGTAGAGATTAAAATTGTAGAGATAAAATTTGTTTTGTCTCGATCTGCATACTGACTTTTGTCGCTTTTCCTTGTTGCCACAGATTTGTCAAACATATTTGAGAATGTGAACCCTTGAGTATATATAATATGGAGGGCTCGTTCCTATCCCTAATGCATTGTAGTACTTGAAGTTGTGATAGGGGTCGCTGTCACACTTTCTGTAAGTTAAGGATACAGCCGTATCCTCCGATTTGTGCTTACCTTCTCCTCGCATATAGTTCTCCGTCACATGTGATATGAAGCACTCGGCAATAACTTTGTCTTACACAAATTTGAGTAGCGCCCCCTATGATAGTCACGCATTTGGAATATAAACGAGCCCTCCATATTATATATACTCAAAGATGTGAACCCACCTTTTCATTCCGCTATTTAGTAGAACGCTCAAAATTCCATTTATATTCAGCACATCTTTGTAACAAAGTGTTGAACAAGTTACATTACGTTACGTTGATAGAATATTTATCCTTTTCAGATTTAGATTTGTTTGGTTTTGTACGTTTCGTTTTGGTAATTCTAATTCATTGCAAATTTAAATTCCAATCCAAATACAAGTTCGGAATGCAGCGTGGCGAGCCGGACAGGACACACAACAAGTTATCCAATTTAATTGAATTAACTAAATTTTAATGCACTAATTATCCAAACAACTATTCAACAAAAATAATAATGAATTACCATGCACAACAAAGATAAATTAAAGTGTACGAAATCCAATCTAAAAGTGAATTGAAAACGGTGGCCATTTTATTGCAATCGGAAGAGACTTATGTTTTTCATGGTGAAATAAGAAACTGCAAATTTTTCGCAAGCCA
The DNA here is from genome assembly GCA_963931855.1 of Philhelius festivus. Lineage (NCBI taxonomy): Eukaryota > Metazoa > Arthropoda > Insecta > Diptera > Syrphidae > Philhelius > Philhelius festivus. The sequence continues at coordinate 224,693,996 of OZ007555.1, read as the reverse complement.
GAATCGCAAAATAACATTCACATGCTTGACATTTTGGTGTTCTCAAACAGAATCCTGGAACACCGGCTTTATATGGTAACCTAAAATCTATGCTTTTGATAATTTGAGCAGATGTTCGGCCTCCTTAATTTAATGTCGGTCTCGTTATGGAATTGACTATGAATGGTCATGACTCATGAATTCAGAAAGGAGCCTACAGCTCTTTGAAATACCAACAAATTAAACAACAAAGATGATAATAATTTGGTAAGTGTCGTATTATACATATTATTATTTAATTAGTATCGAGATTTTTCTAATCGAATTATCATTGCATGGCTAAAAGCTGGGGTAAAAATCCATACTGCTGGAATTTTCTAAAAAGAATTTACATTTGCTCATCGGTTTAATCGTGGAATTTTTAACTACATTAATTTTTCATTTGTGCCATATTAAAAATGATTGAAGGAATGTGCATATGAAAGAGACCTTCTAGATCTTGATGTAAACAAATCCGCTGGGCCTGATGGTATACCCCCATTCATCTAAAGATTCATTCTTTCTCGCTGGCTAAACTACTGCGTCTGCGTAAGCTCATATAAATAAAATAATTTAATTGAAAAAACAACAAATGACTTTTTCAATTCAAATTTATTGATTTTGACAATTACCTACGGGCGACAATATACGTTGTTTTTTTAAGGTTCTCGTACGCAACGTATACGACTTGAAGAATAACGATTTTGATACGAAACGAGTTCGAGTACGACTACGAGTACGAGACAAAATACGACTTGTGGAATATGGGTGACTGTTCTGGAATCTTCTTGGAAAAATGGAAATCATTTTTCGTCTAGTCTGTTCTTCCCATCCTCCCCCTCCTGCTATCGATAAATTACACTTACGGCGCACAGAATTATATAAAAATCACCCGAAACTTATTATTTTTTTTAATACAAAATAAAAGTACTTGTCATATGGAGCGCTCACATCTAAACCGAACCAAGTCAGAAAAAGTGAATTCGAAGATATTAAGAGCTTAGGTAAATAAACTGCCATTAATTACTGAAATACATATTTAACTCATAGTAAAGACATTTGGAAAGTTTATTCACCCAGTTTTCTTTTGACCAAAAATGAAAAACAATAATTGAAAAATGAACCCAATATTTAAAAACATATTAAAAAAATGTGACTTAGTTCATTAGTTTTAATTTCAGTGTTCATGCCATCAAATTTTTTTTAGCTTGCTCACTTCTATTTGAGGAAGATACTATATGCAGCGGTGTATTGCAGTTCGTTTTACCCAGTATTGCCGACATTCAATTGAACAGAAAAATCTGCGATTGCTGCGTATGCTTTAAGCTGCAACCCCTTTGAAATCACTTTCGAAGAGGTCGAATTACAAAAATAAATGCAAGAATATATCTACTATTATGTTCATTCATAACACAATTTTCAAATTAAGAATATCAACACATCCGTCAGTGCAAAAAATCGATTGTATTAATCCATCTATAAGCCATCTCACTTTAAAAATTTCAACAGTTGTATTTTTATTTGTAATATTTTTTTTTTATTTAAATTTCAGATTAAACGGATTGAACTGTACTCATAGCAATTTCAAGGAAGAAATACACAAAAAATACCATCAATCCATCACAAGAAATTAAAAATTCTGGTAGTAAGTACTAGAATTAAATTATATTATAACCAGCCATGATAAAGAACTTTGGAACAGGAAACCCTTATAAATCTAAATAAGATTCAAGCAAGCAGTATTTTAGTTTTAATTAATTTTTAATTATTTTAATTTTATCGTTAAGTTAATGAGTGTTAAAATCAAAAATGATTAGGTACATAACATAGCCCAAAATCAATTAAAATTAAATAATTAAACATTATCTAGAAGGTTAGAATGAAAATAGGAAAAAAAAACAAATTTCAAGTTGTGTATAATTGACATCAACATTATTTGTATGAAACATTTATGATTATAATACTTTAAGTTATAAGAAAAAGCTAAAGAAAGTGTGATAATTTAAAATCTTGGTTCAAAATTGTTAGAAATACAACGAAAATCGATATTTCTAAATGAAATATCAATTTTTATATCTTATTCTAAAATAATCCACTGAAACGAATAATTTCTATATAACTACTTAAAATTTTGCCATATAAAACTATTACTATTTCCCTTTCCTAAAATCGAAAAATATTCTTGTCGATTGTAGACCTCGCAATATTTAACTCCCGGGGAGTCATCTGGATTCGCAGAACGCATGATAATTAATTCAACATCTTGAATTCTTCGAATGAATACATTAGCATTATATTGAAAGCGCAGTACCATAAACTTATTTAAGTGCGAATCTAGTATTGAGACTTCAATGATCAGCACGATTAAAAGTTACCTTATATATCTCGAAACAATATAATTGATTTAAATGAATTAATTCTATACCACATTTTGATGTCGAAATATTAACATGAAGGTTGTGTCGGGGTGGATACAATTGGTATTTCTATTTTCTACTTAATTTAAATAATTTAAATAATTCCGAGTCTAAAATCGTAAAGAAATTTTCCAAAGTTGGAATACTACATAATTTTCATGCTACAATATGTAGCATAGAAATTCTTTCTAAGCCTAGGAATGCAGCTATAGTCCACTCTAAATTCACCAATTTTTTCAATTTTTGAAAACTGCTTAAAAACAAGTCAAACAATTAACTATGTATAATGAAATGAGTTAATCTAGATCCCAATTTGATCGATTCTATTAGAATCTGCATTTAGGTCGCGATGCATAAAGAAGGTTGAACCAACTCAGCTCATTGCATCATGTCGTAACACTATTGCAGAACTACAAGTAAGCTAGCTCATCAATAGTGTTTCGATATTGCAATGGGACAAGAGAGAAACAACCTCAAAATGAGTAAGTTCACTTTAAACCACAAAAAGGGCGAGTCGTTTTTCATTACATAATTAAATAATTAACATTCCCTGCAATATTTTTTGATTAAAAGATTTAAAAAACCCAAAAGAAACAAATTTAATAAATTGTGTTATGTAAAATTTTGTATCTCCAAATAAAACAAACACGAACGAACAGCTTGATTGTCAAAACAAAAGAGAGCCCTTTATTCATCATCAAATAATAAATTAATCAAGGGCCCCCTATCATGAATAAAATTTCACTGGGAAACAATTACCATTTTCAAAAAAATCTCAATCGTGAATGAGTTCGAAATATTCCCGCGTAATTTATGGCTATCGTGAAATAAATTTCCAGAGAAATTTATCTGTCAATTCATTCGATTTTTTCCACTTTTAATTTTGAAGGGAACTCGAATGTAAACGTACAAGTTTGTTTTCCTTTCTTCTTCCGTTGTTTGCATTTTTATCCAATTTGGACCTCCGAAAAAAAGACTGGGCAAGGTTAACTTGGTGACCCTTCCCCACGCTTCTCTGGTACCCATCATCTGCAAAAAAGCTCAGGCAAACAGTTACATGGACAAATGAACACCAAATGATTTCTTTGGTTGTGGTAAAGAATGCGAAAGGATTTCGAGTAAATATTTGAATAAACATTTATCCCTCTAGTTTTTGATAAATCTAAAACAAAAGTGATTTTAAAAAAATATTTGAACATTTGTTTTATAATATAAATACAATTAACCCTTCGTTGTCACACCTATTTTTTCGATCAACGTTGTCACACTGTGTCAAAATGACCCAAGACGAAATTTGATCGTTCGCCATTTTATTATTTATTGGCCGATCGTCTTGAAAAAATTCACAGATATACATACTTTAGATGCTACTTAAAAAAATTGCCGCAGAAATAAATGCTATTTAACAAAGTGAATATAATAAAAAAATCGTTAAAAAAAGGTTTTTTTAAATCGATTTAAAAAAAAAATATATTTTTTTTAATAATTAATAATTTGACCTAAAAATTCAGCATCTTAAAGTTGAAATATTGTTAATTACAGACAAAATTAGTAGATAAATGTACTTTGAAAAAAAAAGATATTTATTTTGGTAGGTGACTGAAGTAATTGTTTGGATGCAAAAATACATAATTTTAATATTGAAAAATGAAAAATATTAATATTTAAACGACTTTTTAATCTCTGCCAGCACATGTATTGCAAAGATATACTCATAGCTGGGCACGGTTAATCAAACAGTTAACTTCGTTAATCGTTAATCCGCTACTAAAAAAGTTAGCTTCGTTAAACGTTGAAGCGTTACATTCCGTTAACGTTAATCGTTAATCCGTTAACATGTGATAAAAATTGCATTTTTTATATCGTTGCATTAGTGAACTTATAAAACCTGTTGGTTTAGGTTCTGGGAGTTAACAAGCTAGGAACAAAAAAAAAAGAATTGTATAATTCAAATGTGTAATTTAATCGTCTGACATAAGGTGCATATTCCCCTTCATGAACATTAACATGTTGAAGTTCTCGTCTGAAAGCGAGGCTCGTTTTGGTGTTAAAATGTTTTTACCCGTGGAACCTGTTTTTCGCGCCGCGCGGTAAATAGTATGCATTGGATTAACGATTAACGGACCTAACGTGTCTGTTAACATTTTTAAAAGTTAACTTAAAAGTTAATCCGTTAATCAAAATTTTAACTTCGTTTATTAACGATTAACGGATTAACGAGTTAATGCCCAGCTATGGATATACTCTATGTTCATTGCACATGAGTCGTGAGCAACTTGGACACCGCATTTTAGTTTTTTTTGATGGACAAAGACAACATCTAGCTCTTTTGCCTAAGACTGGCCTTTCTTCTTGATGCTCTAGTGATTTTTCATTCAAAATCATCATTATGCCTTGTCGAATTTCTGTGCGAAGGTACACGTTTTCTAATTTATCACGCAAATACGGGGACACGAGGTATAAAACAAGTTGTTTTATTGCTGCTTGAGCTGACAGCCTTACATTGGAATATTTACAACTTTAGCATGATCAAGCATGTAAAAAAAAATCGCATTGGGCAGCGGTTAGTCGCTCGAGCTTTTGTAGAGCTTCTCGAAGACATCAGTGCCTCCCTTCGTCTTATTATAAAATAAAATGAGATCCGGCTTCCCCTTCTCGTTAATACCTGATCCTCTGATTTTCGTACGAACAGCTAAAACTATTTTATGTTTTTTTGGGGTGTACGAAACCAGGGGTGGAATCGCGTAAGGTGATAGTTGACTGTCGTTTTGTTGATTGTCGTTTTTGATTATCAACTTTCAGTTGCTCTGTGTAAGGTGATCACAAAAAATTGTTAATTTTTTGGCATCACTTACTGTTCTTTCAAGAATGAAATGTCATTTTGACCCTCTGTTAAATTTGTATTCTCTGCAAAGTTTTGGATATTGGTATCAAAATATGTAAGTAGGTATATTATATCTATGAAATAATGGTTTTTAGCGTCCCTTAAAATAATTTTGTTCGAAGATCTCATGCAAAAATAAACAAATCGCTATGCTTAAACATTACACTTCACTTATTTTTTTTATTTGTTTCACAAAATGTATTTTAATTTCAATAAGAAACATTTTTTTTAATTTTAACTTTTATTTTCTTACGGAGTTGAAACCAATTTTATTTTTATATATTTATTTGTATCGATACAACGCGCTTGTCACAAGTGGGTCAAAGTGACCCAGCTCCGTCTTGCAAGCACGCTCAACTATTTGTGTGCGTTTCTGATCAAGCGGGATGCATCGAAATTTGTAGTGGGGACCTTAAACTATAGTTAAAGGGTTTTATACCCATACAATTTTAAATAACTAAGGATATTTTACAACAAAGTTAAGGTATGGGTCATATTGACCCAGTGTGACAACGGAGGGTTAATGGGTTGGCTCTAATGGATTGATTTATCCCTTAGACTTCGTCTTTTCAATCTCACTTCGTTCTTCTCTTGTTGATCTTCTTCTTCTTCGATTGATAAAATAATAAATTTTAACCTTAACATTTCAATTCAATTCACTCAATTGTCAAATATAAATTAAACTAAATTAAATTATATTGGGTTTTTATGTTTATTATTTCAAGTTTCTAGGAGATATATATGTACATAAATAGAGATTTAAATAAACAAATTACAGATAAATTTTTAAACAATGAACAAAAGAATGCACAGATAAATGCATTTATTTAAGGGCTTAAGTATTTTTTTTTAGTTTCAGTTAATGTTTAGAGCGAATTTTATTTGCTCAGAGCTTAAAATTAAAGCTTAAAGCTTTTTGGTAGTCCCTAAGATGGTCTGGGTTTTCATTTATTTAGCCTAAGAAACGTTTTAGATTATGAATTTTTATTTTTTCTAGCTTTTGAAGTTTCTTAAGCGTAACTATGTAATAGTACACATAAAAATATGGATTGGGATTGCTCCGCTTAGGATATGTTCAGTCACCAGGCAGGCGCCTCTGGCAGCAGTTCTCTTGGGCAATAGTACCTTGGGTGGAAATTGTTATTATTATTTTGAATTATTTGTTTTTTTTTTTTGTAGATTATGAAGAAAAATATAAAAACTTCATTCGATTGCTTGTAAAAAAGTTATCAACAATTATACGTGAATAAGTGCGTTTACATGAACATTTGAAGCCCTGAAACTTAACTAATATAAGTTTTATTTTTTTTTCATCCTTGCCAATCCGCAGTAAAAATTAAGATTAAAAAAAAACACTCAAAAAAGTTGATTTTTCGATTTTCTACAGCCAAAAAACAAGGAGACCGCGATATTCCTATATTCCTATATAACCTACATAAATATAATGACCACCCAATGTGATCATTCTTATTTTTGATATCAATTCCCCAATGCAAAAGGGACTTTATGTTTGTTGATATACAATATCAAATGTCACCCTTTGTCGCGATCGCGACTATAATTGCAAAAGATAAACCTGCCACCCACGATTGATTGTGTGCATCACTTGCACACAATTTCCTTATTTCGCATTTCGCGACTCATCAATTAGGTATTCCATCTTAATTAAATATAATTCAAATTATTTTGAATTAGTTGAAGTTTGGAAGCAAATGTAAAGTGTTGGTTCTCATTAAATAAATAAGAATTAATAAAACATTATAAACTCTTTTTTTCTAATTAACGTTAAAAACCTTAACCAGCTCTTCGTTCACCAAAACCAGCAATCACCCCATAACACAACTGAATAAAAGTTCCTACCTCTTCCTGAGGTCTCGCCTCTACGGAGTTCTGTCAAGAACTAAGGATTTTTATGGAAGCACTACTACATAAATATTTTTTTCGGCTATCAAATAATTAATAAAACAATAAAGCCGTCCCAACCGGTGGTGAAAACCCACTGTATGCTGATGACTCGCTTACGTATGTAACCTCAATGTCACCACTTCTCATTTCCTTCCTCCCACCAGCTCTTCGTTCAACAAGCCAGTCACCCAACCAGCCAGTCGCCCAACCAACAATCACCCCATAACACAACTGAATCCTATCTCTTCTTGAGGTCTTGGTCTGCTCTATTGAGCTTGAATAAAATAAAAGTTTTTGCCAATAAGTACAAAATTACAAGTGTGATATGATAAATACAACTACGATGATAAATAATGTATGACTACTATCTGGGTTAGATTGGTATTGGTTATTTATATTTTCGTATAACTAATTTTGGGTTTCCCTTAGTTTTTCTTCCTGCCTATCTTTTCCTATTTATTTATATGAATAATGATAAATGATGAGAGGGTATCGTAACTCGTGCGACGAATTAAAATAATTATTCTTAGTTATTATTTTTAAAAAAGAATCTTTTTTATTTTCTTACCAAGATCTCAGAAGGAGATCTTTATTAAACGGGTACAGGCTTAAGACTAATCTCACTTAAAACACAAGTGAAGAATTGTCTTTAATAAAATATACATGTCAGCAAAATATATTAAAATAAAAGATCGCTCGATTGGATGTTTACATTATTTTGTCTGTGTTGATTTTGATTATGATTATGATACTTTTCGATCGAATGTTTATAATATTATTGTCTTCATTTGGTGTCGTTAACTGTTTACAATATTATTGTCGTTATGAATTATGATTCATCGGATGGTGTCGTTAACTCGACGCAATGCGACCCGGAGAAATATCGTTGGCTGTCGGTGGAAGCTGCCATGTAAAGTGTGAAGGGTGTTAGGATGGCAAGATCGCCATGTAAAGATGAAGTAAAATTAGGTTGATGCTTTGAGTGGTCTTGGTTATGCAAAAGAACAAATCGCTTGGCAATGAATGCCTCAGCTCAGACCTCTGGCTAATGCACTCGAGGTTTTATTCAGTTGTATTTAAAAAAAAAAAGTATTTTTCAAATTCTTCTTAGCTCGCAAGCTGCACAAAAGAATAATAAAAAAACGATCTTTTTTGTTTGGTGTTCTGAGAGAGAAGACAACTTTATTAAAAAATGCTATGGCTATTTATACATAATTTTTAATGTTATCGAAATCAAATCCATACTTCGATTATTGGCCCACTTACAATCGATATCCACAAGTCAGCATAATTATAAGGCTAAGGGTAAATAACCAGCTATCTTAAGTGACATAATTCACTCGGCATAATGCTTAGTTGAAATATTATGGTGCCCAAGCCGATGACCGCTGAGCAACCCATTAATGGTTCTATGTGTATGTTGATGGTTCTATTATATCATCTTTGAGCATCTTTTCTACTTCTATTTGAATATCTTTTTTCTGGGAATGAGGTAATCTATATGGTTTGGTATATTTTGCAGTAGCTCCTTTTTTTAGTGATATTTGGGCCTGACCTATATGTGTGTATGTTAATTTGTCGCTTTTTAGGTGAAAAATATCTTGAAATTTCGAACATATAGCTTCGAGTTCATATTTTTCCTCCTCGTTAAGAGTTTCGAAATTTATTTCTTTAAGTAACTGTTGTGTTCGTGAACTTGAAGGTATTATTGTTTGTTCGTATGTTAAAATGTGGTAATTTGATATTGGCATGGACTTGGGTTCTATCCATTTAATTCTCACTTCGGATTCTCGGGTATTCAAAATTTTTATTGGAATTTTCCCGTTTTTCACATGAGAGATAGAGCCTGCCATAAAAACTCCTTCACATAGTTCTTGTGAATCGAATATTCTTGTGTCTAAATGTTTGCTATTAATCCAATATGTGGCTTCAGATCTGGGTGCAATGATAAGTGAAAATAAATGTTCTGAATTTAATATAGGCAGAGAAGTTTGAAAAACTTCTGAAGATAATTTTAATACAAAGTGTTCTAGATCTATTACTGCTCCAAAATCTTTAAGAAAATCAGCACCTATAATTCCATCTACAGGTACCGGAAATGAGTCTTCTACCACATGAAAAGTATAGGATGTTTGGAATTTTCCTAGTATAAGAGTATTTATACTAGTTCCTAGCGTTTTTAGATTACCGGAAATACCCTGTATTGTTATTTTATGGTTTTCATTTATTTTTATATTTTTATCCAAAACACCTCGTTTTATTGTGCAAACTGATGCTCCTGTATCTAATAAAAATTTTATATCTGATCTATTGTTAATTTTAAATTTTACATATAGGCCGTATGCTATGCCCCCTGCACATATAGCTATGTGTTGTATTGGGCTTAGAGATTTCCCCCCGATAGGTCGGCTTCCCCCTCGGTGGGTTGTTCGTTTCCCTCATTCGCGAAATATGTTGTTTCTCTGTTATTCCTCAAAGAGTTATTTCGATTTTCTCTTGTGTTGGAAGTACTTTGATAAGTATTCCGTCTATTGTTCCTTGTATTAGATTGGTTATTATTTTGTCTATTTACGTTGCTTGGATTGGTTCTATTATTATATTGATTAGAATTATTATTTTGTAGCGAGTTAAAACGCGGTTGGTTAAATGATCGTTGATAATTATTGTTGTTAAAATTATTTTGTCTGGGAAAATTTTGAGAGTAATTGCCACGAAAGTAATTTTGTCTTGGAAAATTTCTATTCATGTTATTATTATAAATGTTTCTGTAACTATTCTGAAAATTACGGGGTACAAAATTCTGACCTCTTGTTTGGTTTTGCGTATTAGAATAATTAAAATTGTTGGCATATCTTATATTTTCTGTAATTTGGGCCGTACTTGGAGCTAACTCTAACAAATGTGTTATAGCATCTTGCATCTTTGTGTGCCTTGCACTATCCAGAATTATTTTGTACCTATCATTAACCCCTTGTTTTAAAAATGCTAACCCTCTACGTTCATTAGCTGCTGTTAATGTTTCTCTAGCTGTTTCCCCTTGTATGTCTATTTCTAATTCTGTCATTTTCGATATAAGATGTTCTATCTCCGACACGAATTCTCTCATTGGCCGATTTTTTTGACGTAATCTCTCTAGCTTAGCCTGTATACTTTCTATAGTATCCTTGTCTCCGCATTTTGAAATTAGACTTGATTTTAGTTGTTCAAATGTTATAATCTTTGCGGTTCCTAATTCTGTTAGAGCCCTACCTTGAATTTTACATTTTAACGCAAATTTGATGAGCGTAGCCTTTGAAGTTTCATTTAGTGTATCATGATAAAACTCTAAGTTATTCAAAAAATCTCTAATGTTTTCTGCTCTCTTATCATTTTCTGCGCAATTAAGTATAGGCAACTTTTGCGCCTTGCTAAAATCGAATTCTGCCATTATAATTTCTGTTTTATTTCCCTGTTTTTGCTCTTCTTCTTCTGATTCTGATTCTTCCGAATTAATTTCTTTTATATTATTTTTAACTATTTCCTCTGCCAATTTTTTATATTCTTTTGCTTTAGTAGTCAATTCAGATAAATATTTATGTTCTTCGCTATTTAAATCTTTTTGGTTGATACTTGTGAAAACTTCAATAAAACTATTCCAAAGTTCTAAAATCTCTCTTAGCTTTCAGTTTGCTCCCTTTGTTTTTCGTTTACGGGTGGGGGATTTTTTTAAACTTTTATAGCAATTTCTTAAACTTCCCAAAGATTCTTCTAATTTTTCGAAGTCCATATAAACAAATGTAATAGAGTAATAATAAAAATATATATATAATTTCCAATATCAAAACATTTTTTTTTTTTTTTTTTTTATTAGTTTTTAATTTTTCTTTTTTTTTTTTTTTTTAAACAGAAATTCTTCTTCTTATATTATTATTTTTCATTATTTGTTTTTTGATTTTGTTTTCAAATTTTTTCTTTACAATATTTATAATATATTTTCCTATAATTAAAATTACAACTATTATTACTATCATAGTAAAGTCGATACCATAATGTAACTCTTCTTTGTTGTTATTCTGCTGGCCGTTGTTGTTTATGATGACCTCTTCTTGTTTTGATTGGGTTTTACCCATTATTTTAAACTTTTCAGCGCGTCTTTAGCTGTTTGCAAGGTTTCCTCGAACAATTTGTCGAATTTTTTCTTTTCTTTCTTTTTATTTTTTTCGATCTTTCTTTGTTCTTTCTTCTTCAGACGGAGTTGAAGTAAGAACCTATTTCTTATTTCCGTCGATTGACCTGGTATGTTGGCCAATCTATTAAGCTCCAATAATTCTTCTCTACGCTTGACCTGGAGACCCCCTCTAGGTGTTGTCTTCTTTACTTCTTTTTGGATTTGCAAGGTTCCTGTTTCTGTTCTTCTGGCCGTCCGCCGTTTGTATTCTTCGATGGTGATTGGTTTAGGACCAATGTTCTTATCCTCTACAGATGATTGTCGCAGGAGTTCGTTCGCTTTTTTTATATAGGCGGCTGCCAACGCCAGCTGGTCAGTTGACATCAAAAATTATTTATGTGAAGTGGAGTAGAGATGTTTGGTTCCAATTCAGTAATCTACTGAACTGGCAAGATCGCCATGTAAAGATGAAACTAAAATGTTTGTGTGTCTTTTCCATTCCTGATTTAAAGATTAATAAAATTTGTCTATGATTGGTAGAGGGACTTCAAAGAACTTTCTGGGCGAGTGAAAAGAATGTGCGTTTTAGTTTTTGGCGACGGATCGCTGAGTTTCGTTCAGTGAACAAAGGAAAGAATGGTGCGCCTCCGTTCAGTGGACGAAAGAAACACTGAGCATTGCCAGATACTTGTTTATAAGGGGGTGTATGGAATTCCTTATCAATGACACGGCTTAGCGAGGCGGGCAGTAGTTGCGCGCGTGGCTTTGTATTTCGGTGACACGCTACAAGGTTGAATAACAGCTGGTAAAGGTTCGTAAACAGACATTTCAGTTGATTTGTAAATTTGATCCTGAATTCTAAGTGATGTGTTTTTCTAAACAGGATATTTTTTTAATCATTAATGTCAATTGGAAATTGACTGCTTGATAGAATTGTTGCACGGTATGGTTCCCTTGAACCAAGCTAAACATTTGGCACTCTAAGGTGGGGAAACATCACGCTTGTCCGCATAGTGCATCGTAAGGCAACGTACTATGCTTTCCCAATTTAGAGGCGTACAGCTTCTCCAACAATTTTATTCCGTATAACATGAATAATGCCATAATATTTGGGAGTACCTCTCGTGTTTTCGTATATTCTTAAAACACGCTCCACACTTTTCTTCCCGCAGGAAAATTAAAATCTTAACACTCATTATTTTTGTTTCTTAAATTCTATTTTTCTCACAATTTTTACCTATTCTGCTTGTTCTTGCACTGGTTCCTTTTGTAAAATTCCGGAAAGGATTTAAATAAAACAATTTTCATTTAGAGGTAATAATTTAGTTAAACTTTATTCACTTTTAAAATAGGTGAGTCTTCGTAGAGAGCTTGAAATGGACTGTGTCGAGAATTAGTTGAGAGCGATATTTAGCATGAAAATGCATATTGGTAGGGATGCCGCCTGAATACTGCTTTTTGTTTAAGCTCATACTTCAATTGTAACCTAAAATTAAAGTCTTACCAATATTGTTTGTTTCTTAAACTATTATTATTTTATTTTAAACCTTTTTTATTTACTTAATTAATTAATACTTCTTAACATTAACTTACAGTAATAAAATCGCAACTATATGACCGGGTGGTGCGGCTAGCTTTTCTCAAGCTTCCGTTTCGTCTTCCTCTTTTGGAACTACTGCGGGGCCTCTGACACTTCTTTTCATTGAATGTCTTTTTTTCACCACAACACGATCGGGGAGTTTGTTTCCAGTGTTATTTTAGTACAACTTAAGGGTTTTTATTAAAGAGATTTTTTGCACTTCTTGAGGGCTTTAATTAGAAAGATTTTTTTCCGCACTACTTGAGAGCTTTAATTTAGAAATTCTTTCCGCACTACTTGAGGGCTTTTATTTGGAAATTCTTTACGCACTACTTGAGGCCTTAAATTTCAAAAGATTTTCTTTTTATTGTCACTGGATTTATTTTTCACTTTCTTTCACCCGCGGTCCCTGCTCGGGCGCCAATTTGTTTCGACAAGTGGTGATCGGATTTGATGTGTACTTTTTTATAAAGCATTTTTTATGTCACTGTCGCAGACGTCTATGGTTAGGGCTTTAGAAAAAATTTCTTTTACCTTTATAAGACAATTAGAGTCATTGAAATTAGGAACACCAGCATTTTCAATGTCATTAATAAGTGTAAGTTGCTGCTGCCAATTGAGCCTACTTTCGAGAACATTACCTTTGGTTTGTAATGCAATATTTTCAACACGTAGCACATTTATGTTTTAAAAAAAATCAACTGAAGAGTGCATTCTCTCTGTATTTTGTGCTTCTGCCCAATATTTCTTATGGCAAATTCGCACCAAATAACATTGATCTCGCTTTCTCGACTAGAGTTCTATTGACGCGCTCAGCAACACCATTTTGCTCCAGGTTGTATTTGATCGTGGTTTGATGCTGTATACCATGCGCCCACAAGAAGTTTTCAAATTGATTGTTGAAAAATTCTTAGCAATCGTCTCCTTCTCAACACGTACCTTGAATTCCTTAAATTTTGCTAATGCCTTGTTTGCTAAAAAGTAAACAAACGTTTTACGTGTGAAGTCATCAGTAGGTAATAGTACGTATCGTTTGGGCCTAACCGATGGCTCCTGCATGTGTCCTCAAGTCGGTAAGCACCAACCCCAACTTGCTTGTAGTAGGACGTGCTTTTCCTTTAGGGAACGGAATTCTGTGTTGCTTCCCTTTTATATAACCAACACAAAAAGCATCGCATTCCTGGTCCTTGAAAACGATGCCTTCTGCCATACCATTCCGTAACCTTGTCATGCCACCCACACTCAAATGGCCAATTTGACGATGCCATATTGCACAATCAGTACACACGGAGGATGAACAGGCCTTCATAGTTGCTTCTTCAAAACGTTTGAGCTTATAAAATCATCAGCCGATGAAGTTGCAAAAGCAATAACTGCTCCTGTACCTCGAACAGAAATTTCGCATTTTTTTGTCATCAACAATAATTGTCGTTGTGATGCTATTCTTACCAAGCTGCTTGCAAGAAATAAGATTACTTAAACTTTAAACCCTTGGCATATCATACATATATGAAGTATTGGAGTTTCAACAGATTTTTCTTTTACATCAAGGAACACCACGGTATCACCGATTGCTGAGGTTTGGAAATGTTCACAGTTGACAGTGCCGTTTTTCTACTAAGAAGGTAGTAGGACCTCATCATATGGAGCTCGTCCGGGGAGTCGCTCGTTTGTAAAGATTCACAGAGAAAAAATTTACTACCGATATTGCGGGGCCCGTGTTCTCCATATAAACTTCATAAAATCTTTATGGATAATGCTGCTGCCTTTTATGGTAGTGGTAATTATGTCATTGCATGACACCATTGCACCAGCATTATATGGCTTGAAGTTTATTAACCAGACCAGGAATATTGGGATGGTCGGAAAGGCGCTAAGGTAGGAAAAATAAGGAAAGGTAAGGAAATTAGAAAAGGAACCGTTCAGAGAAGGGTTTGAGCCAAGTGACACGGCCTGCTTGCGATGCACAGCTTAGCTCACCAGAATGCGAGGGATGTTGTCATCGAATCTAAATCAGGCCTATGAAAAAAAAAATTATAGAAATTGACATCGGACGGACGATCACCACTTCAAGGTACTGCTGATGTCGACGAAGTATTACCAAATCCACCCAACCTGAAATCCGGTGACCATTTTTGGATTCCCCCTATTGAACCTATCTCTTCAGGTCACTTCTTGATGGGCTCTTCGTTCAGCTGTCCATCCGCACCCAGAAAGAAATTTACCTCAAAATATCATGTTTCGTATTCACACTGCAGTTTGGGGGAAGCCACCCAGCTGGAAATGGATTCCAGTCCGTCCTGTTTGCGACAGGTATGATCTTCTGTCTATTGATTAGCTCGGACGTTACATATGGCGAGACATAGCACTCGTAGATGTTATGGTTTTGTGCAGTTGGAATACCAAACGTGCCAGATCGGGAGCCTTCCGCTCTCTGGCTAGCGGCTAAATTGCCTTTTGGTACCGCTATCTCAGGGAGATTGAGATAGACTTTGTCTCCTGATGGGGTAATACTAGAGCCCAGGCCAACGATATAATCATAAATCGGAGTTGGAATATTCAACTCATCGCTGTTGATAGCCATTAATGGGTCCATCAGGTTCTGCAGGGAGCGTACTTTTTGCACGTACTTTCCCTGGGTGAGGATATGCGCCGTCAGAAACTCAGTCATTGAGTGCTGGAATATAGCATATGGGAGCGAGCGGCTCAACCTCTGGTCCTCTACCAGCATGCGGTCATAAACCTGCCGCACGAGCGGGATAAATCCCGCAAAATCGGAGTTCTGTGCCACTGTTTTTAAGACCGGCTTACTTCCACGGCCGTTCCCCTCATACATGATTTCATCACGGGGAGGTGTTTCAGTGGTTGATGGGCGAATATCTGGAGCCTGACGAGGCTTATTCTTCCAGTTTTGGGACCGCGCGTTCTTTTTCGGCGCTGATGCCCTTTCCACAGCTTCGGAGTACGATTCATCTCGATCATACTCTTCGTTCCAGAATTTGGAACGCGATGCAACTTTTTCATCGATAGCCCGTTCTTTGTGGGCGGAGACTCTTTTTACGTCTCTCATTCGCATCCTCCCATTTCCGGAGGATGATGGTGCGGGTTGACCACGTGATTGAGGCATTTTTCCGTAGCTTGCCATGCTTAATATCACCGTTATTAGGCTTTCAAATTTCTTTTGTCTTTTTTGCGTTTTAAAAACGACGGTAACACCATAGCCTATTATTTTATTTTTTATTCTTTTATTATATATATTAAAAACCAAAATTGTAACTAATTTGAAGAAAAAAAAAAATCTAATCTAATCTAATCATGTTTCGCATTATCGAAACAAACTAAACTAAATTTTTTCATCCTTAAACCTTTACATGCATTTTATTACAATAATATTGATATTTAGCTAAGTTCACAAAAAAAATGCTTCCTCTAATTGCATCCCGCGAAAAGAAACAAAGGCTCACCCTTGGAAAATATGCGAACCCTGAGTACCGTGAAACAATTGTAATTGCTAATGTACGTTGGTAATTTCATTGCGTGAATCTTCTACCGTTTTTTTTGGGAAAACTGAAATCACGAACTTGAAAAGGACCCCAACTTACGATTCTTTGAATTTGTTCACCGTTCAAGTTGGACCAGTTGCTTGGATCCCCAAAAAAGGACTCGGAGTTTGCTAAAACATCTGCCTCTGAGCTAATCATTACCTCTTCCACAGCAGCCGGTTCTAATTCATTGTTAAAAACATTTAAAATGTGTGCACCTGAAGGATGGCTTTCACTTACCGCTTCACTATTATCATTATCAACACTTTTTTTTTTTAATTTGCTAAGCTGACCTGCTTTCTTTTTATTTTCAGCGTCAACAATTTTTTGCTGTTTTTTATTTTCTGCTCCCGATGTCTTTTTTTCCATTTTAACAAAAAAAAAAATACACTTCGGGAGACAGTTACCATTTTCACAGTTGCACTTTATTTTTAAATCTTTGGGGAGATCTGCTTAAGATGACATACTTTTTATATGAAGCTGAAAATAAGAAAATCTTAAAGTCATAGCAATGCAAACAACGTCAATTTAGTTTGTTTATTTATTTACAACAAAAAAACAAAAGCACTTGTTAAGGCACCAATTTGTTTTTTTCCTTTGAGAGCAAAGATTTTAGGTGGCTTTTGAACTGTGCTTAGTCCAGATTCACCCATATTATAGATGCGTTGGGGCGGTATGTCCGTGGTTAACGAACTTAGTATTTCAAAAAATTTCATCACCTGTGGCTTATTAAAAGCCTTTGCCCTTGCAGCAGAAGTTGGCTCAGGCGATCTTAATGTCAGTTTCGGGTTCGGGGATCTTAAACCATCCAGCCAGTCCCAACCAGCCATTTAGGACCTCTTATCGAATGTGTGTTTTATGTTAAGTTTTTCTGCAAATTCAAATGCTAATTTTCTGACTTCAGTGTCCATGAACCTGAAATAACCCAAATATCCGTGCTTCCTGACTTTCAGGGAAGAGTGTATATGGGGAGAATTTAGTTTATTAAATGAAAGATTTATTAAAGTTTAAATGTTTTTTTTATTGTTCTCGCAAGGCCCGCTGTCTCAATGCGTAGGCTGCAACCTTCGAGTTTAATGTATGGCTAAATTCTGGTTTTCCCTAATCATCCTTTGCTTATTTATACTGATTTTAAAGAACCAATTTCCATCCCCACCATTCAACCACTCGATAATGAAATTCGGCATTTCCATATGAAAATGCATTCTTACGCAACCTCATATGAAAAGAGCATTTTCATCATAATTCCCAACATCCGTTGCCAACACGCATTGACACCAAATCAATATTGCATTATTATTATTGCCTAAGAGTTCAATGGATCATATTTCATTTATACTGGCCCAATACAAAACATATCCAATAGATACATGTATCCATTGTAGTTCCAGATACACACAGTCAATATAGTGACCTAGTGTATTGAAGTGCCATATGATGTCCATAGAACCCAAAGACAATGCATGTGCATAATTGTCATTCTTACTTTGCCTTACTTTTGGAACCTTCGTACCGGCTCATGTTATAGTCGTAGCTATAGTTATGACACAGAGCTGGCGACAATTAATTAATTGCCGTGGTGTTAGGTTTCACCAAGTGGGCTCTCGAAGATGACACATTAATGTGCCGCAGTGTTGTGGATCGGTTGCGCGAATTACAAAGAAAAATGATACCGTACAAGATCGTGTGTGGTATCTGGGAAATGGAAATTGTCGTATGTAAAGAAGTTATATGGGTCGCATGTAGTGGATCACTACATCCCGCTCCCCTTGAAGAAAGAAAATTATACCTTGAAGAGGTTAATTTTCTGCGAAGTTGCAATAGGATGAAAAGGTTACAAAAAATTTTTTTTTTTTTTTTTTTTTTTTCTTTTCTAAATGTGTATTTACTTACAGAAAGGTTTACTTACATAAGTTTTTTTTCATTAAAAAATTTTCATTTGTTTCTTAAATTTTTAGATATGATTTTGAGTATGTTTAAATATATGGAGAAAACAAAATTTTTTTTTTGTACAGTAACATAATAATGTATATTGTTTTTTCTTTTTTTTTTTTTTTGAAGGTTTACTTACATAAGTTTTTGTTTTTAAAGGTAGCTAAATTATAATTTGTAAATATTTGTTTCTTCAATTTTTAGAAATAATTTTATAATGTTTAAGTATATGGATATACTATTTTTTTTTGTTTAAATAAAATATATATATATTTCTTTGTTTTTAATTGGGTTTAATTGGACATAGGACAAATTTTGGAGAGGGTTCGGGTTTTGAATTAAAATTTGTTTCTGCTATGGTATCTTTAGGTGAGGAGGTTTCATTAGGAAAATTGTCATGGGTCTGTAAGTCTGTTTGTATTTTGTCATTTCTGATTGTTTCTGTTTTTGTTTCTGTTTCCGACGGAATTGGTTTCAGTTTAATTTTATATTTGAGGATATAGATAAGAATGATGAGTAAGGCAGTTGCCATGCTGTAGATAAGAGTGTAATGATGTATGTCGTGTTTGTTTAGTGGTTGTAATTTTTTGTTTTCTTCCCTTTTTAGGTAATCAATTTGTTGTGATAACTCTGTAAGACTATTATCGTCTTCATACTTAAGTAATTTTAATTGTTTCTTATTTGATAACTTTGGTGGGGGAGAGGAATTTAACAGACTTATATTGATTGGGGGAATAAATGAATTTTTCAGTATAGTATTTTCTGAATTTTGACCAAAAATTGTTAACTCTTTGCTACGTAGGTAGCATTTTCCAGTAAATTCTATTAATCCTGTTCCCTTGAATTTATGGGTAGTTATTTGTCTGTCGCACACTTCGTCCATAACATACTCATCTTTTACTGATAATAACCATTTACCAGGTTGAGATAGTTGTATCCAGACAATAGATAGATGCGATTCTTTGATTTCACATGAGGAAGGTTGAGTTTCTCTGCGCAATAATTGTATTTCACAATGGTCTTGGTTAGAATTGAAGTCATAAAGGGGGTGTGTGATAGGACACAATAATGAGTCGATTTGGGTGGTGCATTTATTAAGTTCTAAAATTGAAAGGTCATAAAAGTATTTCTTATCGAAATCAACGATGATAAAATTAATTTTAGGTTGAATGTAAAGAAATTTATCTTGAACTTTGGTAGGAAAAGGCAGGATTTTATATAATTGGTAATTATCTGTGAAGGGTAAAGGAAATTTGATTTCATAGATGATTCTTTTAGATTGGATTGAGGATGTAACAGTGCTGATTCTGTATAAAGGTAAAATGTCTTTTTGTTTTATGGAAATTGGGAGTTTTGTATTACTTGGGATTTCTTTAAGCATTGTTGCTAAAATTGTTTCCAATTGTTCGGGAGTTATTATTGCAGGGTGTGGCTTTCCATGTCTTACTTCGGTTACGGAGTCGATGATTTCGTTTAATAGGTTTTGGTGGTGAAGAACAGCTAAAGATGTGTAGGAAATGAGTGATTCTATATTGTTTACTATTTTTTCCTCTTGGTTAAAGTTCGTACAGTCGTCCATTAGTTTGAGTATTTCTGCAAATTTGTTATTAAGTATGTTTATTTGTTTTGTTTCAGCTTGTCGAGTTCTGTTGAAAATGTTGTTGTTCCCAAAATGTATGTTTGATTTTGTATGAGAGTCAATAAATGATTTTCGTTTGTCTTAAGTGTTTCTATTTGTTGGTCGTAGTATGTCGCGTCTTCTTCCGATAAGGTGCCAAAAAGTGATTTGCTTACTATGCCAATGGCGTTCAGCAATGCTCTTTTTGGTCTTTGTTTTTTTACTGGTAAGTTGAGCAGGCTACATTTTTGTATTATGTCTGTCATTAAATCGTTTAGTTCTAGTATTGTGCTGGTGCACAGATAAGTTATTTGTGTGTCTATTTTGAGCGCAGAGCATAAGTTGCTTATTTCAGCTATGTATTCGTACATGAGTCTTGTTGTCGTGAGTATTCCTTCTAAGTCATAGTATGTTATAATTTTCCATTCTGTGCTGTAGAGGTTTACTTTTTCTAGTTCCTCGAAGTATATGCCCGAGTTTTGTTGTATTGGCCTAAAGATGAGGGTACTGTCTACTATTGCCGTTAGAATTGTAATTAAGAACGGAATATTCATTCTACGAGAGGAAGAGAGAAAAATAAAAAAAAATCCTTAATAAATGGTCGCGGTGAAGTCTACTAATGGTATATATGTTCTGAGAGAAAATAAAGTATGTAGGTGTGTGGGTGTTGAAAAGGTGAAAATGGAGAGTATTTTGTGAGATATGCTTATTTATTTTCAGGGAGTATAATTTTTGAGTAAGGTGGGGGTCGCCTAATCCATGGATTCGGGATATGTGAGTACGCCCGTCTTCGCCTCGCTACATATGCTGGACTAATAGAGAGTTCAAAATCTTCCTTCTGGATTCCAAAACAAATTTCGTCTCCGAACTTGATTTCAATGGCATCATGATTGGTGACTTTACTTCCATTGACATAAATTCCACTAGAGTTCTCACAATCGGTGATTGTAATTTTTTCATCATCTTTGTCTATGTCAATAATTGCATGGCTATTTGAAACGAGTTCAGTTGGAATTCTTAGGGCATTATCGTTGTTGCTACCAATTTTAGTTTTCCCTTTTCGCAATGGGATTTCCACATCGGATACTATATTGTACAAAGACCAATATGAAGTAGGTTCATAATCTATTGATTCCATCTAGAGGTGAGTGAGAAAAAAAAAAATGAAAAATGTTTTTTTTTTTTTTTTTTTTTTTTTTTTTATTATTATTATATTTTTACTGTTGGTCCTCTGTAATTGATCTGTAAGCACTAAGAAATTTGCCGAAACTGAAGATTCGTCTTGACGAATTTGCCTCAACTTCTAGCGGATGATAATAACTATACAGCCGGTAAGGTTCTAATGAAAGGTCGGAAACTATTTCTGGCTCGTCTGGTTGGTCAAGGCTGCTCAAAAGTAACGCCAGTGAGTCAATTGTTTTGGGGTTATTGACTAGGTTGCCCAGGGTAGTGTTTTTTAGTATGTAAGATGGGCAATTGTTCAATTCGGAGTTTACATTACTGATTCCAAAACTAATAGAATCACCAAATACTATTTTCTTCTTCCTATGACCGATTTGTTCACCATTTATATATGTACCTCTGGACCCAGGGGCTGCTTTTATGTAAACTTGTTGGTCGCATGGTTTAACTAGAATAGCAGCATGTTTGAAGGATACCAGAACACTATTGATGATCAAATCATTACGTGAGGAATCTGTGCCTATGTCCACTTGCCCAATTTTTAGTTTGACTTTGTTTTGGTTAGCAATATTGACCAGCATCCAGTCAGAGTTAGACTCATAGTTGATTACTTCCATTCTATGAGAGAAGATTTGTCTTAATTTTTTTTTTTTTTTTTTTTTTTTTTTTTTTTTAAAGTTTAAATGTTTTTTTTATTGTTCTCGCAAGGCCCGCTGTCTCAATGCGTAGGCTGCAACCTTCGAGTTTAATGTATGGCTAAATTCCCATCCCACCGCTGCCACCATGAAATAACCCAAATATCCGTGCTTCCTGACTTTCAGGGAAGAGTGTATATGGGGAGAATTTAGTTTATTAAATGAAAGATGAAAATGATTAAAAAATGAAAGATTTATTAAAGTTTAAATGTTTTTTTTATTGTTCTCGCAAGGCCCGCTGTCTCAATGCGTAGGCTGCAACCTTCGAGTTTAATGTATGGCTAAATTCTGGTTTTCCCTAATCATCCTTTGCTTATTTATACTGATTTTAAAGAACCAATTTCCATCCCCACCATTCAACCACTCGATAATGAAATTCGGCATTTCCATATGAAAATGCATTCTTACGCAACCTCATATGAAAAGAGCATTTTCATCATAATTCCCAACATCCGTTGCCAACACGCATTGACACCAAATCAATATTGCATTATTATTATTGCCTAAGAGTTCAATGGATCATATTTCATTTATACTGGCCCAATACAAAACATATCCAATAGATACACGTATCCATTGTAGTTCCAGATACACACAGTCAATATAGTGACCTAGTGTATTGAAGTGCCATATGATGTCCATAGAACCCAAAAACAATGCATGTGCATAATTGTCATTCTTACTTTGCCTTACTTTTGGAACCTTCGTACCGGCTCATGTTATAGTCGTAGCTATAGTTATGACACAGAGCTGGCGACAATTAATTAATTGCCGTGGTGTTAGGTTTCACCAAGTGGGCTCTCGAAGATGACACATTAATGTGCCGCAGTGTTGTGGATCGGTTGCGCGAATTACAAAGAAAAATGATACCGTACAAGATCGTGTGTGGTATCTGGGAAATGGAAATTGTCGTATGTAAAGAAGTTATATGGGTCGCATGTAGTGGATCACTACAAACCGAAGAAACGACTCTCGAAATCCTATAAGTGTTGAACCAACTGCTTTTCGGTTTCTTCGTTAAACGTTGGTTTGTAGCGCCCCATGTTTTTTGGAATAGCTTTGAAGTGGCGCCGAAGGGTGGCTTGAGACACTTCACACTTTTTAGTGGCCAAAAGCCAACCACACTTTTTGTTTTTAACATCTTCAATTGCCTTATCCATGTTTTCTTTTGACCAAGAAAGCCTGGTTGATTTCCTTTTGTAATTTGCTGGCATACTGAAATAAAAAACAATCTAAATTAATTCTTTTTTTTTTTTGCTACCTTCCGGCTAAGATGACATACATATGTCAACTTGGACGTACGAGCATCATGTCATCTTGCCCGACACAATCGAAAATGGTTTCAATGTTAAAGGCATAAAAACAACACGCTCTGGCACTTAAATAACACAAAAACTTCATAAAAAACAAACAACTGTATTCATAAAACACTTCAGACACAACATTGTATATCTTCGATAGAACTCAAAAACAAATCGTGTGCAAAATTCTTCTGTCTGCTCCTGGAGAAACACTGTTGACAACTGAGGAAACCTACAATAATTGAGAAACTGACATTTTAAAACCGTACATTTGGGCGTGTTTAAAGGAACCGTAAGGATTATGGTTTGTGAGAAAATGCGACTATGTCGTCTTGTCGGCTATGTCATCTTAAACTATGAATGTAGGAACTTAGGTTGTAGATGGACACGATACTTTTGTAAATAACAGAAACTGAATTTGTTCGAACTATGTAAGAACCACTTTAGATATTAATGTATCTTATGTACAACACGAATTGTTTCAATGTTAATAAAAAAAATGCACAAAAGATTTTATGCTTCGGAATTGTAGATAAATTCAGCCTTCAACAAAAATGTAAACAAGAACACGTTAAACGTTATACATTATACAAGTTAAAAACTATTTATCCAAATTTAATTAAAAAAAAAATATTTATTTATTTTTCAAATCGGCAGCGATTCTGCCTTTTACAAACTGGACAAACATAACTTTATTTCTATGTCTTAAATACTATCTTAACTTAAACCTAAGCATAGCCTCGTTCCCAGGAATGCAAGCGGTGTAATGTTGCAGACATCAAGTCAGCATTATGTTGTTTCATCGTGTTGGCTGTGGGAATGGAATTTTGGTGTTGCAGCTGCTTGTGTGATTCCGAGAATTTTTGTTGCGGCACGTGTGGTTAACTTACACTACTGGAAAAGGAGCGTAGCAAGTTTTATTCTCAATATAGATTCCCTATCCTTTCTTTTGTTGTGAGTTTTTAAAACCCATTTCAAGAAGTATGGAAGTAAGATGACAGGATGCGGATGTCATGGAATTCGAGGAATTTTGCGAATTGATTTCGAGATCGGAGCGAATAGATTTAACAGTGTCTCAAATGTTTTCCAACGGATAAGAGTTTAGAGTTTATTTTCGAAACTACAGTGAGTTTGAGTCAACTAGCGAATTAAGTAAGTCCGCCACAGACGAAAGGCGCTTCTCAAATGAGGATTGGTAACTTAAAAATTATTTACCAAAAGTCTCTATGGAACTGTTTAGATCTTCAATGCTTTTAGAGAAATCGTCAAAGTGTTGAAATTGGGACAATATGTTTTTGTGAAACCGCTTATTATCCGCGATTATAGAGTTGTTTGTTTCACTTAGGTATTTAACCGTGAGAAGAACGTGAGAAATAGAAATGGTTTTGTATTCGTCGCATTAAGGATTGGTTGAGTGAAGCCGTGACAGTATTGGAAAGATTCGGAATATGTATGCTATGGTATCGGAAGTTGAGATTCTGCATCTCTAAACATGCTTCTGGCAGGTTCTTTGGCCTCTGAACGATTAACGTCCGTGACAAATCGCCATTAAGACCTCTTATAAAAACGTCTAACGCGAGTTATGTTGCAAATCCTCTGGGATTTGAAAAAAATATATAAATATATTCTTCTCCTTTAACATGGAGGAACAAATGAAAAGACAACGAATTATTAAAGATTGAAATGGATCTTCAGAGATCCTCTTTATTTGAGACGTGAATAAGAACTGACTTAAAGCTAAGATACAAAATAATGCTTAAGACTAATGTGCCTGATGAGATTATCATACGATCATCGAATTATGCTGACTTTGTTATTTTGCTGATGCTGGATGAGATGATCCCACGATCGTCGAATTATGCTGACTTCGTTATTGATTTTGCATCATTGTTTATGTCTGGCTGCCTCATTGGAATTTTAATAGAGATGATTTGTGAACTATATGTGTTGGTTTCTGATGTCATGGGGATCGGCATGGGTACCTTTGTAACTCGCGCGGTTGCGGTATGTTTCTACCAGCGTACCTAAAGTTTTTTGTGTGTAGGATTCAGTTTTAATTTTGTTTATAATTAAGGAAAACTAGTGGTTGACAGTTGCATTGAACTTCTCCAACCTGGTTCCTTTCTGTGTAAGTTAATGCAACTGATATTCTAGGGTTCGAATATCACGTTTGTGCGCGTAGTATAATTACGTTTACAACCGAGCGGTTTGATTAAAAAAAAATTAGTCGTTTTCTTTTTTTTTTCTTTTATTTATTATTTTATTTATTATATTAAATTTTATTTTTACATTGTTTTTATATTATTATTATTTGAGCAAAAGAAGCCGCTGTCCAAAGCGAGGCTGCTCTTCTTAAGTCAAGAGCGAAATTAGGACTAACTTAAAAATAATTATTTCATTTCCATCAAAGCCATGTTCATACAATATTATTGCTGATCTTGCAAAATGTGTAAACTGAACTTTCCCACGATTTCATATTTTAATTTTAACGGGATGCGCGTGTGTTGGGTGTATAGGAAAGAGGTGTGTAACCATTGTAGATTAGTTTTGCAATGTATGCAAAAATGGCGTGGGAATCCGTTAGGAATTTATTAATGTGCCGTTAGGCAAAAAGGGGAATATGGGAGGTGTTTGGGGTAACGGTTTGAATGACGTCCGTTATTATAAAAATAATGTGCCGTTAGGCAAGGGGAATGTGGGAGATTTTCGGGGTAACGGTTTTGGTGACGTCTCGGACGTAACTGTATAATGACAGTTTTCTTTTGATTTCCTCCCCGTCATCATCGAATATGTAGATGTAGGAAATCCGCACCACCTCGTAGTTTTTTCCTAATGTGCCTTAAAATAGCACGATGTATAGGTTGGCATTTAATTAAGCTAGAATCCCTTAAGATACTTTTCCATTTTTTTCGGCAAAATAATGAAATTTTACGTTTAGTCGAAAATTATTTTTTTTTAAATCAAGAAAACCACAATTTTAAATATTTTTTTTTTTCACTTTAATTAAAATTTTTTTTCAAAAAAAAAAAATTTTAAATTATTAGTTGTATGCGCATATTTTCGTATAATTTTCTTCCTATTCTACATTTTTTATTTTTTTTGTATGCTATGAACTTTATAATTCGATTTGTTCTTTGTTTACTTTCGAATCCTTGCACCGACGCGCACTGGGGCAAGATACCCCAAAAACCGGAATAAATTCAGAAGATGGGTCTGCCTTACTGAAAACATTCTTTTTATTTGAAGTACCATACAAATTAATAGGAAAACTAAAATTGAGTTTTAGAATTTATTATGTTTTAGAATTTATTATGTTTTAGAATTTATTATGTTTTAGAATTTATTATGTTTTGATGCTTACTACCGACTGCGTAATGGTGTTTTTGTAGCTATCTATGTATCTATTTCTGTCCGCACGTAACTTCTCAACCACTGAACCGATTTTAACAAGTGATACGGCATTGGATTCGGCTTAACGGCACGAGTAACAAGGAGTACTTGAATTTTTTTTAAAGTCAAAATGGCGGATCTTAGGCGGTAAATAGTTATTTTAGGAATGTATGTGTATTCGAGGGTCCGTTAAGCCGATTTTTAAAAATTATACCTCATTGGATTTGTCTTGATGACGCGAAGAAAACTAAGTACATGAAATTCTTGAAAACATTTTTTTTAATAATTTGTTGTCATAGTTTTTTTTTTATGTTTTTTATGAAATAATGTCACCATCTCAACATTCTCTGATTCCACCTCTATGCTTGTGTCTTTTACTGGAGTTCTCCAGAGTCCATCCTTATCCAGATCTTGCACTCTATCATAAATTGGCATAAGCTTTCCAGAGCAGCATAAGACAGATTTTCTGATGACATAGTAAAGCAATTTGATAGAGAATCTAAGACATCTGAAAGCAAGTAAGAAAACATAAAGCAGTAGGTTTAAAAACTTGAATAGAACTATTGATATATGTAGTTCCTATGATCATGAAAAGAATGAAATAGATAATTATTATATAACCATTAGCACAATGGTAGTTTAGAAATCTTTCTGGACATAGCCAACACTTTATCAAAAGAGCTAAAAGGTTGGATAGAGCTAAGATAAGCTCTATGTTGACAGACGTATTGTTAGGGTAGAATGGAAATGAATTTTATGTTATTCCACGCGACAAAGCAAAATTCTTGCTTTCTGGTCGTCTATTCCCTAAAGGTCGAAAACCTAAAAGGTTCCAATTTGGCTGTTGACCGTTGTATTCTAGAGTTGATCTATAAGGGCCAGGTGGCGCATTACTTATAGATTGAGTAATAGCATAAGCTAACACTCCTAAACATGGCAACTCTTCATACAATAAATGGAGTCCGTCAGGATCCACAAGTCCTACTTCACGATCTTCTTGTGGAGTCTCGTTAGCAGGGGTTTGACTTGCGGAAGGGGTTGGTGGTGGTGGGGTCGGAACAGAGAATTGTCCGAAATAGCCTCCAATGTCAAGGATAACCTCAGTAGGTAGTGGTGGAAACTCAGGAATAAGATGTTGTCCTGATGAGGTTTCAATATTTCCTATCGTTCGAAGCTGGAGTGCCAAGGGTTCTGGGACAGAGAAAGTTGTGGTTTGCAAAATGGTGAGAAGATCTTGCTCCTCTGAAGTAAGTGGCTGAGAATTCTTTGCCTTCAAGCTCACTATTCTAAACCATAGCATTGCGACAGCGTAATAATCTAGATACTCAGGTAGAATGAGTTTCTGAAGATTAGGGTCATCTGTGACCAGCTCGCTGAAAGTTCCGCGAGATATCTCCATCAAAGCGGGGGCACTAGGAGTGAATGTGGTACGGTTGCCAACTTCATTCACTGAAATCCCTAATGTGAAGACTGAGTCGTCATAGGGACTTTTGGCCGAGACTTGCACATGGCTGGTGTCGTGTAGTCTCGTCGGCTTATTTAAGCCAGGGTGAACTGGCCTTGGTTTAGGCCTGGGGTGCCAGCACGTAACTTGATACAATCGAGTCTAGTCGATGTAATCGAGTATAGGGTGTTTCTTATTTGATTCAATCGAATCGAAAACAATCGGCTGATCATAAGAAAGAACTGCCTGTTCTCGATTGTATCGACCTAACTCGATCGTATCAAGTTACGTGCTAGGGCCCCAGCTCTTGGGTCGAGATTCGCCGGGGATGAGAACAGCGTTGTTGTCTTTCTGATTCTCGGGTGTTTCTCCTTGGGTGTTCTTCTTGCATCTCGAGTTATTGGTTGGTTTTAAATAAATTCTTTATCAAAATAAATTTAAAATATTGTGGGGTTGTTGCGATTCTTCGCTCCAGCAATTAAAAATTGGGGGTAGCCGTGGCACGATGATTGTGTGTTCTCCTGTCAACCTCATCATCACAGGTTCGATCCCTGCCGTCGTCTATGCCGTTTTAATTCCATTAAAACCTTCTACAAAAATTGTCATCAATGGGTTGCTGGTTTGCTCATTACATGTTGTTCAGGCATAACACTAACAACATGTAATTGAGTTAAACTAGTATGCCCAACAAGGATGAACATGAATAAAAAAAATAATGTGAATTATAAACGACATAGAAATAAGACAGCGCATTTCTCCGCTTTAGCAAAGCCGCCATCCCTGGATATAAAAATATCTGAGACAACCACCAACAGTCTCAGAACATCGTGCCACACATCTTTCCTATCCTTCTTTCTCTTCATTAACTTCACGCCCGCGCTGTGTTGAAACATTTAAAGGGTAATCATAATCCCTTCAGCGCGGGTAGATTATAAAAAAAAAAAAAATTAAGAAGTGCAGAATGAACGACATCAGGACCGTGGATTAAAAGCTTGTATAATACCATGGATAAAGGTCCACAAAATATTTGGCAGTGTCAAGTGTGAAAGCTCTGAAATTTTCAATATGGATATCATAGCCACTTGAAATTGCTACTAATATGGAATGCATCTTCTCGATTAATATTTTATCGACACCCAAGATTTCAGATGCGACTCCCGCGTTGCTAAAAAAACGCCTAGCAGTGTTGCCATCATTGGAATTTCCAAAACCTGGCTTGGGTTGATCTACAATCAAACCCATTTGATTTCTAAATTTTTGTTGGATTTGAACTTTATTGGCAGCAACTATGTCCTTATCTTCCTTACAAATTTTCCATTTTTTTATTGGAAGCCTATAAGCAACATGTAAGAGACACTCAAAAGATCGAATCCAGCAATGCAGTACGGACAATCCAAACTGCAATGCAATCGGATTGTAAGGTCTCAACAACAGCTTTTCGATTTCGTTGAAGTCCTTTGAACTAGCACCGCAAATATAACAGCGCTGAGAAGAGGTTGTATTTGTAAGGGCATTGCACACTTTTCCGTCCACCATGGTAAAAATCAGTTTGTGGGAAACTTCAACAACTTTTTCCTCGATGTTAATAATAGAACGACACAAAGCCTGAATTTGAGCATCAACTCGATGCTTCGCAGCTTCCGATACTTGTGTAGATTCCTTTTTATATTCGAATTTTATTGGGCGACAATATCTGGTTGATGACGATCTCGGATTTTGCCACACAACGATTTTTTTAGAGGAACATTCGCAAACAAGTTGGATGGGAACGACCGAAGTTATAAAAACACTGGAATCATCAGCTTCCATTC
The DNA here is from genome assembly GCA_963931855.1 of Philhelius festivus. Lineage (NCBI taxonomy): Eukaryota > Metazoa > Arthropoda > Insecta > Diptera > Syrphidae > Philhelius > Philhelius festivus. Next base: position 224,664,131 of record OZ007555.1, on the reverse strand, counting down.
CAACAAAGTTCTGCTTGTAAGAACTATGGCCTGAACTCCCATCGAATCCCCACTTGCAGATCAAACACAAATTTCGAAGTTGTTCCTCATTTAAAGTTAGTATAACTTCTTTTTGAGCCAAAATCAAACGATCTACAGTATGATCCATTAATGCCTGCACTGTTACCTCTGCTGAACTATCAGTCACATGCATTTCTTCTTTTTTCGGATAGCACATTTTTTTTGCATTTTGCACTATACTTTGTAGGAAGGAAACCTTTCAGGGTCTTTTGCTCTAATAACCAAATTCAAGTTAAAGATATCCTTCGCGAGGATATTAAAAAAACGCAAACGCCAGCCCAGAGGGCCGGCCCAACGGTTCGACTTACAGATTAATAAGAACTCAGAACACCAATCAATTATTAATATTATGCTATATTTATTCGACCGCTCAATCCTATTATCTGACCAAGACTAAATTCTAATATTAAAGTAAAGTATAATGATACTCCGCCTATGCAAGAGTAAATTGCAACATCAGCATTTCCCACCAATGGGAACAGCCGATGGAGATCGTATTCCTATTTGGCCTTGATACAACACAGTGCCACTAATATGCCACATCAGCATATACGTGCGAAATGCCCCGTGTTAACTTTCAAGTCAACATTTAAAATTATAAAATAAAAACATCACATATTTAAGAACTGAAATCCGTTTAAAAAACCGAAATTGTTCTTAGGTTATCAGTTATTAGCTATCGAACTTCTATTTGCTTTGAGTTAGAAGTTAGATGAGACTTGTCAGCTACAACACAGGTTGTTGACACCTTTTGGAAGAAAATGATGTTTATCATAAAGATCTCGAAGATTTGGGAAACTAATCTCGACAGCTGTTTTATTGAGAGCTTTAACACGCAATGTTATATTCGGATTCCACTTTAAAAACCCATAAAGCCAATTTTTCGAAGCTTCTTTAGGCGCGTCCCAACTGAAGAATTTCGTTTCTTTTTTCTTCACGTTGATCCTACCGCTCTGAGGATACACACATTTTTACTACATTTTCATTGAGGTCTTTGTTTGTTTGTTTCTAATGTTTGTTCTGGATTTTAATTTCTTCCTTAAGCAGCTGCATCTGGTTTGCTTTGGATAAGCGCCTTTTCGGTGAAGCTGGGGACAAATTTTCATGGTTTTCTTCTCTTTCAAGAAGTTCGTTAGGATTTGAAACCTCCAGTTGGTTGCGACAGGTGGATACACTTTCAACGGAATTTTGCATGCAAACCAGCTTTATTACGTCTTTTTCTATCGATGCTAAAACTTGAACATAAGGTTCTAGACCACCAGTTCTGTTCAATGATTGCGGCGGATGTAAAATAACAGAAATTGTATAAAGTGGGAATGGGTTGCGATGTGGGTAATACCAGCTAAGTTGAACAAAATGTCGGTGGTGCAGGGCATGTTACCGACATTCGTTCAACTTTCTTTCGTCAAATTCACTAATAGCAAAAGTGCTGTCACTGTCGCTGAATTCTGTAATAGGAATGTATATTTTTTGCAATAACAAAACAAAGATTGTTTTTCTTCCGATTGGTTTCTAATCCACTCTGGACAAAGTTTTTCCCCAATGTTTTTTGCCCAACGCTGATGCTTACCCGTATCGAATTCGAATCAAGTCAAGCGGAATATTTAAATAAAAAGAATTTGGAGTAGTTAATAATTTTGCCTTTATTGTCCGCTTTAAAATTTATCTTCTAACTATCAACTACTTAATGCCTTTGAAAGGTTTCGAAAGATGATCGTTTGACGTACATTTATGATAGTCCGAACGTTTTCCAATCGAATTAAAAAAAAAAAAACAATAAACAATTTGTCTTAACTACGAACCAACGAAAGGAGAAAATCAGAATATGTTCGAATGACGTATATGGTCATCAATCGATTTCTTCTCCTCTTTATAATTTACTACAAACTTAATCTTAGAATAAGATCAAATTATATTTGTAAAACATATAATATTATTGCACAATTTCAATTTGGTTTGCGCTTTTACCCTTCTATGTTGTTACTCCGGTGACGTCTGGAACTTTAAAGAGACTGGTTTGCAAATTTTCCCGGGTTTATATAGGTGCTTTCGTGCAGAAAAGTGCTTCCTACTTAACGATTTTAGTGATACCCGACCATAATAATTTACTCTTATATTCACCACATGAACATGAGAAATATACGAGTATGTTAAAATTGTTTAATTTGTGATTTATAGAATTCGTATGCGTTAAAGAGGGATCATAACGAAATCCCGCAAAACAAAATCCCGCGTAACGAAATCCCGCCGATTAACATATTGCTTTGTTGGATCTTTTAATAACAGAAACTTCTCTGGTAACAAAATCCCGCGAGATTTTTATGCTCCGATTTAGCAGGATTTACGCTCCTTAATAAAAGATATTGGTAGTTTGGATTGGTAGTAGCTTGGAATTAATAATATAGGGGAAGCCGGGGCATAACGGGCCCCTTAAGGATTTCTTGTTATAAAAACTGCAAAAATGTGTTTATTTTCTCCAAAACAATTTTATTAGATAGAAAATTGATAAATACGTTAGTACACAAAAGAAAAATAAATAAAAAAAAATAATTCAGTATGTTAAATTAATTTTAGTAAATGATAGAATTTGCCCATTCTACCCCGGTACTGGGGCACAATGGACATATGTGGGGCATGACGGGCGCAAAGCTAAACTGGGTTGCAACGGGAGCAAATGTGGCTAGATTCATCGTCAACATCATCCTCTCCAGCACAAGAACAATGTGCCCACTTACCACATGATCTGCAGGAAACCCATCCTTCTGTAGACTGGGAGTATAAATGCCCACAATAAAGACACTCTTCGTCCTCCTCGCTTTCTGAAGATTCTTCCTTCCTGGTAGTTTTCTTTTTTGTTGAGGCTTTTTTCTTTTTCATAACAAGAGGCTTGGACTTCGTGGACTCAGCCTCCAGCTGCGCCTTGTAAGGAGAACTTGTAATTATTGCAGTCTTTCCCCTGCGCTTAGAAACTCTTTTTTTAGCTGGTGCTTTGGGAACAGCTGCAATATGAGATGGAGAAAACTTTTGAAATGAAGTTGATGACGTTGGTGCATCATTGTTTGTCAAATCGGGCTCTGGAGAGGATAACAGTGCATCCATTGGTATCGGATTAACAGAATGTGGTGTAGACATTGTGGAGTGATTGGTTTCCGAAACGGGATTTGGGGACAACATCAGTGGATCGGCGGCGGTCGTTGATGAGCCTGGTGGTACCGAATATGGGTCGACACAAATTGTTTCATATAAGAGTAGACGCTCTTCCCCATTTGGCATGTCTGTGGTTTGGCAAGGCAAGAAATCATGGTCTTCGAAAACATTTGAATTAACCGGCCATATTCCAGTCGTTTGAAAACCATTTATTGCGACTGACATTGTGGCTGCTCTTAAATATGCTCTACCGAACAACTGTCCTACCTGGTAATGTGTAACTGTTCTGCCAGGGTGTTGTCTGAGCCATTTCTTTACTTCATCTCCATAGTAAGAACTCAAGGGCTTCATAAAAGTGACATCCAAGGGCTGTAACCGATGAGTGCAATGTGGTGGAAAACAAAGCATGACCACACCATTGGCTCTTGCTACATCTATCACTTCAAGGCTCTTAAGGTGGCTTGCATGCCCATCTAACAGCAACAAAACGGGTTGATCTTTAGTTGCCCTCGACCATTCAATGAATCGTTTCAACCACTTTAAAAACAAATCTTTTGTGATCCATCCATTTTGGTTACACTCGCCCCAAGAATTAGGAGGTGTTCCATCCATTAGTTCGACCTTCATTCTTTTACGTGGGAAAATGAACATTGGTGGCATGTACGACCCATCAGCGCTCATACAAATTTCCACTGTGAGAAGCTGTCCTCGCTCCGATGAAGAAAGCGATCCTACCTGTTTTCTGCCTTTTGTTGCCAAAATTTTCCCAAGACTTTTTGCAACTGTTGTGATGCCCGTTTCGTCAACGTTGAAGATTCGATTTGACAAGAACCCATATTTCTTGATGCACTCCTCCAGAAGTTGAAAAAAATTGCCGACAGAGACACGGTTAAATCCCATAGCTCGAGCTGCAGATGTTGCTTCCGGTTTTCGTAATGAAACCGTTGCATTGCGTTTTAAAAAGTTCTGCGCCCAATCTTCTCCAGCCATGCGTGTTTCAGCGTCAAAATTATTGGGTATTTCATTTTTTTCTGCTAGCTCATACGCCAGTTCTCGAAATTCCTTCATAGAAAAGCCAAACAAGCGCCCTTCCATATCCTTTAGATATTCGGCCAATTCATTCTCTTGATGCACGTTAAATCCAGGTTTAGAATTTCCCACTTTATTGACAACTAGTGGAAGGTCGGGATTTAGATTTGCTTTTTTTAAAAATCTTTGTAAGGTAGTTCGAGGAATTTTATAGTTCTGGGCAGCTGCCTTACAACTCATTTTCTTTGATTTAACTTCTTGAATAGCTCGTCGCATATCATCTATGCTCCATTCTTGTCGGTTAGTTTTCTTAACATAGTTGCGAACCATCTGAAACAATTGAAAATTGATACTAAAAAAATTATACAAACAAATAACATGTGCAAAAACAGATGGGGCATAATGGGCATCATGTCCATTATGCCTCGTCTATTCTGCCCCATATCACATTCTACAAAAAATCTGTAAAAAATTCTTTTCAATTTAACTCTAAAACGGAAATAATTTAACTAATACCAGCTTTATTTACTTACTTTGATATTAAAGGATGAAAATCTAGTATAAAATAGATATTTGTTACAAAAAAACACACTTTATTTCACTTGAAAATAACTTCAACTCAATGAAAAATCTTCTTTTAGCCAAAACACAGAACACGTGGCAATTTTGTTCAGAGACGGGTTTTCCCCGAATTGCCACCGATGATTTAAGGAAGACATATTTAGTTTCGGAGTTGACACTTTACTCAACAGGGACATAAAGAGGGGGCCCATTTTACCCCGGGTGCCTGTTATGCCCCGGGTTCCCCTACTCGTATAAGCTTATGTCGTCATAGAATATTATATTATGAAAATTTCATCGGTGAACATTGGTGAATGGATTTTTGGTCCAAATGACACTGAAAATTAATTTTTTGCTTGAAAAAATTATTTTTCGCTTAGAAAAAAAAGAATTGCCAAAACGCTCAAAATGTATTTTAAGCGTGAAAAAAAAATATTTTTTTTTAAAGAAAAACTATGAAAACGCCCAACCAACCAAAGTGAACCAAGCTAAATATCCCTTTGGATAATTGTTTTATCTCGAGGTCTTACCTCAATGGAGTTCTGATAAGAACTGAAGAATATTTCCAAATCACTCCCGTATTTATACTTTTTATTGTTCAACTTATTTGGCCATTTGTTCTCCTTGATTCTCAGATTTATATATGAGAAATTGTTTTAATTAATTATGAAAACAGTGCAGTAGTCACGACGCACGGTGCGGCCTGATTTTGATGCCGATGATAGCGAATACGAAGAATATGTGTTGAGATATTCCTTGCCGATTAGCTTTAAACGCTGCTCAAATGATTTTGAGTTAGAAAAAGTAATTTTAAGAGATAAAAAACATTGAAAATTGTAAATAGAAATAATTTTCTTGAATAGCAGGTATTTTGATTAAGAAAACTGTTGCTACAGGCGCCTGCCTGGCGACTTTACATACCCTAAGCGGAGCAACGGAGTTGCGTGAGCGGGTGTGTCTCCGAAAAAGGGAGTAAAAATCCTGAAAACCCGCTCAGCGGGCCACCCAAGGTACTATTGCCCAAGAAAACTGTTACTGCATCACCTTGCCTATTAAAATGTATGAAAAAATATTTTTTATCTTTAAACGCGATTTGTGGCTAAACGGAGCCTCGTAGACCCCCCAAAGTTGACATGTTCAAACGTGATTTCTAGCTAAACTAGGCATCTTAGCGAGTTAAAAATTGCATATTCGTGATCTAGGGAGTGCCGCCTTTCAATCCACGTATCGCATGAAACGAAAAACGAACTTTTATCTTTAAACACGATTTGCGGCTAAACGGAGCCTCGTAGACCCCCCAAAGTTGACATGTTCAAACGTGATTTCTAGCTAAACTAGGCATTTTAGCTAGTTAAAAATTGTATATACGTGATCTAGGGAGTGTCACCTTTCATTTTTTTTTAAACAACTTTTTTCCACAATTTTTTTGAAAAATTTGAACTTTTTTTTTTAAATAAATTTTTACTCTTTCAATTTTTTGTGGTCCGAAAAACGACGACGTGATTTCTGGCCAAAGTATTCATCTTATAAAACTATCTCTTTTTGATTTTTTGTCGTCCTGGAAAGGACGGATTGACGTTTTGTCGGTTCAATCGTTTTTGCCTTAGGCAATGCTGGAATTCTGGGCAATGGAAGATAAGAATTCCACTTTGTCGGTCTGGTGCCTCCTCCTCAACACTACCTGCAGCTTTTCATTTTTTTTCATCGCCCGAGTGATTGGCGGCTCATCCCCTCCGCGAATTTTATCGACAGCCATCTTCGCCACGCTCCACTCTTTTCCTAGGTCGCCAATCAACTTGTAAAGTCCAGCATGGTGTTGGCCTACCACGACCTTCAGGCGCCTGTGCCATGCCTCTACGCTATTTTGTGTCCTGGGGAAGTGAGTTTCACCAGATGAGGCCCCAGTGGTTCAAAACACTGGCCTGTACCGCGGTGGTGACGTTGCGGTACCAACATAGTTCTTCTTGAACCATCTGGCCAGCATTTTGGTCTCTATGTGTTGCAGCTCAGAGTATAGAGCGTCAAAATAGCTGCTCACTTCCTCAGGTGGCACAAAAGCTAGTGCTTTCAGCATTCGCACTTCCTTGGCGAAGCCTTCCTCCTAGCCATATTTGGTCGCAAAACCAAGGCCTTGGACTTTCCGCCAAATAATTTGGCCGAAATGGAACAGGCACCCCTTGGGCTCGGTATCCCTGAAGAACTCCCTCGCCGATGCTGTTATCGCCTGCTCAAAGTCCGAGACTATGACTTCTGGGCACAGCTTGATGTTGTTATTGCAGGCAAACTGCAATAACTGCATCCAGAACTCGTCATAAGCCTCCCTCGACTTCCTTGCCATCAGGCAATACACCAAAGGGACGACTATGCCGTCAAGGTAGCCATGGATGGAGAAGAGTTGTCCCATGATGGTCGGGACAACTGCGAATGTGCCGTCCACGAGCCAGCACTTGGCCTCCGAAAGGAGTTGGACAGATGTCCTGGTGCCCAGCAATATGTTGACTCCACCCAAATATTCCGCTTGGGAAAGGACGAATAATTCGCCGTCGACGTAGCGGATATATTCGGGGACACATATCTCCTCCATGCTTTCGGGCTCCTTAACCTGGCTGGCTCGCACCCGATGAATCTTCATCTTTTGGGCGGCTTTTGATGGCAGGCTGGGACGGCACACAGGCTCCACCCTGACAATAGTGTCCCTTATGATCGTCGATGGAGGCATTGCCTCTTTGGCTTTTTCCTTAAGGTGAGCGTTTGCTTTGGCGACCTCCTTCTGGAAAACCATTGGGGCATGGCAGTGGTCATTCATGGTGGATTTTATTATGACCTTGCCATCGAACAACACAGATTGCACTCTGGCTTTACAGCGCAAGTTTTTGCGCTCAGCGCAGGCCCAAAATGTCTTTTCCACTTGCCTTTTTTCCAAATGGAAGACAAAGCCTTTGTGGACCAGCTTTTCCCCACCTTTGTTTGATTTTACAATCTGAAATAAAAAAATACAAACACAATAAGAAAATTAAAAAAACACGTTCAAAAAAATTAAAAAAGAAAGTCGAGAAAAATACAAAAAAAAAAAAAAACAGAAATACAAATCCGATAAGAACAAAAAAAAACACGTTCAAAAAGATTGAAAAAAAAAAGTTGAGAAAGTCTCGAAACTTGTTAAATTTGGGTACATAGTCCCCTAGGGCCAGGGCCATCTAATTTAACACTTTCGAAATCCGATAAGAAAAATAAAAAAACAAGTTCAAAAATATTAAAAAAAAAACAAGTTGAGAGTTGAGAAAAATTTAAAAAAATTAAACGACAATTCGCTAATTAGAGACCCCTTACCTCTGGTGGGGCGAAGTCAAAAAAAGAACGAACTGTGTTATTTAACACTTTCGAGGCACTTTATCGCGAAGCACTACTGACGAACGCACAAATTCACTCCACACACTGATATAATTACCTGCGCAATATCCATTTTCTTGAATTCACTTTTTTACTTTTTCACTTTTTGATTTTTAAAATTTTTCAATTTTTTCTTTTCACTTTTTCACTTTTTGTAATTTACTTCGATTATTTTCTGATTAGGTGGACTCATGAGAATCAACAATAACGAACCATAAAATTTGTTGGTAATTGGGTCATTTTTCGGCCAAAAAAACAACTTTTAAAAACAGGAAATTTAATTATTACAATTTACCACAAAATAATTAAATTTTTTATTTGATGGGGTTTTTTAACATTCCCATGAGCAACAAAATTCAGAAATTGTAAAAACTTCGAAAATTCCTTCACCACCCAAGGTACTGTTGCCCAAGAAAACTGTTACTGCATCACCCTGCCTATTAAAATGCATGACAAAATATTTTTTATCTTTAAACGCGATTTGTGGCTAAACGGAGCCTCGTAGACCCCCCAAAGTTGACATTTCAAACGTTATTTCTAGCTAAACTAGGCATCTTAGCGAGTTAAAAATTACATATTCGTGATCTAGGGAGTGCCACCTTTCAATCCACGTATCGCATGAAACGAAAAACAAATGTTTATCTTTAAACGCGATTTACGGCTAAACGGAGCCTCGTAGACCCCCAAAGTTGACATGTTCAACCGTGATTTCTAGCTAAACTAGGCATCTTAGCGAGTTAAAAATAGCATATTCGTGATCTAGGGAGTGTCACCTTTCAATTTTTTTAAAAAACTTTTTTCTACAATTTTTTGAAAAATTAGATTTTTTTTTTATTTTAAAAATACATTTTTATTTTTTCAATTTTTTGTGGTTCTAAAAAGAACTCAGCTAACTATCCCTTCAATAATCCCCTAGAATTTCCAAAAAAAAAAATAAATTTTGCTTAAACAGCAACTCTTCCTAGAGTCTGCAATCGCTTAAAATGATTTTTAAGCGTTCAAGGAAAATTCCTTCAACGCTTAAAACTCACTAAAGCGTCGCGTCGCGTCTTTGCCCTACCAACCAAAACAAGAATAATACCCCTTTTAATAATCATCTTTCTTTTTGTGGTTCTAAAAAGAACTCAGCTAACTATCCCTTCAATTATCCCCTAGAATTTCCAAAAAAAAATAAATTTTGCTTAAACAGCAACTCTCCCTAGAGTGCGCAATCGCTTAAAATGATTTTTAAGCGTTGAAGAAAAATTCCTTTTGTTTTCTTTTTCTTTCTTTCTAAAGCAACACAACCGATCACTGCGAGGTCTGCATCAGTACTGATTAAAATAATAATTTACGATGAAAAAAAAATTAAAATTTAAAAATCCGTTTCTTAACAAATAAGATATTAGAATAACTTACCTGCTTGAGTTATTTATCCCGAATTTAAAAATATTGCTCGGAATTTTTTGTCATTAATGTTGGAGTGGTAATAATTGTTCTAAATTCTTGCCATTTACTTGAAAGAAAAATTGAAATTTTCACTAAATTAGAACAGAATTATTAAAACACGTTAACATGTTATTCTTTATTGATTAGATCACAATAAGCTGATAGAATCCATAAAGGATTCGAAAACTTATTATACTTCATCCAACAAAAATAGGCAGTACAAGAACTAATAAATATACAACGCAAGTATTAGATAAAAAATATGCCGGCTGTTGGCATCTGTGAACTGGCCGCGGGCAAACGGCTTGTTCTCAGCCATAAAATCCACCAGTGTTTCCTTCTGGCACTTTGATAACCTTGCTCATCTCTAAAAATATAATATTTATTAATTAAGTTTTTAAATCAATTATTTATGTATTACCTTTTTTTGCCTCCGACATTTTTCTTTGCCTTCGCGCTTCGCCTGCTTTTTATGTAGTGATAAATTTTGACATTTGAAGAGAAAAACTTATCGACTTTCAAAGATACAGAAACCCATTTTATCGAATTTTTCCAGGATTCCTATTCCGTTAGTTCCAGTCGATAGAATTAACGACTGTCGACGAGTTTTATCACTTCGAAAGTTATAGAACATGGGTCCTGATGTCGACGACGTGGCGGTAGCGATACTGATCCTTGAATGACACCCAATGCTGAGTTTGCATGCAGTATTTATATGATCTGGCTTCATGTATTTAATTACTTTTTTTTTTATTATGATTATGTTTGCCAGATGAACTTCTTTGTTCTCACTATCTGTATTTAATAACCTTTCTTGGAATATCTAGGAGTTACTTTCTTATATACCTGTTTATTATATTATGTTCAATGTTTGAGCGGGACTACGTGACCCTTCTCATGTAGACGATTGTCTATTGTTTGCTGCTTGATGAAGATGTCTATATGTAGATATGACTTCCTGGAATGAATTACTGTACTTTTCTTTTATTTATTTACTCGTAGTTTATATTGCTTGCTGGCATTAACTCACGTCTTATGGGAGAGCTTTTTCAAAATCAATAGCGTGCCATATTTTTGTACCATACTAAATTGAAAGAATTCCTCCATAAAAAAGTGTTTGCCCGCCCGTAAATTGTCGATTGCATATGACGTAGACCTGACGTCGTATTGACCGCACATCTGAGAGTGCCCGTGCAAAATATAAAAAAAGTTTAGTTTCACAAGGATTCTTAAAGAGATAAGTTAACAGAATCAAAAAGGATTCTAAAATTTATAAAATTTAGCCAAAAATACAAAAAGGCTGAGATTCAAATTAGAATCTCAAAGAGATAAAATATACAGGAAGATGATTCTTATTGTTCATTGAGGACCGGTATCAAAGCAGCGGGAAATTGTTTTATATTCTATATATCACCATGAATATATCTATAGTTTCGTATATTGAAGAAAGAAAATAAAAATTTCTTGAATCTTTTTTTGTTTTTTCCAAGTCTGAGTCACTGGACAAAAATCCGTGCTCGATTGGACCAATGTTTCCGCAGCAACACACTTTTCTTTATTAGTGTTTAGTTTTGTTTTATTTATTTTACTTTTTATTCTTTTGTCTTAACAATTTTCTTAGATACTTTTTACCTTATTCTAATTTGATTGATTTGTAAAAGCACAAAAAATATGCTCGACGGTTGAAGGCACCAATATACGGTATTTGTAAATACTCGGAAAAGAGTCAGACGTGTTCATGCATACCGGGATTGTCGACCTTCAGCATTTCGACCAAATGCGGACTTCGCACTCTGGACTGACTGCGGAGTGCCGACACAAAATGTGCATGAACAGCCAGCCCATAAGTCCAACCATGAGGTCAACTCCACCCATATTAATGCTCATTTCAAAAGATTTGTTCACAGATCTGTTCGCAGAGAATAAACAATTTGACACACGACTTGTGGGGCTTATTTGGCAAACTCGTATATTGGATTGTTGGATTGATTTTGTCTTTTACTTCATCCCAATCACTAATATCTTTTGAAAGAGAAACTTTCAATGCAATTAAAATTGACTCATCAACTTCCGTGAGGGTACAAGTCTGGACAATAAAAGGATTCTTCGAGGTTAAAGATTCATAAGTTTTTACTTTGTCCAATTTTTAATATTATTCAAATCACCTCGGAACGATTTATTAAGCACGGATTTGCCTCTTAAAATTCCAAATAACGTATCAGTTGGCTAATTTTTGATTTGAATATAAAGGCCATTCACATAAAAAATCCGAATTCCTTGCTGAACATTTGAGCTCCTTTTGTGTTAAAACAATTGTTCTCTCCTTTTTGTCTTTTACTTCATCCCAATCACTAAAATCTGTTGAAAAAGAAACTTTCAATTCAATTAAAATTGACTCATCAACTTCCGTGAGAGTACAAGTCTAGACAGTAGAAGGATTCTTCGAGGTTAAAGATTCATTAGTTTTTACTTTGTCAAATTTTTAATATTAATCAAATCACCTCGGAACGATTTATTAAGCACGGATTTGCCTCTTAAAATTCCAAATAACGTATCAGTTGGCTAATTTTTGATTTGAATATAAAGGCCATTCACATAAAAAATCCGAATTCCTTGCTGAACATTTGAGCTCCTTTTGTGTTATTGTGTTAAAACCAATTCTTCTCTGCTTTTTGTCTTTTACTTCATCCCAATCACTAATATCTGTTGAAAGAGAAACTTTTAATGCAATTAAAATTGACTCATCAACTTCCGTGAGGGTACAAGTCTGGACAATAAAAGGATTCTTCGAGGTTAAAGATTCATAAGTTTTTACTTTGTCCAATTTTTAATATTATTCAAATCACCTCGGAACGATTTATTAAGCACGGATTTGCCTCTTAAAATTCCAAATAACGTATCAGTTGGCTAATTTTTGATTTGAATATAAAGGCCATTCACATAAAAAATCCGAATTCCTTGCTGAACATTTGAGCTCCTTTTGTGTTAAAACAATTGTTCTCTCCTTTTTGTCTTTTACTTCATCCCAATCACTAAAATCTGTTGAAAAAGAAACTTTCAATTCAATTAAAATTGACTCATCAACTTCCGTGAGAGTACAAGTCTAGACAATAGAAGGATTCTTCGAGGTTAAAGATTCATTAGTTTTTACTTTGTCCAATTCTTAATATTAATGAAATCATCTCGGCACGGATTTGCCTCCTAAAATTCCAAATAACGTATCAGTTGGCTAATTTTTGGATTTGAATATAAAGGCCATTCACATAAAAAATCCGAATTCCTTGCTGAGCATTTGAGCTCCTTTTGTATTAAAACAATTGTTCTCTCCTTTTTGTCTTTTACTTCATCCCAATCACTAAATTCAGCTAACTATCCCTTCAATTATCCCCTAGAATTTCCAAAAAAAAATAAATTTTGCTTAAACAGCAACTCTCCCTAGAGTGCGCAATCGCTTAAAATGATTTTTAAGCGTTGAAGAAAAATTCCTTTTGTTTTCTTTTTCTTTCTTTCTAAAGCAACACAACCGATCACTGCGAGGTCTGCATCAGTACTGATTAAAATAATAATTTACGATGAAAAAAAAATTAAAATTTAAAAATCCGTTTCTTAACAAATAAGATATTAGAATAACTTACCTGCTTGAGTTATTTATCGCGAATTTAAAAATATTGCTCGGAATTTTTTGTCATTAATGTTGGAGTGGTAATAATTGTTCTAAATTCTTGCCATTTACTTGAAAGAAAAATTGAAATTTTCACTAAATTAGAACAGAATTATTAAAACACGTTAACATGTTATTCTTTATTGATTAGATCACAATAAGCTGATAGAATCCATAAAGGATTCGAAAACTTATTATACTTCATCCAACAAAAATAGGCAGTACAAGAACTAATAAATATACAACGCAAGTATTAGATAAAAAATATGCCGGCTGTTGGCATCTGTGAACTGGCCGCGGGCAAACGGCTTGTTCTCAGCCATAAAATCCACCAGTGTTTCCTTCTGGCACTTTGATAACCTTGCTCATCTCTAAAAATATAATATTTATTAATTAAGTTTTTAAATCAATTATTTATGTATTACCTTTTTTTGCCTCCGACATTTTTCTTTGCCTTCGCGCTTCGCCTGCTTTTTATGTAGTGATAAATTTTGACATTTGAAGAGAAAAACTTATCGACTTTCAAAGATACAGAAACCCATTTTATCGAATTTTTCCAGGATTCCTATTCCGTTAGTTCCAGTCGATAGAATTAACGACTGTCGACGAGTTTTATCACTTCGAAAGTTATAGAACATGGGTCCTGATGTCGACGACGTGGCGGTAGCGATACTGATCCTTGAATGACACCCAATGCTGAGTTTGCATGCAGTATTTATATGATCTGGCTTCATGTATTTAATTACTTTTTTTTTTATTATGATTATGTTTGCCAGATGAACTTCTTTGTTCTCACTATCTGTATTTAATAACCTTTCTTGGAATATCTAGGAGTTACTTTCTTATATACCTGTTTATTATATTATGTTCAATGTTTGAGCGGGACTACGTGACCCTTCTCATGTAGACGATTGTCTATTGTTTGCTGCTTGATGAAGATGTCTATATGTAGATATGACTTCCTGGAATGAATTACTGTACTTTTCTTTTATTTATTTACTCGTAGTTTATATTGCTTGCTGGCATTAACTCACGTCTTATGGGAGAGCTTTTTCAAAATCAATAGCGTGCCATATTTTTGTACCATACTAAATTGAAAGAATTCCTCCATAAAAAAGTGTTTGCCCGCCCGTAAATTGTCGATTGCATATGACGTAGACCTGACGTCGTATTGACCGCACATCTGAGAGTGCCCGTGCAAAATATAAAAAAAGTTTAGTTTCACAAGGATTCTTAAAGAGATAAGTTAACAGAATCAAAAAGGATTCTAAAATTTATAAAATTTAGCCAAAAATACAAAAAGGCTGAGATTCAAATTAGAATCTCAAAGAGATAAAATATACAGGAAGATGATTCTTATTGTTCATTGAGGACCGGTATCAAAGCAGCGGGAAATTGTTTTATATTCTATATATCACCATGAATATATCTATAGTTTCGTATATTGAAGAAAGAAAATAAAAATTTCTTGAATCTTTTTTTGTTTTTTCCAAGTCTGAGTCACTGGACAAAAATCCGTGCTCGATTGGACCAATGTTTCCGCAGCAACACACTTTTCTTTATTAGTGTTTAGTTTTGTTTTATTTATTTTACTTTTTATTCTTTTGTCTTAACAATTTTCTTAGATACTTTTTACCTTATTCTAATTTGATTGATTTGTAAAAGCACAAAAAATATGCTCGACGGTTGAAGGCACCAATATACGGTATTTGTAAATACTCGGAAAAGAGTCAGACGTGTTCATGCATACCGGGATTGTCGACCTTCAGCATTTCGACCAAATGCGGACTTCGCACTCTGGACTGACTGCGGAGTGCCGACACAAAATGTGCATGAACAGCCAGCCCATAAGTCCAACCATGAGGTCAACTCCACCCATATTAATGCTCATTTCAAAAGATTTGTTCACAGATCTGTTCGCAGAGAATAAACAATTTGACACACGACTTGTGGGGCTTATTTGGCAAACTCGTATATTGGATTGTTGGATTGATTTTGTCTTTTACTTCATCCCAATCACTAATATCTTTTGAAAGAGAAACTTTCAATGCAATTAAAATTGACTCATCAACTTCCGTGAGGGTACAAGTCTGGACAATAAAAGGATTCTTCGAGGTTAAAGATTCATAAGTTTTTACTTTGTCCAATTTTTAATATTATTCAAATCACCTCGGAACGATTTATTAAGCACGGATTTGCCTCTTAAAATTCCAAATAACGTATCAGTTGGCTAATTTTTGATTTGAATATAAAGGCCATTCACATAAAAAATCCGAATTCCTTGCTGAACATTTGAGCTCCTTTTGTGTTAAAACAATTGTTCTCTCCTTTTTGTCTTTTACTTCATCCCAATCACTAAAATCTGTTGAAAAAGAAACTTTCAATTCAATTAAAATTGACTCATCAACTTCCGTGAGAGTACAAGTCTAGACAGTAGAAGGATTCTTCGAGGTTAAAGATTCATTAGTTTTTACTTTGTCAAATTTTTAATATTAATCAAATCACCTCGGAACGATTTATTAAGCACGGATTTGCCTCTTAAAATTCCAAATAACGTATCAGTTGGCTAATTTTTGATTTGAATATAAAGGCCATTCACATAAAAAATCCGAATTCCTTGCTGAACATTTGAGCTCCTTTTGTGTTATTGTGTTAAAACCAATTCTTCTCTGCTTTTTGTCTTTTACTTCATCCCAATCACTAATATCTGTTGAAAGAGAAACTTTTAATGCAATTAAAATTGACTCATCAACTTCCGTGAGAGTACAAGTCTAGACAATAGAAGGATTCTTCGAGGTTAAAGATTCATTAGTTTTTACTTTGTCCAATTCTTAATATTAATGAAATCATCTCGGCACGGATTTGCCTCCTAAAATTCCAAATAACGTATCAGTTGGCTAATTTTTGGATTTGAATATAAAGGCCATTCACATAAAAAATCCGAATTCCTTGCTGAGCATTTGAGCTCCTTTTGTATTAAAACAATTGTTCTCTCCTTTTTGTCTTTTACTTCATCCCAATCACTAAAATCTGTTGAAAAAGAAACTTTCAATTCAATTAAAATTGACTCATCAACTTCCGTGAGAGTACAAGTCTAGACAGTAGAAGGATTCTTCGAGGTTAAAGATTCATTAGTTTTTACTTTGTCCAATTTTTAATATTTATCAAATCACCTCGGAACGATTTATTAAGCACGAATTTGCCTCTTTTAATTCCAAATAACGTATCAGTTGGCTAATTTTTGGATTTGAATATAAAGGCCATTCACATAAAAAATCCGAATTCCTTGCTGAACATTTGAGCTCCTTTTGTGTTATTGTGTTAAAACCAATTCTTCTCTGCTTTTTGTCTTTTACTTCATCCCAATCACTAATATCTGTTGAAAGAGAAACTTTTAATGCAATTAAAATTGACTCATCAACTTCCGTGAGAGTACAAGTCTAGACAATAGAAGGATTCTTCGAGGTTAAAGATTCATTAGTTTTTACTTTGTCCAATTTTTAATATTAATGAAATCACCTCGGCACGGATTTGCCTCCTAAAATTCCAAATAAGGTATCAGTTGGCTAATTTTTGGATTTGAATATAAAAAATCCGAATTCCTTGCTGAGCATTTGAGCTCCTTTTGTGTTAAAACAATTGTTCTCTCCTTTTTGTCTTTTACTTCATCCCAATCACTAAAATCTGTTGAAAGAGAAACTTTTAATGCAATTAAAATTGACTCATCAACTTCCGTGAGAGTACAAGTCTAGACAGTAGAAGGATTCTTCGAGGTTAAAGATTCATTAGTTTTTACTTTGTCAAATTTTTAATATTAATCAAATCACCTCGGAACGATTTATTAAGCACGGATTTGCCTCTTAAAATTCCAAATAACGTATCAGTTGGCTAATTTTTGATTTGAATATAAAGGCCATTCACATAAAAAATCCGAATTCCTTGCTGAGCATTTGAGCTCCTTTTGTATTAAAACAATTGTTCTCTCCTTTTTGTCTTTTACTTCATCCCAATCACTAAAATCTGTTGAAAAAGAAACTTTCAATTCAATTAAAATTGACTCATCAACTTCCGTGAGAGTACAAGTCTAGACAGTAGAAGGATTCTTCGAGGTTAAAGATTCATTAGTTTTTACTTTGTCAAATTTTTAATATTAATCAAATCACCTCGGAACGATTTATTAAGCACGGATTTGCCTCTTAAAATTCCAAATAACGTATCAGTTGGCTAATTTTTGATTTGAATTAAAGGCCATTCACATAAAAAATCCGAATTCCTTGCTGAACATTTGAGCTCCTTTTGTGTTATTGTGTTAAAACCAATTCTTCTCTGCTTTTTGTCTTTTACTTCATCCCAATCACTAATATCTGTTGAAAGAGAAACTTTTAATGCAATTAAAATTGACTCATCAACTTCCGTGAGAGTACAAGTCTAGACAGTAGAAGGATTCTTCGAGGTTAGAGATCCATTAGTTTTTACTTTGTCAAATTTTTAATATTAATCAAATCACCTCGGAACGATTTATTAAGCACGAATTTGCCTCTTAAAATTCCAAATAACGTATCAGTTGGCTAATTTTTGGATTTGAATATAAAGGCCATTCAGATAAAAAATCCGAATTCCTTGCTGAGCATTTGAGCTCCTTTTGTGTTAAAACAATTGTTCTCTCCTTTTTGTCTTTTACTTCATCCCAATCACTAATATCAGTTGAAAGAGAAACTTTTAATGCAATTAAAATTGACTCATCAACTTCCGTGAGAGTACAAGTCTAGACAATAGAAGGATTCTTCGAGGTTAAAGATTTATTAAAACGGAAAAATTAAAGATAGAAACGAATACCGCAAACAGCGAGCTCCGTTTGTCCAGTCCGTTTGTTATCGGTTGCAGTTGCAGATCGACACTGGCGTCAGATATTCTATTGAATCAGCTTTCATAGCTTTTTTTGCGATGATGCAGTATATTTTGTTTTTTCTCTTCCTTCCGAGCTTTTTAACTCTGCATGCAATAAATCGCCCTTTGGAGAAGTATGGGTTCTAATATGTTTTAATATGTTTTATGTTTTAGGCGACAAGTTTCAATTAATTTTCCGTTTTTCACTTGCGTTTATATACATTTATGTAGGAAGATGTAAAAATTAAGAAGACAACTTTTCACTTTAACATTTACAATTTATTTATTTATTTATGCAGATGTAAAAATTAAGCAGACAAATTTTCAATTTATTTGTTTATTAAAGAAGAGAGAGTACTTTTTCGGACCGCCGCGCCGACCGCCGCCGTCACCGAGTGCACACCAGAAACTGTTTACACCAAATCCGAGGCCGCCAACCTGCTCCAACATCCGATACCATGCAAGCGCCTTGCTTGCCCAGCTCAGCACCCAACCCGCTCCTATGATTCCTCCAACCAGCAACAGTATCTTCAAAATTCGTCTTGGCATTTCGTATTTTACTTTGCAGCTTATCATGACTGGCTATTTAAACGAATTTAAATAGGTCATGTTTCGTCTTTTCATTCCAATGCCTTTGCATTGGGTTTATGCCTTTGCATTGGGTTTTTACATGGTGTATGGTTGCTGTCGTTGCGATCTCGCTGTCGCGTCCCATATCTATGGAGAAATGTGCTGATTTGGACGAATTGTTGTTTGGTGGCGAAGACGGTCTGAAAAGTAGTCTCTGTTATTAAATGACTTAAAATATTATCTTACAAATACTTAGCTAATGATAGATCCCCACATTTATGTAGATATATATTTATTTATTTAGACATATATATTTATTTATTTATACATATATATATTTTTTATAGTTTACAGGCCCCTTCATTTTGGGTGTATCTTTTTTTTTAAATTTGTTGTGTGTGGAGTACGATTTTATAAATAAATTTACACTAGATAGTATAAGAAGAATTAATAAAAACCACCAAATGTCATTTAAATGACTGGTGTGATCTACGACTTTAATAGTGTTTATAACATTTGCGTTTGGGTTTTCGACTTTGGACCCATTTTAAATTTTTATTTTATTAAATTGCCCATAAATAGGCAGCCGTGAGGTTGCCAGAATTTTTTTTTATTTATGACAATTTTCCAGTTCTAATTGCTTGTATTTTCTTCTTTATTTCTTTTTTTGTTTCTGTTGGTATCGCTGATGTTGGTGTTTTTTTCTCCTTTGCTGAATGTTGGCGTTGTTTATATTCTTCGATTGTTAGGGGAAGTGGTTCAATTTTCAATACTTGGGGTCTTTTCTCTGGCTGATGGGCGCTAGGGTCTTCACTCTTTTTAGCGTTTAGATAGGCTTCGCATTTCTCGAATATTTTATCTATTTCTTCCTTGGACATAGGTGATACTGTTGTTGATGAATTCAATTCTACTTTGATGATTTCACTTT
This sequence comes from Philhelius festivus, assembly GCA_963931855.1. Lineage (NCBI taxonomy): Eukaryota > Metazoa > Arthropoda > Insecta > Diptera > Syrphidae > Philhelius > Philhelius festivus. The sequence goes on along the minus strand of OZ007555.1, from coordinate 224,644,470 downwards.
TATTATATTGAAGTTAATTTGAATCAGTATCTGGCAAGATCGCCATGTAATATGTTAGACTGGGGGAAATAAATCAAGACTTATAGTTGATTCAATACTGATGTCTTAATTGTTGAATTCACCTTATTCATACTTATTATTATACAATTCAATTTAAAAAAAAGTGCAAGCGTAGCATGAAGACCCGACATCAATTGTGTCACACATTATGCAATGCACTTGAAAAGGTTCAAGTGGTGCGATATGAATCGTCACTATTTAAGTTGGCAAATGAGTCATGCTGACACGCAATTCTCGCTATACTACAATACACCTACCACAGAAAGTGAGTGGTTTTGGCCTATAAGTGGTTTCGCTTCGGGAATATTTAGGCGCCCTGTGGTAAGTCCATTGTAAAGGCTGCAGTTTTTGAAAACAACGACATACGATGCTCTGCCATTGCCTCCAACATCTATATACAGAAATTTGCTATGCGCATCTACAATCGCAAGCAAAACAATACTAAAGAAACCTTTATAGTTGTAAAAATCGAATCTTTTATCATCCCATTGATTTGGCCTTGGAAACCTGCAAAGCTGTGGTGAAGGCATGCTGTATTCTACACAACTATCTTTCGCTTTCTTTAATCAAAAGCCCAGACATAGAAATACAAAATTCTGTAGCACTACCAAACACAATGTCTGAGCTTAATGCTCAAGAGTTTTCATGATCCAAATATGCGTCCACAATTAGAGATAACTTGGTCCATTACTTTGATACGGATGGTGACGTTCCATACCAATGGAAATTTTTCAATAATATACACATGTTTAATGTTTTTAAGAAATAAATATAAATACATAATTATATAACCTAAAATGATTTAAAATTCTTCGAAAATGTCTCGAGTTCAACATAGCACTTCGAAGAAGATCGTTTACTTCCGTTGAACTGGATAACGATGATGAGAGGGAAGATGTTGATTTTCGCTAAAGCGATTGAACAACGTGTCTTGACAACACTTGTTGCAAATGGGCCATAGCTGATGCTGCCTCGATTGGGCTCGATTCTTCGAGCTGACTGCCGACGCTATTCCCAAAACTAGCATATTTATTTCTGGGTTCTGAAAAAAAAAACGATATTATGTTTTTTTTTTTTTTTATATATAGTACATATAATGTTAAAAAAAGATATATTTTTTTAATTTCACTCCAATTTTTAAATTTCACGTGAAATTCAAAGTTTTATAAAGTTTCGCAAAGAAGTGACTGTTATAAGCGTATTGATGTGCTTAAGAGACTAAGAATTTCCAAAATGGGTGTTATTAAAGAAAAAAATTCATTAGCATAAATACAAAAAACAATTTTTTAAAAATTTCAATACACAATACTATTCAAACTTTTTAGGAGATTTTGCTTAAAAATATTATCAAAAATGGGTCCATGGGGGGTACCATTAACAACCAGTTTTTGGAATTATTTTTTCAACCATTATCTAGATTTAACTGTCGAACAGTTTTTGAAAAAAAAAAAATATATATATCGAAAGCAAGACCATGGACAGTTTTATAGAGGATTATTGAGGCAAAATATATGTAGAATAATATGTTTAGATAGATACATAAACAGTAGCGAGCAAAACTGGAAACATAACAGAGCGAATCCAACCAAAATTGTAATAAAAGTCTATTAAACCTAGTTTCCAGTATCATTATGTTTTTTTTTTATTGAATAGGGATTAAATATAATTATAAAAAATAAAATCAGATTCATAACTTCATTTGTAAAAAAAAAAATTAATAAATAAATTTCTGCTTTTTGTTTCCAGTTTTGCACGTTCGGAAAAAACCCTGTTCTTCTCATTTTCTAGTACTTGGTCCAGAGGCCTTTGTTTTTTATGACGCTTCTTACACGCCTTGGCATAGACTCTACTAAGTTTTGAATGGTTATCTCCGGAATTTTTCCCCATTCTGTTTGTACCCTCGCCCAAAGGTCTTGTAAGCTGGTGGGATGTGTTTGGTACTGCTGCAGCTGTCTTTTTACGATTGACCACAAATTTTCAATTGGGTTCAGATCGGGGCTTTGTGCTGGCCACTTAAGTGTCGAAAACTTCTGCTCCCCAAGCCAATTTTGGACAATTTTAGCGGTGTGCTTGGGGTCACCGTCCTGTTGAAATATCATTTCTTCTTCGGGATACGCAGCTTGTTCCACAAAATCGGGTAAATTGGATTGCAAAATATGTAAATAATCCTCCTTTTTCATTATCCCTTGTATTTGAACCAAGGGTCCAGTGTGCCACCAAGTAAAACAGCCCCACACCATCAGGTTACCCCCACCATGCTTAACTGTCTCGCTTACTTGATGTTTTAAAATTCTTTCATGAGGCCGATGCCAAAAATATTCTTTTCCATCAGATTGGTAACGGTTGATTTTTGTCTCGTCTGACCAAATTACCCTCTTCCAGTCCTTCTCCGTCCAATTTTTGTGGTCTTTACAGAATTTTAACCTTGCCTTTATATTTTTGTCGGACAAAGCAGGCTTCTTCTTTTTTACTGACGAGACAAGGCCAATCCGATTGAGAGATCGCCGCACAGTCCATTCGCTGGCGTTTAAATTTAGATCTTTTGCAACTGCTTTAGGTGTCAATTTTTTATTATTTTTAATCCTTCTCTCAATCAGACGAGCGTTACCATCTGATATAAGCCGTGGTCGCCCCCCAGTATTTATGGCGGGGGTGCACTGGTTTCTTTTTCTTATAAGCTGAACTGTTCTGTGGCTTATCTGTACCCGTTCCGCAATTTTTCTTGTACTTAGTTATTGATTGGACAAAGTAATAACGGTTTGTTCAACCGCGACCGAAGTTTTTGGTTTGCCCATCTACACAAACTTAAATTGTAAGAAAAGGAATCCTAACAGATATGTAGATTTAATTTACCTGAAAAAGTTCCTATGTGTATTTTCAAAAATAAAAATTAAAAATTTTAAGCTCAACCGCACTTGAGATATCACTTCAAAAAACAAAGGAAAACTAAACGTGCAAAACTGGAAACAATAAACTCTCCTTTCATTTTTATGCTTCAACTTTGGAAAACATCCGTTAGGTCAGTTTTCTTTTGTTCACTACGTAAGCAGATGTCAAATGAATGAGACGAAAAAAAATTGTTGGGCTATGAACATTGTTTTCAATTTAATTAATTAATAAATACACTTTAGCATCTTTTGTTTCTAGTTTTGCACGCTACTGTACATATATCGCAAGTAAAAATTGAATTACCTGACGACGAACTTGCTTGTTGGAGGATAGCAGCTATGACGTCCTCATAGCGCGCACCCCGAAAGCTGGATAAAGTCTCGAAAATAAATATTTTCAGCTCAAGTTCAAGTTATATACAATGTAAGAAAATTTAAAGTTCTTAAAGAATTTTTCAAGCAAAGCGGTAATATTCCTAGTAGAAACTCGCAGCTATATAATTTAAGAATAAACTACATGCACCTTGCAAATGAACCCATTGCCTACAAAACTCATTTCTCTAACTTTTATACTGCCTCAGCACCAAAGTCATTTAATAAATTACCTCTGTCTATCAGAAGAACTCAAAACTTAAACTCTTTCTTAAGAAAAGTAAAAGACTGGCTTTTCACAATTGACATAAATTCTATTGAAAACTATTGTTGAAATTTGTATCATAATTTTAAAATCATAAAATGTATCATTTGCTGTTATTTTCTCCTGAATTTTTTTTTGATGAATTTGTATTTCTTTTTCTATATCAGTTTTAACTATCTCTGAAATATTTGTTAATCCGTTTAACTTTTGAATCATTTTATTTTTATAATGCTGATTGTTACCCCACAACAGTTTCTAATTATTGTAAAATTAATCCACAAATGTATCATTCATCACTAACTTGCAAGTTAAAGAATGATAGCTATTATTTATTTCTTATTACGATTGTACTAGTTTTAAGTTGGAAATGAAAAAAGAATGAATGAATAAAAATTTTTCTAATTCTAAAAAAAAAAAAATATAATTTGATCCTACCACCATAGCATTTATACTGCGTTTGAGCTTTCTGTTAAAGAAGAGATGTTCACTCGTAGCCGGCCGAATGAGTTGAATATGAGTTCCATCGACAACACCAATTACACCAATAATTCACGATTTTTCGCAAAAATGACGTTTTGATTTTCTTTTTTCTTCCTCTGTCATTTTTAAGTTGATAAATTGCGGGCAAATTACTTTTTCGATTGCAGTTACAATCTTGGACATACTTTGTTGTGCAAGTCCCGCATGCCTGTCTCCACCGATTTGATTTTGATATCCACCTGTTGCCAAAAATTTCAAGGTAGCTGACACCTTTATGATGTTGGGCACAAAAGTTTGCCTTCTGCGAACACTAAGTTCCTTTGAATCGAGTTACATAGTAGGGCCCCAGTGTCATGTTGCTGTGTGTTTTTCGCAAAACAATGAAAGCGTCCAAAATAGAAAAATCATTAAAATAAAATAAATGTGACTCATAAAGAGCTTCACTAGAAGAACCTGATCGCCTGGAATCTTCAATTTTTTTCATTTCGGCTACATATGACGATCGCAGGTTTTTAATTTTTTGTTTATCTCCATCACATCCTTGTTTAATTCTAGGGACATATTATCCCAAGCCTTTTTTTTTAAATTGTTCCTCTTATATAGGCTGCTTTTATAGTTCCATAAGCACTCCTTCTTTTTTGTATAAATTTATGAGCGATCGTTTTGTGTTAGAACTAACACAACTGAACAGAGGAAATATATTTCTGGGCAAGATGTGGCAGAGTAAGCCGATCTGGGTACCAATCCAAGCTCCACGTGATAAGGGAAATAGGAGTACGGGTGATCATACTCTTCATCTCGCTCGTACATTCTATTCGCTTCAAGCGCAAGGTTCTCTGTCATAAACCATTTGACGATTCCCCATGGCCCAGGCATACCCAGAATACGAAATGCTGCCAAGACCGATGTCTTTAAATCGACTCCCAATGCTCCCGAATCTGCATGTCGCGTATTCATTTGTGGGGAAACGAAACATAAACATATCGTACGCCGCCACTAAGCGACAATAATTGGGGTTGTTGATCCAGATGTTAAACCCAATCATATTTGAGGGACCAACAGCAGATAAAATATTACTAGGAACATTTGCTGACACTAGGAGTGACTTAAGGGACTGAGCTAAAAGAAATCTGTATTCCGGGGTTCCTGCACGACTAAAGCGTTAGGTGGACAGAATGTATATTAACATCCACAGATCATCGGATTCCTTCGCATCGGCTTTAGATTGTTAACCTTCTAATTGTGCTGTTGGTGTTGAAATTTCTAGCAAATCTACAGGGGTTACTTCCGATTTTCCTGTACCGATTCTCATGTTGTTTGAAACCCAACTTGCACCTCCGTCACAAAATGGCTTCTTATATATTCCCACTTGTAGATTATAATTACCCTAGGAAAAACAAAAAAGAATTAAAATTACACAATTTTCTTGGAATATAATATAACACACAACAAAACACTTCCCTAATAGGTACACTCACAAAACGATTAAAAGAACACAGCAGACAACAGGTAGGTACAATATGATTGCACTTTTTTCACAAAGAAAAGCCCCACGTTGGGCGCCAAATGTTGCAATTTTATTTCGCGTAATTTAACTTTACGATGAACGATTATTTTATTTAGTCACTGCCATTCGTCCGAGTTTTCAAACAGATCGGGTGGACCATGTTTCCGTTCTTGCCATGCAACCGGTGCAACCTTTGGCCCAAGGGGTGCTGAATAACGACGGGGCCTGCGGGGTGCAGGCGTCTTGTTGCATAACAGGGTGTTATGCCGCTGACCACACTTCTGACAGGACATCTTAGACGGACAAGCACTGGTGTTGTGGCCTTTCTTCAAACAGTTGAAGCAGGCATCCGCGTCTCGGACGGCATTCAACTTCTTTCCGGAATCGAAGTCGCGGAACTTTCCGGACTGAAAGGAACGATGTCCCTCATTGCAGAACACACACTGCAGTCCATCGAGGGTAGTGACGTGTGCTCTGGCTACTGGTACCTGTTGCCGCTTTCGATTTGTGTTCGAATTGGAGGTGGAGCGCTGTCCACCCGTTGGACCAGGGATGCTTATCTCGGTTGCCAAGCTATGAGCCCGCAACTGTAGGTAACTGAGGAGTGATGCCAATGACAGAATCTCCTTCGGCTTACAATATAGGCACCATGCCTGTCTTGTCTTTACTGGTAGACAGGAGGTGATCAGCTTCGGGTTGTCGAAGCGCTCGGTGAGCTCCTGCCAGAGCTCCTCATACCCACCAGAGTAGATATTTCCCACCATCCCTACGTGGATTGGGAGGACCGCCGTTCGCAGCTTAGCTTCTGTAGCTTGTACGCCACCGGCAGGCCTGGGTTTGAATGTACCAAACTTTCGAAGGCTTCTCGAAAGGCCAGCCAGTTATGTAGGATCTGCACCGGATCCAGCTTCATTTCTACTGTAATGAAAACACTTTTGATTTGTAATAAATAAAACACCTTCCGTTTATAATTCTAAAATACGACTGAATTTATTATTGAATAAAATATGAAAAATGACTAAAGAACTTAATTCTACATTCCAGTCATTTGATTTCATAAAAGAAATCAAATGACTGGCGGCATCAGCGGATAAGGGTCATTACACCTAGCACTATGCTATCGCTTGCACATACAATCGATGGCATATGCAAGCAATGCAAGCGGTGTCATATGTAAGCACACGTTGGTAACCCAACCTGTGGGAATTTATTAGGTCTGTGGCTTCATATGGGTAAATGGCAGGGTTTGCCACGGTTGCCGGGGTGGCTTTCGGTACGGGTGCTGGCTCCCGCACCGCTGGGTTCAATTCCACTAATCGGCGGTCCAAGACCGCAGATGCTTCACTGTACTGGTCCTGTACAGTACATAGGAGTGCGTCATGCATCTCAAAGCTTGCTGCTTCACCTTTGAGCTCGAGCAGCGCCTCATCATGAGCCAACTGGAAGCGCTCGAGCTGCTGATCGAGAGCCCACTGCTCAAGGTTGACGCGGACGGCGTCTCAATCCCGAACGTATTCAGGAGTGATGCTTGCATGCATCCTCTTGATGGTTGTGCAGGCCGCGGATCGTTTGGTTAGATGATCCATTTTTTAAAGTCACACTAAACTGTATATGAGAACCGTTATTACCACTCAAAGCACAAACCACGCACAGAAAACCAAGGATAATATTGTCAGGCAATATATGCACATAAAATCTGTCACAGTTGATTGCCGCAGGGGACACGAGGAAACTACCAATAAATTGTCGCAGGGGACACAAAAAGTACCACCAATTCACTGTCGCAAGGGACACACGACGTGATAGCCAATTACTTGTCGCAAAGGACACACGAGTTTAATTCACAATAAATTCCTCACATGAGGCACCAAATGTTCGGGTAATTATTCTTCCGTACAAGGGGGTCGGGGTTGTAAATCTGAAAGTCTTCGAAGTATTTAAAAGGGCACGTTGCCGAACACCAAGTTGTGGGTTTAAAATCTTTAATTAACCACTTTTTACCTGAATAAAAAAACAAAACCAAGTAAACTCTTTGGCGATATAAATAGAAATTAATATTTCTAGACCACTTCCCTAACAATTCACAATGCACAAAAACACTGAAGTGCAATTCATGCACTTTTCTTCCAACAAAAGAAAACAACAAAGAGGCCCCACGTTGGGCGCCAATTGTTACCGAATATTTCTAAACGCGAATCTAGGATGGGGATGAAAGTTTGAATTTATGAAGGTGGAACTACAAAACTCCGCAAAACACAAAACATATATTTAATTATTTAACCAAATACGCGAAACAAAACCGGCGTGCGAGAGAAAAAAGAAACTAATGACAACTTTCAAATCGATGGTGGGTGCGCTTAGTGACTTCGCAACATATACAAAAATGCTGCCACCTAGATAGCTTAGCGATGGGGTGGTTTCAACAAACCATGGGTTTTGGACTTTCCTTGTTTGTTGGCTGGTGCTAGTTGCGGGTTCGTTTGTGCGCACTAGAATGGGGAAACTTATGTCGGCTATTGTGCTGGTTTGAAGTATTGTAGTCGAGGTCGGCGAGTGCTCAGTGAAATCTCCGGAATAGACGGTCCTCGTTCACGCGATATTCCGGGTAACATTCTGGTCTTTGTAGCACTTGGCTGGCGCGTTTTTCAATTCAATCCTCTTGACTAGTGATCATAGTGACTAAGTCGCTCTGTGTAAAAGGCTGTGGATCTCTCGACAACGCGTTAGCTACGACATTTAATACTCCTTTACGATATTTTATTTCAAAATCGTACTATTGTAGTTCAATAGCTCAGCGGGCTAGTCGACCTGAAGGATTATCTAGAGAGTGAAGCCACTTCAATGAGTAGTGATCGATGATCACGGTGAAGTGATAACCCTCGATGTATGGTCTCATCTTTCTTTCCGAAAATAATTGCCAAACATTCTTTTTCGGTGGATTTATCAAGAGAGGAAAAGAACATTTTATTCCACAAACAAGAAATAATTATAAAGTTAACTCAATCAAAAATCGACCACATAGTCATATTATACAGTTTTTTAAAACTAATAATAAAATTATACCTGGTGATATTGGTTTAGGAACAAAAGAAACTGTTCCTGATATAATTAATAATATAAATGATGTTTACGCTAGAACTATTGAATCATATGGTACATATCATCCATTAAGGGGTGGAATTGGTTATGATACACAACCTCAGTTACATGTTGGTATTGTTGCAACTCCTCAATTAAAACCAACTGATAATGCAAAAAGTTTTTTAAAGAGTGCCTGTTATTGGAAAGTGGAATGTTCAATTGACATTAAATGCAATACGACTTCTGCATTCGGAAAAGGATTTAGTGTCAGCTGGCCGTTAGAAACCAATTTTTGCGCCAATTTTGATAGAGCTTACACTGATGGTCAAACCTTATTTGGCGTTACAGACGACACAAATGGCAGAATTGACGAAGATGAAATTGAAGTTATAAATAAAACACAATTTTTAAATTTATAATTTTATTTTATAATATTATATTTCTTAAATAAATAATAACAAGATAATGGATTTGGTTTTTTTTTATACATTTTCAATTTTTTATAAGAGCGCCATTTGTAGGTAAACATTCTTGAACGAAAAGCGGTATCATTTGGAAAAACATCATTATTTGATAAAACAATTACAGGTGTTCGCATTATTACTGCATCATTGGAATTTTCAACTTTTGCAGCTACTGTATCTCCGCCAAATAGAATCTTTAGAGTTTCTGTTGCCGATGGTTCCAATAAAGGTTCATTCCATAGTATTATTCTCTTATCTACGCATTCCATTAATGGAAATGAACAATATCTATTAAAGTTGCCAACTTGGCCAAAATTTATACAAAAATGAATAAAAGTATCAAAAAAAAAGTTTTTACCTGCATTGGGAGGAGATAATATAAACATGGTATTTTTGTTTTGGAATTTCTTTGTTAATTACTTTATACAAATTGTTTAAAAAAGGTGTACCAAAAAAACCAAACTCCAAAAGCTTTCAGATTTGAAAGCACAAGTCGCTGCAAATCACAGGACCATTCAACTGGTACTTACTTTCTGATGGATCCCCCAATTTCATGTTCTTGAGGATCTCCTTTATTGACTTTTCTTTTACGTGGTCCTCTGTGCACTAAAACTCGTAGATTTTATATTGAATTTGCTCTCAATTGTCCAAAAGCGAGGCAGATTTATTGTGCAGGTTCCAAAGTCCATGTCTACCTTTAAGAACTTTAAGAAAATTTTAATATCATTATTAGTAAGTGTATTATTATTAACTATACACACGCCAGCTTGTTTTTCTCTCTCGAGTTAATGAGTTTGAAATTATTCATCGATCAAACTTTTTTTTCGCGAATTACTTTTCATCTTATAGTTCAATCGCTTAAAATAAATAACTG